>CM042960.1:10404302-12904302 GCA_023678885.1 Pogostemon cablin
TGCTATCCCAGCTTTGCTGTTTCCATTGGCGTGCTTTACAAGGGAAAGCCAGCAGCTGCAGCTGTGGTATCTAAGTTTATGATTAATCATTAATTGATCTTACAGATGTTTTAATGGTTAGCATTATAATAGGATTCTGATAATGTCAGGTGGTTGACAATTTTGTCTTTAACTGTAGGTAGAGTTTGTTGGTGGGCCTAAATGTTGGAATACTCGGACTTTTACTGCAGCTGCTGGTAGAAGAATTTTAATGATACTCATACTCTACAGTTTTTTAGTTAATCCTATCTTTTCTGGTTGATTACATATATGTAAAATACCAGGTAAAGGTGCTTTCTGCAATGGGGAGAAAATTCATGTGAGCCAAACTGATAAGGTGAGTTATTATGCAGTATGGCCATAGATGACTTAATCTGGGTACATCTTTCTAAACCTAATTTATGTGATATCCTGTCTCTCTTTTCTGCCTTGCTTTCATGTTTGTATGTGTGTTATGGACCAAATACGGAGTAAAAGACCGTTCGCCAATCAATTTATGCCAACAGATTCTAGGGTCAACATATTAAGGTTGAGATTGTCAGTTTTTGTTGTTTAATAATGCAAGAATCCATGCTTGTGAGCTATGAGATATTTCTTGGACCAATTCTGAACAGGCCTACTATATGCCTCATGACCTTCAAAACATCCGTCACTATTCATGGTGGGGGCAAAAGCTTTTTTGTCTTCTGTTCTTGAGATCATCTACTTTAATAAATACTAGGTCGAACGATCGCTTTTGGTTACTGGGTTTGGGTATGAACATGATGATCCGTGGGCGACCAATATCGAGCTATTCAAGGAATTCACTGATGTTAGCCGGGTAAAATATTCTTTTCTATCTTTAGTTACATGAGAAATTGTGCATCATATTTAATTTAATATTTACCAAATTTATAACTCAAAAATATTTGTTCGTTGCAACCTCATTTTGGCTTTCTATACGCAGGGTGTGAGGAGGCTCGGAGCAGCAGCAGTTGACATGTGTCATGTAGCCTTGGGGATTGTAGAAGCCTACTGGGAGTATCGTCTCAAACCATGGGATATGGCTGCTGGTGTACTGGTAAATTTTTATATCTCATTTACGAAATATTTGGTTTACATAATTGTACCTCTTATTCCCTTATTATATTGAGGGGCTAAATCACTTTGGATGTCCTTTTTGTTTGTTTGTTTGTTTTTTCTTTTCTCTTTTTCTTTGAATTTGCATCTTCATATGAGAATTACGTTGGAAGCGGTGTTGGTACTTAGAAGTGCATTTGTGCTACAATGCTTCCTATCAGATATAAAAATTTCCAATGATACTGCACCGATCTTACCTTGGATTGCAAATCCTGATATATATATTTTTTTGGTAGCTAGTTATTGATTCCCCTGAAGTATTTATATTCTTTCTATTTTCCCTTGTTTCTTAGAAATTTGTGCATATTCTATTTGAATATCTACTATACTAATGCTTAAATTTGTTTGTTGAACTTTCATGCTGCGAGGTAGATAGTAGAAGAGGCTGGGGGAACAGTTTCTTGCATGGATGGTGGAAAATTTTGTGTTTTTGATAGATCTGTCTTGGTTTCCAATGGAGCGATTCATTCCAAGGTTAGCGGCTTGAACATTCATATGACGAGCAATTTATATCATGCTTTCATATATAACAAAATATTTAGCTCTTTTTCGGAAAGGCCATGTGTTTGATTGTGAACTAGTCTTATTTATAATTTTGATATAAATTTATGGAGCTTGAGCAATCACTGGGAGATCCTACTACCCAACTTATGTCATAGTTTTATCAGATAATGGAAATGCACGGAAAATTATTGTTGTACAATAAATTCCGTGTGTATATATGTTTAGCACTCTTTACATGATTGGATTGCAGCTTCTTGAGAGAATTGGTCTGGCAACGGAGAAATTGAAGAGCAAAGGAATTGATTTTTCACTGTGGTACAAGCCCGAAAATTATCGTACAGAACTTTGACATTACCTTAGCTTTAATGGCTTTGCACGCGAGGGACTTTGAATATCAGGTTATTTTTTAGCCTCCATTTATTTTGAAGTTCTCCTACTTATTTATGTGCCTCGTATGTAAATTATAACCTCATAATTTTAATCCTTTAGTGTCTCTGAGTTATCTGAGTTATGCCTTTCTAACATCAATTTCATAGGCCTTGAGTTTGAGGATAAAAATAGGTGCTAAATTTTTTCTACGACCTTCTCCAAGAGATAAAAGACACTACGAATGAGGAGCAACGCTATTGAAAAGAACAACTTTAAAAATGATGCTTGCTAGCTTAGTTTAAAGATTTTATAAGATGTCTTTTTAGAGATTATATGGTCTTAACAATGACAATCGTTCACTTAGATTATACGGAAGTAAAGACTGTTCACATAGAACTGCTGATACTATAGGACTAGGCTTTTGGTCGAATTATGACTTCTTTTATTACTAGCCCTCTCTTCCATTGCCCTCCCTCGTATTCGTACAGAGAAAATTCTATCTCCCCTGCGTTATCACCGGAGCTTTTTAGTTCTCCAGCGGGGATCTCTATCCATCTTCCTCTCGGCTTTTCCATCAAATTTTCTTTATGTTTCTGTTGATTTCCGTCTGGTAAAGTTAGTCTCAGATTCACAGGAACTTCCCATCCGTAAGCAGGGTCCTTCAGCTTCACTATAAATACAATCTCATACAGTTTTCCTGGTGAAAGGTTAGCTATCTCGAATCTTCCATGCACCTCTAGCCAGCAAACATTGAGCAGTTCAGCAACTACAATAGTTTCTTCACTGCAGAATACAAATAGAATTATTAGTCATTAAACCCTAGGAATCTTCCTATTTTATCTAGGCTGCAAATTTTTTTGCTCAGAATGAAGTGATTTTTGCCTCATTGGAGCATTCTCATTAATGTTTCATAAGTAGTTATTTATTTATTTTTTAGCTAAATGCAGGTGCAAACATCCATTTCTGATAATAAACCGTAACATCCTGGATTTTTGGAAATAAATATTATATATAAAAATTTATAAGAAAATCATATTTACACACAGCGGAAGAGTTATATTAAAAATTTGAGAAAAATAGATATTTCATAGATAATTTTATAAATATTAACTAAAAACATTTAAATAGTGATTTAAATAAAGAGTCATTGTATCTAAAAGGAAAGTATTTAAATTTTGACTTAAAATTATTAAAATTTCCTTCCATTAAAAGAACATTTTCACCGCCCACCAATGGTAATCCTTCATCTTGAAATTTAAAAAATATTTTTGGGGTGAGTATAAAAAATACTCAATGGGTCACATTGTCACAATCAAGTATACATTCGTACATGAAAAAGGATAAGTTGAGATGAGAATAAATAAATTGACATTGAAGAAAAGATGATGTATACACAAAATTCTATATATCAGAATTTTTATATGAAATAAGTAGAAATAAATGAATATTGATGTAAATAAATAATTTAATATCACCATATAGAATTGAACAAAAATGCAAAATATGCAGGGTGTAACAATAAGCATCTGCAGATGTAATTTCATGGAGGTGGAATCATTCAACACATTTGTTGTCATTACCTTGTCTCTTTCAACAAGGGCCAGTGCCAGTTTCGATTGTCTTCCGCCCAAGTTATTGAAAGATCTTGTGCATATAAAGTGGCAGTTGCAGTTCGTCTCCTTCCCAACCCAATATTGCTGAAAATTTGATGTTATCAATATTAAGAACTAAGGCAGCCTGGTAACAACAATGATTTCTTTTTTCGTATATGTTGTTCATACATACTCCCATAACTCCATAAGTAAGAGTTGAATCACTAGTATGAACGAATCAAGATTCTAAATGAGAAAATGTGTACTTGCCCTTCTTTTCTGGTTCAAGTATATGCCAGCATGAAGTTGTTCATCCAGCTCCTCTGGTGATGATCTGTCGACTGGCGAATCTGCATGTTTCAGGATCTCATCTAAGTTGAGGTAATGAAAACTCCATTTCATATTTATTGCTCTGTGCTGTGTCTTCTTTGCTCGATTCTTTATCATTTTTCTCTGATGCATCTTCATGTGATGGACCTGCACCCATTAAGGTATTCAACTGAAATGAAGATGAGCTTAGAATTCCCTGTTTTACTCGTTTATATAGACAGCTGGTGCTTCATTCTTAAGCTGTTCATTTCCATTATAGTGTTTATTCGCCTTTCCAGCATGCACAGTGTGACACCTACATTTGTGGCTTCACTTTTTGTGTTTTGCCATGTTTAATCATTGTCGGCATCATATTCTGTTTGCCATAAGTTATGATACGGCTTGGTGTGAGACGGGCCAAAATTCATCGAATCAGTCAAAAGAAAAATGAGGGATATGTTCTATGATGAAATATGTTTAATGTTACAAATAACATGTAGCGTTATTGTGTGCAAGATAAAAAGGTGGTGTAAGATTAGTTTGGTCTCACAATTTAGGTGACATCCTTTTGATGAAATAGTGAGGTGGATGCACCCTTATCTCTTAGAATCTGATTCTGCATTCAGTAGGTGTGGAGAGGGTATTTCGGTCTTTTGCGTAGTTAAAATATTGGACAGTGGGAAATGGATCAGCCCAATTATGAATTTTAGTGGGCCGGGTTTAATAATGGGCCATCAATATTTTACGTTATACTGGACTAATTGTGGAAATGGTTGAGCCCAAAGTGGGTAGCTGTGGCCCAATCATGAATTTTAGTGGGCCGTATTTATTAATGGGCCATCAATATTTTAGGTTCCAATATTATAATGAGGAAAAGGCTCCGTTACAAAATATCCGTCACTAAATCCATCACAAAAATTTCCCATAGTGATGGAACTTATCCGTCACAAAATAAGTCGTTACTATTTCCGTCGCAAACTGAGACCTTGATCAAATGAGTTAATGGTCACTTAATTTCCTTCACAAATTTGAATTTCTGTCACAACAGGAGTTTTTTTTTTATTTTTTTTTTAGTGTTATACGATGGGAGATAGTGTCCAAATACATAGTACGACTCCATTAACGATTATTCTCCTTTTAATGACAGTGATGATCAGCATCATATTCTATTATCATATTTTATGTTGTTATTAAATCTAATTTAAACGGTATGTAAATAATAAAGTTAATTTGAATATATTAATACGACATATACATATAAAACTCGTCATTTATTATAAATAAAATATAGAGTAATAATTATATTCGTATCTATCTTTGAGATCGAAATGGTGGCGAGGATAAAAACTGAGCAAAGAAACCTTATCATTTGGAATTAGATTCCTCATCGTCTGCGGTTTTTATCACTTCCTTTAATAAAGCCACCTAATTTTAATTAATTTTTATTTTATTTTGTTTTGTTTAAAGTACCACAATCGATGTGCTCAATGCCTAGGGGAAAAAAATAATATTTTTCAGGTACAATATAGCATTTTAAATATTGAAAATGAAAAGTATCCGCTTTTTCTTTAATTTAATGTTGAATATATTACTCTCTCCATTTGAGTATCTCATTTTGAGCTGTTTTGGTTATTTTTGCGCATGTTTCATTAATAATTAATATAGTACACTACACAACAAATTTACTTATTACACTTTACCCATTAATCCCGATAATTTTAACATATATGTACAAAAATAGTTGGACGGAGAGAGTATATATAGTACTCCATTTGTCCCAATCAAACTACAATGTTTGACTGCATAAAACTCTCACAAAAATTATAATAAACGTTGTAATATGGCAAGACGGATGGAATATATATTAATGTCAAATTAAGGTTGCAATGATCCCACAACTTGGTCTCCCTGGTTTGAAGTGTAGGGCCGCTTTTCCTTTTCCATATCTTTCCATAACATAGATTCTTGATTTGACTCCATAAATTTTATTTTCATGACAAAATTAAATATCATTGTTTCAAGGTGGATTAACGGTAAAAAAATCATGAATTTTATTTGTATTGTAAATTAATCATCACTTTTGAGAAATTGTAAAAAAAAAACATCAACTTCAAGTATAATTGCAAAAAAAACTCAATTTGTGATTAAGAGTATAATTTTTTTTTGCGAACCCTTTCAAAATTCGTGTGAACACGAAAATAACTCATGTCATCATTATCAACTTAATTCCAAATATGGAATATTATCTACATGCAATTTTTTGGAAACAGCCAACGTTCATGCTTTTGTTTTATCTTTATTCTATAAATAAATCTTGCCATTTGTAACCCACCAAGACCCTTTCCTGCAGTCTACCATATATATGGTATAAATTTGGTCTCCGATTCAATGGTGTACCCCACCATTAAGGGTCCCCACTGCCCCTACCCTGGGATTGATGGAGGAGGTAAATCGCAGGATGTGCCTCAAGTGGCTTATAGAGAGGGCTCACTGTTAAACTTGTGCTTGCAAGAGGCCAAATCCATGCCAAAGGCAGGATTCGAACCCCCACCCTGCAGCAACCAAGCTCAACTGGAAGGTCTTTCCACCCTCCCCTCTACCACTTGAGCTATGCCCTGGGGCTATTCCGATTCAATGTATTATTAGTAAGTTTGGTGTGAATAGGCTTTATATGTGATCCTTATCTCTTAAAATTATTTTTTAATTTATCTTTTTAAAAAGTAATTTTTTATATATTAAAGTGGAATTGATAGTGCAAGAATTTGAAGAATAATTTTTTTAATTAAAAGAATAATAATTTATTTTTCTAAATAGTAATTTTTCATGTAGTGAAGTGTAATAAATAAAAACAGGAATCATGTATGAACTTTATTTACACAAGTCTTTGCCATTTTGTTTTTAATCATTTCATGTGTCATTAAATAGATGACTGGGAAGTAGAAAAGGAACAAAAATCTAATCCCCATCCTTAGATTTTATGCTTTTCTTTTTAGATTATAATTTTTTATCAATACACTTTATTTTAAAACATCGAAAAATGCACTTTTGGTCCCTTACAAGAAATATGATTTCATTTTTGATCCCCAACCTTTTTTTTTGTCCCAAAGATTGCACTTTTGGTCCTATCCATTAGTTTTTTTGGATGGAAAACGTTATACAATATTAAAACTAAGAGAAAATAATTTATTATTATTATTATTTATTATTATTATTATTTTGACCAACATATATCACGGTTTCACCCATGTTGACCATCTTGATTAACAGCGTAGCATTTCAGATGTGACGAACGGGAAGTGGTGGTGGGCGGCGACACTTTTCTCCGATGCAGGCAGGACTTGGCGACCAGAATACGGCGGAGGTCAACGATGGGACCCCGTGATTCCCGACAGCGCATGCTGGTGGGCGACGTTGTTCCGGTGGCATGATCAGATCTGTAGCGACGATAGCTAACCTTTCACCAGTACAAATCCGCCGGAGAAGCCCGTTCGCCCATTACCATCTGCCGACGGAATCACAAGTCCCAACGTTGACTCACCACCACAAAACACCAACGTCGCTGGCCGGAAACGCCGGATTCTATTGCCTAAACACCATCGCTCGGATTTGTGGCTGCGAACCCGGATGGACATGTAGCGATTTTATGATATGAAATCAAACAAATTCGGAGAAAGAAGTGGAGGATTGGTATCCGTAATCCGAGAAAAGATTCAAATTGCGTTGTGATTTGTGTGTGCAGATTTTTGAACAAAAGAACTACCACGGCTGGTTCAAGCAAGGGGAGATTGAGGAAGAGTTATTGGCGATGGAGATGAAGATTTCGCGCTGCGGCGGACGCCCGGAGATAATACAGAAATTCAACATCAGGCCGGGAACTTATTATTTCAAGATAGTTGAGAGATATTTAAGATTAAGGTAATAACAATTCAACCCTTATTCATTTTTAACGGCCACGTGCCTGATTATTTAACGGAAGTTAAAGAAAAAAGCAACAGGACCAAAATTGTAGTGAAAAAGACAAAAATGAAATTAGACTTCTTGTATGAGACCAAAAGTGAATTTAATCCTTTTAAAACATGAATTTCTCACATATAATGCTTTTTTTCCGCTTGTCGTCTAATGCTTACCCTCATAAAGTTAATAAATTATTGGGAAATACCACAATTTGCCCTATATGGGGAAGTCAACATCTTTTTTGCCCTACCATTTCTAATACATCTAAATTGCCCTAAAAATACATGCAATGCCATGAATACCCTCAAGGATAGTCCACTTTTTTGTATTGGGAATGAGTTGACAAGTACAGTTGCATGCGAAATAGATGTGTCAGGGAATATGTTGATTATTTAGGGGTGACACATTAATTAAAGAAGAAATAAATAAATCTATTAAAATATAACCCCTAATTCGGCGGACAAGCTGAATGAAGTGAAAAAGCCAAATTTTAAAATTCACGAAATTTAATTTTTAAATTCCTTAAATTGTTAGATTATAATAGACTTTTTATTAATTAACACATGCAGTAATTGGGTGATTAAACACATGCAAAATTAACTACCTACCACTTCACTAAAACCACTTCATTAAATGGGGTGAAAATTAAGGCACTGTGTTCACAATCAGTTCATTTATGTAAATTCTTGTCACATTAAACTCTCAACTATCCCCACCAACCAAATAACTTCACCACAAACAAACATAAAAATTGGGCACAGTGGATTCAAACTTCATTCCTCTGTATCCACAAATTATTGGAGCATAAAAAGGTGATCAGCTCCCGTATTTACCCACCATTTTTGTCGACGGATCTATAGTTAGAGCCAAAGGTAAGATACGAACGCTGTTTGCATTGTATTTTATTTATTTCTTTCTTTTAATGTTTTAGGGTTTTTAGGGCTTTAGGGTTTCAGAAACGCATGTCCGCTAAGTGAAATGATTATATATATCCATGTCCGCCAAAGAAAATGGTGAAGTATGCATGTAATATGCTTGTCTGCCAAGGAAAATGGTGAAGTATGCATGTAATATGCATGAATACCACTACATACACCCATCGTAGACTTTTCCGCTAATATGCATGGTTAATTGTGCTTGTCCACCCATTATTTGAGACTTATCGTCCATATCCGTCTATTATTTGACAGTATTTTAGCTTGGCCGCCGAAAATAGTAGCCCAATTTAGCGTGTCCGCCAAAAGTAGTTGCCCAGTAGATCCTGTCCGCCGAAAATTGAGCCTGTCCGCCGATTTTTTCACCATATTTACGCATGTCCGCCGAATCTGTACCATATATGACCCTGTCCGCCGACTATTTGACCCTATATGAGCATGTCCGCCTATTTTCTCACCCTAATTTATCATGTCCGCCGATTTTTTCACCCGAAATGGTCTTGTCCGCCGATTTTTCCTTCCTAAGTGAGCATGTCCGCCGATTTTCTCACCCTAATTTATCATGTCCGCCGATTTTTTCACCCGTAATGGTCTTGTCCGCCGATTTTCCCACCGTAATTGAGCATGTGAACTGATTATTTGACCCTAATTGAGCATATCCGCTGAAATATTACTGGTTTTTGAACATGTCCGCTGATTTTTAATGCATTATTGAGCATGTTTGGCCATTTTTTAAGCATATTATATGATGTCCTCCGATTATAATAGACTTGTTCGTCGATTTAGGATCTTAATTGAGCTTGTCCGCGTACGTACGACTTAATGTTTAACTTGCATGTGTGCTTGATAATTTAATGCTTAATTTGTGTGTACCTACTAAATTGGCGTATCATTTTTAATGAATTCAGTGTCAATATAACAATTAATTGTCATTTTGTTGAAAGGTTTAGACGTTGGATTGGAAATGAGAAATTTTTGTATATGGTGGGGCGGCTGGTGGCAAGGTTTAGAGTATATACGTGGCCAACACACGAGCTTAGTTTTAAATTCAGATCAGCTGACGTTGGATTTTATTATTGGGCATGTGCACAATTTAGTTTGCGCCAATTTGAATCATTTCAAATATATTATACACACACTTGTGGACATCGGTGGTTGTATAACAAAACATAAGGTGAAGGATATATGGATATAAGGGGATTGTATCAGCAGGTTGATGAGTCGATGCTGTTTGTCACAGTTAAGGCCATACCACAGCAATCAGTTGATAATGGTTGCAGTAGTGCTGCGCCAGTGGGGAGCAGTTATTGGACCGACTTGCTTCGTTCACAAATTCCATCTGTCAATATTCATTGTCCCGTAGATTTGGCCGGACCGAGCTCGAGTATAGGTGTGGGCGTGTCGAGTCGTATGACAAATATTGATTTAAACAGTGAGTACGCTAGCGAACAGCAGGACGAAGAAGAGGTGGAGAATGGAGATGAGATGTGCTCCTCTACTGGGTTTGAGGGTTCAGAAGGTGATGGGTTTGATGGTTTTGCTGGTTCTCAAGACTATGGGTCCGATGGATCGCAAGACCATGAGTATTATTCATTTGAGGGGCCACATCGTGAGGATTTTGAGGGTGCTGATGCTTCGCAAGATGAGGGGCGCAATGGTGATCAACTCAATGCTGAAGATGAGGATCCTAAAACTGCTTTGTTCGAGAGGTTCTGTTCCTAATCAGAGCCAAAGGAGGAATGAATTTCCTGGAACCCGTTACCACAAACATGCAGATGCCCACACCGGTACGTCCTAGTCAAGACACAGATAGGTCTTGCAGCCGTCCAAGGAGCATTCCAGATATGTGTTGAATATAGTACCCGGTAATTTACTGCACCTTATTATATTCTAATACCAATTGAATAATAACTAATCCATCGTTGCAGGTTTTTTGGAACAGTGTAATGTGGACAATGAAGTTGAAGACAACAACAACATTGATAATCAGTGGAGATTCATGAAAAATGTGTCTTCGATAATAAAGGTGATTGCCAGTATGCATTGGATATGTTCAACTTGCGGAATCAAGTTGAGACACGGGTCAAGAAATCTGACACCTACAGGCTCAACGTCGCCTGCAAGTACCGAGTGGAGCAGGGTTGTATGTTTGAGATGCATTCTAGTGGCCTAGGTGGAGTATGAAGGGTAATCAAGTTCGGACCTCCACATGTATGTCGTTTAAACCCAGACACTAATACGCCAAGGCAAGTTGGTTCGAAAACTGTTGGCAGATACTATGCAGCTCGACAGTTCAATAAAACCACGGCATTGTGTCCTGCTGGAATGACAGATGAGATACGTAAAGAATTTGGTTTCGACATCTCCTATAATTTGGCCCTCAAGTCAAAACATATTGCTGTGGGACACACGTACGGAGACCATAACTCTTCCTTCAGTTCCCTACCTTCGTACTTGCATCACCTAAAGTTGGAAAATCCAGGCACGCATACAGCACTTGCAACTGCAGATGACAACTCTTTCAAGTAAGTCAATACACAACCCTTCTATATTATGAGGTATATAGGCGTACTAAGTACTTCGATGTAGGTATGTCTACTACGCATTTGGTGCTTCGATACGGGGTTTTGCCAGAGCTGTCGTCCCGTGATTGTCATTGATGGTACACACATAAGAGCAAAGTACCGTGGGATCGTGTTCGTTACAGTCACTCAGGAGACAACCACAATGTTTTTTCCCTGGCCGTTGGTGTAGGTGACACTGAAAATAATGAGTCATGGTGCTGATTTCTTCAAAGGTTGAAAGAATCGTACGGAGCTCCGCATGACCTAGTTATTGTCTCAAACGCGCATAAAAGTATATCACACGCTATACATACTGTGTACCCTGAGGCACACCATGGTTTATGTTCGTATCATCTAAAGAAAAGGCTCAAAGGTTTCAGAAATGATGTGTTGTTTCAGTTCAATATGGCCTTGGAGACATACACGAACCATGAATTTAAGAGGTATGGTCACTTTTTAGTATTAGTATGCAATTTTTATTTGATTTATCACATTACCGTGTTGCACAGATGGGAAGGGAAGCTGCGCAACCATAATAATGCTCGATTGATGGCTTTGCTGGAGGGGTGGGGTTACAGTAAATGGTCAAGGTTTCATTGTCCGGTCACTCGTTACGAGTTCACATCATCGAACGCCGCTGAGACCTTTAACAAGGCCATCCTCTGGACCAGGACACTACCCATTTGTAGTTTGTTAGAGGTTGTACGTGCTCTCATTCAAAGATGGTTTTATGAAAGAAGAACGAGTGCAGAGAACAGTCGGGATATTCTTTGCACACGAGTACAAAGCGAGTTGGCTGCGTTGAACGCTGACGCGTGGAAACTTAAAGTGGAGAATCTTACGGCGACAACTTTCCAGGTCACTTCCACCTCAAAAACCTTCACTATTGATTTAAAGGAGTTCGTGTGGAAGATTCCAGTACCATCAATACCCATGCATTCACGCATTGAAGGCGATAGAGTAAGTTCACATGCTATTATGCGTATAATATAATCTTTCATATTCAATACTGCCATTAGTAAAAGAATTATCTATTTCATAATATAACGGTCTAAATGTGTGCATGTAACAGCCATTGCAAACTTGCGACTAGTGCATTTGTTGCACCGTGGTATCATCGAACGGCTATCCTTTCATTATGGCAAGATGTTGTGATGCATGTGCTCGATCCATCCGATTGGTCAACACCTGAGCATGTGGGTAGTGTCCGCGTGAATGAGCCACCAGCACATCGCCAAGCAGGCAGACCTCGTACCACCCGTCTGCGTAGTGCAGCAGAGACTTCGAGGGGTACTCGGGTGCGTCAGTGTTGCAGCAGATGCGGAGAGCCGGGACACAACAAAGTGAAATGTCGAGCTAATATTTCCGTTCACACAAGGGGGAACTGCTAATCAAATTATTGAAATGCAATGTTGGTGGTTATAAAGTTTTGACTTGGCCTTTGTTTTTATGGTTTAAGTATGATGTAATATGATTGAAATAATAATATTGTTTCTCTGGCTTTCGTTCTCAGAATGTTTTAGTACAGCACCTCATACAATACATCATGAAAAAAAGAACAAACTAACGAAAAGAAAGGTCTGTATTCGCACCCTTTCTCCCGTAAAGGTTGTATGAAAAAATATCTCGAGCCTATTTTCTTCGGTACTCCATCAGGTGTGGATTATTTCCCCATGAATCGTCTCCTATGAGTAGATACTGTATTTCTCTGACGCTAGCCTGACCACAACACCAACTGTCATCCTGAACGTAGTACATGGATGGTTGTGGTCTAGCCAACTTCAGAGTGGCTCTGAACTTCTGCTCAGTAGTGTCATAGATGGCACCACTTCGGTGGAACATCAAAGGCAGTAACCGTCGCAAGTGCGTAGTGCTCTCCTTTCTACTATCTTCAACGACCTTGTTTTTATCCCACGTGTGAAATAAAGAGTCGAAGACGGCGATCTTCATCACCTTATATAGACACACACAGCGAAATGGTGCGAATGCGAATACCTGGTACCAATTCCACATCTCCTGATGCCTCAGGGAATCTTGTTGAGTCACCTGGTACCAATTCCACATCTCTGGCAAATAGGCCCCCTGGTGTTGCATAACTACTAGGTGGGGGTGTAGTCTGTGCACTCCGTTGTTCTTCAAAGGTATCTGGAACACTTGGTACTTCGTATGTAGATGGCTCAGGTGGTGGACCATTGAATCCATCCTTAAACATTTTATATATGTTGTCAAGAATTGACCTCTCATGGCTACGGTGCACACGGGTCTGTGCTCCAATCAACCATCCAGCAACCCTTTTAAATTCATCGCGGCCCTCCTCCTGTCTCCTGCGGATATCAGCGAGCTCTGCATCGAGTTTCTCAAACCTCTTCTCCAGTCTATCGTCTCGATCCAGCAGCTGAGTGAGAAGGGCTTCATGTTTGAAAATTTTTTGATCATGATCATCCATTCTCCTCATTATTCGATCGTACTGTTCTTGAGACAGACCCTCACTGTCTTCTCTCTGCTGATGAGGCAAAGAATGATCCCACTGTGGACTTGACCTGGATTGAGGATGAAAATCATCGTGGGTAGATAGAGGGCTACCAGGTGATCCGTGAAACCCTAGCCCTACTTGACTATAGACAGATCCTCCATACCCACGGTGCTGACCCTGTTGTGACCCTTCACTTCCACCATACGGATGTGATTGATGTGGGACCTGAAATCCACCGAAGTTAAATTGATGTAGTCCCTGATATCCACCAAAAGGAGTAGAGTACGTTGGTAGCTGAAATTTAGCTGAAGGGAAGTATGGTTTTCCAAACACAGGAGGGTATGATCTCTCCAGAATGGTCATTACCGGGTGTGGTACTACAGCATTATGGGGGACAGACTGAGATGGCCGCGGGGGTGAATCCTTAGATGGTATGTAAGATCTGTCATCATGATCACCCATTACCTCGTCATCATCTTCGTCGTCCCCTCCGACGGCATGAAAATCACGTAGTAAGTCCTCCGGTGCTGCTGTTCTTTGTTGCCCCCAGAATGATGTATCAGCAACCGGAATGGCACCCTAACCATGCATTTCATCTTCAGAATCTGAACTAGAGCACTGCACATGTTTCTTACCCTTAGTCTTCCCTTTTGGCTTTGGATCCCCAAAGACCCTAAAGGTCACTTGAAAACCAGAACTCCAATCAGAATGTATTCCCCTGAAGTATGATCGGCGGGACTCCTCAGGGAGGATGACAGGTAAATCAACCACTCTTGGGTCCTGAAAGTAAAACACTAAACCCTAAACACATATACTCAGGTGATAAAAAAGGCCTCCAAATGCATACAAGTTAGATAATCAAAAGCTTAATCGCGTAAACATAAAAGTGACAAACCTGTCTAAAAAACTGAGTGTCATCAATTTTTTTTGCAGCAGTATATATCCAGCGAAGACACAGAGGTCTGACATCCGGCTCGGGCTGTCCATTGGTCAACATTGCTGCAAAACCTGCGATGCGCTCAGAGGCCCAAACCTGTGACCAAACATCAAAGTAATTTCATGTCAACATATATCTTTTTAAATGCATTTAGTATAAGAATAAAATTGGTGAAATAAAATCAGTATCACTTACTGCTAGGGCAAATGAACATCCATAAAAGTTGATGCGCTGCTGTTTGCCTAACTCTTGCACCATAGTTTTTACAGAGTCCATATGATGCAGTAGGGTTAGGTATGTGTACTTACCCCATGGGAAAGAGTTCCATAGGTCATCATTTTCAGCTAAGTGCCATACCCAAGGCTCTATGTATACTTTTGACGTATCCCGGCCTAGCAAAAAGTAGTACATCAGTAGAATGTTGGCCGCTTTCACCGCATTGTGGCCCTTATATTTGTTTTCATTGAATCTTCGCATAAGTTCATCAACCAGGACCCTCTTCGAACGAAAGGTAACAAACAAACTGTGTGCATGTGGCAGAAATGAATCATTCGGGTCAATATCCGCACGGTCCTCAAACCCTAGTCCCATAACATGCATAAACTCCATGGGTGTGAAGCTAAGAATTGTATCAGACACCCTGAAGTACCGGGAGTACATATCTGAACCAGGGATTACAACCTCCTGAGCCATCAGCTGAAATAAAACTTTAGAAGACCCGTAATCTGAATCCAAATCCCAGAAATGCCCGAAACAAGATCTTCTGAACCTCCGCACTGTTTGATCGCCATTCTTTGTAAGCACCTCGCGTATGCAATTAAGAGCTTTGGAAGGCCTACAATAACCTTTAATCCCAACTTTTCGAGTTTGAAGTCCACGTCGTTTCCAGCTCCACTACAGTGCATGCCAACTCGATTAGATATAAGACGTGACTACATTTTATACATAAAAACATCGGCGAACAAGCACAGTAAAGGCACAAAAATGGCGGACAAGTTATTTTGTACTACTAATATTGACGGACGAGGTCACTTTACATACAATTATCGGCGGACAAGTTCAACTACGCTAGAAAAATCGGCGGACAAGCACAGTAAAGGCACGAAAACGGCGGACAAGCTATTTTATGCAGAAATAATGGCAAAATAATGCAAACTAATGGTCAGAAACTCCGCGGACAGGCTCAAAAACTCATAAAATCGGCGGACAAGCTCAAACAGGGTAAAAAAATTGGCGGACAAGCTATTTTGTAGTACAAATATTGACGGACAAGGTCACTTTACATACAATTATCGGCGGACAAGTTCAACTACGCTAGAAAAATCGGTGGACAAGCACATTAAAGGCACAAAAACGGCGGACAAGCTATTTTATGCAGAAATAATAGCAAAATAATGTTAATTAGCGAACAAGCTATTTTATGCAGAAATAATAGCAAAATAATGCTAATTAATGCTCAGAAACTCGGCGGACAGGCTCAAAAAATTCATAAAATCGGCGGACAAGCTCAAATAGGGCCAAAAAATTGGCGGACATGCTATATTATACTACAAATATTGACGGACAAGGTCACTTTACATACAATTATCGGCGGACAAGTTCAACTACGCTAGATAAATTGGCGGACAAGCACAGTAAAGGCACAAAAACGGCGGACAAGCTATTTTATGCAGAAATAATGGCAAAATAATGCTAACTAATGGTCAGAAACTCGGCGGCCAGGCTCAAAAAACTCATAAAATCGGCGGACAAGCTCAAACAGGGCCAAAAAATTGGCGGACATGCTATATTGCACTACAAATATTGACGGACAAGGTCGTTTTACATACAATTATCTGCAGACATGTTCAACTAGCTAGAAAAATTGGCGGACAAGCTCAAAAAGATTAGAAAAATATGCCGACAAGTTCAATTACACTACAAATTATAATGAAATTTCCAATTATACTCAAACAATTATCGTCGAACATGTAAACTTAAAATTCGTCGGACACGACAAATTCATACACTACTTCCTCGGGGGACAAGAACAGTTACAAAATTCAAACTCTACAGTAACAACTTCAAATTCACTATACTTTAAATTAAATCGCAATTCTGCAAAACCCCTAAAATTCTAAGGACGGAACACCTGGTTATCTTCACACAAACGGTAGGCACGGAGTTTAAAAAAGTCGTTTTTTTACCAATTTTATTGATTTGTGGGAGTAATGTCATATTTTTAAATAATAAATAAATTATAGTATGTGTGTGTTAGTGTGATTGGTAAATTTGTAATTAAAATATATTTTTAAGAGTGTGGATTGATATAATATTTTTATTTTATGATGAAGATTAATGTTGGACGGAGGGAAATGTGAAATTTAATTTGGGAT
This sequence comes from Pogostemon cablin, assembly GCA_023678885.1. NCBI lineage: Eukaryota > Viridiplantae > Streptophyta > Magnoliopsida > Lamiales > Lamiaceae > Pogostemon > Pogostemon cablin. The sequence goes on from CM042960.1 coordinate 10,421,473, forward strand.
TGGGCAATTATTATTCAACTAAATTTTAAGTATAATTTTTTAATAACAATAAAAAAATATTTTGAAACATGGAGCAAGTAGAACACCATGGTGAATATAGAGAATTCGGACTCATTACTTTTCTATTACATTTTAAATTTACCAAAAATAATAATTTAACAGATCCTTATTCAATTCCACCTAATATTAAAGATTCTCAAAACTTGCGTCATTATGAGAATTTGTTGACATAAGAGTTCCTAAAATTACGAAAACACCCTAGAATGTCTCTTTGGTTCGTCCCTGTCAGCTCAACGCTTTATTCGCCAAGTTGACAGAGAGTAACATATTTTGCAGCTCAACCTTTTTGCAGTGTTGTAAATATGCTGTTTGTTTGTTGGAGCATCACATTCTACCGCTGTATATTATGAATTACTTCTTCATAATGGGTATTATGAGAATCTTACAAAATTGTACTACCTTTTTAGTATTAAATGTATATTTTTTTTGCAAACGCTTGTTTATATCGAGTTCACGGTGTAAATACTATAGTCACTCATTCTAATTCTATTATATCCTATGTATTACTATGATTTAAATTAAAAGGGAACACAAAGTTTACTCCATAAACCTAATTCATAGGAGATTAACTCTTCATTTTTAAAAAAAAAGTTTAATTATATGAAAAATCCAATATTTTCGCCGATTGCGGATTAATTCAAACTTTTGAATATTTACAAATCAGTATCCGACTTTATGCCCGTATTGCAACTCGAACCACCGGCGTCGTTTTGAATGAGTGGAAGAAAGATGGACACGTCAGCCACCAGGCAGGCCTCTAGCTGCCCGGTGGTTCAAATTGCAATACGGGCTTAAAATCGAGTACTTATTTGCAAATATCTAAAAGTTTGAACTAATCCGTAAACGACAAAAAAGTTGAGATTTTTCCTGCAATTAAAAAAAGAATTCTTATGCAAACATTAATAATATCCATATTTCAATCAACTTTTTTAATGAAAAAATAATATTCTTATGAATTAAGGTGTATACATTTAAAACAAAATGTATATTTTTAAACACCTTGCGGTGTGCCCGGTCATACAAAAACCAACTCATTAAGTTATAGGGAAATGATATTTTAATAGTTAATGGATAACATTTTTTTTTCCTTATTAATTTTAATTTGAGTTGTTGACAAATTGAGGGTTGAATTTAATTTAGTATAGGATCATACTTCTCGTAAAGAAAAATGTATATTTTAAAGTGAGAGAAATCAAATACAAATTGTATACAAACTTTGTAGAGGAAAAAGTATATTACATGTCTTATCATATTGCTTTGATGAGTGATGCATAGGATAGATCTTACTTTAAGCTCAGAAGAAAGTGCGAAGTTTTTGGCAATGCATAATAATTTAATTTTTTTAATAAGTGAAAATTTTACGTGAGAATATTTTTCATGTTTTTTTAGATAAATATAAGTGATGTATTTTTAATATATATATGGAGTAACATTATTATAAAAATAATATTCATTTAATTATTTAAAAAAACATAATTTAGAATACAAGATGGAAAACTGCAGGGATATAGAAATACAGACCACTCCCCTACGTACGTTCCAATGCCTTGTCTTAAATTCATTAATTCGGGTTGCCATTGTTGGTTATGTCAAGAATAAAAGGAGTGTTTTATTTTATTTTTTTTTGTCCCACATTGGATGAAGAGTAAAAGGGGATCCTTGGTGTTATATAAGGAGGTTGTTGGGCTTGATGTCAAGTGCACTAATCAAGTACACTTTAATCATTGTGTATGATGATTCTATTTAAATTACTTTCTTGTATTCTCGGTTGTGAGAATGAGGAAAAATGTATGAATTAGTCAAAGATTTGTAAGAGTGTAGGGATTGTAGTCGGGAGAGAAAAATACTGTGTGATAGTAAAAAATATTTCACATAGTGGTATTTTCTCGGTCCTATTTCATATAGTAATATTTTCTCGATTCGTGATTTTTCTTCATTGGAGTTTTCCACGTAAATTTTTGTATTGTGCTTTGTATGTTTTTTTTATTTGTCCTTTAGGAATATGTATGAATGAGATCTGTTTATCCAATAGTCATATAATCTAGAAACTTCTAATAAATGACAAAAGAATCCGATTAAGTGGTAGCTTTGAGTGAGAGTGAAAACGACAAAAAGATTTAACTAAATCAACAAAATACTTATATTCATTGTCAAGTTGTACGGTTTCTTTCTCCACTTAGACGAAAGGAATAAAATTTTGATGAGTACTAAAAAATAAAGATATGATGCAAACGATGCCTTTTAACATAAAATTAGTGCTCTTAATTTTTTGTAAAATAAACTAATTTTCTTTGCGAATATTAAAATTTTCTTGATATCTAAATAATCATCTCAATGAAAAATTAATGCTATTATTAATTAAAATAAATATCTTTTAAAATATGATGCAATACTCTTGTAAATAATATTTGATATTATTTATTTATATTTAATTCCACATATAATGTGGATAAGGGAGAGAAAGGAGTTAAGAGATTAATTTCTTTAACTCCTATCTTGTGTGTAATAAAAGATACTGCACATGCAGTTATCTGGGTTGGGGTTGTTGAAACTTTGATACGTTTGTGAACACAGAACGCAAACAAGCGTACATAGAATATACAGAACGCAACCATCGTTTTCTCTCTCGGTTCTTCTCTCCACAAATCACATGCAAATCCAGTATACATATTCTACAGATTAATACACATTCGTGGAATACAATCTACAGCCCCGTGTTGTATGATTTGATTCAGATATCACAGTCTATCGTGAGTACAAATCGGTTCAGACGATCAACTTATTTCTTCCGCTGCAACGTAAATTCTACGGAGAGAGGTAAGTGAGATTACTCTCTTTGTATGTTTGTACGTTTATGATCGTGAGTTTTCCAACAACTCTTAAACACCTTTGTTAGAGGTAAGATACCAACTCATATTTAAACTGCGTAGAAGAGATGAAAAAATATAACTATTCGTCGTTAAAGTTTATGTTTTTTACACCGAATCTTTTTTGCCATTTTCATACATAATTTTTATGTCATACATTAAATGATTGACATGTAAGAGAAATAAATTCAACCATTGTCCCTAGGGTTTAGCATTCCTAAATAAAATATAATTTTGCTCGGCTCAAGCATTCCTAAATAAAGTAGTATAGTTATGTTATCCATATAACGGTATGACACAGAAGATAATGTGTCAAAATAGCACAGAAAATCCGAACAGTTTAATTAAATTACGTATATTGGAGTGGTACGGATATCCCGAATTAAAGAGATTAAAAGAGAGGAGATGATGATGACATAAATTAATGCAACTTTTGGGCATTAGCATTAACAAATCAGTAACAATTAAACATTGAATAACAACTTATTTATTACATCCAGAGGACAACATCAAAACAGGTTTACCATGAAAACTATGAACATGGTGCTCAACAGTGGATTCTCTCTCTCTGTGTATATAAATATATATATATATGTTAAGTAGCTTGGATGAATGCATGGAGAATCTTGAGACCACCCTTCCACTTACCACTCCAAACCTCGTACAAACCAAAGTAGAGATCATCAGCTGGATTATCTTCTGCAGTTTTCTCCCACTTTCCTTGAATCTCAAATTCACCTTTCTGATTAGGGTCCACGTTGATCTTGGTGTTCACAGTTTCCCTAGTGTACCCTTCTTCATCATGATGTAAAGGGGGTGCTTCCCCCATCCGAACGCATCCGGATTCAACGAAACACAAAACCTCACCGTGCACTTGTTCACCTCCTTCATCCCTTTCACCACACCCGTCACCTCCAGCCAACTCACTTGATACAGCTCTGCTGCCGAATCACTGCTTACATTATAAATTACTCAATTGTCAATTCATTTAAAATTAATTTCATTAAGATCTAGATTAGTACTCACTCTTTGGGGACTTTCCAATATCGATCATCTTTTCCCCAAACAATGTTGAGATCTTTTGGTTGGATCTTCATTTCCTGGCCACCCTGCGAGTGCAACTCATTATATTAACAAATACACACAAATATATTATTGAGAGAGAGAGAGAGAGAAATTAAGTAGCAATTAGAAATTATGTACCTGGGTGAATGTTAGTAAATCGTTTCCAGAATGGTGAGGAGTTGAGTTAGAATGGTGAGGAGTTGAGTTAGAAGCCATTTGAATTGAAATAGATGAGATAAGAGGTATATGAGATTTATGAGGAGTTGAGTAATTTTATGGTTTTGGATTTGGTTGCAAAATGTGTATATATATAGAGAGGAATATCTAGGAATAGGAAGATTACGCGTTGCCAGCCACAGCTTTCTGGAAAGGAGAATATCATTATCATTGAAAAAGTAAAATAAGTTGGAGGGTGATGAGTCTTATACATGACGATCTCGATCTCGATCACAACCACACTTGCAGTTTGGTTTGCCCAATAATAAAGTAGTTGTCCAAGTGCGGACAAAGATTCCTTCCGTCTTAACCGTGGATCCCTCTCCCATTTATTCTACAATAATAACAAGAGAATTAAGATCTTCATTTTAAAAAATAATAAATCCTTGGATCCATTCTTAAAAAAGAAAGAAAAAAAATTACTCTCTTCAATCTCAACTTATTCTGCATAAAAAAAATTACTCTCTCAATCTCAATTTATTCGGCATTGTTAATATAGACACGGAGTTTAGAAAAAATATTTTTTTTATCAATTTTATTAATTTTTGGAGTGTGATGTAGTATTTTTAGTAATAATTTCATCATTATAATGATGTATCCATCTCTAGTGGTTCATGACATATTAAAGAGTATAAATGTCTTTTCAACCCAAGGAAGGTTTAAATATGTTCTATTTCAAAAGAGATAAGCTTAAAATTATGACCCTTATTAGGGTGCATTTGTAAGATCTAATCCATTAAAATTTAAAACAATTAATTTCCACCCTTAGATTTTAATTAGTAATCAACTTTTTAATTTATGTAATTACTATTATACCCTAAATTACACCATTAAACTCTTAGGTGCACCCCAAAATTACCCTAAAATTATATATACATAAATTATTACAAATTAATCTATGGAACCGTTCTATATATTTTTTTTATCATTTTCTTTTTGTCTTTTTTTTGTGGTTTAAGATTTATTTTTCCCTTAAAACTTAATATAATATGATAATATATTATTAATTTTAAAGTTATAACCGTAATTAGCACCTAAAAGAGGTGGAAATCACAAAGTTTCTAAATGGAACTAGTTCCATGGATACTCCCTAGCTCTACATATATACGTGTGTTTGAGAAATTAAGGATCTCGAACTTTTATTATACTCCCTCCATCCCGTGTTAATAGAAGTGAGGATAATTTTTCTAAAATTTCTCAAACCGTCCAAGCCGCATCGAATATATTGCACTACTATGATATATTTATGTAAATTGCATCGAATATATTGCACTACTATGATATATTTATGTAAATTGCGGTTTATTTATATTTGGAAAAATCGCACCATCGTAACAAAGCGACTTTTTCTTAAAATTGCACCGCAAAAAAAACGACCGTTAAACTGCTAAAAATAGAGTGATAAATTATAATTGAAAAATTGCAGTTTAAAATTAAATGTAAAACTGAATCGGAATTATTATCGAAAATTACCTTGTAAATTTCTATATGTTAGGAATACCTGCACAATGGTCCCTTTACTAAATTAATTTTGCGTAAGGAGAGACATTTTGCATCTTATTTGTATTCTTTAAGTAGGCTTTAATTAATTAATATTCCACCATTTTTAATAAAGTACTGAATAAAGAAAGCTAGCCGTACGAACTACTTGAAGATCATGTTGAATAATTTCTTATGTCAATTTCACTACTCAATCACATTTATCGTTTCGAAACTAATTACTTTGAAAGCAAAAGTCACAAAGAGTCTGGATCTCAAGTGTAATTTTAACGGTCTATCCCCTACATCACACAATTTGATGAATGATACGTGTGAGAAACACAAGCAAAAAGTTTAAAAGACAAAAATAATAATGATCAGGTTTTCTCATGTCAGTCACATGAGTATAATTTATGGCATTGCGCATAAATTTAAAAGAATTAATTAATCACACCCTTATTATTACACAATCAAGAGTAATCACACACTTAATTATTATTACATGATCAAGAGCATGTACCAAAACACATGCTTGTGAACTGTAAGATGAGAGAATGGAAATAATTATCACTGTTATTGTGATCTTCTGTATTGACGTATTTAAGTACAAGATTACAACAGCGATCCACAATTTGTGGCACCGAATATGGAAAGATATATACAATCAAATCAATCAAATAAAATATCTTTTATGTACTCCTATTACCCCCTGTCAAGCAATGCGTGGGGTGCAGACAAACGCAGAGCTTGGTGCGCAGAAGTTCGAAGGCAGGTCGAGGGAGACTCTTAGTAAAGATGTCAGCAAGTTGGAGGTTAGACGGAACAAATTTTGTCTCTAACTTCCCAGATGAAACGAGCTCCCGAACAAAGTGATAGTCAATATCAATATGCTTAGCTCGTTTGTGAGCCACCGGATTCTGACTAAGAAACACAGCACTTCTGTTATCACAAAAGAGCGTGGGGCGAGACAAAGAAGGTGCACGTATATCACGGAGAAGATTCGTGACCCAGATGAGTTCAGCTGAAGCATTTGCCATCGCTCGATATTCAGATTCACAACTAGAGCGAGCCACCGTTGGTTGTTTCTTAGCACTCCATGAGACAAGGTTGCCTCCAATAAATATAGAGTACCCATACGTAGAACGCCGTGTCTCAGGACAACGAGCCCAATCGGCATCAGAATAGCCGATAATAGAAGAGTCTTGTCGCCGAATAAAAGAAAGCTCATGGTTGATGGTTCCTTTAACATAGCGTAGAATACGCTTCACCGCCTGAAAGTGAGCATCAGTGGGAGTCTGAAGGAATTGGCTAACTGAACTCACTGCATAAGAAAGATCTGGCCTAGTGATAGTCAAGTACTGAAGAGCACCAACAAGAGACCTGTACATCGTCGGATCAGAATAGGGAATTCCGTCACTGACAAGATATTCACCCGTTACAAGAGGCGTGGAAACGGGTTTGGAATCTAATAATTTGGCTCGATCAAGGATGTCATAGGCGTACTTAGCTTGGCCAACAAAGATACCGTACTCAGTGTAAGAAACCTCAAGGCCAAGAAAGTAGTTGAGCCGACCAAGATCTTTTATAGCAAATTCAGCATGCGTTCTGGAGATGAAGTCGCCCAGCAGGCGTGAATCATTGCCCGTAACCACAATGTCATCCACATACAGAAGAAGATACACGACTGACGAACCTTTATGAAAGTGAAACAAAGACGGATCACATTGGCTACGGAGAAAACTCAAACTGTAGAGGTATGTGCTGAACCTTTGAAACCAAGCCAAAGGAGCTTGACGGAGACCATATAAAGATTTCTTAAGCTGACAGACATGAGTGGGAAAGCGAGGATCCACAAATCCAGGTGGTTGCGCCATGAAAACAGGTTTATCAAGGACTCCGTTCAGAAATGCGTTCTTGACATCCAGCTGATGTAGGGGCCAAGAATTCTGTACGGCAAGTGTCAGAATGATACGAACCGTAGCAGCTTTTACAACAGGGCTGAATGTATGATGGAAGTCTGTTCCCGGAATCTGTGTGAAGCCTTGAGCAACCAAACGAGCCTTGTGGCGTTCAATAGATCCATCAGAGTGATACTTCGTGCGAAATACCCATTTAGAACCAACAATGTTGGTATCAAGAGGACAGGGTACAAGATCCCATGTGTTGTTTGAACGCAGGGCATCAATTTCTTCTTGCATAGCGGCCAACCAATGCGGATGCTTAGCAGCAGATTTGAAGCCACGGGGTTCAGAAGCAGCGGCAAGAGAAGAAAGAAGAGCCGTGGAGGCAATGTCAACTGGGTACTTTGGTTTAAAAATTCCATCACGAGCCCTTGTAACCATGTGGTGCAGCGGTGGTGCCGGCCGTGGTGCAGGCTGCACGATGATCGGAGACTCCATGTTGGCTGGCACATCGGTCGGGGCAATGGGTGGCTCATTGTCGAGAGGTGGAAGATCACCGACACCTGGAGTATCAAACGGCTCCGTATTTGGTAATGGAAGATCGTCTACAGGCGGAGCGAGAATAATGGGCCCAGGTAGCTCATTATGATCCTCTGAGACATGAGGCCGCCTTACAGTGGGATTTGACGGAGAGCATTTTAGTGAAGCATGAGAAGTAGCAGAGTGCTCCATTGCATCTGTAAAAGTAGACAAGTCTAATTCTGTGGTGGTCACAGAAGAAGAGTCAGTAGAAAAAGGGAATAATAATTCATCAAATTGAGCATGACGAGTCGTGTAGATCCGAGATGTATGAGGATCTAGACACCGAAACCCCTCTTGGACATTGTTGTACCCCAGAAAAATGCAAGGACGACTTCTCGGTTCTAGTTTGTGAGCTGCATAGTCACGAAGATAGGGAAATACTCGACATCCAAAGGGCTTAAAGACGGAATATGATGGAGCATAGCCAAATAGCAATTCAAAGGGAGATTTATCATGCAACACTGCTGAAGGGACTCGATTAATAATAAAGGTTGCTGTAGCAAATGCATCAAACCAAAAGGATGCCAGAGCATTAGCATGAAAGAGCATTGATAAACCAGTTTCTGTGATGTGACGATGCTTTCTTTCAGCTCTACCATTCTGTTGAGGAGTGTATGGGCATGAAATACGATGAAGAATACCATTTTTATGCATAAAATCACGTACTCTTGAGTTAACAAATTCAGTGCCACCATCACTTTGAAATATCTTAATCTGCCTTGAAAATTGAGTGCATACAAAGGCATGAAACCGGACTAAAGTATCAAATAAATCAGACTTTCTGCATAACGGATAAATCCAAGAAAATCTCGAGTAATCATCCACAAAAACCACATAGTACCGAAAACCAGTAGAAGTAGAAACTGGTGCAGGCCCCCATAAATCACAATGTATCAGATCCAAAACATGTGCAACACGTTTATCATTTAATTGAAAGGATAATTTCTTGCTCTTTGCCAACTGACAAGAAGAGCAGAGCTTAGGACTGGGTAAAACAGAAGTGACTGATAAATGTCCAAGTTTATTTAGCAAAGAAATAACAGAAAATGGGACATGCCCCAAACGTAAGTGCCATAATTCAAAACTAGCCTTTAATTTATTTTCTCTCACAGCCGTCACCAAAGCAGGAATCCCTTTATCAAGGGTGTATAAGCCATTCTCACATCTTCCCTGGCCCAGAATTTGGTTTGTCACTCGGTTCTGAATTATAAAAGAATTATCAAAAAACACAACATTAACAGGATAGTCTGAAGTCAGTTTGCTGATAGACAGAAGGTTCTTGGTTATAAGCGGAACCACCAAAACATCCAACAATTTAATATCAGCAAATAGGTCATAAGAGCCAACATGCGAGATATGCAAAGAATTACCATTGCCAACAACAACTTTGCTATTACCGGAATAGGGCTCGTAAGAGGTCAAGGCAGCATTTTGATTCGTCATGTGGGCGGAGGCACCCGAATCAATGTACCAATCTGATGAAGGAGCAGCAACAGTGCAGGAGGAGGCAAATGCCTCGGCAAGGTTGGCTGTGTTGACACTGTTGCGAGCAGCAAGGTATTGGGGGCACTTGTCAGCATAGTGCTCCCCCCGACAAATCTGACAACGAGGAACGAACTGTCGTCGCTCGCTGTTGAAACCCGTCGGCCCCCCGGAGTATCTCCCTCCGGAATCCGACCGACCACCACGCTGAACAAAGCTACGGCCATTGCCATAGCCACGGCCACCACCATAGCCACGTCCAACCTGCTGCTGAAATCCTCCGGAAGAGCCTCTGCCGTGAGTTCCAGTACGCGAGGGATAAGGGTTTCTTCGATCTGCAAAAAAGGAAACCTGCGACGAGGAGCCCTCCATGGATTTAAGCATCATGTCATATTGTTTTGCTTGGCTGAGAAGATCGCGGAAGCAGGGCACCGGAGTCAGGGCCATTCTGGTATCCGCAAAGCCCGCAAACTGAAGCCCCAATCCACGCAAGAAGAGATGGCTCTTCTCAGCCTCGTCAATTGGGCGTGCGATGGCATGGAGTTGATCGCACAGGGTTTTGAAACGGCACCCGTAATCATCAACGGAGGAGTCGCCTCGGCGGAGGGACAGCAACTCCTCGCGCAACTGGTGCTGACGAGAGGAGGAAGAGTACACCGATTTCAGCGTAGTCCAGGCAGCAAGTGATGTGTGTGCATCGATAACTTCAGATGCGGCATCGGGAGAGAGAGATGTGTAGATCACACTCAGCAACTTCATGTCTGTCATCTTCCAAGAGTGGAATGCAGGGTTCGGCGTTTCAACACCGGCAGCGTCGGTGATGGTTACAGCGGGAATGGTGGAGGTGTCTTCCAGAAGTGGCATGAGATTGAAACACTCAGCCATGTGAAGAATTTGGCGACGCCAGGAGAGATAATTTGTGGCATCAAGTTTGATAGGGATCATGTTTATCATGGTGGTGATGGGAAGAGTGTCAACACCTGCCATGAGGAGAAAGAAGAGAAGGGAAGAGACGAAGCGGAAGAGAAAGGGAAGAGGAAGAAGGAACGAAGAAGAGAGGGGTTCAGAGGATGAACCTGGCTGATACCATGTAAGATGAGAGAATGGAAATAATTATCACTGTTATTGTGATCTTCTGTATTGACGTATTTAAGTACAAGATTACAACAGCGATCCACAATTTGTGGCACCGAATATGGAAAGATATATACAATCAAATCAATCAAATAAAATATCTTTTATGTACTCCTATTATGAACAATGAATCAATAGTATATATAAATGTATGAGTTAATTCGTCTTATAACACATCTTACAAGAGACTTTATATATATATATATATATATATATATATATATATATATATATATATATATATATATATATATATATATATATATATATATAAATAAATAAGCATCTCTCCCACTTTCTCTCTCTTAAGACAACTCTTTGATGAATGCATGATGAATCTTGAGGCCACCCTTCCACTTGCCACTCCAAACCTCATACAGACCAAAGTAAAGTTTCCCATCTCCTCCTAAAGATTCTTCACTACTACTCCTTCCTTTGATCTCAAATTCACCTTTCTCATTAGGGTTCATCATAATCTTTGTGGCTGCACTTCTCCCTTCTTTTCCTTTCTTCACCATGATGTAAACCGGGTGCTTCCCCCATCCGAACGCATCTGGATTCAACGACACGCGAAACCCCACCTCGTACTTCTTCTTCGCCCTCATCTCTTCCACCGCACCACTCATCTCCAGCCAACTCACTTGATACAACTCTGCTGCCCCATCCCTAAACAAAACATTTGCATGCATCTTAATCTAATTAACTCTCATTAACAACTAATTACTATATACTTATAATTAATCAACTCACATGTTTTGGGGTACTTTCCAGTATCGATTATCTCTTCCCCAAACGATGTTTAGATCTTTGGGTTGGATCCTCATCCTTCCATTTTTATCCTGCAAAAAAACTCAAAATTAACACACACATACACACATTAAAACACACACACTGACACACAGACACACATATATATATATGCATATGTATATGTATGTACCTTGATGAATTTTGTGGAAATATTTCCTGAATGGTGAGGATTTGAGTAATACTTAGAAGCCATTTCGAAAATTCAGAAATTAAATTATGAAATTATATGATGATGAGAAGGAGAATACAATTAATTTGATGGTTTTTGAATAATATTGTTGTCTCTGTATTTATTTATAGAGAAATAACAAGTGTAGATTAGAGATCTAGGTACAACGTATGGTCTGGAGAATAAGCTATAGTAGTTAAATTAAGTAATCAAAACGAATATGACATCTTGGATTTATATGGAAAAGGGTATAATGGATTACAATCTTTCGGTGATCAAATTGGACCAATAACAGGCTAGTGCATCGATCCCCCCAACCTCCGGCAAACACACGAGATATTTTGTGACACTTTTGTATATCATCAGTACAACTAGTAAGATAGAGAAAATATCAAAATTGATCATGTAAGTATGACCGATTCCAACTTTAGTCTTTTTTCATTTGTAATTCTCAATTTTGATTATTTTTTGTCCAATTTAAGTTTTTTTGTCCAAATTTAGTCTCTTTTCCAAATTTGATCATTTTTTTAGTTCAAATGTAGTTCTTTATGTTAGAAAATGTCCAAAATTGATGCAAAAGTTAACAAATTTTGGACCAAAATTGGACAAAAAATGACTAAATTTTGAAAAAAATGACCAAAACTGTATCAAAAGGACTACTATTGGACAACAAATGATCAAAATTGAGAATTGGAGAAAAAAATGACTAAAGTTAGAATCGGTTATACATACATGACTAATTTTGACATTTTTCCAATTGTATATAATACAACAAAAACGTCAAAAAGAGAATATAATCTGACCATTACCCTAGGATTTAGCTTGTTCAACGAGTATATATAATTTCCTCCACTCTGCTATCATTTATCTAGCACATGAAATGATACACAAAATTGATACAATAAGTTAAAGTTGATGATCAACACGTCAATGCTAACAACTTATGGATAATAAACTTGGACCAAATTAGACATGAGGATATATTCTTAATTGAGTTGTAATAAACTTGATAATTAAATTTGCAATAAAGAAAATTAAAATAAGCAAATAAACGTGTCTGCCTAATAATGAGTTGTGCAGTTAATAAACTAATGTACAGCTCAAAATTCTAATGATGAAAACTTGAGCTCGGATCATTAATATCTTCACATTTACATTATGTTAATAAAGATCATTTTAGATTGAACGATTGTGTCACGACTCAATATTAATCCTAAGCCTACGTTAAAGATCAAATCTTTCGAATAGACATTATAATATAGTGCAATCCATGATTCATAAGGCCCAATCAAATAAACAATATAAAACCATTACTCCACAATTTATTATTTAAAGTAGACATAATTACGTAACATTTTATAGGTTATTGAATATTGCTCTACATGCAGTAGTTTACATTATAGTACTATATATCAATTAATATATATGTTGATCTCATTCATATGATATAGTACTAATTTACTATAAAAACGAGAATACTTCAAGAACATTAATATTGGAATTAAAGATCAAGCCATATATAATGAAACATACATGAATTAAAATCTTCTCACCATACATTATTAATCCCATCTCAAAATCAAAATGCACAACATTGCATTATTATACAACTACAAATATTATCTCATACAACAACAACAACAACAAAACGACAACAAAAAACATGAAGTTGTCTTGATCATGGCAATTCTCTAATGAATGCATGGCGAATCTTGAGACCTCCCTTCCACTTACCACTCCATACTTCATACAACCCAAAATACATCATTCCATTACTCGAATCTTCATTCGATCTTATTTTCTCATATTCGACGACAGACTTTCCTATTATCTCGAATTCACCTTTCTGATTAGGGTTCATGTTAACCTTAGTCCACCTAGTTTTCCCTTCTTTTCCTCTTTTGGTCATAATATACACTGGATACTTGCCCCATCCAAATGCATCCGAACTAAACGAAACACGAAACCCTACTTCGTAGTTCTTGTTCGGATTCGTTTCGTGGACCAAGCCAGTAACGTCCAGCCAACTCACTTGATACAGCTCTGCAGCCGAATCCCTAATCAAACATGTTATAGTTTGATCAATTTATGAGGTAATTAAGAATATGAAAAGTTCAATGAATTAATAAAAAATTAATTAACAACTTACGCTTTGTTGGGCACGTTCCAGTATCGATTATCTTGACCCCAAACAAAGCTGAGATCTCTAGGTGAAATTACCATCTTACCCTGCTGATCCTGCACCAAGTGTAATGAAATTGTTATACAACTTCTGATCTGAAACTCAACATTTTGGATTACTATGATGAAATGTGTGTATATGATATGCCTATTACATTTTTGTATTATATCTCATATTAGACCACCTCCATTCATGACCTGTGAGTTAGGTTGTTCACATACGACAAAATTTTGTAAAATAAAAAAAATAAAAAATGTTGACTGACATTGCAACCGGTTGGACTGTAGAGTAATGCATCAACCCACTCCACAATCATCACCAAACTCATGAACATGTGACACGTGTCACACTCCATTAAATTTTAATATAATTTTATGGATATAATTTATATTCTTTATAAATAATAATATAATTTATTTTTCTTTTATAAAAATAATTAAAATTCTTATATTTTCTTTTTCAATAAATAGAGTATAATATCAACACATTTTGAATTATTATAAAAAAAATTATTTTATTTCTTTATTGGTTCATAAATTATTTTTGGTGTGTTTTTAAAATAAATTTTTTTACTATAATTACAGAACTAAAATAATTTTAAAATATGAAATTATTATAATTTTAAATATATAATTTTAAAATTCTTATAATAATATATAATTTTATTTTAATAATTATAATGTATTTATAAATGAGAGAGAAATGAATATTTTAATTAAAAAGTTTGAGTTGAATTGGGTTGTTGATGGAGTATTAAAATTTTGAGATTGGGTTGGGTTGTGAATTGTATATGTGAATGTGAGATAAATGATTGGAAGGTTGGGTTGTGGCCAATGAGATCACTTGTTTCACAATGATGTTTCATCTACTGTTTCATAAATTAAATTAAATGATTGACATGTGGCACAATCAATGTCCAAAATTTAATATTTGCCCCAAGGGTTTAATGATCATTTGTAGGGTATAGTATTTTTATGTTGTGAAACACCAATGATACACCGGAAATGTAACAGGGAATTCAACTTGGGGTTGTGGTGGGTTGTTGATGGGGATATTCTTAAAATGAGTGACATGTATGCGGGAAGAAAATCTCAACCTTTCGTTAGAATTGATAATTTCCTTATAAATTTTATTATGACCTACGCATCATTAATCATACAACTATTCGCAACAGGTGATGCAATATCAAAATATAACGAGAAATTCAAACTGATATATATACACACATTTATGTACATTATATAAAAATACCTTGATAAACTTTGCAGAGAGGTTTCCTGAATGATGAGGAGATGAGCTGGGAGCCATTTCACAAATTTTTATAGAAATGTGGACACAGAAGAATTAAGATAGAAGGAGTTTTGTGAGTTTGATGTTTTGGTATTAAGTAATTCTGCACCTCTATATATATATAGAGAGAGAGAGAGAGTGGAGAATATGTCTAATTTGTCATTTCATTGGTAAAAAGTGTGACAGCTAATGAAAAATGAATAATTAAGATAGTTGAATATCGGAAAATATTGACTAGCCACGTGGTTTTATTTTACAAATAATTAATTTGCTTAGAATTCATAATTAATTTTTACGGAAAGTTGGATACTTGGAATCTCCTATTTATATTAGTCACTCACTCTTTTTTATTTTTTTAAGCCGTCCTATAATATTCCGTATATTATAATTATGTGAAAGAACCTAAATTGTCCCTTTAATATAAATTAAATAAGTTTTGCATTTTTTTAATTTTTTTTAAGAGTTGAAATCTCGTGTACGAAAAAAAAAGAGTTAACTCTATGCACCTATATTTTTCGTAATAAACTATATTAATTTTAATTTAATTATGTATATATATTTCTTAATAAATATATTATTAATTTTTTATATTTAATTATACCATTAATTTTTCATTCAAATACTAATGGTATTTTTATAATTATACCATTAATTTTTCATTAAAATACTAATGGTATTTTTATAAAAAAAATCGCTAAAATTTTACTGACAATTTGCTAACCGACTATATAAATTTAAATTCATTAGTATTTAGTAACTATGTACTTATTAATAAGTAAATGAATTGAGGGTAATTCTAGGGTGCATTAGAGTAATTTTAGAGTGCACTGGGTGTACCGGTGCACTTAGAGTTTATAGATATAAATTAAGTGTTAGTGAGAGGTTATTTATTTTATTATTTTATTTTATTTAATAGTTAAGATTAAATTAAAACTTAATCTAATGGTCATGATCCTCATAGCAGTTGAACTCATGAATTGAACGCATAAGTACAGGATATATATTTTGCAATTTAAAAAAAATATTTTCTTTTTATTATAAATATTTAGATCCCAAACTTATTCATCAATGTTTCAAATATTAATAATAATAAAATTGAGATTAAAAGGAAAATAATTTTTTTTTTATAGACAATGATAAAAATGCATAACAATTTCTAAATAATATAGGTAATTTTGACAGCTGCGTATGAATTCATTAGATAACGATGTATTTAGAATAATCGGGATTATACAAAGCCCTATACTTTATAGAAAAATACGCACAATTTACGTGTCAAATAATATTTCATAATTCTCATAAGTTGTAAAAAATAAATAAATAAATAAATAAACGTGTCACGACATAATTCAAAACATAGTACAGCCAAAAAACATTATATGTGGGCGACATAAGTTGTCATGCATTTAAGCAATTAAAATCATTTACTACTATCTTTTCACAGGACGAATATATACCTTAAAATTCATTCAACAATTGTTAGCATTTGGTTGACCGTAGACTACTGTTTATAAAAACGCAATTACATAAAATTAGAAATAAAGAAAAGGAATGAAAAAAAGTTTACAACATCATAATAGCAAGTTTGTCAACCAGAGAGGAAATCTTCTGTCGAATATTATTCAGCATCTTCAGTGGCTGCTTTCTTTGCAACTGGCCATATAAGAATGTAAAGAAAACACACTCAAGAGAACATACAACGTTCATAAGACGATCAGAATGACAATACTTTGTATGTACATAGACATATTAAACAACATAAAGATGTGAATCTGGTTTATATTCCAGTTCATTGCATCATCCTAAAAACTGAGAAAGGAATGGAAAAGCAGAGCAGCTTGTTAACATTGACTAGCCTGTAGTAATTGCATCTTAGTTGCTATAGACATGCATTGTAATTAGTCATATACATAGCTCACAAACATTTGATCCCATAGAGATAATTTAAAGAATTCCATGAGTGCAATTGAAAAGTTAACTTATTGGAGCAAAAACAAAAGATTAATTATGCAAAAAACAGTCCTACTATCTTCTTCATGAAGCCAGAGCATGCAGAATATAATTAAACATATCAAATTATGCACAGAAAGGAAAGAGGAATCAATGAAAGGAAAATCAGATATCTAGCTAATTGTTTACAAGAACAATATTATAAATGAATTCTGCGTTATGTATATAATCAAATTGTAAAAGCAGACAGACAAAGTTGAACACTACATCTTTTTTACTAAATTAAAATGTCATGATGGAACACCGGCTCACTGTTTTGGTCTCTTGTATAATTACATGAGCTCTTTATCAATCGATATAGATTCCAGATCTTCAGCAGTTACTGTTCGGTGGAGCTGCAGCACACAAATAGAATCTTTAACCATGAATGCAAAGATGTCTGCTTAAGAGTCAGCAATGGTGAGCAGGACAAAAAAATCAATAGGGAGGGAAGTGGATTAATGCAGTAATTAATTCGGAAACTGGGGGTAGTTTTTCTTTGTACATTGAAGAATATGACTAGTTGCAGGTCTGGCATTTACATTGGCAACATACACAAACCACCTCAGAACAAAATAGAAAACTAAGCTTAAAAGTTATACTCTCTTAGTAAAGATTGCCCTCAAAATTATGTGAAAACTAAACACATAAGCTTGACAGAGATCTGGGTGGCATTATCCTAGATCAAAAAGTATTAGAATTGACTATTTATAGCCCCCTCCAATATTATCAGCAGCGATGCTATTAATCAGTTAAGTTGGAGTGGAGTTTAGATTTAAAGTGGCACATAAGTTTCTCAATAATTTTAGTCACAGAGTCATGTTTTTACTCCATTAAATTGGCCGTGGTATGTGAAAGGATGCATCAGAGAAAAAAGTTTAAAAGTGAACTTACAGCATTAGCAGCAGTAAACCAGTGAAAGGCACGAACAAAAGCATCATCCTTTGAGGGCATGACATCATGATTCCAAATTGTAACATTCTGCATTTGTCTCCCAGGAGTCCAGAGTTGCGGTGTTTGTTCCATTATCATGGCCCCTTTTTCCCAAAATAAACCCTGGAGAAAAGGAGCAAAAGGGAGTTTCTCAAATTTTTGGATTCTCAAAGGGGTGAGATAAGAGTATTACTATATCATGTTTTTAGAAGAAAGATAAATTTGATATTGTAACCTTAATTTGAGAACATCTACAAAAATCTCAATCATGTCAGTTTGTAAGAGAGATTTTTGAGAATACCTAATAGTGCTATTCTACAGCAAATGGTTCCAAAGACAAAATTGTTCCAACATGAAGATTAAAAAAAAAAAAAAAATGCATCTATGCAATAATGCAGCAACATGAAAGTAAACAGTTGGTTTAAAATTAGGTTACATTTTAGTAAATGAGAAGAGTACGATTACAGGACCATTAATCAAGATTCCCAACTGCAAATCTGCCACACAACACACTTTTGACACATAAACACATACACAAGATCCTTTATCTTAGATGCATTCTCTTTGTTTGCAATTGTGTTGAAAGCATCCTGGTGTTGTAAGAGATATTCATCCCTATATCCACAAATTTGCTCCATATCTTGTTGATGTGATTTATTACTTTATTTAAAAAAAAAAAATTTCATGAGTAGTATTCCTATAATAATAATTTAAAATGGTGAAAATTAGTATGATTGGTTATTTATTTGGAGATGTGAAGCGGGTCTTTTGATGTTGGTCTCTGAGAGGACGAACAAGGTACGTTACTTTTCACTTTTTTTATTTAACAGAAATATAGTATGATTTTTCTTTTTTATTATTAAAATTCTTTTTCTAATATATCAGGAAATAAAACTCTCCACATTACCTGATTTCAGCAGATACTAATCTTTGCAAGAATCTGCTACACATGTTCATATATTTATTTCCAACTGAAAGGGAAAAAAGAAAAAAAAATACATACTCCATATGTATATTTGCTGGTGGTTGTTACTGTCTCTTGTTAGCTATACGTAAGAAATCGTATATACCTAGTAAAGAGTATGATTACAGTAATGAATGAATGTCATCCCTCCCATCTACAAAGAAATGTCTTTCCCTCAACTACAACAAACACTCACTTTGCATACATTCTCACTCCGAACCCAATTCACATCAAATTCCAGGCATTTATTATAAAATCGTAACAATGAAGTCCAAAAAAATCGAAAATAGAAAGGAAATGAGTCATACCAGAATAGCCTTGGGGAAGAGCAATAGTGGTTCCATGTAACTTCCTTCCTCTAAAGTATGCTTCCTCTACTTTCAGCCCGTCCACCTCCATTCCTATGCAGTTAAGCAATTAAATCCGCTCAATCAATCATAATCTAAAAACATCGAAATCAGAACAAGGAACAGCCACCATTAACGTACTCAGTGAGTGAAAACATCTTTGCACTCATATAATGCAGCATTCATGTGTCATTCTCAGTGCATATATGAACTATAAAATCCTACAATTTACCAGTGGGTTTGGGCTTGAAATAGTGAGATACAGAGGTTGGACCGTTGAATTTAATGCAGCAAGACAACTGATGAACCTTCCCCGTCAGGTCCACGGCGGCTGCCGCGTTTTGTCGGCTCAGGTCGACGGAGATTGGCGGCGGAGTGAGCGAAGATCCTTCATCTTTGCCTTCCATTTAAGAACAAATTACCCGCCACTCTCGACTCTGCCCTAATATTATTATCCCCATTCTTTCCAATGCTCTATTGGTTAATTTACAATTAATGATAAATTTGTTTTTTACTATAACATAATATAATAATAATCATAATAATAGGCAAAGCACTCTAACCTCGCTCAACACTGCACAAAATTAGTAATCTTAAACAAAAATTATTAACATTTGGCATAAAAAAATAGGAAAAGATTTGAATAAGAAAGGGTTTACGTGAAATGGTTATAGGAAAGAGATAATGAATTAATTAAAAGTGATAATGTTATTTTATGAATAATTTATAGTATAAATAAAAGTGATAACATTTTATAGTGAAAATGATAATTATTTTAAAAAATAAAAAATAGTTTCACGTGATACAGTTTCACGCAATACCTACATTGACTTTTGAAAGGCTAAAAAAATTTGCTGGATTGAAAATTACTTTTAAGTTGATACTCCCTTCGTATATCGTATACAAGGACACGAAATCAACTTTATGCACCCCAATTATTTTTCATAATTAACTTATATTATATACTCCCTTCGTCCCACATCAATTGATAGTATAAACAAAAAGAGATAACATTTTATAGCGAAAGTGATAATTATTTTAAAAAATGATAAATGGTTTCACCTTCACGCAATACCTACGTTGACTTTTGAAAGGCTAATTTTTTCTAAAAAATTTGTTGGATTGAAAAATAGTTTTAAGTTGATACTCCCTTAGTATATCGTATAGAAGGACACGAAACCAATTTTATGCACCCCAACAATTTTTCATAATTAACTTATACTATATACTCCCTTCGTCTCACGCCAAGTTTTCCAATTTATTGTTCACATTATTGGTATGTGTTTGAAAAGGGTGATAAATTTAAATTAAAATAACTTTCAAAATTATTGAATAAAATGATGTTTTCTTTTTGTATGGGTGTGAAGGGTAATGTTTGACGAACGGATAAGAAAAGTGTGAATGATTGCGTAGAAAGGAGGGAGTACATATATACTCCGTCTAAATATATATATATATATATATATATATATATATATATATATATATATATATATATAAATTATTCTCTTATATCCAACTATATAATTAATTTTTCATTAAAAAAATTTAACAGTAAATCTATAAAAAAAATTGTTAACAAACCGTATAATTTAATTTATTAATGTATATTTATTTATAATTGAATATGAATACATATATTGTTAAATACTTTAGTATAAATATAAACCTCATAAAAGCTTAATAACAAACTCAAGCATGAATATAATTATAAAATTCTTGAATCCAAAATTGAGCAGCTTGCTTAAGATCTTACTTAGGACAAGTGAAAACTACATTAACCCACACACCAGAGATAAATTAGGAAAGACATTTAGAAGAAACAGTTGTTGTCTTGTTGATAAATTAGACATTATGCTTTCTTCTGATCTTGCCCTTGCCATGATGCTTCCCTTTGGCAAGCTTAATCTTCCTTTTAAGCTTTTTCCCAATAGGCTTCAATGATCTGAACCTTTGATTACCATCAGCTTTCTCTACATCTAAAATTCAGAAATTTCATGATTAATACAGTTGATAGTACAACGCTACTGAGTAAGAATGCAAAATGCAACATGTAACGATGAGAATTCTACTATTGTGCTTTTCAGTTGGAGGGATTTCTTTATGGATTTGAAATCCAAAATCAAGGTCATTAACTTGTTGGAGACAAGCTTATTTCACTAGATTTTAAACCCTTCATTAAGCTATGATTTATTCTTATGGATTTGAAATCCATTCTACAAACTAATCATTTAAAATACGTCTCTTCTCTCACACAAAGTCACATAATCATAAACACACGTGAACGCACACTGTCACCCAGTACATCTTTAAACGCTATTTAGTACTCTACTGAAATATCTAAACCGAACAAATGCTTTTAAGAAGAATTTCAATCACCTGGTATTCCTAAACCCTCAATACAAACACAACCTAAGAGTTTCCAAACATTTGTGAATTTCAACATGAACATAACTAAATGGAATAGATCAGAGCAAGTTTACAGTTTCCACGCCTCAAAAGAATGTGAATCACTACAACACAAGAAAGTTTGGATTTTGAGTAAAAAGCTGTACACAATTCTGAGGGACATGAGCAAAATCTTTAGATGTTATGTAGTCAATGATAATCCCCCGCCCCTCTGAATTTTATAATTTTGGAGTTTGGGCCATTAATAGGTCAAGTAAAATTCTTTGGTTCAACCTTGATCTTTTTTTCAAGTTACAAAAAGTTGTTAACATATTCAACTGCATGGACAAGCCCAGTGAGGCTGCAGTGTAGAGTAATCTGAGATAGTTTTGAAGACTAAACAGTAGGAGTAAGTATTAACATATTGTTACTAAATAATGGTACAAACCGTACAATTTACACTACTCTTACCTTCAATTTCTTTAGCATAGAGAATTAAGTAGCTACATGCTAGCAAAGGAACACATATAATACATTAAGGTTGAGTTTTATATATTGTATGTAAGCACCAAGTATTTTTCCCTAGCAGATACGCAAATCATTAATATGCCTTAACGATAATATTTACAAATAAACAAAACATTATTATGAGATTTAAATATTCAATCTTGTTTAGAATAGAAGATTACACAGCTACATGCCAACAAAGATGCATATATAAAAGTTGGTTGCGTACATATTATCTCCAATTACATTTGTATGCACACTTTCACGCATATTTTCATATTTAAGCATATAAACAATTGTCATTATATTATAAACACTATAGTGCAGCTCTGTAAATTCACTAACAGATGATTAAAACTTAAAGGAGAGAATGTAATAACCTTAGGATAAACCCTAAATAACTAAAGGTAAAATAACCCGGTCACACTTCCATACATAAAGATTGACTAATTTCAATATGAGTGAAATGGCGATAAAAACCCTAAATAGAAAATATAATAAAACACACGTAAAGGACAACCCTAAACCACACAGTTAAAATGGTAATATTTCGTCAATGTGCAAGGAACATTTTGCCTTAATCTGAATATCAGATGGAACCATTACTTCAATTTTCTAAAATCAAATCTACACATTTCGCCAACTTTCCATTTGGAATGTAATCCCACCATATCCACTCAACTAATCTATTTTCCCCACAAATTCAAACAAACTATGCAAGTGCCCTATGATTGGACTCCATTGTATAATATACCACACAAATCCTAGGCCAAAGTTTCGATATAAGAAGGAAAAGGCTCAAATTTAATCTTACAGCCAGAAGAACTAGAATTGGGGAAGTCAGGATAGCAATAAGCTCACAATCAGGAAGTTAACATAAATAAGGGGGAGAGAAGGAAGGCTCGAAAAAATTGCAAAGACGAAAGAGATTGAGAGACAAACCCATGGCGCTGTGATCAGCAAAAGAGGTAGATGCTTCGGCGTTGGATGGAGTGGGCTTCACCGGAAGCTTGGGAGCAGAGAGAGCCGCCTCCAGGGCGGCGAGCTTGGCGGCTTCTTTCTTCTCGTAAATTGGCTCAACCAGCTCTCTCCTGATCGCCCTCAGCCTCTTCTCCCTCTTCGACCGCAGTGACTTCGCCATCGCTTCTTCCTACTTTTGCGAAGATTACTTCCTCTGAGCTCGTCTAGGGTTTTTTTGCCGGCTATTACCAGCAAATTAATAAAATAAAACAAATCATGAAACTATAGGCGGAAATGAAACAAGAGAATCACCAATCATAGAAAAATCACCTACCAAAACTGGAGATATATATTTTATAGCCCTAATATTTGAGGGAACAGTTCTCACAGAGCACCGAAGAAAGAAATAAATGTTACCTTGTATGAACGCCGAGCAGGGGAAGCGCCGTAGAAACGACGGTGGCTATCGAATAGACTGTTGGTCTGGTGGAGGTGCGGCGGAGGTCACCTTTCGCAGGATCAGAGGAAGAAACGACGATTCTTCAGCCCTACTGTTAATTATTTGCTTTGGGGCTTGTCAAGTGGGTTGTTTGTTATTGGGCTTTTCAACTAATAATTAAGAATATTTTATATAATTATAACAATGTTAGTTTACTCTTTTTATTTTTCAACCATTTTTTTAAACATTTAAAAATTAAATAAGCAATCCAAAATTTTAGTGTTATATAGTCCTACTTATAACTTTTTTTTAATAATATAAATATATTTTCAATTAATTACATCAAGTTTATTTTTATTGAATTTTCAATTAAGACTATATTGTGCACCGGGTGCACCCATTATACAAATATAAATAAAAAATATACAATTATGAACAAAAATATATACAATTTAATTGTTAGTTTTTTTAATGAAAAATTGAGTGTAAAAAATATACAATTATTAAAAACATGTATACACTATTGAATAAAATTTTATATACATATGAAGACTAGTCTCATCGGGTCAGATTGTGAATTGTGATTATGTATGAAGAGTCTTTTGGTTATTTCATAGTCGGATCATACCCTACACTACAAAAGTTTGTTTACTTTCATTTCTAGTTGTTTTACCTTTTTGCGTTGGTTGGGAAATGGATATGAAAGATTTTCTAATAATCTTGAATTATTCTTGATTGGGACTTTGATACCTCCCAAGAATAAATAATCAATCTTTTTAATATTTAATAATAATTGATGAACACAGGCTTATATGCAAATTTGCCATTTACCTAAATCTAGTTAAGATAAGATTAATTGAAGAGCTGCCTGGCCTGGCCTGGACTGTTTATCTTATCATGCTTTATTGACAATTTTTTGAATGTAGAATGTCCAGTTTACCCTCTATTTCCTTGAAATTTTCATAATCGGATTCAACTTTCGGATTTCCTAACGCACCAACGTGAGATAAAAATTTATACTTTTTAGAAAAATAAAAAAAATACTCAAACATTTATCCTTTTAATAAATTCTTATTCTTATTAATTAAAACGTATTATTATAATTCTTTAGAACAGATTGGTATATTATTATACATTTCATCCCAACTCTTTTTAGATAAATTTAAATTGATGACTACAAAAATTTTAAATAAAAAAATATAATAAATCACAATTATTAGAGAATCAAAGCCATAAAATTGAAATGATAAATATATCACCTAAACTATACAGATATAAAAAAACCTCTAGTTCAATTACTCATAAAATACATAATTACTCCATAATTTAAGGTTAATTTGAAATGTTTTTATAGTATAAAGTAGATTTGACCATAGTGTATTTAAGTCGTCACTTTGTGATATACTAATTTACCATCATAACATAACGTTTGGTTTACGCAAAAGATGCGTACTTGTGTTGCTTCTCCCCTTCCACTTGTACTCTTAGTTTAGGATTTAGGTGAAAGTATTACCCTTCCTTCTAAGAGAATAATGTGACGAACAAATGAGAAAATATTGAAAAGTTAATTTGAATAGAGACTAATATTTGTGATAGGGTATGACTAAATTTGTCCAAACTTCAACTTTATATTTTTCCTTTTTTTATGTTTAAACTTTAACTTTAAACTTTGAGTTGGTCTCTGCATGTGTTCTGGGTGTAAGAATATAATATTTTGTTCTAAAATTATACTATATTTTAATTTAAAATAGTGTAATTTTTTTATTGAAAAGATCAGTTGAAATATGAATAGTATAAAAGTTTAATTAAAAAAATTAAAAAATTATTAAAAAATAAAAATACATATTTTTATACTAAACGGTATATTAATTAATACTAAAGAGGATAAATCTCGAAAAATATAAAATTCAGGTGTATGTAAGTTTTAGCCTCGAACTTTCATAAAAAAGAAAACATTTAACAAACATTTCTAAAAAGACACTAATTCTTCAAACACACGCTAATTTTCTCAAACACACACTAATTTTTTTAAAAGAAGTACCAAACTTAAAAATAAAAATCAAAAAGTGCGCAAAGAGCAAATCAAATGTGAAAAAGTAATTTTTGAGGTACAAAATAACATAGGTGACAGAACCTAACAAAAAAATGGCGACTTGATTCTCGGTGTCATTTAATATACCATCATCTTCTGTGTCACACTGTTATATTGACGATATCTAGGAGAGGAAACTATACCCTAATCCTTAAACTCTAGACTCAATGGTTGGATTTATTTTTCCATCTTACGTGTCAATCACATAACGTGTAGCACGAAAAATGATACACCAAAATAATCAGAAGATCTCATTCCCTCTATCACTATTTTTTTTTTGCAAGAAATAAATAATTCATAAATCGCTGGAATCAGCTAGCACTAAGTGATACAAGAAACTCGAGAGGAGACTCCCAAGAAATTTCAGTCATTACATGAGATTTAGCATAAGAAGCAAGAATATGTGCACTATGATTTTTATATCGTGGAAGCCAGAAAACACCCCTTGAAGGTAGAGGGCCGAGCATGAGAGTGCTATCTTCTAGTATCGGGATGCAAGTAGATGGACAATCAACCTCTCCTTTGTAGCAAAAACGACAGTAGCTGCATCACCAATAATAGAGAAATCACGAAGGTTTTGTTGAGAGGCAAAGATAATTGCCTCTCGTAAAGCTAGAAATTCAGCGACCACTGGGGATGAAATTCCATAAAAGACTTTGGCAAAACCTCCAAGAAAGGAACCATCAGTATTTCCCAAAAAATTCCAACACTAGCCAAAGAACGTTTGTGGGATAAAGCTCCATCAAAGTATAGTCGAATGCCGTCAGAAGGAGGGTGAATGTTTGTAAGTGAAAGAGATGGAGAAAGTCTTTCCGGCCATCCATTTGCTGAGTGGAAGTCTCTGAGGAAATGAGAAGCATTTGCAACTATCATTTTGGTGTTAACATTAGTTTCACCAAAAATTTTCTGATTCCGAGTCCACCATAGAGAATGACAAATCACTGCAAACAGCTCATGGAAGCTTTTGTTCCCAAAAGATAAGACATCTTTGAACCATAGATCACAAAGAGGAGGTTCAAATTGACAAATATGTGAATAAAGTCCAGTTGTTTTCCAGACAGAACAGGAAATATGGCATTTAAAGAAAAGGTGGGCAAGGTTAATGTTAGGAATTCCACATAGTGGGCAAGAGTGATTTGGAGGTTTTCTGGCAAAGGAAGAGTGTTAGAAAAGATTGAAAAGTATACAAGGCAGATGGAAGCTCATAAACGAGTGTTGAGAATCAAGTCACCGGGAAGAAATCAACATAAATCGAAATGAATTTGCGTCATGATTAGAACAAATACAAAAATTACACTCTTAAGTCAAGAAAATAGTGTGTGCTACTTTGACACGCATTTCCCTACATATGACATTAGAAATGTCAGTAGATTGCAGATTCTAGAAACATTTCCAATAAACCTGTGATCATCAATCATTAACCATTATATTGTTCCCAATAAAGAAAGCTGCTGAGAATCAGTCTCGTCTTAGAAAGGTGCAGTCTCCTTGGTCAATTTGTCATCTTCAGTTGGGCCAGTGAAGGACTTTATAAGAATTTAAGCATACTTATCAAAAAGCTTCAAAATTCTTGTCAACATCCCAAATAAGTTAGCTGCTCAACTATCTCCAGGAAACACGAATTTTGCATGTAAGCTGTATAAGCCTGTGATCATCAATCATTAACCATTATATTGTTCGAAAAAGCTGATCTTGTAAGAAAAAATAATAAAAAGGACAATAAAAAATCAATAAAAATGTGATAATTATTTTAACAAAAAGTGATACTTTCTATTTCAAAAAAAGTAATAAGTATTTGATTAAACTATTATAAACAATTCATATGACTAATAAAAAGTGATAGTATTTCTAATAAAATGTGATATATATGATCAAGCAAAATGATGATTATTTTTAAATTCTTAGGACAAACAAAAAGTGATAACATTTTCAATAAAAAAATGATATCTAATAATAGAAAAGTTATATACATCCAATTAAATAATACTCCATTTTAAAAAGAATTCATAAAACTTATAAAAGTGATAAAATTTATAATAAAAAATTATAAGTGACACTCATTGAATTGAATTATTTTAAGATTCATAGTACAAATAAAAATTAATAATATTTTTAATAAAAGTGTTATTTGATTAGAGAAAGTTTATATCCTTTTAATTGAATTATTTAAAGAATATAGGACGAGAAAAATGTGACAAACATTTTTTATAGAAAGTTATACTCTAACAAAGAGAAAGTGATAATTATTCACTAAATTATTTCATGTGCAAATAATTTATAATATGAACTAATATATATATATATATATATATATATATTATAAAAAGTTTTATTTTATTAAAGAAAAGTAATTGATTAAAGGGTAGGTCTTGCATAAGACCGTCTTACGTGAGACTATTTTATACTTTTTAAAATAGTTATCACTTTCATCATAAAACGTTATCATTTTTGCTATAAAATATTATCACTTTTTATTTATACTATAAATTATTCATGAAATATCATTATCACTTTTCATTAATTTATTATCACTTTCTGACCATTTCACGTAAGCCCTTACGTAAGACGGTCTCATACAAGTCTTTGTCTTGATTAAATTGTTGTACTCCATTAGATAAAATTAAATATATTAATAATTCGATAAATTTAATTTTTTGTTGGATATTTAATATATATTTTAATAAAAAAATTTAGTATGTAAATCAGGTAATTAAAAATAAAAATAAAAATAAAATAAAATGTAACTTGAAAAAAAAAAGTAGCAGGTATAAGGAATTGGCAAAAATGCGTAACAATTACTCTTTATAATTAAGTTTCGGATTAAAGGGCATTAATGTAACTACCAATTGGTCATCAGGCC
Organism: Pogostemon cablin; assembly: GCA_023678885.1. Lineage (NCBI taxonomy): Eukaryota > Viridiplantae > Streptophyta > Magnoliopsida > Lamiales > Lamiaceae > Pogostemon > Pogostemon cablin. The sequence goes on from CM042960.1 coordinate 10,450,189, forward strand.
TTTTTCATATTTTATGGGTAGGAGTTATCCGTCGGAATGACGGTCTCGCACAAGTTTTTGCCAAATTTTAAATAAAAAAATACTTATAAAAGAGAATCAAAGGCATAAAATTGAACTGATTAATATATCACCTAATTTACAGATATCGAAAACGTCTAGTTGAGTTACTCATAAAAATACATAATTGCTCCATAATTTAGGGTTAATTTAAAATGGTTTTGTAGTAAAATGCTTTAGAGACATGAATTATTATTCTTCTATATAAAAATTATTAATTTTCAAAGAATATTTTTTTATAAATTAAAAAGTAATTTTAAAAGATAATTTAAAAAATAATAAAAAAAATGTTAAACAAAAGATAATTTAGAAAATATAAAAGAAAGAGCAAAAATTATAAAAAAAAATCACATCCTTTTTCGGTCTTAAAAAAAATTATTTATGTATCATTAAATTTTAATGTTGGTAAAAATATATTAAAAAAATAAAACAAATAAAATTAAAAGAAACATAATGAAATTTTTTGGAAAAATTACTACTAGGTACACACTTTGTACCCCTAATTATTATTAGATACATTGATTTAAAATAATTACTATCACATACCAATATTAGAGTAAAATATCAAATATAACCCTAAATCCATACGCTTTTAAACCACAAACCCAAACCCCCACCCACTGCCGGACCGCCGGCCGTCGCCGGAGCTCCGCCGGACCACCCAACTATTTTGCTGCACACACTTTTTTTACTGCACACACTTTGCTGCACATGAACTTTTACTGCACACAACATTTATGTGCAGCACATTGTAGGGATAATATTGGAATATCATTATATATTTTTGTAGTTAGTAGTAATATTTTTGTATGTTTGTATCTCATAGTAATTAAGGATTTTTTTTTACCTAGTAGTAATCCTCCCAAATTTTTTTAAAAATTAAAATTATATAAAAGAAATATTGTAATAAAATTAATAAATATTATTAAAATATAAATAAATTTATTATAAATAAATTCAAAGAAATAAGAAAAGAAAAAGAAGTAATAAAAAATTAATTAATTAAATTGTAAAATCATAAATAAAAATTAATAACGTAAAAAAAATTATTATTACTACTAATAATTAAAAAAATAGAATTAAAGATAAAAAAATTAAGTAAAAAAAATCAAAGTGAAAACATAACAAAATTAATTTTAAAAAATTGTAAAATTAACCATGAAAAAAGGTTAATTTTGTAAAAAATCAAAAGATAAGAAAAATTAAAATAAATATAAAAGAAACATGAGGAAATATAATCAAAAGTGAAATCATAAAAAAATTAAATTAAAGAAAATTGTAAAATTAACCATGAAAAAAAAAAGTTAATTGTGAAAAAAAATTAAAAGATTATAAAATTACATACTAACAATTAAAAAAGAACTAAAACCAATAAATAAATAAATAATTTGAAAAATATAAGAAAAACAAAAATTAATCAATAAAAATAATAATAATTAATAACGGATACCTTTATTTAAAATTTTAAGAAAGCTTTTGTTCGTCATGATGAATAAATTATCTGGATAGAATGAATGAATAAAGAGTTTTATTTATTGGAGGTGGGGAATGAATAAATCTTTTAAATCTTAAAGTAAATATATGTATTTATCTATATGTATTTATCTAATTTTTAATTAATTTTAATTTGATAATATCATATTCAAATCTTAAAATAGTATACTATGTATTTATTTACACAAAAATTTAATTAATAATTAAAATAATTAAGATTAATTTGGTGACGATACCTTATAAAAATAAAATATTCTTTATTGTATTAAAAATATATTAGATGGTAATAATTGGGCCCCCTAAAATTTGGGGGTCTGGCGGTCGCCCTTCTACTATACTCAGGGCAAGCCTGATTATACAATAGATACCAAGTTCTACCAAATCTTGTGGGCATTTTGTCAACATTTCTAATATATTAGAGTAAATGTTGATATTTGAATTTAAAAACAATAAATATATTTAATTTATTCTATACATCTTTTCAAATACATAAATTTCTTAAGGAAAAATTTGTGCGCGTCAGGGTGCATGGAAGCATACTCCGTGTGTGTTTAGAACTTTATGTTAAATTGTATACTTTTTATTATAAAGATGTATACCCTTTATTTTTTTTAAAAAAATAAAAAAATGAAAAGTATATACATTTTAGAACAAAATTGTGTGCCCTTATTAATTAAAGTGTATACCTTTAGAATAAAATAATGTACCCTTATCCATAATACTAATTTCTAAAGGCACACGGCGTGCGCCGGACGCATTGATAGATGAATACAAGAGTTTATTAAGCTGAAATTTTATTTTATTAAGTTTATATTGAATGCAAAATAATTAAATTATACTTTTATCAACTGCTCGTCTCCTGACATGCTACCTAGTTTGATATTCAGTACGAAGTTAGTGTTATTCTTTACCTAGTTTGATATTCAGTATGAAGTTAGTGTTATTCTTTTAATTGTTTTGATTTGTATATGCTGATTCCTGAAAGCTGTATATTGAATTAGCGTGGGAAGTTTGATTATTGTTGCAATTTAATGATTATTAATTTAAAAATTGGGTCAAATAATTAAAAATTATAGTTGCAATTTAATGATAATTAATTTAAAACTTGGCTTGTTCGCCTAAACAAGGACTAGGAAGAGATTCGGGTTTGGCTTGGCCCAACTAACGCCCTATAATACTCATGCTTTCGTAGGCCGAGTTCAAGCGCTAGCGAGATATCGAGGTGTCAAGTTTGTATTGGCTGTTTGATTTAAGCTCGGGTAGATTTATGAAATGAAATAGTATTGGGTTAATTTATATTTTTTGACAAACTTTCCTGACGTCTATCTCGTGAGACGGATATGAGATAGATAATTATTTTAATTTATTAAATGAAATAAATTGTTACCCATTAATAATTATTAATTTAGAGATGCTAATTAACTTTTTTTATAAAATAAATAAACATCAAAAGAGATATCAAATTTACAGAAAGAAGATTTTTACAGCACTTCGATGAAGGTCCGTTTGAAAGAGATGGTGTTGAACGTGATGGTTTGGTCGTGACCACGAGCTATCTGTTGTAGCAGCAGCGACCACCGAGTACAAAATTCGTGATATGGTGGATGTTACGCTAATGGATGGTGGGGGTGTAGATAAAATTATTAGTAGAGACAAAAATGAATATTTGATGTTCTTCGAATTTGTGGATTCCATGATAGAGGAGATTGTTTATCTCGGTGGTCTAAGAATTCATCAACATTAGCAAAAAGTGATTATATGTGAGAATTTTTATTATTTTATTTTTAATTTGATAACAGTTACTCCACACAAAATATTAAATTCATGTATATATTTTTTGAATTTTTTTATTTCTTAATTTATAATTTTTCTTGGTGGCATTCACTCATCATTATTCTTTTTGTATTTCTTCGTTAATCAGAAAAAAAATATATATTGAAAGTATATTTAGAACATTTTAAAGTATGTTGGTTTTGTATTAAAATATGTTGTTTAATAGTAATGCTTATTAAGATACTCTAAAAGGAAAGAATCATACTATAATATACACTTAATATACTTTAGTATGAAAACGACATATAATATAAATTAAATTTTTTTTATACTCTAAAAATATAAATCATACTTTAACATATATTTAAGATACTTTAGTATGAAACTGACATACATTAAACATACTTTAACATGAAATAGCATGAACAAGCATAAATCTGACAAACTTTAACAATAAACTGGCATATTTTATTATAAACTAACTTTTATTTTACATTTTTTTAACAATACCATAATACAATTTAAATATACACTTTTTGTTATTAAACAACATACTCCTAACATAAATCAACATACTTTAGTCTACACTAAATATATTTTTAAAAGTATGATTAATTTGAAATATTACTTGGTAAAATATTATTATAAAATTATATTATGTTAAAGTATGTCGGTTTTGTATTTGAGTAGGTGTTGCTTCATATTTATCAAAGATACTCTTATACAAAGAAGTCATACTTTAAAATATATTAAACATACTTTATATTACCATATTTTAATACAAAATCGACATATTTTAAGAATTTATTATAATATTGCATAGATAATTAAAACACGTTAATTAAACTAAAACAGCAGAAAGAAAAGCTACTACTTACAATTTTAATTTCGTGAATTCCACAAATTTAGGAATTAGTTTGTAAGTTTCCACTAATTTAGGAATGATAATGAAGGAGTTGACTAATCTTGTATTAATTATATAATAATATTACTTAATTAATAAATAATATATGGATATGACCAGGATCCGTCTTTTTATGACCCGTCCTATTTTTTTTATGACACTTATCTTCACATTTTCTATTTTCACCAGTCTCTTATTTATTTTTATCATCCAAAAAATAAAACATCACATTAATTTATAATCTTAAAAGTAATTTTAATTTCAAAATATATCACTCTCACCAAACTTTGCACCAAAATCATTAGCTGCTAAAGATTTCTAAAAAATCATAGAAAATACTCCCTCCGTTCAATCGAAAGGTTCCATTTTACTGTATTAGGTGTCTCACTCAAAGGTCACAATTTTTCCCTTTTAGTAAAAATGTCTCACATGCCACATATGACTCACCACTTACCACTAATACAATTACACACTACATATAAAATAATAATGCTCCTTAATCTACGCACAAAAAGAAAATTGGGACCTTTGTTAGGGACGGAGGGAGTACAAGATTAGAAAGCTCAGGGTAACAAAGACAGAGAGCAAGGAGGGAGTACAAGATTAGAAAGTTCAGGGTAACAAAGACACAGAGCAAAAAAGTCTTCAATGCTTCTTAATTTGGAGGCCAGATACATGAGATTTCAAAAATATCTTAATTTAATCTCGAATTCTATTGTATGACAAAATGAAACACAGAATCATCAGAAACGTTTGAGCACTCCATCCTATAACTTCAATCAGCAAATGCTACAAAAATTTATAAATCCATACAAATTTACATTGCTGAGAAAACTATTAAAGTATTCAATTCTCAGAATCTGTTAAGACAGGGCTCTCTAATTCTTCCATTTGTGCAGAAGCAAACGAGTCTTCTGTTTCTACAGAAGATAGGGACGATGGAGAGTCATCAGAGTCTGAGATGACCTCATCGTCCATGATGATGTGCTCTTCCTCCTCGTCTATCTCTGATTCCGAACCAGAGCCTCCTATTAGCAGCTTGGTTATCGCTCCTTTTGCAGTTTCCACAAACCATTCATCTTCAGGAAGTGAACTGAGGAAAAACCAATTTATTGGTTGAAGAAGTACTAAAAAAGGAGCAACATTGAGGGGAACGAACGAACGACACTTACGTTTGTGGGTCTATTCCTCTAGCAGAGAATGCCTTCACAGCACGAGCAATTATGTCGGATGATATCTTGTGCAGATGCCTAGATGGATAGCCAGCAAAACGAGCAATTTCAACCGTGAAGTGCATATCAAGCATCAACTGCAAAAGATTAGAAACACTGGTCTGAAAAGCTTTTTCCTCAGTTTCCAAAACATGTAAAAGTGTTCATGCAGCATAAATTTCATGATCTTTCTAGCAATGGCAAATTAGTATAAACTAATTTGACCGAAAAAGAACCTGTTGTAATCCAACTTTTCGAAGAGGGGCTGATTTGTGCTCCAGAATACCCCAAAATTCCTCCTCGTCGGACAACCACATCACCACAGTTTCTGTTAGCCTAGCCAATAAAACCTTCTGTATTTTATCTCTACCTAAGAGAACATCTCCCGCTACAGTAGCCAGTTGCTGCAACTTCCCAAATAAAGCCTGCACGACAACGAAAAAAAGCAAAAGATAATGGCACAAGTTACAACACAAGCCTCGGTGTAGATAAGATGGAGCAGAATGGAAATCACATGTACGTTACTAGTGAAATTGAACTTTCACAGCAATTAAGGGAGGTTGAATTCAAAAACCTGAAATGGTAATGAAGGGAGGAGTGGATCGGAGTCCCAGATCAAATCTTGTTCTTCTCCACCTAGATATATCTGTGCTTCTAATCTAGCCTCTCCATCTCTTGAATAAATGAAAGTTAAAACATACTGTCGACAGAAATGATCTCTAAGTTTGTCCAGGGAATGCTGAAGCTGACGTCTCCATTCTTTAGGATCAAGAGTACTGTTAGTAGAAGGCAATACGGTATCTGTTAGTCCATTCCCAGCCTCTTTGCTTTCACTCAACACATTCCAAATTCGTGAGACAACCATAGGCAGTAATTCTTCGGCAATAGTAAAGGCAGTTCCCAACAAAGCAAGCTGCTGAGAATCAGTCTCAGCTTTGAAAGGTACAGGCTCCTTTAGCTCGGTCAAATTGTCATCTTCAGTCGGGCCAGTCAAGGATTTTATCAAGACTTGAACATACTTATCAAAAAGCTGCGAGATTCTTGTCAATATGTTTCCTCCAAAATGTAGGATGGCCAAACGAGTTAGCTGCTCAACTATCTCCTGGAAATACAAAGTAAATGGCACAATCAAATCTCAAGAATATTGCATGTATACGCCTGTGTTCAACAATCATTAAGAGACTGGTGTTTTTTTTCCTCCCTCATCCACTGTATTACGAAAAAAATAAAATAAATGGATCATATATTTTTTTCATTTTATTAAATTAGTTTTAAGTTTACTAACTCCATTTTTTTTGTCCAATTTTTAGGGGTGGAAATGAGTGTTTAGGACCAAAAAATCAAATTTAGTAAACTCACAGGACCAATTTAAAAAATTGAATCATACTGGACCAAATTAAAAAGAGGACAATTTACAGGTCAAAAAATATACATAATCCTTAAAATGATCAACAATTAAAACTTGTCCCAATACGAGGTGTGAGTTATGAAGAGGCCATTAGAAGTCAGACTGAAAAGTCTTTCTAGTTTCTACATAATCACAATCTGATTGATAAGACTATATGTTGAATTCTCAATTTTACCAATTCAGTTCACTAAGAAAGCCCAAAATGTGATGTTTAAAACTATTTCCACTAAGGGTACAGAGTAAGACAAAATATAACTATCAATAGCTGAAAATGCAAAAGAGATGCTAATGCTAACTAACAATGAAATATTTGTAGCAATTCAAGTTACCTTGACAGCATAGATGAACCTCATTCCACAATCAACTAGCATACGATCAGATGAAGTTGAAAATGTAGACAGTGGAGATGCAAAACGAGGTGATAAAGGCATCACCTCATCACTTCCAACCAAATTAAGAACAATTTTTCTAGCCCGTCGGAAATTTAATTCCAGTACTTCTTCAACATACGGTTGTAAAAGTACAAGAAGTAACTTTGTCAGCTTCAGATCCTGTACTTCCGAGGCTGAGCAGTGGTTAAGACTAGCCTGAACAAATACACTAGCTGCACGCAAAGCAGAAGATGTCTCAGAAGGTGGAGCATTTTCTTTGACCAATCGGACCAGAGATTCTATTTCCCACTCAGCCCATTGAACAATTTTATTACTATAAACAGGATTATCACCAAACATTGCACCAGATTCTTTAGTTGCCAATGAAATCATAGAGAAGACAAGATTAGACAGTGTAGCAGAGTATGTTTCAGGGTAACAAGGGCACAGAGAAAGAAAGTCTTCTATGCTTCTTTGGAGGCGAGAACCATAAGATTTCAAAAATATTTGATGTGCCAAAGGATCTTTCCCAAGCTTCAGTAAACTAGATAAAACCTTCTTCAGCTCTAAAATACCAACTGATGGCTGTCGGCTAATCTCAATGAGCTGATTCTCAAGTATTTCTTTTCTCTTAAAAAAAGCAGACTTAAACGAGGAGCCTTCATCAGTTGCACCATGCCCTGGTCCTTTCAGCTCTGGATTATTTCGCTCTTCCGCATCAATTGCATCTATTGCTTCCTCTATTTTATGGTCTGCAAGAAGAATGTCAATATGCTCCAAAAATTGCATTCTTCGATCCTCCACTTCGGTTGAGAATATATTATCAAATTCATGAGTTTGGGAGTTATCATCAGGCTCCAGGGCATCGCCACCAGCACGGCTCCATTCATCCAATTCATGACATACACCACTCATAAGATCTTGTACAAGGATTCCCTGGGAAGAGATATGCTTTTGGAGCTCATTTAACTCATGCTTCATTTCAACCACTTCATCGGACAACCTGGATTTATAAAAACCATTAATATGAAGACATATAGAATGCAGTAAATGCCGTAGCATTACATGAAGCACTAAGGAAAACTACAGAACTGATGACCACTAGATGCAGGGTAATCTACTTCGGATAAAAATGAAAATCTGAAAAAAGTCTAACCATAATCTTATTAAAGAAAGATAATTCTAATACTTAACATCCTAACTCTATATAGAGGGCAGGATATTAAAGATTAAAATCTCGCATTCAATACATGCCATAGCTTAAACAGAGATTCTATTCTAATTTTGGATATCTTTAGCAGAAACAGCATGCCATTAGGACCAGAAGCTCGAGCTCATGTCTTGTTGCCAAAACACAGTTATATCCTTATTTCAGGTGGATAATAATACATGTATATGCACATTGTCCCTTGATTATTATTATTTAGAGTGTATCTAGTATTGTATACAAGAAATCTAAACTGCATTCACTTCCTACTAAACGTCATTTAATTTTTTTAAGTCTTTGAGCAAATTACAGAGAGGCCTCTCACCTCAAGAAAGCCAAATACTTTGTGCGCGTATTACTGCACAAGTTTTCAACTGCATCTTTCAGATCCAAAAGCTCAAAACAGATCTTTCTGATTCCCTGTAGCACTTCCACTTGCAATTGTTAGTGATAACAATGAACAAAACAAGGGATCATACAGTCAGCAAATTTTTAAGAAAATCCATGCTAAATTGCTAATAAACTACTGAACTGAAATCAAAAATCAAAAGGCTGACTAGCTACGACCTGACCAACAAATTCAACATACAAATTATGTAGAATTGTTAGCCAAAATATTAACTAGCATTTGCTCCATTCTAGGTTTCAACGGACAGTTCTCCTGAAAATTTTCAAACCTAATTGGCGAGCAATTAACTTCCATTCCGTATAAATCCTACCCCATTTTTCCTATATAAATAGTATCTCCAATTTAAGCAGATTTAGCAAGCAAATTATTAAATCGGATACAGAAAGCGAGAACTAACGTTCAAATTTTTGAATTTAATTTTACCTTCTCAGTCTTGGACTGGTAGATGGTATCGATCTTCGACTGAGGGGTGACGCTTTCCATGGAGGGGAAATCGTCTTCTTCTTCACTGCTTTCCACCATTTTCATTCTCTCCTGCTTCAGTTTTTCAGGAGTGAGTGAAGTTATGAAGAAATCTCAAGCTGGATTCACCGCTTAGTGAGCAGAAACAATGCTACACAAGTGGAAATGAACCAGTTCAGGCAGGATTTTGGTATTCGGTTAAATACGAGAGATTTGTTTGAATTAGCGTAGAAAGTTTGTGTTTTTTCCTGTCTAAATAAGAATTATAATTGCAGTTTAATGACTATTTGTAAGTCGGGCTTGTTCAAGGACAAAGAAAAGAATCAGGCTCGGCCCGGCCCGGCCCAACTAATGCCTTACACTCATGCTTTCTCAGCCCGAGTGTGCAGTTCACGCGCTAGTAACTTGCTACGAACTCAAAACTTTACTCGGCCCAATTATGAAAAGCCCAGTGTATTCCTTGTTTTGTAACAAGTTTATATTGTCGAGCATTAAATTCTATTTTTCCCTTCGGGTACATCCGATAAAATTGGAACGATACAGAGAAGATTAGCATGCTCTTGAGCGCAAGGATGACACGCAATTTTCCACTAGGTTGATTGTTCCAATAATTTGTAATAGGAGATATAACATCAAATGCAATAGAAGATCCGAACCATGATATAACATCAAATGCAATAGAAGATCCGAACCATTATTCTTTAGGGTTTTTTCTTTACCAATTTTATTAGGGCTGTTCGTGCGTGATTTTTTAGGGTTTTTTCTTCCCCAATTTTCAATTTGCCCCCTGATTTTTTAGGGTTTTTTCTTTACCAATTTTATTAATATAGGGCTGTTTCGTGCGTGATTTATTAGGGTTTTTTCTTTCCCAATTTTCAATTTGCCCCCTGATTTTTTAGGGTTTTTTCTTTACCAATTTTATTAATATAGGGCTGTTTCGTGCGTGATTTATTAGGGTTTTTCTTCCCCAATTTTCTTAATTTAAGGCTGTTTCGTGCGTGCTTTGCTATTGGGCGTGATTATAATATTGTGTTTTGGATTAGAATCGGAATGTTGAATCCACATGACTTTGTGATTTTTTTTTCAAATTACTTTTGATTTATAGTTGCCGGAGTGAACAGAGGAGGAGTGGGACTGGTGGCGGTGATGAGCGCAGTTGAGGCGGCGGCGCTAAAACAAAAAGCTCTTCTGCAGAGAGTGGCTATGTTTGCTCACAGCTCTCTCTGTTTACTTATGTCTATTATTAAGAATCTTTTTAATTTTTATTTTTGGGTCTTATGAGTTTCTTGTTATTCAAAATTGCAAAAAGTCCAAGTTTTGAAGCATATAAAAAAAGATTGGGTAGAATTTGAAGTATATGGATGATGATTAATCTGATCTCTATGAAGGCATAATTATTTCAATTTTATTGTTCAATTCCAGCTTTGCATTGATTTTTTTTCTTTCTGGAGCTAAAAAAACTGGAAATCTAGCAACTGTTACTTCAATTATCATAGAAGAGCTATGTAGGAATCAGAGAATGGCATTAGAGAAAATAATGTTGGAATAAACAGGAATACATTTACTGATCCCTCTTGAAAACATTTGGACCAAAAACTTGATAATTGACTGTGGCATAGCTCTGTATGTACTCCATAGAATCGTATGGGGAGCTGCAAATTCGGATTGTTGTAGTTTTTGGTAGATCCACAAATACATTGATAAGTTTGATTTTCTTAACTGCTTGTAGAATGTATGCATTGTTGGTGATACTGAACCACGTGTTTGTGAGAGGTCGAACTGTAGGTAACAGGGGTGTCAACGGGAGTAAAAAAAAAATTCTGACTTGTTTTAGATTTAATATAGTATAAGATTTCATAGCTCTTTGTGATGGTATTGATTTTGAATTCTGAAATCTTATACTATAATTGTAGCATTATATTTTGGCTCATCTGTACTTGAAAAGTCTTTCATTTCAGTGTGCATGTTGAGTCATCACAACTTTCATGTTTGGTAGCTCCGATGTTGGGGTCTTCAAATTTTTCATCTCCGGTGTTACTTTAACTCAAAACATCATTTTTCTTGAGTCTATATCTATTTTGGCTAGTATTACATAACTCAAAACATTATTTTTCTGCTTGACTCATGCATTACAGGTTGGTGTTCCGGCTGATCTATTTCTTTGACATGCTAAATCTGTTGTCTGGTGAAGTGAAAGCAATTTTCACTTGTTTTTCCTTACCATATAGAAATTGAGCCCATTCATAGTCTATTAGTGTTAGCATTTTCTTCTGCCTAAAATTTTTAGAGTTAGTCTTGCGTGAATCTGGGTGCATGCTCATCCATTTAAAAGAAAAGGACGCTAAATCCCTAACACCTGTTAAAGACCATGAATGCAAAGTTGAATTCCTAACTAGGACAAGTATTAAAAAGCACGGTGTACTGTGTATCGTATCTGGATGCATATAAAACTGTTTTCTGTCTACAGTCTTGAAGAGCATATTCTTTGGCAATACAATCAACTTTCACAATATATGTACATTTATGTTTCATTATATAAGATGCATCATTATACCCTTTCTTCGCCATGTTGTTTGTTTGACGATCTGAGCTCATGAATATCAGGTCCAATCTGCGGTCTTGAATCACCCTGCGCAAAAACAACTGATGCATAAGAAAGGTAAATGGCAAGCAATAAAGATGTTAAGAGGGTACTTCATCCCACAGACAGCATGGAAGACGAACTGGTATTTTCCGTCAGGGGCTGAATCGGAGATGAAGCCCAGACAGACACCGCAATTGACATACGATTTCTTCCATGTAAATCACAGATTCCTTCATGATTAGGTTTATGTAATAGCAAAAGACGTTAAGGTCACACCCTAATCAATTGCTCTATTGTTCTGTCTAATTCAACAAATTGCATGTATAGAAAATGTTAACATTGTTTGTTATTTGATGATGCTCAGTGTTTGGAAGAATAAATGAAATGGGATGAATTCCACACTCAGTAACTTCACAAATTTCTCAAGAAGAAAGAGTGCATTATTTGTTATGATTAATATCAATTTTCTTGAAATGATTATTGAATTGCACTTATACTTGGTGATGAGCAAGTGATTAAATTTAGTAATTTTGTTAAAAGACATGATTATCGTCATGAAGCGATCAAGATTGAAGATGGGTATTCAAAGATTTTTTTTTTATATTTTTAAATTAATTAAATTAATTTTAAGTGAATTTGGGTTAGTGCTATTATTGTCTTTTCATTACAATTTTTCTTGGTTGTTGCGTGTCTTTAGTAATATATCGGGTGACAATAGCATCGTATATATACTCCTCCGATTGGGTTGGGTTGTGTTTGTGTTTTGGTTGAATATACTGTATATTAATATATAATGGATTAAGAAATTCAAATTAGAACATGGAAAAAGGGAGTAAATTAGAAAATGAGGGGGGGGGGGGGGGGGGGGGTGGGGATATCACATATGAAGTATTGCTCTGTTAAAATCATATAAACTTGAATAATTACTTGTATCGATTTAATATTCTTGCAATTGGATTTAACCAGATACCAACCCGAATTAAATATTGTTCCAATATGAACCCAGTATAATTTTGCCTGAATTGAATTGTGCCCTGCTATAAAATAGCGTTAAAAATAATAATTTTAGGTATTCAATTCATAAAAGTTTTCATCTTTTGCATACTATATAGAGTATTAAAAAAAGCGTCCGTCTTACCGAGGATGCTTTACTCTTTCTTAATTGATTATCATTTAACAAAATTAGCAACAAGAAAATAATAAAACCACACAAACAAAATTAAATTTAGCTCTTTGATGTATTTGTAAAATAAAACATTTTATATGATTTCAAATACTAAATAAAGTTCAGAGTTAGTATAAGACTGACTTCAGTCTCCTAAAAAAAAAATCACTTCAAATTGAAAGATCTCAAATTCTGCCAATCCAAAATCTGAAATGAATGAAATTGTTAATTTAAAAAAAAAATACATCTTATCAGTATTTCATCCTTCTCAAATCTAAATGCAAACCAAAATTATGCAACTAAATTATATAAGGAATATTTTATAATACAATTCTACACTGTTTGAATAAATAAAACAAAAACACAAAAAACACAAAATTATTCATTAGTTTCCTCATTAGCAGCATGTGTAGCAACATCAGCATCAGAGGTATTCATGTCATTAATACCCAACTCTTCATTCTGCTCCCAAGTCCTCTCATATTCCTCAACTGTGTCCACCAAAACAAATACACAAACATCAAATTTAACATCAGAAATCGAGACAGACACAAGGCAGTCGAGATTTCATGCTTCATGGTAGAGCAGTGGGTTAGTAGGACAGCAATTAATTGTTTCTATAGTCAACGTCATAGACCACCAAGAATAGATCTTTATGTTTAGTCAGAGATAAGAGATCGCGTACTACATACTATGTCGGGATAATAAGAACTAGAGGCAGGCAAAACTTACAGGTTAACTGAGTGTCATCCTTAAATTCATCCGTCGCAGGGGCAATATAGGAATTGGCCAAAGCATCATCAAGAATTAAAGTCCAAGGTGTTTCCAAGCCTTTGAGCTGTAAAAGAAATTAAAGATATGCATTGATTTATGTAAAAGAAAACTAATTGGAATGTTCAATGTTTTCCAGAAAACGTCCATTCAACAATGTACAAATCTTATGTTTCAAAGTTTAAGAGGAAAGTGATATTCTCCCCATCCAAGGTTTTGTACGGAATTTATTTTGTCGGATATAAGCAATATATCAATGTCATATTCATGTAATCGCACCAGCACGCATATATATATAACACAGTTAAGGGTAAGCTTAACACAATCAATAAGCAATATATGCCAGGGTAAAGTACCAGTAACAGGTAGCATTTATGTTGAAAATATTGGAACCATCAAGTAGTAAAATCATATGGAACCATTGTCACAAAGTCGAAATGGGATGCTATACGTGAAATAGTATTTTCATAATTCAGCGCACCTTTTCAAGATTTGCCCTAAATTCTTTCCACTTACTCCTTTTGGCATTGTCAAGACTGTCACCGAAAGTAAACCCATGCACTCTCTCAAGACCTGTAATTGAAGTCGAAATAAGTTATGCTATTGAAGATGAGTTAATTTCATACAGATAAATAGGAAAAGGTCTCATGCAAAAATCTCAGAAAATGTTATACGTTGCACCTAGGTAGTGATGAGGCATTAGATAGTACAATATGAATCATGACAAAATATGGTGACTTGTAGAAAGAATAGCTGTCACGATAAAGAAATAGTTTGTTGATGAGGGATGGAGAATACATACTATCACTAATCTTGGATATCAAGCCTTCAACAGTTGTAACGAGACCACCTAATGTGCCACTAGCCAGTTCCAACTCAATCTCTGGTATTATCACAGAAGCTGTATCGGACTAAAATGACCAAGACGGCTAAATTGTAAATAGCAAGAAGCACTTAAAGCATACTGGTAAACTTAAGAAAATAACAAGTGATACAAAACTTTTAAATGCATAATTATTAAAAATCAAGTCATAGCAACTAACTAGATACATAAAAAAAAATTCAAAATACAATGGTATGAATACAGTCTGAGAATTTTTCACTCAATATATTTGGAGAACCTATTGATCCATGTGCAACTAACACGAGAAAATCCACAAATGGTAATTCAAAACCTACCAAATATACAAATAGTCAGATGCATACCTTTATCACATCCCGGCTAAGATCTCTAGTATTCTCTACATGAACAACTATCTTTTTTCCTTTCTCAGGAATAGGACCACCAGCCTTAACCTGCAAAGCACTTGATTAAACTGAGCTCATGTGCAGACTAACACAAACAAAATGTAGAGTGATGCAAACCTCTGAGTTTCGGTAACCACAGGAATCACACGAGGAGGCCATAACAATCACTTCTTGGAAGTAAGGGATATCTGTCTACAGTTAAGCTGGCAATTTTGATACAAGTGCCGAGTCAAACATCATGTGAAACACATGTTACATGTGCAATACTAAATATAATGTCATTTAAAAAGTGTCATGACTAGTACTACAAGATACTCCCTCCATCCCACATGCATAAACTGATTCTCATTCGCACATGCATAATGTATAATAAAGTTTTTCTGGAAACACAAATAAACAAGTTAATCTCCTATTATGTCCATATTTAATGGTGGTATGACTATCCAAAAATGTAATCAAATTCAAAGAACTCGAAAGAAGCAATATGCAGATAGAATCCATATTATACCAGAAATTTTGTGTATTAAAACATTATGCATGCATGCTTTAAATATGATGAGTTATAACCACCGGTAATTGACATTTAAAGACCAACTACCACTCTACTTTCTAGGTTTCTTAAGAAGAGGATACTTGTTACAAACATGCGACACTCGCATTTAGTGGCACATGCACCACATGTTGACGGAAACGTCATGACCTGTCCAAGAAATGGATGTTATGATGATACTCTGAAGAATGGTATACGCTATAAAATACAAATAGGTTCAATATCAGGCAAGCATACCTCTTCAGGAGCAGAATATCGAAATAAAGCATCAGCAATTTCTGTACTATTACCCTGAGCAATAGCTCGACGAGCAGCCCTGGCTCCAACTGACCCATGTGGTTCCTCCTGCCTCTGAGAAACATTGTTTGTCACATCTATATCATTTTCTGGGACGGGTTCTTGTGATGCAAGATACCCCAAGGCAGCCTGTTGTTCTGGCGTACGCTCATAGAACTTAATAGTCAATGATGGATCAGGAGAAGGAGCATATCTATCAACATTGCATCATTAGATTTTAGAATATTTATCATGCATTGTGCAGGATAACATGAACATTAGCAATTAAAAGTTTCCATTTTGAATGATTTCCTGAATAAGTAATTTCAAGGGCTATTTGCTTGATGGGTTTGAACTTTGAAGGGAAGGAATTGAAAAGAGGCGTTTGGATAAAGATTTGCTGGTGCTATAGTAAGAGGTGTTTGGGTATATTTAATACTATTCCTTTCATCCCTCCATTAAAGAAGGCCCAATCCCAATTTATATATGTATTTATTAATGATATAAATTTAATAAAATTAAAATTATAAAATAAGTAATTTCTTTTAAAAAGTGAATAATTTTAAAAAGTAATTTCTTTTATACCAAAATAATCGTTTAATAGTAAAAAACATGAATCGATTCCTACAGAATTTAATCATACCAAGCAACACTAATTTTTATGATAGTCGACCCTACTATCAACCAAACAACTTAATTATGAAAGATAAACCTATTATCATTCCCCACTGCTATCAATATGAATCTCCTTTCGATTCTTTCTAATAAACAAATCCCCTTCAAAATTTTCTATAGTCAACATGAAAAAAGAGGTCACTTACGGATTCTCAATGAAACTATTTCCAGAAGGATCATCAAGAATGAGGGTAAAATGCGATTGTCCAGTTCCACAAGCTCTCAATTTTATTAAAAATTCATCTATTGCTTCAGCAGTCCGAGGATCTATTTTCTGAAACAAAAACATTAAACTATTAACCAGCTGATGAATATGTTAGATAGTCAACATGCTCACATGACCAAAATTTCACCTTCCGTTCTTCCTGAAGGGCTTCTAGCTCATCTGCTGCTCTCAAAAGTATACCTTCTACCTAAACAGGTATAACAGAAGGTAACGGAATAATTAAAAGATAAGGAATGCTTATTCTGAAAAGTGGGACTATCAAAAACTTATTTTATTTGGATAACATAGGCAATATAGCTCAAAAAGATGCATAATTTCTAATTATGGAAACAAGAGTTAAATGTATCCCTCCTTTAAAATGTAAGCTTTCAGATATTAAATTCCTATAAGCCTCTGCTGGCAGAACAGAGCAGTCCTAGAGCATCAAATAACAACCTTTTACATGAAAGTGCCTCGGAATGTTACGAATCTGTCAGCTTTTCTGTAATGATGCACATTGGTCACACTAAAGAGTCATGTAGGAATTATTTATTGTCAAGAAAAAACATCATATCAATTAGAACCATCGAAGCCACCACCAATCCCAAGAAAAGAAGAAAATTAATAAAAAATGAACTTCTTCCATAACAATTTCGGTATTAATCTGTGAAGTTCAGAAGTGTGAATCAGCTCCATCCTTACGAAGACATGAAGCCATTGCCTTGAATCCATAATACTAAAACACAGTGATTTCATGAAGGAAAGTGCAGGAAACTGATTAGTGTGTTACTGAGTTATCAGAGGCATACTGTTGATAAGGAACCACGTTGAGCCTCAGGAGGAATCTCAAAGTCTAACTCAGGAATCTGCAAAATAAACATCAACCAAGAAAAAACTCAAATAGGTACAAGATCAAAAAAATCTATACGTGTAATATAACACAAAAAAAAAAACGGAGAGTAAGACTAAAATACAATTAAATGGAATTAAAACAAAATCGTACGATGAGGTGCTTGATGTCTATAGTCTAAATAGTTTTTCCGTGTATAATTGAGAGTAAGATTAAAATCACAATTCACAATTCAATGGAATTAAAACCAAATTAATGACGAGGTGCTTGATATAGTCTAAATAGTTTTTCCTTGCTTATAATTCTAGCAGTATAGGGAAGTACCTTGATTGTGGCAGTCTCCGATTTTACCACTTGGCGATTGAACATCTGCATAAAGAAAGTAACACATACACTCCTTTCAATGCTTAAGTACATAAATTCGGAGTTAAAACTGAACAGAAAGCAAGTGAAATGGTTTTTATCTCACAAATATAAATGAACAAAAAATTAGAAGGCGGATTTAATAAAAGATCATATTAATGAAATATCATTACAAAAATTAAATATGAGGGTGGCATCCAACAAGCTGACAAAATACACAACCTGAAAACAAAGACTGAACTCTACACAAAAAACTCTTCAGAACAAGCATCAAAAAACACAAATTAGCATTTTCAGTGGCTACTCACAACCCTCAAGAGAGCCTAACTGTCATCCGACTCAATAGAACACAACCTTTTTATCACCTGATGGAACATCAAGGATGTAGTGGCAGCCTTTAGGTTGAATTTCACCAGCAAATTGCACTTCATTATTCCTTGAGAAAGAGGAAGAAAAAAAATAAGATCAACTGAAGGAGAAACTCAGGAATAATATCTGCTTTTTGTATTCTTGGTCCTGAATTACCTTTCACCACAATGGGGACATTCAAAGGCAGATAACAGTATCTGTAAAGGGCATGAAAAATTACACAGTGAACCATATACAATGAAATGATGAATATAATTACACGACTGGGAAAGTAATTTTGGTAAGTGTATATGCCCATTTTTTAATTGAGCCACTGTGTTTAGTGTTTTAGAGGTGGGGAATAGGAATAGAGGGGAAATCCTTTTCTTCGATTATGCTTGGTAGATAATAATTGACTCCCTATTAATTAATCATTCCCTTACTGTCATAATTACTCCCCCGCATCACATTCAGCAATCAAACTCATTAAATAATTAAGAATACAAATTACAATAATCATCAAAAAATTAAACAAAGCACCCCTTGAATCTTATCGAGAAAAGGAACGTTTTGGTGAAATACAGTCTTTAATCACAATTTGAAGATAGATATGCAACAGTTAAGCTGAAAATGGCTCAATGTTCAAGGAACAAACCTTTCTGAAATGTGGAATAAGAGTCATAAGGAACCGAGTTATCCCCTGCCAACAAATACTTGATCAGAAAAGGGCATAAAGAGCAAAACAGCAACCACATTGTTCCCAACATTATGCAGCAAGAGATGAATAAAATTTTTTGTTAAATCTTCTCCTACAAACTACAAAAAGAAATCGACTTGACTCCACACATGAAACCACCAAACATGAAAAATAAGGCCCTCAAAGTTGCAGACTTCATTGTTGTAGCTTCAGAAGTCATTCTCAAACACATAAAAGCACCATTTACTCGAGAAGTTCAATAATGTGAATATGCAGCACCAAATTACTAAGAGCCAATATACAAATTATTTACAATATACCAATGCTATTACATGCAATGCAGACCATTTACAACTATTAAAAAGATTAAAACTTTCAGGGTTTGAGGCACCTAGCACTTGTTCAGAGGGGGAAAAAAAAAAGAAACCCAGAATCACCTCTCTCAAAATCCAAAGCTGCAAGAAACCTCAAAATAGCTAATAATAACCCCAAGAATGACCCATCAATCCACATATCAGTAAAAATTCGAAACACAAGGCTTTCACCAGGGCATAACTACAGAAAATACAATACACCTCAATATTACAATCAGAAATAAGTAGGCATACATTTTCACCGCACCGCATGCAGAGGCTCTCAACTTCGTACAGAGGTGCGTCGGAATCTTGCGCCGACACGGCCTCCACGACGGAGCCCACGTCCACGATTTGTGGCGGCGCACTCTGCGACGTCGCATTCGTTTCCATGGATAATGAACTCAGGTGGATTCAACTATTGACGTTTCTTGAACGCAAGCACCTGCAACTATATATAACCTGAATTCCTTCCTCTGTTTCTTGCTGAAGCGCTTTAGGTTGGATATGAAACACAGGAGGCGGAGAGTTGAAATAGAAACTGGAATTTGAAAGAAGCTTCTAAAAAGGAACAATTTGAGGGTTGATTTACGCTCTCTTTTTTCTTTTGAAATTGAATTTAATTTATTTAATGATATCATCTAACATCCAGCCGTCTTAGCTCAGCCGGTAGAGCGCGTGGCTTTTAACCACGTGGTCGTGGGTTCGATTCCCACAGACGGCGTTAGTTTTTTCTGTTATATTTATATTTAAATGGGCCCAAATCTGTAAATAATACGGCCCAATAGTTTTTAGAAGTAATGAAGCACAATGCCCACCACACTTTAAAATTTTTCTTTAATATACACTTTTTAAGAAAATGTTTAAAAATACCAAAAATGACAAAAAGACATCGATAATGATACAATTGTAATTTTTGAAAAAAGTCAATATCAATTCAACTTTTTTTTTAAAAGTGGGCATTAAAGAAAATTTGTAAAAACATTTGCCCATTTCATCATTTGACCCTAGTTTTTATGTTAAATTTTAGGCCCATCTACTTTAATGGGCCCAATTTAGTAAATAACACAAGTCCATTTATTTTTATTTTATTTTATTTTATTTATTATTATTATTATTATTACTTATAATTATTATTACATTGATTAATAATTTTGATCATGAGATTGATCTTATAATTAAGATTTAAATTTCATTGGAGCAGAATAAATGGCACGTTGATTTGATGTATGGACCCATAGTTTGTTTACTTGAATTTTGAGGATGAGGATTCATGAAATTGACAATTATTTGTAGTTAGTCCACAAATTTTAATAAAAATATAGTAATAATTTATTAAATTGGTAAAATACCTATAAATATTTTAAGTCAAATATGTATTTGGATGGTATGGTTCTAGAATCGTACTTTGACAATCATATAGACTGTATCTAAAGTCATTTTATGTAAATTTTATATTTAATCTTAACTCAACGTCATATCATTACATAAATAAACATGTCTTTTTTTTTCAAAATCCATATAGTAAACATGTTTCGTTCTACAGTCTTATGCAATTTTATATCTCATCTTCTCATTATCTTCTAATAAAAAAGTCTTTTGATTAAAATAATAATAATGGTAATTTAGAACAAGGATATTTTTAGTGTTATAAAATTAAAAAAATAAATTTCTTGATTGAAAATCTCTATTAAAGCAAAATTTTTTAAAAGATATGAAATTATTAAAACGAGACATGAAATTAAAACATAACTATAAATTCTATAATGTTGAAATGTTATTATAAAGAAGAGGTGCTACGTATGATGCATTATTTTGAAAAGGTTAATTATGATTTACACCTTAAGATATGGTACACCCACTTTATAAAACGTATACAAATATAAAAAATTATATATATATACAATTATGAACAAAAATGTATACAATTTAATTGTTAGTTTTTTTATGAAAAATTGAGTGTAAAGAGTATACAATTATTAAAAAACATGTATACACTATTGATAAAAAATTATACACATATGAATGCTAGTCTTTTTAATGAAAAATTTAGTGTGAAAAAGTATATAATTATTAAGAAACACGTATACATAATAGAATAATTTGTATACAAAATAGAATGAAAATTTATACACATATGAGTGCACTTTTGCACCCGGGTGCACCTATTATCAACTCTTTTGAAAATGGTTATTCATATATGTAAGACGGATCAATTGATTATTACGTATGTTTATTTGTAGTTAATGTAAAACAGCTGTGTAATATTCTAAAATTATACTTTTATAATCAGTTTTCATATTTTAGAAAAATATGTTTTAGTTGTTAGTGGCAAAAACTCCTATGCCCCCGAGACACACCGTGTCTTCCATGTGAACACAAGAGTTTCACAAGAGTCTCACTCATTGTTAGTAGGCATACTTTATTTATATAATAATCATACTTAAACACATCTCATCTAAGCAACGTTTCACAAGAAATTTTTTTTTAAAAATATCTAATTGTGAATCATATTATAATATTTTAAAATAATATTTTAATAACCATTCATTATATTTTAGAAAAAATATATTTTAACTATTGATAAACATATTTTACTTATATTATAAACATATTTAAAAATGTCTCATATAAGCGACATTTCATAAGAAACTTTTCTTTAAAATATCGAAATGAAACTTTTCTTTAAAATATCGAGGGTCTTGATTTATAATGAATAGGCTTTGCTTTGCTTTGCTCAGACGAACTCATTAACCATCGACTTCATGCTAGTTTTTTTCATTATTTTTATATATATAAAAAAATAATCTCTTTAGGGATGTTTGGTAAAATTGGAATGTAATGGGAATGGTTTCATTCCACCCATTTACTAGTGGAACGGAAGATTCCAAAAAATTTAGGGATCATTCCCATAATAGAGGAAAATCAAAAATTAAATTTACTTTTTTTACTTATTTCTTATCTTATAATCCCTCAAACAAATACCCCTTAACTCAAAAATACTTCAATTATACTAAAAAGTAATTTATTTCATGGTGGAATCAATTTCATGCTAATCAAATCAAAATTAATTAATTACCTCTGTCTAATTGAGTCCAAAGTTCAAAGCAAATTCAAAGGGCCAACAAAAGATGTCTTATCTTATAATCTAAGATTTAATAAGGGCTTATTTTATTCATTTATAATTATTGATTGATTTTATATTTGCCTTACCGTGCTTCATTTCCCCTCTCTCTCTCTCTCTACAAAAGCAAAAAAGTTAGAGATAGAAAAAGGGCTTTCACAGCCTTCAAAATTCAACTGTAGAGATCAAAATTCAAGATCTGGAAAACACCTCTACAGACATCAACCACCCTAACCTTCCTGCCAATTAGTTGAAGATGGGGCAAAACAGCCGGAAGACGCTGATCTACGCACTGGTGGCGCGTGGCACGCCGCCTGTGCTATTGGCCGAGTACACCGAGTTCAGCGGCAACTTCAATTCCATAGCCTACCAGTGTCTCCAGAAGCTTCCTGCCTCTAACAATAAATTCACCTACAACTGCGATAATCACACCTTCAATTACCTTGTTCACGATGGTTTCAGTAAGTTTGACTTTTTTTTTCCTTCTAGTGTTGTTGCCGTTATTCGATGCTTGGTTTAGGTTTATCGGCTTCGAATTGGAAGATGTTGGAGTTTGCTTGTTTTATTGGTGTAATTATCTGTTTATATATAGATCGTGATTGTTTTGTGGTATGTTCATGTGGATTTGGTGACCTTGTATCCACTTTAGGCAGCAATATTGATTTTCCCCCCAATTTTATGTCTCTTATTGAATTGAAATATTTTAATTTCCTTTGAAGTAGATTTACCGGTGGTGGATAAATCTGATGATTTTTATTAATTTTTTTATCTCGCTAATATAGATTACTCTAATTAATGATTCATAAGATAGAATCATAATTTTATGCTTCAAATGGATTTTGGATTCACCGATCCTCAAAAATAATATTCAAATTTGATACAATTTGTATGAATTTTGCTTGTTATTATACCTCCTCTGTTGCTAGAGTAGTTAGAGCTTCTTCTACTAATAAATAGTTGTAGTTTCACATACAATCGTTGACGTCCTATGCAGCATACTGTGTTGTTGCTGAAGAATCGGCCGGAAGACAGCTACCCATTGCTTTTCTCGAGCGTATCAAGGATGACTTTGTGGCAAAATATGGTGGTGGGAAGGCCGCAACAGCTCCTGCTAATGGCCTTAATAAAGAATTTGGGTAATTTCTTTTATCATCTTAGGATTATAAACATCTGTCCCTTATAACTAAACAGTATGATCTGGAAACCAAATACTTTGTAGACCAAAGTTGAAGGAACATATGCAATACTGTACTGAGCACCCTGAAGAGATTAGCAAACTTGCTAAGGTCAAGGCTCAGGTTTCTGAAGTGAAGGGTGTCATGATGGAAAATATCGAGAAGGTACAGCCATTATTATATCTTATGTATGGATTCTAGTGTTTAAATGTGTGGTTAACTAGATCATGAAAGTCTGGATTTGAATGCTGTATTATTCAGTTTTATTATTGTGATTGCCTGATTGGTCAATTTTCACCGCAAGACTCTTGGTCCTTTCTTTCTCTTTCCAACGGATAGAATTTAGTTAGGAAGAAATGGTGGGAATGAGAATTAACTAGTATATCTTTCGTTTATGAGATAATCTCTATCAAAATAATTTGTATTGGTGGTTAGTCTATCTTTGATCAACATCTGTTCATTTGTTTTTATGTTGCAAGCAAGTTACTACCTTGCGTCGTATGTTTATTGTAGGTTCTCGATCGTGGAGAAAAGATTGAGCTTTTGGTGGATAAGACTGAGAATCTTCATAACCAGGCATTTCTCTCTCTCTTTTTCATGCTTTAGCTTATGCCCTGCATCTCGATTGGGATGCAATATGAAAAAGTTCTCCACTAGTTTGTTTAATTCATTTCTGAAACTATGTATTCAAATCTTCGCCATGCAATCCTGAAACCGGGTATGTGTCATCCCATACATGCAGGGCTCACAAGAAAAATGCCTGTAACATTTAGTTTTCTATTTGCCATATGATTTATCAATGATTATCATAGAACAATAACATACATCAAATGACTGAATTAGAACATAGATCAGTTTAAATTCATCATTTATTGATTCATGCGTATTTCCTTTTCCACTCAATAGCCCATTCAACCTTGTAATCTACTCTAGAAATGCTGAAGTGATAGTTGCAACCATAGTTGAACATCCAGGATGTATCGAGTTTCTGCTTCTGCTTATACTGACATCACTAATTTTTTTTACTCTCTTGTCAAAATATTAAATTATGCTCATGTTCTTAATTTCTTGATACAGGCCCAGGACTTCAGGACTACTGGAACGAAAATCAGGCGAAAGATGTGGCTGCAAAATATGAAGATCAAGTTGATCGTCTTAGGTATTGTGATTGCTTTGATCCTCATAATAGTCCTCTCTGTTTGCAAGGGGTTCAATTGTGGAAAATGAGTCATTTACATACTCATCCGATCGTTCATAAATCTCGGCTCCAAAAGCTTCTAAAATGGTTCGTTCATTATGAAATCCATTTTGTATGTATAAAACCAGTACCTATACGCTATTGCTAGGGAAACTCTTTTAGCGAGCTGTGCAAGTTTATATAACAATGATAGTCGTATATTTTGCAAGTTTTATTCGATTTTAGGTGAAATCTGCACTTTGTGTTCTGATTTCTTTCTTGAATCTGAATCGTGCACTGTGTTTTGAGTTTTGTGCTTGATTTGTTCATTATACATTGGATGGTTCTAGTTTTATCTTATAGTTAATAATCATAGGACTGGTTTGGGTAGGATATAAAAGCTAACAAGGTCGTTAACATAAAGACCAATTTATTACAACATAATTTACAACTATGAAGAGTTAAATGAGTCACATTTGTTACTATGATTTAGTTAAGGAATAAGTAAAAGTCCAAGGCTCTATATCCCTATGATTTGATTAACTCTTGCTTGAGATTATGTTAAAGTGTGCGTTCTATGGGAACAATGGTATACTTTTAATGAAAATGTGGTATTTGTGCATAGAAGGATTGATAGTATTATAAATCACATTTCTCTTTCACTTCTCTTCTCTTACTTTTGTAACATGTTAGCTCATTTAGCATCTGAAACCAATTCATGATTCACTATGCTATGCCTTAATAAATTGATGATAATTTAATTTTATTTTTTAAAATTAAGATTTCACATGTAATCAACTTTTATTTGCAATTACTGGAATAAAAGATGTATGCTTAGGAAATTTGATGCACAATGAGTATTCATTTAAATTTGAATGAATTTAAGAAGACATTTATGAGAATGTAATGGAGTAAATCTTTTAGGATGGAGGATAATTGTTACTCTCTATCTCAACCTCAGCTTTATAATTTCTATTTTGATCCATTTTAGATTAAGTTCATACTTTTTATAAAGGAAATGATATTTAACTAATTATTTAATAACACAATTTAATTTTAAAATTGTCATTCATTTTTAGTATATATATATACCGTTTGCACGAATATATATATATATTCGTGCAAACGGTTGAAACTAGTCGTATTTTCATAAAAAATAATTGTGCCTAGAATGTTTTTCCATTGAAAAATAACATAACATGCACACTGTCTCATAAATACATCTTCCAACTTGTTTATTCAGACCCAAATTTCACGAGAAAATCTCAAATTTCGCACCCAAATTTCATGCAAAAATCTCAAATTTTGGTAACTTGCTTGAATTTAATTTCGGTCTTTTAATTTTTACTTATTTAATTTTAGTTATTTTGTATCGGTTTCAGTCCTAATACTTTTAACTTTTTCTACTTTAGTTCCTATTGCGAAAAAAAAAATGCAAAAGAACAAAATTAGAAAAAATAAATAGTTAAGACAGTCTCTTGTGAGATTGGTTATTTGTGAGACGGTTGACTCATCACTAAAGTATGCTTATTGTACGGATAAAGTATATTTAATTGTTGTTAAAATAAATTTTCTAAAGTATTCTTGATTATGCATTAAAATTTTCTAAAATATTCTTGATTATATATTAAAATATGATTTTAACGTATTATAATATGATTTAATTACAAATAGTCAAATACACATACATTATATATACAATAAGTATACTTTAGTGATGAGTCGATCATTCTCATAAATAATCCGTCTCAAAATAGAGTGTTAAAACTAAATTACTTAAATTAATACTAACTCCAAATTTCACCGTAAAAGTTAAAACTGATTAGTCACAACTTACAACTGATACTCCAACTTTTTGGGCCAAACGAATGGGCTAATTACTTTTAGGCCCATTTAATACGTAACCCAATAAAATGCCACACTAAATGGGCTAACAGAGCGTATTGGCCTCAGCTGAACACATTTGAATCCTTAAAATATGCCTTGATTCCTCACTTATATCTGTTAATACTTGAAACATATAGTCATATAGAATGTACAGCCTATTTAATTAGATATCAACTCCACTTATCTTAGTAATAATAGTATGATTGATAATTTTAAACCTTAATTAGTTAAACCTACAAAATTTTGGTTGAATTTGGAAAACCTATTAGTATTAGTGCAGCCTAATCCAATAGAAAACTGCAATTAGATTTGAAATATATAGACATAGATTGTAGATGTAGTTTGGTAGTACATGTTTTTTAATTTTAAATTATTTCATTTTTTAATAATAATAATAATAATAATAATAATAATAATAATAATAATAATATAATGTGAAAATTATGTTATTAGAAGTGTACGTCAACGAGGAAGGAAAGTAAGATGATGTACCCATCCCTAAAATTATGTTATTTTTTAATGATAATAATAATAATATAATATTGTCCTCAAGATTTTGATTTATATATTTATTGAATTAGAAGATGGTCAGAAATTTATTTGGAAAGTTGTGTATCAATCTCCAACTTTCCATTTCGAAAATTTGTAACGTTAAAAAAATCAAAATATAAATAGGCCTAATAAACCAACCTACGTATGAATCTAGCCTTAGATTTACTCCACAAAATAAGCTTTATTCATAGATTTAGTCCACAACATTAGATTTATTCTTAGATTTGAGAGAAAAAAAAAATAAAATAAAGAGGATGAACAGCTCTTCCAAACGTTGTGCAGCATGCAAGCATTTGAGAAGGAGATGTCCCTCGGATTGCATTCTCTCTCCTCATTTCCCTCCCAACGATCCACGTAGATTTTCCTACGTTCACAAGATTTATGGAGCAAGCAATGTTGCACATATTCTCCAAGTAATATTATATTATCACTATACTCTCTCCTCTCTAACTTCTCTCTCATGCTCATGCATTGTTACGGCAGGATATTCCGGTGGAGCGTCGAGGCGAAGCAGCGGATTCGATGTTCTACGAGGCCTACTGCAGGATAAGGGATCCGGTGTATGGTTGTGTCGGAATCATTACGTTGTTGGAGCAGCAGATCCATAATGCAGAGTGTGAACTAGCAAGAATTCAAGCGGACATTGCTGTTCTTGCTGCTAATCACCATCATCAGGTTCTTGCGTTCGACACCGGTTCGACCTTCCACCCTCAACAGATCCCTCTTGACATGGATAAAGATCTAGGGTTTTGATTCATTTAATTAATTAAGTTAACCTTTCTCGATTGATTCATTGGAAATGGGAGTGATAGAAGTTGGTTGCCTTTCTTGAAATGGACAATTAAGCTGTTGGTGTTTAGTGTGTGTAATTTATTTTTTGTGCATTTCTAATAATTATGTATGGAGACATACGTACTAGAGTATGATTCATGTTGGAAGATGAAATAAAGCCATAAATGGTTTATTACATATCCACTTTGATATGTGCCATTCAAACATTGTTCATGTTTGACTCATTGGGTGGAATTTTCTTAAAATAATACCCTTTTTATAAAATTAAAAAAAAATAGTAATAATCAATAGTTTCACTTTGTTGAATTAGACGGTTAGAAAATTTATTTGGATTCTAAACAATTTAATAGTACTAAAATGCTTTTTTTTTTTTTTTGGTTACTAAATTGGATCATAAAAGAATTTGAACCGTCAAAATTGTTAAGAAGATATGTATTTGAAATTATATACTATAGAAGGTTGTCTATCAAACATATGAAAGTTTTTAATCTCAATCTTTCTGTAAACTACCAAACATGACCATTAGATCTATAGGATCTACTTATCTCTATAAAATAATATCAATAACAAAATGATTAATCTATACTCTTTTATCATATCTTACTTATCAAA
This sequence comes from Pogostemon cablin, assembly GCA_023678885.1. Taxonomy (NCBI): domain Eukaryota; kingdom Viridiplantae; phylum Streptophyta; class Magnoliopsida; order Lamiales; family Lamiaceae; genus Pogostemon; species Pogostemon cablin. The sequence goes on from CM042960.1 coordinate 10,478,889, forward strand.
AAGGCTCATATAGTACTACGAAGCATAGAAAAACAAGTACTTAAAACCTTTTTGCTTTTTTCTCCTTTAGATGTCAATTATATATGTTTCACATTTTCTCTCATTTCATTCCTTTCTTCCTCTTGAATCGATTAAGCCAAGATTCAAGATCAAGAAATGAGTTTCGATCCACATACAGACGAAGCACGTGCTTGTGCTGCTGAATTCGCAACTAAAACGATATAACTAGCTAGCATATATATCTTCTGAAGGAGTGAAGAGAGTGAGATACTCTACCTCCATTGTTTTCTTCACCATCAATGGGTGTAGTCCTCGTAATAATTGTCGCTTATGACAGAGACGAATCTCTCGAGCCAAGGAAGCTGATGTAGATCTTTCATCGCATCAGTGTACGAGTCTGTACATCGTGGTGGAGATTGATACGGATGGTGGTCGTTCAAACTGAATCCTCCAGCCAGGAACCTCTGGATAAGTGCCAGCTGTGATCTCTCTTGATCTGAATAAGCATCCATCATCATTGGGAGTGACTCAAACGAGTCCCATGCCCATTGTTCCAATTGCTGGGTAGGGTATGCTGCCGTTTCTTCTGAATAATCGTCGTCCCAAAATGCACATTGACATGTTTGTCGGCCATCCCTGAACTCAGCACCACAAGAATAACAGAATTCATGGCCACACCTGTTTAGATACAGAGTAGAAGGTTTCAGGTTCGAGCCAACATTCAATCATTGTTCGACTATCCATTTCAGCAAGAACATAAACGAAGAGAGCTGATCCTTTGTAATTACCAAGAACTTAATATAAACACCATAGTAGAAACTCCCAACAAAAGAGTGATAAAACTAGTACTAGTTTTGTTCTTTTGGTCGTTCCGGGTAGGGTTGAAGGTCCAGTTTTGTTTCGTATGGACTGTTAAGTTGATTATCGGGCTTTCTCAGCAATTCTACGGTGAAACTATTAGTACAATTTAACTTCAATGCAGCCTAGTGATCACAGATGAATTTGCCTCTATTAACATCATACGCATCAAACTGAGACAATGGCAAATGTTAAAAGCATAAAATTCCAAAAATTTATCAAAACCGAACATGTCATGCCAACTATGTCAATCATATGGTACCAGGATGTCTGCATACATTAAGGGAGATAATTGTTCAAAAGGAATAGCTTACCAACACGTCATGTGGTAGCATCCATGAGTGAGCTCAATCATCCTCCGGCATTGCTGGCAACGTCTCCACCTTTTATCTTGGGCCAGATGATGCAGGGTTAAATCAGACGCGTCTCTTTCCTCCAACGGGATATTTTGATACTCATCACACGTCATAGAAGAATGCCAAGGAACACAACAATCAACACATATGAATTTCTGACAAACAGGACACTCGACACAATTATTATCTGACTGACTCGATGAACTTGCCCTAGTCGAAAGGCACTCGTGGGGATCAAGCAGCACAGAGCAACTAGGGAATGGACAGTAGATTTTACTCAAGTTGATAATGTTGGCTTCAGTAAGAGCTCTCTCAAGAGATTCGTAAGATGTAACTGGAAGAAACGATTTACATTCCACTGCTGAAATACAATACTTGCATTTCAATTGTGGGCATCTCACAGGCAACTGTGGAGACTGTATCTTTCCCTCAACATAGGTTTTCATACAATTGGAACAGAATCTGTGCGAACACTTAATCGTGAACATCATCGACGAGAGCTTCTCCTCACAACAGATTGAGCAGCTCTCTGTCAATTCCTCTCCCTCATCATGAAACGAGACTATACCTACAGCCACTTGAGCTAAACTCAACGCCTCACGTAGCTGGTTGGAGCAAGGCACAATTTTTAGGACAAAAGTTTCGATTTTACTAGCTTGTTCCAGGATCCTCTGTCTCATCGCCTCCAAAAGAGGACTTTCAACAACATCATCATTAATAATCTGAAACAAATCCATACAAGATTCAACACTACATCAAAAACACCAATTTCACAAAACATCATGAATCATAGATTTTGCAAATAATGTAGAATTCAAATTATCTTTGCATAACTACCATTTTAGAAAAAATGAATACATCACATATCAAGATCACAACTTCAACAACAGTATCTGCAAGTAAGAAAATTGGAATATGAATTTCTACCTGATTATACAGGGTTTCAGAATCAGTAAAGGCAAAAACCCGCCTCATATCTTTCTGTATAGCCACAGATAAACCATCAAGCAATGCCAAATAATCAGCAACCAGCTCTTCTACGAAGAATTCGAGCTTTTTTTGGACCTGAATCGGAGAAGAAACACCTCTACTCTCCATTACCACTCCAATTCCAGAGATCCTAGAACCAGAATCTCCAGGACAAGCAACAGATACACCCTTAAAAAACAGTTTCACCGAATACTCATCAAGATTAACATCAAAATCCAAGTTTTTATTCTCTTCTCTCTCCTTCAATTCATCCTCATCCTCACAACAGCTCCTAAAATCATCTTCTTCCTCTTCATGTTTCACATCCAGTGTTTCTCTTACACCCATGTTTTCATTCTCTGTAACAACTCTCTGTTCCACTATTTCCATGTTCTACTTCTACTTCTACAGATTCACTGATTCTCCAGAATTAAAAAAATACTAAAAATATAAATCCCACAATAATCAAATCTCTCTCCCCCAAAAAAATCTAGAGAGAAGAATATGCTTCAGACAGAACCTTGTACAGAGATTCGAATTAATCTACTGCTAAACAGCATCATCAACCTCCAAGAAATTCCGATTCTGTAATCAACATTCAAGAATTACCAACCAGATTAAAGATCCGAAATTTCAAACAAAAGAACAACCAAAAATAAAGTATTTTGTGAGTGCATAAAATTTTGCACTGTAAAAGAAGCTCCCACCACCCCAAAAAGGCACTGGAACAATTTTTCTTTTGTTCTTCCACAAAAGTCAAGCTCAAGAAAGTTAGAACCCACTTCTCAACCTCGCACAATTCTATATGCAGAAATAAACAATTTTTTTAATTACAATTTTTTCTAAGAACAGACAACACAAAAATCAAGCTTGGGTGGAAGAATTTAATCACCTGATGCTGTTTCAGAATGAATTTCTTTATTTATCATATACACCGTGTGTATTATCTCAGTGGGGTCATTAGAACCCTAATCTGGAAAACCCTGCTTTGTGCCAACAAAGAGATTTTCATTCCATAGCTTTCTTCTTGATTTGCAGAGAGAGAAGGGAGGAGAGAGAGAGAAATCAGTTGCTGTGGTGTAAGTGGATTTTGGCACTTGCAGTGTATCTCCATTTTGCATCCCACTATCCAAATTATTCTACTTTCACTAAATGCCAATTTAATATTTTTTAATTATCATAATTATATTCTTTACTTTTCTAATTACATAATCTAAAATAAATTTAGATTTTCATTTTTTATCGTTTAATTAAAGTTTTATGTAAATTGTATTTTTATTCTATATATACATCAATTTAATTTTTATTTTTATTAAATTTTAGAAAACGAATAATTTTACTAATATAATTAATAATAACATTTTGTTATTATGATTTGGGTAAAATTTTACTATATTCTATTTTATATATGAAATTTCATATTGACACATAGAATTTATTGTAAAAATAGCTTTTAAACTCTAACTCTCAAGTGTATTGATATTTTGGTGCAGAATCACCCTTAAAATTAAAAGGAAATATCTATTTATATCATCTTATAAAAATATTTTCATCAAATAGATAAGAATTGATAATATTTTAGGAGTGATAAATAGTAATAGTATGGGTTGGATATCGAGGTACAATTATATGCAATAAATTATTTCATGAACTATCTATATTATAAATAAAAAAATTATAATAAAAATTTAAAGTTATTAAAAATATGAGTTGAACACCTTTAGATCGGTGCACCACATAATAATAAACGTATTTCAAATGTTTTTCAAAAAAATAATACTGTCTTTGGCCATGAAAATGTAATTGTTTGCTTTTTGAGCGTAGATTAAGGAGTATTATTATATGTGTAATGGGTATTTGTATTAGATGAAAGTGGTGTGTCATGTGATGTACTCTCTCCATCCTCTTGAAATGTATCTGTTGAATTTTTGCACGTGAATTAAGGAATATAATAATTTAATGCATAGTAAGGTGAGAGAAATAATATTTTAATGTGTAGTGGGTAGTTGTATTAGTGTTGAGTGTGAGATCATATGTAGTGGTGGTAGATCACATCAATCTAAAAAGGGAAATAGATACTTTATAATGAGACGAACCAAAATGGAAAAATGGATACGTATTAAGGGGACGGAAGGAGTACTTTTTTACTAAAAAGAAAATATGGATACATTTGAATTTGACGCTCAAAATGGTAAAGTGCATTGATTGGAGGGAGTATTACATACAAATATTTACTTAATTTAATCATACAATAATTCAAATCATATAAATATATTAATTAATGTATTCTATAATGTATAGTTGTTGGTCGTATATCTATATTAATTTAATTATATGTGAAATAATAATAGCGAATAATGAGTTGCTTAATAATGGAAATTAGTTAATCCTTTCGACATTAATAAGGAGCCCTCAATTATCCACCAATAGCACACAGCTAGTGTGGGCCACACGTCACCCATTTATTTACTATATAAATATACACGTGGCAGCATATGAATAAACCATGCACCCCGGTTCGGAACTGCCGGTTCCGGTTCCGGTTCCAAGGTAGGGAGAACCGGAATCAAACCGGAGTACGAAGGTTTCGGTTCCGGAACTGCCGATTCCGGTTTTATTTTTTATTTTTTTATTTTTTTTGGTTTTAAGCTTAAAAAGTAAATAAAAAATAAAAAAAAATTGAAAAATCGGCGGTTCGAACCGGAACCGCTGGTTCGGAATCGAAACCGCCGATTTTTTTCCAAATATGAGGAACCGGAATCGAACCTTCCCCTACCGGTTTTTTTTTTTTACGGTTCCGGAACTGGCGGTTCCATTTCAGGTTAAAACCGGCGATTCCCCGATTCAAACCGCCCGTTCCCTTTTTTGGTGCATGTCTGCCGGTGGTGCATGATTAAATTTTGGAGGTCGCCGCACTGGAATGTGACCCCCATTATATTCTGTTCACATGCGCAGTAGAATGACGCAGATAATTCAAACATTATTATAAAAAAGAACATTAAAAAAAATTAATTTTATTAATTTAATTTAGAAAATAAAACTCTCTTCCTCCCAATAATACATTTGCACTTTTTATTATGGTCCATCCCATAAATACTTTCACCTCCTAAAAATGAAAACAAAACACAATATTAATAATCTTACAATGCTACAATATTACAAAAATATCACTTTCTTTTTACCCACAATCCAGTCAAAACCAACTATATTATACATTTTATTATACCCAATTATCCAAAATATTCCATCACTTTCTTATATCACACTAATAAAAAGTTATTTTTCTTAAATTTCTTACTAAAGAATACGACGGAGGGAATATATTCTTAAAAAAAAAAAAAAAAACCTAAGCAGCTGTGAAGCACGTGTCCTTTGCGTTTGTTTCAAGCCTGCTAATACGTAAATTCCCACTTTGACTTTGAACGCCACCCCACTTTTTAATATACGAATTTGTTACTGTTTTATCCACTGCAATTATTTTTTTGATTAATTATTTTCTAGTACAAGGTATTATATGATATTATTGTGAAGCGCAAGTATTCAAATTTATTATTATTAAATATAAAAAATTAAAGTATTATACCCAATATAATCCTAACATTAATTAATTAAATATTATAAACTAAATTTTTATCATAGCGTCGCCTGCCTTTCTATTAATACTCCTAATTAATAGGAAATATATCCCAATCACCACCACTCTCTCCAAAATCAGTTTTCCATTCTTCTCTCTTCCTATTAATTCTCCTAATTAATCGAAAAGATATTCCAATCACCCTTCCCTTTCCAAAATCAGTCTTACATTCCTCTCTCTCCTGTAATCCGATTGCCATCATTATCCATTAATATCAATGGCTGCTCCATTAATTAACCACCAAGAGCATGACAAGAATGGTTGCTCCATTAATTAACCACCAAGAGCATGACAAGATTGAAGGCAGTACGCAAGAGTAAAGCAAGAATGTGTTCTATTGGGTCAGAATCACAAGGCTCGTGAATGACAGAAGAAATGTTTCAATTATTAGAAGGGATTGAAGGACGAGAATTTTGAAGACGATTGATTCATCTGGTGCCCTAATTTTATCATAAATTTATCAGTCTACAATAGATTGATGATACCGTATCATTAAAGCCGTCACCATCAAGAAACAGGGTTTCCCCTCAGCCTCCTCCTTCATTGAGGGAGTAATTATTCCATTCTTTTCCTGTGGCGATGGTGATTTGGTTGGTCCCCTCCTTCAATTTCAGGGGAGATATGGTTAAGATGATGAGAGGGCGTGGAAGAATGTCGACAATTATGGTTTGATTGTGCAATAACATAATAAATTATGCAGACACTTTAGAGGATTGTGCAACAATTAATGTAATCGATTGTGCTACATAATTCACTACAATCACTATGATTTATCATCAATCCCTTATTTGCACAATATCTAATCAACGTATCCTCTAAAGATTTATAAGAAAGAGATTCGAAATAGATTCTTTATTCTTTATATACATATTTTGTGTTGTGCAGATTTATATACTGGTTGTTCAAGAATATACTAAATTGTGCAAAATATTTAATTAGTTATGCAGACTCTTACTAATTGAAAGATTGATGATAAATAGAAAGATAAATAAATTGAAGGCACCTTAGTAATTAAGGGGCAATATAGGTATTCCATTGTACAATATTGTATCTCATAGTAATTAAAATTTAGGCTTGTATCTTCTAGTAATAATAGGATATGTATAGTACGTAAGAGTAAGTCTCCCTTATTTTTTTTTAATTTAATGTAATTTTTTAATCGATTTTTTAATTTAATTATTAGAGTTAAATATTTGGAAAGCTATGATTAGGGCTTCCTTAAAGTAGGACTGTGATGAATTTAATTACTGTGACAGTGTCAGAAGTCAGTACTTTGTACAGTGATTGTTTGACTGATCTCCTTTAACAGAATTATAGATTTTCTGATTTTTTATATAGAAAATTAATTTTTTTTCTTCTTTAATTTGATCCAATCGTAGTTTTGTTATGGGTCATTTTCACCGAGTAAATGAGTTTATAAGTTGAATATTTATTTTATTTTATTTTAATTTTTTTCCCTGTTTATAAGATTTTTCCCACATATTATGATTTAATTATCTTTTGTCAAAATATTTTGCATCTTGGGCACGACTTTATTCTATATGTATCTACGTTCAAAATATATACTTTATAAATATATTCTTAATTTGAGGTATGATTCAATTTAAAAATAATCGAGTCAAAATATGTACAATTAAATCATTTAAATATTTGCAATCGAGTTATAAAATATATACAATCAAATTATAAAATTTACAATCCAATCATTTATTTCAAGTGAGTCAATAATGAAGTGAAGAATAATTTTATAAAATTAGGCATTTTAATAAATGCCTTTGAGTAAAAAAGTTTGTTTTTTTTAATAAAATGGGCAATGTTCCCCTTTATCTCATGATGATGAAAATAACGAACAAATACAACTAACACGACATATATTATCCCCCCATTAATCAAATTTATGCACAAAAATGGCATAAGAGGAAATATTTATAAGAAATGAGTGTTTTAAATAAATAAAAGATAGTGGCGTGTGATGAGATTTCTGGTAGGGAGTTGGTATAGTTGGTGAAACTTTGAAATTAGACATTTAAACACATATCTGGATGGAGACATCCACCATAATTATGATGTCTAATCATCATCATGAAATTAATTATGTGAGATTGTTTTAGAGTTTTGTTATAAGATAAAAATTGATAATATTTTAATAAAAGTGATGTTTGAATTGATAAAAAAAAATGTTGAATTATTTCATGCACAAATACATATAAATTAAAAAAATAATAATGAAAAGTATAATTATCTTACAAGAATATGATGATGAAATGAAACATTTGGGAATAAAAGTTTACACACTCTTTTATGTGTGACCCAATGTTGCTAGTTGGGGTTAGCAAATAAATCAAATTATATGATAATTATTGAAGTTTATAAATTTGTTTGAGCTCCATTCCGTTATCAAATCAAATTAAAATTAAATGTTAGGAAAATACTTATGTAAATCAAATTCACAAATGTAAACTTTGTAGTCTCACGTTCAATCTTATTATTATATATTAAAATATCCTATATTTTGCTAGAGTTTATATCCTATATTTTGGGAAGTTTTAAATTAAAATGGCCACAAAATCTATACGATGAACTCGATTTACGGGAAACTAACCCTAAATTTTAAATCTCCACAGCGATTCTGCAAGTTAAACAATAATATATTTTAATTAAGCACGTTCATATACATACCTATTTTATCAACAAAACAAAAATATATGTCAAACGTGAATAACAAAAATTCAACATATTAGACAGAAAAGAAATCATGAATTTTATGCACTCAACACGTGAATGTAATATAATATATACATCTTGAAATTTAATACAAAGTCATCCACGAGAAAATTATAAAATAAAAACAAGAGTGTCATGATTCTGAAAAAGTTGATATAGCTTAGTGTATGAATCATAATTTCGTACACCCATTATATTTTTTAATGATATATGACATAAAAACTCTAAAAATGTATTCCTTCCGCTTCGAAAAATAATGCACTTATTTTTTAGACGAAAATTAAGAAAAGTTATTTTTTTATGTATAAAGATGTGTAAAGTTATTGAAATGTGTATAAAAAGTGTATGTTTTAGATAATTTAATGAAAAATATATAAAGTTATTGGGATATGCGTAAAAAATAAGTATTATTGAGATTTATTTTTTTAATTTCAAAAAACGTGCTAGATTGAAAAAAAAAGTGTAATGTAATTAGATGAACAAATAGAGTGATATTTATACATAAACTTTTAAGGGAATGTTTGGTTCATTAAAGTTAATAAGTGTGTTAATAAAGCTTGTAAATGTGATAAGCAATGGATGAACATTATAAATTCCTTGATTCCATATTAGTTTCATGGGATATAGTAACACACTTCTCCTTAAGGTTGTATTTCACCGGGCCCTTGCTTTTTACTAATGAGATTAAATGAAAATTAAGCCCGCATAAGTCCAATTAGTATATAAATTCTCTAATTTTTAGAAAAATTTTAAAGCTCAATGAGTATTATTAATTCAAAGGGAACAAAAAACACTGCCTAAGGGTATATGATAATCTCGGAAAAAAAAATGGTACTCTTATCTTATGTATTTTCATGTACACAAATTGAATCAGTTATTATGAATGAATAAACAATTAAAACCCTGAATAAAGAGTGCAATAAACCCTAAACATAAAAAAGATTAAGTCCTAAGTGATTATATAGCATTGACACATGAAATATAATATTTTGCTGAATTATTAGTTCTATGAATAAAATGACATATTTTTTACTTCTTCAAATGTTATTTGTTTGACTAAATGTGATATGCATTAGTTCGAAGTGCAAATAATGGGCTTTTATTTTCGTTAATTACTATGACACTCAAGTGGTCCAATGCAGTAAAAGAAGGTCCATAATAATATATAAGGCCCGTATATGTATCCAGTAAAAAGAGGCCCATAATAATATGTAAAGCCCATATATGTATCCAGTAATTAAGGCCCAAACATACATAATTTAATTGAGTTTCCAAGTATGCATACATTCCATTTTTTCATTGTAATTAAGAACTGTGATCATAAGTTATTTTTATTACTCCAATAAGTGGCCTGACCCATAAATTTTTATTTTTTTTGAGTAAACATGAAATTCTAAAATAGTCAACTAATTACGATTCATAGATATTTTAATTTTTTTTGTTTAAAAAATGCATGTTGGGCTGGGCTAATGAATAATTTGTCTTGGACCATTTATAGACTTGGGTTATTCCCTCCTTGTTTTAATCATGCTTCTAATACTTTTTCAAGTTAAATTAAATAAAATAAAATGCTTCAAATCTTTCAAATTCTCTGAACTATTATGACAACCAAAAATTAAATTCTTGTGAAACAATATTGTTTCAAAGATCACATTAGGTGACTTCTAGAATAACTATCCAATAAAAGAGAGAGAAAAAAAAAACCTAATTTAAATGGAAATTTACAATTAACATTCATCTTGTCACCAATACACTATCTCAATAGCATTAAAAAGTGGGCAACACAACTAATTTCACACATAAAAAATAATCACTTTGCGGCTACAAAATTAAAATAATAATAATAATAAATAATAATATTTAAAAGAAAAGGAAAAAGTTTGGGAAAAAAGAAAAGGTGAGAGTCTATGGAGATACCCAACAAAGGCAACATTCTTCAAAACTCTCTCACACTTACGAAATTATTTTTATAGTACAATTATTCTTATTCTTCAACAAAGATAAAAGAAAAAGAAAAGTGATAATGAAACTATGTATGGTGCCATTGCCACTCCACTACACTTCTTTTTCTTCATTAGAATACTTTTTTTTTCTTCTCACCTTTTTGTATCATTATCTCTTTTAGTAAAACAAAAAAGTAGAAATTAAAAATAAATAAATCCACTATGACAAATCATATATATGCCATGATGTTGGTGTAACAGGATTTTTGTGGTACTTTGTACTAGGAAAAGGTAGGCATAATCATGGTACCCAAGATAGATGAGGAGTTGGGTTTCCACTACATATGCGATTGTTTTGAGTGGAAGAATATGATGTCTACACCAACCATGTGTCAAGAAAATGCTATGTATTTCATCATGAATACATATTTACATAAACATATATAAATAGATTTAAGTACAATTGATTGTACAAACATTTCTTTTATTATAAATTAATAGATAATTATGTTCTAATAATAACTATCCTAAATTCTTACATAAAATAATACTCATCGGTCTCTCTTCAGATTACAACCTTTTAACAAAGGAGGGATGCAATCTGAAATTGGACGAAGAGTATTTGAACCACAAAAAATAAAATATTGCGCTAATTATAAAAGTAAAAATATAATTATATACTTAAAAATTAATAGTAATAATTTAATTTCATTGTAGAGTCGTATCAATGTATGCATAAGTGATTAGAAAATCGGACCGGAGGCTAAATCGGTACCCCTAACGGTTCACGGTCGCACCGGGCGGTTCAATCGAAAAACAAATTTTATAATTTTAAACAGAACCAGACTACACCACCAAACTGGGAGAAGGGGCTTTTTGTTTTTCAAGGTTTTGATCTACTACTCCACCAGACTCGTAAGTTCATCATTCCTTATTCCACCATTGAAATCGCACACAACATGTTTTATAATATGCTTGTTTGATTTTTTTGCAGAAGCTACCACCTGCTTTTGTGCTGCTACACCGCGAATTTCTTCCACAAAATGCGATACTCAAATAGAGTTCTGGCCAGACATGGGAGGTGAAAATTGAAGAGAAAATCACCATCAACAATAAGGATAATCAAACTAGGTGAATTTCTTGTGTTTTGTTATCCCCGTCGGCACGCTCTTCTCAATCTGGTAGCTGTCGGCGCTGCTCTGCCCTACACGCGTTCTTCTTAAGCCCTAAATGCGTTCTTCTCACTTCTCACTTCTCACTTCTCAAGTAATTAGTTGTCTTTCTTCTGTATTAATTTTATGTAATAAAATAATTCTAATTTCTAAGCCCTACACGTGAGAAGCTGTTAAGTGTTAACGCTTTTAAAAAAATAATTTAAAAAAAAGGGAACCGGAGGTTTTCTGGTCACCCGGTCCATCCGGTATTCCCGGTCAGAACCGGTTTAGGCCGATTTTATATGCCTTTCCGGATCGATTTCTCGGTCAGTTCCCCGTTGGACCGATGGAACCGGCCGGTCCGGTCCGTTTTCAAATCATTGGTATACATTAAATTAGGTATCTATATGTGTGTTATTTCTAGCATTTTCTTTTGAAGATATTGCTTTTTCCAATCATTCTTTCTTAGTTGGGTTTTAGATTCCCACTTTGAAGGGGAGCAAACTAAAAATGCCTTTCCCTTTAACCCTAATCCACTATTGCTTCTTATTGTTAAAGACACATCAAACCCAACTCCTTAGGTCATTCAATGTCTTCACTTGAAAGAAAAAAATGGAAGGTTAGAACCAACCAACTTTACAACCCCTCCCCCCCTCCCTCCCACCACCATTCACTAAACAAAATAAGATTTCACATTTAGTGATGGGAAAGCAAATTCTTGATCATGTCACTACATGCTTCCACAATCACATGTTGGGGTTGGATCAATATTTTCCACTCATAAATATGACATCTTTTATGAGGTTGAAATACTCCCATTTATTTCACTATATTTAATTTATTTTTAATAATTTAATTTTGTTAAGTGGTGAATATTAAATAAAAATTTGATCTAACGATTGAGATTATATATGTGTATTGGTGCCCAAAGTGCACGTAATTAGACTCTTCATATTCATGGATAATGTATTAAAATTCCTTTAATAATTAGAGATTACCAATATGTCAATTGTATTGAAAATGAAGGTTCAATTCATCTCAATTTGCTAATAAATTCTAGAATTAATTTCCAAGAAGAGTGATATTGCAATCCAAAGGAAGCAAAACATCAATTCAAAGATGATGGCTAAGATTTGTATGTCCCTAAGCCATGATGACCATAAAGGTTGAACTTCAAGACCACCCTACCCCACCCCACCCCACCCCACCTCACCTCACCTCACCTCACCCCACCCCACCCCACCCCACCCCACCCCACCCCCCCTCTCTTAAATAGGGGTCAGTTTCATCATGCCTGGTTTTGTCCACTTAGATATTTGGATCTACCTAAGCAAATGGGAATAAATGTAGAAAGTGGACAACTTTTGGTGAAATCCTTTGAAGTGGGCCCACAAGTTCTTCAATATCATAAATCAGTCCAGAAAGAAACATGGGCCAAGAATACTGGGATTCTTTGGTTGGGTCAATTCTGGGGTGGGGGTGGGGGTGGTGGACCCAATGGTGGGAATAGGTATAAATGAACAATAAATCATTTTCCCCCCTAGCCTGTCAAAATCATCTACTACACACCTCAGTTTGGGGGGTGGGGTGGGTTATTATGAGATAAAATTGTGGGGTTTTTGTTAGGTTGGCAATTTTATGATTGTGTCTATTTTGGCTCTGATCAACTCTGATATAATTGTGCCACGTAAATTGTCAATTATTTGTCTTCTTTTCATGCCCACATACTAATCCGACAAATCAAACCAATATATAATTCATCTTCTCTCTCTTTCATTTTTTTTTTTGACTAAACCCACCTATCAACTTTTTGAAAGATACATGATTGTTATCTTTTTATTTATTTTATATATTTTAAAAGAACAAATCTTGAACACAAATCCTATTTGTCAACTAGCATATCTTTCATTAGGTTAGTGAAATGACATTAATTCTTATATTTATTTATGTATTTATTTCTATTTATTATAAATAGGTTATGTTCAAGGAGTACTCCCTCCGTCACAAGCAAAAAGATAAATTTATTTTTTGCACTTAAATTAAAAAATATTATTATTTTATGTAAAATAGGTAGATGTATTAGAGAGATGTGATAGGTAGTGGTGATCATTGGTGGACCATTTTTACTAAAAAGAGAAAATATTACAATTTGAATGAGACGCTCAATATAGTAAAAGATGCTATTTGGGTGGAACGGATGGAGTATATATTTAAACTTAATAGATTATTATAATTTCAATGCATTTTATTATAGTTTTTGAATAATTATATATATAATAAAAACTATATATATATATATATATATATATATATATATATATATAATAACAAAAATTATTGTGATTAATTATTTTTTTATCAAATATAACTCATCATTAAATAAAAAAAATTGAGCAGTGTTGGTACAAATTCATTGCATATAGTTTTTCTTATAGGTTAAAATTCATTAAAATTAAAATAATATTTCAATGTATAACAACTAATTCCACATTAAATTCATAATCAAATCAGGATACTCTTTATAATAATTAGTAATATTACTAGTATATTAATGTATGAACATTATAAGTCAAGTAGAGTAACGTTTAATATTTTTATTTTAATGAATTGTCATTTTCAAAAGGTGAACCATGCAGCCGGTCATTACTATTACTAATCCTATAATTGAAAATAATAGAAAAGTAAGTAAAATTTTCATAATTATTCGAAAATAATATCATGCATCTATGGAGTATTTATTAAGGTATAAAAATAAACAAATCAAGAATTTGAAACATTAATTTTTTTAATGTGATGATGAAGAAAAGACAACAAGTCGTCAATAAAAATTTCCTTGATGCTGCATGATTATTCAAATTACAATTAAAACAAATATGATGAAATTTTTTGCAAATACATACTCCCTCCGTCTCATATTTATCTTTACACTTTCTATTTTCGTCTGTCTCACATTTATCTTCACACCCTTAAAAGAAAAGTTTTTTTTACTAAAATACCCTTTTATTATCCCTTATTTACTTAATTACTTACCCCCTAATAATAATTAATCTTACTAACCTAACTGATTAAATAACTTAATCACGTAACATAATTAACACACTAACTCATTTGTTTTCTACCTGTTAGGCTTCACTTTCATCCATTCCTATGAAACCCTAGTTCAATAATCTTTTTCACTCTCTTGCTCCACCACGCTGTAGCCGACGCCGTCCCCTTCACTCTGAAATGAATTTGAACCCTAGCCACCCTCGTCGTCTTCTCCCCATGTCCATCTCAGATCCATCCGTTGACTCTGAGAAGGAAGAGGGCTGGGCGGAGTTGGAGTCGGTTCCCTTCGACTGTTGCGATTCCGTCCACGAATCCGTGGTCCAGGAGTCCGATGAGGGACATCTGACCGTGTTCACTGTGGTTCTAGAGTCGTGGCTTCCCAATCCGCTAGATTCAAGCACAGATTCAGTGTATTCGGGTATAGGATTACCGGATCCGCTCGATTCATCCACCGATACGGTGGTTCCAGAGTCGTTGCTATCGGATGTGGATTTTGTACCCCCCGATGTTGCTTCCAATCCTCTATCTCCGTCATTGTAATGGGCAGTGGTTCCGGATTCTCTCGATCCAGAAGCTGATCTATACGTTCAAGACTCTATTGAGGGAGATTCCGATGAGGAAACTCCATACCAGCCCGTGTACCAGCCCCCGTACCACAATGACGATGAGAAAGAGTTCATCTTTGAACTCATCTGTACGTTTCTGCCGGCCTATAGGTATACCCTTCTTTTCCCTTCAACTTGATGACCCCGTCATAACCTTCTGTGATGTTGTTGTACTAATTTGTGTGGATATTTGTATATGAGGGCTGTATGTGCTTGATTGTGTCTCTATTTCTGTGTGTTGGAGCCTTGCCGATTTTGTGTGCTTGATTGTGTCTCCATACATGTGTGTTGGAGCCTTGCCGGCTCTGTGTGCTTGATTGTGTCTACATTCATGTGTTTTGGAGCCTTGCCGGCTCTGTGTGCTTGATTGTGTCTCATTCTGCCTAATTTGGAGCCTTGTCGGCTCTGTGTGGTTGATTGTGTCTCCATTTATGATGTTTTAGAGCCTTGCCGGCTCTATGTGCTTGGTGGCTTCTACAATTGTGTGTTTTGCAGCCTTGCCTGCTCAGTGTGCTTGATTGTTTCTCTATTTGTGTGTTGGTAGCCTTGTCGGTTTGTGAATGTGCTTGATCCCCACTCACAGGCCTTCTTTTATGTCACCACATGGAATTGTACCCTGTTAGGAGACGTAGATCATGTGTTTGTATAAGCATGTAGTCACCCAAGGTTTTAATACCTTGTTAGGCGACTCTTGGGCCCTGTAATGCATGATTGCTGAGGGCAGAAGTTGAATTGAATGTTAAGGGCAGTTATAAAGTGGTATTTTGGGAAAACCTAGTCACCACAAGGTTTTTTAACCTTGTTAGAAGACTAGTGGTCCCTGTGATGCAACTTTGCTGAGGGAGATTCAATTGGATGCTTTGGGTTGAGATAGGTATACCCGGTCCCTTGTGACATGAATTATTATAGGCTGTATAATTAATGAGAAGCCTCTAAAACCCTTCACATGACTCGTTTTAAGTCACCACAAGGTTTTTGAACCTTGTTTAGGAGACTTATTACATTTCGTTTTAAGTCACCATAAGGTTTTTAAACCTTGTTTAGGATACTTATTACATTTTGTGCTGTGAAATTAGAGTCACCACAAGGTTTTAAACCTTGTAAGGAGGCTCATGGGCCCTGTGATGATATTATGCTAAGGGTACCCTACAATAAGATCCCTAGATCCATTCTTTAATCCCAAACAGCCTATACACAAGCAAAATAAGATCCCTTGATCTAATATTTAATCCTAAATAGCCTATACACAAGCAAAATGAGATTCTAAGATCCAATGTTTACAACTTAAACAGTTTCTAAACATCAAAATGAGATCCTAACATGAACTGTTTATCATGTAAACATCAAAAAAGTGTTTTCCATCAAACATCCTACAAACCTAGGCTTGCCACAAGTTCTGAAATGTCATACTTAAGCTGATATCCATGAGCTTCTTCAGTCAACTTGTGAATGCAGCCCTTCACCAATTCTTCCTCAATCTCTAACACTGCAGGCAACATACCTTCCCTTCTTAACCTTGATTTTTTCATATGTGGCAACTTGTAATTGATGCCCTTGTTAACCTTTATTATCTCAATAAGGCAGCGTTGTAAACTGATGAAAACATCGTTGAGTGTTGTGGCTGATAGATTCTCAAAAGACTGCACCACACTCTTCACTAACTCCTCCACATTAAGCAATAAGTTTTCCACTTGTAATGATTGAATAGACCTGAAAAACCCTAGATCATTGATATTAGTATCCAGTGAGCACGGGGGTTGGCAAAGAAGTGTGATGTTAAATCCATCCACTTTGGCAGCCCTCTGAAAATCTGGATCCCTATTATCAAAGTGTGGAGGTGCATTATCTTGCTGGATAATGATGTCTTTGCTCATGTTTGAAGTCCACTTTGCCTTTATAGCTGATAAAATATGTGTATGTACATAAAATTTCATGTTAATGTCTAACTTGTGAGAATTCACAACTGAAATTAGACTTAAACATGCAATTTTATGAGCTGATCATAGTGAAAATGATGATTGCATTGATACCTGATTAAAAAAAATCTTTGATAACATCTTTGTTGACTTTTTCAATGGCCTTTGTTATCATTGTGCCCCTAACCCGGTTTTTGGAGTTTCTCATGGCTGGCTCCACTTTGGTGAATGGGAAAATTCTAATTTTCCCATAAAAAATGACCTGCCCTTCACTATCAAAGAGTGGTCTTGACACAGCACACATGAACATTATTTTTTAAATGAAAAATTTTTACTTAGTTGTTCTATGCTGTTCATCTTCACCTGGAACTAGGCAGTATCTCTCACTTTCTCTTGTTAGGTAAAACCATTTCTCATCTATATGCACTATATTTTGCATTTCACTAAACAAAATACCTGTTATATCGAATGGCTTGCAGACAATAGTTTTGCCTTTGTAGCTTATTTTCTGGTGTTAAATAAGGCTTGATGGCATTAGTGTGGGCCCTGATTGACCCACCGTTGACCCATCTTACCACAGTTGTCTTGCTCACCTTTAACGAAGTTGCTAATTTTCTGATTGTTGCTCTCTTTCGAAAAGGAACCTTCTTTATTTCATCAGGATCAAAGTGAACCCTTTTCTGATGTGGTTTGCCTACTATGTTGTTGATAAACTGTACTGGTTTACCTTGTTCAATTTGTTGTCTCGCAGCTGCCCATATGAAAGAAACGATTCTTGTAGAAACACCATATATTTGAGCTGCTTCCTTTGATTTTCCATGATTCAGCTTTCCATCTTTGCTATTCATCAAGAAAAACTGCCCAATAAGGTTTTTTTTTTATTGAGAGGTTTGAATGTTTGGTGGTTGCCATTTAATGCTTGTTATTAATGGTTTAACTTTCTAACCCTTGTATTTATTGGTGTTAAAATGGGGGGAAAATAAAGGAACTTGGGGAGTTGGAGGGAACCCTCCAAAAAAATGATTTGGAGGGAAATCTGCAAAAAGTGGTTGAAGCAGCTATTTGGAGGGAAAAAACATGTTTTGACAAGTTTTTGTGGAGGGAAAAGTAATTGATGATAAACAATTTTTGATTTAGCAAGGTTATGTAATAGTGTAGGCATGTATTATGAGGTACTGTACACCATTTATTTTGGTTGGAGTATGATTTTGGTATTGTAAATGGACTGTAGTAAAATATGTACTGTACGGAGTTTAATTCAGGGAGGAATGAATGAAGTTTAATTTATGATAAATTTTTTTCCCAGATTAATTTTAATTAGTTTTTTGGGATTAACTTTAATGATGGAATTAATCCCAACAAAATAAGATCTATATGGACCATTTTACCCCTATAAAAGTGGGTTGAAAAAGTAAAAAAATTACATTTTTTAATCTCCGTGTCTACAATAACTACGAAGACAAATATGAGACGGAGGTAGTATAAACTAGTTTAATAGTTAATACGATGATTGGTTTATTTTGCAGATTAATTTAAAAGGATATATATGATAAAATATTTATTGAAACTTTAATATATAGAAAACGTGTTTCTAAAACAACAATGAAATACCAAATTTTCAACAAAATTATTGGGGATTTCAGTGGAGGACTTTGAAATCGATTTCAAGTAATTAATAATTGAAGAAAAAGAAATGGAAAAGTTGAAGTCAACTACAACATTTTAAGGGTCAAAATATATATGAATTGAAAGAAAGAAAATGGGAGTAAAAAAGCAAGACGTGATTTTACACATCGTCTTTGCCACAAAAGAAATTAAATAATTTAAATTTATATTCAATATGCTTTTCCACGAGGATGGCATTTCATGACTTTAAACAATGGATGATTGATACTTTTCATTTTTATTTTATTTTATTTTATTTTAATTTACACATTTGAAATACATGTTACATTTATAGAATAACAATTAATTTTTAATATGTTGTTATATTTTTCTTTCTCAATTTTATGAAATAGAAAAAATTTATTAATTTGATCCAAATAAAAATCATTTATACTATTAATTTATAAGTGCCATATATATATATAAATATTTAATGACAATTCTACTAAAAAACTACTCCTTTGTCTGTTTTAAATTATCTTCTTTACTTTTTGCATGTGAATTAAGAAATATTATTATTTAATATGTAGTGGTTAATTGTATTAAAGTTTGTGTAGGCCAATATTTTAATTGTATTATTGATTTGTGTGGGTACCATATGTTTAAAAAGGAAATTAGACTCTTTGGGGCGGACGCCCAAAATGAAAAAAATTGGACTTTTAAAGCAGACGGAGGGAATATTTTTTACCAATTAAATATTCCGTTGGTAAAAAACCTTAATTTAATTGTCAAATTGATTTACCAAATGATTGGGGATGTCAAAAGTGACCCGGACTGTCCTGACCCGTGACATTTGGGCGGACCCGACCTGGCACGTATTGAGAATGGGGCGGGTCCCGGTAACAGTGATGACACAGTTTGGCCCGTTCGGACCCGTTTGCTCCATTTAATATTTACATTATATAATATATATACTAGGTGTATACTATGTATATTTTAATTATATTTTTGTATTACATACATCATTTATAAGATGTATTTGCTTAATTAATTAACTATAGTAGAAAATATATGATATTATTATTTATATAATTACTATTTAAATGAAATAATATAAATTACACATTATTTATAATAATTATGAATACTTAAAATATGTGATAGGTGGTCAAACATCTAACTCACCACACAACACACAAGATAAGGCTAAAGTCCCCCAGAGTCGGCCCCTCAAGTCGACCCCAGAATCGGCCAGAGTCAGCCCCCAGAATCAACCCCAGAGTCGGCCCCAGAGTCAGCCCCCAGAATCAACCCTAGAGTCTCCAGAATCGGCCTCCAGAGTTAGCCTCAGAGTCGGCCTCCTCTCTAAGCCTTCCACTGTATTTAGTCGCATTTTTAGTAAAATGTCAAGAGCAAATGTAATCTATCGTTGTTGTATACGCGTGACCAAGTGCAAAATTTATAAGATTGTCGTCCCAAGGGAAAGCAAACATTGGCTAGTATCCGAATTATTCATCGATTTATACTTTGTAAAGATAATATGTTTGAAGTTTTGGTAATAAAACTAATGCTCAAGATTCTACTCAAATAATTAGAATGTAAACTAGCTAAGTAAATGATCAAATAACGAGCAAATGACTAATGGAATGAATGTAAAATACACTTGAGAAGAGAGCAAGACTAATCATACTTATAGTTGAGACTTGAGCTAGATATGCAAAGTCATTCATAGTAATTCTCATTAACTTGTGGATTAAAAGCAATCACAAATTTACTCCTAATCCCTATGGCCAAGACAACTAGGTTCTCGGCTCTTTTACAAGCCTAAGTCTCCTAAGATTGGTCTTAATCTCAATTTTCTTAAGGTACTATGATCATAAGTTGATTCTTTTCACTCAATTACTTAAGTGTCCCTCTATGAATGTTTTAAGCCTAAGGAGGGTATGACTTACCTCCCCTTATACTAACATGCATGCACAACTTAATATATGATTCAATTAAAACTTCACTCACAACATTGGAATGGTCATCCTAATATAATGAATAGAGATTTTAATCACACATACATTGAAATGAAACATGATTGATATATCATAAAAAGAAATCCACAAATCAATTCAAATCATTACTCAAGTTTTACATATCTAACTCTTCACCTCAACCACTCATATGACGAGCCCTACTATAAAACTAGCCACTAAACATGGTAATTAATTCAATACAAATCAAGCTTTCCTCCATTTGAGCCATAATAAGAAGAAAGTTAACAATTGGAAAGTAGATTTGCTTCCCTTGCATAAGAAAAACCTTCCTCCTCTTCAATTGATCAACTTCTTCAATAATTGATGCTCCAATCTTCTCAAAATGGTGGTAGGATGGAAGGAATGAAGGTTTTATGGATTGAAAATGTAGATCAAATGGTGATTTGATGGATCTAGATGGTAGAGATGGAAGATGGATCTACTATGTGAGGAAATGTGGTGTTTTGGTATGTGTAACTGCTCTAATCTGATCTCTAATGAATTCTCATTACTTCTTCTTCGGCCACATATCTTCTTATCACTCCATCATTACAAATTTTAAACAAATATGGCTCATCCCACAAATACTTCTTCACTTCAACATGAAACTTCTTCTCATTGTACTCATTAAGCAATGTGGTCTCGATTCCACAAACAATGAAGTTAACATAGTCGGCATACCAAGGCGGCACATTCACAATGATAGAACATACTTGCTCAACCCCAATAGCAAAAATTTTTCATCCGGGAACTCATCCCCAATTGGCTTTACATCCTTATTCTCACCTCCATTTTCCAATCTAGACAAATGGTCCGCGATCACATTCTCCACGCCTTTCTTATCCTTGATCACCACATCAAATTCCTGCAAAAGCAACACCCAACGGATTAAACAAGGTTTAGCATCTTTCTTGTTCATAAGGTATTTTATAGCCGCGTGATCCGTGTAAACAATCGTTTGTGTTCCAACCAAGTATGGTCAAAACTTCTCAAAGGCATACACTACGGCTAAAAATTCCTTCTCTGTGGTGGTATAATTGACTTTGCATGCATTCAAGGTCTTTGAGGCATAATAGATTGCTCTAAACATCTTCTCCCTTGTTTGGCCCAACACCACTCTGATGGATTGATCACTAGCATCACAATGCAATTCAAATTGCAAGCTCCAATTCGGGGTGACGAGTATTGGCGATGAAGTGAGAGCATCTTTTAGCACCTGAAATGATACACGACATTCATCATCAAAGTTAAATGGACAATCTTTTTCTAGCAATTTACAAAGAGGTTTAGCAATTTTGGAAAAATCCTTAATGAAGCGTCTATAGAAGCCCGCATGGCCTAAAAACGATCTCACCCCCTTTTCACTAGTAGGAGGGGAAGACGTTCTATGGCTATCACTTTAGCTCTACTAACTTTTAAACCATGCTTTGAGATATGATGCCCTAAGACAATTCCATCTGTCACCATAAAATGACACTTTTCCCAATTTAGCACAAGATTCGATTCTTCACACTTCTGCAACACCACAATGAGATTAGTCAAGCATATATCATAAGAAGCATCATACACAGAAAAGTCATCCATGTATACCTCCATAATATTCTCAATCAAACCATCGAAGATAGCCATCATACAACGTTGAAAAGTGGCAGAGACATTACATAGACCAAACGGCATCATTCTAAATGCAAATGTACCATAGGGACATGTGAAAATTGTCTTCTCTTGGTCTTCCGGTGCAATCAATATTTGATTGTACCCGGAGTAACCATCAAGAAAATAATAGTACTCATGCCCCGCAAGACGACCCAACATTTGGTCTATGAATGGCAATGGAAAATGATCTTTACGAGTGTTTTCATTCAACTTATGATAATCAACACACACTTTCCAACCCGTAATAGTTCTAGTGGCAATGGTCTCATTTGTATCGGATCTCATAATTGTCATACCACCCTTTTTCGCCACTACATGTAAAGGACTTACATATTGACTATCACTTATTGGAAAGATTATTCCCGCATCAAGTCATTTTAATACCTCTTTTCTTACCACTTCTTGCATTATAGGATTCAATCTTCGTTGGTTTTGAATACAAGAATTATCATCATCAATCAAATGAATCTTATGCATGCACATAGATGGACTAATACCTTTCAAATCTTTAATGCTCCAACCAATAGAGAATTTATGCTCTCTTAAGACTCTTAGCAATTTTTCTAATTCTAAATCATTGAAGGAAGAGGATACGATTACCAGATATGTTTCATCTTTTTCGAAGTAAGCATAATATAAATTCTCCGGCAATGGTTTTAATTCCACCTTCTTCTTCTCTTATACTTCCTTATTTGGTCCTTCATCAAGTTTTTCAACCTTTGCTTCCTCATTCGTGAGTGCCCTACAAGCATTTAAACCATGTAAATCATCAATCATTTCCTCATTTTCCAAACAAAAAGACTATTTAGATTTTAAAGATTCGATTGAGTAAGAATGACTTATGATAATTTAGAATGACTTATGATAATTTCCAATGGATCCTTGAAGTGAAGATGGTACATATGCTCTTCAACAATGTTATCCACAACCTCCAATCTTCTACATTCTTCCTTGTTCTTGGGATACCTCATAGCCTCTCTCAATGAAAATATCACATCTTCTTCATTTACCCTCAAAGTAAGCTCTCCCTTCTCCACATCAATCAATGCTTTCCCGTGGCAAGGAATGGACGGCCAAGTATTAATGGAACATTTGATACTTCATCCATATCTAATACCACAAAATCAACGGGAAATACAAACTTGCCAACTTTGATCAACACATCTTCCACAATTCATTTCGGATATGTCAACGATCGATCGACTAATTGAAGCGTAACCGACATTGGCTTGACCTCACCAATACCCAACTTCTTGAAGATTGACAATAGCATCAAGTTAATGCTAGCTCCCAAATCACATAAGGCTTTGTAGTTCTCATGCTCTCCCATCTCACATGGAATAGTGAAACTCCCCGGATCTTTCAATTTAGGGGGAAGTTTCTTTTGCAATATTGCACTACATTCCTCCGTAAGATTCACCTTTTCAAATTCTCCCAAACTTCTTTTCTTTGTCAATATATCCTTCAAGAACTTTGAGTAATTGAGCATTTGTAATAAAGCCTCTGCAAAAGGAATATTCACATGTATCTTCTTCAACATTTCAACAAACTTAGCAAATTTCTCTTCTAATCCCTTTTTCAAGCACCTTTGTTGAAACGGAATTGCAACGGACAACTTTGGAATTCCCCATTCATCCCTTTCAAACTTTTCATTTCTCTCTTTTCGTTTTTCTTCTCTACATCTTTCCCACTTCTTTGGAGCGGTCACTTTTTCTTCTTCAAGTATAAGGGTAATTTCATCTTTTTCAACAATTTCAACTTCTTTCTCTTTCCCTTCTTCATCCAAGCTTTCCATAGGCTCAACTTCACACTCTACCCCCTCTACTTCCGTTGGCATAGAAGGCCCTTTGTATCTTGTTCCACTACGAAGTTTAATAGCCTTACATTGCTCATTCGTATTAGTAATGGTTGTAGATGAAAATTCCCTTGCCGATGAACATCCCCCTTTCACTTGCCATTTGTGTCTCCAAAGCTTTGAATCTATTTTCATTCAACTCTTTGTTTCATAAACTCAAACATTTTAGCAACTTGATCCTCCACCGTAGGCTTCCCTTCACCATTTGGAGCTTTCTCCCCGGATTAATGCCCGGTGGAAGAGTAAGTGCATTCCCTTGATTTCCATAAGACAAGTTCTCATACCTACGAGGTTGATTAAAATTCCCTTGAAAGTTTCCTTGGCCCCATCCTCCTTGCCTTTGTGGATATCCTTCTCCATGACTTCCAAAATGTCCACCATAATTTTCTTGGAAGTTCCTTTCTTGCATGAAGGCAACTTCCTCAAGCGTCATATCCGGTGAACACCATGCATCTTGTATTCCAAAATTAGAGGACATACCTTGTTGAGGCATAGAGGTAAGCATTTGACAACTTTGAGAAGATGGACCCAAATTAGACATAGTCATGCCTTGTTGAGAATTTGCAAGTATTTGTTGATTCACCACCGGCGTAGAATTTGGAGACATTTGCATGCTAGCATTCATCCTTTTTAAGATCTCCGTGATTGCCCTATCGGTCACATCTTTCTTAGGCATTTCCACCTTTTTCATTTGTTGCAAACACACTTCTTCCATCTTAGCAATCCTCTCCCTTTCATACATTCCCGGTGCACGATCCATGGGCCATTGACCCGTATTCAAAGCTACTTCCTCACATATGGCAATTGCTCTTTTCAGAGTTTGTCCCAAAATCGAACCTCCCGCCGAAGCATCAATAAGCTTCCTTTAACTTCCGTGTAAACCGGCATAGAAAAATCCTAATTGTTGCTCCTCGGGGAATCCATGTTGTGGACACTTCCTTAGCATCTCTTTGAAACGGTCACATGCCTCATTAAATGTCTCAAGTGGCAACTGCTTGAATTGAAAATTTTGCCCTTTAAGATGCAACATATTCAATGGTAGAAAATACTTGCTCAAGAATCTTTGTGCCAACTCTCTCCATGTGGTGTAGGATCCCGGTGGTATAGTATGATACCAAGAAAAGCTTTATTTTGTTCACATCCTCACTTACCCCATTTATCTTTATCGTATTTACCAACTCCGTAAATTGGACTAAGTGAGCATTCGGATCCTCCATAGCACCACCACCAAATTGATTTGCTTGCACCATGTTGATCAATCTCGTCTTGATCTCAAAATTATTAACATTTAATGGCAGCCCCATCGCATAATTCCCAAACTGAGGTTGGAAATGATCTCGAATGTTCATTCCACCTCCATTATGTCTATTTCCACAGGGTTGGTTTTGCACCACCGGAGTGTTAATCTTACTTCTTGTTGTGCCAATAAGTTTTGAATAATAGCTTGTATTTGTTGATTTTGCAAGTACATTTGTTGAGCATAAACTTGTGGCACAAACTCCGGATTATTGTGTCCTCCTTCATCAACCATGTTTGCATTATCCTTACTTCTTTCATATTTTCCTCCGTAGGTTCTAACACTCCTCTTCTTTGTCTTCTCAAGGTAGCTTCCAATTCCAAGTTCAAAGGTTCAATGTATTGAGACCTTGAACGAGTTCTCATGCACCTACAAGAAATTACAAGTTAGCTCCCAAAACAACCAAGACAAGTAAACAAATAACAAATAAGAAATCCTTATCAAAACTAATCAACTTCAAACTCATTACAGCCAAATGTTTAACATTTTTCGACAAGCGGCGACATTTGATTGGTCGTTATAGTTGGGATGACCAATTAAAGAATTTATCGAACCACAGGGAGGAAGGTACTAGAGTTTACACGATCTCAAGTTTATCGTAATTATATAAGGACGATCGAAAAAGAGGATAAGATGCAAATGAATGCAATTAAACTAATGCAAGAAATAAGAAATAAATGAATGCAAGATAAATGGGTTCCAAATGATGCAAGGATGAGATTAGCAACAATCATGACATAGATAACAAAGTAATCATGCAATTGATTATAATCTATCATGGACATGACATAGGAGCGATCACTAATTTCACCTAAACTCTCGACCAAGATGGATAGGATGTAGGCCCTCAATAAGGCTCCCAAAAGCACAAAGGATCAAGATCAAAGTGAACACATCCCACTAGGTACTAATTACTCTACGAGTTCCCTAACAAGGTACTAAATCATATGCAATATTTCCTTTTAAGGTACTATGAATTCACTAATGGCTTTGGTCTCCTCATCTAATTAACTAATCTCTCGATTAAGCTAATCAAATATTTTATCAAATAATTCTAAATCTAGAAGGATATACCTATCTCATTCTAAATTAATGCACATGAAGTGTATGATGAAATGCTTCAATGAACTATCCCAAACATATAATTGATTTGCTAATCTAATCACATGCTCATGACAATTAATCACACATATCAATCATACACATCAAGCAATTAATAATCAATGATAGAAATAACACAAAGCTCATTCAAGATTAAAATTAATTTGCATAAAAACTACATTATCCAACACCAATCATATAGTTAATCTCACAAGGGAGATTAGCCTCTCATAGTCACAAGAAATTCAACATAGACATTAAAATTCTTACAAACCATGATCAACTATAAAAAAAGTCACAAAATTAGAATTAGATTCCCCATTTGAAGGTCTTCAATGGAGATCTTCTTCTTCTTGTGATCTCACTCTCCCTTGCTTCCTTGATCACTTGGATGTTGGATTTGATGGATGAGATCAAGTGTAGATGGATGGATGAAGAATGGATGAAGATGGATTTACAGATCTAGTGTGTGAGGAAATGTGGTGTGGAGTGTGAGTAACTGCTCTCAATTCTGATCTCCCTCTCTAAATTTCGCACAAGTCATGGTTTTATATCACTTATGGACCTTCTAGAAACTTCCGGAACATTCTAAAAATTACACAGGATTTGGCACCTACACGGCCCGTGCTGCAGTACACGGCCCGTGTAGGGCACACCTACTTCGGCGTGTCGTGCGTGCTTCCGAATACGGCTCGAGCTGCAGTACACGGCCTTGATCATGGCCGTGTAGCAATTTCTGACGACAATGCACGGCTTCTTCTTACAGGGTCGTGCCCCGTACACTGGGCGTGTAACAGCGCACGACCCGTGCACCAGCTCACGGCCATCCTCCTGGGTGAGCAGCGAATTCTGATGACATTACACGGCCATTGGTTACAGGGCTGTGTTCTGCACACGACCCGTGTACCAACATACCATGTCTTTCCGACTCCGTTTCACTCCCGACTCCGTTTTTGTCCATTTCTTGACTTGTTTTACATATATTTAAGCTCATTTACACAATTCTATCAAATCATACCACATTCCTCAAAATAACAATTATTTCACCAAAAGTAATACAAATACGGATAAAAACATCTGAAAATCCACAAATAAAGATACTAAAATCTAGGTGAAAATGACTATGATCATCCACTCCAGAGGTGGCTCGGCCTCCTCTCCAAGCTCTCCATGCCAGAAGTCGAGCTCTGCCTTGCCGAGGTCTTCCAAAGCTGGAGTCCTTAGGATGGCTAGTGGATAACTTGTCAAGTCATCTGTCACATCATTGTCAGGCTCTCAATCTCCCAAAGCAAGATTCGTAATCTCCCAAAGCAATATTCGTAATCTCCCAAAGCAATATTCGTAATCTCCCACTTGTTACTAGGTTCACCCCACTTGTATAAGAGGGGGCTGCACCTTTATCTTTATCATAAGTTCTATCCTCATCCTCACCTCCGTCTTCAACCTCAAGCTCAACATCACCTGTATCTTCACCATCATCACCACTGTAAATGAGAATTATTTCCCTCCACCACGACAAAAAAAAATATAGAGAGAAATAAACTCTCTACTTTAACTCCCACAAACGTGGGAGAAATTCTTGTGTTCTTCTTCTTCTACGCTTTCTTCATATTATGTTAGATTTGTCCGATTAAACCATATAACAGCCACATTAAACACCCACCTTACACATCAAAATCGACTATCTACAAAAATTAAATAAAATGCCAAAAAATGGAGCGGACCCGCCCCGTACGAGGCATGGGGCGGCCCGAACCCGCGACAAATGAATGGATCTGGGTCCGGGTAATCAACTACCCGACCCACCCCGATCCATTGACATCCCTACAAATGATTAACAATAAAATATGTTGATAATCGGTTACTAATATTGGTAATTCATATAAAGATTTTGTTAGTAATTTATTGGTAACTGGGAACAGACTGTAAAAATAGAATAAATTTATAAGTCTTACTAGTATGTGCACTTGCAAGATTTAACCCATTAAATTTTAAAATAATAAATCTTCGTCTTTAGATTTTAATTAATAACTAACTTTTTAATGTATGTAATTAATATTATATCCTAAATTAAACCAATAAATCCTTAGGTGCACTGGTACACCCCAAAATTACTCTAAATTTATTGCTAAAAAGAAATATAATTTTTATTAACAATTAATTGATAATTATCAACTAATTAAATTTTATTGATAAATTTCAGGACTGAAAAAGAGTTTTTGTTAGTATAATTCCATGAATTTGCCACACAATAAATAAATATGATATTTTAACAACTAAATTATTTTTCTTAGGAAGGCATATCATTAATTACGTAGAAATTTAAAATAATTATTGATAAACGAGACTATACTTCGTTTCATATTTTTTGGATTTCCAAATAATAGAAAATGTTTTCAAGTCTTAATTTAAAAGTTAACATATGGAGTATTTCTTTTATGTTCTAAGTCAAAAAATTATTAATAGAGAGGGAGTAGGGTACCACCGTTGTACCAATTGAATTGATACACTCTTGGTCCCCATTTTTCTTAATTAATTCTTGCTCCTTCATTAATGTTGTTTTTTATTTTTTTTAAATTTATTTTATTTAAATTACTATTATACCCTAAACCACAAGGGTAACATTACAATTATACCATAAACCCTAAATCCTAGAGATAAATTATACCCTAAACCACAAGTATAAAATTACAATTATACCCTAAACCCTAAACCCTAGGGGATAAATTATACTATAAACCACAAGGGTAAAATTACAATTAAATCCTAAACCCTAGGGATAAATTATACCCTAAACCACAAGTGTAAAATTGTAATTATATCCCTAAAATTAAATAAATAAAAAACAAAAATAATAAAATAAAATAAAATAAAACGCAACAGTTTAAAAAAAAAGGAAAACACACAGTGAGTGACACGACCCACCTTACATAACTTATAATTCAAATACTATTTAACATAAACATCATCATTATATAAACCTGCATATAATTTTTTTTTTCACATAATATGTTTATAACCAAAACCATCACACCAGTTCAACGTACGTACTGGTTTCTGACATCACTTCAAACCAGACAAACTCGCGACAATACTTATTATATTACACCACCAAAACATCAGCGGAAACAAAATAAACCCACGGCCTAGCCCAACAGGTCGTCATCTATGTACATCCGCTCAAAACCTTGAAGGAGCTCCACAGCTTGCACAGTCACATCACAAACTCAATCATCAACAGGCTCACCTACAATGCATAAACTAGTGAGATAAAAATCTCAGTAAGTAGAAATCATGCATGTCAGTGCATGAAAATGCATTTAGTTCTCTATCGCCTATTTCCTAATTTTTCTAATTGATCTCTTTTATTTTGAAAACTGTTCACGTTGCGGGATCCCCACGACACACTTATGATATGCACCCCAAATGAGCTCAATGGGGACGATTTTTCTGAACCCCGAAAATAGTGCCGAGAACGATTTTTTCGAACTCTGGCAAAGTGGTGGGGACGATTTTTCCGAACCCCTAATAAAAATGTCGGGAACGATTTTTTCGAACCCTGACAGAGATGCATATATAGTGGCCGCACACACCATTAGTATCTTATTAATTTTGAGGAAAACACTTTTCATGTTTATGCATGGTATGCACCCAAAACAATTAAATGTGCTTCATAAACCATTTACAATATCAATATCAACATTTAATCACAATAAAGCAACAACTTAATTTCAATTCACACAAATCCACTTCTGAAATAACTTCACCTCAATCCCATAGATCCATTTATAGAATAATCACTTCACCCTGGGATCACACGGATCTCTTTTTGGAATCAAACTTCATCTTGGATCCCACAGATCCTTATAACCAATATTTTCTCAAACCATATAAATATATTTGCAACAGTTTCCAATCACACAGATCTATATAGGATGATGATATTATTTCAAATCATATGGATCCTCAACTTGTATCACAAAATTATCACAAATAATTTACAAATACTATTGTTAAATATGAACCCTACTTTCTCCAAATCACATAAATCCACAACTTGTATAACAAATTAATCTCAAATAATTCATATCGTAATTAAACTAATTACAAATAATCCATGACATAATTAACACATATTAATTACAAATAATTCACAAACAACATGTTTATGCATTGTAGTTGGACTTCTACTTACTTGGATTCCGACAGTAATATAAACCCCGTAAAGAACTGTAACTAATTCGCTCCGACACGCACGTTCCGGCGCGCTCCCTCTTCTCTCTTTTTCCTCTCTCTTCCTTTCCTCTCTCTCTCCCTCTCTTCTCTCTCTTCTTTTCCTCTCTTTCTTTTTCTTTCTTTTTTTTTCTTTCCTCTGCTTTGAATTACCCTTAACAGGGTTACTATTATATATAGAGGGGTGGGGTGGAAGTCGTATGTGACTATCCCACCGCCCCAACTTAATTTACTATTAATAGTAATTTACTATTTATAGTAAGTTTCTATTTATAGTAAATGAAATTATTATTATCCATTATAAATATATGTGCAATACTTAATAGCTAAGATATAATACATTTACAAATTAATACACATACATGTATATTTTTTTTACCCACTATTATTATTACGAGAACACGTGTGATACTTAATAATTAAGAAAAGTGTATTTATACTCATAAAATAATTTACTCATATATCCAAATTAATGCACGTAAATATTTATGCACCCATATATTCACATATTGTCACCATGTTTATCACGTATGTCTCAAGTAAAATGTAATGATAAATAAAATATAGAAACAATTGTCACATAATTGTCACATTATTATCACATAATTTCCACATAATTATCACATAATTATAAAATGCACATAACAAAAATTAAATTATATTGACACATGAGTAGTGAGAAGCTCGGGTATCACAGTGAGAGAGAATGATGGAAATTGTATCTAAAGTTGTACCGAAATGGAGGTTGTATCCAAGTCTTTGTCTAATTAATATAATTTGTATGAAAAAGATTTATGTGTACCTTTCTCAAGTAACGATTTTTGTGAAATAGAAAAGATGTGATAATATTTTTTATCATGAAAAATGATACCCAACAGTAAAAAATAATAACCGTTATTAACTATTCAATTTTAATTAATAATTTATTATAGTGTAAATATAAAAAGATAATATTTCAAATAAAATAATAATAAAATATTTTTTATAAAAGGTGATAAATAATTATGAAGGTGTAATTTTACACTTATCACAAATTTTATACTCCCTCCGTACGCTCGAAATAGGGTATTTTTTCCATTTTGATCGTCTGCTCCAAAGATGGTCATTTCCTTTTTTACACACATGTAACCTACACACCCACTAATATAATTAAAATATAGGTCCACATTCCCACTAATATAATTATCAACTACACATTAAATAATAATACTCCTCAATCCGCGTGCACAAAAGTAAAAGACCTCTCCGGTAATATATAGCCTCTTACACAGATCTAGATCATTACAAATTTGTGTAAAATTATTTAAGCAAGGTATATTTTGATAATTAATATATAAAATAATTAATAAAAAATATTCTTTGTTCGTAAAAAATAGGACCAATAAATGATATATTTATTAAAAGATAAAATACGAATATATACTGTTTTGAAAAGGTTAAAGTTTGTTGTAGAATTATTCCAATAAGGATATGTGACTAGGTGTGGATAAAAGAAAAAGTAAAACTATACCGTAGAATGAAAGAATAATACATTGAAAAGAAAAAAGACTGTCTAGTTCATCTTTAATTTTCATGCAGCAGATTCAATACAATTGAAA
This sequence comes from Pogostemon cablin, assembly GCA_023678885.1. NCBI lineage: Eukaryota > Viridiplantae > Streptophyta > Magnoliopsida > Lamiales > Lamiaceae > Pogostemon > Pogostemon cablin. The sequence continues at coordinate 10,511,462 of CM042960.1, forward strand.
TTCATGAAGATTGCATAAAATTGGAGTTATTTTATAATCGATTTATTTATTACTTGAATAATAATTGATAAATCAGTTATTAAATACATGATTTAAATTTATATTACTTATGTAATTTTGCCCAAGTATTGAATGTGTTATTTTGCTCATCTCAAATAATTTATCATTTCAAATAAAGAAGATGATGTGATGATGCACGATGGTGCTTAGCACATTTTTAATTTTATTCAGATTTATTTATCATTTTAAAATTGGCATAGTGATAATTTTTATAAAGGAAAGTGATAATAAATTAATGAAAAGTGATAATGTTATTTATGAACAATTTATTAAAAAGTTATACAGTAACATTGTAACATTTTATATAAAAGTGATAACTATTTTAAAAAGTAAAGAATGATTTAATATAAGACGGTGTCACGCAATATATACCCTTTCAAGTTTGCTAAACTTATGAATTTATACATTATATTTCATTGAAATAAAAATGGGTAAAAATTAATGTTATTAATTTTCTACTTCGCCTTATGTTTTGTACTAAAAGTTGCATTAGTTTTTACAAGAGCAAAATATAATCTTATTTCAAAAATTACTTATAATTTATTAATTTAGAAACGTTTTTATTTTTAATTATAAGTTAAAATAAAAATATACCATAAAAAATTAATACCAACTTTAAAGGTATCTAAATCATATTTAGTGAAATAGATTATAAATAAATTATAAATAGATAATTAAAATCCATCACGAATTATAAAAGTAAAATTATAATTATTCCTTATTAATTTATACTACATTATGAAAAAAGATCATATCATAAAATTCAACTAAGGAAAAAAAAAGGTGGTTTCTGGAAAATGTTGGAAGAAGTGGACATGATATCTCGTCTGTCATTTTCAGCTTAATATTAATAGTAAATTGAGGAAAGATTAAATTAAATTAAACCCATTAATCATAACTTTATTTCGGTCAAATTAATTAGGCCACCCAACCCTAATTATTGACTCATATTCGACTTTAATACTTCCTATTTATTAAACGCGTTTAACTCTTAATTACATCTAACTTCATTCAAATAGAGCTTTCACTTATAAAGAAATTTCATGAAATTTTTATTGAATGGATGAACTATTAAGTTTTCATGAAATTTCGTCCTTGGGTAATAGGAGCACCATATAATTAACACCTAGCATACGACAAAATTTTGTAAGAATCAATTTAACAACCAATTTCATTTCACTTTCTTTAAAAAATCAATTTAACTAATTAAAGTTGTTATATTTACAAATTAATTAATCAGATAGTGTATTATGTGGAATTAATTAAATTTGAAACCTTTTAAATTATAAGTTAAAAGTAAATTTACTTTTGTGAAATCAGTTCCACATAGAGATGGTAATAAGATGAGTATTTTTGGATATTCGGTCGGAAAAAAATTTCAGCTAGGGCAATGTTCATTTACGGTTTTCAAACTCTGGTTTTCAAAACCACATCTAGATTTTAAAATCACCCCCTATATATACCTACTATATTCTCTCTCCTCAATTAATACATTTTCTCTCTTTATCTCCTCTCTCATTTAACTTTTTAAATAATCAATACATTGATTTGACATAAGTTAAAACTTACCCTACTCAAAACCTAAAACAAACATAAAACACATTATTCATGATTTTCAAACCCACATAACCCCAAATCAAACATCACCTAGTTGACTTATCTTCGATTCATGTATTGGAAAAACTCTTAAAATAAATTAATATTAAATTGGTATAAGTAACCCACAAATATTGATAAATTGGTATGAGAGGATTATCATAATAAACTTTTTAAACGAGACGGATACATATACTTGATGTTTAAAAAAATACGAATATGTGTACTCCAAAATAAGGAGATACTCTACCCGTTGTTATCTCTACCATCTCTATTATATCTAACATATTTTATCATTTATGTAGTACTCCCTCCTCTCAGCCATAACATTTATATTTTACTAATTAGGGTGTCCCACTATAAGAGTTATATTTTCCTTTTTGGTAAATGGGTCTCACACAAATCAATCACTTAATTTTATCTTTATAGAGCCCACATCCAACACTAATACAACTACCCACTATACAATAAAATATTATATCTTTCAACTTACTACATATTAAAATACAATATTAATTAATCTCCGTTCAAACAGTTTAACTCTTTTTATTGGACGGATGAAGTATTAGAGTAAGAGAGAATAGAATACTCCCTCCGTCCCACCCAAAGGGTTGATTTTGCTTTTTGGCATGTGGATTAAGAAGTATTATTATTTAATGTGTAATAGATAGTTGTATTAGTTGGTGTGTGGACCCCATATTTTAATTGTATTAGAGGGGGTGTGTGTGCCCCATGTGTGTAAAAAAGGAAAAAGAACTCTTTGAATTAGACGACTAAAATGACAAAAAGAAATTCTTTGGGTGGGATGGAGGGAGTATTTTTTTTTATTTTTCCTAAAATCATCCACGTATCACCGAATAAAAAATTACTGTGCCTCGCATGGAGGGACAAAAGTGTCCCATTAAGTGGGCCCGTCCCAACTATATAAGATTTCCACATCATCAACCACAACGATGTCGTCTTTAGTGCAATATATAGGTCGTCAATAACACTCGCAATAAAAATTATAAAATAATTAGATAAAGAGAAAATAATCAAAATTTAAAGTTAGAAATTATTATCATCCAACAATTTTATTTTATTTATATCTAAATGATATTTTTAATCAAAATGCCTCTATCCTTTTTTTATTGCTTTATTAATAAGGGTTGGCAATGGTGTCAATATTAATACTTCCTCCGAAAGAGGATTTTTTTTCCATTTTGGTCGTCCGTCTCAAAGAGGGTCATTTTCTTTTTTACATACTTGGGATCCACACACACCCACTAATACAATTAAATATGAGACTCACACTCCACTAATACAACTACCCACTACACATTAAATAATAATATTCCTTAATCAACGCGCACAAAAGCAAAATGCCCTGTTTCGGGCGGACGGAGGGAGTAATATTTTATAGTAAAAGCGATAATATTTTTTATCAGTCTCACATAAAAGCTTACGTGGAACTAGGAATGTAATTGAATCGAGCCGAACTGAACACTACTAGGTTTGAGGATCGTTTATTAAGGAATTATCAAACTCGAGCCCGAGCTCGAACTCGACAAGAAAATAAAATATCTAACTCGAGCTCGAACTCAAACTGTTTGTTAAGGCTCATGAACGTTTTCACGAACACATAAAGTAACTTGTTCATGAACATTTTTCATGAACATTTAAATAATTTTGTACTTGATATTAAAAGAATGTTTCGTTTATAAACATTTAATGTTACTCATAATATTAAATAAACAAACTAACAAAATATAATAATAAATGGTGAAAAATATTTAAATATTTAAATAATCACTTAAGTTATTATCATATTTATGTGGTTTAATACAAAATATTTAATTATTGAATATTAATAAATAAATAATAATATATAATACTAAAGAATAATTATAAAATTTACGAACGCGTTTGCGAGTTATTAATGAGCCCATAAACGAATATGTTCGTGAGCTTTCCAGTCGAACATCCTTAGGCTTGAGTTTGGTTTGATAGACTATTCGAACTCAAAATTCAAGTTTGGTTTGGCTCGTTAAGGTTAACGAACGAGTTCGAACGAATATTTTATCGAATCGAGATTCAAATAGTTCACGAATAGTTTGGTTCGCTTACATCCCTACGTCGAACGATCTTACAAGATTTGCACTAATTAATGCATCACTTTTTATTAAAATTAAAATGTTGCTTATACTTCTTATTTGGTTAAAAAAACACATCCTTCTCAAGTATCTTATTCATAAGTAATTGATGTATCATCCTATAACATGGTGGAATGAATTGATAAATTTTAATCATTAAATTTGATTTAATATTGTGAAAGTAAGTTTTAAATTATTTTTATGTGGACAGATGAGTAACAATAATGAATGAGAAGAGTCATAATAGAATGAGCACATGAGAATGAAGGTGCAGCTGCACTAACTGAGAAAGGCATGTTAAACTAATTGCCATTTCTTCACTTCAAAACAAACCCTAATGCAAAAGATCATCATGATTCTATTAAATGTCATCACTTTATTAATAGCCCATCTTTATGAGTTTGGGATTTGTTTGGGTGGGGTTTGACCAATCATACAACACCCAATATCCTCTTAATTAATTATTTAATTGAATTGAATTGTGAAGACTAAATATTAAATCGAGGCGTGAGTGAGTTGGACATTTTGCACATAAAAAGAGAAATCTTAACATTTATTTATTTGTTGAGATTTATTAGGTTTTAAATTATACTCACTCCGTCCACTGTCAATCTATTCATTTTATCATTTTGGGTCGTTCATCCTTAATCTAGCTATTTTTCTTTTTGGACTATAGGACCTACACCCTCCACTAATACATATAAAATTTGGGACCCACACCTTCCACTAATACAACTATCTACTACACATAAAATAATAATACTTCTTAATCAACATGCAAAAAACAAATAGATACATTGAGAATGGACGGAGAGAGTACATTAAAAAGTTTTTTCAATTCAGAACTCGACAATAAATAAATTATCGGTTCAGACTAAATTATTTTTTCTTAATAAGGAACCTGAAATATATAAAATTATTATTTGCGGACTTGAATTTATCATATATTTTTTTATTTTATCAATTCAGAGCCTAAATTTAAGTCTGAATGATAACTTTATATATTTCATACTCCCTCCATCCCGTTGAAACGTGGGCGTTTGCTTTTGCACTTTGATTAAGAAGTATAATATTTTAATGCGTAGTGAGGTGAAAGAAATAGTATATTAATGCAAAGTGAATATGTGTATTAATATGACATGTGGGACATTAAGAGAAAAATAATTAATACTGTGAGTCCTCTTTACCAAAAAGTAAAATATACACTTTATATTGAGAATGATCAAAATAGAAAAATGTGTATATTTTAATGGGAGAGAGTATCTTAATAAAAAGAAAAAAATAGATCTTGAATTAATAATGAACTCTTTTTTCAAGTCTAGAATTGAATAAACTCCGAGTAAGAGTAAATTTTTTAATTTTTGAGATCAGCCCCTATTATCCTTTGGATAAGAGCAATGCACCAATTCTTCATTACATTATTCTTAGTCTTGAATGGTAAAACATCAATTACATTGATATTTAATTAATGGTCTAGCTCCACACGTGAATTATAAATCCAATTAAGAAAGTTGAGATTTTGCTCTCTATTGATCATTTTTCAGAATCCATCTTCAAAGTCAAATTTTCAATTCATTAATTTTTTTTCCACTTTATTTAAAAGATAGCATTATTCTTGTTTTCCATCGTTTATAGGACTTATGATACCTCTAATAATTTTTTTTTCCATTTGTCCTTGATATTTGGCTTTCTCATGAGCAAGTAACTTGTAATGTAAATTTAATATTACTCCATTATTTTAATCTATTTTATGAATTTATATTTGAGCCTTATTTTATAAAATTTAGGGTTAGTCGTAAGAAAAATCATGTATTTACTATTATTTTGTAAATTAATCTTCATTATATATATATATATATATATATATATATATATATATATATATATATATATATATATATATATATATATATATATATATATATATATATATATTCACTTTTAAAAAAATTACAAAAAGTTTTAAATGTTGTTGCAAATAAAATAATTACTTTTATATTAAATACTAGCTATATATCCTAGAGAATTATATTATTGTTGTGATTATCACGTTAGGCAACACCTATATCAATTTAATATATGAACTTGCATGTTTAATTATAAAACAATGGAAATTCATTAAAAATTCACTACTTACTTATTTTTTGACCATATATATTGTAATAGTTAGCTAGTATATTGGGTGCCAGGTGTATAAGATGTCTAAGGATACAATATTTGTTGTAAATGGTATATATTTTAATTAATAAAAATACATCATTTTATTTTAAAGGTATACATTTTTATTGATTTTTTTTTTCAGAAAATAAAAGGTACACAATCTTATACTAAAGGGTATACCAGTTAATACTAAAGGGTATTTGGGCGCGCACGATAGGAGCACGTGCCTCCGGGGGCACACAAGTTTTTGCCATATTGTAATAAGTTGATATTCGGTGCACCCGGGTGCAAGGGTGCATCCATATGTGTATAACTTTATACTTTTTTCACACTTAATTTTTTATTAAAAAAACTAGTATCCATACGTATATAAATTTTTATTTAATAGTGTATACATATTTTTCTAATAGTTGTATATTTTTTTACACTCAATTTTTCATTAAAAAAACTAACAAATAAATTGTATACATTTTTGTTTATAATTGTATATAATTTTATTCATAATTATATACCATTTGAAAGTTGGTGCACCGTATTATGGGGTGTACCCAAGTGCACAATAATATTAGCCTATTGTAATAGTCATCTAGTACCTCATAAATTATCTTTATATTCTTCGATTTTGTCCATCGTATATTTATTTTCACTATGAAAAAATATATATATAATCACATCAATACATAACTTCAAAAAATCATTCTAATTTCAAAAATTTCACCCCGACACACATAATATTTATATTTTATTTATTATCAAAAAATACTACAACATCTCTAAATAATTAACAAAATTAATAAAAAATAATAGTGTATACATATTTTTCTAATAGTTGTATATTTTTTTACACTCAATTTTTCATTAAAAAAACTAACAAATAAATTGTATACATTTTTGTTTATAATTGTATATAATTTTATTCATAATTATATACCATTTGAAAGTTGGTGCACCGTATTATGGGGTGTACCCAAGTGCACAATAATATTAGCCTATAGTAATAGTCATCTAGTACCTCATAAATTATCTTTATATTCTTCGATTTTGTCCATCGTATATTTATTTTCACTATGAAAAAATATATATATAATCACATCAATACATAACTTCAAAAAATCATTCTAATTTCAAAAATTTCACCCCGACACACATAATATTTATATTTTATTTATTATCAAAAAATACTACAACATCTCTAAATAATTAACAAAATTAATAAAAAATAGGCAAAGACTTATGTGAGACCATCTCACGTAAGGGCTTACGTGAGACGGTCACATAAAATGATAACTTTTATACTGAAAAGTGATAACAAATTAATTAAAAGTGATAATGCTATTTTATGAACAATGTATATTATAAATAAAAAGTGATAACATTATATAACGAAAGTGATAATGTTTACTAGCGAAAGTGATAACAATTTTAAAAAGTGAAAAATAATCTCACGTGAGACTGTCTCACGCAAGATCTACCCTAAAAAATAACTATTTTCACTAAAAAAAATAATTTTTTATCAATAGAATATTCTGTTGGTAAAAGTCTTAATTTCATTGTTAAATTGACTTACCAACGGAATCCGTTGAAAAATTTCGTTGTAAAGTGGTGGTTGGTAAATTTTTCACAACGAAAAATTAATTCTGTTGGCAAATAATTTTATTGGTAATCCGTTAGTAATTTATATAATGATTCCCTTTGTAATCTGTTTGTAACCAACGAATTGAATTCCATTGGTAAAATAGATAATAAATCTGTTGGCATTCCGTTACTAAAACAAAAATATTATTTTTATTGCTAATCCATTAGTAATTACTAATGAATTGAATTACGTTGGTAAATTCTGTTATTAAAAAATATTTTTTTGTAGTGTTTTGAACGTATGTATCTGAGTGACGATATATTTAAGCGTGTTAAAAATTGAGTATTTTATTGAAGGGTCAAATGCTACAGTGAGCATACATGTTTAATTTTTTTTTCTAACTTTTTAACACAATACTTAAAAATGCCCAAAAAGATAAAAACTAGTACTCCATCCGGCCACTTGAAAGGTAATCGTTTGCAATTTGCACGTGGACAATTCTAAGGTCTTTATTTGTTTTTTGCACATGAATTAAGGAGTATTATTATTATAGGTAAAGAGGGTAGTTGTATTAGAGGGAAGTGGTAGGTCATATTGTGTACTTTCTTTACTAAATAGATAAAATTAATACCTTTGAAGGGGACGCTAGGAATAGTGAAACGAGTACCTTGTAAGTGGCCGGAGGTAGTATATAATTTGACTCGATACTGATATGATTGTAATTTAAAAAAAAATATTTCCTCCGACCACTTGAAAGGTAACCGTTTGTTGTTTGCACGTGGATAATTCTAAGGTCTTTATTTGTTTTTTGCACGTGGATTAGAGAGTATTATTATTATAGGTAAAGTGGGTAGTTATATTAGAGGGAAGTGACGGATCATATTGTGTACTTTCTTTACTAAATAGAGAAAATTAATACCTTTAAAACGAATGCTAGAATAGTGAAACGAGTACCTTGTAAGTGGTGGCCGGAGGGAGTAATTATCAAGTAAACTTTTTTATAATATGGTGATAGGAGTATTTTATTTAATGTTGTGATAATTGAAGATTAAGGCAGATGAATATGCATCGAATTCCCCCACATCGGTGCAAAAGGTTGTCCGAATCAGGTGGAGTAAAAAAGAGAGCCTGGGTACACTCATTCATGCATCAGGTACAACATTATGACAGCTTCACTAACGTACGCAGTGGGGTCTCTCTTTTCTGTAGCCGTACCGGCGTTCTTTAAGGGTTCTTTCTTTTTACTTTTCTTGTGGTCCCCACCTCGACAACCCAGGACCCACCTGTATTTATTTCTAGCTTCACGATGGCGTTGATTTTAATACGACACAGTGATAATGCCTCTAGAATGCGCACTGTGCACACTAGTGATGTTCGCTTCACACGTTGTGGGCTCAATCCAACATCAATGCTGTGCACCAACGTGTGTGTATATATATATATATATATATATATATATATATATATATATATATATATATATATATATATGAAAAATTATTTTTTTAATTTCTGAAAAAGATGTGTCAGTATCTAGGCAGCCACATGGCACGTGTTCATCTGTTCATCATTCATGGCGATTGATTAGAAAATTTACATAAATAATCAAACACATGATTATGATTTGGTTCATGTATGTCTCTCTCGATTAAATAATTAATAAAAATATCTTATATAATAAAGTCGCAAATAAATATCGATTTGATCACATAATTTTTTTCATGATCCTTTTTAGTCCAAAAAAATATAAATTTGCTAAATTAGTCCCACCAATGAAGAATTAGAGTCAAATACCTCATATTTTCGCCGGAAAACGATGACATCGCCGGAAAATGACACATGAATGTCACGTGATTGCTGGAATTTTCCGGCGATGTCACTGTTTTCCGGTGAAAATAGAACGTATTTGACCCTTATTTTTCACCGGTGGGACTAATTTGACAAATTTATCTTTTTTGGGATTAAAAAGGATCATGAAAAAAATTATGAGACCAAATCGGTATTTATCATGTATCTATAACACTTATTCTATATCTATATTTTTTTAATTTATTTGGTTTCATTACTATTCTAATTATTTTCGTTCCATCAAAAGATTACCATTTATTTTTTGTGAGGAGAATAAAAAGTATTAGTATTACTCATTCCGTCCGCTTTAAGGGTGTCATTTGATTTTTGCACGTGGATTAAGGAGTATTATTATTTAATGCATAGTGGGTAGTTGTATTAGTGGAGGTGTGGATCTCATTTTTTAGTTGTATTAATGGGTGTGTGTGGGTCCCATATGTATAAAAAAGAAAAAAAAAACCCTTGGAGTCGGACGCCCAAAATGAAAAAATGATACATTTGAAAGCAGACGGAGAGAGTATTTTACTCCATCCGGTCATTCACAAGGTATCAATTTTATCATTTTGGGCGTCCACTTCAAAGGTATCCATTTTCCTTATTTAGTAAAAAAGTACACCATTAGCCACCATTCCCCCTAATAGAACTACCCACTTTATATATAATAATAATAATCCTTAATTCATGCGTAGAAAATAAACGATTACCTTTCAAGTGCCCGGAGCGAGTATGTATTGTGGGCATTTGGATTAGTAGTGCGTGATGAGTTATATTTGGATCTCTTTTACTAAAATTGGAAAATAAGGACATTTGAATGGATCATCCAATATAATACTCACTCCACCCCCGCCAAAACGTCACAGGTTGCTTTTTGTGCGTAGATTAAAGAGTATTATTATTTTATGTATAGTGGATAATTGTATTAGTAGTGAGTGGTGGACACTTGTAGTACCTTTTGACTGAAAGTGAAAAATGGTGATATTTGAATGTGACGCCCAATATAGTAAAATGGAAACCTTCGGTGGGATGGAAGGAGTACTTAAAATTGAAACTTTTCCAATAGGATAGAGAATTATCTGATGTCTTTAACAATTAATTATTATTATTATTATTATTATTATTATATTTTTGTTTTAGTCATAAATATTGGGACCAATTATTCGATAGTGCAAGCAATTATCACATGATTATTACTATTTCGGGTAATTTAACTTAAAAAGTGGAATGGGTAATTTCACAGTAATTTTTAAAAGAAAATTGCTTGAAATAAAATTAAAATAGAAACAATATGTGGAATACAATATATATTACCAAAGAATAAAAGTTGTGATTTCTTTAATTAATTGCGTTGAAGATTAATTCTCATAGATTAATAAAATCACAGGCAATATATATATAAACGGCACAAATAATATTTTGCATTTTTTTAAAGAGAAAAAAATGAAAATGATTAAATGAAACGATATTAATTTCATGGAACCAGCCATCAATATAAAATTTAAAAAAATAATTAAAGGCGTCCATGTGAGGGGACCCTACAAAAAAAATGGCATAAGAAGTGAAGTCCACGTTCAAAAAATAAAATAATACAAAAAGATAGGAGACATATATAGCATAAAAAAATAATAATTAAAAAGGAGAATCAAGTGTTAAATAGTGTAATAATAATGGGTTAATGTTAGAATGATTATGACAATCAACATCTACATGTTTATGATTGTTTTGTTGAATAAGGGAAAAAGATAAAGGATACGATGATTCCTAGAAAATGACTCCACTTCTTGACTTATTATATATTCTCTGCATTTCTATTTTTTTATTAAATATTCTATGGTCTCTTTCCTTTCACATTATATGGTTTACATTCATCAGTCGATGGTTAAAATAAAAGAAACAAAAAATTATTTTAGAGTGGGTATGCTAATTTGATGTTGATAAAAAAATATTACTCCCTCTATCCCAATAATACATTCGCATTTTCCATTATGTTCCGTCCTAAGAATACTTTCACCTCCTAAAAATGAATATAATACACAATATCAATAACCTTACAATACTACAATATTACAAAAATGCACCTTCTTTTTACACACAATCTAGACAAAGTCAACTATATCATACACTTTATTCTATCCAATTACTCAAAATACCCCTCTCTTTCTTACATCACACTAACAAAAAATTACTTTTCTTAAACTCCGTGTCAGAGAATACGCGCATGTATTCCTGGAACGGAGGGAGTAGTATTTTTTCTATAAAAAATTTAACTTATCTTACCATTTATCATTTCATATAAGATTTTCTTTTTATTTTTTTAAATTAAAACAAACGAGCAAATAGAAACAAGAGCTATTAAGAAGGTTATTAAGAAGTTCATATAAAGTAAGAAAACTTCCTAGTTCACAAAATACAGAATTGGAAGACTAATAAAGTTAACTAAATAAAAATTGCTCCTAGAAAGTAATTTGAAAAAACGTCGCTTTATATGTGTAATCAAATCAAGAAATTTTACCCTAATGTGAAATTGGGTAAATGACATTTCAGAATGGACATATTTTATAATTTAAAAGAATAATATTTGTTTGATTCGTTCTTGTGGTTTCGTTGAATACAAACTCTTAATAATCAAATAACAAAAATTGTGATTCCAAATTGTGATTCGTTCTTGTGGTTTCGTTGAATGGCAAGAAAGACACCAACTAGGAGAAGTAATGATATTATTTGCAAATCATGGCACAAACCCCCACCCTCTTACATGAAGATTAACGTTGATGCAGCCTTTTTTGCGAATACATCAGAGACAGAAATAGGAATGATAATAAGAGATGAAGAGGGTATATTCGATGCTTGCAGATCTATGGTTATTCCTGGAAACTTTCATGTGGACAAAGGTGAGGCTATGGGTCTCCTTGAGGCGATGTCATGGATAAAAGATTTAGGACTTGAACGTGTTATTTTTGAAGTAAATGCAAAGACCGTCTATGATGCAATTTCAAAAACACAAGCAGAGATATCAGTGTTTGGAGACTTTATATCAAAATGCAAAAATTTCTTACAACAAATGTTTCTTGTTCAGTTCATCTTATTTCTCGTTCTGCTAATATATTGACACATTGCATTGTTCGGGCTTCTCGATCAGTCGCTAGTCCCCATTATTGGCTCGAGCCTTCTACTTTTGTGGATGGTTTTCTCGATAACTTTTGTTCTTATTCTACTTAATCAATGAATCTTTGTTTGGTTAAAAAAAAAAGATTGATCTTCCATATTAAAAAGAATAAAATAAAATAAATGATCACACAAAACCAGCTGCTTGATAATAAAATTATGTTACTTAAGTTGAATATACTTTTATGAAAAAAACAAATAAGGATAATGATGATTAATACAGTCCACATGAACAGATGTGTAAGAAATTGTAGTTAATTTTGATTCATGTTATACTCCAGATTGGATAGAAAACCCTAACACGATAATCTCAACGGGTCTACTCAGATTATTCGGATATAATCAATTTTGGATCCAATAAAGGAACTAATTAAACCAACTCAACTTATCCCAATAGATTTTCAACCAAAAATGACAATGAAATGACTCCTAATAATGGGTTAATACTAAGAAAATATACATAAATATTGTGTAAAAAGATAGTTATATTATTAATAGTAATTCTTAGGATATTTGAAGATTAAATTCGTAATAATACATAAATTTTGTGGATAAGAATATATAATGAAAGGCTAAACTTTATGAGTAAAATTGTACAACAACCACATTACTCAATAAAATCATAAAATTATCCTAATTAAAATAATATAATATTACTATGCACGTACTACTCCAAATGCAAAATCAATTGGCTATTTGGCAATGTGTAATATGGTTGATATGAAAGATTAGGAACGTCATCATTTTTTAAGGAGTTTTATTTTATGTTAATGATGTGAATCAGTTTAGATTGTCTTTTAATGAGTGGCTTCTAAAGCCAAACTTGATTCTTTAATAGTTGTAATATGTAATTCTTGTTTTTTTTGGGTATTTCTTATACCCAAAAGTATCAATATAAATTTTATTTATCGAAAAAAATAATATATACAGTTTATAATTAATCCATAAATTAAATTAAATTAAATAAAAGATAATGTATGAAGATGATACAAGGTAATAAAAAAATAAAACAATAAAACAATAATAATAATGAGTGTGACCAGAAATTAAAAGAAGCAATAATAGAAAATGTAAAGCTTCATAAATTTCCACTGACATGTTTGCCTTTCCTGCACCTGTAATTGTACCCCGTCAAGGAAAGTGAAAATGACAAAAAGTAGCCACTATTTACTTAAAAGTAAATTTAAGTGGCCACAGATATTATATACAATTTATTCTAGCCACTTTTTATGGAATAGAATAAAATACTCTTGAGGGGACCTACTTTTTCACATGTTTGAGGAATCAGATTCCTCACTTTTATGACCAAAAGTACGAAAAGTACACTAGGGGAATCCGATTCTTCTCTATTTCTGAAAAAGATGTCAAAGTACAACTATGTAGGCATGTGTCCCCTCATATGCTTACAAAAAATGAGGTATATATATAATAGTGGTACAACCATGATGCTGCATCATACACATATATTCAATTTCATTGTTCTAGTTTTTTTTAAGTGTTGAGCATTCGGGGAGCAACTATTTTAACTAAATTTTTAGAGGCGTGAGAATTTGGGGAGCAATATACAAGGTATGTTATAAACTTATTTTAACAGCTATGAATACATTAATTTGATCATTTTTACATGCCGCATGAGTGTATTTTATGTATTTCAACGTTTTATAATAGAAATAATAGTATGTCGAATAGTGTATGTGAAGTGTAAAATATATCCACATTAAATTTTATTTTTTAAATTAGCAACTCGTAGGCATAAAAAAACAGGATTTGTAGGCCGAATAGAACAACTTTGAAGGCCGAATAGAAGAAACGTTGGCCGAAAATGCCCAAAAAATATATCCTACGATAAAAAAATAAGTAGGCCGAATAGAACAATCTTATGGGCCGAATACAAGAAACGCAGGCCGAGAAGAACTTAAATTTCCACATTTATTTTTTTAAAAAAAATATGTAAGCCGAATAGAAGAATTTTGGTTGGCCGAATAGAACAACCTTATTGGCCGAATAAGAGAGACGTAGGCCGAATAGAAGAAAAACATGCAGAATTTGAAAGGCATCTGAAGGTAGCCCGAATAGTGAAACAGTGTAGGGTCGAATAAAATATTATGTTGGCCAAATAGAGTACATGTTGGTCGAATAGAATACTTGCAACTAATTATGATGTCGTCATTTACATTTTCTTGAAAAAATGTGCAGATGAGCTATAAACAAGTTGGGATGTGTTGGGGTGGATATTGGGATGGGTTACTATACAAAGGTGGACAGGTTCACTGGTTATACTTGCGGGATGACAATCTGTACCATATTAGTTTGCTATTAGAAATTCATAACATAATACAAGCTGATTTGGATAATTGGGGTTATGAAGTTCATTCTCTCGTCGAGTACAGTGGCCGTATGTCTAAATATAAGATAAAGAATGATGCTCGTGTGGCAGAAGTTTTCAACTGTGTTGATGTAGGAATGGTGTACGTGACACTCGTTCCTGTCGCTGGCAATGAATTCGTTGAACCTCCTGCACAAGGTTCAGGGCATAGTTTGGAGTTACGGTTGGGTTATAATGACGGAAGTGATGGTCCGAGCAATGATCCATGTTCGAGGGCACAGTCTAGTACTAAGCCTGATTTTGATTTGAATGTGGCGTACAGTCCGGCCTCAGAGATGCAGCAGTGTGGTTTTAGGGAATCTGTAGATGCTGAAGATGATGACAACTCTGGTGATGGTGAGGATGATGTACATGCTTATAATGATGATGTTGAGCCCGGGAATAAGACTATCGAAGAAGAACATGAAAACAACGAAGATGACATACAGCAGGATTGTAATCAGTCTTCTAGCGAAAGTGATGATGGTGCTGAGGAGAGAAGAATCCAATTGTATGAAGAAGTCTATGATTACATACGTCAAAGAGGCGACCCTAGCTTTCTTGAATCGATTAGTCGCGGATTGTCCCGTCCTGAAATGCAGCCACAAGATTGTCAAAGTATTCGGCCCACCACCCGTTCCTAGTTGATTCCAGGTATGAATACTATGTTTATTTAGAGGAAAACTAAAGTAAACTTGTACTTTGAACTAATGCACCTGATACGTTTATAGGCATTCCGGTTGTAGCTGACAGAGAAGATCAGATGACTTTTCCTGACTTTGATGCGTCTGGCGTTCTTCACGAGAAAAGTGTATTTGATAAAAAAAAAGTTACAAATTGCTGTAGGAATGTATAACTTGCGAAACGGAGTTGAGACCACTATTGAAAGATCTAGGTCGACCAGATATAACGTGGAATGTAAGCTCAAAGATAAAACCGGTTGTCGATTTGCGATGCACGCACGAATGAGCTATGGGCTGTGGGGGGTAGTTAAATTTGTTTAAAATCACGAGTGTTTAAATGATCCAGACAGGCCCACTCCTACACAGGTGTAATCCAACGTCATCGGTCAATATTTTGTTGCTAGGTAATTTGACAAGATTACTGGGCTCTGACCCTAGGCGATGAGACAGGAGATATTGAAGGATTTTGGGTTCGACATTAGCTACAACGTGGCGTTAAAGGCGAAACACCAGGCTGTTGGACACACGTACGGGGATCATGACAGCTCATTTCATATGCTCCATGCGTACATGTATAAGTAGGAGTTGGCAAATCCCGATACCCACACCTGTATCTCTGTTGATGAAGAGGACCATTTACGATTTTCATTTTACGCTCTTGGAGCATCTAGGCGGGGATTTCTAGAGTTTGGTCGTCCAGTCATTGTCATAGACGGGACTCATATGAAGAAAAAACACAAAGACATTGACTTCGTCACAGTTACGAATAATCCGAACCATCAGATATTTCCACTCGCCTTAGGGGTTGGCGACGTCGAGAGCAACATGTCGTGGACATGGTTTTTAGAATGGGTTCGAGAGGCATACAGATGTCCACGAGATATTTTGATAGTGTCAGATGGTCATCGCAGTATCGCACATGCTATTTCTACTGTCTATCACATCATGGTTTGTGTGGTTATCATTTAAAGAATAGGTTGGCAGGTTATGGAAAGAACGTTTTGTATAGATTTCAGAGTGCGATGGATGCATACCTATCGAGGGACTTTGACAGGTTAGTCTTCCAAATCCACTTCGTCGTAATGTCACATTTACGAATCTTATCCATTCAATGGATTTTTACAAATGTTTACCTTTCCATATTTATTATTTTCAGCTGCCTGAACTCATTGAGTGGGCACCGATCGTCACAGAAGTTAATGGAATTACTTGGGTCGTGAGGATATGAGAAATGGTGGTCCATTGTCCCGTGAAGCGGTACGAGTTTATGAACTCTACGTCAGCTGAGTCGTATAACAATGCCATACTTTGGGCGCGCACACTACCTATATGCATACTGTTAGAGATTGCACGCACAACCACTGAGAGGTGGTTTTACTAACAGCGAACTCAAGCTGAGCAAGAGTGTACCATTCTCTGCAAGCGTGTGCATGACGAGCTCGTGGAACTTTCTTCTGCTGCCAAAAAGCTACTGGTATCGAGACTCCTGGGTAATAAGTATGCAATCAGAGACGGTGATCAGCTATTCACAGTGGATTTGAACGACAGTAGCTGCACCTGTAAGAAATTCCAGAAAGAACTTAATCCATATATTCATGCGATGAAGGCAATCGAGTACGTAGTCATACCCGCTATTTTGTTGTGTCAAACATCAGAGTTTGTGATTCTTATATTATACGTTCTTCAGTACTTGCAGGTTGCCAGCCAGTAGCTTCGTGTCGACCTTTTTCCATCGCACCAGTGTGTTAGGGATGTGGTCCAGTCCAGTGATGCCTATACCGCATTACACTCAATGGGACACACCTGACAGTGTCAAATCACAGACTGTTAACCCCCCATTATCACACAGGCAGGCAGGCCGACCTCGAATGTCTCGGATAAGGTCAGGTGTGGAGTCATCCAGGAGACGTCACAAAGAGCATGTTTGCTCACGCTGCCGACAGCCAGGTCACAATCGAGTAAATTGTACTAGAGCTTCATCATCACACAGTGGTCCACCTCCTCCTCTGACGGCTGCCCCGAATCCTCGTATACATAGAGATAAAAAATATGGCATTTATGGTGAAACTGGGCACACTCGTCTACGTTGTCCTTCTCAATTATAGCAATAGTGTATAACTTATCATTTTTATCAATTATAGCAGTAGTGTATAACTTATAATTTTTATCAATTATACCTGTAGTGTATAACTTGTAATTTTTATCAATTATAGCAGTAGTGTATAACTTATAAAAATAAATAAAAAAGCAATTAAGTGTCGAACGATAATCAACATTTTTTTTGTAATTAACGAAATCAAATGTCATCCCTTTTCATTAGTGTTGCCATGAGTACATCATGCTGAGGTAATAATGGTACCAGTCTGAAAGATTAGGAAAGCAATATGCCTCCGGTAACGCAACATGTGATCGAGAGTGCTCCAGTTAAAGTCCCTCGTTAATAACCCGTCAAGGGTCCTGAGACACGCTGGGCCGCAACTGGATCCGTCCTCCTGTCTGTAACAAACCTCTGCCCGAGCTGGAGTTAATGGGAAAGTGTACGGAATCCCTTGGGGTCAATCTCGCGCACCAAGGCTGGAATGTGGCGTCTGAATAGTAGAGTCTCTGTCATCCGATGGTCCCTCATGTCGGGCTCGTCATCCCACCTATGCGGAAGGAGTCAAAACAAAATAAGCTCATATCCTTCGTAATCAGTGCACATGGGTAGTAGTGCGCAGCTGTATGGACTATGAACATAATATGTCAAAATAAGTTACGAGGAATGCATATATAAGATGTAGAATCCATGGTCAAAATAGGAGATATAATTATTTGATCATATCATAGGTTAAGATACAATACCACATTACATTCTATCCATGGCCTGGACCCCCTCCACACGGGTAACCTCCCTGCTATGTACGTACGAAGATCTGTCAACAAGTCATCACTTATGTTGGCAAATGTCGTTCTATCATCTTTGTACCGCCTCGTGTGCTCATTCCATACGGATTGAACTCGTACCTTAGAGAAAAATCATTGTATACGATTAGTCTCAAAATTACATGGAAAATTTATACATACGTTGCTAATGTGGTTGTTACTTACAGAGAATTACATGTTCAGAATGCAGTAGTTCCCAACATCTTGATGGACGTGAATGCCTATGGCAACATCTTGATAGATGTGAATGCCTATGGCCGCCGGTCACTCTGATAATATCCGGAGGTATGCATCTAGGTGCTGAAACATATAGAAATTTATTACAGAATATTATGAGTTAGTGAACATGTTTACTTATTAAGTATACACATGAAGGCTCTCTGAATTACCTGGTCGTCAAACCAAGCACTGGGGTCCTCCATCTCAGTGAAAAAAGCACTGTCGACTCCATAGCCGAGTCCGACGTCGACCCTGAAATCAAAAATTCTTTAACAACAAGCACAAGTATGTAAAGTAACATATGAAAACGTCTAAAATAGTAGATTAGCACGTACATATCATTGCTTGTCTTAAATCGCAGGTACAGTTGCCATCGGCGCTCGCGTTCAGTCATTGTAAATGGTGACTGTAATGCTGCACTTGGGTTTCTTGGCCGCTTAGCACGCATCAAACCATCTTGAGCGACACCAGGTGTAGGAGCCATCGGACTCACAGGATCCACCATTGTAGGAGGGGTAGATCTAACCCCTGACCTCGAGCTAGATGGCTCATACTCAGACACCCGACTTCGCGAAATATCAGCTCGAAAGTGCCTGAACTCCTGTGTAAGCGCAAGTCGAAATAAATGCTGTGTCTGATGCTCAGCCACTATCTGACATGCAAGCTGGGATAACAACTCATCCTGCTGATCCGGCCTATGGAGGACCCTATCTTTGAAATTCTGATCATATCCGTAGTGGTCCTGCTCATATTCATGATCCTGCTGACCATACCCGTGGTCATCCTGATCATCATATCTGTGATCCTGCTGATCATATCCGTGGGCGTCACCCATCCTACTTACATGATGAGCAACGACTCGAGCATGCCAGCTACGAGCGGATGATTGAGGAACATGATGTGTGGAATCATACGAACTGTGCTCAGCATACCTCGTCTCCCCTGAATGATGTCCACTGTGGTCAGGACTATGAGTATAGGGAGGTCGGTAAGAATGCTCATCCCAATTTGTTACCCAAGCTGAAGGATCATCCGTTTGCTGGCCAGTCCACCGATCATCAACAGTCATACTAGAATAGTACTGCTGATCTTATGTATTACTAGTAGGATTGTATGCCTCCACCGCGGTCTACTGTTCCACATATGTGAAATCAGGCCACCGGATGACCTTTCGTCTGGGGGTTAGAGAATGCCTTTGTGTACAGCCTCATGATCAACCCCTGCAAAGGATCATCATCTATTCCAATCCAATAAACCTTTCTGTGCTCCTGGGGAGCACCCTTGGAAAATCCACCACTACAAGATCCTGATTAAAAAAAACTAATACATTTAGATACAATAACACTGATTTGTCTGTACCGACATGGATTAATGATTCATAAAAATTTAGATTTCATACCCGAGAAAACAGATTCCTGTCAACCTTCTTCACCTTACGAAAAACTCATCGCAAGCAAAATGGCCTATTTTCCTCCCTATCGGTAGGGACATGGCCATACGGTGCAACAAGGTCAGGTAGACGCTCGTACGCCCAAACCTGTCACATGTAAACTACATATGTTAGATTATTACTGTTACTGAAACTAGTAATACACTATAACTTTAAGTGATCTACTACAACACGTACCAGGAGCGCAAATGTGCACCCGTAAAAGTGGTATCTGTACTTGTTGGGGTTTGCTCCTTTAGGAAGTTCGGTCAAAATGTGGTCCATAAAGTGCAGTAGAGTCATATAACTGACCTGGCCCCAAGGGAATAAATCCCATCTACGATCGTCCTCTACTAGGACCCAAACCCAGTTGTCTACACTCACCTTGGTAACATCCGATCCAAGGAGAAAATAGTACAACAACAGCACCTTAGCAATTTTAACCGCATTCTTAGGGCTAACACCACTAAATTTTGTACCCTCAAAGTCATGAGCAATCTCACTTACTAATGGTCTTTCGCCCTGACCATAATACATATCGTACACCCAACTAGACAGGATATGATACGATAAATTCGGATCAAACCTCACTCTGTCCCGAAAGCAGAGACCCATTATACGTATGAACTCTACCCTACTAAAGCTAAGGCACTCGTTCCCAACTTGAAAATATCTAGCGGTTACATCATCCCCACCACGTATGATCTCCCGTGTCATGAGACCGTGGAGATTAGCATGCGCGATCCAATCGTCGTGAAGACCCCAGTAATGACCAAAACAAGATCGCCTGAACATCTCCTTCGCATTACCCCCAACCGTTGTTAACTGCTTACGGATAAGTGCCATAACAACCCCAGGTTTGCAATAATTATGTACACTACAGTTCTGCCCTTGCATGGTTGGACCCTTCCATTCATCCTGCACAAATTTAACTTTTTGTTAAATAATATGTAACACACATCAAAAAGATGTACTCTGCATCAATTCAACCAACTTACTTAATAAGACAATAATTGATAATTATATCAAATAACAATACGTTCACTGCAGCAACTGAACAAATATTGGCACACTTAATCATTTGTTCTATTCGACCAACTTTTCCTTCTATTCGGCCTACAAATTGTTCTATTCGGCCTACGAATATTGCTCTATTCGGTCAAGGTTAGTGCTATGATATTATTCAAACTACACTTTGTTCTATTCGGCCTACACTTCTTCTATTCGGCCTACAAATCTGTTCTATTCGGTCTACAAAAAATCTCTATTCGGCCAACCAACATTTCCAAATATTCCAAAAATTCAAGTCCTACAATTTGTTCTATTTGGGCTACACTTGTTCTATTCGGCCTACAGCTTTGGTATATTCGGCTTAAGATTTGTTCTATTCGGCCAACCAACATTTCCAAAAAATTCAAAAAAAAAACTCCTATGCTTTGTTCTATTCGGCCTACACTTGTTCTATTCGGCCTACAAATTTGTTCTATTCGGCCAACTAAAAAAGCTCTATTCGGCCAATCAATATTTCCAAAAATTCAAAAAAATAACACTCCTATAATTTGTTCTATTCGGCCTACACTTTTTCTATTCGGCCTACACATTCGTTCTATTCGGTCTTTAAAAAATTCTATTCGGGCAACAAAAATTTCCAAAAAATTCAAAAAAAAAAATAAACAGCACTACACAAAAAATTCTAAACATGATGTATACACAGTTAAGTCACATTCATCACATTACAAAATGAATTTACAATTTACACATATGAACAAAACCACACAAAATGTACTTCGTATCCTCGAAAACAAGTACCACAAACTCAATGTAGGACACATTATAAACAAATAACTCACAATTTAAAATACAAATAAAACTGCTTTCATACATACCCGAAAATTTGTCATTTCGAAAATTCACCAAATTCACCTCGTCGGAAATGCCTATTCCGGCAGATAGAAAGGAGATACTAAGAAATGGGTACTATAGATGGGTGGCGCTGCTCTTTGTGCTTTGGGACGAAAGGGAGAGAGGAAGAGAGAAGATGTTGACGAAAAGGAGAGAAAGAGAGAGGATGTTGGACGAAAAGGAGAGAGGAAGAGAGAGGATGTTGGACGAAAGATGAGAGAGAAGAAAGATGGAGTATTTGGAATGAAAATGACGTTAATGATATGATATATGTCCCACCAACCCACATCCAAAATTTTAATTTGAAAAAATTTAAAACTTTAAATGTGGTCCACTAACCCATTAAGTATAGTTTTAAATGTAGTCCACCCACCCCATTTACTGCAGTCAAAACTGACATGATATGACCCCTTTATTTTTGTACTTTAGCCAACAGTTATTGAGGGTAATTTGGGGAGTCCACTAAATAGTGGCTAGTAAAAATTGTTCTTAACAGATGTGGCTACTTAAAATTGTATTTAGTCAAAAGTGACTATTAAAAAATCGCTCCGTTAAGGAAAACCCCAACACCAGATTCAATTCTATTTAATGCCTTTTATTTAATATACTGTTTTTGTTGATAACATTTTTTATTTTATTTTATTCACTGCAGTATTTTTCTATAGGGAGATGCTAAATAACTAGAATTTAGCTAGATAAAATTAGGTAATTTTGTAATATTGATGAAATTAAAGGGTCAAGTACTTTTAAGATTACAAATATACTCTTCTTCCAATTGTTTAAAGTTAGGAACAATTTTCAATGTGTACATTAATTGTTTTTGCATGTTTAATAAGTATTAATGAGTTTTAATACTTCAACAGATAATTTTCATTTAATTTTATTTAATATTATACGTGAATGTAATTTTATTTTACGGAGTAACATTTTGTTTACATTATACTCGTATATTTTTCTTATAAAAGAATAAATAATTCATTTTTTAAATAAATTAACATCTGAGATGCGGTTCTTTTAAATATTTTTATATGATAATTATATTTATTTTTTTATATAAATTAAGTTATATTATAAAATCATCACATTTAATACTTATTAATTATATTAAATTTACGACAAAAATGTTATATAATATGCATATAATATTACCAAAGTTATGCGGAAATAGTATTTTTAATAATTAATAACTTGAGTATTACTAAATCTATTTTTTTAAGTATATATAATAAGGTATGTTGATAATAATATAAAAATAGTTATTACAATGTAATTGCTATCAAATTTTTTGCCTTATATACACCATTTGATATAATGCAGTGTCTTAAATAATTTTTACCAATATATTATGCAGCGACATTTCTAATTTTCATATTTTTTACTTTTATTTTTATTTTTTAATTAATAATATAACTTTTATAAGTACTAAATATAATTAGTTCACTAAGTCAAGCCGGAACCTATCATATTTTGATGGTATTATTAAAAATATTATCTTATTTGGCTCCAAATTTAAATGTGTTTCCTTCTGTTATGTTAATCAACGGTCCAATTCAATAAAACATAAACTTACTTAGTATATCTTCTTAATTAATTCCTTTTATTTTAATTTTCAATGAGACATGAACTTACTTCGTATGTCATCTCAACTGATTCCTTTTATTTTAAAGATACGTCTTGTGTGAGATCGTCTCACGAATCCTTATGTGAGATGGATCATTCATTAACCCAAATAAATATATTTTATATTTTAAAAAGGTTAAAGAACATAAGGCGTTGTTTTGATAATTAATAATCGGCAAAGACTTGTGTGAGACCGTCTCACGTAAGGACTTACGTGAGACGATCAAAAAGTGGTAATTTTTATAATAAAAAGTGGTACTAAATTAATGAAAAGTGGTAATTTTATTTCATAAATAATTTATAATATAAATGAAAAGTGATAATATTTTACGTGAGACGGTCTCACACAAGACCTACCCATAATAATCGGTCCATTTTAATCTTAAATTTCCACCAACTTCAGTAACATCACGCTTGCGGGTTAAATAATTTTAATTTCTGTTTTATTTTTTTTTCAGTTTTAATAAAAAAATAATGTATTTATTTATTTATTATTATTATTATTAATTGTTCATTAAATAATTCAACGATTTTGTTATTATTTATTTTAATTGGGTATCACTTTTTATTCATTCTATAAGTATTATTTACAAGTTAATTTAATTAAACGATTATCACTTTTTATTTATTTATATATCACTTTACATCAGTGAATAGTTCATGAATTAAATAAATTATACGGATATCACTATTTTTTTAATTAAAAACTACTTTATGTAAAAAATATTATCACGTTTTAGTCATTTTATAAATTATTCATGAAATACACTTTGGTAATTAATTATAACTTTTTATTAAAGATGTTATCATTTTTCTTTTAAAATATTATCACATTTCATTTATGCTATAAATTGTTCACTAAAAAATTCACACTACTGTATCAAATATAAATTGCTATTGTACTAATTCATAGCACCATTATCCCTTTTTATCAATTGAGCATCATTTTTCATTCTAAATAAATGTTATCACTTCTTATTCTTTTCACAAAAGTTATTCCATGAGATGATTACACACTAGTTTTTGCCATTTTTAATTATTCATGGTATAATTCATATGGAAAGTTATTAGTTTTTAAAAAATATATTATCACATTTTATTAATTTATAATATTTAAATTAAAAAATAAATTAAATGAATAATAAATTTTAAATTATTACATTTTTAAATGATAACAGAAAAAACGTAAAAAAATATATAATTTTCTTTAAGCTCTAATTAATTTTTATTTCATAATTAATATTAAAATTTTTTAATTGATATCAACCAAACAAGACCCTTTAATACTATTTAGGCCCAATTAATTTTATTCTACAAGTAATTTTTTAATTGGACAACAATCAAACAGGCTTCTTAAAAATTAATTAATTGGGTAAATTGATCCGTGAGACAGTTTCACTTTGATTGATTTTTGCCTTATTTTAATTATCATTTCCTTTATCCATTGTAAATTGATATTATCACCAATTAGTTGGTTTATTGATCAATGCAATTTCTTTCTTTCATATATATATATATATATACACTAGTATAGATCCTATTACATGACTTGTAAAGTTACAATTTTAAAATATATATAATTGAAAATGTATTATATGTGTACATAATGAATGAATGAATAAAAAATATTATTTATAAGTGGATAGTAGATCACAAAAAAAAAATTTTTAATTAAAAAAAAAACAAAAGAGAAATTAAAAAATATAAAAGAAAAATCAATAGAAAAAAAGTAACGAAAACTTTATTTAGAAAGTGAAGATATATTTTGTTCGTCATGATGAATAATTTGTGTCGAATGAATAAAGAGTTAGGTGGAGAGATATCATTTTTTTAGTTTATTTTTTTATGTTTTCAAATAATATTTGATTTGATTTGATTTAATTTGATTTTTATTTAATCAATCATATAAATATTCTAATCTTAAAGAAATTAAAATTTATAAGAAAATTTATGTATTTATCAGTAAATATTAATTAATAATTATTAATATTAAAATAAATTTAGGTGATGACACATCATTAAAATTTAATTTTTTTTGAAGATTCAGCCATGAAAAAAATTTAATAACGAAAAATAAAATCAAAAGATTAAAAATTTTAAACCCTAAACCCTAAACTGAATTAAAATTAAAAAAATTAAAAAAAAGAAAAATAATCTAAAGAGGAATTATAAAATTTTAATTAAAAAATATTAAAATTAACCATGAAAAAAAATTATTATAATAAAAAATAAAAATTTTTACGTACTAATAAAAATTAATAATAAAATAACAGAATTAAAATAAAAGAAAATTAATAAAAGAAAAAGTTATAAAGAATATTGTAATTTTATATCATCACCATACATATATATACCTCGTGTGTATTTATTAATTTTCATGTTTTATTATTTTTCATGTTGAATATTTATATTAACCCTATCATTTTCATATCTCATATTTTCCCTCATAAATTACAAAAATTCAAATTCATTTGTATTGGAAATAACAATGGAGTGTAGCGTATTAAATGAAAAAGTAGCTGTAATCAGTGAAAGTTTGAAACATTAATAATTTAATTAAAAGGATTAAAAAGGATAAAATAGTAATTATATAAAAGTATTTACTGTTTCTATCCGGATAGATTCTATCCAAGAGTCTTTACCGTTTCTATAAAGGTTAATTGCATTAAAATACATCACCTTTTGATAATTTTTCAATTTTATCACCAACTTTTTTTTTAATAAAAAAATGCACAACTTTTTGAATTAATGCAAATTAATGCATACTTTTTGTTTCTGGTGATGATGAGATGATGGGGCCGCCGGAGGGTAATTAAGCTGCCACATAATATGCCAAGTAGGATGCCACCGTGATTCTTTTAGTCATTAATCCTTTAATATTGCTCTTTATCGTATTTTTACTTTTCTATAAGATATCAAACAAATACAGAACCCTATGAACACAGAAGATGAACTAACATCACACAAGGAAGCTTCTCAAGCATAGATTCAGAAATGGATTCATACTTTTCGATACACTTTAAACATGGTGGTAAGTTTGTCTTTAAAGATGGTAAATTGATATATTTAGGTGGGAAATTGACTGCAAAACACAAGTTGAATGCAGATAGAATAGGATATATGGATTTGGTCGATGAAGTCGAGAAAATGGGATATCAATTGAAAATGATATGTTACAAAGTTTCAGGTGTGAATATGACTGATGCAATGGTGGAGATCAAAGATGATAAACATGTTTTGAATATGATTGCTCACGCGTGCAATAAAAAAATGCAATGGTAGAGATATTCGTAGAAGGAGTTGAATCTCTTGAGAATAATTCCTTCTTAGAGAATGAAGATGAGAAGATTCATGATGATATTGAAAAAGTTGATCAACAAGTAATTAATGAAGAGTTATTGAGCGGTGATCTAAATATTGATTTGGAAAGTAAATTTATTGAGGACAATGATACGTATGATAGTTTGGAAGATGACGAGTT
Source organism: Pogostemon cablin (assembly GCA_023678885.1). NCBI lineage: Eukaryota > Viridiplantae > Streptophyta > Magnoliopsida > Lamiales > Lamiaceae > Pogostemon > Pogostemon cablin. The sequence goes on from CM042960.1 coordinate 10,538,617, forward strand.
GTCAAATGATGAAGAGTATGTTGATGCAAGGAAAAAATGGACAAAGTTCAAGAAGATATTGGTTCGAGATGATTGCTATCAGATTGAGAAATTTGGACAAAATTCTAAAGTTTGTATGAATATTGAGACTTGCAATGCTGAGCACCAGGTTGAGAATGAAGTCATTGAATTTGACAGTGATTACTTTGATTTAGAAAATGATAACAATGTATCTTGGCATTGTAGTGGGGATGGACAGAGAGATAAGTAAACATTGTGATAAACAGAAGAAAAAATTAATAGTTTATGATCCTACATGTGATCATAAATCTATGGAGTTTGTACTTGGTATGAGATTTGAAGATGTTTATCAGTGTAGAGTAGCTGTACAAAGACATTCCATCTTAAATGGAAGAAATATACAAATAACGAGAAGTAGCACCAGTCAATTAGAGGTGACATGCGTTTCAGGTTGTCCATTCAAGTTATATGGGAGCATGATATCCGTGGAGATGAGTTTTGCAATTAAAAAGCTGGTGAATGAGCATCGATGTGTGAGGGAGCTTAAAAATAGGCAAGTAACTTTTGATTGGCTTGCCAATGAATACATGAAAAAATTTTAATGGAATCCAAATTGGAGTGTGAAAGAATTGCAGCACGATTGTCTGACAACTTATGCAGTAGAGGTGAGAAAAACCAAGTGTTATAGGGCTAAAGCAAAAGCTCTTGAGAAGCTTATGGGTACAGTACTTGAACATTACAGTTTTTTAAGGTCGTATGCGGCTGAGTTGATGAGGGTTGATAAGGAAGGAAGATTCGAATTTCTACTCGATGATGATGGTCGATTGCAAGGATTTTTATTGGTTTCAGTGGTTTGAAAAATGGATTTTTAAGTGGATGTAGACCTATCATTGGTTTCGATGGGTGTTTTTTAAAAACCTTTTTAGGGGGGACCCTTTTAACTGCGATAGCGAAGGATGGGAACAACCAAATGTTTCCTTTGTTTTGGGCAGTCGCTGCAGCTGAAAATAAATATTATTGGACATGATTTCTCAAAATTGTAATGGAAGATCTCCAACTTGTCGATGGTCTTGGATGGAGCTTTATTAGTGACCAACAAAAGGGATTAACTAATGCAATAAGTAAGCTGACTCCTTTTGCAGAGCATAGGAATTGTGCCAGGCATGTGTACTGGAATTGGAAAAAACAATTCAAAGGTCCAGCTTTGAAAAAATACTTTTGGAAAGCTGTAAAGTGTACACATGAAGCGTCTCTCCATCAGTCTTTGAGTGAAATGGAAAATGTAGATGAAGCAGCATACATGAACTTCATGGAAAAAGATATACACAGATTCTGTAAGGCTCATATAAGTGATGTTCCTAAGTGTGACATGGTTGATAATAATATAACAGAGACTTTCAACGGCTATATAGTTAAGTCTAGGAACACATAATTGACATGTTGGAGGATATTAGAATTGCACTAATGGCTAGAATGTATGAGAAGTACTTGTATGCTTGTGGTTTGAGTGATACTATTTGCCCTAAGATCAAAGCAAGACTAGAGGAAAACAGATATGATTGTAGATTTTGCACATGCAAACCTGCTGTTGGCAGAAAGTTTGACGTCAGTATTGGAAAAGATGGATTTATTGTTGATCTAGACATCATGACTTGTTCTTGTAGAGAGTGTCAGCTTACAGGAATTCCTTGTATCCATGCTTGTAGTTCTATTCACTTTATGCACAAGGATCCAACACAGTTTGTTCATTCTTACTACACGGTTCAAAAATATATCCAGACATATAAATTTGGTATAGAGCCTTTGAATGGCAGATTGATGTGCCCCAAAGCTGATGGTGATCCTATTAAACCCCCTTCGTATAGAAAAATGCATGGTAGGCCAAAAAAGTTGAGGAAGAGGGGCCCGGAAGAAGATCCAAAAAATCCTACAAAATTGACAAGACATGGAATTCAAATGAGATGCTTAATTTGTGGGGAAAAGGGGTCATAACAAGGTGACTTGCCCAAATGCTAATAATCCACATTTTCAGAAACTAAAAAAATTACCAGTAAGTTCTAAATTTTACATTAGTTAGAAACTTTTAACAAATGAAGTATACTTGCTAACTTTACTAGTGTTTTACAATTTGTTAACAGGTTAAACGAGGTAGACCGTGCAAAGGCCAATCTTTAGCTAAAGGTTTTACATCAAGAGAGGAAAGTTAAAATAGATATTTTAAATAATGCCCTTTTTTATACGATATTCTATGTAAATGTGTATTAAATTATTTTTTATAGAGTAAAAGAGGTAGAACTCGAAAGCAATTAGATATTTCTGGACCTAGTGAAGTGGTTCATTCTGAGGTGATGAGAGATTCCACTCAAGTAGCTTAAAAGAAAATTACCGTAATGGAGAACAAGATGGTATTACTATGTCTATTCTAATAAGTAATTACCCTGAAATTGTTGCTACATCCAAAATGATATAAATATTACTTGTATAGGCAAATAAGGGTGTAAGCTTGATCGTATGTGAAGGTTCTGGAACTATATACATGAGAGTAAGTATTATGTGATTACATGAATTAATATTTTAGTTACATATGATAAATAGAATTAAAATGAATCATTTTCTTTATTTTCAGAAGCCAGGTGGATCAAAAAATACAAAATTTGTAAGTGGTGCTATTCACAGTTTCGTGACTCATGTCCACAATTTCTAGTTACTTAATAATATTGTTGTCTTAGGATAATTTGGTTTATTTCATAGTTTTCGACTAGAAATAACTTTGATATATTTAGCTTTCCATTTTCTGAATAAAGACAATATTATTGCTCATTTTTATTTCATGGAAATAGTGTATAAATGGTCTAAAATATTCCACAAGTGAATGTAAGGAAAGGTACCTGACAGATACTTGTTTAGAGGTTTGGTTCTCGTTCGCTCTTAATCTACCGCAGTCGCGCTCTTAATATGTTTGAGATGTCTCTACTTCTGTTCAAATTATTTCTCTAGGTGCAGTTATGTAGCTATTTATGATTATACTTCATGTTATTCTACCCTAACTCAGTATAAAAGATTAATGATATATTTGTAATTAATAGTACTCATGGTCTCCTTGATTGCTAAGTTCATGGCTTGACCCTCATCGAAGTGTAATTTTTGTTGTTCTTTGTTTCCTCATATTTGATTTCTAAGTAGAGACTAGTTTTCGATTACCTAGGAACTGATTAAATACAGTTTCTCAGCTGCTGAATCCTTTGATGATCTGTTGTATTTGGAAGGCAATATGCATGCCACTCTATTGATTTCTGATGGTTCATGCACCATTACATTGACCCAAGAATTAGAAAGACTTGAGCACTTTGATTGGCTTTTTGATACTGCTAATTTCTAATATTATGTTGTTGTCTCTCTTCAGTGGATGAAAATAAAAAGACTGGAATATTATGAAGACGCAGTTGTTTTGTTCTATTTATTAACATATTCCTCTTTTTTTTTTTTGCTATCTTAACTGTAATGCTGGATTGCTATGTTATATAAAGAACATATTTCTCAAAGTTTTTTGTGAGTTTTCCATACATTTGCTGCAATAGGTTTAACATTTTGACAGAAGATATAAAGCTGCCTCAATTTTCAATATTTGTTTTACACATGAAATGCCACTTTGAAATGCCTTCAAAATCAAGTTATACAACACATTTATTCTTTAAATATGTCTTAACTTCAGTCACAAACCATCTTCACAAATATAAATAACCAATAAATGGATCAAATAATGTAAAATCAATTAGCAGTACAGATTAATGGCATACTTCTAAAGATTCAGAATTCAAAGTAAAATGAAAACCATATAACAACACTAAATTTATCTACATTCATTATGTAAACAAAACACCACCTTCCATTAATTTAATAAAGTTGTACATCATGATAAAATACATAATTCCTAAACACCTGTAATTGTTAAGGATATTAAGGTAGTATGTAAATCAAATTTTTGGTAGCTTTCTCACGATCTTGGTAACTCAAAACTATAAGAATTACCAATAACATAAGAAATAGAAAATTAAGCCAAATTCTCAATGAACTCCTATACTTCAAAATTCTATCTTGAATGTACGAAAGATCCTCTTATCAGCATTGCAGCTGTGGCAGATGGTGAATACTACATTATTCTACACTCTACAACAAATTAACAAATTCATCATCACACCAGATGAACTCTCTTTTCAATACAAGCCTCTTTCCAAATGTGATGTTGATTGTGTTACCAGAAACAAGAGAGAGAAGCAGAGACTCGCATCTTTTGATGAACTTTCTTTTCGATCCAAGCCTCTTGAGTCTTGCCAATGTGATAAAAAATACGAGTGGGGTGATTAGATTCATCTTCTATTTCAGTGCGGACAGAAATAAAATCTCCATTCTTTGACCGTTTTCGACTCGAACACGAACTTACATTCCTCCACCTGAAAAAATTAACAAATTCTATCATCTCTTAGTCGTCAAATAAAAATTAACAAATTTTATCATCTCTTAATCATCAAATAATAAAAAATTAGTGCAAAATCGAATCAAGTCAAGATGAGATTCAACATATTTGGAAATCTAAAAGAAGACAAACTTGAATCTCTTCAACTTTAGCAGCGAGAGAGAGAGAGATGGGGGCAAGCCACTGCTGCTAACTGAGTCATCCATCTCGGCTTTTAACTTTAGAATTTGGGACAGTGCCAACACTAAAATCATGGTTGACCAAGCTTTGGAAGATGTCATATTTATCATCTTCATTGTTTCTCTTTTAATTTCTTATTTTTAGGGTTTGAAGAACACCGTAAGGAACTGAAGAAAATGGATAAATTACTAAATGAATCATCCTAAGTGGCATCTTACTTGGCATATTATGTGGCAGTTTAATTACCCTCCGGTGGCCACGTCATCTCATTCTCACCGGAAACAAAAAGAATGCATTAATTTGCATTAATTCAAAAGGTTGTTTATTTTTTTGATTAAAAAAAAGTTGGTAATATAATTAAAAAATTATCCAAATATGGTGTATTTTAATGCAATTAACCTCTCTATAATTACTCCACAAACACACACATATCATTTTGAAGCATTGGCCATTTATTCTAATTTTGTAATGTAATACGAATACCACTTCTCTTTTAATGCATTTTGCAATCAATTGAGGGTATTTTCATAATTTCAAATGTGAGATTAAATTAGCTAGACCAATTAAAAGTTTGCCCATTAAAGGGGTAATTGTGAAAGCAAAACACCATTATTACGTTGTCTAACTAATATATAGTCTCAAACCTCAATGTGAAACACATAAATTAATTTGAATGAATTTTTCTGTAATATTTTATCATTCCCAATCTAAATTATGTAAATATGATAAATGAAATGTAATACTCCCTCTGTTCCATTAAAGGTGTAACATTTTTTTTGGCACAGAGATTAAGAAATATAATAATTTGATGAATAGTGGGTTGAGGATATAATATTTTAATGTGTAGTGGGTAATTGTATTAGTTGTGTGTGTGAAGTGTATCTAGACTCCATATGAATAGATTAATTGTTGGCAAAAACTTGTGTGTCCCCGGGGACACGCCGTGCCCCCATGGGAACACAACTCTTACTCTCCATATTCTATTTAACCCTATGTATTGCTAGGGGTTTAAATTACAAAAGGGAACGGTGTCCTCAGAGTCGGGGACACAAGAGCCTCACTTTTACTTGTTTTGGGTGGATCTCATATGCTTAAAAAGAAAATGTAACAACTTCTGTGGGAAAATAAAAAAAAAAAAGTCACAGCTTCTATGGGATGGATGGAGAATAAAACTTTAAATTTAATTAACTTAAATAAATAATTTTGAATATCTTGAATAAATATAGTACTATTATATAGAAAACAAAATGACAAAGTCTGAGCAAAATGACAAAGTCTGAGACGTTCATTATTTGAGACAATTTTTTAAACGCGTTAAAGTATACTAGATATATAGATAAAATATGTATAATGATTGTTATAGTATGTTTTCTAAAATATGATGAATAATGTATCAAAGTATGATATTATGATGTTATAATATGTTTAATTATTGACATATTTTAATTACAAATGAGTATACTTTACCAATATACTCTCTTCGTCCCGTCGTAAGAGGGGCTTTTGTTTTTTTGTAAGTAAATTAAGGAGTATTATTATTTAATGTGTAATGAGTAGTTGTATTAGTGGGAGTGTGGCCTCATATTTTAATTGTATTAGAGGGTGTGTGTGGGTCCTATGTGTGTAAAAAATGAAAGGGAACCCTTTAGGTGAGACGACTAAAATGGAAAAAATACCCTCTTTGAATGGGACGGATGGAGTAATGAGCATAATTTAGCAATGAATCGACTCGTCTCATAATTCGTTTCACAAAAATTTGTCTCACAAGAGAGTGTCTCAAATAAAATAGATGACGAGAAGAACAAGTAAAACATTGGAGCAAGTTTTTTTTCCTAATTAATTGCTCCCTCCGTCCCGGAGAAGTCGACACTTTTTTTGGCACGGAGATTAAGGAGTATAATAATTTAATGTATAATGAAGTGAGAGAAATAATATTTAATGTGTAGTAAGTAATTGTATTAGAGGTGTATCTGGGCCCCATGAGTATAACTTAATTATTTTTTTGAGTGAGTCCATGTACTAAAAAGAAAATGTGTCAACTCTTATGAGACAAATCAAAAAAGAAAGTGTGTCAATTTCTATGGAACGGGAGAAGTATAAAATTTTATTAAATATATTATTATCATTAATTAAATAAATTGTTGATGAAATAAATTAAGTTAACGATTATCACTTTTCATAAATTAAATATTTTATATGGCAAAAACTTGTGTGCGCCCGGGTGCATGGGAGCACATTTCGTGTGCCTTTAGAATTTTGTATTAAATTGTGTACCCTTAGTATAAAGATGTGTACCATGGCAAAAACTTGTGTGTGCCCGGAAGAACGGGAACACATTCCGTGCGCCTTTGAAATTTTGTGCTAAATTGTATACTTTTTAGTATAAATATGTGTACCCTTTATTTTCTGAAGAAAAATAAAAAATATTAATAAAGTGTATATCCTTTAAAACAAAATGGTGTACCTTTATTAATTTAAGTGTATACCCTTTAGACCAAAGCAATGTACCCATATTCATAATACTAAATTCTAAAAGCGCACGAGATATGTTCATGTGCGCCCGGGTGCACACAAGTCTCACTCATTTTATATTAAGAATATGTTATTTCTCATTCGTCAAAAAAAAAAAAAAATTAAAAAAATTCATTTTGAGTTTCGTATCCACCGTGTTATATAAGAAGAAAACCCACCTTATTATATAAATTAATTATCATGGGTCATCTCAACCAGAACTAGTGGATAGACTGGAGTAAGAATGATTATACGGGATGATGAAGGGTCTTTTGTTATCTGCAGAACATTAGTAATTTCAGGAAATTTTGGGGTTGATGAAGGAGAAGTCATGGGTCTCTATAAAGCAATGTCTTGGATTAAGGAATTAGGCCGACTTCAATGTGTTATTTTTGAAATTGATGCCAAGAATGTCTATGATTCGATTTCCAAATCAGTAGTGGATGCATCGGTGTTTGGAGATTTTATATCACATTGCAAAAGCTTACTCCAATTGAATGGATTTTATTATGTTAAACTTGTTCGTCGTACTGCCAATACCTTGGCACATTATATTGCTCGGGCTTCACGAAACTTTGAAAGCCCCTATTGTTAGATAGAGCCTCCTATCTTTGTGGATGTCCTATTCGATATCTCTTGTTCTTGTGATTCTTAATGGATGCGCATTCGTTTGTTTAAAAAAAAAAAAACCAGTGGATATGATCCAAATTATTTCAATTAATATCGTAATGAAATTGTGGTTCATAGATTTTTTCGCAAATTTTATTATTTCCCAATTTTTAAAATCTGGCCCATTCTTTTTCTAATTTTAATTACTACCAACATGATATATATATATATAGTGGGTAATGTTGTGGTGGATGCGAAAAATCAAATAAAGTTGCGGGTTGGGTCGGTGGAATTGGACCAGCACATAGAAAGCACGCCATGCACGAAATAGAAAATTCGAAATAAAATAAATTAAAATCAATCTACATCATTTTGCATAGCTAATTAAGTACGACCACTACTGTTAATAATAAGTGTGACAATATATGTTTTGGAAGATAAAATTGAATTTTGGTCCAATTTAGATTTGGGTTGCACCACACCCTACCCTAGGTGCCCCCTTCTAATGAAATGACTTAGATGTGTGGGTCCTATGAAGATATATTAATCATTTTGTGTGGGTTTCATATACTTAAAAAAGAAATGCACATCTTGTATTGGGACAAACGAAAATAGTAAAGTATACTCCTTGTTGTGGGACGAGGTGTATAATTTTTGATGTATTAGGCAACAATATTGTGCAATTATTGAATGAGTTTATATTCATGCATTTGGTGCATGCGTGCACTCGCATTGTATATAAGGTATTAAGGTTTAACATGTAATTTTAATAAATGTATTACCTTTATATATGTAATTTTTCATTAAAAAATTAATACAGAATTAGTTAAAAATTAGCTAACAAATATATAAATTTTTATTCATTAAAGTATATTTTTTATTAATAAATGTACATGAATTGAATATGAGTGCATTAATTAACATTCATGCAAGGTGCATGGGATATTGTACCTTATTTAATTTGTAGAGTGGTCTTATAGAACATAGTATATTGTAATTTCTCTATCCCGTTTAAATCTCAATATTCGCTTTTTCGTATGAAAATTAAAAAAATATATTATTTTAATGTGTAATTAATTGAGAAAACTACTCCCTTCATCCCACAATAAGGGTAGCAAAATTTTTTAGCACGTAGATTAAGGGATATAATATTTAATGTGTAGATGAGAAGGAGATAAATAATATTTTAATATAAAGGGGTAAGTATATACTTAAGAATGGACGATGAAATGACAAAATGGATACCTAATTAGTGATGGGCGGATGGATGGAGTATTAAATAATAGTATATTTTTTTTTTTAATCATTTTATAAGATTCTTTATGGTTTGATCATAAAATGATTGTACGGGACATGTATCATTAAAAAAATAATAATAAATAAAATATAACTTATTATTATATTGAATAACTCATGCTCCTTATTTACAGGTTTAAAAGTGGAGTAAATGCTTAAATCCATTTAACAAACATTAAAAAAATAATAATAAATAAAATATAACTTATTATTATATTGAATAATGCTCCTTATTTACAGGTTTAAAAGTGGAGTAAATGCTTAAATCCATTTAACAAATAGGAGTACATAATACTGCATGACTAAATTTGGAATTTGATATTTAATTATTTTAGGTATTTGCAAAGCATTAATGTTTCATTTCGTTTGGAAAGAAATTGTATCTCTAATAAAGCAATTAAAATGACATAGAGCGTGTATTTAAAGATACACACATATGTCATTGATAAAAAAAAATAATAATAAATAAAAGATATTTTTTGCATTAATTTTTTACTTACAAAAAGTATTCATTTTTAATGCCGCAAATGCTCTTTTCTTTCCACAATCTTTATTGGACGTTACATATTTAAAAATAAAATTAAAAAAATATACTCCCTCAATTCCAATGAAACGTACGCGTTTTTCTATTTTGGTACGTATCGATACAATTTCTCTTTTTGGTAAAAGGGCTCCATACGAATTAATTATTTATCTCTTTTTGGGCCCACATATCACATTAATACACCTACCTACTTTACATTAAATTATTATTTCTCTCACCTTACAATACATTAAAATATTATATATCTTAATCTACGTGCAAAAATAAACGCGTACGTTTCAACAGAAGGAAATATTTACACAAATAAATAAATAAACAAATTAGCACATTGTTATTGAACCTATTTTATATGGAGTAATATCTAACAGAAGGAAATATTTACACAAATAAATAAATAAACAAATAAGCACATTGTTATTGAACCTATTTTATATGGAGTAATATCTATATACTTCATTTGTGCAATAGAATCGTTCACTATTTCCCAAACTTTCTCATAAAATAATACTCCCCCATTCTAATAGTATATACTCCTTCTACTTTATGTTTATTGTTTCACGTTATTTAAAAACAGTTGATTTTCGAATTTTTCAACTCACCTTTTGAGAGATAAAATTGTCCATGACTTGAGGTTTAGAGTTTGAATTAGCTTTATCATTAAAGTTAATCCAAACCCTAATTATCGAAAAAATAATTAAAAAATCCCAAAAATAATAAAACTTTTATAAATTCCAGAAATTAATTAAAGAAAAAAATCCTGTAACTTCAAAAAATCAACATAAATTTTTTAAAAAAATTACACAAAAATTACATCATTATAATAAAATTACATAAATTTGCTACAGTTATACTAGAAATTATAGAAATTTGTTACACCTCAATTAAATTAGTACATAAATTGAAGAATAAAAAAAATTATTATACTCAACTCATTATTCAAGAGGCTCACACTCAATACTAATACAACTATCTATTACAAATTAAAATATTATATTTTTCAACCTATTAGATATTAAAATTTTATATTCTTTAATATACGTATAGAAAGTAAGCGAATACATATCAAGGAGGTGAAGAAGAATTTCCATTTACCTAGCTATCTCATAAAATTATATATCCAAAATTGAAATAAAATTAAACTCAGAAACTAAAAACTATAATTTAATTTTAAATTCATTAATTAATTTTTAACACAAATTATATATTTGTATTTTATACATTATCTAAAAATATCATATGATTTTAAAAATATCTATAAATTTATCAAAAATAACTTTTTCTCCTAGGCTACCACGACCAAAGGTAAAGTAAACTACTCCTTCCGTTATTTTGTTAACTTTTGGGTTCGATTTAAACCTTTATTTTTCTTTTTTTTGGTAAAGATTACGATTCACCCATGACTTAATACTATTTACTTATATAATCACTTACTATATAAAATAATAATATTTTTAATTTACATGAAAAAATAAATGAGATACTTTGAATGGGTTGGAAGAGTATTATGAATGGTAGGTGATATTTTTAAAAAGTAAAAAAAAAAATCTGAGATTAAAGAAAGTAAAGCACACCATAGGAGATTAAAATTAGTTAATTAATTAAAAGGAAACAAATAAGAGGCATAATTAATGCAAGAGGGGTGTATTGTGTGACAAGGTACAATAAATGAGGTGTAAAATAGCACCCAAAACAGTTGCCTAACAAATGATTTGACTATACCACATCTTTCACGGGTTAGATGTGATCTCTCATAACCAATTTTCTTAACTTAACCCACAATATCACCCCCATAAACTATTTTATTTTTTATTTTAATTTAATATTTTTGGGCAATCAATCAATCAATTACTCCTATATTAATTTTCACATTTTCATTTAATTTATTTTTTGCTTTCAAAGTGGGCTAACTCCAAAGGGGGCATGAATTTCAACTTGCTCCTTTCTAATCAATTCATGCAGTTGCTTTCACAATGCCGGACACACATAAAGTTGCCACTAATTAATTGCATTCTTTTATTTTATTTAATTAATTTCTTATAAGGTTTAATAAAACTAGATATTTTTACCTTTATTTTAGGTGGATTAATAGTGTTTCATTACGGAATGATTCACGTGAGGTGATTAGATGGGAATTATGTTCAATCAAATTAAGCAAACAATTTTTATTTTTTATTTGTCTATCAAACTTAATTTTGATGAAATTAATCAAAGAATATTTTGAAATGATGTGGCTTTATTTATTAAGGGCTTGAAAAGTAATAGAAATATCACTTCATGATTTGAAAAATGAAAATGCTAGAGATAAAATCTGCCAACCCTCAAATTATCTAGTACACTTTCTATTATTTTGAGATAATTAGTCAGCTAGATTAAATTATTAATCATAGTTAGATATGGTTACGTTTAATTAAAATGCACCACATGCATAAGATTTTATCATTATATATTGACATCTAAAATTTTTAATTACTTAGAACTATTCTTTAACTAATATTTCCAAACAAAATAATATATCTCAATCATAATTTCTAGGAATTATTTTAGTCTATAACCTGAAAATTAAATCAATTATTATTTGAAGAATCATGAATTATTATTTTTTATCAAATAAAATCTCAATTAATATAATTATTAATTCATTATATATAAAATATTCACTTGCCAAAAAAAAAAAGAAGGTACATATGATATTGTGTTTTGATAGCACAATTGATAATTGATTTGTTATGTGTTGTCAAGTAATTATCATACTACCAAACAAACAAAATATTATCAAAGTCATTATAGTAGTTTTCCTTACAACTTCTGACAATTTCAAAAAATAATTGATATTAAATACTATGATATATATAGGATTTAGGTATAATGAAATGAATAGAGGGTAGTAAAGTGGCCCACCCCATATGCTAGTATAGTGATAAGCACCACCTTTATTATTATTATTATTATTTAAAATTAAATAAATAAATTAAAAAAAATGTTGTCCCTTAATTGAAGCTACATTAATAAGCAGAAACGCTTGTAATGAATGGGCAGTAGGCAGGTAATGACATATCAATAGGACCACCCATGAAATCAGTTCAAAAGCGGGATTCCCAACATAAGTTGTCACTATCAAACACACCATTTTTCACCCCCCAAAAAAGTAAAGTTAGAAAAATTAAAGAAAACATCGCATTTTACTGTTTCCAAATTGACATGTTTTTGCCAACAAAAGGGAAAGGTATCTTTGCCACTCCTTTGTCCACAACTCCCCCCATCTTTTTCCTTTTTTTTTTAAAGATTAAATAATGTGGAAAAATCATTGTATCAAACCATTCTTAAGTAAGGCTTTATGTAGAACTTTCCACTTTTTTTTTTTCCTTTTATATAGTATGGAAAATAAAAATTATTGTATCAAACCATTCTTTAATGAGGGGCTTTATGTAGAATTTTCCACTTGTTTTTTACTCAATCCTTCTCGTCATTATGGTTACGTTTACTTTTTGCATGGGGATTAATGAATATAATATTTTAATGTGTATTGATGTGAGAGAAATAATAATTTAATGTAAAATAGGTAGGTGTATTAGTGGGATGTGTGGGTCCATGGAAAGAGAATTAATTAATTTGTGTGAGTCTCATATGCTAAAAAAGAAAATGTAACCATTTGGATGAGACGCCCAAAATAGAAATATGTAACCATTAGGATGTGACAGAGGGAGTAGATAATACTAGTATATGACCCGCGTTTTACGCGGATTATAAAATTTTACATTTAATTATGTTATCTAATAATATAAAATATATTTTTATTTTTATAATTGAATACACCCATACATTATATAGAGTGAGTGAATAAAAATATTAAATTAACATTTATAATTAATATTGGAATATATATATATATATATATATATATATATATATATATTTAAATAATTAATATTATTAAAAAATTTATTCTATTTTTTGGATTAAACATTTTTTTCTATTTTTGATTTTTTAAGAAGATATAATTAATATAAAATGAATATTAAGTCAGCATATTATATTTCTCTAAGTATATTTTATTAAATTATTAATTATGATAGTATTAAATAAAATTAATTTAAAAATAAATAGATCAGTTGATTAAAAATATCAAATAATTAAAATGTAATAAAATAACATATCATCGAGAAAGAAAAATAAGGTTTTAATTTTTTTAAAAATAATTTTAAATAATATTATAAAATAAAATAAAAATATTATTAGAATTAAGACACATCCCCGCAATTATATAACTTTTTCTATGTAATATTAAAACTTTACACTAATAAAGATATATGTACAAATTAATAATGTTATAATTACTAATTATATTAAAACCAAAATACAATTAATATACATAGTCATAAATACTCCACCAATAGAAACAAAACACATATAAATTTTCTTTTGAAAAGAACGAAATTGTGACACGTGTATTTTCTAAAAACTAAAATAAGAAATTTACTTTACAAATATATGTATTAAGATATGAAAAAATAATTTTATTAAACCATTCTTTAATAAGGTTTTATTTAGTGTATAATTTTCCATAACGTTGCATGTAGAATTGAAACAGAGTTGTCTTGTTTCACATCACCGTTTATAAAAACCCATTTCATCAAATTTTATCAATTATCCATGAGGTTTTGAGGATACTCGCACATATTTTTAGTACTCACATTTTTAGTACTCACGACACAAGAGTTACATTTCTTTCTTAGTAAACGAGACTCATATAAATTAATCACATTTTTTTTATGGGGCCACACATAACACTAACATAACTACCCAGTATACATTAAATTATTATATCTCTCAACCCACTATATATTAAAATACTATATTTCTTAATTTCCATGCAACCACTATACATTGAATTATTATATCTCTCAACCCACTACATATTAAAATACTATATTTCTTAATATATTTCTTAATCTCAAAATACTATATTTCTTAATATATTTCTTAATCTCAAACAATAAACATAACTCTTTTTACATGAGTTATGAATATACTTTATAAAAACCCATTTCATCAAATTTTATCAATTATCAATGATGTTTTGAGGATACTCGCACATATTTTTAGTATACTCCATTTATTATATAGCTAATTTATATTTATTATTAGTTAAAATATGGAATCTCTCTAACATATAATATATTAATATAATTTTCTATAAATATATTTTAATTATTAATAAGTATAATTTACTTATTTTAATAAAAAATTGAAATAGAATTAGTATTTTCATTATAAAAAAAAACTTTCTTTACTACTCATATTAAGAACCATATATAAGTTACATGCTAGCACAATTAATAGTTATGAATCAACACATGAATAATTTAGCCTATTAGGCTAAACATGAGCATAATTTAAATAAAAACAATAAATACAAAAATTAAAATACTGTAAATACTTACAAGTATATGTACTCAAAATATTTCTTTTATTAATACAAACTTATATAAACAAAAAAGGGGATGCTCAACACATGAGCTTACAAGGGTGATCAGAAGAGAGAAGGGAAAGCGTTCTGATCGATACTTCTGCCAATTCTAAACTAACATATTTATAAGCAGGAGAAAATGCGTTTTTACACAGTGGAAAGCCGAAATGTTCGGCATACATAGTAACAATTTTCAGAAATTCAAAAAGTGCACAGTAAAAGTGCTACAGTGATTCACTTTTGAGACTGATTTTTCAAAAGGTATACAGTAATTTACTGTTGATGAATAGTAGCTTGTCCGGCTGCTTTATTATATATGAACAGTATCATGTCTGGCTGCTTACTGTTGATGTCGTAAGCAATGACATCATTTTTCAGGTATATTATTTTCCTTTGTGAATTGATGATGATGAAGATGCTTCTTTTTCAGGTGTAAATTTTTCTATCAGAGTATCCTGAATTGCCATAAAAATTTCATCTAGATCCACATCATTTGGATCTTGTGCATCTTGCATTTGTTCAGAAACCATAGTAGACTCTGATTTATTATCATCTCCAAATTGAGATATCAAATCCTTCTTCATTTCCTCAATATAAGCAGCTATCATCTGCTATCTTGTCAGATTTTCTGACTTCATTTTGGATTTTCTCAAAATATGATTGAATGGAGAAGGAGTATATATTACTATATAATTTCAATTTTTTCTCCAAGAGATCCATTGTCTCTATCCCATAAATCTGTTTTGTTTTGGGATCTATACATAACATTTTATCCCAGAATTTAGTATAAAATGTCCTGTATATACATGGGATTCATGTTTCGGTATTACTTACTTCTGGAGACCATTTAAATATCTATGGTATTGAAAATTCAATAAAAAAAATAGCATGAGGCTATACCCTCAATGTATAATTTTAATTCTTATTTTTTTAAAAGTTGTGGGGATATATCCACCCATCTATCAAATGAAATTTTCATATTTTCTGGTAAAATAATTGAAGTGGGGCCAAAACAATGAAATCAGTTTATAAACCAGTGTGAGATATCATCCTTATAAACATTTGAACATATCTTGATAAACCAAATATGTTTCTTTTTATCATTTTCATAATTAAGTACCTTTATAAAGGCATCACAATAATCTCAACAATTATATTTCATCGGGACTCCTTTATTATTCATAACATCTTTTTCTCTTAATGGAGAAATTCCTCAATCTTCCAAGGATATTACCTTTTTAATTATTATTTTGCTGAAATTATAAATTCCATTGCTAGTTCCTGTAAAATGTGTAATATCACAATAACCAGTTTGAAGTAATATCTGTTCATACAGATATCTTGACTTATAAGTCCTCATTTGCATGAAACTATTATCCATATATCTTTGCGTTAGTGTTCAAGGATCATTGATCCATTTTAAATATCTTTCTTCTAAAAGAAATATTATTTCTTTATATTCATTTTGAATGAATCCAATATTATCAGATTCTTCTTTTTCAACCACTTGAGCATATGATAATGAAGAAGTATTACTTTTTTCATTTGGTTTATGCTATTTATTTCTTTTACCAAGAAATTCCTGATATACTTCTTCTTCAGCTCTATTCATTGCTACGAGCTTTTTACTGCCATGTTGAGATATTATCTCAGACATTTTTTTTTGGCCACCTCTTCCTCTATAAGAGGAAGATCCTCTAACTCGTGTACTCATTCCTGAAAATATTCACGAGTTAAAAAATCTGGAAAACTATTATCTTCTCTTTTTTATAAACAATATCAAAATCAAATGGGGCTAAATGAGCCAGCTACCTAGCAAACATTTGCTTAGAAATATCATGTTTAAAATATTTTTGAAACATAAATTTAGCTGCATTGCAGTCTGTTACAATAGTAAATTTCTGATTATATAAATCATCTTGGAATTTTAAAACACTTTTAACAATTGCAATAATCTCTTTAGCAATAGTAGCATAATTTTTCTGAGAATCATTCCATTTCCCAGAATGAAATCTAACAAGATATGTTTGTTTATTATCCGGATTAATTTCGGTTAATATACCACCAAATCCTACATTAGAGACATCTGTCTCTACAATCTTTTTCCAATTTGGATTACTAATCATTAAGCAAGGTAGAGTTTTAACTCTGGATTTAATATTTCTAACAACATCAGTATAACTATCAGTCCATGGTTTAGGATTCTTCTTAAGTCTATCATATAAAATAGTTGTATCCTTAACCAAATTATGATAATAAGGAGCAATATAATTAAGACTTCCTAAAAATCTTTGTAACTGAGTTTTATCAATGATCTCATCAGAAAATTTATCAGCAAAATCAATGCTTCTATTAATAGGAATAATATTACCTTTTTCAATAATATGACCTAGAAATCTAATTCTAGTCTGAAATAATTTCATTTTTTGTTTAGAAATTACTAATTCATTCGGAATAATTAATGATTTAAAAATATACAAATGTTTAAAATGCATTTCAAATGATTTTTAAATAAACCAAGATATCATCAATATAAACAATTATAAACTCATTATAAGGAGTAAAAATATCATTCATAATCTTCTGAAATTCAGAAGGAGCATTCTTTAATCCAAATGACATCACATTCCATTTATAATATCCTATCGGAATATTAAATGATGTCTTGTATCTATCAGATTTATTAATCTGAATTTGCCAGTATCCTGACTTAAGATTGAATTTCGAAAATATCAGACTATCATAAAGTCTATCCAATAAATTCTTTTTATTAGGAATTGGATGTATGATCTATTTCAGAACTTTATTCAGAGGTTTATAATTAATAAGCAATCTTGGTATACCTCTTACAATCTCAAAATGTTTATTAACATAAAATGCAGTACATGACCACGGAGATTGAGAATGACTAATGAGTCCTTTTTGTAATAAAGATTCAATCTCTTTTTTACACAATTCTAAATAATCTGAATTCATTTGACAAGGTCTAGCCTTTGTTGGAATATTATTTTCATCAAAAGAATCCTAATAAGGTAAAGAAATAATATGTTTTTTTCTATCCCAAAAAACATTAGGATGATCATTACAAATTTCTAAGGAAAACTGATTTTTCAAAAGACTAATTTTATCCTGTAATCTAGGATTTTTCAATTGATCATCAAGAGTAATAATATTAATTTCTTGTTTTAAAAAGCTAATTTGATTTTGTTTTGCTTTGATATTATCATAAAAACTATGCAAAACTTTTGTAAAAGGCTCAATAATAAATTCAAGGAAAATATTATCTCCTTTAAAAGTACCAATAATCCCTTTATTATCAATTTTTTATAGGATAAATACTATTAAAAAATGGAGTACCAAGTATAACCTGGTTTGAAATATTTTTTGCAAGTATAAAACTTTGTGAAATACATTTATTATTAACACATACATAAGCTTTAGGGAGCTTATAATTAATCTGGAGTTTATCACCTCCTGCATGCCATAATGTATGACTAGTTTTATGAAAATATCGAGTAGACATTAACCCTTCCTGTATAACATTTAAATCTGCACCACTATCAACAAGAGCAGTAAATGTTTTTGTATAATGATTATCAATCAATAATGATATTTTTATATACCATTTTTGGGATATAACCATCTCAATAGTAGAAAGAAATGTGTCATTAAACATACTAGTTTATTAACCTCAATATTTTGAAAAATATTCTCATGTGAAATATTTTTTCCTTTAGAAAATTCATATTCTAGATTCTTGAATAAGATTCTTATTCTTTAATAATTTTATTTCTTCTCTGATATTATTAAATATTCTAGATTCTTGAATAAGATTCTTATTCTTTAATAATTTTATTTCTTCTCTGAGATTATTAACCTCTTTATGAAGATCATATATCTCTTTGAACTTGATATTTGGTTCTTAACTGGTTCATGACTTCTGTCATGTTATAAGACTTATTCTTATTAAGAATGTCATGTGTCAATTCTTCTTCAAGCTCCATTTTCATTACCAATTTCATTAATATAATTTACTTATTTTAATAATGAATTGAAATAGAATTAGAATTTTCATTTAAAAAAAACTTGATTTACTAATTAAAATTTCGAAGATTAATAAACTATTAAAATTTCGAAGATTAATAAACTGTTGCATAAAAAGACAAAATTCCCAATTTGTGTCATATTCATGAAATGCGAGCTCATAATTAAAAAAAAAAAAATGAATCAAATTTATCTAAAGAATAAAAGATTTGGAACTGTAATTTTCTAAAAAGAATTTACAAAGAAAAAAAAAACAACAAAAAATGTACAACTCCTTTTCTTTTAATTCAATTTAATTAAAAAAAAAACTCAAGAAGCTGACATGTTAACATGCAGGGTGGCGTTCATGGTGGAGTTACAGATGGGGCATGTTTGGAGGTGGTGGGCCCCACTCCCACACCCGCTGCAGATGCACAGATGCCGGCATGGCAGCAAGAGCACGCAAGCTTCTCTCTCCCCACAGATCTTGCATTTCTGCCAACTGCTCCCTTCCTCATCCTTATCCTCCGCTTCCTCTCCGCGGCCGGAGCTGCCGCAGCACGACTCCACGTCCTCCTCCTCCGCCGCCGCCGCCGCCGCCGCGCGTGGCTCTTCGCCGCCGACATGGAGTAGCACTCGTTCTAGATTGCTGCGGAGGGAATTCGCTTTGGCTTCGTTCGTTTGGGCTAAATCTCGCCATAGTTGGTTCTCTACGTACAGATTTTTGACCTTTTCCTGAAGGACTAGATTCAATTTCCCCATCCTTTGAATCTGTTCGTCTTTTTCCTTTAATTTCTTCATCGCGCCTTCTCCGATCGCCGCCGCGAGCAATCTCGCTTGCCGTTTTTGCTTCTCTTCTAATGCCAATCGTATCTTTTTAGTCTGTAAAAAAAATCAGGAAATTAAATTATTTTTAATTTCCAAAATTGAAGAATTGAATCCTGCAGAATTATAACGGTAAAATCGAATCACACAATTAATACGTACATGTTGGGAGATAATGGCGTCGATCTCTGATTGATACTGTTGGTTCGGCAGTAACATATCTTCGCCGGCGTATCCCGCCGGCAATTGAGAAACGGTACTGTTCTTCGTCGGTGCCGGAAAATTCTGCGCAACGTACAACTGATTAAAGCAGTCTCTGGAGCGCTTTCTCGGAGCAGGAATGTTGTACGTCAAGCCACTATCTGTGTTAACAGAAGTTTTCGCCTGAACGGGATCACACACCGCCGGTTGATAAAAGGACTGATTTTCCGGCAATGCTGCGGCGGAAGGATTGCTGAGAAAATACATCGGTTGTAAAGTGCACGCGCCGCCGCCGACGGCGGCCTCGTGATTAATCGGATTTAACAACTCTCTGCAAATCAAAATCACAATCAATCAACACAAAATAATCCAAAAAACCTAATAATTCAATCCAGATTGGGATCAATCCACAAGAGGAGTGAAGATTTTCAAAAAAGGCACCTGTCTGGGATGAGCTGTGATCGGAAAAGATGGAGATGCCTTGCTTCAACCGCCATTAGAATCGTTGGAGTAAGTTTCCGATGAAGAGAGAGAGAGAGGAGAGAGAGAGGAGAACGCATGCAGTGAGAATGAAGGTGGCCACTAGAGGAAATGGATGGGGTTGTGGGATTTATTTAAAGCGTTTGGTGTGGGATGAGAGAGAAATGCACATTTAGGAAAGTCAATCAAATTAGAGAGAGAAAGTAAAGCGGTCTAGAGAGAGAATAGCAGAAATCTCAATTTTACATTAAATTCAGCAAAAAATAACTCTTGTCAACTGAGTATACCGATTTTTCAGTTTAAATTAATTAAATTGAAATCTCAGAATTAATTAATGAAATAAATTAAGAAACTGTAGTAATACAAAATCTGGGTGAGCTATGCTTTTAATATTATCATCATTTCCCAATTCAAGCACATTTAATGGCCCATTTCTCCGTAACGACTTAATCCCAGAGGGCAAATCCGTCAACTCATGGTTATCAGTATTAGGGTGACATGATAATTTCCGAATTAAATTGCATTTGCTATGGTTGATATGTACGCAGGATTTAATTTTAATTTTTTTAAGAGATTATACTCCAGGAATAATATGCTTTTTTTATTAAATAAATTATAAAGATGACTATTTTTGTTATTTGGACAAATATCCCTATTACATCGTCTCATTTATTGTAAAATAATAAAATGTAATAATATTTTAATAAAAAATAATAATATTATTAATAAACTAAATGATACTCAAACTAATAAAAAGTCAAATTAATAAAAAGTAATAGTGATGATGAAAATTTAATAACATAAATAAAAAGTAATAATATTTTTAATAAACAGTAATAATAAATTTAATAATAGGAGATAACTATTTAAGAAAAATATAAAAACGATGTCACAAATATTACCTAAAGTTATAAGATAGAATTATTATTCCTTCTTTGGTAATGCTTGTTATTATGAAATGGAGGGTATCATATATTTTGTATGATAATATTATTTTAGTTTTATAATTTAATAAAGTGCACATATTATCTTTTAAAATTTATTAGTATATTATACTTATTTTTAAGCTTTATCATCAAATTATTCAAGATTATATAGATCAATACATATACATAGAATTATACTTACTTCTGAAGGTTTGGTGTGAGATTTATTGAAAAATAAAAAGTAATAATATTTTAATAAGAAATTGAGATAGTATCTTTATTAAAAAAAATTTAATGATAATTAATCATAAATAAATAAAATTATCTCATTATAAAACAAATCTTACACAAACTTTGTTCCTAATCTTTTACTCTATAACATTTTTTTTAAATTGATGACGTCAAAATTAAAAAGAGACCCCAGATTACAAACCTAATATCATGTTTTATTATCAATTACACACAATCACACAATTACTCGCTCCTAACCAAATTAGGTTGCCTCACAATATTTTTTTTTGGTTACATATAGAAAAAGTAAAATTGTAAGTATTCATAATTTCATATGATAATAGGATTGCTTACCAATTTCTCAATTGGAAAGTATTAATGTCTCCATCATTAATTAATATTGTAAATGGAGTGAGTCTATTGTGCTCTGGGCACACGGATTTAAATTCGTACCATTTTACAACTTTCGTGTCCATTTACAATTCAAACTCTCTACCAATACATACATAAATTTAAATAGAATATGAAGGGGAAGAGTTGTGTTCACCCGGGAACGCAGAGTGTAAATGAGGTTGCAATTCCAAATCACAAAAGATTAATTCCTACTCACCATAGTAGTGATAAATACTTTAAAGTTTTATATAAATATATTTCTTTC
This sequence comes from Pogostemon cablin, assembly GCA_023678885.1. Lineage (NCBI taxonomy): Eukaryota > Viridiplantae > Streptophyta > Magnoliopsida > Lamiales > Lamiaceae > Pogostemon > Pogostemon cablin. The sequence goes on from CM042960.1 coordinate 10,561,042, forward strand.
ATATCTTGCATAAAAAGTTACTGAAATGAGTAATTCATTCAAGAAGATGATTTCCTACCATGTGCATAGTTAATTGATATTATTCTAATCATATTTTTATTTTAATATTAACATTAATTAATGAGTATATATTGGCACATGGTGCAAGGGTGCACCCATATGTGTATGACTTTCTATTCTATTTTGTATATATATTATTTTATTTTGTATACGTGTTTTGTAATAATTGTATACTTTTTTCACACTAAGTTTTTCATTAAAAAAACTGACATCCGTATGTGTATAACTTTTTATTCAATAGTTTATACATATTTTTTAATAATTGTATATTTTTTTACATTCAATTTTTTATTAAAAAAACTAACAATTAAATTGTATACATTTTTGTTCATAATTGTATATGTTTTTGTTTATATTATGGGTGCACCCTATCTTAGGGTGCACGATGCACACTATAATTAGCCTTAATTAATATTTGCCCATTATCCCATTATGGAAAAATGAGTGCAGCATGAATATCAAAGAGCTCAAAAAATAATTCACAAAATTGATCTTATGCGAGCATGGATCTTCTATACAATTTTGGTGCGATATCTCCTTTGAATGAGTGACACATACTAAAATTATTCCCTAAGTTAACCACTAAACCTTAAAAGCAAGAGATTAGATTCTCTACCCAGCCACATGTCAATCTAAGGTAATGTTATGGAAATGTAAAACCAAAATATCACACAACATCATTAAGATAGTCAATTAAACTTTAGAGTTTATTAAAAATATGACTCTAATTTCAAAACCTAAAAATTATATTTTAATTGTAAAATTCTCATTCCTTCTTCATTAAAATTACATATTTTATATTTTATCTATTACTTAAAAAATTCAAATTATACCAAAGTATTTTTTTTTCTTAAACAATAGACACAATGAAATTGAATCATTCTCTGAAATATAATTGAGATAGTACTATTTTGTATGACAAACTTATATGACAAGTAATATTTACCATACACTTCATAACTTATTATTGAAATTAGAAAAAATATTATTTTAATAAGTAATATTTTGAAAAACATGGTTCAATTACAGAAGTATAAGGTTGGAGGAATATGTATAGGTATTTGTGGACGATGTATGAATTGATAAGTTAGGTGAATAAAAAATGATAAAGGATTTTCAATGGAAAAAAAAGTTTAGAATGAATAAACTTTTTTTGGTTTTTTTTAACATCAAAATGAATTAATTTAGATATTTAATCACATGTTTTTCTAAATTATTATTTTCACAACATTATTCTAAATTTTCTCTAATTTTCTTCGTATCCATATTCTAGAGATTTCTAGTCGACAACTATCTCCACCTTCAAAATTATTCTAAACATAATCTCAAATACTCTAGAATCATTTATTATGAAATTAAGTTAAATATTTCAACATCCCCTTTTAAACTTGATTTTGAATCCCAAACAAACTTCAGAATCTTGCGATCTTTTCGTATTTGAGCGGCTTAATAAAAATGTTGACTTCTTGATCTTGTTATTTCACTTGCTACAGTTGAATTTCTCTTTTTTACAATGTACTCCCTCCGTCCCACCCAAATAGCATTATTTTACTATATTGGGTGTCCCATCCAAATTGCAATATTTTCCTCTTTCAGTAAAAAGGGCCCACCAATGACCTACCACTATCCATCATATCTCTCTAATACACCTACCCACTTTACATAAAATAATAATACTCCTTAATCTACGTGTAAAAAGTAAATGCATCTCTTTGGGCGGGACAGATGTAGTATTCTCTAATATAGTTAAAATGAGTGTATATGTATTTACTCCAATTATAAAACACTGAATTCTTTGCAAAAATATAATTAACTCAGATTATTAATTTAATTAATTAAATTATACTTCCTCCATCCCACGTTAAGTTTTACGCGATCTTTTCGTATTTGAGCGGCTTAATAAAATTGTTGACTTCTTGATCTTGTTATTTCACGTGCTACACTTAATTTCTCTCTTTACAATGTATTCTCTAATATAGTTAAAATGAGTGTATATGTATTTACTCCAATTATAAAATAATGAATTTTTAAAATGAGTGTATATGTATTTACTCCAATTATAAAATACTGAATTTTTTGCAAAAATACAATTAACTCAGATTATTAATTTAATTAATTAAATTATACTTCCTCCATCTCGCATTACGCTTTCTATTTTAAGTTGTCTCAAGTTAAGATTTATATTTGTATTGTTATCAAGTTGGGTCTACACAAAACAATTAATTATTCAATATAAGACCTACACACAAAACTAATACAACTACTAACTACTTTATATTAAATATTATTTCTCTTACATCACTACACATTAAAATAGTATACCTTTTAATTTTCGTGCAAAAAGCAAACATTAATTCCATTTTACATATCGTCGAAATGAGGAAATGTGATATAGGGATTACTCCCTCCATCCCGGTCAAATTGTGACTATATAAAATTCTCACAAAAACTGAGTATTTTAACTACATAAAACTCTAAAAAAAGCTATAAGAGATCTTGCTACAGTAAACGCAAGTGAAAGGAAGGATGAAGGGGCACGTTGGGAGTGCAGGTACAAGGCCCACATCACCGTACGCCACAGTTCCTTGGTCAAGGATGGTGAAAACGTGAGATTTGGGGGGTGGGGCCCGTGGGAGCACGTGCGAGGACCCCGGGCTCCATGGGGAAAATGCCGTTGGCTGGGTCCCACCTCTTTCTGTTTTATCTGCGGTTTCCCTCTTTTGCTACCTTGTCCCCATTCCTTAACTAATGGTGTCTGCCCGAGGACAACCTTGCTGACCTGGATTTTATTCTGCCTCTTTTCTTTTCTTTTTTTTTCATTATTTTATTTATATTTTTTTTTATACAAAATCCACACAAAATAATTAATAATCTATATAAACAATACTAATACATATACTTATTATATATTCAAGTATCATAATATCTCTCAAACCTTTACCCATTAAAATACCATATTCTTTAATTTTCATAGTTGCAACAATAATTACGGAAGGAAATATTAATTTTACTCTTTTTTTATTTGTAAATAATTGTGTGAAATCACCTCATATAATTGCTTCTATAAAATGAATAACAAGTAATAATATTTTAATAAAAATTATACTCAATTGATAAAATATGATAATGATTCGATAAATTATTTTATAATAATTTATAAAATAAATAAAAAGTGAAAATATTATTTTAAAAAAATATTATTTTTAATAAAATGTGATTAATATTAATAATATAAAAAATGTAAAATAGTATACTTTATTCGTCCCACAATAAAATTCACTGCCTAGAAACGGAAACAATCTCTCATTCAAAACCTCAAAGGTATACTTTAATTTCGAAATTACAACTACTCCCTCCGTCCCATTGAAATGTTACAAAGAAAGCGCGTACGTTTAAATGGGAAGGAGATAATACTTTTTAGAGTTTTACTGTAATACACTAGTGGTATCGGTGCTCAAGTAAATTTTAAAACATTAGATAATTGAATCTTATCCCTGTATTTAATTTTTTTAAAAAAAATTGTATAATTATAACGTATAAACCTTAAAGTTATCATATTATGATGATGATCGAATTTCCATAATTTTTTTTAACTTTTAGAAAAGACTTTAATTTTGATTAAATATGCAGTAAAATTTAAACGAAATACTTTCTCAAATTATATTGAGTACAACACTCTTAATTATTTTAATTTGGTTTCAGAAATCTTAAGTGGTTTGTGTTTATCCTTTCTGGACGACATCATAGTGTAACTGATTTATAGAATATTGTGTGTGTACTTTTCTAAATGCATATAGAGATGATGGATGAAATATAAAAAAAAAAAGAGGGTAATACAGTGGTGGTAGAATCTAGAAAGAGAGTAGGGCAAAAAAAAAAGAAAAAAGGGGGTGAAGTAAAAGCCAGAGCAGATGATGTTAATACTCATGAATTAATAGTAATACCCATCTTTCTCTCTCTTCAGTTAGTTTCTCTCTCATCCATGGGGTGTCACGCCTCTCCTCACTGTTGCTCATAATTTTCGCACCAAACAAAGGACTATGCTCCAAATCATGCGTTTTATACTCTCTCTCTCTCCGTCAGAAGAGAGAGAAAGAAAGACCCTTCAAATCTTGGAAAACCACTTCTCGAAACTCCCTACCTTATCTCCCACAAACCTCCATATCCCTTGTTGTCTTTACCGAGTTAATTTTTTAATATTTTCACTATTTATTTTCTTTTTAATTTGTTAAAATTGTAAGATTAATAATCTCTCATTTTCTTTTAAACGGAAAATGCAAGATACTATTATTTTTCTCATCATCTATCCTAAATTTTATCAAACTTTTACTAGTATCTAATAATAATAAAAAATTGTGATGAATTTGTTAGGTGTTATTTTGATTCATGTATTATGAGCTTGTAATTTTGTACAAAGGAGGAATAATGTTTGCAAAATCATAAAAGAAAGAAAGCGAGAAATGTAAATAGAGAGAAAAGATAGAGAAGCCAAGAGCGGGAGAGGGTTTCATTATCAACATAAACTGTTCTTAATGCATTACAATAGAACTGCCCCACTCCCTACAGAAGAGGAGAGTGGTTATTTCCTCGTAATGACCACGTCATCATAACATTATAACACTCCTCCTTGGACATTACGTCGTTCATGCCTCGTTAAAAACCTCGCTAGAAAATTTGGTTGGAAAAAACTAGTCGAGGAAAATAGTACATATCTTATGATTTTTATGTGTTATAGCTACCTCGTTAAAAACCTTCAACCAAGAAAACCCCGTGGAAAAACTTAGTTAAGGAAAAAAAGAGTATAGCTTGATCTTCAGGATTGTTTAGAAGTTATCGCTCTTCTTGAACATGATAATTTAGTCTGCCTCATTAAAAACCTTTTAACTAAGAAAACCTCGTGGGAAAAACTTAGTTAAGGAAAAAAGAGTGTAGCTTGATCTAAGGACCCAATCTTCAGGATTGTGTAAAAGTGATCGTTCTTCTTGAATATGATAATTTAGTCTGCCTCATTAAAAACATTTCAACTAAGAAAACCTCGTGGGAAAAATTTAGTTAAGGAAAAAAGAGTGCAACTTGATTTTCAGGATCCAATCTCCAGGATTATTTAGAAGTCATCGCTCCCCCTAAGCACAAATAATTTAATATACCTTATTAAAAATATTTTAATTAAGAAAACCTCGTGGGAAAAACTTAGTTAAGGAAAAAAAATGTAGCATTGATCTTCAGGACCCAATCTTCAGGATTGTTTAGAAATTGTCGCTCCCCCTGAAGATAATAACCTCCCTAGCCTTAACATTCCAATATTATGAACAAGTCTTTCAAAAGTTGAAGTGTGGAGAGATTTTGTGAATAAATCTGCTAGATTTTCACTAGATCGAACCTTTTGTACTGTAATTTCACCATTTTGTTGGAGCTCATGTGGATAAAAGAATTTTGGAGTATATGCTTTGTTAGGTTTTCTTTAACATATCCACTGCTCATTTGCGCAACACAAGCTGCATTATCTTCATGTAAAACTGTAGGGAGGTATTATCATTTTCTATTCCACATGAGCTATGAATATGATTTATCAACGATCTTAACCATACACATTCTCGTGATGCTTCATACAGAGCAATAATTTCTGAGTGGTTTGAAGAAGTAGTAACCATAGTTTGTTTAACAGATCTCCATGAGATAGCAGTACCACCACAGAGAAAAACATAACTAGTCTGAGATCTGAAATTATGGGGATCATACATATAACCAGCATCTGAATAACCCACCAATGGCATATTTTTATTCTTTTCATAAAACAAACCAAGATCTTTTGTTCCTTGCAAATATATCAAGATATGTTTAATTCCATTCAAATGTCTCCTTGTAGGAGGTGCACTAAATCTCGCTAATAAGTTAACTGCAAATGCAATATCAGGGCTAGTATAATTTACGAGATAAAGGAGTGCTTCAATGGCACTCATGTAAGGAACTTCTGGTCCCAAAATATCTTCATTCTCTTCTTTAGGACGAAAAGGTTCTTTATCACAATCAAGGGATCGAACAATCATTGGTGTACTAAGTGGATGAGATTTGTCCATATAAAATCTTTCTAAAACTTTATTTACATAGGTTGACTAGTGTATAAAGATTCCTTCAGGGAGGTGCTCAATCTGCAGGCCGAGACAATATTTGGTTTGACCCAAATCCTTCATTTCAAATTCCATCCTTAAGTATGAACGAGCTTCTTCAAGTTCATTACATGTTCCTATAATGTTTATGTCATCAACATAGACTGAGATAATATAAAAACCTTTTAATGACCTTTTTATGACACGCAAGGACATATATCATTATTTATGTATCCTTTTTTTAGGGGGAATTCACTTAGTTGATTGTACCACATTCTTCCAGATTGTTTTAGTCAAATTTTTGTAATTGAACACAATACATATTGCGATTTTCATTATGATCCAAATTGTGAATTTTTAATCCTTCTGGGATTTTCATATAAATGTCAGCGTCTAATGATCCATACAAGTACGCGGTCACGACGTCCATTAACTGCATATTTAGATTCATATTAATTGCCAGAGATATTAAATAGCGGAAAGTTATGTCATCCATAACAGGAGAATATGTTTCATCAAAGTCTATTCCGGGTCTCTGCGTAAACCCTTGAGCTACTAATCTCGCTTTGTATCTCACCACTTCATTATTTTTATTTCTTTTTTGTACAAACGCCCACTTATATCCTACAGGATAATATTTTTTGGTGTATGAATCATTGAACCAAACACTTTTCTTTTGTTTAGCGAGTCAAGCTCTGCCTCAATTGCATCTTTCCATCTTATCCAATCGGAGCGCTTCCGGCACTCTACTATTGATTTAGGTTCTGGATCCAAATTATCATTCGAGATAGCATGCGCAATTGTAGATGCAAATATGTTGTCGACAATTATGATATTTCTGTTATAAGTTTCTTCCGTATTTGTAAAATTAATGGCAACTTCTATATTAATATCAAGCAAATTTTCATTATTTCTCAAAAACTCTAAATTTAGTTTTTCCACATCCCCAGTAGCATGAGTATTTGATGCACGTGCAAATTGACTGGGGTTTTTATCTTCAAGATAATTCTCTTCCGGAGATTTTTCATTTTGAGAATGAAAGAATGATTTGGTTTCATTATGAATTTTGAATTTCCGCGGATTCTTATCTTTTGCACCAATGGGTCTCCCACGCTTCAGGCGTTGAGAAGCATCAGTTGAATTTTCTAGTCCCTGGGGAACTTCCACACTTGCTGGTGCATTAACAGCATGCATATGAGACTTTGTCACTCCTTTATGATCAATAAATGCATCTGGAAATTTATTTGCTAAATCTTACAAATTAATAATCCTTTGAACTTGTAGTTCAGTTTGACTAGTGCGTGTATCTAAATGTTGAAGATTGTTTTCATTCCATGAAATTTCTTAGCATTCTTTTGCATTCGTACTTTTGTCACCTCCTAAAGTCAGCGTATCGAGCAATAGATTGATCTCCTGTCATGGACTCTAGGTATTTAAGAATAGATGGTGAATTATAACCAACATATATACCTACTTTTCTTTGTGGGCCCATTGAAGTACGCTTTGGTGGTGATATAAGAATATAAACTGAACAACCGAAAGTTCGTAGATGGGGAATATTAGGTTCTTTACCATGCACTAGTTGTAGGGGAGAATAATTAAGATATGCAGTAGGTCGAATTTGAATTAATGAAGCAGCATGTAAAACTGCATGTCCCCAACAAGAGATGGGCAAATTGGAATTTTGTAGTATTGGTCTAGCGATCAATTTGATACGTTTAATTAGTGATTCAGCTAGACCATTTTGAGTGTTGACATATGGAACTGGATGTTCTACTGTAATGCCCAATGACATACAATATTCATCAAATGCTTTTGATGTGAATTCGCCGGCATTGTCCATTCTTATTGACTTAATTGGATAATCAGGAAATTGGGCTCGCAATTCAATAATTTTAGCGATAAAGTTTGCAAAAGCATTTTTTTGAGTGGATAATAAACACACATATGTCCACCGAGTAGAAGCATCAACCAGAACCATGAAATATCGAAACGGCTCTGAAGAGGTATGAATAGGTCTACATATATCTCCTTGAATTCTTTGTAGGAAAGTAGGAGATTCAATTCCAACTTTTGTTCGAGAAGGTTTGATTATAAGTTTTCCTTTCATACAAGCTTCACAAATAAATTCAGTTGGAGAAGGAATATTTTTGCTTTGTATATTATTCCTAAAAGAATTAGTAATTATCCGACGCATCATAGTTTGTCCTGGATGACCCAATTGGTCATGCCACAATTTAAAAGAATTTGGGTATTTAAATTTTAAGCTCATTGCAACATAATCACTATTTGGTTTGATATAGGTATAATACAACCCCGAGGAGAAAGAAGAAAGTTTTTTATAACTTGTTTTCGACATCCATTCAACCGAGTCATCAGGAGATACTCAGTGTTATTTTCCTTTTCAGTTTCAATATGAATACCATTTGCTCGAATATCTTTACAACTGAGAAGTGTAAGTTTAGATTGTGCGTATAAGAGTGCCGTTAAATCCTCTGCCTCGACCTCGACCATGACCACGTCAAGGTGACAAACTTGAGTTGCCTCGACCACCTCTTTGAGGCCCACTTAAGTTTCCTCTACTACTGTGATGAGCCCAATGTGAATTCCCTCGACCATTACCTCTTGTTCTTCCTCTACCCCTTCCACATCGATTCTTATAGAATGTGTCATGTGCTTCAGGCACATGTTTTGAACCAACTGGTCTAACATTATGATTTTTCATTAACAACTGGTTATGCTTCTCTGCTACCAATAATGCAGAAATAAGCTCTGAGTGCTTAGTATAATTTTTGGCTCTGTACTGCTGTTGGAGTACGAGATTGCTAGCATGAAAGGTGGAAAAAGTCTTTTCAATCAATTCAATTTCAGTAATTGTCTGCTTATAAAGTTTCAACTGCGAGACAATACGATGTAGAATGGAATTGTTTTCTGTAATTGATTTGAAATCTTGGTATCTTAAATTCAACCAATCATATTGAGCTTGAGGGAGAATTATCACAGTTTGTTGATCAAAGCGATCATTTAGGGATTGCCATAAGATAAGAGGAACTTTTTCGATTAGGTACTCATTTTTTAAATCTTGGTTCAAATGATGACGAATGAATATAAGTGATTTAGCCTTCTGGGCTGGAGTAGTATTATCATTTGGAATGACAGTGTCACTTAAATCACAAGCAACTAGGTGCATTGCCACATCCAGAACCCCATGTTAAATAGTTGTTGCCATCTAGGGCGAGCTCGATGAATTCCTTCTTAGTGATGTTAGACATATTCAATGAACTTTCAGGAAATACACGATTATTTCCTAAGTCAACGTCAACGCCAAAAACTTCAAGGTGATCTCCCGTTCTTGAGTCAACAATAAAACTTCAATTCCTGAGAGTAAACAATGTCGATTCTAAAAAAATCTCAGTTGATAAGAACATCGTGCTGATAACGTGTTGCAAAATCATAAAAGAAAGAAAGCAAGAAATGTAAAAAGAGAAAAGATAGAGAAGCCAAGAGCGGAAGAGGGTTTCATTATCAACATAAACTGTTCTTAATGCATTACAATAGAATTGCCCCACTCCCTACAGAAGAGGAGAGTGATTATTTCCTCGTAATGGCCACGTCATCATAACATTATAACAGAATCATGATTATTAATCGGGGATAAATCATTATTCACTGAACACAAGAATCTCCGCATTTAAAGAGATTACTTTCAAACTACGATAGTAAAATTTAATCCTTCATTATTAATATAAAATGTAACTATTATGATGAGTTAGAGCTGCGAATACGGCCATTATGAACTTGTACTTTATAAAAGAATTCTATCATAGGAGTAAATTGTGTTCATTCTACATTGTAATGAATTATTACTCATTTAATTGATTTTTTTTTTCTTTCTAAAACTCACCATATAATTGAAAATAAATTAATTTTGTTATGCACGAGTGTAATTGATATTATCTCCATTCCTCATCAAAGATCTCTCATTTTGATGTTTTAACATGTGTTCAAAAGATCTCATTTCTTTCTAGCCATGTCGAATGTACTCAATGCCACAATTAGAAACTCACACAACCCAATAATATAACTAATCTCTACATATATTAAATAGTACTCCCTCCGTTTGTCCCAAATAATGCATTTACTTTTTGTACGTGGATTAATAAGTATTATTATTTAATATATGTGGTGGGTAGTTGTATTTAAGGGTGTGTGCGCCCCATATTTTAATTGTATTAATAAGTATGTGTGGGCCAATGTATGTAAAAAGGAAAATCAAATCTTTAAGCCGGACGTCCTAAATGAAAAAAATATGACTCTTTTGATTGGACGGAATAATAATTTTTAATAATTCACGTAAAAATAAATGACATCTTTGTTGGCTGGACGTAGTATTCGTCACGTAAAAATGCGGTAATTACTGATACAATTTCACTTAAAATGTTACCATTAAATCGAAATCAATGGAGTATGTATTATTTTTAACGAAATTCAGATTATTAGGAAAATATAAAGTGATGAAACTAAAAATAGTTAGAATAATAATAAAAATAATCAGAATAATTAAAAACATGAATTGAGGTGCAATGTGTTTTATTAGGGGCCATGTGATGTCCTATGTGCAAGTACAATCGTGTTCGTGATGAGTTGCCAAATTATTTCTGGAATAAATATTGTAGATATGTAACCAAGATGGGAACCTAATTAATTGCGTAATTAGTACTATAATTTTGATCTAATCTCTACCTACCATTGCAACTAGTTTTCTTAAAACAACATCACCTGCCCATAATTATTTATTGTTTTTTTAATTATGAAAACAACGTCACATGAAATTATACGTATTAATATTAATATTTTGAAGAATTAAGCTTTGGTATTTCTTTAATCAATTATTTATTCCCTATTACGTATATTATTATCTAAACCACATTATAGACTAATCAATTAACTGCACCAACAACTCTTCTTGAGGTTATCAACTCCAAGTATTTATTTTGACATAACAAAAAAGAAAAAAAAACTCTTTATCATTAAAATTACTAATAAGTGTATTTACGCTTGATTGTTTTTTCAATCTCAAATTACATGATCTTATGAATTAATAATTAATAAGACACGCTCTATTGTAAAGTAATACTCCCGTAAGATCATTTGTAATCTAAAATGTTTTTTCTATCTATTCAAAATTCGAAAAATGTGAAATTATTATTACATGAGCTAAACCCATAAAATTAATTAAAATAAAATGATAATAATAGTAACTACATTAGAATTCATATGTTAAAATTAGGTTTAAGATAATATTTTATAATTTATTATTATTAAAATAACATACTAATTAATGAAAATTATATTTTTTAGTCTTAAATTGATAGAAAAACTTTATCGAGTCTTTAGACTCTAATCGATAGTTATCTATTTTGTGGGTTTGGGATACTCTTTTGTGAAACACATTGTGAGATGGATCAATCTATTGTTAAAGTATGAAGTAGTTTTTATATAAATAAATTGTGTTTATTAATTGTTAAAATTTATTTATAATAATCATACTATAACACTTTATAATATACTTTAATTCATTATTTATTGTATCTGTAAAAAACATATTTTACTTATATAAATTAACATACTACTTTTTTTTAAATAACAATAATACTTTTACAATTGGTCGACCCATTTACATAATTAGAGTTTGTCCTCGGATTTATATAATTTTTTCTTAAAGGGTCACCAATCTAATTTCATTTATGTGACGGACCAATATTTTATTTTAAAATCTTAGAATTGATAATATCTACACAAAATCGAAAACTCCAAAAAAGGACGGTCCTTAATAATTGTTTGCTTAATCATCGGTAATAAACAATAATATCTGTCGAGTGGTAATTTAGCCAAAGATTAGGATTAAAGTGAATGAAGGGTTACACAAGATTCTAAGTTGCCTTTTTAATACTCACATATACATTTGTTAACCAATCAAATCAAATCAAACATTACATTACATAATTAATCTTAAGATTAAGCAAAGTGGGTCCCCCTAAAATTCTCTAATCTATAATATTAATGCGCATCTTCACACGTTCACGAACATCATTACCAATTTAGAAATTAATTAAATTAAATATTAATTTATTTTGAAGTTGGTCACGATATTCGACAACGACTGAAATTGATTCTAATGTGGGTGGCAATCTTTATATAGATACTCCCCCAATTGGTCATAATTATTAATTAACAAGCACTAAGTACTTTCTAATATTTTAATTATCAGATAACTTTATATTTAATTTAACAAATTTTTAAATAGGTTTTATGCTCGACAATCCTATGCTATTAATATTATTTTTAATACTATTTTATCTTTTTTATACGAGGTGACTGGTCATCAGTCATCATTATACATACTTTTCGTGGAATCCAATATATTAGTGCTGGATGATCTACAGTAATTAAATAAAAATCAATTATTGGTGAAAAATAATTGATAATTATAATCCTTCAATTAAATAATAGTCACTTGATTGCATGTGGCGTGAAGATTGCCTTATTCGAACATATAAAGTAATTAATTACGATTAAAACACTTGAATGACATTATGAAACAGTTGACATCAATTAAAAAATTTAATATTGCCGACTTTATAAATAATTAATTGCATTTGAATAAAATTTATCGTTTGAAGAACAACATTTTTAGGAAGTTGAATTGATAATTTCAATTGGATTAGTATCATCCAAGTAGCTAGAGTTGAATAAATAAGTTATTATCGATTTTAATCATGATTAATTAATTAATAGTATATATTCGAATTTTTAAATGTAGAAACAAAGTTTGAATACCTCTTAGTATAGTGTATAATATTCAACAAAAACTCAAAATTTTGTGCAAGTCAACACAAGTAGTGAAAATTACATTTAATATGTTGAAAAGACCAAACAACTTAAATAAACACGATTTGGTTTGCACATTTAAGGATTCGTGTGAATTAATAAAAAAATAGTTATTTTAACTGAATGTAATCAGGGGATTAATAAAATAATTTTTTAAAGAAAAATATTAAGGAAAAAATTAATTACTTATGTTTTTAAATAGAATTTACCTTTGGTCATGAATATTATTATTATAACATCTTAATAAATGTATTACTTTTTTTATGGAGTATTAAACTTTATTATTAATTTTTATTTAAAAATAACAATATTTATTTTAAAAATTTACTAACAAATTGTTATGTTTTTCTTCAGTAATGTACTAAGTAATTTATATATATATATATATATATATATATATATATATATATATATATATATATATATATATATATATATATATATATATATATATATATATATATATATATTGAATGTGAACAGGTGGACTAACATTCTGTTGCCCTAAACATTTTCCTGAAAAAACTTCCTAACGAAAATAACTAATTAGGTTTACTAGCAAGTTTATATCTTAGAAAACAAAATATTAATAAAATTTCACTTACGAAACTGTTGTAGATATACCAATCAATTAATTAATAATTTAGCCAAAAAGATAGGTTGGAATTGAATTAAATTAAATTAAATTGTTAAGTTAAGAGTTGGTTACTTTCTTTCTCATCAAGTCTTTGGAATTGACATTTAATACGAAAAACAACAAAAGAAGCAGCCGAAACGTTACGTTCAAAAATTGCATGATTTAAGAAATTGACAAAATAACAAAGTTGTATCCAAATCAAACTTCTGTAATATCTTCCTTTGCTCAGTCATCATCATTTTCTTTTATTAATTAATCCAAAAAGCTGTTTTAATTAGAATTTCTATGTTTTATTAAATATTTAATTTGGACACACAATTTGCATGTTCGGACTTCGGAGGGTGCTGGAAAGTGCTTATAATAAATTAATCAAGTGGAGGAAGAAATTACTCTAATTATATTTTAAAAAAAAAGAATTTATATAAATTGCACCGTTTGCAAAACTAAGATAAAGTCAATTAAAATTCACTGTATTTTGATAACATAGTATACGGAGTATTGAATTAGATATGCTCCCTTGTGAAAAAGTATTTATGTAACACGAAACGTGTTAAAGTATGAGTTTTATATAGATAGTTATGATTATTAATATTTAAAATATACTATTTTTTTAAAGTATAATGAATGATAAATTAAAATAATTATATGATTGTAAAATATAATTATCGCAAACATAATCAGGTGGCTAACTCACCTGGTTATTGGGCTCCTCACAAAAGCGAGTGACTCAAGTTTGATTATTTGTGAACTAACTACTAACTATACTAACAACTAAATTTGCATAAAAAAATAATTATCCTTCATTATTCATTATGGTAATGTTAATTCCTAAATTCACTCTTATTTTAAAAATATAATAATAGATCCCTAAACAATACGGAACAGGACAGATTCAGATCATTTTATAATCCTTACAAACAACTGCCCAAAATTAATTTAATACTAATCAGCCACCGAGGGCAGATTCGGAAATCCACCATATAAAATTATTAAAACCACACTTACGTCCTCTACAGCTAAAAAGTAGGACCACAACTCATTTCTGCAATCATATATGTTCTATAAATAGTTTTAATTTAAATAATAATAATAATGTAACTCTCAATTAAGCCTCTCCATCAAAGATAAAACCCTCAAATCTTTATAAACAAAAATAGCATCACAAACCTAAAATATGTTACACATTCAAAAAAAAATCATCCCATAATTGCAAAAGTTTAGCTGAAATCAAACTCCATAATATACCAATACTGTATTAAAATGACGGATTTGCCATAGTTGGAAAAACAATATTTATCCCATTTCTTTTCAGACTTCATGTTAGGGTGGTGGGGTTGGGGTAGGGTAGGGTAGAGGGTCCCACGTCGTATCTTGGACCACGACTACTGACATTATAATAAAAAAAATAATTAAATAAATAAAAAAGGTATTTTAGTTCACACCATGCACGTTGTTATGCCAGAATTCTTTACTAATTTGTTCCATTCTTAAAAGGGTCCACATTCAACTAGTCCACCACGCCATCTCATTAATCAATAATAATTAAAAATTAAAATAATAATTATCTATGATAATATATTGATGTGATATCTTACCAGCTTATATTAGCATCAAATTTTGGCTCTTTCTAATTTGAGAAATTTCCAACATGAATTATCGCAATCACCTTTCAGAATAATTAAGATTAATCTCTCACCTGCATACGTAATTTCCTTTATAATATTAAAATTAAAATCATTTTGAAATTTGTATTTATTAACCGACTATACTTTTAGTTAAAACCCTAATCCCAGGTTCACAATTTTTTTAGTTTAGATTCAATTCTTGTTAATTATACTATAATCCTACAATGTATAGATGAAATATTAGTAATACTTATCAATTATTGTAAAAATAATTTATTAGACGTAATTCACGTGAAGTGAATTAATAATAGGCAAAAATTCCTGTGTACCCGGGCGCACGGACCACATTCCGTGCGCCTTTAGAATTTTATGTTAAATAGTATACCCTTTAGTATATAGATGTGTACACTTTATTTTCTAAAGAAAATTATTGTGTGTACCTGAGCGCATGAACAACACTCCGTACACCTTTAGAATTCTGTGTTAAATTGTATATCCTTTAGTATAAAAATGTTTACCCTTTATTTTCTAAAGAAAAAAATATTAACGAAAAGTGTATACTCTTTAGAACAAAATGATGTACCTTTTATTAATTAAAGTGTATAATATTTAGACCAAAACAATGTACCTTTACCCATAATACTAAATTTCTAAAGGCGCAGAATGTGTTCTCGTGCGCCCGGCGCACGCAAGCCTCATTATTAATAATATGTTATTTTATTGGCGCGTTGTCGTGTGTGACACCGTGACAATTTTTTACCTTTTTTTTTAATTATATGAAAAACTTCATACGTCTCATTTCAATGTTTACGTTTGTTTTTTGCACGTTGATTAAAAAGTATAATATTTTAATAGATAGTGGGTGGAAAAATATAATATTTAATGTAAAGTGGGTAGGTGTATTAGTGTTGTATGATATATTAATTGTTTTAGGTGAGTCTCATATTCCAAAAAGGAAAACATGAACATTAAAATTTGACGCACAAAATAGAAACGTAAACATTCAAACGAGACAGAGGGAATATTATTTTTTAATAAATACAGTATATTATTCCTTTTTAACTATTATATAGATTTTTTATTAGGTTAATTGCAAAAAAATCATGAAATATACTTCCATTGCAAATTAATTCCCAATTTTGAGAAATTACAAAAAAAAATTATCACTTTTAAATCTTGTTGCAAAACGCACCTAAATTTAATCGTAAATTGGGTGCATTTTGTAATAATACTTAAATGTGGTGGTTTTTTATTTTTTAAATTTCTTAAAAAGTGAGGAATCATTTGTAATAACAACAAAGCTCATGATTTTTTTCAATTAACTGTTTTTTATTTCTATAAAAATATATTAACCTAATTAAGTTTTATTCAAGTTTACATATTATATATATATATATATATATATATATATATATATAGTAAATCAAGTGATTGAATTTATAAGCTGTTGATGTGATTGAAATGTATACTGAAATATATTAATTTCACACAATATGATACTATCTTTTTGTTAATTACTAGACTAGATGTAATTTTTCCCAATATTAAAGCTTAATTAATAGTATTAGTTTACAAAATATATAATCGTCTTTTAAATGTACATAAAAAAAAGGTGATGCACACCCTATACATTATGTGATCAATTAAAATTATAAATCATTTTAATTATATCTATTTATTTACAAAAGAAATAGAGTGAGGCTTGTCTGCGCTCGGGCGAACGGGAACACATTCCGTGCATCTTTAGAATTTAGTATTATAGGTAAGGGTACATTGTCTTGGTCTAAAGGGTATACACTTTAATTAATAAAGATACACCATTTTGTTCTAAAGGGTGTACACTTTATTAATATTTTTTATTTTTCTTCAGAAAATAAAGGATACACATATTTAAACTAAAGGGTATACAATTTAACACAAAATTTTAAAGGTGCACGAAACGTATTCCCGTGTGCCCGAACACACACAAATTTTTGTCATGATACACATCTTTATTCTAAAGGATAAACAATTTAACACAAAATTCTAAAGACGCACGAAAATGCTCCGTTCGTCCATGCTCACACAAGTTTTTGCCAAAAAAATATTAGTAAAACCATCGATCTCATATCTCGTGTGCAAAATCATGCTCGAATTCCTAGACTACAATTTTTATTCTATATAATAATTATGTCCCCACATAACATAAAAAGGCGCAAAATTAATCATGCGAATTAAAATTAAAATTAAATAATCAAACATTAATAATTAAGGTGGAATCATATATAGAATGGTTAATTTAGGTTAAGAAGAGCTGTCAACTAGGGTTAGCACATCATCTCGAACGTAACTAGAAGAAATCTCAACTTTGGAAACTATTTTTTGATTATAAAGTTTTTATTATAATATTTAATTTAATTAACAAAATAATGTCACGTCATGGCTGATTATATAGGAGTATTGTTTACATCGAAAAAGAAATTCAATGAGTTAAAATCATTAAATGTTCTCTATCCTCAACAGTTGTAAGACCTTCTTCGAGTGTCACTCCAACAATTATTTATTTATTTATTTGAGTTGTAAAAAGAAAAAAATATATCTTCTTTGTAAACTTCTACGAATGTGCATATCATGATGCTCTACTGTAAGTTATTATATCGAATTTGAAATAATAATCGTCAAATAAAAGTCTTATTAACTAATTATAAATTTCTCTCATTCCATTATCATGTTACACATAATTATCTAAATATTTCTAGAATAAGATTCTATTTGCACAATCATCATCTAATACAATACAAAATAAATAAAAGTCATATATATAATTATTTATCGTCATCTTCAATTTCTCCAGTTTCATATTATTGATTATATTGTACCAACTTTATGCATATAAGTGACAAACGTGGATTCAAATAACCCCAATTTTTTTTTGAAATAAAGTCGATTGATAAAATGAGATGAACCAAATTTGATTGCGACTCTGGGCCTGCATATTATCATCAATTTGGATTAATGTTTATCTATTTAAAAAAAAAATTCAATTACCATAATTTATTAATTAATCATATTTTCTTCAAATTAGTGGCCTATGTCAGGTCACCAATCACCCACATATATATTTATTAATAATCCACCCCTACTATTTTGTGGACCTCCCTACAAACAATTCATATTGTTGAATGTTGATGTTGAAACAAAATTTTAAATTTATTTTTAAAAATATATTATTTAATATAATCTTGAAATGATGATGAAATGGGTGGTTGAATACAAGACTAATTACTCAAGAGGCTGCTTGAAGGCTTATTTGAATCAGCCTAATTGATTTGACTAATTAGGGTTCTTATTTTTATCATTTTATTTATTTTGAATGTATTATACTTAATAAATAAATGATCTTTTTACTAAATAACGTCATTATATTTTAGCCTAAGTCCATTTTATTTAATTAATTAAGTATGTGCCTCTTTTAGCCTTGAGTTATACAATTGGGCTTTTTTAATTTCTACCCAATTTTTCAAACAATTACCACATACTAAAAAACTATTGGTGTGATTGTTTGCGTATAGCTACTTAAAATCATGTTGACCTCGAATTGGATTTGGATTAAATTTGTTTATTTATTTATATAAATAATTAATATAAACATAGGTTATTAATATGATCAAGAATCTAGACTCAAAGCCATAGCTTTATATTTCTCTCATATTTTATCCAATATTACAATAAGTGCCCTACTACTACCTTTAGCTAGTTCACAAATTAAATAAATTAATTATAATTTAATCTCGAGTATGAAGCAATACATATAGTTAGAGGGGCGGCCTAGGGTGGTGCCGGAAGTGCCGCCGCACAGAATCTCACCCCGATAAGGGCCCGATATATATATATATATATATATATATATATATATATATATATATATATATATATATATTTTTTTTTTAAACTTGAGTAATAAATAATAGTGATGCTTAGCTCATATGATATCCTGTCTTTTCCTTAATCCACACGGGATCGATTCTTGTGGGTAGTATTTTTTATTTACTTTTTTAATCTGTTTATATACTACTTAATTTGCATATGCTTTACTACGTTTGAATATGTATATGTCAAATGGAGTATTTATTGATATTATATATCTCTTTTTATTTATAACATTTTTTTAATTATTCTTTCTTTTTTTATTGAGAAATAGGAATAATTTAAAAAAACTTAATATTAATCATTTCTCAATTAGATTACACAATAAGTTCCAAAAGAAATCTATCTCTTTTTCATTTTCTTGAATTTTTTTTCTTAACTCATTTTCAATTCATTTTTTCGAACAAGGTACTTTCATTTCACAATGCATAATCATATTTAAGTTTTAATTCTACGTTTTTTTTTGTTCAAATTTATTTTATGATTCTCTAGAATTGATTTTATTTTGTAATTTATTCTTAATAGTAAATTGATAATTATTCTTATTTGGGATCATCTATATAAAAAGATTAAATGCATTATCTTTTATTTCAATTAGAATATTTTTTTTTGCAGTTTTGAAAATTGATTAATGATTTTATTAAAAATATAAAATGCATTATCTTTTATTTCAATCGAGATTTTTTTTTTTTTGGAGAAATTCAGTTTTGAAAAATTGATTAATGATTTTACTAAAAATACAAATAAAATGCCCCAAATTTTTTTTTGCACCGGCCCCTCAAATCAATGGACAACCCTGATAGTTAGGTTATGTATAATACTATGGCCTCGTTTGATAAGGTGTAATATAGGGGTTAATAACATTGTTAATCCATACAGATTTTACAAGAGGCCCGCTATTAATTCATTGGCCCGCTACAATTCCCTGTTCCTCTTCACAAATGAAATATTGCGCTGGGCATGGTATTAAGATTACCACTTTAACAGTAACTCAATATAAAGAAATGAAATTATATTTTTATCCTTATCTTTCTCCACATGTTTGTAGCCAATTTCACTTCTCATTAGTGAGTTTTATTCTTCTCTCACATCGCCCCACCACCTTCTTCCTCCCTACTCAAATCTAGTATTTCTTGTTTCAAATTGAATAAATCTCTCAATTCTATATATCATCTTTATCTATATTGGAAGCCAATTCAAAATCGCTTCTATTTGCTCTTAGTTTGGATTCCACACAGCACCATAGTTGGGGAAGGAGGTGACCTGAGTAGAATCGAAATAAATTGCAATTAAAATGGGAAGAGGAGAACCCAAATAATCTAAATTAAAGTGTGATTAAATGTTAAAAAACATTATTATTATTTTTTGATGTAACGTGCATTCTTAGATTAAATAAAATAAGTTTAATATGTTATCTCATATATATAGTTGATAATTATATTTTACACTTCCAGTAAAATAAAAAAATAAAAAGAAAATATTTACTTTTAGGAATGGGGAACATCATCTTACTTTCCTTCCTCGTTGACGTACACTTCTAATAACATAATTATCACATTATATTATTATTATTATCATTAAAAAAAAAATTCTACCAAACTACATCTACAATCTATGTCTGTATATTTCAAATCTAATTGCAGTTTTCTAATGGATTAGGCTGCACTAATACTAATAGGTTATCCAAATTCAACAAAATTTTTGTAGGTTTAATTAATTAAGGTTTAACATTATCAATCATACTATTATTACTAAGATAAGTGTAGTTGGTATTTAATTAAATAGGCCGTACATGCTATATGTTTCGAGTATTAACAGATATAAGTGAGGAATTAAGGCATATTTTAAGGATTCAAAAGTGTTCAGTTGAGCCCAATACACTGTCAGCCCATTTAGTGTGGCGTTTAATTGGATCAGGTATTAAATGGGCCTAAAAGTAATTAGCCTATTCGTTCTGCCCAAATCGTTAATATTGGTTGAAAGTTGTGACCTTTGACTCATTTTACTGTGGAATTTAGAGAGATCAATTTCAATCCTATAATTTTGTTAAATCAAATTTTGTCCAAAAACTTTTATTTTTATATATTAATTATTTTGTATCAATTTCAGCACTTTAAATTTTTATTTTTTTTTAATTTCAGTTATTTTGTAAATTTTTTGTAAACTTAAAGAATATGATCATATAAGTTTGATTTTTTTTTCTAAAGGACTGAAATTAGAAAAGTTAAAAATAATAGGATTGAAATTGATACGAAAAAACTTTTATATATATATATATATATATATATATATATATATATAAAAGGTTAAAAAGAACTAAAAATTGAATTCAAATAAAATTACAAGATCAAATTTGAAACTTTCTCCTGAGATCTAGGTGGAATTAAGAAAATCCGTACACCCCCCAAATACTATGTTACTCCTTTCCAAATCAAAATTTATTCAATGTACTTAACAATGTGATTTACCACCGCCTGAACACCATCGAAGCGGAAGCCATGGTTCGACTTTCTCGGTATGTTTTTATTGAAAATTTATATGTAATTTTAATCGATCGAATTTTGTTGGTTAGAGTGAGATTAAGATTAGGAAACACGAGAAAGGTGAAGGCAGAATCTTTAACACAGTAAGCCAGAAACGATTAACTCAAAGATCTAATATGATGTCCATCCTAAGAGGGAATTTTAGCTCAAGAGTGTTGCGAAATCTCATGCGAAACTGGACAAAACAAAAATATATTGATTTATTGTAATTTTATCCTTCATCGAGGTTAGTATTAACACTAATTGTGTTTGTTCACGGTATATATCGAGTTACATCATGCGCATTAGTTATATGCTCTTCATTGCTTTATGGATATGTGTCTATCTTCCGGATAACCATAGAATATCAGGTGTTTTGCTATGATTAATTGTGAATATTCTAAACTACCTACGTTATGCATATGGCTTTTTAAGAATAAATAAATAAATGTGTACATATGTATATCAAAGTGTTCGATTAGTATTATTCCCCATTTCTCCAAATTACGCATGTTTGTTTATTTATTTATTTTGAGAGATTGTGAGACGAATTTTTTGTGAGACGGTTGTGAGACGGGCTGACCCATTATTAAAGTATATTTATCATATAGGTAAAATATGCTTATTTGTAGTTAAAGTATGTCAATAATGAATCATATTATAGCATCCTAAAATCATACTTTAATTCATCATCAATCATACTTTACAAAACGTACTTTAACAACCATTAAACATACTTTATCTATATAATAGGCATACTTTAACACGTCTCACAAACGATCTCACATAACTAGCGTCTCACAAGAGACTTTGTAATTTTTTTTTTGGAGATTAAGAAATTCACTTTTGATACACTTTAATTACTTTTCATGGGTAATGTACAATTTTTAACTAATAAAAAGTGTAAAGCATATCATGTTTGTTAAAAATATGATATTAGGTTATTGTGTAGGGTGCTATTACTATATTAGGATTGTTCACGGGAGCATGTAACCTGCGTGATACGCGGACTCGTTAAGTTATTTTTATATAATTAAATTATTATTTTAATTTAATATATTCAAATATTAATATTTGAGCTCTACTTAACCAAATAATTTAAGATATCTCAAATTGTTAATTTAATAAGAAAACCATTATTAATAATACAATTCTCTACTTTATATGTAATATAAGTAGATCCATGGTTTTGGACAGTGTCGCCGCCTCCGCCTCTTTGACTTCTGTTCCATCCGATAATAAAACCCCCGAACCGTAAGAGATTCCAACTACTTCTGTATTTTTGTTCTTAGGACTTGCTTCAAACTATTGTTATTGTTATTTTAATTAATAATGAGTGATGTTGTTGCTACATTTCCTTGAAATCCTTGATAACTTCATAGATTTGGTCTCTATTTAGCACTCTTAAACATAAATATATCATAAGAAGTTACAACCTTATAAGATGGCTTATATAATATAATGTCCTAACCTTGATGATTTGTTGTTCCTTTAAGAATTTTAATATCAAGAATATTTTAAGGGATATATATTCAAGGTTTTAAGTAGTTGAAGTGAGACCTCATTTCCTGGATTATGGTTAAGGATTGATCTATGAGTGATATAATCTAATGCCATCGCTTAACATAGATGAACATAATTTCTTTGGCATATTAGTTTTAAAATTGATTCAAATTAAATTTTGAAAAAAAAATGATTTTAAGGCTGTAAGTTTTGTGGTTGCAAATAACTTTCTCAAAATGAGTTAAAACAGTTTAAGCAAAAACTATTTCATGAGTAAAAATAGCTTTAAAGGAATTATTTAAGAAATCTCTATCTTCTTAAACTTATTTTTTACAAGAAAATAAATCAATGTAACCTTTTCAAATAAGTTTAAAAAAAATTTAAATGAACATATTTTTACTTGGAATGTAGGAAAAAGATCTTAGTTGTCAAGTGATCATAAAATGCATAAAGTTCTTGAAAATGTTTTCAAAGTATCATGCTGCCATAGTTTTGTAAAACATGTATATCTCTCAAACTACTTCATGAACTAAAAATCTGTTCCAAATGCATAAACTAAACACATATATGATCATTTACATGTCTTTACTCACTCAAAAATCATATATTTTATTAGTGTAAAAGACTTGTAAAATTTCAGCAGTGTTTGTGAGAAACAGTATGACAACAGTTTAGTAAATCAACAATATCTCTTAAAATAACTAATGTATTTCAAAGATATTTTATACGACTATACAGGACTCATATATGAACAACTTTTATCTCTAATGTTTTCTGTAATTCGTTCATTTTATATGCTTAATAAATAAATCAAGTTTAGCTTGTGTTTTTCGCATGCATTTTGTCACAGTTTAGTAAAATGCCCATAACTTTCATTTGAGTGAATATTTTGTTATGAAATTTTGCAGATAGTTATTTAACTTTATAATAAACATTTTTTATTCTTTGTGGGTAGCCAAAATCCTAACATAAATAGGTCATTTTCTAGCTTGAAAATAGAGACAGATTATGGAAATTTTGAAGTTTAGTTGCATTTGCTAGAACTTGAGCAATACTTAAGCATGTGAGTTAAAATGTCATTTCTTACATTTAACAACCTCCCATTTTTATATAACATACACCAAAACTCCACAAAACCATCATGCATTAGCCCCTCCTCCTTCTCATTTACATAAATATCATATCTATAGGATGTAGTGTGAGAGGATTACCTTGAAAGCTTAGAATCTTGTGGTGGTTTTGATGGTATTGGAAGGATGACTTCACCCCTCCACTTTGTAGTAGTTTTATGTATATTAAGAGATAAAAATTGAAGTAAAGAATAGATGTTGATTATTATTAGATAATGTGAAGATTAACATGGTAGTGAGACTTTTACTTACCTTGGTGGTGGGATTCTTAAGTAGTAAATCTTTATTTCTTGAGAAGGATGTCTTGAGCAACTTTGAGATTTGTCTCCAACAATTTTTAAGGATGGTATTTTTAATGGAGAGGTGTTATGTGTTGTAAGACACTAACATTGTTGCTAAAAATGTGGAAGAAGAGAGTTCTTCTCTTTTTGATTTTTCTTGGCCTTGGAAATGTGGTTTAAGCTCTACCAAGAGAGGAGAGATTTTCATGGAGGTGAGATACACTTTGGGCATACGGATATTGTGTTCTCTTACACCAACATAATCACTCATAGTGAGAGAGTTAGCTCTTCTGGCATTTTCTTCTTGTACACTTTCCATTTGCCTTTTATTGTTTGTCTTGTTTTAGTCGTCTTATTAGTCATGAATCTCATCATTAGGAGCATGTATGTAGTATATGTAGGATTGATCATGAGCATAATGAGTCTATCATGTATTTGATCACAAAGTGTATTATATCTATAATATATGTAGGTATAGAGTTTAAATATTGTCTTATTAGTGATATGATACATTGTGATATGTATCATATTGATTTTTAAAATGCATTTTAATTACTATGAAGTATGTTCTATTCAAGTTTTAATGATATATATATATATATATATATATATATATATATATATATATATATATATATATATATATATATATATATATATATATATATATATATATATATATATAGTACCTTAAGGGAATTGAGAACCAACTTATGATCATAATACCTTAAGGAAATTGAGATTAAGAACAATTTTAGGAGATTTAGACTTGTAAAAGAATCCAGAAGCTAATTATCTTGGCCATAGGGATTAGGGGTAAAAAAGTGATTGCTTTTAATCCAAAAATTAATGAAGTTCACCATCAATAGTTATGCATATCTAGCTAGATTCTTAACCATGATTATGATTAGCCTTACTCTATTCTTAAGTGAATTCTATTTACGTTCTATTCATCATATTATTTGCTTGATATTTGATACATTTAGTTGCTAGTTGAAATCTTAGTTAATTGATTAGAACAATAAGTAGTCTAAATACCAAACCTTCAATTTTGTCACTCTTACAAAGCATAAATCAATGACAAATCCGGATATAACCATGAGTTTACTTTCTCTTGGGACGACATACTAATAAATTTTGTTGCTTGGTCACACGTGTACAACAACGATAAAGTCTATTACTCTAAAACATTTTACAAGAATTGCGACTAAGAACATGGCGCCGCTTGCCGGGAAAATGTTAAACTTTTGGTTGTAACGAGTTTGAATTTGATTAGTTTTGATAAGAGGATTTCTTTTATTTGTTACTTGTTTACTTGTCTTGATTACTTGGTGAGCTAATTTGAAAATTCTTATAGGTACATGCAAACGCGTTCAAGGTCTCAATCTATTGAACATTTGAACTTGAAATTAGAAGATACCTTAAGAAGTCAAAGAAGAGGAGTGTTAGAACCTACGGAGAGAGTCATGGAAAACGCAATGGATATTGCAAATATGGTTGATGAAGAATGTAATTTGAGAAATTTTCAACAATGGGGTGATAATGCTAGAGGAGGATATGTGAATCCGGAGTTTGTGCCACAAGTTAATGCTCAACAAGTTCACTTGCATAATCAACAATTGCAAGCAATAATTCAACACTTGATGGTGTTGGATTATATACTAAAAGTCTTGCTTTTTGTATGTACAATGTTATAACAATTTATTTGAAATGAGAATCATATGATCAAATGATTGCGTCTTATAATTTATTTATATGCACGATGCAATAGTCCACTTACTTTATACTGTAGATAATATATTGTGCGACAACACGCGAAAGATCATAATATCGGTTTTCTTACAAAGTATAAATAGATGTTCACAACCGAGATAGACGGAGACTCTCTATCGGGCTGGTTGTAGTGTGGTTTGGTATTAGCTTATCTTGGCTATAGAATCACATTAGTGCACTTTGTGTGTATTGAGCAGGACCGCTTGAGATCGTTCGACTTATACTGACTTATAGGAGAACTTGATCTCAGTTATTATGGATGTTCATGTTCTTAATCCCTATACAATAACCTCGACATGTAGGGCAGTGTGTATTTCTTTGATTCATCAATGGGTGAGATTTACATATAATTAAATCAACAAACTCGGTGAGTTGGGAAGTAGTGTTGTCTCTATGGTGAGCTGTTGATTGTAGAAGGAATCCATGTCCGTCATAGGTTGATTATGTCCCCTTGAGGAGCTCATAAGGATTATCATGTAAACCTGCAAGTGGATTTATTCCGTCATGATAATGAGGTTGAGTGGTACTATTCTTGGATGAGATATTAATTAATAGAGTTGTCAGTAACTTAATTAATTAATGGACATTGTATATCTTAAACATGGGGAGACTAACGAGCTCATAATAAGAAGGAACCCATAACATAATTATGTGATTAGAACGGTAGTGCAGTAATAATATTTTAGTGGTATATATTATTATTATTGAACTTAAGTATAAGCTTTGGGTTAAGCTTGGATACTTAAGCCCAATGGAGGCCCAACTCTAATTTCTCCTCCTGATCCCTACTGTAGCCCATATATAAGTCTTCTCAGCTGTCCGAAAACCCTAATCTATGAGATTAATCACGCCTAACACTGTGAGGAGGGTGAGAGAACAACAGAATGAGAAGATCTCAAAGATCGTCACCCACACGACGTTGAGATTGGACTTGGGAATACAACAGAAGACTGGAAGGTTTTTGCTGCAGCTGTCTGTCACTTTTTACGATTTTTATAAAATTGTATAGACATTATAACAGGATGTGTCATATATTTACGGAAAGCCACGGAAGAGAGGATCGTTTTGGCTCATAGATCATTCAAATCCGATATCGGATGAGAGAGTTATGCCCAAAATGGTGAGGCTGCGCAGACTGGTGGCGAGAATTCGTCTTCTCCAACATACCCTGGTGAAAGGTAATACGTTTCTTGTTTCTTGTTTCTTGCTTCCGCTGACTGTTAGAAACGTATGGAACCCTAACGATTCACGTTAACCAAACGATCGAACGCCAATAATTGGTATCAGTGCTTCGATTTCGTGGTAAAGCGTGAAACGTTAGGCTAGGGTTTATGTCAAAAGGTGAAAGGGTTTAAGTATCATGTTATGCTAGTATACCCTATTCAGTTACCATATATCTGCGTCAAACGTGGACTAGGGTTTAGAAATTATTGTTTCTTATTTAATACTCTATACGTTTGACGGAAAAAATTGATAAATTTTCAAAAATTTGATAATTTGGAAATTTTTGAAATTTTGATAATCTGGAAAATTTTAAAAACTTGATAATCTGGATATTTTCAAAATTTTGATAATCTTGAAATTTTAAAAATTTGATAATCTGGATATTTTTGAAAATTTGATAATCTGGAGATTTTGAAAATTTGATAATCTGGATATTTTCAAAAATTTGATAATATGGAAAATTTTAAAAATTTGATAATCTGGAAATTTCAAAAATTTGACAATCTGGATATTTTCAAAATTTTGATAATCTGAAAATTTTTGAAAATTTGATAATCTGGAAATTTTTGAAATTCTGATAATCTGGAAAATTTTGAAAATTTGATAATCTGGATATTTTCAAAATTTTGATAATCTGAAAATTTTAAAAATTTGATAATCTGAAAATTTTGAAAATTTGACAATTTGGATATTTTCGAAAATTTGATAATCTTAAAATTTTTGAAAATTTGATAATCTGGAATTTTTTGAAAATTTGATAATCTGGTCGATATCAATGATTTCGATAATATGGACGATATCAACGGTCAATATCGATGATTTCGATAATCTGGACGATATCGACAGTCGATATTGATAGTTTCAAAATTTTGATAATCTGAAAGTTTTTGAAAATTTGATAATTTGGTCGATATCGATGATTTCAAAAGTCTGGTCGATATTGATGGTCGATATCGATAGTTTCAAAATTCGATAATTCGGAGATTTTCCAAAATTTGATAATCTGGAGATTTAAGAAAGTTTGGTAATCTAGAGATTTTTGCCGACACTTGTGCTTGGTGGAGAACAATCGAATTCGCTGATATATAACTGACATAATTGATTTTATTTTCTGATTGTTATTATATTGTATGCATGTTTTCTGTGATTTACTGCCTCATTTGCCGTAAAAGAAGCATGCTACGTTGCTTATTTTATTTTGAATATTATATGCATGTAAAACCCTCAGTATTAAATAATTAAGTGGGAGAGGTGATTGATAAATAATTTCCGCGGCCTTCATTATTGGTTTGTAAGTGACGTGAGTAAGCTTGCGTGCTGGCATAGACCTTCCTACCCATCGGATGAGTTTATTCACGGATCACTGGTACAGACTTCATCAAATAATTATTGTTAGTAATGTGATGCACATGAACTTGCGTGTTGGCATAGACCTTCATCCCCATCGTATGAGTTTATTTGCGGATCACTGTACAAACTTATAATTGATGACTGTAGGAAGTTATCTGAGCGCGTGTGTATTTCTCCATCTGTAAGGCACATAAGCTTGGGCCGCGAACTTGGGGTCAAATAATGGTGTACACTTAGATATAAATAGTAAGTATCCTCCCCATCAGAGTCACTGCTTTTATTTGCATGGTTAAAGAGGAACCGACTATTAATTATTTTGTCATGAGGTTAGGTTGACAAATGAAATTAATGAGTAAAACCTTCTCTTGTAAATATTTAGGTTTGTAAACGTCCACACTATCGTGGCTTGCAGACTCACGGTGCTTGAGATGTCGGTGAATTTTATTTCTATATTGTTTTGAGGGAATCAATATAAATGGATAAATTCGAAGATTTGATCGGTGCATTTATTTGTGATTCTCTATAGTTTCAAATGGTTTTATCTCGCTTATTGTTTACTAAAATAAATATATTCACTGGTTCAATATTAGATGATTAAAAAAGAATCTTGGTTTTGAATTTTACTGCTTAGGAAAATATAAATATGTGTTCTCACTAAGGATGCCACATGATGCCTATTAAAGTCTCTAGTGGAAAGGTGAGAGGTTCATAGAAATATGATGGTCTCATGCGACTTTTCAGATACTTGAGTAAGGTTAAAAGGCAAGAGGTCATGGTTAACTTGATGAATCAATTGAAAATGCTTGAAATAGAAATTGAAGGGGAAACCTAGGTCAATTTATTCTTCATTGTTTGCCTAGATGTTTTGAGGAAGTTCCACCTGAATTACAAAGAGGTTGTATATGGTGGGAAATTTCTGACAAAACATGTGGCAAAGGAAATCTAATTTCATCAAGATGTGAACAAAGTTAGTATCTCATTCACTAGTTGTTGAAGCATGAATACTGATGGCATCTACTGACACGTTATGTGTAGATACCGGAATCACTAAAAGCGTGTAACTTAGTGATGATGAGATTATTATGGATATGGATAATACTACGAGAGTAGTGGCTGTTGCAGTGGGAGTTGTTTATTTATCTTACGATGGGAACAAATGTTTGGTTATGAGAAATTGTCTTTACGTACTTTTTCATAGAAAGAATTTCATTTCATTTTCTATGCATTTACAGATGGATACTCCATTTCATTTAAATGACATGGTCATAGTGATGAGGGATGAAGTTATAATCTGTTGTGGTACGTTAGTGACAATTTGTAAACTCTTAAATCATATTTATCCTACAGGTGCAACAAATAGTAATTAATAACGCGTCTTCTAATCTTAATAAGAGAAAGACTCTTTTGGAAATGATTAAATAGATGATGAGTTATTTGGAATTATTAAATTCATTTTATGGATATGCCCTAGAAACAGTAATTCATATGAATGTTTGTCTGTTTGTGGGATATCCTAGAAAAATGAAGAGTGATGATTTATTTAGTCCAAAAGATCGAAAGGTGATTGTTAACACAAACACTAGATTTTTGGAAAAGGGCTATGTATTAAATCATAAAGCCATGTATAAATTGTTCTAAATGAAGTGAGAGGGAAAACACAAAGTATTAGTACCAAGTGTACAAGAGGATATACCACAAAGTAAACTGCAACGCGTGTCACATCTGATACACAATTGCATGTAGTGTCTTGTCATAGTGGGAGGGTTGTTCGACAACCTGTAAGATACATATTTTGAGAGAGTCGTGAGACTTAGTTCCTAGTAAACATGGAATAGACCCATGGGTATGACAAAGCACTACAAGATGAAAATGCAGAATCTTAGTAAGTTGCAATGAATGTTGAAATAGGATCTATGGATTCTAAATTATATCTAGGAGCTTGTAAGACCACTAAATGGTGTAAAAGCCATTGGAAGTTGTCATAAAAATAAAAGAGGATCATACAGTAAGGTGAAAACCTTAGAAGCAAAGCTTGTTGCGAAAAGGTATACTCAGAAAGAAAGGGTTCGATTATGAGAAAACCTGTTCGCCGGTAGCTATGCCTAAATCGATCCGGATTCTTTTATTTGTTGCTACTCATATGGAATATGAGGGATAACAAATAATGTCAAGACAACTTTCCTGATTGGAAGTCTTGAGGAAAACATCTATGTGAAGCAACCAGTGTGATTCATTGCAAAGAGCTAAGAGCATTTTAATGTAAGCTTAAAAGTGTCCATCGATGGACTAAAGCGAGCTTCAAGATCATGAAACATCCGTTTTGATGAGGAAATCCAGTAATATGGATTTATTCAATGCGCGGATGTGTCTTGTGTATTGAAAAGAGTGATGAAAATGTGGTAGTATTTCTTGTACTTTACATAGATGATATATTGCTCATTGGAGACAATGAAAAATTATTGTCGGGTGTATGAGTATGGTTAATAAAGCAATATGAAATGAAGGACTTAAGCAGAGTAAAATTATACTTTTGATCACGGTAATACGGATCACAAGAAAGGATGTTATGCTTGTCTCAAGCTTCATGAGATGATACGATCCTTATTTGTTTTAGCATATGACTTTATCTTAGGAAATATGTCTTGAGACACAAAAAGAAGATAAAGGTGATGAAAGCAGTTCCTTATGTTTCGGCGAATAAGGAAGCTTAATCTAAGGAATGCTAAATACGAGAATGGATAACTGTATTGCCAATGGCATAGACAATGGGTATCAAAGGTAACTCGAAATAAGAATGTTGAACTGTGGTAACACATAATTTTGAAGTACCTGAAAAGGTAGAAATTATATGTGGACTTACCGAATAGATTCACTGCTTCTTATGGGTTACGTAGATTCGGATATTTCAAATCAGATAGAGACGACAGTAAATCCACCTCGAAGGTATGTGTTTAATTTTAGGAAGTTGAGTCATAATGTGGAGGAGTGTTATATAGAAATATATTTCAGACTCTAAACTCTATCATGGAAAGATAATAAATTGGAGCCTCTGAGGCAGCTAAAGTATCTGTGTGACTCTAGAAACTTCATGATGGGCTTCGAAGTGATTCTAAGTTTGCCTAAGGTTATCACATTTATTTTGATGCTAATGGTGCAGTTGCAAACTTGAAAGAATCACGAGCCCATAAGGCAATTAAACACATGGAGCGCGAGTACCACCTGTTACGAGAAATCGTATGATGAGGAGAAGGTTGTTGTCGCCTAGATTGCATCGGATGATAACCTAGTAAATCCATTTATAAGGACCTTAAGGTGAGA
Organism: Pogostemon cablin; assembly: GCA_023678885.1. NCBI lineage: Eukaryota > Viridiplantae > Streptophyta > Magnoliopsida > Lamiales > Lamiaceae > Pogostemon > Pogostemon cablin. The sequence continues at coordinate 10,593,369 of CM042960.1, forward strand.
GTTTTTGATGGTCGTGTAATGGGAGTGGGAATCAGATGTATGGCAGTAGACATGACAGCATAGTCTTTTAGTATAAGTGGGAGATTGTTGGATTATATACTAAAAGTTATGCTTTTTGTATGAACAATGTTATAACAATTTATTTGAAATGAGAATAATATGATCAAATGATTGCATCTTATAATTTATTTATATACACGATGCAATAGTCCACTTACTTTATACTGTAGATAATATGTTGTGAGACAACACGCGGAAGATCATATTATCGGTTTCCTTATAAAGTATAAATAAATGCTCACAACCGAGATAGACGGGGACTCTCTATCGGGATGGTTGTAGTGTGGTTTAGTATTAGCTTATCTTGGCTATAGAATCACATTAGTGTACTTTGTGTGTATTGAGAGGGACCGCTTGAGATCGTTCGACTTATACTGACTTATAGGAGAACTTGATCTCAGTTATTATGGATGTTTGTGCTCTTAATCCCTATACAATAACCTCAACACGTAGGGCAGTGTGTATTTCTTTGATTCATCAATGGGTGAGATTTACATGTAATTAAATCAACAAACTCGGTGAGTTGGGAAGTAGTGTTGTCTCTATGGTGTGATGTTGATTGTAGAAGGAATCCATATCCGTCATAAGTTGATTATGTCCCCTTGAGGAGCTCATAAGGATTATCATCTAAATCCTGCAGGTGAATTTATTCTGGCATGATAATGAGGTTGAGTGGTACTACTCTTGGATGAGATATTAATTAATGGAGTTGTCAGTAACTTAATTAATTAATGGACATTGTATATCTTAAACATGGGGAGACTAACGGGCTCATAATAAAAAAGAGCCCATAACGTAATTATGGGATTAGAACGGAATGCAGTAATAATATTTTAATGGTATATATTATTATTATTGGACTTAAGTATAAGCTTTGGGCTAAACTTGGATACTTAAGCCCAATGGAGGCCCAACTCTAATTTCTCCTCCTGGTCCCTACTGTAGCCCATATATAAATCATCTCAGTTGTCCAGAAACCCTAATCTATGATATTAATCATGCCTAACACTGTGAGAAGGGTGAGGGAGTAGCAGAATGAGAAGATCTCGAAGATCGTCGCCCACACGACGTCGAGATTGGACTTGGGAATACAGCAGAAGACTGGAAGGTTGTTTGCTGCTGCTGTCCGTCACCTTTTACGATTTTTATAAAATTGTACAGATATCATAATAGGACGTGTCATATATCGAAAAGCCACGAAAGAGAGGATCGTTTTGGCTCGTAGATCACTCAAATCCGATATCGGATGAGAGAGTTATGCCCAAAACGGTGAGACTGCGCAGGATGGTGGCGAGAATTTTTCTTCTCCAACATACCTTGGTGAAAGGTAATACGTTTCTTGTTTCTTGCTTCCGCTGACTGTTAGAAATGTATAGAACCCTAATGATTCACGTTAACCAAATGATTGAACACCAACAGATTGCACAACAAGAAGCAAGGAATAATCCTCCAATGGTGCAAAATCAACCCCGTGGTAATGGAAACAATAGAGCGGGAATGAACTTCCGTGATCACTTCCAACCCCAATATGGGAATTATGGAATGATCCCGCCATTGAATGTGAATAATTTTGAGATAAAGACGGGATTGGTCAACATGGTGCAAGCAAATCAATTTGGTGGTGGTGCAATGAAGGATCCGAATGCTCACTTAACCCAATTTACGGAGTTAGCCAACACAATCAAGATAAATGGGGTAAGTGAGAATATTGTGAAAATGAAGCTTTTCTCGTTTTCATTGAGGGATAGAGCTAAAGCTTGGTATCATACTATACCACCGGGATCCTACACCACATGGAGAGAGTTGACACAAAGATTTTTGAGCAAGTATTTTCCCCCTTCAAAGATGTTGCATCTAAAGGGCAAATCTTTCAATTTAAGCAAATGCCGCTTGAGACATTTAGTGAAGCATGAGACAGATTCAAAGAGATGCTAAGGAGGTGTCCACAACATGAATTTCCTGAAGATCAACAAGTAGGATTTTTCTATACCGGATTGAATGAGAGTGAACGAATGCTTGTTGATGCTTCATCGGGAGGTTCTATATTGGGGCAAACTCTGGAAAGAGCAATTGCTATATGTGAAGAGATTGCTTTGAATACGGGTCAATGGCCTATGGATCGAGTTGCAGGTATGTATGAAAGGGAGAGAATAGCTAAGATGGAAGATGTGTGCTTGCAACAAGTGAAAAAGGTGGAGGTACCTAAGGAAGATATGACCGACAAGGCTATTACGGAGATACTTAAAAGGATGAATGCTAATTTGCAAGTATCTCCGAACTCTACACCTATAGTGAGTCAACAAGTACTTGCAAATCCTCAACAAGGTGTGCCGTTATCTTTGATGAATCAACAAGTGTTTCCTAATCCTCAATAAGACATGTCTATGCCTAATATGAGTCAATCTTCTCAAAGTTGTCAAATGCCTACATCTATGCCTCAACAACGTATGTCCTCTAATTTTGGAATTCAAAATACTTGGTGCCCACCGGAGATGTCGCTTGAGGAAGTTGCCTTCATGCAAAGATGAAATTTACAAGGAAATTATGGTGGTAACTTTGGTAATCATGGAGGAGGATATCCACAAAGACAAGGAGGATGGGGCAAGGTAACTTTTAAGAAAATTTTAATCAACCTCGTAGGTATGAAAATTTGTCATTCAGAAATCAAGAGAATGCCCTCACTCTTCCATCGGGCATCAATCCGGGGGAGAAATCTTCAAATGGTGAAGGAAAGCCTATGATGAAAGATCAAATGGCTAAAATGTTTGAATTCATGAAGGAAGATAAGGAAGAAATAAGACAAAAAGATGAGGTAAATGATAAGAGAATCAAACCTTTGGAAACACAAATGAGTCAAATGGCAAGTGAAAGGGGAGATGTTCATCGTCAAGGGAAGTTTCCATCTACGACCATTACTAATCCTAAGGAGCAATGTAAGGCTATTGAACTTCGTAGTGGAACAAAATAAAAAAGACCTCTATGCCGATGGAAGTAGAGGAAGTAGAGTGTGAAATTGAGCCTATGGAAAGATTGGATGAAGAAGGGAAAGAGAAAGAAGTTGAGATTGTTGAAAAAGATGAAATTACCCCTATATTTGAAGAAGAAAAGGTGAAGTCTCCAAAGAAATGGGAAAGATGTAGAGAAGCAAAACGAAAAGAGAGAAAAGAGAAGTTTGAAAGGGATGAATGGAGAATTCCCAAGTTGCCCGTTGCAATTCCATTTCCACAAAGATGCTTGAAAAAGAGATTAGATGAGAATTTTGCCAAATTTGTTGAGATGTTGAAGAAGATACATGTGAATATTTCTTTTGCGGATGCTTTGCTTCAAATGCCAACTACTCCAAGTTTTTGAAGGATATTTTGTCAAAGAAAATAAGCTTGGGAGAGTTTGAAACGATGAATTTAACGGAGGAATGTAGTGCGATCTTGCAAAAGAAACTCCCTCCTAAATTGAAAGATTCGAGAAATTTCACTATTCCATGTGAGATGGGAGAGCATGAAAACTACAAAGTTTTATGTGATTTGGGGGCTAGTATTAATTTGATACCCTTGTCAATTTTCAAGAAGTTGGGTATTGGTGAGGAAAAACCGACTTCGGTCACACTTCAATTAGCCGACCGATCGTTGACACATCCAAAGGGAATTGTAGAAGATGTTTTGATCAAAGTTGGCAACTTTATTTTTCCCGTTGATTTTGTGGTATTTGATATGGATGAAGATGCTAATGTTCCATTGATACTTGGGCGACTGTTTCTTGCCACGGGGAAATCATTGATAGATGTGGAGAAAGGAGAGCTAACTTTGAGGGTGAATGAGGAAGAAGTGATATTTTAATTAAGAGAGGCTATGAGGTATCCTCGGAATAAGGAGGAACGTAGAAGATTAGAGGTTGTGGACAACATTGTTGAAGAGCATATGTATCACCTTCACTCCAAGGATCCGTTGGAGATTACCATAAGCCACTCTTACTCTATTGAATCTATAAAATCTAAATCTTCTTTTTGTTTAGAAAATGATGAAATGATTGATGAATTGCATGGTTTAAATGCTTGTAGGGAACTCACAAGTGAGGAAGTTAAGGAAGCAAAAGTGGAGATACTTGATGAAGAACCAAAAAAAGAAGCGCAAGAGAAGAAGAACGTAGAGTTGAAACCATTACCGGAGCATTTGAAGTATACTTACTTGGAAGAGAATGAGACGTATCCGGTAATTGTATTTTCTTCCCTTAGTGATTTAGAATTGAAAAAGTTGTTAAGAGTGTTGATGGAGCATAAATCTTCTATTGGTTGGAGTATAAAAGATTTGAAAGGTATTAGTCCATCTATGTGTATGCAAAAGATACATTTGATTGATGATGAGAAGTCTTGTTTACAAAACCAACGTAGATTATATCCTATAATGCAAGAAGTAGTAAGAAAAGAGGTGTTAAAATGACTTGATGCGGGAATAATCTTTCCAATTAGTTATAGTCAATATATAAGTCCTTTACATGTAGTGGTAAAAAAGGGTGGTATGACAATTGTGTGATCCGATACAAATGAAACAATTGCCACTAGAATTATCACGGGTTGGAGAGTATGTGTTGATTATCGTAAATTAAATGAAAATACTCGTAAAGATCATTTCCCATTGCCATTCATAGACCAAATGTTAGATCGACATGCGGGGCATGAGTACTATTGTTTTCTTGATGGTTATTCCAGGTACAATCAAATATTGATTGCCCTAGAAGACCAAGGGAAGACAACTTTCACATGTTCTTATGGTACATTTGCATTTAGAATGATGTCGTTTGGTCTATGTACTGCCCCTGTCACTTTTCAGCGTTGTATGATGTCTATCTTCGATGGTTTAAGTGAAAATATTATGGAGGTGTTTATGGACGATTTTTTCGTGTATGGTTCCTCTTATGATATTTGCTTGACTAATCTCACTATTGTGTTACAGAGGTGAGAAGAGTCGAATCTTGTGCTAAATTAGGAAAAATACCACTTTATGGTGACTAATGGGAGAGTCTTGGGAAATCATATTTCAAAGCATAGTTTAAAAGTGGATATAGCTAAAGCGATAGCCATAGAACGTCTTCTCCCTCCTACTAGTGAGAAGGGGGTGAGATCGTTCTTAGGTCATGAGGGCTCATTATAGACGCTTTATTAAGGATTTTTCCAAAATTGCTAGACCTCTTTGTAAACTACTTGAAAAAGATTGTCCATTTAACTTCAATGATGAATGTTTTGTTTCATTTTAGGTGCTCAAGGATGCTCTTACTTCTTCTCCAATACTTGTTACCCCGGATTGGAGTTTACAATTTGAATTACATTGTGATGCTAGCGATCAATCCATAGGAGTGGTGTTTGGGCAAATGAGGGAGAAAAAGTTTAGAGCAATTTATTACGCTTCAAAGACATTGAATTCGTCCCAAGTTAATTACACTACAACGGAGAAGGAATTTTTAGCCGTTGTGTATGCTTTTGAGAAGTTTCGACCATACTTGGTTGGAACACAAACTATTGTTTACACGGATCATGCGGCTATAAAATACCTAATGAGTAAGAAAGATGCTAAACCTCATTTAATCCGTTGGGTGTTACTTTGGCAGGAATTTAATGTGATTATCAAGGATAAGAAGAGCGTGGAAAATGCGATTGCGGATCATTTGTCTAGATTGGAGAATGGAGGTGAGAATGAAGATATGAAGCTGATTGGGGATGAGTTCCTGGATGAGGAAATTTTGCAAGTTGAAGTTGAGAAAGTGTGTACTCTCATGGTGAATGTGTCGTCTTGGTATGCCGATTATGTTAACTTTCTTGTTTGTGGAATCAAGCTCACATTGCTTCATGAGTACAAGGTAAAAAAGTTTTATCTTGAAGTGAAGAAGTACTTGTGGGATGAGCCATTTTTGTTTAAAATTTGCAATGATAGAGTAATAAGGAGGTGTGTGGCCGATAAAGAAGTCATGGAGATTCTTGAGCTATGTCATGCGTCTTTGTGTGGAGGTCACTTTGGTCATCAAAAGACGGGGGCTAAGGTCTTACAATCGGGTTTTTATTGGCCTACATTGTTTAAGGATGTGAAGAAGTTTGTAGCTAAATGTGATAGATGCCAAAGAATATGGGGGAATTGGTAAGCGAGATGAGATGCCCATGAGTTTGAGAATTGATGTGAAAATATTTGATGTATGGGCATTGATTTTATGGGACCGTTTCCCCCATCTAAAGGATATGAGTACATCTTACTCACCGTGGATTATGTGTCAAAGTGGGTAGAGGCAATCCTGACTAAGACAAATGATGCATTGATTGTTCAAAGGTTCCTAAAAAAGAACATTTTTGCTAGGTTTGGAGTTCCACGGGCATTGGTAAGTAATGGAGGATCCCATTTTTTGAAAAATTGATGGAGGGATTGTTAAAAAGATATGGAGTGAAGCAACGAGTGACTATACCTTACCACCCTCAAGCAAATGGTTTGGCGGAGGTTTTCAACTGTTAAATAAAGTTAGTATTGGAGAAGACAATCAATGTAGGGAGGAAGGATTGGTCGGAAAAGCTTGACGATGCCTTATGGGTTTATCGAACGCTTTTAAATCCATCATTGGTATGTCACCGTATCAATTGGTCTATGGTAAATCCCGTGGAGTTGGAACGCCGTGCATTGTGGGTTATTAAACGCCTTAACATGGATGAAGGGGAGAGTGGTCAAGCAAGGTTGTTGAAGTTGGCTGAGTTGGAGGAGTTTAGAGGAAGAGCATTGATAACTCAATCATCTACAAGGCGAATATGAAGAGATGGCATGATGCTAAGGTCAAGGAAAATATATTTGTTTCCGGGGACAAAGTTCTTGTATTTAACTCGAGGCTTAAGTTGTTCCCCGAAAAGCTTAAGTCTAAATGGATGGGGCCATATGAAGTGCTTGAGGTGTTGAATGGACATACGTTGAAGCTTAAGGGTCCTAATAATGAATTTGTGGTAAATGGTCATCGGGTGAAACATTACTTATCTCCTTCTCAAAAGGAGATAGTGTATGTGAATACCCTTTCTTCTTAAACTTCTTTGGTTGTTTAGTAGTGTAGATTTTATTTTTCTTTTGTTTTATTATTTTCTTGTAGATTTGGTATGTAGGTGGTGAAGCTCATTGAGAAAAGTGCATATGAAAAATGACAAGTGTGCTAAAGGTGGAATGACGATGTATGCCACACTACTCTTTACAAACTTAAATTTTAACACTTGTGTTAATTTAAGTTTGGGGGGGTGCGTGGTGGTCATACTTGGTGATTATACTTGGATCTTGGAAAATGCACAATGAGTCATCCGAGGTAAGTTCATGAAGAGCATTGGTGGAAACGACAAGGGTGAGTCTCACCATATTTTTTTTGTAAATTTAATTCTCAACTTGTTTCTATTTAAAGTTTGGGAGGAGAGTGCGTGGTGTGACGCACCACTTGTTTATGCTTGAATGTGTGATGAATCATGTGTGTTTATGTTATACTGTTTTGTGGCAAAATGTGTCAATTTTGAACTTTTTCTCATGAGTTATGATTGTTTTGGTATGGTTGGTGGTAATAAAGTACATGGTAATCCTTTATTTGATCATAATTGTGGTATTAATGAGGTGAAGTATTTTTTAGCATGAATAGGGTATAGGAGAAGTGCAAAAACAGGGCAAGATGAGGTGTGAAGTGAAAAATTGGAAAAAACAGGGAAAATGCTGCACGAGCCGTGTTCAGTACACGACCCTGTAAGGATTGGCCGTGTACTGACATCAGAAGAGGCTACTCGCCCATGGATAAGGGCGAGCTCAGAACTCGAGCCATGCAGAGAATAGAAACACAGGCCGTGTGCAAAGCACGGCCCTGTAACGCATAGGCGTGCACAAACATCAGAAAATGCTACACTGCCATGACTGAGGCCGTGTAGCGGAGCACGGGTCATGCAGGGTTCAAAATTAGTTTTTAAAAGGCCGATACGTACTCACTTTCACACACGCCCTTCACTCCGTACACAGCGAATCCACTGCAATCTCCACCATTGTACATAGATTTTCATCATCAAGGTTAGTTTTGAGTGATTGTTAGTGAGATTCTTCAATTGTTTACACCAAGAACACCTCTCCAAATCCAAGATTGAAATGTATGAATTCTATGAACCCTAACTTTCAAATTTTGATAGAAATTGGGTAAATTGATGCATGGGCTTTGTGATATAGTGAGTTTGGAATGAGTTATTGATTGTTGAACATACATATTCCAATTTAATTGTTGAATTGAGAATGGAATTAGGGTTCATGAGAAAATTGAATTAGGAGATTTGTGAGAATGATGAAATTAGATTCATATGTTGTGCAAGTTGAATTATCATGCTTGTAGAATGCTTAAATTGTAGTCAAATAACTTAGATGTTGAGGATTTGGGCATGAGGCCATGTGGATTGTATTTTGAAATTCTATTGAAAAATTGTGCATGCCAAGTGTTTGATGAAATGTCTAAGTGAAAATTTTGGCTAAATTTGAGATCATATGTTCATAGTGATTAGTGATGGTATATTTTGGAACCAATTTGTGCAAGTATGATATGAATTGAAGTATAAGCTCATGGATAATTGAAAGGAGTGAGAGTGAAGTGAATGTTGTGGTGAAGCTAGAAGTTATAATGATATGAATGTGTAATGTTGATGCATAGTATAGTTCACACTTAGTTGAATAACTAGTGTGGAATCTAAACTTAATGCATTAACATCTTTAATAATGAAGTTGAATTCTAATGACTTGAGAAATTATTGTAAATTGTAGATGGCCAAGAGGAGAGTGAGACCAAGGAATGAGGATTTCATCGTCATTACCGATCCAGGAGAATTGGCTAATCTCGATGCTAAACTCATGAAAGATGGGATCCATCCAGACTACTTTGGGGTAGAATTTGAAGAAGAGTGGGGAAAATATGTGCTTCGGTGGCAGACACTCGCCCCCAAGATTAAGGCAACCTGATTTCAAGATACAACAACAATGGCAGGGTTAGGAATAGAGAAAGATTTAAGGAAGTTGTTCAGATTCTCACAGATGGAAGCGTTCTTTGATAAAAGGCCTCCTACTTACTACCATTTAACTGCCGAGTTCATGAGCACATTTCAAGTGAAAAAGGATAGGAATTCTTTCCCTATTTTAGTTACGTTCCAGTTGGACAATGTGATGAGAAGAAAGATCCCTTTATCTGTGTTGAATGAATTCTTTGGGTACCCACCATGTGAAGACCATCGGAGCTTTTATCATGGAGGTGGTTTTAATCAACAGGAATGGTGGAAAAGTTTGGTTAATGATGGGACAGAGCAAGCAGGATACATTCTCAGTTCCTCAAAAGGAACAGCGATAAGAAATCCAGTTATGCAGTACCTAGAGAAGATTGTCTCGAACACTATCTTAGGGAGATTTAAGAGTGGAGCAGTGGGAGAGAAGCAGTTATACATAATGTACTGCTTATATAATGAGCTACCACTGAACGTTGCAGCACACTCTGTGCAACATGCGGAGAGAGTTGCTAAGAGACAGGCTTCTCAGGGCTTGATGCTAGGAGGTGTGATTACTATGATCGCTCAAGGCTTGGGAATAAATCTTGCAGGAATGGAAAACAGGATGGTGAGTGAGGGACTGAACTATCAGCAGTTGATGAGGATGGAATTTTTGTCTATAGCTGGGAATCAGTATTGCTTAAGGCAAGAAAAAGGAGCCCCATTTCCTTTGCCAGCTCCAGAGCTCACTACAGTGTATACTCGGATGAGGTTTGCTAACTTAGCAATGGCTAGTACTAATCATTCCAGGGTTGTGAAAGCATTTTATAAAAGAAACAGAGAGGAGGTGGAAGAAGTTCTAAGACAGATGAGGGTTGAAGAGAACCTCGAGCTAGCCAATCTGAGAGCGGAGCCAGTACCGATGGAAGGGGATGAACAGGATGCACCACATGAGCAGGTGGAGTTTGAAGAGCAAGCTCCTGAGCCACCACAGTTTGAGGAAGAAGAGCAGCAGTAGCAGCTACCAATGGGCCCGGAATAGGGTAATGATCGATGGAACTATATGATGGATTAGGTGAGAGATATGAGGCATGTGCAGCAGACGTATGGAGCACAGATGAGGGAGATCCGAGCGGTCCAGCAGGAGCATGGAATGCATATTCAAGAGTTGAGAGCTGGACAGCGTCGTAGGGAGTACTACGAGGAGCGGTCGTGGGTGCACTCCAATAACATGGAGGAGATGATGACGATGATGTTCAATATCAATTCCCAGCGTCTCCTCGTGCGTACATTCCATGGAATGCCTATCATCCACCTCCACCTCCAGAGTCATGATGGAGTCATTTTAGTGCTTATCACTTCTAGTAGATCATTTGAAGAATTTTAGACTTGATTTGATTCGTAGATTTGGATTTGATTGTACTTAAATTATTTTGTTTTGGGAGGTTTTACTTTGGGATTTTATTTTCAGTTTTATGCTATTTAATTTTCTTTATTTTTGGTATTTTGGTTTGATTTTCATAATTTGGATGTGATGGGAATTTGATCTTACTTGTTATGGATGTGAATTGATGTGCTTTGATATTTTGAGATGAATGATTCTAGTCATGTATGTTATGTGTTTGTTATGTTTCTTGTTTGGTGAGTCTTTGATATTGTGTTATGTTTGTTATTTTTATTCTTGTAAGGATTATTTTGGTGGTATGTTTTCGGAAGGTGTTGAGTGTTTTTGAAAGTGAGCTATGATGCATTGTTTGGATAGGTGATGGAAAGCATATTAATGTTTTCTACTAATTAAAATTGAGACATGGATTACATAAGTTGTTCAATTTTGAGAAGTATGGAGGGTAATTATGTTTCTTTTGATCCAAACAAAAGCTTGTGAGAGTTGAGCCTCAACCGTGCCTCCATGACTAATTGTTGATGAGAGAACCGTTTGTACTTAGACAAACTAGAACTTGCTCTTTGACTGTAGGAACGAAGCCCGAATGGTTGAAATTTGTGATATGATCTTAGACCTTCCTTGTTAAATAAAGTCATAGCCATAAAATTCCTTACCTAAAACATTATCCCTAGTTAGCCAATTTGAGCTTATAAGACTTTTCTTTGTGATTCAAGCACAATATAAGCCTTGAAAACCCACTCGAGCCTTATATATGTAACCTATGTGTGGATAATTGAGGATGATGATTGTTTACAAGGGAAGATGTGGAAAAATATGCAAGTAAATGGAAGAAAGGTTGAATCAAGAAAACGGATGAAAGAGCTCAAGTTAAAAGCAAGTGCAACTTCAACAAAAAGTGAAAATGGTGCAAAATCATAAAATATGCTCAAGGAATACAAAAGTCAAAGAAAAGAAGTATGTCATTCAAAAGAAACTCAATGAATCCATGATATATTGATATTTAGTGTATATGAACAATTGACAAAGGGAGGAAGCTTGAAAGTGAGGAAATTGGAGAAAGGAATCATCTCTTCGATTATCTACACTTGAATAGTCACTATTACTCAAAGTTTTCTACCTTACCAAAGAGCCTAAACATTACATCCAAAAATAAAAACCTATTTGATCACTTATTGAAACTAGGGTGGCTTGTGAACATAGTTCATGAGCAAGCCTATGGTGAGTCGGTTCTTACCGGTTGACGAGTATTGTTCAAAACCCTACTCCATAGAGTGTTGAGTGCATTTGATATTCTATGAGAGGCTTGGATTGAAAGGAGTTTGATTACTCTTTTGTCATTCTTAAGATTGAACTTGTTAATCTTTCATGTTATAAATTTGATGATGTAGGGATACTTAATGTGAATTTGTAGTCCTTATTACTTGTGATGTGTTGTGGATTATGTTCGTTAGATATTTTTCTAGGTGAAAATTACTCCTCTTGTTTATCATTTTTCGTTGTTCGAGGACGAACAACACTTTAAGTTTGGGGGGTTGATCGTTGTCATTTTCACCTAGATTTTAGTGTCTTTGTTCGTGGATTTTTGGATGTTTTCATCCGTATTTGTGTCATTTTGGTGGAGTTTATGTAATTATGAGAAATATGGTATGGATTGATAGAAATGTGTAAATTAGCCTAAATATGTGCAAAACAGGTTAAGAAATTGAGAAAAAGGGAGTCAGAAGCAAAACAGAGAAGGAAGAATAGGGCGCGCTCGGACACGCCTCGTGTGCGGAACAAAGGCCTGTCCGAGGTAGCCGTGTTCGAACATCAGAACGCCGAGCTCGCCCTGGAGAAGGCCGTGTTCTGGCGCAGAGCCGTGCGCCAGCTCACGCCCCGTGTGCAGAACACAGGCCTGTTAGAGAAAGCCGTGCACAGTCGTCAGAAAATGCCACACGCCCATGGGAGAAGCCTTGTGTGGGTGCACGGGCCGTGTCCGGAAACACACAGAACACGCCAAACTAGGTGTGCACTACACGAGCCGTGCGCTGCTACATGTCCCGTATAGGTGCAAAAGGCAGTGCAGATTTCAGAATGTTCCGGAAGCTTCTAGAAGTCCCCTAAGTGATATAAAAGGATGACTTGTGCGAAAATTAAGAGGAGAGATCCGAATTAGAGCAGTTACACACACTCCACACCACATTTTCACACACTAGATCCATTTTATTCATGTCCATACATTTGATCCATCAATTCCACTTGGTCTTCAATAATCCATCAATCAATCCATCCATCCACCACTTGAGAAGAGGAAAGCATCAATGATTAAAGAAGTTAGCATTTTGAAGAGAAGGAAGGTTTTCTCCATGAAAGGGAAGCCTATCTATTTTTCAATTGTTGATTTTCTTCTTATTTTGGCTCAAATGGAGCAAGCCTTTGAATGTATTGATCTAAACACAATGTGTAGTGGCTAGTCCTATAATAGGGCTAATCATATGATTACTTGAGAAGAAGGCTAGATATGTAGGATTTGAAATGTTGAATTGAGTTAATTTTGGATTTCCTTTTATGATTAATGAATCACGTTTCATTTCAATACTTGTGTGATTAAATTCTCTAATCATAGTGTTGGGATGGTCATTCCAATATTATGATTAGGTGTTTAATTGAATCATATATTAAGATGAGCATGCATGTTAGTATGAGGGGAGGTAAGTCATACCTTTCTTATGCTTAGAACATTAATAGGAGAACACTTAAGAAATTAAGTGAAAAGAACCAACTTATGATCATAGTAACTTAAGGGAATTGAGATTAAGAACAATTTTAGGAGATTTAGACTTGTAAAAGAGTCGAGAACCTAATTACCTTGGCCATAGGGATTAGGGGTAAAAATGTGATTGCTTTTAAGTCAAAAATTAATGAAGTTCACCATCAAGAGTTATGCATATCTAGTTAGATTTTTAACCATGATTATGATTAGCCTTGCTCCCTTCTTAAGTGAATTCTATCTACGTTCTATTCATCATATTATTTGTTTGATATTTGATACATTTCGTTGCTAGTTGAAATCTTAGTTAATTGATTAGAACAATAAGTAGTCTAAATATCAAACCTTCAATTTTGTCACTCTTACAAAGCATAAATCAATGATAAATCCGGATATAACCATGAGTTTACTTTCCCTTTGGACGACATACTTATAAAATTTGTTGCTTGGTCACACGTGTACAATAACGATAGAGTCTCTTACTCTAAAATATTTTACTAGAAATGCGTCTAAGAACAATAATTATGTTATACTTATTGTATAGTCTTTTTATTCTTTTACACTTTGCACATTACATACTTCCTCTATCTGTATAATCGTTTAAAGTTTCTATAGTTTTTCAATTTCACAAACCTTTCACTTAAAAATAAAAAATATATAAAAAAAGTTATTTTAATTTTAAATTTGTCACATTTAAATGAGGACTATTATTTGATTTTGAAAACATTTAGTGGAAACATGTTCTAAAAAATGGGAAGAAAAATTAAAAAGAAAAAAAACAAGGCAATTTATAATAAAGAAAAATGAGTTAATTGCGCCAAAAGTCTTGACATTTTCGCGAATTTTAAATTAATCCAAACTTTTTAATATTTAAAAAAAAGTATACAACTTTAACAAAAAATTACAAATAGAATCATCGTCAGATATTGACCAGTTTTGACTGACCGTAGTCCTATGTGGAAAATAAAATATAAATAAAAAATAATTTTTTTTATTGCAACCCTCACTCTCTCCAGACTTTCCCTCTAACTTCTCATCCTCTCTGATCCGTCGCCAACGTCCAGCACATCTGTCGTTGCCCAGCCGTGCGCCACTGCTTATTGCCGGAAGCTCCTCCGCCCAACGAAGTCTGATACAATTTTTTTTTTATCCAGCAATCCCCTCTCTCTCTCTCCAATTTTGAAAGTCTAAACCACCATCACCACCATCTCTCATTCTTGATTTTCTTACTTCACCTGCTGCTGCTATAAGTGCAGCAATATCTCTTACTTCCTCCCAATCATCTCCTTTTCCACACAGAGCCTCCATTATTTGTAAGAAAGAATTAACGTTGTTTGATTAATGAATTAAAATTCAAAAACTGGGGTTTAGAGGTTATCCCCGTAAGTACTTTTCTACTCTAGAAATGTATCATTTTTTTGACCCAAAATTGATTCGATCAGAGCTCAGGTGACCACAGAGGCACCTGCTAAAGTGGATAAGGTTTGAAGGAAGCAAGAAGAAGGGGTGATATGCCTTTTTGAACACCAAGATCACCTAGACAATGCCCACGATGCACATGGTGTTCTCTGGCAACGGTAGCAGCGTGCGGATGGAGATGGTGGTTCTGACTTTCGACAGATCTGGAGCACCATCGACGACGCACGGTGGTGGTAGCGCCGCGGGCTCTGGGCGGCTCGGCATTCGCGACTGGACTGAGGCAACGCTGCCCGGCTGCGCACTGTGGTGGCGGTCGACGGTGCTGAACTTCTCCATGTGGTGAGCAGCGCGTCATCTCCGGTTGGAAATGGCATTGGACTTCGCTGGGCGGAGGGGCTTCCGGCAATAAGCAGTGGCGCACGACAGGGCAACGACATATGTGCTGGACGTTGGCGACGGATCAGAGAGGATGAGAAGTTAGAGGGAAAGTTTGGAGAGAGTGAGGGTTGCAATAAAAAAAAAGAATTCATTTTTTATTTATATTTTATTTTCCACATAGGACTACAGTCAGTCAGAACTAGTCAATATCTGACCGATGATTCTATTTGTAATCTTTTGTTAAAGTTGTATACTTTTTTCTAAATATTGAGTTTGTACTAATTTAAAATTCACGAAAAGATTAGAACTTTTGGCGCAATTAATCCAAGAAAAATCAACTAGTCAATCTGGATACTTTTTAAGCAGAGGTACGTGATCGCCCAGTGAGTTTTTAACTCACTTTCCAACCTAGCCTACTCTTCATGCATATGCTTCACCAAATCCTTATCAGACATCACTACATTAACCAATGCATTGGTTGATAATTAATTTTAATTATTAAAATAATAATATAAATTGAAAAATAACATAATATTTTATAAATGTGTTTATTAATTAAATTTATATCTTTTATGTACAATAAATAGAATAAAGATTTATCAATAGACTATAGAGAGAACACTAACATTGCTCACAACATGACCCTCGTCCAAATAGTGTAATAGGAGATGTAACCTGAAAATGTAACCGAGCATCCGAGCCGCATCAATAATTTAGAAATTTCCTCACCTCTGTATCCATACAAAAAAAGAGATAATAATTATCCATAAAAAATGAGATAATAATCAAATCCATGGATATATTTTCGTGTACTAATCAACCAAATGGGATATTTAGAAATGAGGTTTATAGCATAAGATTTGTGGGATTTGTGGGTTTAAAGAGAAGCAGTTATTTCCCTATTTGATGGTGCCATTTCAACATCGAGCTCTTGTTCGGACGCCGTCGTTTTGCCACAAGTTCAGTTGCGTCCGGATTTTCAGGCCCAGGCTCGGGCTTGAGTTTCAGCAGCGGAAGAAGAAGAGATGGTTGGAATTGGGACGACGCCGTTTAAGGCTTTTCGTCAGTGAACATTGGATTGGATTCTCAGGTCAATTCTCTGTCCCCTCTTCTCTCTCTTTAGGGTTTTAAGTTCTTGATTCAACTGTTGAACTATAATGAATGACCGTACTGATTTAATTTGTTTAATTTATTTTTTCCCCCAATTTACGCTGTGATTGTTGAAACTACCCGAAGATTGATCCAATTTCCTGGTTTAATTATATTCCAATATCTCATTTAGTTTTATTTTTGCTGTAAATTGACGTGTGTTCCATGAATTTGAAGAATAATTACCTCGGTGATTCATCGCACTTGCCGGAGATATAGCCGAAGTGGAGGGTTACTGTAGAATCTTTAGAGCAGCAGAGTGGTTCCATAATGCTTTAATGGATCAATTGTGCAATCCACTAACGGGAGAATGTAGTGTTTAGTATGATGTGCCATCAGAGGATAAATCATTGTTGGAGGATAAAATAGTTTCTGTTCTTGGTTGCATGGTGTGTCTACTGAATAAGGGAAGGGAAGACGTGGTCTTGGGACGATCTTCCATCATGAATTTGGATAAAACTATAATGGATGATAATGTCCCCCCACTTGCAAATTTTCGTGCCTTAGAGAATTTACTTGAGATGATCGAAGCTTAAATGTTTGGAGAAAATTGCAGAGATTGAAAAATGTATGCTATGATTCTCGCGGGAATGATCACTCTTGCCAGACATTGTTTGCAAACCTTCTAATAAAGATACACAATCGGATAAAATGGAAGCTGCATTTTGGAAGGGTGGTCAGGTAACAGAAGAAAGTTTAAACTGGCCTCTGGAGAAGGGATTTAGAACAATAATTTTTATGAAGCTATTTTATCTCATCAAAGTTCCAGTTGAAATTGGGATTAGTATCAAACCCATTTATGTACACAGTAATGAAGGAAAACGAGGGACCTCATCTGTGATCTCTAGATGATGGAAGCAATACATGGATCGCATAATGTCTGCTAAACGGAGAGCGAGAGAAGTTGAAGATTCTGATTTATCTATGATCTTCTCATTATGGATATGGGTCGCTCCAACAACTCCTTTACTTCACCTAGGGCATCCGATGATCACTCTCCAACTGCACAAAACCAATCCCAAACCACCATAGGAGCTGATAATACCAAAACGAACACTGAAAAACCTTCTGTGAATGGTGGGATAGAATCAACCGTTGACTATTATAAAGATGTGAAACCACTGGATTCTCAACTACCTCCTCCAGAAAAGAGATGTCCAACTTTTTCAGAAATAAAAAGA
This sequence comes from Pogostemon cablin, assembly GCA_023678885.1. Lineage (NCBI taxonomy): Eukaryota > Viridiplantae > Streptophyta > Magnoliopsida > Lamiales > Lamiaceae > Pogostemon > Pogostemon cablin. The sequence goes on from CM042960.1 coordinate 10,610,705, forward strand.
TCTCACCTGTAACATATTTCACTCATGAACAGAAAAGGTAGCTGCTTTACAATACAGATACAATGGAACTGCCTTGAAGAAGGAAGCTAACTCTAATTTTAGCCTCAATCAAGAAGAGACAGTAAGTGGACCTATTCAAAGTATGAAGTTATCATCAGAGCCAGATAATAAGACAATAACTAATGGGTCATATCAGGATCCTACCCTTTCTTCTTGACCCATAACTAGTATAGATAAATCAAAGGATGGTACTAGTGACCTTCTTTCTAATTGAGTACTCCCTCCGTCCCCGTTTCAATGTTTACATTTTTCTTTTTGAATATGAAACCCACCTAAAATAATTAATATATCATCCAACACTAATACATCTACCCACTTTATATTAAATATGATATTTTTTCACTCACTATCTATTAAAATATTATACTTCTTAATCAACGTGCAAAACGCATACGTAAATATTGAAATGGGACGGAGGGAGTATATTTTTAAGGTTTTTTTCTTAATGTTTCCCTTATATTTTTAATTAAAGACTACAACGCATATCTTAATCGCATTATCCCATTTTCCTAACATCAAACTTCATCAGCTCTCTAACTCCCTTCTCCAACTCCGCTGCCATCACGAACCCATCTGCCTCCACCACCGAAGGCCGCGCCACCTTCATTTTTGCTGCGCCCACGATTTTATCACGAAGCCCCTGTCTTTAGTTCTCTCCAGAAATCCCTCCGGCAGAAGCTCATCCAAATCCGGCTCATCCTCCGCCGTCTGCTTCCCCGGCGGATTCCGAACCGACCACAGAAATCTCTACCCACTGTTTTTAACCCGAACGCCATTTTCTTCATCTGTTCACCGGCGAACAACCCTCTCGATTAGTGTTATGGTTAGATTTTAAAGAAGGATTTCTTTCTCATGGGATCTCCCACCGAAGGTATCTTGCATTCTCAAAAAGTCGAATGCCCCCGTCTCACTAATTTACTGATTCTAGCTTCTAGCTGTTTCTCTAGTCGATTTAGAAATTGTCTTTTGCCTCTCATTGATTTATGCAGGTTCATCATTTTTCTTATGAATACAACACAATCTAATGAAAACAACGATGCTTTGATCAACAAAGCTTGCTTAATCAACCCTAATATCTAATGTTGTGTGTTGATTAAATCACAAACTGAAATCAAACATGAAGGAGGAAGACAAGAATTATAGTGGTTCGATCATGTTGATCTACATTCACTTTCTAAAGGAGAGTATTCACTAAGAATGATGAAAAACAGGTTACAAAGAGAATATGATGATGAAACTAAACACTTTGAAAACCCTAATCCGATGTACTAGCATGTATGATGATGAATCAATACTCTCTCTCTCTCTTTCTGTGTATAATATACACATTATATACTACACTGATGCATTCAAGACTGCACCAGCAGTTTCAACTTCTCCATGTGATCAGTTGAGTTGGTTACAACCAACTTCCAAGCTACCTAACTGCCTAACACAGCACCCTTCTTGATCATATGGTTTTTATCCCCATGTTGATCACATTGTGTTGAATCTTCACCATCCAAATCAGCACATCTTCTTCTTGAATTCAACTGAAGAACTTACCAAGTTAACTGTCATGTGTTGATGATGAACTCACAGCTGAAGCACCATCATCTGAGTTGCTTGCATCTTCCTCAACTGCCATCAAGCATGAAATAACCATACAAGCGATCAGTTGGTTGTAACTGATCACTTTAACTTCTTCTAGCTGTTGTTAATAGCTACACCTAACTATCTATCACTTAAGCTTCACTTGATCAAGCAACACCTCAACCATGACCTGCAGCAATCCTTCAGCTTCACCTCTGATCTTATGCAACATGTTGAGCTTAGCTACTCAACTTACCTTTGCTGCTAAACATTCATTACCTCTCTTGTGTATATCTATTGATATAAACCACACACACCTACACATGCATGCATAGATGCATGGTCTACATACAACAAATCTCCACCTTAGACCATGTATCATCACAAGTGATAAAATACTCTCCACATTGCTGCACTTACAGGCTGCAACTCACCTTTCCTTTTCTCTTTTAGTGAATACCAATAAGACTCTTACACAATTCAAACTTTTGAATAGGTAGAGCCTTAGTAAACATATCAACAGGATTTTCAGTTATCTTAATCTTTTTGACAGCAACTAGCTTCTCTTCTATCATATCTCTTATGAAATAAAGTCTCACATCAATGTGTTTAGTCCTTTCATGATATCCCTGATGCTTTGAGAGATGTACAGCACTTTGATTATCACAATACACCTCAATACTATTCTGCTGAACTCCAAATTCTCTCAAAATACCAGTCAACCAAATACCTTCCTTTATTGCTTCTGTAAGAGCAACAAATTCAGCTTCAGTGGTGGATAATGCCACTATGTGTTGATGTGTAGCCTTCCAACTTATTGTTGTACCAAACAAATTGAACACATAACCTGTCATTGATTTCCTTGTATCAAGGTTGGCTGCATAATCTGCATCCACATAACCAACAACAGCCTCATCCCAAACATCCTGTTTCTGAAACTTCAATCCAACTGATATAGTTCCTCTAACATATCTCAGTGCCCACTTCACTGCATCCCAATGAACAAGACCAGGATCACTCATAAATCTACTGATCACACTCATAACATAAACTAAGTCTGGTCTACAACATACCATAGCATACATTAGACTGCCCACTGCACTTGCATAAGGTATTTTACCCATTTCAAACCTTTCTTTATCTGTTTGAGGCCCTTGAAGAGATGACAGACTCAACCCTTGCTTAACTGCATTGATGCACTCTTACAAAGATTCATATTATACCTCTTTAGCACTTTATCCAAGTATGGCTCTTGAAACAACCTCAATACTCCAGCTGATCTGTCCCTCTCTATCTGCATTCCAAATATCATCCTTGCCTCTCCAAGATCTTTCATGTCAAACTCCTTTCTCAAAGTATCATTTACTGAATTGATTCCTATCATATCTCTGCAAGCTATCAGTATATCATCTACATAGAGTAGTAGATAAGTGTAGCTTCCTTTATCACACCTTATGTACACACAGCTATCATACATGCTTCTGACAAAACCATTTGAAGTATGTACTCATCAAACCTGAGATACCACTGTCTTGGACTTTGCTTCAGACCATATAGTGATTTAAGTAATAGACAAGCCTTTGAATATGCTCCTTTTAGACTAACACCTTCAGGAAATCTTCTCATCTAAATTTCCATGCAAGAAAGCTGTTGTTACATCCATCTGATGTAATTCCAAATCCAACTGAGTAACTAATGACATCAAGACCCTTATTGAGCAGTGTTTAACCACTGGTGAGAAGATTTCATTATAATCTACACCTTCTTGCTGTGAAAATCTTCTTGCTACAAGTCTTGCCTTATATCTTATTCCTCCTTCCTTGCTTGTAACTGGTTTCTTCTTATATATCCACTTACAACCTACAAGCTTCTGGTTAGCAGGTCTGTCAACAATCATCCAAATATTATTCCTTTTTAAAGATTGCAGCTCTTCTTCCTTAGCATCCAACCACTGCACACTCTCCTTACTTGATACTGCTTCTGAATATGTCCTAGGTTCATAGGCATCAATGTCTGATGCTACATACAATGCATATGATACAATATCTGCCTCTATGTATCTTATATGTGTTTTGATCTTAACCAATTGATAGCTACTTAGAGTTCTTCTTTCATTTGAACCAGATGACTCAGACATTTCTTCAGCAGCAACTTCCTCATGTACACTATCATCTCTTTGATCTTGATCATGCTGTACTACTGTTCTGTCATCATGCCCCACCTCAAACTCACACTTATCAGTAGTTATAATCTTATCAGACCCTCTCTCCAACAAAGGCATCCTTTCTTCATTGAATGTAACATCTCTACTAACTATAAACTTGTTATTCTCATAACACCATAGTCTATACCCTTTCACCTCTTTAAGATAGCCTACTAGCACACACTTAACTGCTCTAGGATCTAACTTATCTTGTTTCTGATGTGAATACATCAGACAACCTATAATCCTCAAATGACTATAATCTGGTACCCTTCCAGACCATACTTCTTCAGGTGGTTTAAATTTGAGTGCTGTGCATGGTGACAGATTAATCAAATAGGCTGCAGTAGATACTAGCTCACCCCAGAAACCTTTTGAGAAACCTCCACTACTCATCATACACCTAACTCTTGCAAGAAGTGTCTGATTCATTCTCTCAGCCACTCCATTTTGCTGTGGAGTACCTGGTACTGTCTTGTGCCTCTTAATACCTTTCTCTTGACAAAACTTATTGAATTCATGTGATACAAATTCAAGCCCATTGTCTGTTCTTAAGCACTTGACCTTGTTTCCAGTTTGCAGTTCTACTTCTGTCAACCATACTTTAAAAACTGATAGTGCTTCATCCTTTGTTTTCAAAATTTTAATCCATACCTTTCTTGAATAATCATCAATGAATGAGATAAAATATTTCCCACCTCCTATTGTTGAAGTCTTGGAAGGCCCCCAAAGATCTGAGTGAACATATTCCAACCTAGCTTTGGTATTATGCTCAGCTGCACCAAACTTCAACCTCTTTGCCTTTCCTAATATACAAGCTTCACATTGATCTAACTTATGGGTTGAGCTGATCTCAAGTAGCTTCTGTCTTGCAAGTTCTTGTAAACCTCTTTCACTTATATGACCAAGCCTCCCATGCCAAACATTAACACTACTCTCATCCTTAGTTGTATTAATTTGTCCAGTCACTATAGAACCATCCAAGAAGTACAGATCAGACCTCTTGAACCCTTTAACAACTACTAACTTTCCTTTTATGACAGCAAGTGTATCTCCTTTCAAATGACACTCATAACCTTGAGAAACTAACATTCCAAGAGATATTAGATTTCTCCTTAAGCTTGGTACATATCTAACATTCTTTAACATCCTGATTTTTCCATCAAACATTTTAAGTTTGACAGAACCAATTCCAACAATCTTACAAGTATGATCATCACCTAACATTACTGATCCTTCATCTTGTGACCTTAATTAAGTAAACCAATCTTTCCTAGAAGTCATATGAAAAGTACATCCAGAATCCATAACCCATTCTTCTGAAACTGAACTAGAACACACAAACATTGCTTCAATGAAATCAGAATCTGTAGCAACTTGATTTGTGGTTACCTGATTTGCATGAGGCCTCTTATTTCATCCCTTTTCAGCTATCTTCTTTGCCACCATTGCTTTCCATTTGAAACATTGTTTCTTGTAATGTCCAGGCTTATTGCAGTGGAAGCAATTCTTGTTTTCTTCTTCATCTGCTGGTGCACTATAGTTCTTTTCTGGCTTCCTCTTATCAACATTACTCTTACTATTCTTGTTGTTCTTGCTCCACTGGTTCTGTTTCTTCATTGTCAATCCTTCTGCATTTGCTTGTTCTGGATTCTTGTGAAGTACCTTTGTCTTAACTGCCAACAATACTTGCTCAAGGGAGATTGATTTAGCATTAGCAAACAATAAAGTATCTCTCAAACCTTCAAAAGACTTTGGAAGTGCTGACATGAGAATGACAGCCTTGTCTTCAGTTGACAGGGCAACATCAATGTTTTCTAAGTCATCAATGATCTTGTTAAACTCATCTAACTGACCAATTATAGACTTATCTTCTGATACCTTGAAGGAGTACAACTTCTGCTTCATGTACAAACGGTTGGCCAAACTTTTAACCATGTACAACTCCTCCAATTTCTTCCAAACTCCTCTTGCAGTAACTTCTTTAGAGATCTCCCTTAGAGCCTTATCTCCAAGACACAAGATGAGAGCACTTCTGGTCTTGGTTTGTTGATCTTGATCTACTGCAAGAGCAGCTGCATCAACTCCTGCAATCTGACCTTCAGGCAATGGTTTAATGGCATCTGATAAACCTTGTTGAACCAAAATTGCCTCCATCTTCATCCTCCACAGACTGAAGTCTGCCTTCTCTGTGAACTTTTCAATATCAAACTTTGTGGTAACCATTTGATCTTCTTCTCCACTGAGTCTTCTTCTTCTTCTTCTTCTTCTGGTTGGCTTCCCACAGACGGCGCCAATTCTTATTAATACAACACAATCTAATGAAAACAGCAATGCTTTGATCAACAAAGCTTGCTTAATCAACCCTAATATCTAATGTTGTGTGTTGATTAAATCACAAACTGAAATCAAACATGAAGAAGGAAGACAAGAATTATAGTAGTTCAATCATGTTGATCTACATCCACTTTCTAAAGGAGAGTAATCACTAAGAATGATGAAAAACAGGTTACAAAGAGAAGATGATGATGAAACTAAACACTTTGAAAACCCTAATCCGATGTACTAGCTTGTATGATGATGATTCAATACTCTCTCTCTCTGTGTATAATATACACCTTATATACTACACTGATGCATTCAAGACTGCACCAGCAGTTTCAACTTCTCCATGCGATCACTTGAGTTGGTTACAACCAACTTCCAAGCTACCTAACTGCCTAACACAGCACCCTTCTTGATCCTATGGTTTTTATCCCATGTTGATCACATTGTGTTGAACTTCACCATCCAAATCAGCACATCTTCTTCTTGAATTCAACTGAAGAACTTACCAAGTTAACTGTCATGTGTTGATGATGAACTCATAGCTGAAGCACCATCATCTGAGTTGCTTGCATCTTCCTCAACTGCCATCAAGCATGAAATAATCATACAAGCGATCAGTTGGTTGTAACTGATCATTTTAACTTCTTCTAGCTGTTGTTAATAGCTACACCTAACTCTCTATCACTTAAGCTTCACTTGATCATGCAACACCTCAAACATGACCTGCAGCAATCTTTCAGCTTCACCTCTGATCTTATGCAACATGTTGAGCTTAGCTACTCAACTTACCTTTGTTGCTAAACATTCATTACCTCTCTTGTGTATATCTATTGATATAAACCACACACACCTATACATGCATGCATAGATGCATGGTCTACATAAAACAAGTTTCAAGGAAGTTCTTTTAAGTTTATAGGATTTGATTCTCATGGGATTTTTCATTTGCGAGGTAATACCTACCCTATATCTCTTACAATTTTTTTATTTTTTCCTTGAAGGTTAACTGATTGTTGATTTAGTTTTAATTATAGTTAGAAATATTTGTGATCTTATCCCTTGCGATCGTGAATTCCATATATTGTCGTTTCTTTGTGTTGATTTTTTCTTATAATTCCACTGGTGGAGGATAGGAAGGAAGATGATTATGCTGATGATTGTGATGATGAAGACATGACAAGTAAGATGACTCCCAGGTTTCCTATTTAATTTTTTCCACCGTAATTCCGTTTTTTTTTTCTTTTTTTTTTCATTCACTGTGCTGGTGATGGAAATTTCTGTGATCATGGATTCCATATGGTCGTTTCTTTAAGTTGAATTTTTCTTATGATTCAGTTCATAGTTAGCCAATGCCTCACTCTCTCCTTCTATTTTAGTTTATCTATCAACTTTTTGTTGGCTTTGTTTAAGGAGATATATAATCTATCATCAAATAGAAAGATGTATTATATTCATCATAATAGTTAGCTCTTTGCTTTAGAAGCCAGTTATTGTGTATTTATGGGGTAAGAATTGGAATGGTAATCCCATATTGTGAAATAAGTATTTCAGTTCTTATGAAATGATTATACTTATAAGAGCCTTAGTGATAGTTCTTAAACAACTTCACAAGTTTTGTATGACTCATCTTTCTATGCTTTTTACATTAGAATATCTGCATCACATTTATTTATAAAGTTTTCTAAGGTCCATTCTTTTTTGTTTCCTTTAAAGGTTCATATCAATTGATTATCCATTGAAAACCAGAAGTATTATGTGTGATTCGATATTTTATATTCTTTTGTCTTCTTTTCTTTTTAGAGTTTATGCAACTCTTTTATCTTCATTCAATATTTGAATTTTCAGAAAGTAAAATTTCCACTTAAATATTATAATTAGTTCTGATTAAAATCTGTTACTGAATGAGATTTGGTAGCAAAGTAGTCCATATAAATAAAAAATTTCATTAATACTTCCTTATTCTAATGACTTGGGGTTTACTATTACAGTGATAGTACAACATGTGTGAATTGTGAGCCAAGGAAATATTTGATAGATATGGAGAAAAATGCTTTGTATCTTTAGCTAAGAAATTTCCAAATGAAGATCATTCAGATTTGCAAAAGAAGATCTAGAGAATGAATGTATGCATTTAGAAGATAATAGAAGTTTCCAAGCACTCTGTTTCTTCTGGGCCATATTTGTGATCATTTTAAAGGGTGTCTGTACTTCATCAATCAAGACTGATAAACTTGCATCTGTTTTGTAATATATTTATGGTCAACATGTAATGACCACCTCTGATTGAAATTTTAATCTTGACTTTATGACAATGTTTTCAGTAAAAGTGGTTGATAAACTAATTGCAGATCTAGAAGCATGTGGTTGCCAATGTTTGATTGCTGAAATTGGCGGAAGAGGGATGAAAATAAGATTCAACGGTTCTTCCTAACATATCCTACCCTTAAATGTAAGATTTGTATCTCTCATCAAATGCTAATAAATTGGTTGTGTTTTGTCGTATGCTTATCTAGGGCCAAACCGACTTCAAATTTGAAGTGCATGAGATAACAAGAACTAATCCAGATTCCATTTTATCATCTCATGGAGCAAGATAAGTTGTTTCTGTTGAAGTTGTTGAACACACAAATTTGTTCTTTTATTTGTGTACGATTTTACAAATGATTTTATTTTTATATGCATCATTGCCGATTTAGGTGGGTAGAATCATGATGTTTGTAACTGTGATAAATTTTAATTAGTGAATTTGAGCAGGGAAGACGATGGTCCAGTATATAGAGAGTTCATCAGGTCTTCCCAATCAAGCATATCCTATGGTTTTCATCGAAGAAAATTGGAATGCCTAGAGTGTGGAGACCATGTGATGTGGAATGCATGCTAATTACACTTTTTTGGGTAATATTGTGAACTTTTTTAGTTTAGTGCATATTTTCTCATTTTCACCTTTTTAATTGATTGCTTCTTTTTTTTTTTTTTAATACAATTGGATGAATTTCTGGATCACATCAAATTTGACCATGGTTACAAAATAAGCAGCTCTCCGATTGTGAGTGTCAGCGTAAATTATTACTTTAATTTTTTATCTTAGTATTTTACATAACAAATAATAATGATATTCCTTTTAACAATCAGTTGGTGGAGATCATGCGAGAGTTTGATCTGAAGCACTAATGAGTATTCTTGTGACTGGGGCCAACTAAATTAATTGAGTTTACGAGTGGAATGTGTAAGTTCTTACTATAGATGTTACTTTTAATTTATGGTCAATTATTTCGTGCATTCAATCTCGCTAGAATAGAATGCTGCTGGCATATGCATAATGAGGCACATTTTCTCACATTTTTCAACCTTTAGATCTTTTGGCATCTCGGTTCAGTGCAATTTTCATTATACTTTACTTATGCTCAGGGACCTGACTATTTGTAGTTCTTTAGTAAACAGAGGTTAGTTTTCTGGTGAGAAATTCACCTTTCCTCTACAATCCATATCCCTGTAATAGCTTTCTTTCTTTGCCACTTTTCCCTGGGCGTCGAAGCCATTCGCCTATAATTCGCTGCATATGGTTTTAAAAGATGTACTATGTGTTGCTTGCCCATTTTCAGGCATATAAAAAATGGTAGTGGTCGATTGATTTGGATCTCGAATGGTTAAATGCTTCTCAGTTGAGAGAAGCCGATGGATTTGAGGCTCTGGTCACTGGGAAAATGACAAATATGCAAAGAATGGATGTGAATAAGCCTTGAGCTGTCGATTCCTTCGTCCCAACAAATTAAACCTTTTACAGCCAAGTTTAGGTGTATGATATTGATGTCATGAGGTATTGATTTCATTTTTCTAGCCTCTCAAGTCTCCTTTTTCGATAGGAGAATGGAATTTTCAGTGGGTTGGATCAGGAAGCCTGGGATTCTTCTGTGCTCAGTTTCTGTTTGAGTAATAGAAATAGATATATTGTTGTATCAGATTTTTGTAGACTTGACATAGGGTACACAGATGCTTATTTATATTATTGCAGGAGAAGATTAGCTAAAAGAACCCTGAATGCAATAATGAAGATTATTACATCATTAATATTCCTACATTTCTTCTTTACTACAAACCTATTTTATATCATATGTGATGATAAATTTATGGAATGATGATTGGGTGTTGGAATGCATTCAGTATGAAATAATAATATTAAAGTAATTTTATTTGTATAAATTTCTTTAGTATTGACAAAGACGTTGAATGTATGGACTATGGAGTACTCATTTCTTGATTTATTCTGATTCACATGGTCGGTAATTTTACTAACTAGAAACGAGAACTTTTTCATTAATATTTTTATAAAATCATCAATTAAATATTAAAGAAGTGAATGAGTTAAAAGTTTCAGCAGATATCAAAGTTCAATAAAAAAAATAATAGAAAAATGTGACTGCATGAACCAGCAAACAACTCTGTATACTGCATGAACCAGCAAACAACTCTATTTATTATCTTTTGATAAGATAATAAAAATAAAGGAATTCATCTGATAGTGAAAACGAAGAAAGATAATAAAAAAAAAGGATCATTTGATGGAGAAAACAAAAATAACCAAATGTAAACGAAGAAAGATACTAAAAAAAAAAGGATCATTTGATAGAGAAAACAAAGATAACCAGAATACATCAAGGATAATTTACATTAAACAGAATTTCACGAGCCATGTTCACAAGAGACACCCCATGATTTGATCTTTAGAATTTCATAAGCAATGTGATTTATCTTCTTTTAAATAGGTGAAAAAAAATGAAAAAACCCGTTTAATAGAATAAAACTTATTAATATAACTCAGGACATATAGCATACAAAAATTTAAACCAAACGTGATCATATTTTGAGAAATTTATTTTGTTGAACAAATATTTAAAAATTTTACAAATATTTGAGCAATATTTAAGAGTTTGGATTTTTTTTTTGTTTTTAAATACTTTAAATAAACTCTAAAAAAAAGTAAATAAAAATGTGTAGTCTGACAATTTTAAAATTTTAAAGAATATAAATTTAATAAGAAAGCTTTTAACATAATAATATTAAATGTCCCATATTTAAAAAAATTAATATACAATTAATTATTAATTTTTTAAAGTATTTTTAGATATGAATTTTAAGTTGTTATTTATTTTAATAATTTAAAAATGATTAAAAACAAATTCGTCTTCATCTATTATAAATCCAGAAATTTCCAAAGGAATTTCATAACTCAAACTATCAAATAAAGACATTCTAATAAGTAAAATACAATTTTATGTCTTAATCAATGATCAAATACAACCATTTACGTTTCAAAACTTACTTTACATTGGAAATAAATAGTATATGATATTTATGAATATAATTTTAGAATTTAAGTGAAAAGAAAACGGTCCATCAATTCTCATTCTTATACACATTCCTTATTTATAAGCTTTATTAATCTACTAATTAAGTCTTTGTTATAACACTCATGTCAAGGCTTTTGGTTTGCAAGATTATTGGACATGTGGATATGGCTGTCCTCATCACTGCTATATAAGGAAAATTTCACAGTCCATAAGAATTCCTTCATTCCAATTATAATCCCGTTGGAATATATTGATCTCATAGCTAGCGGTTTTGGTCTCATAAGAATATTATAATCGAAAATTTTCATTTCAAATTAACTTATATTACTATAAACTACCAGATTTATATTATAAACTGTTTCAAAATAAACGTAGTCCGTTTTGATCTTATTAATGGTTCAGAATTTATCGTCAACTATTAATAATTTAGATGAAAAATTTCTATAGGACTAAATCTGTCAATTTTGGAATTTTTTTACATTTACATGAAATTATCCCCTGCTCTATAACTCGCCCACTACTTTCTGCACAATAAACGGCGACTCCTGATTTTCAAAGCTCTATAAATCCATATTAACCTAACCTAATTTGTTTACAGCATCTTGCCTCCTCAGATCTCGCTTCTCTCCTTTCTTTCACTTTCAGAGATGGCTAAGAATAGTGAGCTGAAGCCAGTCGAGCCCCAATCGGACTCCGGCGAGGAAGAAGAATCCGGCGAAGAAGCCTCTTCTGAAGAAGTCAATTCACAAGATTCTGAATCCGAACCCGAACGTGAACAAACTCAAGTGACCAAAAAGGGGTTCATTTCACCTACCCAGAAGCAAACGCCAGCCTCGAAGGCGGCGCCCCATAAGAACATCCAGCTTCAGGCCCCTCCAAAAGGACCGCCACCCCCTTCTTCTTCTTCTGAGGAATCTGGATCTGAATCCGGTTCCGATTCTGACGAACCCGAGACGAACATAATGCCCATGTCATCGGCGCCGGCCGATCGTCAGAAATCGGACACCGGCCCTAGAAAACCCAAAGTCAAAGCTCCTGCTGCGGAGGTCGCTACGCCGACGACGGTCACAAAACGCCCGTCGGAGGACAAAGAAAAGCCGGCGAAGAAAAACCCTGACACTCCGGTGCTTAAGCAAAACACCGATGAAGCTAAGAGATTGCTTTTTCAGAGGCTTTGGAGTGAAGATGATGAGATTGTCATCTTAGAAGGGATGATTGAGTATTCCAGCGAGATGAAATTGGATCCTGTGGCGGATCTGACTGCCTTTCATAATTTCATCAGGAATAATCTGCACGTGGATGTAACGCGAACTCAGTTGCAGGATAAGATTAGGAGGCTAAAGAAGAAGTACGAGAACAACAAGAGCAAAGAGAAAGCTGGTAAAGATAGAAATTTTACAAAGGCGCATGAGCAAAAAGCTTATGATTTATCTAAACTTGTGTGGGGTGGTGTTGCTGGGAAAAAAGATAACGGTGTTGGGCATAGGATTATTGGGAGTCCAAGATCCAATGATACTGCTGTAAGAAAATCATCAAGTAAGAGAAGTGCTAGTGCTGTAGAGAATGAAGAGATTAAGAATTCAAGTGCTTTGGTGAGTGTTGAGGGTGAGAAGTCAGCACGCAAGGGATTGAGTGTTAGTGGGAGTTGTGTGGAGGAGATGATTTTGAGGACCGGGACAGAGCTATTTGAAGTTGGAAATGGGATTGAGGGAGAGAAAGAATGGAAGAAGCTGAAGGTGGAAGAATTTGAACTCTTTGTCAAACAAATGGAGGTGAAGGTTTCTCAATCAAAGCTTGTTTTGGATGCTCTGAAGTCTACAGATGTCTGATGTGTCTCCTTGAAGTAGAAAATTGAGTTAATCTGTGTACAATTTGAGTTATTCTGTGTTAAGAGGTGGATTTGGTATGTAGTCTGTTTTAGCTTTTGTTTTGTTCTCATGTTCTCTTAACTCTTTTGGAATCTATGTTTAATGTATCATTTCTTGTGTATATTCATGTTGCATTCTTTTATTTATCTGTGCATTAATCATTCATGGAATTACTGGACGTTCGGTGAGGGTGTAAGCAATTAAATTTCAATGTGGATTTTATTGATTAAATATCAATTTTAATTTATTATATTTTATTTTTGGAATTTAATAAATTAATTATTAAAATAGATTAATAAATATTTGATAATTAATTTAAAACACAACAAATTAAGTAGAGTTTAAATTAAGTAAAACTTGACTCTCAAGTCAAATAAAGTCAGGAAGGTTCCAGAATCAGGTCAAATTAAGCAATGACCATTCAAGCTGTGTTATATTTGGAACGGCCCAAGCCCGCAGAATCGGGTCAAATTTGTCATGGATCAATCAGATTGCAAGTTATTTATGGAGCATGTTCATTCCTCACCTATATAAGGAGTCTTCCTCCATTCATTCCAGACACACACATTCAAATACTTGAAGACATAAACGCTCTGAAGAGATCAAGAACACAAGCAGTGCTCCCTTAAGATCTTTAAGCATCTTCAAGTTAAGAACGACAAACGATTCGGGATTAAGGTGCGAAGCCCCCCAAATCAAGCGTTCTTCATATACTAAGTTCTTCGGTGTTCTTCGCGCCAAGAACAGCATATGACCCGAGATTAAGGTGCTAAGCCCCCCAGATCGAGTGTTTTTCAAATAAAGCACGTTTAATCCAAACAAAGGCTCGACGTTTCTAGATAAACGTTATAAGCCCCAAATTCGAGTTCGGACAAGCTTCAACTGAAGATCCAACTCAACACACACAGTCAACGCGGTCAGCGCGGTCAACACAAGTCAAAGTCAAGCCAAATTAGTTCGAGAGAAGAATCAGAGGATAGATAGAGATTGTTTCCTAAATTTTCAAGTTTAATCCTTCTGGATTATCATTGTAATTCTTTTGTGTTTATTTTATTATAAATACAAAATTTGTTGTTACAAATTTTGGCACGCCCAGTGGGACAATCTCTACCTCTCATCTCTTCTCAAAATGACTCCTGTCAAGATTACTGTGGGAAGGAATGCTGCTTCTAAGCTCTCAGAATCATTAAACGAATATGTTGCTGTTGTTACGAGGAGCATGTCAGAAAAAGCTCGGTCGGAAGCCTCATCTGGATCCAACCCTTCGGTTGAGGAGGCTTCGAGAAAACAACTACCTATGAAGGAGGATAGTGATGATGATTCTGCATCTTCAGGCTCTTCATCTGACTCAGTTGCAGCTCCAGTGATGATGGCAGGCGCCACGACTGTTGAGGAACAATTAGCAAACATGATGAAAGCTATCGAGGGGCTCACGAAACACATAGAAGCTCAAGACACAAAGATCTCCCAATTGATGAAAAGAGACATCGCGGAGACTAGCCGTGCAAACGGAAAAGGAGTCATAGACGATAGTAAAGTGGAAGAGGTCACAAGGCGCCAGACTATTGAAAAGGAGCAAACTCAAGGAACGTTGCCACTTTCAGCTGATGGAATGCTCCAACAATTGAAGGATATTATACTTGGAACAATAAAAGAAATGTTTGAGGAGAATTCCAAGCCTAAAGTTACTTATGTCAAGCCATACACGAAAAGAGTGGACAACTTGAAGTTGCCAGCTGGCTACCAGCCTCCCAAGATCCAACAATTTGATGGCAAGGGAAACCCGAGGCAGCATAAAACACACTTTATTGAGACTTGCCATGACGCTGGTACTTACGGAGACCATATGGTGAGGCAGTTCGTTCGCTCTCTCAAAGGAAATGTATTTGATTGGTATATCGACTTGCAAGCTGAATCCATTGATAGTTGGGCACAAATGGAACATGAGTTCCTTAACCGTATCTATAGCAAGAGGAGAACTGTTAGCATGACTGAGCTGACTAATACTCGCCAATTGAAGGAAGAGCCTGTGATTGATTATATCAATCGATGGAGAAATTTGAGTTTAAATTGCAAGGACCGATTATCCGGAGAGTCTGCTATTGAGATGTGTATCCAAGGGATGGAATGGAATCTCCTTTATATACTCAAAGGAATTCAACCTAAGACTTTCGAAGAGTTGGCTACTAGGGCCCATGACATGGAATTAAGCATGGCTGCTAGTGGAATCAAACATTCACCAATGTTGGACTCCTACAAGTCCAAAGACAAACAAGATTTCAAAAAATGGGTCAAGTCCTATGCTAAAAGTTCCAACAAAGAGTCAATGGTCACAAATATTATGACGGTCAAGGTTCGAAAGAATGAAAATGATAAGAAAGACAAAGGGAAGCAAGTTGCCCAAGAGTGGGGGCAAAGAAGGTTAACTCTGAAAGAGATGCAAGAAAAGGAGTATCCATTTCTGAATTCAGACATTTCTGGCATATTCGATGATCTAATGAAGAACAAACTCCTTGATCTTCCAGAGGAAGCCGGTCGAACTAATGACCCAAAATACTGCAAGTATCATAGGTTGGTGGGTCATCCAATTCATGATTGTTTCGTTCTTAAGGAAAAGATCATGCAACAGGCTAAGGAAGGGAAAATCGTGTTAGAAGATGAGGCAGGCACAAACTTCACTTATGTAAAAGAAAATCATGATGAAGGATCATGTCATGTCGTGAACGAGGACAATGAAAGCGAACAACTTGAAACTAAGGGTAAAGCTTACTCCATGAAGGTGATCTTCACGGATGAAGATATGTTGTTGGGTATGCAATCTCATAAGCGACCTCTATTTGTGACTGGTTACACTAAAATGATGCGAGTGAATCGCATACTTGTTGATGGAGGTTCGGCAGTGAACATTTTGTCCTTGAGAATGTTGAAGAAGATAGAAATACCAATGGATGAACTCAACCATAGCCGATTGATGATTCAAGGGTTCAACCATGAGGGACAAAGAACTCTCGGCACAATAGTTCTTGATTTGCTAATTGATGAGATGAAATCCACAGTCCTCTTCCATGTTATCGATGCAAAAACTTCGTACAACATGCTTTTGGGGCGCCCATGGCTACATGAGAATGGTGTGATTCCTTCCACATTACACCAGTGCTTCAAATATAGTAAAGGTGACAATGTGAAAAGGGTGTTCGGCGACGACAAGCCGTTTACTGAAGCTAAAGCTTACTTTGCAGATGCTAAATATTTCTTCAAAAGTACAAAGGAAGTAAAGCGTGAAGAAGCCCCAGTGCAAGATAATGAGGGCAATAAACAAATAAAGGATGAGGAAGGTAGTACATCATCTGCCACTCTCAAGGAGAACAAAGGCAAAGGCTTGAGACGGCTTGAGACCTCGGAAGAGTTGACATTGCCTCTAACAAAAATTGATGCAAATA
Source organism: Pogostemon cablin (assembly GCA_023678885.1). Lineage (NCBI taxonomy): Eukaryota > Viridiplantae > Streptophyta > Magnoliopsida > Lamiales > Lamiaceae > Pogostemon > Pogostemon cablin. The sequence continues at coordinate 10,627,524 of CM042960.1, forward strand.
GGCCTTCTTCTCCACCACTCAAAGGATTCACACGTCCTATTGAAGGACCAAAGACCGAACACGGTGAAGTGTTTGAAGCCGAAATAACCAAGTCGTATAGTCCATAAGCTTATAAACTCCTTATGAAGGCTGGTTATGAACGAAGGGAAAAAGCGATGGCGAGCAAGGTGTGTCAAGAAACTATCAACCTACCAGGACATGGGCTCAATGTTACTCAGAAAATGTTGAAAAATGGTGGTCACACTATCAAGAAGGCTAAGCCAGGTTTGAGATATGTCCCTCAAAAACCAGTCCGCATTACAATTAGAAGAGCAAGTACAAATTATATCACCGAGGGAGAAGCTTTATCCACAGAGGATATGTTTGACACAAGTAGTAGGGAAATCAAGAGAATATCTATTTTTGAAAGGCTTAGGAGTGTCTTCGAAAGGCTTGGACCCTGTAAAGGGAAGTGTAGGAGGCAAAATCATGTCAAGTCCCTTAACCTCCGAAAACTCCGGAGTCAAAATCCTTCTCGCATCAAGCGGCGAAATATCTTGACTGTCTCAAGTGGAAGAGTATTGAAAGCTAAGGTGGGAAGAATCATCTTTACTAAAGATGATAGTAATAATGATAGAGAAAGTGTAGCTTCCACCAATCATATTACTGCTGTGAAAGATTCTCAAATGGAGGAAGTAGATGCTGAAGATGCCCCTCCACAATTTGAAGAAGGAGTGAAAGCCACTGTTGATGAGTTGAAAGATTAGGTGATGAAAATGACCCACGTCCTACCTACATAAGTGCTCTGTTAATTGTTGAGGAAGAAATAAAGTATGTCAGCCTTTTGCGAGAATTCAGAGATGTCTTTGCATGGTCGCATAAAGAAATGCCAGGCTTGGATTCGAAAATCGCAGTGCACCACTTGTCCATTAAAAAGGGAACTCGGCCGATTAAACAAATGCAGCGTCGATTTCGACCAGAGTTGATTCCTTTGATTGAGGACGAGGTTAATAAGCTTCTTGAAACAGGCAAGATCCGAGAAGTCAAATATCCTACATGGATTTCCAACATTGTGCCAGTAAGAAAGAAAAATGGGCAACTCAGAGTATGTGTTGATTTCCGAGATTTGAATATGGCATGTCCGAATGATGACTTTTCATTGCCAATTACTGAACTCATGATTGATGCAACAACGGGGCATGAGGTCCTTTCATTTATGGATGGGTCATCTGGCTACAATCAAATTGGTTTGGCTCCTGAGGATCAAGAGAAGACAATCTTTCGTACTCCGAAAAGGATATATTGCTATAATGTTATGCCATTTGGCTTAAAGAATGCTGGTGCCACTTATCAGCAAGCCATGCAAAAGATATTTGATGACATGCTTCATAAGATTGTCGAATGCTATGTTGATGATATTGTGGTGAAATCAAAGGAAAAGAAAGATCATTTCCATGATCTAAGGCAAGTGTTTGAACGATTAAGAGAGCATCAACTCAAGATGAATCCGCTCAAGTGTGCATTTGGAGTTTCATCCGGGAAATTTCTTGTGTTTATTGTTCGCCGTCGAGGAATTAAGATTGAGAAAGCAAAGATTGACACAATCTTGAAAATACATGTGCCTCGGAACATACATGAGCTCAAAAGTCTGCAAGGAAAGTTGGCATACTTAAGGAGATTCATATCAAACTTAGCTGGCCGATGCCAACCATTTAGTCATCTCATGAAGAAAGACAACATATTTGAATGGGATGAAGCTTGCAATAATGTTTTCAACAGCATTAAAGAATACTTGATGAAGGCACCAGTGTTGGGTGCTTCAATACCGGGACGTCCATAAGTCCTTTATCTAGCTGCTCAAGAGCGTTCTGTGGGAGTTTTACTTGCACAAGAAAATGATGATGGTAAAGAAAGAGCTCTATATTATCTAATTAGAACCATGACTCCAAACGAGTTAAAGTATTCACCCATTGAGAAGATCTGCTTATCCTTTATCTTCGTGATTCAGAAGTTGAAACATTATTTCCAAGCTCACACAGTTCGGCTAGTTTCGAAAGCCAACCCACTAAAATTTATCATGTCAAAACCAGTACTCTCTGATTGGCTTGCAAGATGGTATCTCCAACTTCAACAGTTTGAGATCGTGTACGTCCCTCAAAAGGCCGTAAAAGGACAAGTGTTGGCAGATTTTCTAGCTGATCATCCAATGTCTGCTGAATGGGAACTATCTGATGAACTTCCCGATGAAGATGCTTTCACTGTGGACATAGCTTCTCCTTGGAAGATGTATTTCGATTGAGCATCTCATAGAGAGGGAGCTGGTGCGAGAGTCGTGTTTGTAACATCCAGTGGTGAAGTTCTACTCTTCTCATTTTCCTTAACAGAAAATTGCTCTAACAATGTGGCTGAGTATCAAGCACTCATACTTGGTTTGGAAATGGTTGTCGATATAAAGCAGCTACACCTTAGAGTGTATGGTGATTCGCTATTGGTGATAAATCAACTCCTTGGAGTGTATGAAGTGAAGAAGCCTGAGTTGTTCCCCTACTACAAGTATGCTTAAAAGCTTATGGGTTATCTCGGTGTGTTGATATTAAGCATCTATCTAGAAGAGAGAATAAGCAAGCTGACGCCCTTACTAAGTTAGCATCAACTATAGCTATGCCAGAAATGCAAATTCAAATACCGGTGTGTAGAAGTTGGGTTGTACCACCACTCTTTGAAGATGATAATTATGAAGAAGTTGAAAATCATGTGGTGGAAGTTTTCGAAATTGAAGAAGGGGATTGGCGCCAACTACTCGTGGACTATTTAAAGTATGATAAGTTGCCAAGCGATCCACGTCAAAGGGTTGATATTCGACGTTGAGCGCCTCGATTCATTTATTTCAAAGGCACACTATATAGAAGATCATTTGATGGAGTTTTCTTGAGATGCTTGGGTAAGGAAGAAGCTATTCAAGCGATGGAGGAGGCTCACTCCGGAATTTGCGGTGCCCATCAATCCGGACCGAAGCTACATTTCAGAATTAAGAGGATGGGCTACTATTGGCCCACAATGGTGAAGGATTGCATGGATTTTGCACAAAGATGTCAAGCTTGCCAGTTTCATGAAAATCTGATTCATCAACCTCCGGAGCCTTTGCATCAGACAGTCGCTTCATGGCCTTTTGATACTTGAGGTTTAGATGTGGTAGGGCCACTTACAAAGTCTTCTGGTGGTCATCTCTACATTCTTGCTGCAACTGATTACTTTTCAAAGTGGGCTGAAGTTGTGCCTCTAAAGGAAGTAAAGAAAGAAAATGTTGTTGATTTCGTTCGAATCAACACATTTATAGATATGGTGTCCCGCGCTACATCATCACTGATAATGGAAAGCAGTTCAGCAACAGTTGGATTGATAAGTTGTGTGAGAAGTTTGATTTCAAGCAAAGGAAGTCATCAATGTACAACGCAGCTGCCAATGGTCTTGCTGAAGCATTCAATAAAACTTTATGCAGTTTATTGAAGAAAGTGGTCTCCAAGTCAAAAAGAGATTGGCATGAAAGAATCAATGAAGCTTTATGCGCGTACCGCACTACCTATAGAACACCTACTCAAGCCACTCTGTATTCCTTGGTGTATGGTGTTGAGGCTGTTGTGCCTCTTGAAAAGCAAATTCCTTCTTTGAGGATAGCCATACAAGAAGGCCTCATCGAGGAAGAAAATGCAAAGTTACGTCTTCAAGAGTTAGAAGCGTTAGATAAAAAGAGGTTGGAAGCACAACAAAGACTTGAGTGTTACCAATCTCGTCTTTCGAGAACGTACAACAAGAAAGTGAAGGTACGTTCTTTTCAAGTTGGTGATTTGGAGCTTGCTGTGAGAAGACCTATAGTAGTCACCCATCGCGTTGAAAATAAGTTTCTACCCAAGTGGGATGGCCCTCATGTTGTGAAGGAAGCCTACACAAATGGCGCATACAAGTTGATCTCAGAAGATGGCGTGAACATTGGCCCCATAAATGGGAAGTTCTTGAAACACTACTACGCGTAAAACAAATACATGTACAATGCTCCTTGACGCACGAGCCTAAACTGCATGTTACTCCTGGTCAGCATGAGTATAAACTACGTACGACAAACTCTTGGTCCGCATGAGTATAAACTGCGTATGACAAACTCTTGGTCCGCATGAGTATAAACTGCGTACGACAAACTCCTAGTCCGCATGAGTATAAACTGCGTACGACAAACTCCTGGTCCGCATGGGTATAAACTGTGCATGACACCCACCAAAGATAATTATATGTGGTTAAACTATTAATTCACTCCACTCAGATATTTTAAGTGGTTAAAACATTAAATATCATACTTTGTCTAAAGTGGTTAAAGAATAGTCACTCCTGGCCCGCATGAGTATAAACTGTGCACGGCACCCCCCATTCAAACTAAATTATGTCCCTTTGAACTACGTTATGACTTGATCCTCTGCGAAGAGGAACGTAGGCAGCTTAGCACTCTGCTAAGTTCAGTCATAATTCAGGCCAATACTTCAAGATTGTCAGTCAAAGAATAAGATGAAATATAAATGAATTGAGAGGAAAAGGGCTGACAAGGAGAAAGACGGGAGCGTAAAATTCGGTGAAGGAAATTTATTGGAGGGGTTAAAGAAGTTCAAAGCCTTGGATTGTTATAATAATCACAATTTCTCATAGTGGTTGTGAGATTCAAGTTAATTTAAGTTTGTGGATTTAATTAATTAAAGGACCTAAAATAAATTTATTGGGTCAATTAATTAATAAGTCTAAATTTTATAAATAAATTAACTCATGAGGAACGGAGCTCAAAATATGGAAGCCCAAGTGTTGATCTGCAATTGTTCTAAGTTGATTGAAGCCTAAGGACATAAATATCTTCTTTACTCATGGCCCAACACAAATATGGAAGATTAAGCATCAATTAAAACTCAATTGAATTAATTAGCCCAAATGGGTTGATTTAATTGAAGGCCCAAGTGAAAAGTAACGGGCCAAGCCACATGAGATTTTATGAAAATATGGAAAGGGAAATGACGCACTGCTCCACTTTCCAAATTTGAAAAGGAACTTCTTTCTCCTCCAAGGAAGAGAGGAAAAGACTTGGGTCTTTGGGTTGGTACCACTTCTTTCTTCTTCCACAAGATCAATCAAATCCCCTCTCTCTATCTCTCGGATTTTCGAAAAAAAGAGGAAGAAAAAAAATCATATTTTTGTGAGAAAGTCTGGCGCTGTAATATTCAGAGGCAATAACCAGAGTTTAAACCGTTGGATCGAGCTGAAATTTGGTCAGCACGTTTGAAACTTGAGAAGAAATATTTTGAATGGTGGAGATTGTGTTTGGAGCTATGTGGATGGAATAAGCAAAACAAAATAGGTCAGGTTTTGGGCGATTCAGTTCTGCGCGGTCGAGGGGAAAGAGTCGTTTCTCACAAACCAACTGTTAGATCCAACTGTAATTTGGACGGAACGTTCATGACTCATAGAGGTAAATTATGGACGGTGGAGATTGGGTTTTCTCATTCCTAGAGTTATAAAAATTGAACGGAAAATGGTGTTCTTGGGTGAGATTTTTCTAAATTAATCTCTTGTGTGCGTATGCCCGCCCGGTCAGATCTGCCGCCAAGACCAACCTGGTCAGATCCGCCCCCGAAAACACCTTGTGACTTCTGACTCCAGCATCAAAAAATGAAATCAAGCCATTATGGGATGCCACTTACCGCCATTGCTCGTCACAACACTGAGTCGCACGGTCGGATCTCTTTCATATCTTCGCCACAAACGTCATTGGAGATATGAGCCCAACAAGCAACCACCATGGGTGGTCCGTCATTGACTACTCTCTATCCTAACGTCATCGGAGATGTGACCCCAACAAACAACCACCATGGGTGGTCCGCCGTTGATTACTCTCTATCCCAACGTCATCAGAGATGTGAGCCCAACAAGCAACAACCATGGGTGGTCCGCCGTTGACTACTCTCTATCCCAACGTCATCGGAGATGTGAGCCCAACAAGCAACCACCATGGGTGGTCCGCCGTTGACTACTCTCTATCTCAACGTCATTGGAGGTGCGAGCCCAACAAGCAACTACCATGGGTAGTCTACCATTGATTGCTCTTCACCTCACGGTGCGAGCCCGACAAGCAACCACCATGGGTGGTCCGCCATCGACTACTCTCTACCTCGACGAGTTGGTCCAACTTGAGCTGTTAAGGTTACGGGTTGAAACATTGGATCAACATCGGACTCGCCGCGACCTCCGACTGGGATAAATCCCTAGTCGCCAGGAATGCGCAACGCTGGTCTCGATGGCCCGTTTCATCTTCAAAGGAAATATGGTACATTGAAAGTCTTCTCTTCTCTTCTCTTCTTCGTGGAGACTTCGTGGAAAAAAAAGAGAGCAAATTAAAGAAGAGTAAATTGAAAGCTTACACTTGTGAATTGAATTCCTTGGATGGTGTGTTTTGTTGGTGTGCTTTGTCTTGGCAACCTCTTGAAGCAAAGCTGAAAGTCTTGTTTGTTGGATAACTTTGATGAAAAAAATTGAGTTCATGAAGTACCATAGTAGTGAATTCATGGATAATTATGGAAATTACTTGTGGACTCATGGATAATTATGGAAATTATTTGTGGATAATTATGGAAATTACTTGTGGACTCATGGATAATTATGGAAATTACTTGTGAGGTGTGCAATCTCTACAAAAATTTTAAGAGATTCTTTACTACAAATAACTTTGATAATTTTGGGTAAGATTCATGAAATCTTGGTGAGCAAGAAACACATTGGTGTCATATTTAAGTTCTCTTGAGAAATTACAAGAAAGGGGAACTTTTGCGATTCCTTCACATCAAGACACACTGTTCGTGAACAAATCGCAAGGGGGCATTTGTAAGCAATTAAAATTTACGGTCCAATCAAATAGCGACACGTGGATTTTATTGATTAAATATCAATTTTAATTTATTATATTTTATTTTTGGGATTTAATAAATTAATTACTAAAATAGATTAATAAATAATTGATAATTAATTTAAAACCCAACAAATTAAGTAGGGTTTAACTTGACTCTCAAGTCAAATAAAGTCTGGAAGGTTTCAGAATCAGGTCAAATTAAGCAATGACCATTCAAGTTGTGTTATATTTGGAACGGCCCAAGCCCGCAGAATCGGGTCAAATCTGTCATGGACCAATCAGATTGCAAGTTATTTATGGTGCATGCTCATTCCTCACCTCCAGACACACACATTCAAATATTTGAAGACATAAACGCTCTGAAGAGATCAAGAACACAAGCAGTGCTCCCTTGAGATCTTTAAGCATCTTCAAGTTAAGAACGGCAAACGATTCGGGATTAAGGTGCGAAGCCCCCCAAATCAAGCGTTCTTCATATACTAAGTTCTTCGGTGTTCTTCGCGCCAAGAACAGCATACGACCCGGGATTAAGGTGCTAAGCCCCCCAAATCGAGTGTTTTTCAAATAAAGCACGTTTAATCCAAACAAAGGCTCGATGCTTCTGGATAAATGTTATAAAGCCCCAAATTCGAGTCCGAACAAGCTTCAACTGAAGATCCAACTCAACACACAGTCAACGCGGTCAGCGCGGTCAACACAAGTCAAAGTCAAGCCAAATTGGTTCAAGAGAAGAATCAGATGATAGATAGAGATTGTTTCCTAAATTTTCAAGTTTAATCCTTCTGGATTATCATTGTAATTCTTTTGTGTTTATTTTATTATAAATACAAAATTTGTTGTTACGGAGGGTAATGGAAATGAAAAGGATATTCATTCCAATATTTCGTGCTTGGTATTGATCTCTTTGGGAACATTGAATCAAAATTCATTAATTAATCGAGTTGATTCATTGACTTCCTCACCACCCTTCAATCATGATCAATTCCCATTATGATTGACCTTTAATCTTGCCATTATCATTATCAATTCCAAATTCAAACCAAGCAAATCCTTGTTTGACTCTTTTTGGAGTTTATGGAATGGTGATGCTTCTGTTATTATTAATTTCTGCCGCTAGTTATTCAAAAACTGTGGTCGTTTTGTTGTGCAAATTCGTTTATCCTCTGTAATGATATTGTTTAATAAATTTGGCCTACAACAAAGGATTCTAGTCCACCATTGTTCTATTCTTCCTTTGCTACCATTCTCTCAGCTCTAGTTTTCTAATCGTGCAGGAGTTCTGTTATGTTATGTTTGATGATGCAGGATAGTGCATCAAGGGCATATTTAGGACACTAAGCGTGTCAAAAGGGGAGTGAAAAATATTAATCATTATTTATTCTTGTATTTAGTGGCTTAGTCATCTGAGTTAGTAGGAGCTCTTTAATGCCACATCCTAATTGACACTTGGCAACGGAATTTTGAATTATCCTTAAGTGCCAACCAAACAAGACATTGGCTGTCCAAGCATATTAGTTCATAGGAGAGTTCAATTTATCTATTTAGCTAGGTGCAATGAAACTATCTAGCAAATGAGAAATTTGCTTTCAAAAGATGATTATTATATATGTAGAAATATGTAGAATTTACTTAATGGTTCTGCTGACTAGTTGTATAGATTCTTAATCAGATCTGCTGTATTGTTTAGTATGATTGTAATTTTATGCTTTGACCATTCTGGTGAAATTGGGGGGTTATAGTAAGGATGCATCACAGTAAAAATAGAAGAATTGCATTATGTCAGAGAAGAACAAGAGATAAATCAGGCAAAAAAAAGTTGAACCACAACCTGGAAGACTATTAACTTTTTTTAGTAGAATTCAGATTTCAAATTATAATTTCTTGAAAATTTAAGCAGGGAGCTCTGGTTGATTTTGTGGGTTTGGTTTATTTTGTTGCCCTTGGTGTTGTTGAAGCTTCCTTTCTTCTCGAACAACAGCAGTTGCAGAAATGAAATAGGCAACAGCAAATAGTCCATGAATGAAATACAAAATCCCTCCAATGGACAGCTGTCAGTTCTTCCTTGATTTGGAGTTCGCTAATGTTCCGGATATCAGCAGGATAAATGCAATACCCAACATGATCCTTATTCATCAGCAAAGCTTACATTATGTACACTCTTCTGAAATGATGCTGATCCCATTTCCATTTGTTCCTCAGGAATGTCAAGTGCCATCCTATTGTTGTTGTTTAGCTTGTCAAGAATCACTCGTTTGTCCTTTACAAGAATGTTGACCAGCTTTGGATGCCCGTAAATGGTTGCAAGGTGTGTTTCCATCCACATCTTTATCATTAATAAGCGTCTTCAGCTCTGTCCTTGTAACCATGTACTCCATTGCGTTGAGCTTTCCAACCACAGTGTAATTCCCCACAGGATTGCTCATAAGGAGCTTGACGTGGTGAGAAATCCTGCCCCTGCAGCTAGATAAAGCAAATATGCGAGCCACTTGTTCATGTTCATAGTTTAGAGCCTCGTGCAGGGCAGTATTTCCTTCCTCGTTCCTCTCACCTAGACCACCTTCTTTGAAATCTGAATGAAGTAACAGTGTCACCAGCCCTTGCTGCTATATGAAGTGGGGTGTTTCCACAACTAAGAATGGCAAGTCCTTACAGATTATTTTTACAATTTCCTAACTTGTTGCCACGTGCAGGACTCTGATTTTTTGAGGGCCTAATTGGAGACAAGTAGCTGGCGGGCTGGGATGTCGATCGAGAAATTCATGTTCCATTTCTCTCACAACATCCATTATTGCCCTGTATAATTTAGGGTTCATGGTCTCTGCAATCTTCTTCAAGCAAATCTGGATATTTGGGTATCGAGATTTACTTTGCGTGTAAGTATTTATACTCGTGTTTATCTTCAGCTCAGTGCAATTATCTTGAAATTTCTCTGAAACCTGATTGTTCAAGAGTCGGCTTTCTCTTTAACACTCAACTTGGTGGGGGCATTTAGACAGTTGCATCTAATGGATTTATAATTTTGTCTTGATATACATATGTGAACATGATTGCCTAAGTATAGTTTCCTTTGAATCTTTGATGATGGTGGTCTACTTTTCACTTTTGTTTTATTTTTTTCCTAATGTTGGAAGCATATAACTATAGTTTCCTTGCATTTGATCACTGTATGCACCTTGGTTTTTGACTATTCTTAAATCATCTTTGCTTAATTTTATCGTGTAATTTCTTGGAAATCTGGTTTTATTGTCTCTTTAACTTGTGATCCATCAACTTTTAATAGCTTAAAAGATACAGCAACTGTAATAATCTCCAAGAAAGTGTGAGCAATTTTTGTGGCAAGATGTAATATTGTAAGTTTAATTACACTAATTGATTATGCTTTATTTAGCAGATTATTCCAATCGTGAGTAGATTGTCTACACTCAAATACTTATGTACATATTACTTTTTGTATTCAGATCCGAAGTTGTTATGTAAATACATTTGTAATGTGACAAATATATTTTTTAAAAAAATTCAAGGAAAATCAGAAGCAATTTATGGTTTATATTTTGAAGTGGGATTTTCCTTTTGGGAACTTAATAAGCAGCGAAAAGTGGGACGAGATGATTGAAAAACTAAATAAAAGAGAGAAGTTGAATAGTACATTCTTTTTTATTTAACAAATAATTGACATAGGCAATATTTATGTTAAATACTACATTTTATTCTATTTAAAATATATATATGTACGTAATTCCGCTCATGTGTTATTTCTCATCGATAAATGATTAATTTGATTTGATTTAATTATTTATAATTAATTTAATTTAATTATTTTTAAATATCATATTTCCAAATCTACCGTTATTATTATTTTGAAAGAGTTGATATTGGATGCACCCCGGGTGCAAGAGTGTACCCATATGTATATAATTTTTTATTTTATTTTTTATTCTATTTTATACACTAAATTTTTCGTTAAAAAAATTAGCATTCATATTGAGTATAAATTTTTATTCAATAATGTATACATATTTTTAAATAATTGTATATTTTTTTACACTCAATTTTTCATTAAAAAAATTAAATGTTACATTCAAGTGTTCAGTTGAGCCCAATGCACTTTGTCAGCCCATTTACTGTGGCATTTTATTGGGTTAGGTGTTAAATGGGCCTAAAAGTAATTAGCCTATTCGTTCGGCCCAAAACGTTGGAGTATTAGTTGAAAGTTGTGACCTTTGACTCATTGTACTGTGGAATTTAGAGTTATTTCAATTTCAATCCTATAATTTTGTTAAAATAAAATTTTGTCCAAAAACTTTTAACTTTTATTTTTATGTATTAATTATTTTGTATCAATTTCAGCACTTAAATTTTTTTTTTTTAACTTCAGTTATTTTGCAAATTTTTTGTAAACTTAAAGAATATGATCCTATAAGTTTGAATTTTTTTTTTCTAAAGGACTGAAATTAGAAAATTTAAAAATAATAGGATTGAAATTGATACGAAAAAACTTATATATATATATATATATATATATATATATATATATATATATATATATATATATATATATATATAGGTTAAAGAACTAAAAATTGAATTCAAATAAAGTTACAAGACTAAATTTACGAAAAAACTTAAATAAAAAAATTAAAAAAATAAAATTGAATTCAAATTAAGTTACAAGACCAAATTTGAGATTTTCTCCCTAGATCTAGGTGAGAATAAAAAAAATCCGTACACCCCCAAATACTATGTTACTCTTTTCCAAATCAAAATTTATTCAATGTACTTAACAATGTGATTTAGTCATGTCTTTTACTTACTCCTTCCGTCCCATATAAGTTTGTATAATTTTTTTTTGGCACGGAGATTAAGGAGTATAATAATTTAATGTAAAGTGGAGTAAATTGAAGTGAGAGAAATAATATTTAATGTGTAGTGGGTAGTTGTATTAGAGGTGATATGTGGGGCCATGAGAATAGATTAATTTTTTTTGTGTGGATCCATGTATTAAAAAGAAAATGTGTCAACTTTAATGGAACAAACCAAAAAGGAAAGTGTGTCAACTTCTATGGGACGGAGAGAGTATTATTTATTATTCCAACTTAATTATTACGTTTTCTATACAGAGTATCATGGTCTACAACTCTTTTTTTTTTATGAAATGCGACATTTCTACTTCATTTCAATGAAAACTAGTATGAAACCCGCGTTATTACGCCGGATAATTTTATTATTATTTTTAAAATAAAATTATTATAATACTATAAATTTTTTATCTTATAACCTACATTAATAAAAATATTATTCAATTTATTTTAAATATAGAATAAATATTAAAATGAATAAAATTTTAAAGATGATAAAATAGCAGGATTAATTAAAAAAAGTATATAATTAAGTCAAAGTAAATGCTCCTTCCGTCCCATATTTATGTTCACCGACACGCACTACAAAAAAAATTATTTTTTAACAATGGAATATTCCGTTGCTAAAAGGCTTAATTTTATTGTTAAATTGGATTACCAACGGATTAGCAACGGAATCCGTTGGTAAAGTAGTGGTTGCTAAATTTTTAGCAACGAAAAATCAATTCTGTTGCTAAATAATTCCGTTGGTAACTTATTGCCAATAATTCCGTTGGTAATTTATATAATGGTTCCCTTGGTAATCCGTTGGTAATTAGCAACGGATTGAATTCTGTTGCTAAAATAGAGAATAAATCCGTTGGCATTCCGTTGCTAAAATAAAATTGTCATTTTTGTTGTTAATCCGTTGCTAATTGCCAACGGATTGAATTCCGTTGCTAAATTCGGTTGCTAAAAAATATTTTTTTTGTAGTGACGGTATATACGTAATTTAAGAAAAATTATTTTTTGACCAATTTTAAGGGGTATTATGATATTTTTACATAATAAATATAGAATGAGTTTAAAAACAAAAACATCCAACTACTTTTTACTTTTCTAAAATTTGGGACAGTTTTGGAGAATTTTCAAAAGTTGTGGAACTAATTTGAAGAATAAAATAAAGTACGGGACGTAATCGACACTCTTTGAAAAGTTGTGGGACTAAATCAAACACTTTAAGTATTTTGAAACTATTTTTAGAAAAGTAAAAAGTTGTGGGATGTTTTTGGTTTTAAACTCACTAAAGAATAAAGTGTGTTTTTAAAATAAAAATTACTTTTGAGATTATTGGTTGATGTGATTTTTCTTTTTTGGAAGGTGAAGATAAGTGTGGAACGGACGAAAACGAAAAGTGTGATGTTTCTTTTATCGAGCATGTTACTTAATGGCATGAAATACATTTTTATTTATTATGAAAAAGATAATTTATAATAATAAAAATACAAGTAAAAAACATTTATCAATTTATGAAAATATTTTATTGCAAGGTAATAAAATATAATCTCTCACAATATAAATACAAAGTTTAAAAAAAAAAAAAATTGAATTGTTGTTATGGGCAGATTTTTAGATAATAAATAATTATAAAATTATTCGTGTTAAAAATATGCAATAATTTTAAAATCTCAAGACTATCGTTAAGATTATATAAAGTTCAACAGTTAAATTTTGTATTCCCATAAACTAAATAAATATAAATATAAATACACACACAAGTATAGAGGATATACATACTCTGATACTGATATATAGGATATCTTTTCAGCAACCAATTACCAATACCATTAAAACCACAAGGAATTCTCAGATATATACATTAAATTAACCACCAAATATAGGTAGAAGTATGAATAACAGAATAATACATATTCAAAGTTTCACACCTATTGAGTATGAATTGAACAATCGATCACCTACAATCACGATAATATCCAAAATACTCCAGAAACAATTTCAAACTTTACAACATCAATTGATTATTTGCAGCCATTTTCTAGTGTTTCTAAAAATTATGTGAAAAGAAACCTTTACTGGAGGCCCAAAAAGAGTCAATTCAACATAATAATTCATGCAAACTCACCATGTAGGAAGATCATGTAGGGAGCCATTTGGAGCATACTCATAAGCCAGAATTCTAAGGCCACCATCTACACAATAACCATGTAGCCCAACCACATTCTCATGCTTTAGCTTTGATACCATAGAGATCTGCAAAACTGTATATTATGCAAAACAGTCCCTACAGAAACATTTATTTCATACAGCTAATATCAATATTGATGCTGTTATGGTCAAACATGTGATAAAAATTCTTGTTCTGGCTGCTTGCTTGAATCCAACTTTTTGATTGCTGCAGCCTGTCCACTTTTCAGGACTCCATGGTACAACCTTCCGCAGGAACCCTCACCAATTAATGCCTTTGAACTAAAATTATCAGTTATGTATTGAAGGGACAACAATTGGCTGCATACTAATTGTCTGTTTGTCCCTTTGTGCTGTTTCAGTGGCATGATAGCCAGCAGGGTTGCCTACAATATCTTCTGCTAAGTTTAATATGGAATTTATAAATCCATATCATTTAATTCGTATTACAGTTAGAGGAGGCTTCATCATAGAAAGACCATGGTAGAACAATGTCAATCTTCATATATCAACAACCATATGGATCAATTTAGCAACTTGCTATATTTACTTAGCAGAGATGACGTTAAATAGCTCAACTTTGTATAGTATTTAAGATTGATCCTTTGGTGACCCTTAATATCCTAAGCAATGACAGACCAAGAATTTAAGCCAGCTCTATGAGATAAATTCAGAATTTTCATAGAAAAAACAGACTACATTTTTGCAAGAATAAGAATAAGAAATTCATTTGAGTCCAACTACCCAAGTAAATTGTTTGCTACTAATAATCCAAACCTTGAATTGAAATAGAAACTTCGAGTGGGTTGTCACATATTGTCCATTACCAGAAGCCTTGTGTATGTCATCTTTCTCACAACAAATGAAGCAACTCATGATTAGCTATACTAAAAGTAAATACAGAGGAAAAAATATTAGAAGACAATCCTAGGCCACCATATCACCAACAACTAAGGCTATTCTTAAGATATAAGAATAATCATAATCAGTTTCTCAGTATCATATCCATAGTTCCTCGGGATTTTTATGATGAGAATTAAGAATTATGTTCTAGTTCATTGACATAAAAATCCAGCAAATTAACACCAAAAAATTAAAAGTAGTGAAAAATCAATTTATCCTAGCTAAGAATAAAACAATAACCGATTAAAATAAGTAGCAAAGACAATCATGGCTTTTCAGGAACCCACCCTTATGATCATCCCATCTCTAACAATGGTGTAGCTTGTGATCATCCCATCTCTAACAGAGGAGATCAACGCTGGATAGCCACAACCTCTTCTACTCCCTCGAATTGGGACTCTCACACATTGCCTGTGAAGTGATTGGACACCATCAGCACCAACAGGGGACTCTGGTGGTGATTCATCTTGCTCCTCAGCAGCAATTTCAAAGGAATCCTTGGGTTTTTTCATTCTCCCTGTCCTACAAATGTTTAAATTCACGGATCTTTATTTATCCACCAACATGGCAAGACACAACACACAAATACACAAATATGTATATAGTGGCGTAATCCTATCACCCAAATGATAAAGAGATTAATATACTTCTACTGATTATGTTGTCTCCTACCATTATGCATTAATTAATTTTAGATGGAATATTTATGCAACCTTCCTTCAAGGGTTTATAGTCTAATTCAGTGTAGGTTTTTATTGTTGTGGGGAAAATATACTGCAATTTAAAACTTGTGTACACCATTCATCGGCAGCCGCCACTACACCAGAATCTAGATTCCAGTGGAAATCAAAATAAACATATTCATGAAAGATGAAAAGAGAGGGAAAATAAGCAATAGTAATTTGGAACATACCTTCTAGTTCACTCTCGCACAATGAGTAATCATCAAGTTTTTACATCCATAACTGACTTTAAGCCATTTTTTGCCCTAATAAATGGATGAAAAGTAATTGGCAGGCATATCATTTTCAATACGATAAATACCCAATTGTGAGATTTTCTTCCCCACTCTTCCCTCAAACTGTAACATCCCATATAGCATACAAAATTTATGAGTTTAGAACTGGGGTTTGCACGAATATCAGGAATTCTCATTGCTTCATTAGATCAACTATAAGCATCTTGAGAATCAAATCTCCAATACATGCAAACAAATGGTTAAGAAGAGTGCATATTCTACCATAGAGATAAATTGATCATATCAATCAATATGTTATCATTTTGTTTGAAGATCATTTCAAATTATGTAAAGGAAAAGAGAATAATTATAACTAATGATTTCATAAGTGTCACAAAAAATTAAAAGTAATGATAGAGTTCCTAATGAACATGGGCTAAAAATTTGTAATACAATTACATCCCATAGTATGCAAATATATAACTCTAGCAATTTGAAGAAAAAAAAAACAGAAAACATTTAAGGTTATAAGCACTCTAAACATCTCAACTGCACCCTTTAAAATCCTAAAATTTTAATAAAGATAAGTTAAAAGGAAAATCACAAACACATACACGACTCCTCAACCACAACGAACAATTTGGCAGTGATGATGTCGCAAACAAACACGTATTCCATAATCGCTTCTGACTTCAAGAAGCCTCTTTATTAATTTTATAATCCAAAGAGAAGATGGGTCGCTGCCACACTGAAGAACCCCAAATGAGAGATCAAGAAAGTATCAAATGAATTCATAAGGAGTAGGATTTAGACAACGTACACCTGCTCCTTCTTCCAATGGAGATTAAAACAAACATAGAAAAGAAAACCCACACTAACAACTATGACACAACTTCAATAAGGAATTTTTGATACTAAAAGATCTTACCAATATTAGCGACGATTCTCTGTTCCTGTAAATAAAATAAAATAATGAGTCACATTCAATAAGATGGTTTGAGAGAGAAGATGAAGAGACTCAGGATAGATGGGTTGTGAAAGAGAAAAGCACAAAAAAAAAAAAAGAAAGATAATTTAAATTTAGAAAGCAATGAAGTGCTGAGAAGTTGACACATAAGCAAAGCAGCTAAAAATCCTTTGACACAAGCAAAGGAGTGCTAAGGCCTAAAAAAAGCTGGGTATTTTTGCCACATCAGCACCTCTCCTCTCTCTCTCCCACCCAAATTACCCAAGTAAAGTGCAGTCTACCCAGCAAAAAAACCTCTCCTCCCCAATGCTCCTCCATGGGTTTTTTTACTACGTCGTCCAAAATACGGGAGGGCCTAAGAAGTTGACACGTAAGCAGCTAAAAGGCCCTCATTCACCCCTCACCTTATGCATGAAGATCAAATGCACCATTAATTTATTTTTATAACGTCCAAGCCCTTTAACTTTTTTTAATTAATCAAATTTGCCCCTTATCTTTTATTAGTAGAACAAAATTGAATTTTGTTAATAAAATGGTAAAAACTGAAATATTTCCAGTAGGAGGCACCAACTTTGTCTACTCCGACATGCCCCTCGGCTCCTCCGACACTCCCTCTCTACATAATCCACCTCCAATTCCCACTTCCAATTCACCCATTATCTAACTTGCATATCCATTCCATCTCTGCTCTCAGATAATTCATTTTGTTTTCAACCTTTACTTTATCAGTTATGGCTCAATACGGCGATCAGTACTGAACCCAAACCGACGAGTACGGAAATCCCATCCACCGTCCGGCAGGAGTTGAAAATTCTCATGCCACCATCGGAGAATATGGTGGTACTCACGGCGGAGGTATTGCAGGTGTAGGCACCACAGGTGCAGCTCTAGCAGCTTGGTACATGTGTTCTCACAGATGTCTTTTTATTTTATTTCTTTCACGTGCTATTTATTAATGAACTGAAATTAAATTTGATTACTCAAGGTGGGAGAAGAAAGAAGCTGCCGGGTGGCGGTCACAAGGATGTGCAGCAGGTTCCCGCCGGCGGGTACGGGTATGAACAGGAGCAACCCGAGAAGAAGGGAATGATGGAGAAGATCAAGGAAAAACTGGCAGGCCACCATTAGATGGAGTTTTTTCCATGGTTTAGACTCTAGGAATAGTCAGAGCTATGAGCAACATGTTCAATCATCAGTACCCTTCGCCATTGCCGCCGGATATTACAGCAGCGGCTACATTAACAAAGCTAAGTGCACATACGACGTTCTGCTTGGAAGTCTCAGTGCCCGTTTTCAAAACATAGATTAGGGATTTGATAGCACGCTTTTGTTATCACACACTTGTTGATGGCGGAGGAGAGTTTGGGTAAAGAACACCCAAGAAGTTGAGGGGTCGGAGAAGATGACAAATTTTGGCTGAAATTTTTATTTGGGAAATACCACGATTGACCACATCTTTTTTGTCCTACCTTTTCTAATACATCTAAATTGTCCTAAAAATACATGCAATGTCATGAATATCCTCAAGGATGGTCCACCTTTTTGTATTGGGAATGAGTTGATAAGTACAGTTGCATGCAAAATAGATGTGTCAAGGAATATGTTGATTATTTAGGGATAACACATTAATTAAAGAAGAAATAAATAAATCTACTAAAATATAACCCCTAATTCGGCGGACAAGTTGAATGAAGTGAAAAAACCAAATTTTAAAATTCACGAAATTTAATTTTTAAATTCCTTAAATTGTTAGATTATAATAAGCTATTTATTAATTAACACATGCAGTAATTAGGTGAATAAACACATGCAAAATTAACTACCTACCACTCCACTAAAACACACTTCATTAAAAGGGGTAAAAATTAAGGCACTGTGTTCACAATCAGTTCATTTATGTAAATTCTTGTCACATTAAACTCTCAACTATCTCCACCAACCAAATAACTTCACCACCAACAAACATAAAAATTGGGCACAATGGATTCAATCTTCATTCCTCTGTATCCACAAATTATTGGAGCATAAAAAGGTGATCGGCTCCCGTATTTACCCACCGTTTTTGTCGACGGATCCATAGTTAGAGCCAAAGGTAAGATACGAACGCTGTTTGCATTGTATTTTATTTATTGCTTTCTTTTAATGTTTTAGGGTTTTTAGGGTTTCAAAAACGCATGTCCGCTGAGTGAAATGGTTATATATATCCATGTCCGCCAAAGAAAATGGTGAAGTATGCATGTAATATGCTTGTCCGCCGAGGAAAATGGTGAAGTATGCATGTAATATGCATGAATACCACTACATACACCCATCGTAGACTTTTCCGCTAACATGCATGGTTAATTGTGCTTGTCCACCTATTATTTGAGACTTATCATCCATATCCGCCTATTATTTGACAGTATTTCAGCTTGTCCGCCAAAAATAGTAGCCCAATTTAGCGTGTCCACTAAAAGTAGTTTCCCAGTAGATCCTGTCCGCCGAAAATTGAGCCTGTCCGCCGAATATTGAGCCATCAGCTGAAATAAAGCTTTAGGAGACCCGTAATCTGAATCCAAATCCCAGAAATGCCCGAAACAAGATCTTCTGAACCTCCGCACTGTTTGATCGCCACTCTTTGTAAGCACCTCGCATATGCAATTAAGAGCTTTGGAAGACCTACAATAACCTTTAATCCCGACTTTTCGAGTTTGAAGTCCACGTTGTTTCCAGCTCCACTACAGTGCATGCCAACTCGATTAGATATAAGACGTGACTACATTTTATACATAAAAAATCAGCGGACAAGCACAGTAAAGACACGAAAATGGCGGACAAGCTATTTTATGCAGAAATAATGGCAAAATAATGCTAACTAATGGTCAGAAACTCCGCGGACATGCTCAAAAAACTCATAAAATCGGCGGACAAGCTCAAATAGGGCCAAAAAATTGGCCCTGTTTGCTATTTTGTACTACAAATACTGAAGGACGAGGTCACTTTACATACAATTATCGGCGGACAAGTTCAACTACGCTAGAAAAATCGGCGGACAAGCACATTAAAGGCACAAAAACGGCGGACAAGCTATTTTATGCAGAAATAATGGCAAAATAATGCTAACTAATGGTCAGAAACTCGGCGGACAGGCTCAAAAAACTCATAAAATCAGCGGACAAGCTCAAACAGGGACAAAAAATTGTCGGACATGCTATATTGTACTACAAATATTGACAGACAAGGTCACTTTACATACAATTATCGGCGGATAAGTTCAACTACGCTAGAAAAATCGGCGGACAAGCACAGTAAAGGCATAAAAACGGCGGACAAGCTATTTTATGCAGAAATAATGGCAAAATAATGCTAACTAATGGTCAGAAACTCGGCGGACAGGCTCAAAAAACTCATAAAATCGGCGGACAAGCTCAAACAGTGCCAAAAAATTGGCGGACATGCTATATTGTACTACAAATATTGACGGACAAGGTCACTTTACATACAATTATCGACGGACAAGTTCAACTACGCTAGATAAATCGGCGGACAAGCACAGTAAAGACACAAAAACGGCGGACAAGCTATTTTATGCAGAAATAATAGCAAAATAATGCTAACTAATGGTCAGAAACTCGGCGGACAGGCTAAAAAAACTCATAAAATCGGCGGACAAACTCAAACAGGGCCAAAAAATTGGCGAACATGCTATATTGTACTACAAATATTGACGGACAAGATCATTTTACATACAATTATCGGCGGACATGTTCAACTAGCTAGAAAAATTGGCGGACAAGCTCAAAAAGATTGAGAAAATATGCCGACAAGTTCAATTACACTACAAATTACAATAAAATTTCCAATTATACTCAAACAATTATCGTCGAACATGTAAACTTTAAATTCGTCGGACACGGAAAATTCATACAGTGCAGACTCTACTTCCTCGGGGGACAAGAACAGTTACCAAATTCAAACTCTACAGTAACAACTCCAAATTCACTATACTTTAAATTAAATCGTAATTCTGCAAAACCCTAAAATCCTAAAGACGGAATACATGGTTATCCATATTTGCTACTGCTAATTTTCGACGTGGAGATGACGATGGATTGAACGACACGTCGGAGGCCCGGACGGAGCTCTGTGTTCGACAGAAAAATCGAGAGTTTGAGAGAGAGAGAGAGAGAGTATGGGAGGGATGAGTGCCGATGAAAAGAGAGAGAGAGAGAGAGATACAGAGAGTAAATAACAAAAATTTTGAGATAAAGGGGTCAAAGATTCTCTCGCCAATTTCAATACCTTTAAAAGCGGTACTTTTAACCGCTGTGCAGTAATTGCGAGATTTCAAAAAAAAAGGGAAAGATATGACATGTCAGGGGGGTAAATTAGGAATATACACCAAAAACATGGCAAATTAGATGTTTTAAAAAGGATAGGACAAAAAAGATATTGCATGGGTCATATAGGGCATAAAAAGTGATGTCCCTTTTTATTTTTAACCATGGGCCCGAGTGTAAAATTAAAGAAAGTTGAAAGGTTTTCCTCTAATAACGAAAGATAAAAGGGTATTTTTGATTCATTAAAGAAAGTTGAAAGGTTTGAATGATAAAAAAAGTAGATTGAGGGTGTATTTGATCCTCATAAATAAGGTGAGGGGTGTGGGTGACCTTTTGCCCTTTATCTTCTTATTTATTTTGCATTAATTCATCCTAATTTTTGCTTCTTATTTATTTTGTTCTAATTTTAAATTCAAATTTATTGTTTACACGAATATATATATTAAAAATAATATCAGTTTTTTAAAATTAAAATGTGTTATTAAATAATTAGTTAAATATAATTTCTTTGGAAAAAGTATGAACTTGAATTAAAATGGATCACAATAGTAAACATTTACTTCATTCTAAACTTCATACATTCTCATTAAGTGTCTTTGTAAATTCATTCAAATATAAATAACTAGCATGTAACCCGCGTGATACGCGAACTCGTTAAGTTACTTTTATATAATTAAATTATTATTTTAATTTAATATATACAAATATTAATATTTGAGCTCTACTTAGCCAAATAATTTAAGATATCTCAAATTGTTAATTTAATAAGCAAACTATTATTAATAATACAATTTTCTTATTTATATGTAATATAAGTAGATAAAATTATTATTAACAGGCAAAGCTCGTGTGATACCGTTTCTGATTCCATTTTTACTTTTTATCACTACCAATGTACGAAATTTTGAACTTATCTATTTATCTACGGTTGGAGTAGTGTTATCAGAACAATAATTCTAAAAGAACAAAGTCGTGAGAATGGTATTTGATTGAATTTTATCATCGTGCTATAGTCTTGTATTATTTTTTATCTCGTATTATTTTTTGGAAGTGTCGAATTACTAAATGAACACCATTCACTTTACAAAAACATAGTTAGAATTCATTATTTTCTTCCGTCCTCCAAAATCAGAGTTATACTACAAATAGTAGCTAAATTAATTTGTCATTTTAGAGATTAGTATTGGTAACCTTAATTTGTATTCATATACTCAATGTATCAGTGCAATTTATAACGATTTTCATGATATTTTAATGTATTTTGTAATCCATGTATTGTTGGGTTCCCATTAAATAAATAATTACTAAATCCCTTAAATAACTTACGAAAAATATTGGTAATGTCACATTTAATTCAAATACAAATTATTATATTTCTCAATTATAACTCACACTTTAGATGGTCACTCTTAATTGTGATTATGAGTAAATTGTAAATTAAGCTTTAAATGTCATTCATTGCACATTAAAATTTGAGAATTTTCAATTAAATCCAAATGGTAAATGTGTAAATTAAATGTATGCAACTTGAACGTTACCATTGATAATTCAATAAAATAAATTTAATAATAGTAAAGTAATAACTAATTTATACTCCCTCCGTCTCATTTAAGATTATACATTTTCCATTTTGGGTTGTTCCACAAAAGTTTTCACATTCCTAAAAAAGCAAAAAGTCAAACACAATCGCTCTTCCCCATACACTTTATTTACAAAAAAATCACTCTTACCTAACACACTTAACATACTTTATTATTTATTTATTACCAAAAAATATCATAATACCACTAAAAGTTATCACTTTTCTTAATCTTGATGTCGAAAAAGACATGCAAAATTTTATGGGACGAAGGGAGTATATTGTAACTTACTCGTAATAAAATCAATTTTAATAATTTGGTGAAGAACTAAATGCATTACATATACTTGGAACACCATATACCCTTAAATTTCACCATTTTCGAAAGTTGTACTTTTAATATTAAATAATGGCATACCTTAGAAATCATACCCTTAATTTTATGAGAAAAATAACTGAGTTTTTTTAATCAAACATTTATACTATTCATATTTTACCCGAAATTTTCTATGAAAAAATTATATTTTAACTAATTAAAGTGTATAATACAAAATGTTGTACTTTTATCCATCTTATGCACGCAGGGATATAAGAAACTAATTTTTGCACAATATATTATCAAGTTAAAAATATTTGTGGTACCTAGAAAGTGAAATATTTTAACACAAAAGATGAAAGGGATACATTTCAGCATAACCCAAGAAAAAGAAATATTAAACGAAAATTAAAGGAGACTACACAAAACAAATTTCACAACAGTTCGAATTTAAAAAGAGTTGTCAACTGATAAATCCCCACCATCAACTGTGTCCCAAGGTCCTCCAATCGCCATTATAGAGCTATTCTTTATTATAACAACAAACCTAAGCAAAATGCAAAAGTGTGGAATGCAATCATCATGGCTCCTCTTAGATGAATGCTTTGTGCAAGTTTCAATCAACATATATCAAAATATAATTAGAGTTTAAACTACATAACACACGATTAATTTTCATTCAACAAATTCCATTGAAAAAATTAAATATTTCCTTCGAAATATTAATCACTTGTACAAAGAGCATGATAAAATCAAGATTCTGCTATTAATAAAAACTCAAGCATAAATAAATTCGAGAATTCGTATAAAATGAATTGCCAACTTACCATTGCTGTAAAAACACAAATCATCTTGAAATAGACAAAAAAAAGGATTTAATCCATCCTACCATCTTGCATAATCTGCGGGTAATCCATAACCCTTCATCCACCTTGAGCAGAAACAGTTATGGCATCAACAGTTGGTAGTTGTTTGTTTAACATAGAGCAAGAAACAAAGAATAATGAACATGGATAAGTAGTACGCTTGCACGTAGCAGTAATTTTTTATTGCTACGTGGTAAGTTGGCAAAGAAAACACCAATATGTAATCCGCAAGAGAACCTCTACTGCACTTTATTGGCAACTAATGAAAGCCATTTCATTTCCTTATGGTTAAAATAAAGTAAGGGATCTATAAAAAAATTTCACATGTTGCAAAAGGAAATTTATTAACCTGAGCTTCAAGTTCCTTGTTATCTAATAGGATTTAGAAATTTAGGATATGTGGAATATGGATTATGTTATTGTGGTTGATGTTTTAGAGATGACTAGGTGAGTGGTTGAAAGATTTAGTATGTAAATGTTGGTGAAACAGAGGAGTAGGCAGGTGAATTAGATAATTGGAACTTGAATTAGTTGATAGATTTTTTCATACATCAAATGTCATACAACACCACGTATTTATACTTGCTATTAGTACATTCTAGATTGGCGGTGGCTTTTCTTAATTTTCTAGATTAATCTAGATTACATTTGATAGATTACAATTTATACACAATTCTAGTGCTAATTGGTCTCTTCTAGAATTTTGTAGAATTATCATCCTAACTACTCTTAAATATTCTAGAAATGTGTACCATATTTTTTAATGCTCCACCTTGGGGCACATTTCTATAACTCCAATAAGTTCTCGTAATGTCTCGAACTTTTCTCGTTGTAGTGCTTTTGTGAATATATCCGCTAGTTGCTCTTCCGTCTTACAATGCTTCAGCTCGATTTATTTGTTGGCTTCTTCTTATCTGATGAAGTGATACTTTATCTTGATGTGCTTGGTTCTGCTGTGGAATACCAGATTTTTCGCCATAGCAATTGCTGATTTATTATCGCAGTAGATGTTCGTAGCTTCTTCTTGTGGCTCTCCCATATCTTCAAATATTCGTTTCAACCATATTGCTTGGCTCGTAGTCATTGTTGCTGTTATATACTCAGTTTCGACTGATGATTGTACAACTGTAGCTTGCTTCTTAGATGCCCATGAAAATATTCCTGAACCAATTATGAATGTGTAGCCAGATATGCTTCGCATGTTATCAACTGAATCTGCCCAGTCACTGTCTGTATAGCCTGTTAGTTTAGAGTCAGGAGTTGACGCATACTAGATGCTAAAGTTCTTCGTCCCTTGAAGATATCAGAGTATTCTCTTTGCTGCTCCGTAATGTATCTGACTTGGATCCTGCATGAATCTTGATAGGAAGCTTGTTGCATACATTATGTCTAGTCAAGTCACTGTCAAATAGAGTAGACTTCCAATTAGGCTTCGAAATCTTGAATTGTCTGCTTTTGGTGAACCATCTTCCTTTTGAAGAATTTTGCTGTTGTCGATCGGAGTTGCTACAGTCTTGCAACACTCCATCTTGAACTTCTTCAGCAAGCTCTCAACATATTTCTTTTGAGAGATGAAGATGACATCTTCTCTTTGATCCATATCTATGCCGATAAAATATTTCATCAAGTCCAAATTCATCATCTCGAACTTCTTCATCATGTCTTCCTTGAACTCCTCGATCATTGTCTCGTTGTTCCCTGTGTATATTAGATCATCGACATACAGAGAGACAATGAATGTGTCTTCCATACCTTGGGTCTTGATGTATAATGTTGGCTCACTCATGCTCCTCCTGAATCCAAGTTCAGTGAAGTAGTCATCAATTCTGCTATACCAGGCTCGTGGTGCTTGCTTCAATCCGTAGAGGGCTTTCTTTAGTCTGAGGAATTTGTCTTCACACCCTTGCATCACGAACCCTTGAGGTTTCTCCCATAGATTTTTTTATCAAGATATCCATTTAGGAATGCTGATTTAAATCGAGCTGGTAGATTTTCCACTTCTTTTGTACTGCTAGTGCGATCAATGCTCGTACTGTGTCAAGTCTGACAACTGGAACGAATGTCTCATTGTAGTCGACTCCATATTATTGTGTGTATCCCTTAGCGACAAGCCTTGCCTTGTGTCTTTGTATTGAACCATCATAGTTATGTTTTGTTTTGTAGACACACTTAACTCCTATGTCTTCTTTGTCTTTAGGAAGATCTGTGAGCTCCCACGTCTCGTTCTTATCGATCATGCGTATCTCCTTCTCCATTATTTTATCCAAATGTCTCCTCTAGAAGCTTCTTCATAGATATTTGGCTCCACAGTTGTAAAATTGCAATTTTCGTAAATTTCTGTCAACGATCGAAATTTTCTTGGGATGAATTCTGGAGATGCGGATGCATATTCAGTTGTGGCTTGTCTCAGCTCATCTTGTGGGTCGGTTTCATCTTCTTGTTGTTGGGCTGGCGCTGGTAAGTAGATGTTTTTTCTCTTAATTTGATCTATCTCCCAGTTATAAGCCGTATCTTCATCAAACATTACGTCTCGACTGATGATTAGCTTTTTGTTTTCCAAGCTATAGACTCGATATCCTTTTGATTGAGTGCTATAGCAAAAAAATTCCTTTATTCGTCTTCTCGTCGAGCTTGCTCCTTTTCTCCTTAGGGATGTGGACATAGCAAATGCACCCAAAGACTCTTAGATGCTTCGCCGATGGTTTCCGTCCACTCTATGCTTCAACTGGTGTCTTGTCATGTATTGCCTTGATTGGACATCTGTTGAGAAGATAGACTGCAGTATTCACGACCTTTGCCCAGAATGTCTTTGGAAGACCCTTCTCCATTAGCATAGATCTTGCGGTCTCCATCACGGTTATGTTCTTTCTTTCAGATATGCCATTTTATTCTGGAGTGTATCCGTCTGTGAGTTGGTGCTCCATGTCTTCATCTTCACAGAACTTTGTGAATTGGTGGGAAGTATATTCCTTTCCACGATCGCTTCGAATAGTCTTGATCTTGTAACCACTTTGTTTTTTGACATAGGTCTTGAATTTTTTGAAAATATCAAAAACTTGTGATTTTTCACGTAGAAAGTAGACCCATGTCATTCTTGTATAATCATCAATAAATAGGATGAAGTACCTATTTTTATCGTGTGATAGAGTGCGCATCGGGCCACATATATCAGCGTGCACGAGCTCCAATGGCTTCTTTGCTCTCCAAGATTTCCCGAATGGGAATTATAGTCGATGTTGTTTTCCGAGCATGCACTCTTCACAGACTCTGTTTAGCTCTTTTATTGATGGCAAGTCCCGCATCATATTCTTCAAGTTTAGAAACTTCAATCCTTGTAGATTGAAATGCCCAAACCTTCTAAGCCAAAGCCAGGCATCGTCCACCTGAGCTTTCATTGCAACGTTATTTGCATATCTCCATTGGATGGGAAAACATTTATTGTCGTTCATTTGGACTTTAGTGATTATGAGGAATTTATCCTTCTTATCGTAAATTGTGCAAGTATTTCCCTCAAAGTGTAAGGAGTAGCCTTTCTCAATCATTTGTCCCACACTTAATAGGTTTTGTTCTATTATTGGGACTAGAAGGACTTCACTTATATATCTTCTTCCTTTATTTGTGTCTATGACAATGGTTCCCTTACTAGTTGCCTCCATAAAAGCACAATTTCCTAGTTTTACTTTTGTGTTAACT
This sequence comes from Pogostemon cablin, assembly GCA_023678885.1. Taxonomy (NCBI): domain Eukaryota; kingdom Viridiplantae; phylum Streptophyta; class Magnoliopsida; order Lamiales; family Lamiaceae; genus Pogostemon; species Pogostemon cablin. The sequence goes on from CM042960.1 coordinate 10,655,078, forward strand.
TTTTTAAGTTCACAAAAAATATCCTTATTTTTAGTCATGTGGTTGCTACAACCACTATCCAAATACCAAGTATCTTTCTCTTCTTTATATGCAGCTTGACAGACATAAAACATATAATTTCCATTTACAGAACTTTCGGAGAAATTAGCTTGTGTCTCCACTTCAATTCCAAGTTCTTTGAGTTAATTGTTTCTACTTATTGTGTTCAAGATTCTGCCTTCGCCTCTCTCGTGCTTCCTAATCTTAATCTCACCTTAACCAACAAAAATCATCGATTAAAATTATAGATAAGTTTTAAACAAAAACATACGGAGAAAGTTGCACCATGGCTTCCGCTTCGACGGTGTCCAGGCGGTGGTGTCTCTAAACCGCATCTACAAATTCTCTTTCTCCACATCCTTCTTCCTTCACCTTTATCATATTGCGGCTAATTTTAATGTCATTTTCTCCAACAAAAACTAATTAATTGATCAATGATGTCGGAAATTTGGTTTCCACCACTGGAGATGAGCCATACCGTCACTTCTGAGAATTGTGGAGATGATCATTCACCAATCGAGAAATCCTTGTACTCTTCACCTTCTTTCATGAAAAGACATATTTGCAGCCGAAATAGTAAATGATGATGATCTAGAATAAGAAAACCAATTGTTTTTTTTCAAGATTTCGAAACTCTCAAGAAGAGAACTATTGAGTTTCTTTCATAGTCGTACATCAAGCTTGATAAAGATTAGGGTTTCATGAGATTAAGATTTCTATAATTGTAATCCAAACCCTCTAATATAAAAATTTAACATAAAAGGCACCGAGATAAGAGAGCAATTGTCCAAAAATATATGTAATTCAAAAAACAAAGGAAGCATGAGAGCTTGCCACCTCAAACTCAAATGAAGGAGAATCCGCCATGTCAGCAGGTGAAAACCTTCGTTTAGTAGATTAAAGTAGAGGCGTCAAAATGGGCTGAGCCCGCTGGGCCGAACCGCACTTGCCTATATAATTGGTGGGTTGGGCCGAGCATTTCTAGCCCGTAACCCGTCTAGGCCCGCACCGCCTAAGCCCGCCACATGTCAAACTCAAGAGAAATGCCTAAAGTTTATCTTTCGTGTATTATGCTTTACAAAAGTTTACTGTTTTAAACATGTTCTTCTTTTAATTCTTGATTCAGATTGAAAATTAGAAAAAAATTTGTTGATTATGTTTAGTTAATTATTTTGTTTGGGGGTAATTAATATTTGTGTTTGTATTTATATTCTTGCAGATTAGAAGAAAAAAAATTATGGAGTTTGCCGATTTGAACCAAAGTAATAATATATATGATATTAGAAATACGAACTCAAGTGGTAAATATAAGTCGAGGGAATTTCAAATGTTTGGAACTTTTTTGTGAAGAGAGGAGTTGGTAAGAATGCAAATTTTATAGGAATCATGGTTATGTTTTAATTATCTTGTTAATATTGTAGTATTTTGTACCAATATTTTGGTATTTCATTTTAATAATATCATTCTTAATTAAAAAGAAAAAAATTGACGGGTTGACCTGTCATAGCCCGTGATTCGCCTTTGGATGGATTGGGTCGAACATTTCTATCCCGCAACACGCCTAGGCCTGCCCCGCTGGCCCCGTAGATGGCTCTAGATTAAAGATACTCATTGTGCATCAACATTTTCCAATATACATACACACACGATTATTAATATAGATTAAGCATCTATTTTCCTAAGCATACAACTTTTATTTCAGTAATTGCAACTAAAACTTGATTACAAGTGAAATCTTAATTTAAAAAATATAGAATTACCATCAATTTATTAAGCATATTATAGTAAATCATGAATTGGTTTCAGATGCTAAATGAGCCAACATGTTACAAAAAATAAGTGGAGAGAAGTGAAAGTGAAATGTGATTAATAATATACAATCAATCTTTCTATGCACTTGCACAAATACCATTTTCATACCATTTTCCCACAAGACACGCCCTTTAACATAATCTCAAGCAAGACTTTATCAAATCATAGGGATATTATATTAGAGTCTTCACTTTTACTTGGACTAAATTATAGTAACAAATATTGACTCATTTTACTTTTCATAGTTGTAAATTAGAATGTTGTAATAAATTGGTCTTTATGTTAACGACCTTGTTAGCTTTTGATCCTACCCAAACCAATCCAATCATAATTAACAATAGGATAAAACTAGAACCATCCAATGTACAATGAACAAATCAAGCATTAAACTCACATTTCAGATTCAATAAAGAACTCAGAACACAAAGTGCAGATTTCAGCTAAATCGAATAAAACTTGCAAAATACTACATTCATCCCGCAACAAGAGTTACAGTTTACTAATTAGGGCGTCCTTCTACAAGAGTTATATTTCATTTTTTAGTAGATATGACCCACATAAATCAATAATTTTATCTTCATGGGTCCATACTCCACACACAACACTAACATAACTACTCATTATACATTAAATTATTAAATCTCTCAACCCACTATACATTAAATACTAGTATATTTTTTATTTTCCGTGTAAACAGTAAACATAACTCTTTTTATGGGACGGAGGGAGTATACGACTATCAACACACCATTTTAGAAGAGTTTCCCTAGCAATATTGTATAGGTAGTGGTTTTATACATACAAAATGGATTTCATAATGAACGAACCATTTTAGAAGCTTTCGGAGCTGAGATTTATGAATGTTCGGATGAGTATGCAAATGACTCATTTTCCACAATTGAACCCCTTGCAAACAGAGAGGACTATTATGAGAATAAGAAAGGGTATATATTATTACTATTATTATTATTATTATTATTATTATTATTATTTTATAAAAGGGTATTATTTTAAGAAAATTCCATCAACGAGGCAAACATGAACAAAGATACGGATGAATGTTTGGGGACATATCAAAGTGGATATGTAATAAAATATTTATGGCTTTATTTCATCTTCCAACATGAATCATACTTTCGTGTTTGATCATACTAATCCATCTATCCTATTTCAGATAACACACTTTTCATTTTGGGTTATCCCACAAAAGTTAACACAATCTTAAAATAACAAAAAGTCAAACATAATTAGGGATGTAATCGAACCAAGCCTAGTCGAACACTACTAGGTTTGAGGATCATTTGTTAAGGAATTATCGAACTCAAACCCGAGCTCGAACTCGACAAGAAAAAAAATATCGAACTCGAGCTCGAATTCAAACTGTTTGTTAAGACTCACGAAAGTGTTCACGCTTGTTCATGAACATTTTTTCACGAACATTTAAATAATTTTTTACGTGGGTATTAAAAGAATGTTTTGTTTATAAACTTTTAATGTTATTCATAATATTAAATAAACAAACTAACAAAATATAATAATAAATGGTAAAAAAATATTTAAATATTTGAATAATAACTTAAGTTATTATCATATTTGTGTGATTTAATACACAATATTTAATTATTGAATATAAATAAATAAATAAATGATAATATATAATATTAAAGAATAATTATAAAATTTACGAACGCGTTTGCGAGCCATTAACGAGCCCATAAACGAATATATTCGCGAGCTTTCGAGCCGAATACCCTTAGGCTTGAGTTTGGTTTGATAGACTATTCGAGCTCAAAATTCAAGTTTGGTTTGGCTCGTTAAGGTTAATGAACGAGTTCGAACGAATATTTTATCGAACCGAGACTCGAATAGTTCGCGAACGGTTTGGTTCGCTTACATCCCTAAACACAATTACCCTTCCCCATACACTTTATTTACAAAAAAAAAATCACTCTTACCTAACACACCTAACATACTTTATTATTTATTTATTACCAAAAATACTATACCCCTAAAAGCTATCACTTTTCTTAATCTCTGTGCCGGAAGAGACATGCAAACTTTTGTGGGACGGAGGGAGTGGTTTTTAATAAAGATATTATTTTTATTTATATTACAATAATCTGTTTATGAAATACGTTTGCTTAGTTGGTTGTATTTTATTTTATCAATTATGTAGACATATCAATTTTAATTGATACTCTAGCTAGTAGCTAGTACGTATGTCTCCATACATAATTATTAGAAATGCACAAAAAATAAATTACACACACTAAACACCAACAGCTTAATTTTTCCATTTCAAGAAAGGCAACCAACTTCTATCACTCCCATTTCCAATGAATCAATCGAGAAAGGTTGACTTAATTAATTAAATGAATCAAAACCCTAGATCTTTATCCATGTCAAGAGGGATCTGTTGAGGGTGGAAGGTCGAACGCAAGAACCTGATGATGGTGATTAGCAGCAAGAACAGCAATGTCCGCTTGAATTCTTGCTAGTTCACACTCTGCATTATGGATCTGCTGCTCCAACAACGTAATGATCCCGACACAACCGTACACCGGATCCCTTATCCTGCAGTAGGCCTCGTAGAACATCGAATCCGCTGCTTCGCCTCGACGCTCCACCGGAATATCCTGCCGTAACAATGCATGAGCATGAGAGAGAAGTTAGAGAGGAGAGAGTATAGTGATAATATAATATTACTTGGAGAATATGTGCAACATTGCTTGCTCCATAAATCTTGTGAACGTAGGAAAATCTACGTGGATCGTTGGGAGGGAAATGAGGAGAGAGAATGCAATCCGAGGGACATCTCCTTCTCAAATGCTTGCATGCTGCACAACGTTTGGAAGAGCTGTTCATCCTCTTTATTTTATTTTTTTTTTCTCTCAAATCTAAGAATAAATCTAATGTTGTGGACTAAATCTAATGCTAGATTCATAAAATTTAGGCCTATTTATAGTTTGATTCTTTAACGGTTACAAAGTCTTTTGAAATCAAACTTGTGGAAAGTTGGGTCTTAGATTGAGAAACAGTTTTGGAAAATCCAAATCATGCACAATAATATTCCTTTGACCCTTAATCTTATTAAAATTATAGTGAGCGATTTTCGAAGTACAACTACAAAAGCTAAATAAATAGCTGGAGTTGATGTTTTAAATGCTTATTCCGTAATAATATTTCATTTTACCATTTATTAAAACATTCTAGTGAGCGATTTTTTTTAAAATGTTTATTCCCTAATAATATTTCATTTTACCATTTAATTTAATTTGAAATAACAAAATCTAACATAAATCCAAACAAAAATTTCCCGTTTAGTACTCTTGGTCCCAAAACGGTTTTCACGTTCTTTTATTTTCTTTTATTCCACAAAAATGTTTGATATAAAAAAGTGGCACTATTGCCACCCAAAACTTTTACTTAAAGCACCCATTTTTCTAATTTAATTTTTTGAAAAGACAAAAATAACCTTACACTAAATTCACTTTAAATTTATTCAAATCTCAAAATCTTTTTTTGCTTCACATACCAGATCTCAAAATTTCAGAACTTGATCGCAGTAAAATAAAAAATTTATAATTTTGATGATTACCAGTTCTAATTTCGTTAATGAATTAGAAAATTTAAGTGAAATAATTACATGAGATATTTAAGATCATCAAATGTTGGAATGAATTGGCAGATCAATTCACAACTCCAATCCCCTGGTATTGATTCATAGTATTAATCCATTAAATACGACATTCAAAACTAAAAATACAAAATGTTTTTGAGATGCGATCGATAGAATTAGTCATCAAGAGTTCTTATTTCCAATCATGAGTAATAAATTTAAAATATGTGGGTAAAATTGCTGCTTCTTTCCTTCTTTGACAGATCTGATACTGTGAAATACTTGTTGGTTTTTTTTCTTCGTCTCACGCCAAAAGCTTGCTGGTATTGTTTTTTGTTTTGTTTTCTGTATTTGCTTGAATTTCTTCGCCATTGAAGAACTAAAGGAGAATTTGAGAATGGACAGATGAAGAAGGAGATTGTAGGGCGCAGACGGTTAATTAATTTTTTATGGTTATTTATTTAATTTTGTCTTAGGGTTATTTTAGTCTTTTTAAAAAATAAAATTTAGATATCGGGTGCCCTCAGTAAAGGTTCGGGTGGCAATAGCGCCGCCCTAAAAAAAAATCTCAAAACAACTAACCTCCTACATTCTATAACTTTTTATATTAAAATATCACCCATACTTTATCATATACTAGAAAAACACGAAAATAATCATTAATGTAATATTTTTTTTAATGGCAATGACTTGGGTGGAGTTAGTCCACCAAATTCAAATTTTACAATCTTGTTCCTTCACCTTCAATGTGTGTTTTGTTGTTTCATTTAATTTTATTTTTTTTAAATAATATTTTATACGGTTACTGATGTTTATATATACTAGATATTTTAAGACGTATGATGCACGTCGCAAGCACGTTTTATTCTGTAATAATATTTTTTTATTAGTTTTTTTTCATACGTACAATCTCTTTTTAGGAATTAAAAAAAATTATAAAGATATAATTAGTTATATAAAAATACCTGAATTAGTTTTTCTTACAATAAAATTAAAATAATTTACAATCTTCAAAACACAAAATAATCAACAAAACATTATAAAGAATATAGAAATGAAAATACAATACAAACTAACATTAAACTTAAGATAAATTCTTAAATCTCATTAAAAGGGAAATAATTTTTTGAATATATATTGTAAGTAATATAGAAATGAAAGACTATCCATTCTCTCACTATCCCACTCTCCTTCACATAAACATATATATAATCATAATCTTTTTGTGAATGCTATGCTGGGTGAAAGTATTAAACTTGAAAAAATTGTTGCTTCTAAAGCTACTTATTATGGATGCTATTCTTCGTCAAACTCATCAGGTTAATTGCTCTAATAATCTAATTACATGAAATAGCATATTTCATGATGTAAACACAAATTGTCTTGCTCATGACAATTTATTAATCACTTAATGTATATAGTTGAAATGTAGAAATCCAAGATTTGTATTGTATTAAAAATTCAAGAGTTGCATTATTTAAATTCAAGATAAATGTATTAAGTTAGAAATTCAAAAGTTACATGAATTTGAAATTAATTGAATTTTTAAGTGAGTAAACTTATTAATATAATTAATAAGATTAAAAAAATTTATGACTTTATGAAGATTAATTATTACTCACATTTATATTTTGTAATTAATAATGTTTAATATATTATATGAATTTTAATAGTATGATAAATAAAGGGTAAAAATGTAGAAAAGAAATATAGGTGAGGGTAAAATAAGAAAAAAAAATGTTAACATTTTCTAAGCCACTTTGTTCTCCATCGCTGAATCCACAATGAAACACCTTCTCACCTCCAGTTTTCTTAATGCTTCATTACCCTAAATTAAATTTGCACTCAAAAGATTTTGAGTAGGGTAAAGAATTTATAATGAAAGAGAGGGTGCATACCATCCATCTGAAAGAAATATGCTAATAATTAATGTTTTAATAATATGCAAATAGAGTCCCTCTAATTTGTAATAATTTCTTTATTTTCATCTTATGTAACAACCATCTTAAAAACCTATGCAATGAAGTTTACTTCCAAAAAACACTATTATAGCATCTACAAATACGTAGCACTTGTATATATCACCCACGGGAAATATCATCAAATGAATAATAAAATGTGAAAGGAAATACGTAAAATAAATTAATGTTTTAATGAGCAGACTAACTATAGTTACATCCACATTAGTACTTATTTTGGTAGATATTCTAAGATGAATTTCAAGCACTATCGCCTCCTCAAACAGGTATGATATATAAATAAAATTAGATCACACACCATTAATAATAACAAAGTTTTATACATTAACTAAATTAATTTACTGAGTCAAAAGCCGCTTTAAAAAAAATATGATTATGCCCTACGCTGTTCAGGTTTTTACTTAAAGAAACAATGTTTTAAAACAAAATTTCCGCATGGAGATATGTGATCTTCATGAGCAATTAATTAAGCAAAAGAAATAAAGAAACTCCCTCCGTCTCATTTCAAATGACACACTTTCTATTTTGGGTTGTCCTACAAAAGTTTGCATATTCCTAAAAAACAAAAAGTCAAACACAATTATCATTCCCCATACATTTTATTTACAAAAAAACCATCAATACCTAACACACTTAACATACTTTATCATTAACTATATTACCCAAAAAATATCATAATACCCCTAAAAGTTATCATTTTCTTAATCTCCGTGCTGAAAAGAGGGGTGCAAACTTTCTTGGGACGGAGGGAACATCTTATAATATATGCTCTTATTTCCTGCTTCCCTTTCAGCTTTCGGAAAACAGATACAAATTAAATGTTGACATTAGTAAGCTCATCAGATTATCAATTTTGAAAAAATCATGTAATGAGTTCTAAAAACCAAAATATTATAATTAATAACGGAGTCATGCAAATAAATCTTTATCAAGTTTTCAATAGATCTTATAAGTAAAATTTATAGTAGCAATGAACAAAGTAAAGGAGAGGAAAATACCTCATCAAAATATATGTTGCTAGGCATCCGTCAATCCACAAACAAATAGATAGGTGTTCGCACAGAAAAGGAGAAGTCACGCAATACTCTAAAAGAAAACTTCAATGGAACAACAAATAACTTCATTAAATTCTTAAGAATGCGTCATGGAGAATAATTCTAAACGATTAGGAATATCATTCCTAGACTTCTATTAAACTGTGGTATGCAAAATAAAAAGGTTACAACGAATGAGACATGAGGGAAGAACTTATAGGGCAAGTAATAATTAGAAACATCACTCCTACTAATCTTGAAATTCTAAGAGTTTTAGAAATAATAATAGCAGGAAATTTGAGTGATTCTTGAATTTTAAGAGTTTATAGAAATAAATTATTGAAATAAATAATAAGGTTAAATATGTAAATAGGAAAATACTATAGGGATAAAATTGCATGGAAGAAAATATTTCTCAAATACTTGGTACCTTTAAAATATTATTAATTATAAATTATAATTATATTATATTATATATATTATTATATATATATATTATGATTATGATAAACTTATTAATATAATTAATAAGGTTAAAAAAATTTATGGTTCATGAAGATTAATTATTGAAATAAAGGATATGAAAAATGAAAAGACATTACTTTTATATTTCATAATTAATAATATCACTTTTAATATATTATAAATTAAATATGATAAATAAAGGGTAAAAATATACTCCCCCATCTCGCCCAAATAGCACAATTTTACTATTCGGTGTCCCGTCCAAATTGCACAATTTTCCTCTTTTAGTAAAAATGGTCCACCAATGACTCACCACTATTCATCATATTTCTCTAATACACTTATCCACTGTACATGAAATAATAATAATACTCCTTAATCTACGTGCAAAAAGTAAATGACGCTGCTTGCTCGGGACGGAGGGAGTAGTAAAGAAATATAAGTGAGGATAAAATGGGAAAAAATATTAACACCTACTAAGCCACTTTTAATATATTATGATTATAATATGATTATGATATATATTTTCGTTTTATTATTATTTTTTATTTATTTTTTTGTTTTTTCTTATTTAATTTTAGGAATATAACTATAATTTTCACTTATGTGTGGTTTAGGGTATATTTAAATCTTAGAGTTTAGGGTTTATGATATAATTGTAATTTTACCCTTATAGTTTAAGGTATAATTTATCTCTAGAATTTAAGATATAAGTGTAATTTTACCCTTATAGTTTAAAGTATAATTTATACCTAGGATTTAGGGTATAATAGTCATTTAAGTATAATAAATTAATTTTAATTTACAAAATAACATTCTCACTTAATATAATATATAACATATACTTATACTTTATTTATTAATGAAAAATGTCATAATATTCTTACAAAGTTAATAAATTGGTCAATTTTTTCTTAAATTACATGTGTCTGCGAAATTATGTACAGAAGGAAGGGATTCAAAATTAAAAAAATAAGTATGACTAAAAATCAGTAGAACAATCTCCGTCTCTAATAATAGCTGATCGATCAATAATGAGCACTTTCTGCGGCGGTCTTCGTCAACTCTGCCACTCATTCTCCTAAAATGGACGGCCATCGCCACCATCATGGCGGCGGCGGCGATTGGGGCTCGAGCAGAGACAGCCTTCCGGTGAGTTCTGTAGACTACATCTTTTACTCTTATTCATCCAATTAGCCTAAAAGTCCTTTTTCAAAAACCAGCCACCAGCGCCGACGCAGACCGGAAAATACAAGCCGCCGCACCTTCGGAACGATGGGAGTTGCTCCACCACTGGGCAACATAGGGCGTCACTTCAACGCCAGGGTGTAGGGTCCACTACCCAGACTGGTCTCACTGGGAGATCGTGGGAGTCGCTTCCTACTCGGATACCTTCTCAACAGTTTTCAAGTATGTATGATTTTCTTCCTTATAAATAAAGTAAGATAATTTTTACTGATCATCTTGGTTTATTATGCTCTGTGGTTGGTGTAATTGTGATGGAATTATTGTATTGATCGCCGTGCGATTTTTATTTGCTTATTCTTGAATGCTTAGTATCATATTCAGAATAATGTGATGTGGTTTTTGGATTGATGGCCATTCTTTTTGATTGTTTGGTTGCTTGAGTGGATTGGAGATTATGAGTAGCATTGATAGTATGGATTACTGGTTTGTGCAGAAGCTAGCATCTCTGAATCAGAAAATCAGAGGTTTTCTGAAGGGCAGCCAATATCAAGTTCATCTGTAAATACCAATGACAGAATTTTGCCTGTCAGGCGCCGCCCTGAGAACAGGGCGATCGGGGGGAGTTCTATCAATCTTGTAGTAAATCATTTTCTTGTGAAGTTCAATCCAAGGGTTACCATTTATCATTATAGTTTGGATATTAGACAAGTAACATCTCGTGGAAAGAAACCAGCAAGGAAGTTGAGAAACAAGGTTGGCCTACGTTTGATATTAAACAAACTCTTTCTTAGCGATCAAGCTCGATTTCCAATGAACTGAACTGCGTACGATGGGGAAAAGAACCTGTATAGTGCACTTCCACTGCCCACAGGTCAGTTCAGGGTGGAGTTGTCTGAAAGTGAAGATTTTTCTTCCCAGACATATGCCGTTTCGATCAAGATAATGAACGAGCTAAAGCTTTCCAAGTTGGAAGACTACTTGAGTGGTAAGGTCCCTTATGTTCCTCGTGATATACTGCAAGGGATGGATGTGGTGATGAAGGAGAATCCTTCCAAGTATCGGATCTCCATTGATAGACACTTTTACCCTTCAAGTTTCAAAAATGAAGATGATCTTAAGCATGGGATTGCAGCATATAGAGGCTTCCAATCAACTTTACGGCCCACAGCTCAGGGTCTTGCTCTGTGCTTGGACTCCTCAGTGGTGGCATTTCGCAAGCCATTGGCAGTTGTCGAATACCTCAAGGAGCATATACCTGAATTTGATGGGGAATATATGGACTCAAATGCGAAGGGTCACAAATGCATTGAAAGGATTGGCAGTTAGAGTTACTCATCGTGTTACGAAACAGTTATTCACAATATCCAGATTGACTGCAAAAAGCACCCGCGATCTGTGGTTTGATTTTATCGATCCTAAAGGAAGGGATCCGACTGTTAAAGTCAGCCTGGTGCAATATTTCCTGGAAAAATATGGAAAGGAGATTGTTTACCAGGATACCCCTTGCTTGATTCTTGGGAGAAATAATCGGACAAATCATGTGCCAATGGAATTCTGTATCTTGTTTGAGGGGCAACGCTACAGAAAAGAGCTTTTGGATGAAGTTGGACAAGAGAAACTGAAAGAAAAATGTCTTGCTAGGCCATCAGATAGAAGGAAAACAATCAGTGAGATGATGCAATCTTATGATGGACCTTGTGGGTGCGTCTCATTTCATCTTCAAACTTATTCCTTTATGAAGTAAAATCATGATGGCCATAACACACTTCATTTCACTATCTAATTAGCTTGTTCTATATATCTTCATTTGTTGTGATATATTGTGTGTATTCTAATTAAATATTCTTTTCTGTATGTGTTTGGTAACGAACATGCCCTATTTGATGAGGTTTCAATACTTCAAAAGCCACAGGCAAAAAAATTTCATTTTCCTCGTAATTTTTGTCATACAACTAGTGTTTTATTTGATTTGATGGAAGTTAAAATCTATAAACTTGAATTATGGTTGTTGATTTTCATGCTGGCATTTGTTCCATAATTTCACTCTCTTAAAATAACATCTGTGAATGCTAAGCAGTGATTTTTGTCACAGGGAGGCCACTCAAAATTTTGGGCTTCAAATCGACAAGAACATGACAGCCGTACAAGGTCGAGTAATAGGTCCACCTGATTTGAAGTTAGGTGCTCTTGATGGTACTGTTGATATTGTAAGAGTTGAAAATGAGAAACGCCAGTGGAACCTAGCTGAAAGCTCTGTTGTGGTGGGAAAACCAATTGAGAGATGGGCCTTAATTGAATTTAGCTATTCTGGTTTGTCGAAACTTAGAGTGCATGACTTCATTAAGAATCTAAGAAATCGATCTAGGAGTTTAGGTATCCTCATGGAAGAGCCATTACTTTGCCATTTGACTAGCATGCGTGAGTTCTCTTCAGTAAGCAGGCTCGAAGAACTTCTCCGAGGTGTAGTTCAGGAAGCCAACAGAAAAAGTTGGAACAAATTGCAAATCATAATTTGTGTGATGGCAGAGAAGCATCATGGCTATAATTATCTCAAATGGGTGTCTGAAACACGGATTGGTGTAGTAACTCAGTGTTGCCTAGGTACGGGGTTCCTCGCTACATCATCACTGATAATGGAAAGCAATTCAGCAATAGTTGGATTGATAAGTTGTGTGAGAACTTCGATTTCAAGCAAATGAAGTCATCAATGTACAACGCAACTGCCAATGTTCTTGCCGAAACTTTTAAAAAAATCTTATGCAGTTTGCTAAAGAAAGTGGTGTCCAAATCCAAAAGAGATTGGCATGAAAGAATCAATGAAGCTTTATGGGCATACCGCACCACTTATAGAACACATACTCAAGCCACTCCATATTGTTTGGTGTGGTGTTGAGGCTGTAGTACCTCTCGAAAAACAAATTCCCTCTTTGAGGATGGTCATACAAGAAGGCCTGACAAAAGAAGAAAATGCAAAGTTGCGCCTTCAAGAATTGGAAGCATTAGATGAAAAGAGGTTGGAAGCACAACAAAGACTTGAGTATTATCAATCTCGCCTTTTGAGAACATTCAACAAGAAAGAAAAGATACGTTCTTTTCAAGTTGGTGATTTGGTGCTTGCTGTGAGAAGGCCTATAGTAGTCACTTATCGTGTTGGAAATAAGTTTCTACCCAAATGGGATAGCCCTCATGTTGTGAAAGAAGCCTATACAAATGACGCCTATAAATTGATCTATGAAGATGGAGTGAACATTGTCCCCATAAATGGAAAATTTTTGAAATGCTACTATGCATAAACAATACAAGTACCACGCTCCATGACGCATAAGCCTAAACTGCACGTTACTCCTGGTCCGCATGAGTATAAACTGTGTACGACAAACTTCTGGCCCGCATAAGTATAAAATGTGTACGACACCCACCAAAGGTAATTATACGTGGATAAAACTATTAATTTACCCCACTCAGGTATTTTAAGTGGTTAAAGCATTAAATAACCTATTTTGTCTAAAGTAGTTAAAGAATATTCACTCCTGGTCCGCATGAGTATAAATTGTGTACGACACCCCCCATCTAAATCAAATTGTGTCCCTTTGAACTACGTTATGGCTTGATCCTCTGCAAAAGAGGTACGTAGGCAGTTTAGCACTTTTCTAAGTTCAGTCATAAGTTTAGCAATTCACATCGAGCCTATGAAGCAAGCAATAAAATTGAAGTATGTATGAGTTGAGAAGTAAAGGTTGACGAGAAGAAGACGGTGGTGGAATGCTAATTTGGGTGAAGAAATTCAAATTATTGATATGGTGAAAGGAGTTCAAATTCTTGGAGTGATGAATTAATCTCAAAGTTTGAGAGTGGTGAAATGATGAAGGGGGTGAACTGATGAAGACGATTCATGTTGCCACATCATATATGTTGCAAGTGAATTAATATTAAGGGTTTGAGTTAATTTAAATTCAGGGATTTAAATAATTAAAAGTCCCAAAATAAATTATGGGATCAATTAATTAGTAAAATTAAATTATAAATTAAGCCCATAAAGAAGCCCAAGATGCTAAAGTGGGCAAGTAAAATAATTCATGTGGGTTTAATTAATTGAGCCCAAATCATGAATTAAAATTAAATGGCCCAATAGTTGAAACCCAATAAAAAATTAAATAGCAGGGTGGCCCAAGAAGAAAATGAAAAAAAAAATAATTGGCCCAATTAGAGATGGAAGCATGTGAAGTGACAGAAAGCAAAGCTGATTTGAGATTGGATAAGTCAAAATTAGCTTAATGGAGTAAAAATTGAAGTTATCTCTTCTCCTCGAAAAATTGCGTGGAATGGGGCTTTGTCCAGCAAAATGAATGCTGCTCAACAACTTTCTCTCTCTTCAAAAAATAACCATCGATGAAAAAATAAACGCTCAGCCTCGTCGACCACCATTGGTGGCCCGAAGTGGCGATCGTTGTCCGGCTGCGCCGTCGGATTTCAACACCGAGAGCCACGTCTTAGCCCATCGTTCACCGGAAAAAGAAAGCCTTTCGCGAAAATCTCCAAACCCGTCAATCAGCAACTGCTCAATTTCGAACCGCCATCCATTCTCATCCTTGCGGGTTTGTATCACTGCACCTTTGTCGTCGTGGATTTGAAACACCACAACTACGAGTCTGAAATACCTTACCTCAGCTTTAATCATCACTACGCGGGTTTGAAGCACCGCGAGCACGCGTCTGTAAACACATCTTCGTTTCTGTTGTGGGGTGGTAGCACCGCCACCATCGTTCTTTGCAGGTTTGTAACACCGCTGTTTGCAGGTTTGAAACACTGCTGTTGCTAGCATCCTTGTGGTGGGCTGTCGTGGCAGGTTTGAAACACTGCTGTTGCTATTATCCTTGCAGGTTTGTAACACCGCTGTTGTTGCAGGTTTAAAACATTGCCACTGCTGTCATCATTATGTGCCGCCATCTGCCATAAAGAAACAAATAAGAGAGGAATTATTTTTTCATGAAGAAAAAAAAAAGAAGGAAAAAACCAAGAGCTAAAAGGATATTGTATTCCGTATGATAAAGAAGCAGAGGTCATGAATAGTGATGAATTCTACAAGTATTTATGTAGAATTACTTGTATGGGTGTAATCTCTACAAAAATTTAAGAGATTCTTTACTGTATTAAAGCTTATTGATTTTGAGTAGATTTGCAACCGTCTTGGTGAACAAGAAATACATCAATGTCATATTTACATTCTTGTGGGATTATAGATGATAAGCAAGAAGAATTAATTGGGCCATCAAAAGATAAGAAGATTGGGCCAATAAAAAATTATTTGCCTTCTTGGGTCAAATAATTTTATAATATTTGTTCCCAAGTCCAAAGGCTATGCAAGTTGAACACTTCAACAAAAAAAATGCAAGAGAAGAAATAGACTTTTTGCAATTCCTTCACAACAAGACGTGATGTCCGTGAACAAATCGTAAGGAGCATTTGTAAACAATTAAAATTCACGGTCCAATCAAATGGTGACATGTGGATTTTCATGAGTAAATATCAATTTTAATTTATTTTGGAATTTAAATAAATTAATTCCTAAAATAGATTTATAAATAATTGATATAATAAATTAAAACCCAACAAATTAAATGGGATTTAAATTAAATAAGGTAAGCCCAAGTCAGGTAAAGTCTGGAAAGTTCAAAGCCTGCAGAATCTGGTCAAATCAATATTGATCAATCAAATTGCAAGGATGGAAAGGCCTAAGCCGCAGAATCAGGTCAAATCTGTCATTGATCAATCAAATTGCGAGTTATTTATGGGGCATCCTCACCCTTCACCTATATAAGGAGTCATCCTCCATTCATTCCAAACACACTAAAATATCTGAAGACGCAGATGCTTCTGAAGAGATCAAGAATACGAGCAGTACTCCCTTGAGATCTTCAAAGCATCTTCAAGTCAAGAACGGCTTGTGATCCGAGATCAAAGTTCCAAACCTTTCTGATTCGGCGTTATTTAACGCAAGTTCTTCGGCATTCTTCGCGGAAAGCTTCAAGAATAACGTTTTAATCCGAACAAAGGCTCGACCCCTCTGAATTAACGTTATACACCTCAAGAATAACGTTTTAATCCGAACAAAGGCTTGACCCCTCCGGATTAACGTTATAAGCTTCAAGAATAACATTTTAATTCGAACAAAGACTCGACTCCTACGGATTAACATTATAAGTTTCAAGAATAATGTTTTAATCCGAACAAAGGCTCGATCCCTCCGCATTAACGTTATAAGCTTCAAGAATAACGTTTAATTTGAACAAAGACTCGACCCCTCCGAATTAACGTTATATCCGAGTCCGGACAAGCTTCAATTGAAGATCCGACCCAACTCAACATACGAAGTCAAGTCAACAAGTCAAAGTCAAGCCAAATTGGTTCGAGAGAAGAATCAAAGGATTGATTGAGATTGTTTCCTAAATTCTCAAATTAAATCTGTCTGGATTATCTTTGTACCCAATTTGTATTTATTTTATTATAAATACAAAATTTGTTATTACAGGGGAGTATCGTCAAGTCTCTTAAAGATAGTAGGGGAGAGTGGTTTAAAGAGGGTATCAGTAGAAGGGTGGGAAATGGTTCGGTAATTAGTTTTTGGGGAGAAGATTGGTCTGGGGAGGGTTCTTTGATGTCTAAATATCCTAGGTTATTTCAAAATTTTACAAAGAAAGAGGCGAGGATTTGCGAGATGGGAGAATGGATTTGAGAGGAGTGGAAATGGGAATGTGATTGGAGAAGACCACTTAGAAGTTTTGAAACTGACGATCCTGATTCTTTATTGTCCTTTATCAATGGTACAAGTTATCTAAAGAAGCAAAAGACACGTGGAGCTGGAAATCAAACAAAAAAGAGACCTACATTATCAAAGAAGCATACGAAGTATTGCGAAGCAGGAAGATAACAAGAGAGAAAGAAGTTGGAGAGATCTATATCAACATCTGGAAAAGTGTTGCAATCCCCAAAGTACAACTCATGGCCATGGAAAGCAATTAAAGGAAGACTCGCCACGACGATTAATCTGAGAAAGCGAAACTATCTTCCTTTGAATATTGGAGTCATGTGTCCTCTTTGTAAGAATAGCGAGGAAACTGATGAGCATCTACTCTTCCATTGCAGTTGGAGCTCAAAATATTGGTTCGAATGCTTCAAATGGTTGGGGGTAAGTACTCCTATACATGACTCAATTAAAAATAATTTTCTATTGTTTGGGGGACTGGTTCGATCAAAACTTGGTAATTCTATTGCCTTATTAGTATGGATGTGTGGTATTTGGTTAATATGTAAAATGAGGAATGATGATGTCTTTGGAGGAGGAAAATGAGATATTATGAAAATTGTAGATGAGATGAAGTGTAGAGTATGGAGTTGGCTTAAGAGAAGTAAAAATACATCCTCCATCAATATTAATTTTCGATCTTGGTGGAAAGGAGGACAAGGGGAGTGTAGCTTAGAGGAGATGCTGCTGACCTTAAGTAATAAAATCATAAGAACTGTTAAGAAGTGTTTTAACTTGGAGTTGTTTATGTGTATTGAAGAAATTATACATAGAGAGTGGGAGAGTTTTAATATGTTTTCATTTGTCATCCAAACTGATGTACTTAGGTATATTTTCATTACCTATTTTCATCAATAATATATTTATTTTGTCGTTCAAAAAAAATATTATTAATTAATGTTATTCTCTTTTATAAACACACAACGACAACAAGAGAAACTAAAATAATCATTATACCACATACTATTACCCTATTTAAGCCTATTAATCTTATGGTGTATATACCAATCTACAGGGCGTACCTTAAAATCACTTCGAATTTTATACAAATATTATTAAAAATTAAATAAAATAACTACTACTATCTTATTTAAGTTTAGGGTAAATTACCAAAACTTCTCTCAAGATTTGTCTAAACTACCAAATAAACTTCATAGTTTGAAAAACTATCAATCCCCTTAACTTTTACTACCTCCGGCCACTTACAAGAAAATCGTTTGCTGTTTGCACGTGGACAATTATAAGGTCTTTATTTGCTTTTTGCACGTGAATTAAGGAGAATTATTATAGGTAAAGTGGGTAGTTGTATTAGAGAGAAGTGATGAGTCATATTGTGTACTTTCTTTATTAAATAGAGGAAATTGATACCTTTGAAGCGGACGCCAGGAATAGTGAAATGGATACCTTGTAATTGGCCGGAGGGAGTATTATATTTAAACATTAAAAAAAATACATTTTATTAAATTAAAGAGAGATGGAAATAACATGAGTACCTATTTATTTTACTAATTTTATCTAAGAGTGTATGTACTGATGCAAATCCGATGAAATCTAGACTTTTAATTCTTCTTCTAACGTTCTAACCCACATTATTCTTTGTCCATGCTTGTCGAACTTGCACATCATCATCTACCAGTTTATTATTATTATTTTTTTAAAAAAAAACTTTTATGATTTTTTTAATGTTTAATTATAATTATAAATTTATATTCCACTTGGTAGTTTTAATAAAAAGTATTTTTGTCGATCTTTAAATAAAATAAAATAAAAAGTTAAAGTGAGTAATTGATAATTTTTAAAACCACGAGTTTTATTTGATAATTTGAACAAATCTCAAGGGGTTTTGGTAATTTACCCTTTAACCCTATTAATCTATTTTATGGTGTACCAATTATCTACTAAGTGCATTTAGAATCACTCAAAATTTAAGAGGAACATTATACTATTTGGGCTTCTGTTCCTGTTATTTACTCCCTTTTGATAGGCATAAAGATGAGAGTTAACAACATCCGGAGAAACTGGTGGAATTTTCAGATAATGATCATTTCTCTTTTCTTTGCCGCATTTAAATGCGACAACTTTTCCTTCAAAGTTCAATGAGATTGTTCCTTCTTGCAAGTCAAACTTTACTCTTCTCGTTGCTAGGAATGGTCTTCCTAGGATTATTGGAACTGCAGGATCCACCACTTTTTCAATCACCATAAAATCAATCGGGAAGGCCATCTTCTCAACTTTCACCAAAACATCTTCAACCACCCCTAAGGGTTTTATTACATCACCACTAGCAACATGAAATTGCCTAGATGTTGGTTTTAGCTCTCCTCCTTCAAGTTCCTTAAACATGGCATGAGGCATGATGTTTATAGTGGATCCCAAATCGCACAGTGCATTCGTTTCCTTCTTCCCTTCAATCTCACAAGGGATTATGAATTCCTCTGGATCACTCAATTTTTCATAAAGCTTTTCAGACTCTGTTTTCTTCTTCATCACCTCATACTTTGACCTTAGAAACTCAATGTATTGCTTGAATTCTTTCTTCTCTTCTTTGACAAATCTCTGTGCAAAAGGAAGAGGATAAGGAGTAATAGGAATTCCCCAGTAATCACACTCGTATTCTTTACCCTTCTCTCTTTCTTTTCTTTTCCTTTTTGCTCTTTGCCACTTCTTTTCAATTATTGGAGGTTGTTCTCTCTCTTTCTCAGAGTCCACGGTATCACAGTGTAGAGGAACGGGATTGATGAGAGTAGAAATTCATGTGTTTTCGGGTATAATTTGATACCTCTTTGAGTGTTTAATTGCTATTATTTGCACAAATCTTAATACTTTGAATGATTATTGATTAAAAGTTGCTTGAGATGTATTTTATTGTGTTTTGATAGGAAAAGAGATAAAAAATGCAAAGTTGGAATGAAGGGTGAACTTGTCATACTTGCAAGCAAACAGACAACTACTTTCCATAATTTTTCTGTATTCATATGGAAGTCGAAATTGGTCGTGTGAGACATGGTTGGAAAGCCACGGATGAGAGGATTGTGTGGGTGCAAAAATTATTTTAATCGAAGTTTGAATGAAGAAGTTATGCGCAAAATGGTGAGGTGGCGCAAATGAGAAGATTTACGAAAATTTGCTGAATTTTGTTCCATGATGGACAGAATTTTACTTCTATACAAATAGTTTGCCACGTGTGATTGGGGTCCAATTATTTGGAAGTTAAATAGGAAATGGCAGGTCCATGCAAAGGATTGAAAAATAATGCAAAACTTGTCAAGTGCATATGACACGTATAGAAATCCAACACAAGGACGGCTCCAGAATTTTTGATCCAAAATATATACATATAGTTAGGGATGACAATTGGTCTGGCCCGCACCCGTTCCGCTCAGCCCCGCACAGAGAATGGGGCGGCTCCACCCCGCCCTGTGCACGGGCCAGTTCAGGACTGAGTCCTAGCCTCGTCCCGGCCCGCCCCGCCCAGCCCCGCACAAAAATATTAAATTTTTTTTATTTATTATATAATATCATTTATTGATATATATTAAATATTATAAATACATTTTTATTTAATTTAAATAAAAAAATCATATATGGTAATTATATATAACTATTACAAAATACTTTATTACAATATTATGTATATCATTAAATATATAATGTAATAAAAAAATTTTAAAATGAAAAAAAGTTTAATTATTTAATTTAAAATTTAAATTCACTTCATTTTGTTTTAATTTAAAATTTTCTATTTGAATGTATTAGTATAATTTATCAAAAAATTATTAAAAAAAGGGGCGAGGCGGGGATGGACCCGCCCTGTACTGGGGCTGGTCTGGATCCTAAATATCTGATCCATACCGGGGCACGAGGCGGGGCGGGGCAGCAAAGTAAGGGGGCGGGGCGGTCAATTACCCTCCCTGACCCGGCCCATTGTCATCCCTACATATAGTTACAATGTACTTTCTCTGTCTCGGGTTTATTGCATATCTATATGAGCACGTGAATTAAAAATATTATTTTTTTAGATGTATAATGTAAGAAAAATTACAGAGTAAGTTTTATAACTTAAAGAAAAAAAGTAAATAAAATTTTTGAGATTGATAAATTAAATATAAAAAGTAGATTATATGTCCTGATGTATTTTTACTATTAATAAAACGTATAAAAATATACGTGACGACTCTAAAGAGAAAGTGTGAAAAATATGATACAGAGAGTACCACTAATTATATAAGTGATGAATTCGGATATGAAAGAAAAATAGCAAATAAATAAAAATATTTAAATAACAATAAATTGCAAATTTATAAGAAAATAAAAAAAACATAATTTACTAAAAGAAAAAAAGTAAAAAATAATTTTTTAAAAAATATATTAAAAAAACTCAATATTTTACAGAAAAAATATTAAATAGAATATCATAAGAAATAAAATGGAGGAACAAAAAATTAAATAAGAAAACATAATAAATAAAATGGAAAAAAGGATGTGATCCTCACGAATCGAATCGAACACTTAAAATGAGTACACCTACCATTTAGGCTACATTGGTATTTGAAAATTTTTATTACATATGTACTAAAAACTTTTAAAAGTTGAGGTGCCCAGTGCCCTGGTCCCAACGTGGCTCCGTCTATGTCCACCACTGAAGAAGATTATTGGAGTTGCTACTTGGATCAAAGACGAAGATTCCGACTGAGATAGTAATTAAGAGACGGAGTTCTCCAAAAGGGTTATTTATTTTTAGTTATTTATCTTTGTTATTTTAGAACAATGGTTATAATAATTTAAATAATAATTTTATGGACAATTCATATAAATAAAAACGTAATAACATATTATGTGTTTATCTACATGAATAAGGCTCAAAATCTCACATGAGTTTTCAACACGTAACAGAGCATTTTTCATGGTAAGTAATATCTCACAAGTACACATAGAATTTCATATCACAATATAACTAAAGTACACTTCCTTTATCAATTTCAAGAGCATACGAATTTCAGGCACAATTTAAAACAATATAAGCTCACATGAATCACCAAGAATATAAACTCAATCTTTCCACTCTATGAATTAAATGCACACATAAAAATTAGAATTAGGAAACGAGGACACCTGATTTTTCTTCAACGTATGCACGAGTTCCTCGAGTTATTCAACTCGATTAGGTCAGAGCCTCAGCGTAGAACTCGTCTTACCACTCTTTTACCTTTTACTATCATCAAAGCTCAACATACTTCATCATCACAGGATTCATAAATAATAATATAGGAAAACAAAGTAATAATTAATTCTTTAAAGGGTCACTTACTATTGGATACATAAAATTATACGTAATTACTATAAACTACATGACTCAAAGCACTATTAATCATAACTACACAATTATGATTGTGATACCATAAATACCCCTATCTGTTGCACAATTTGGTTTGCACAATTTTGTTTTTGCACATTTTAAGGTCCGACGACCGACCGGCGGTGTGTTTTGCACAATTTGTTGTGCACAATTTGTTTTGCACATTTCTTAATATAAGCTGTCTTTTACAAGTATCTCGACTCTACATAGAAAATTGTGTAAAATTGTGCAAAATTGATTTTTTTATAATGGTTTTGCACATTTTTTAACCTTAGTCTTCTTTTACACGTATCACAACTCCACATAGAAAATTATGCAAAATTAACTCCATTTAGAAAATTGTGCAAAATTGTTTAAATTGTGTAAAATTAATTTACATGATTTACAACATCACATTAAAATGATAGTTTCAAATGTATCCAATCACTAGATTATCAAATCAATTGGTAGGGTCCAGGAAGAAGATGTTGATCCACCTGCTGCTGGTGTCCTCAATTTTACTTCATCACTCCATCCCACTGAAACACTGCATCCACCCATTCACCTTGGAAATCCCGAAGGCATGTTGATGAACTTCTTCAGCACAATGATGTAATATATGGCACCCATCCTTTGCGCTGTTATACTGCACAAAATGGCAGAAATATCAATACAGGACAGAAATCAGTGAATAAAAATATGAAAATGTCATACACAAAAACATAAGAAATATGAATAAGTACATAAAATTTTAGGCAAAAGCTCCATGTGAACACAACCCTTTCAGCATATTCTAAATCTTAGAAAGTAAGACACAACAACAATATCTAAGAAACTCATAAATCAAGAACAGAGCAGTAATATAATTTAAATGACTTCACAAGGAGTATATAGGTTAGCTTGGAAAAATCTGTAACTGAATTAGGCAAATCACATAAGATAATTCATACTACTATAAAACTCAATCATACTACAACAGAGTAAACACAGTTGTTAATACAATAAATTTGCTCAACATGAACAACACTTGAAGCAAAATAAATCATCACATAAAAAACAAGCACAAGATTAAAGATAGTGAACAATTCTAATCCACGCAACAGATTACAGCTGCAGTTCAACAAATTATGACTCTTGACGCAGTAAAATCTAATGGATCAGATTAATTCATACTCTGGCAACTGAAATCAAAACAAATCCAGAAAAACAAACAATTCAATTAAGGCAGAGTAACAACAGAGATGTAGTTACCTTGGAGGTTTAACAAAGCGAAAATAATGAGAGAGATTGTGAATTAGTGGAGATGAGAGAAATGAGTGGTGTTGAGTTGAGTTCAATGTAGGAATAGAGAGGTGTGGTGAGCTAGTTCGGAATAATGCAACTTCTCAATGGCTGACTCCACTACCTTCTTATACTTTCACAAGAAGAGTTAATGCAGCTCCTTCATCAGATTATTCTGTACATCTCAAAATGGAGCAAAATGAGGAAGCAGTCGATGAAGCTCCTTCGTCAGATCAATCCAGTAGCCAACTTAAGAGGGAGCGGAAGGCTAAAGCAGTCGATGAAGCTCCTTCGTCGGATGATCCACATTTCGAGAGGAAGAGGGAGCGGAAGGGTAAAGCAGTTGTTACACATTCTTCATCAGTTCAAGACAATTGGACTAATAATTGTGGGAAATAATTCCAGTAACGAGGCATGGCAAGTCGTCGCACGTGCGACGCTGAATTCTCCAGCGAGAGATATCTCGATTACATACCGGACGCCACCGAAGTTCACGTCGATGTACTCGTAACTGCCCGACGGGCAGCCCATTTTTTTCTCCCACTTTGATTTGCAGAAGCCTGTAGTACACATCAAAAGGAACGAATTGAATAACCTAATCGATGAAATTAGATTCAAATTTACAAAATTATTTAAAATTGTGCAGAGCCTCACCGGCATCAAAGCCGATGGTGAGCAACCATGTCATAAACTGCCATTTAAACTCCGGTGAAGAACTTCCATCACCTCTGATGGCTTACACCGCTCTCTCGACCGCTGATTAAATACTCGTTTTAACGTCATCATCATCATCGCCGGAATAATTTCCTCAAAGAAGCTTGCAATTCAAGATCTGAGATCAGATTCATCATCGATTTCAAGATTCCCTTTAATGTTGTCCTGCTCATCTTCCTCACTCCTCTGTTCTCTAATCTCTCTCTCTCAGAAAATGAGTTGATGAGATCCGACATATCGGCGGCGGAGTGCTCGTTGCCGTTGCTCTCGCAAGAGTAAACCTAGACATCTCGTCGAAAGCCGCCGCCACACGCTTAAACCTCACCCTAATAACAAACGGCGGCAGGAATCTCATAGAAGAGATGGTGAACGGCGAAAAAGAGGAACATGATTTTTAGGGAATATATTTGGTAGGGGTAATTCGGTGAGATCAGCGTGAATCTTTGTATCTGATAGTTATTTTTATTTTTTAATGTATTTGAGCGAAATTAAGCTTAAAAGTATGTATTTATAAATAATAAACCCTTTTTTTAAAAATAATAATATTATGATGTCACTGTGTTCCAAATAAGCTCCATATATTTTTTTTATTTACTAATTCTTTTCATTTATGGATTTTTAAAAAAAAAATTATAATGCTTATTCAGTGATTATTATATTGAAAATTAATATATTTCAGTTTTTTTATTATATATATCATGTATAATTATTTAAATTATTGAAAGAAACTAATGCGTAAAAGGAAATAAGAAGAACTGCTTGGACATTGTTTGTATTCCCTCCATCCTACCCGTAACATATTCATTTATTTATTTTACATATATAGAGTATAATATTTAGAGTTTATATTCCATACATATAGGTGTTTTGGAGTTAAATTCTGATAATAAAAAAATTATAGCGGGTGTCATTTTTTAAAATTAAGTATTAAAAGTGGTACTTTTTTGCTGATGCCCAATTTAATTTGATAATTCACGAACCTATCGAAAATTAACATCCTAATGTTCTATTATCATTTAAGATTTAATATTTATTTTTATAATTTAAAATTTCTGAGAGTATAATTTACTCCTGGTTTTCAATCTAAAAATAAGGGAACCAATCAATCCATAAGCAAATAAGTAAGTAGGATTCATCATAAAACTTTTAGGACTAACCCATTCATTTTTGGTAACTAGATATCCTACTGATATAGATGGTTTTAGTTTATGAATAAGAATATAGCTTTCAAGTGGGCTGGGGCCGGGCTGGCCCGGCCCAGGCCCACCTAAATCCACATATTTAGTGGGCCTAGTTGGGCTGGGCTCACAATGTAACGGGGTGGGCTGGGCCGAATTGGTGTGCCGGTGAGCTATTTTAATGACATTATTTTAATTCTAATTTATTAAATGCTTAGACTATAAAAACAATAGTAATAATAATAGTATAATATACATTATGATATTGCTACATTCATCAATATAATTATTACGAAAAATAATTATTAATTAAATATATTTAATTTTTTATGAAATTTTGTATAATGATATAATATAAAGAAGATATCAACTTAATATTTTGTAAATAATTTATGTTATAATTACAAAATCTTAAATTTTCATATCAAATATATAGAATTTGATTTTTAGAAATTTAACATTATTAAATAAATATATTTTATATACTTTATATAAAAATTAATTAAGTGAGTCGAATTGGCCCGCCATGTGCCCGGGATGGACTGAACATGGGTCGTGGGCTGGGCTGAGCTGGGTTTTTTGTGGGCTGGGTTTTTTAAAAAATTTTAGCCCACTTAGGGCCCATAATAACACATGAAATTCGGCTCATTTAGCTCACGTTACTCACGGGTTAGGCTTGGGCCTGAGCTGGGCCGGCCCGGCCCACTTAACGACTATCTTTATATATATATAAGCAGAATAAATTCAATCCCGGCCATCTATTTTAAAAACAAATTTCAGCCACCCATTAAAATAATTTTATAATTATAATTATGACATTTTCAAATTTCAAATTAGGAAATAATTTAGTATCTAAAACAAATTTTAGTCACCAATTAAAATAATTAAATAATTATAATTATGACGTTTTCTAATTAGGAAATAAGATATTATTTATTAAAAAATTAATAATATCCATTGACCAATCAAATTGCGAGTTATATATATGAGGCTTCCTCATCCTTCACTTATATAAGGAGTCATCCTCCATTCATTTCAAATACACCGAGAATGATTTTCTAAGAAGATCAAAGACTTCAGAATTGTCTGAATAGTTCTTTGAATTTTTTAATGAGAATCAACTCAAGAATGGATTCAGGTTCTAAACCGCCCGAATCAAGCGTCTACAGTAAAAATTTGAACGGCCTATAATCTGGTTCTAAACCGTCCAGATTAAGCCTTCTAAAGTAAAAAATTACAGTAAAGAATTTTAACGACCTATAAATCTGGTATTCATGTGACAAACTAATCGGCCTATAATCTGGGATTCAGGTGATAAACTGCCCGAATTTAAGTATTTTTAAGTCGAGCACCCATTAAAATAATTAAATAATTATAATTATGATTTTTTCAAATTAGGAAATAAGATATTATTTATTAAAAAATTAATAATATTAAATATAAATCAAATCCTAACCATCTATTATTCAAAATAAATCTTAAAAAAATTCAATCTTAACCATCTATTTCTCAAACAAATCTCAGCCACCCATTGATATAATTAAATTTAGTAATCCTAATTATTACTTTTTTAAATTAGGAATCCAATTTTAAATTAAATCTCAACCACCCATTAAAATATATTTAAAAAAATAAATATATATTATTAAATTATTAGTGATAAAAGCAAAATAAATCCAATCATAATCTTTACCTTATATAATATCAATATACACGAAAAAATTAAAAAATAAATATATTTAATTTTGTAAAATATTGTTAAATCTTTAATTAATATAACCACAATAAACACAAAATGCCCAATATGGTAGCATTAAAAAAGAACAAAAATTAAAATAAAAATATATACAATTTTGTAAAATATTGTTAAATCTTTAACTAATATAGCAACTACAAAAAAAATCTGCAGAATAAATTCAATCCTGGTCATCCAATTTTAAAATGAATCTCAGCCACCCATTAAAATATATTCAAATATATTCAAATTAGGAAAGAATAAATCCAGCAGAATAAATTCAATCCTGGTCATCTATTTCTCAAATAAATTTCAGTCACCCATTAAAATAATTTAGTCCAAATCCTGATCATCTATAAATTTTTTAAATAAATATAAGGGAGTTTAGGGTCTCAGGGTTTAGGGTTTTAGGGTTTAGGATTTAGGGGTTTTAGGGTTTAGAGAATAAATCCAATCCTGGCCATCTATTTTAAAAACAAATCTCAGCCGCCCATTAAAATAATTTTATAATTATAATTATGACATTTTCAAATTTCAAATTAGGAAATAATTTAGTATCTAAAATAAATTTTAGTCACCAATTAAAATAATTAAATAATTATAATTATGACATTTTCAAATTAGGAAATAAGACTTTATTTATTAAAAAATTAATAATATCCATTGACCAATCAAATTGTGAGTTATATATGAGGCTTACTCACCCTTCACCTATATAAGGAGCCCTCCTCCATTCATTTCAAATACACCGAGAATGATTCTCTAAGAAGATCAAAGACTTCAGAATTGTCTGAATAGTTCTTCGAATTCATCAATGAGAATCAACTCAAGAACGGATTCAGGTTCTAAACCGCCCAAATCAAGTGTTATACAGTAAAAAATTGAACGGCTTATAATCTGATTCTAAATCGTCCAGATTAAGCGTTGTAAAGTAAAAAATTATAGTAAAAATTTTGAACAACCTATAAATCTGGGATTTAGGTGATAAACTAACCGGCCTATAAAGTAAAAAATTACAGTGAAATTTTTGAACAACCTATAAATCTGGGATTTAGGTGATAAACTAGCTGGCCTATAATCTGGGATTCAGGTGATAAACTGCCCGGATTTAAGTATTTTTAAGTCGAGCACCCATTAAAATAATTAAATAATTATAATTATGATTTTTTCAAATTAGGAAATAAGATATTATTTATTAAAAATTAATAATATTAAATATAAATCTAATCCTAGCCATCTATTATTCAAAACAAATAAAAAAAATTCAATTCTGACCATCTATTTCTCAAACAAATCTCAGTCACACATTGAAATAATTAAATTAAGCAATCTTAATTATTACTTTTTTAAATTAGGAAATAATTAAATAATAATCCAATAAAATAATTAAATAATTATAATTTTGACTTTTTAAAATTAGAAAATTCTCCCTCCGTCCCACCCAAAGGGTGGTGTATGCTTAAACACATATGAGATAATTAAAAACATAAATAAAAAATAATACGACAACAAAATTCAAACCACATCAAAACCAAATGAGAGAAGCTCAAACAAATCTTAGTCACCCATTAAAATAATTAAATAATTATATTTATAAATTTAGGGCAGAATAAATTCAACTCATTTCTTAATAAATTTCAGTCACCCATTAAAATAATTAAATAATTATAGTTATGAATTTAGAGTTTATAGTTTTATGGGTTTAGGGTTTAGGGTTTTTTTGGTTTAGGATTTTAGGGTTTAGAGTTTAAAGTTTAGGGTTTTATGGTTTATGATTATCTATTTCTCAAACAGATCTCAGTCACTCACTAAAATAATTAAATATTTATAATTATAACTTTTTCAAATTAGGAAATAAGATATTATTTATTGAAAGCTTAATAATATTAATCCAATCTGCCAGCTATTTCTTAAACAAATCTCAGTCACTCATTAAAATAATTAAATAATTATATTTATGACTTTTTTTAATATTTAAATATTAGGTTAGATATAATTTAAATAAATATTATTCGGTTCAAACATCATAAAATTAAGTGAAGTTATTATCCTAAAAATAAGACATCTCACGCAACGCACAATATTAACACAATCCTGACCATCTATCAACTACCTATTAAAATAATTATTTAATTTAATGTTTCCAAAGGGTTTAGGATTTAGGGTTTAGGGATTTAGGGTTTTAATTTGTCATATTAGTAGACCTTAATATTAAATAATTAAGTTAGATAAAATACAAAGAAATATTATTCGATTCAAACATAATAAAATCAAATAAAGTTGTCACCTTAAAACTAACACATGTCGTGCAACGGACGGTTAGCTACTAGTAAATAAGAATAAGCAATTGAAACACTAGACATTATTTTTTTTTATAACGATCTATTAAATAATGGATTGCATTAAATTAAAATATGTCATAAAATAGAGATCGCTTAACAAAACAGAATACACTCATTAAAATGTATACATCTTTTCATATCATATTATTAATTAATGTTATTCTATTTTATAAACACACAACAACAACAACAGAAACTAAAATAATCATTTTACCACCTACTATTACCCATTTAAGCCTATTAATCTTATGGTGTACATACCAATCTACAGGTGTTCCTTAAAATCACTCCGAATTTTATACAAATAAGTATTATACTACACACAAAGACAATTGGGCAATAAAAATTATTAAAAATTAAATAAAATAATTACCGACTACTATCCTATTTAAGCCTAGGGTAAATTACCAAAACCTCCATCGAAATTTATCTAAACTATCAAATAAGTCACATGGTTTGAAAAACTATCAATTACCCCCTTATCTTTTAATATATTTAAACATTAAAAAAATACATTTTATTAAATTAAAGAGAGATGGAAATAACATGAGTATCTAGTATTTTACAAATTTTATCTAAGAGTGTATGTACTGATGCAAATCCGATGAAATCTAGACTTTAAATTCTTCTTCTAACGTTCTAACCCACATTATTCTTTGTTCATGCTTGTCGAACTTGCACATCAACATCTGCCAGTTTTTTTTTTTTTTTAACTTTTGTGATTTTTTTAATGTTTAATTATAATTATAAACTGATATTCCACTTGGTAGTTTTAATAAAAAGTATTTTTGTCAATCTTTAATTTAAAAAAAATTAAAAAGAGTAATTGGTAATTTATAAAATCACAAGGTTTATTTGGTAATTTTTGAATAAATTAAATTTCGACGGGTTTTAATAATTTACCTTTTAAGCCTATTAATCTATCTTATGGTGTACCAATTATCTACTGAGTGCATTTAGAATCATTCAAAATTTAAGAGGATATTATACTATTGGGGCTCTGGTCCTATTATTTAATTTTTTTTACACTTCCATACTATGTTTTATGTTGTAGTAGGAAAAATAATTACCAAAATGTAATTGTGTGTGTACAGTTTGCCTCATACTAAAAACAAATTTATAGAAAAAATTAGATAGAAAAAACTGAAACAACATAAAAACCAAAAAAATGTGAAAAACACAATCTTGGATATATTGTAATTCCTCCATCCAGCAGAGTATAAATAATTATTTTATTACGAAGATTGATAAAATACATTTTTACCAATTTTATTAATTTTTATATCTGTAATATAATATTCTTAAATAATAAACA
Source organism: Pogostemon cablin (assembly GCA_023678885.1). Classification (NCBI taxonomy): domain Eukaryota; kingdom Viridiplantae; phylum Streptophyta; class Magnoliopsida; order Lamiales; family Lamiaceae; genus Pogostemon; species Pogostemon cablin. The sequence continues at coordinate 10,685,916 of CM042960.1, forward strand.
AAATATAAAATATATTACACGTACGAAAAGATAAAATAATTTTAAAAATAAAATAAAGTGTGTAATTATTATGTTGAATGCTTTTATTAAATTTAAATTTAAATTAATCATAGTGTTAGGACGATAATGAAATGAAGTTTAAGGGGCTGATAATGTTTTCTTTTTAATTATTTTTTGTATATCCTTCGTACCATAACCTCGAGATTCATGGAAAGAAGCTTTGATGATAATAATAAATAAATATATAAAAATGAAAATGGTTTGTCTTTTTTAAAGTCTAAAGTCTTGGTCTTTGCGTGGATTATCATTCCTTACCAATATTTACTCTATTATACTTGCGGAGTATTAATTTGTTTTTTATTACTTGAAGACCACGCTTGACATCACATATTCTTTTCTTTATATATATATATTTTTTTTCATCATCTAATGATTCTAATCTCCATCATGGATCCACTGCTTATTTATATACTAGTACTATTTTTATTACACTAGGATTGATTTTTTTTAATAGTATAACACTTATCAAATTTTTTTTTATCTACGGGTATCCGATCAGTAGATCGATTAATTTGGAGGAGATCAGAATCCATCATCCAATAGTGGGGATTCTCATTTTAAGCCAGAATTCTGAGCTCTGTATAGACTGGCTCTAGAATTTTACACTTAGACACTTCAAGTCCTCACCACTAAATCAACCCTGAGAGTTAACACTTATCAAAAACTTAATACAATTAAATAATATACTCATATTAATCTAAAAGAAAATTATTCTGTGTAGTTTATGGTGCATTAACTTTCATATTGTTATATGAATATTAAATACTTAAACACATTCATATATATATATATTATGGGTCATTTTGGGGTGCACTGAATATCAACCTTAAGTATAATTATTTTATACTCTATATATATTTATTTATTTTTATTCGATTATACTAAATCGTGCGAAAAAGAATCATAGAGCTTTCTTGTGATGGTTCACCAATAAGAAATCAACGAAAAGCAAGTCTTCGTCCCTAAAAGTGCCATATTTTTTTATGTGAGACGGATCATCCATAGATAAAAAAATATATTTTAAATTCAATTAAATGAAAATTAAATAAAAGTAAGGGCTTGTTTTGTTACCTTAAATAATTGTTATTAAGAAGAAATTTTCAAACTACTACCTTACGCCAGACGCCATTTTGCTGTTTGCTTAAACAATTGTTTAAGTTTTTATTTTTCATATTTTGTTTAGTAATTAATTTTATTAATTATTAAAATTTTTATTTTTTTATTTTTATTTTTTTTAAATTCATAATTAAGCACTTTTTATTATAAATATTATCTCTTTTTATTAATTCAACAAATTAAGCATAAATAGTTTATTTAAGGGAGGATTACTACTAGGTACACTAAAAAATCCTTAATTACTATAAGATACAAACATACAAAAATATTACTACTAACTATATAAATATATAGTGATATTCCAATATTACCCCTACAATGTGCTGCACATAAATGTTTGTGTGCAGTAAAAGTATGTGCAGCAAAAAAGTGTGGTGGTCCGGCAGAGCTCCGGTGAAACTCCGGCGACTTTCCGACCGGCGATCCTGCAGTGCTCCGGCTGCGGCGGTGGGTGAGAGTTTAGGGTTTGGTTTAAAAGTTTATGGGTTTAGGGTTATATTTGGTATTTTACTTTAATATTTTATAAGTGGGAGTAATTTTTTAAATCAATGTATCTCATAGTAATTATGGATACAAAGTGTGTACCTATGAGTAATGTTTCCTTTATTTTTAATTAATTGTTACTTTTATTAATTAGATTTTTTTTTTAAATTGTTATCATCTCTTATTCATATCACAAATATTTTATAAATTGATGCAATTAGACAATTATCACTTTTCATTCATCAAATATCACTATATATTAAAAATATTGTTATCACTTTTTATCCATCCTATTAATTATTTATGAAATAGTTCAATTGGTCAATTATTCATTTTTATTAGTATTACTTTTATTAAAAATATTATCACATTATATCAATTCTATAAATTAATCGTGAAATTCAATTTCGTAATCATTTATCACTTTTTATTAAAGATGTTATCACTTTTTTTAAATGTTCATGAAATAGTTCACCTGACCATTATCACTTTTCATCAATTGAATATCACTTTTCCTTATAAAGGTTATCACTTCTTATCATTTTCATGGAAGTCATTCATAATAAGATGGACTCACATAAATGAAAAAGTTATTACTTTTATTTTGTTAATAGTTTTTTTATATTAAAAAAATTGTTACTATTTTTAAAAAAAATTATCACATTTTATAAATTATAATATTTAAATTAAAAAAATAAATTCAATAAATAATAAATTTTAAATTATTACAATTTTAAATAATAAAAATATAAATTTAATAAGAAAAACGTAGAAAAAATATTATATGCATGTAACACCTAATTAATTTCTCTTTCATAATTAATTTTTAATTTTTTTAATTTGAAATCAACCAAATAAGGCCATTTAAATTGTACTCTTTAATTAACTTTTTACTTTTCTGATTTTATGATAACCAAATTGGGCCCTTAAAAATTATCTAATTGGATTAATGGGTGATCAGTCTCACGTAAGGGGGATCCGTGAGACGGTCTTACCCAAATCTTTTTCTTTAAATTTTAATATTTATTTTTATGATTTAAAAATTTTGAGAGCATAATTTACTTTTCAATCAAGAAATAATGAAGCCCACTAAGGCTACACTCTATTAAGACTAACTCATTTATTTTTTTGTTATTAGATCTCCTACTGTTACATTTGATTTAGTTTATGATTAGGAATGAGCAATTGAAACATTAGACATTATAATGTTTTTTTTTGATTATGATCTATTTAACAATGGATTGCATAACCGTTTCCAAACGAGATCCATTTCAAGGGTCCAAAAATTTGGGGGAATGCACCCCATGTTTATATTGTAAATATAAAATAGGGTAGTGTATAATTTTTTTTTAATTAATTATATTATTATATTTTATGATATAAATTATATTAAAAGTTAATTTAACGATTAATATTGTCCAGATGCAGTGCACCACAATTGAATTCCTATTTCAAATAAGAACTTGGATTTTTTTCATATCATAATGTTAATTCCAAATCTCTTTCTCCGTCCCTCCCATTCAATTTCGTCTACATATCCTTGTTACAATCGATCCTTCTGGAATCTACTAGATTTGATCACTTTATTCCTCAGTTCCGATTTTATCCCTTCAACCTTAATTAGTTCCTTCCTCGCAATTTCATCTACACTCTCCTTTTGTTCTAACTGCTTCTCTTGTCCTTAAGTAAATGTCCTTTTTCGTCTTTTCGTAGACTCCCTCCCTCCATTTATAACTGCCCCATATCATTATCTAACCCCACTGCATTTTTCTAAAAAATAAAAACCTCAAAAGAGTATGGATAGCGGCAGAAACTACGGTGGCGGACGTGGCCGTGGCGGCAGCGGCGGACGTGGCTATCACCGGGATCAAGGAGGTCGCGGCCGCGGCAACGGCCAGAATCAACCAACTCAGGGCGGCGGAAGAGGATGGGCTGCTACGCCGCGTGGATCGTACAACCAGCCTCCACCTCAGCAACAGTGGGCAAGTAGACCTCCGGAGCAGGCGGCGCCTCCGCAAGCGTGGGGTCCTAGACCGCCGATGAATTCAGTGCCACAGCAGCCTCGCCCACAAGCGTGGGGCCCTAGACCGTCACCAGCGCAGCAGCCTTCTCAGATGGATGCGGGACCCTCTAGTGGAAGATCTGGCCAGTGGACTGGACGGCCATGGGCGCCTTCTGCTCGTACTACTTCTGCTCCACCTGTTCAGTCTCCTCCGCTTCACACACCTCCGCAACCACTTGCCGGTATGTTCAATTTGCTACAGTAATTGTTTGAAGAACGATTGTATATCTATGTGATTTCCCCCTTTTTGTTTAGTATCCATCGCTTTCAATTAAAGTGTTTTTTGTTAAATTCATCAGACAAACCTGTATCACCGCCATCGGGAAGTAAGAAAACTGAGACACAGCCCATTCCAAGGCCCGATCGTGGGGGAACCCTCGCGATTCGAAAAGTTCCGCTTCTGGTCAACCATTTCCATGTCGATTTCAACAAACAGAGCACCATTTGTCACTACGATGTGGACGTGAAGTTCCTGCCAGAAAACGGCGGCGCGCCTCTGAAAAAGGCATTGCGGAAATCCGACAGTCGATTCATCAAGGACCTGTTATATCCCGGCGACGAGAAATCAAACACTGCTTTCGACGGCGAAAAGAACATTTTCAGTGCGATGAAGCTGCCGGAAGGGCAGTTCAGGGTGGAAGTTCCAGAAGGTGAAGATACGAGGAGGGGTTCATACATGGTGACGATCAAATTAGTTAATGAACTCAAGCTGTCAAAGCTGCACGATTACTTGAAAGGGAACGTGTTGGACATCCCTCGTGATGCATTACAGGGGATGGATTTGGTGATGAAAGAGAATCCTCTTAGAAATAGAATGATTGTGGGAAGGGGGTTTTACTCCGCCAGGGGTGGTGAAGAACTCGGCGGTGGGCTTGCAGCTTACAAAGGGTTTAGCCAGAGCTTGAAGCCCACATCACAGGGCTTAGCTCTGTGCTTGGACTACTCCATTCTATCGTTTCGTAAACCTATGGCCGTTTTAGATTTTCTCAAGGAGCATATTCGTGGATTCAGTGGTGCGAATGATGTTAAAAGATTTAGGAGGGATGTGGAGAGAGCTCTGAAAGGGTTGAAGGTGAGAGTTACTCACCGTAAGACAAAACAGAAGTTCACTATTGCAGGATTAACTGCAAAGGACACCAGAGAGATTTCATTCGATTTCATTGATCCAGAAGGAGTGAAGCCTACTGAGCACATTCGTCTGATCCAGTATTTTAAGGATAAATGGGGTAAGGATGTAGAGTACCCGAATATACCCTGCTTGGATCTTGGGAAGGTGGGAAAAAAGCAGGATGTTCCAATGGAGTTCTGTGAGTTGGTTGAAGGGCAGAGGTATCCAAAAGAGGATCTTGACAAGGATACCGCTTTGTTTTTGAAGAAACTAACACTGGCTAAACCTTGGGATAGAAGGAGATCAATAGATCAGATGGTTCGAGCCGATGATGGACCTTATGGGTACGTTCTACTAATGTTCTCTATTTGTTTCGGACACACTTTTAAATTTGTGCTGCATCCATACATTCAATCTGCTGTTGTGATCATTTAATGGTTTCTTTTTTACGCATCATATTATTCATATAGAAAGGATGCCTTTCCCAATCTGAAAGTTGCTTCAACTGCATATGGAAACGCAATGATACAGATTAGGAATTTTATCCCTTAAAGATTTCAAGGGGGAGAAAATTCAGCGCGTGCTTATACGCGCCACTATTGGTTGTTATCTTGTTGACTGCTTTTCTGGCTATACAAAAACCCCTTTTTCCATCATCTCTTATTCCTTTTACACTTCTTTCTTTCGATGGAAATTTCAATTACCTTTCCTCTGACATTAATTTTTTTTTAAGCACATCTGATAATAATATTTGAATCAAATAATTACATTCATTTTTTCATTTTCAAATTATGAAGTGTGTAGTAACTTATCACCGTGTCTTATATCTGATAAATTGTTAGTAATGTTTCATTGGTTGGTTACTCTTCTATGTTCCGTAAGTATTCTTTATTTACTTCAATGTTAAAACATTAATGGGTGTGTTTTTTTAATTTATGTGGATTTCGAAAATTGTTTTTTAAAAATTAGGAATGTAGTGCACTAAATGGATGTTGATTAGTGATTACCTTTGTTTGTTTAGAAATTCAGGTAGGATATGGTTTAATTTTATGTTAAATTATTGTATTAGAGTTGTGTGGGACATGTTTATGAGAGTGTTAATTGATGTTTGAGAAGAATACATATAGAGAGAGTAGATAGTGTAACAAAAAAATTGAGAAGAAAGAATATATGTGGGATGGGGGATTAATGTTCTGTGTAGGTGTATATGTGTAGCTGGTTTTCAAACCCCACCTAGAAGTTGATATAAGTTAAGCATGTTGATACGATGTTTATGGCAGATGTAGTTTTCAGAGAAGTTTTTAATTAGCGTTGATTGACTTTGCTTCTTGCAGGAATATTGCAAGCAACTTTGGGATTACCCTAGATGTGAACATGACAAGGGTAACTGGGCGTGTCATTGGCGCTCCTGACGTGAAAGTAGGAGCTGCTCGTAGTGTGAAAGTGGATGCCGAGAAATGCCAATGGAACCTTGTTGGAAAGTCATTTGTGGAAGCCAAATCTCTCGATAGTTGGGCGATGATAGACTTCACGGATGGTGATCGTAGAGATAGGCTTGATGCGGGTGCATTTATTAACAGACTGAGGGATCGCTGCAGGCAACTTGGCATTCGAATGGCAGAGCCTCTTTATCGCCTTGCGAGAATGGTGGAATTCTCTTCCGTGAACAGGCTTGAGAGTCTTCTGAAAAGTGTTGTGGAGGAATCGAATGGAAGAAATAAGGGAAAGTTGCAGATGATCGTATGTGTGATGACTAGAAGGGATCCAGGATACAAAAACCTGAAGTGGGTGTCGGAGACGAAGATTGGTGTAGTTACTCAATGCTGTTTGTCCTTGCCTGCCAATAAAGGACAGGACCAGTATCTTGCCAATCTTTGTCTGAAGATTAATGCCAAGCTAGGTGGAAACAACTTTGAAGTGACTGGTAGGTTGTTGCAGTTTGACGCCGGAGATCATGTGATGTTCATTGGTGCTGATGTGAATCATCCAGCACCTATGAACAAATCATGTCCGTCTATAGCTGCGGTTGTTGGATCAGTTAATTGGCCTGCGGCCAATCGTTATGTTGCAAGAGTTAGCCCTCAGGAACACCGATGTGAGAGGATCAATAACTTTGGAGCAATGTGTCTGGATTTGGTGAAAACCTATGGTGAACTGAACAAAGGCGTTAGGCCGAAAAGGATTGTGGTGTTTCGTGATGGTGTCAGTGAGGGGCAGTTTGAGATGGTACTAGCTGAGGAATTACTTGATCTGAAAAGGTCCATCTACAATGGCGACTACCAGCCACCGATAACTGTTATCGTTGCTCAAAAACGACATCAAACGAGGCTTTTTGTTGAAAACAAGAACGATGGGGGTCAGTCCGGTAATGTACCTCCGGGAACAGTGGTGGACAACACCATCGTGCATCCACATGACTTTGATTTCTATCTGTGCAGCCACTATGGAGGTTTGGGAACGAGCAAGCCAACTCACTACTACGTGCTGTGGGACGAGAACTCGTTCACATCTGATCAGCTGCAGAAACTGATATACGACATGTGTTTCACTTTCATTCGCTGCACGAAGCCCGTCTCTCTGGTTCCGCCAGTGTACTATGCCGACCTGGTGGCATACCGTGGGCGTATGTTTCAAGAGGTTGTGATGGACGCAGCAGCTTCTGCGGCTGCTTCATTCGAGCAGAGCTTTTACAGCATGCACTCGGAGTTGGAGAACGAGATGTTCTTCGTTTAGAGTGAAGACATAAACCCTACCCTTGTGAACCATGTCCAAGTCTCTCGTTAGCGGGAGTTTGTGCGTGAATCTAAGGGGGGTTTTGCTTCTTGTATACCTTTAGAGCGCACGGGTCTTGGAAGATAATACCCCTTTCTTCTGGATCCCTCATCGACGCCCGATACTTGTATCGTACGTCGTGTTTTGTTTGAGACCAAGACAGGAGCATCACCCCTGTTTCTTCTCGATTTCGTGTCTCGGTCTATGATGGAGGCACTGCTTTGTTTCGTTTTGTGTTTGAGTTGGAGTCGTGTCTGTCAGGTGTTGACACTCCTCAACTGTTCAACATCTGTTCTTTCTTATTTGTCCTAAACTATGCTGAACCCAGTCTGTTTGTTTTCGTGCGATTCAGTTTGCTTGTCTAAGGTGTTTGTTTGGAGTTTGTATGAATTTGAAAATTATAAATGATGATATTCTGTCTGTTTTGATACATTTATGAATTACTTTTTGCATTTTTATTGTAGGAACATGTGCATCTAAAAGATCCTTATACTATGTCCAATTTGAAATTAGTTCCATACATATGACTATTGACAAGAAAAAGAAATGCAATAGCTAAAGAGCAATATCAGTCGAGAAAGTAGCGTAATGACGGTTATCTTTTTAAATTGTGGTAAAAAATTGTTTCTTTTTTTTTAACAGGTATCTTTTTAAATTGAGGTAAAAATTTGTTTTTTTAGAGCATCTGCATTGGTTATATTTTTTTTTTGGTTTAAACCAAGAATCAATTGAACCATCTAATGTGGGAGGGAGTTTAAACCCAAAATTCTCTCTCCACCCTTCCGACAGTTTATGCAAATATGTGTTGGAAAAGAAATTTGAGGGCCCATCATATTTATTGTTGAGTCTAAAAAATAAATTCATTCTTTAAAATTCATTTTTTTTTTTTTAAAGTTAATGAAAGCCCTCTGCAGTCACTACGTTAATTGACAATGAAATAAAGTTTATTGACAATAATAATAAGTTTACATTTATTGATAATGAAAAACGAAATAATGTTGAACAATGAGATAGATTATCATTTTAGAAGATAAATTAACATTTTAAAAGATAGATTAACAATTCAGAAGGTATGATAATATTTCAGAAGATAGGTTAACGTTTCAGAAGACATTTCATAAGATAGATTAATGTTTTAGAAGATAGATTAACGTTTCAAAAGATAGGTTAACATTTCAGAAGATAGATTAATGTTTCAAAAGATACGTTAACATTTCAGCTGATAGATTAGCATTTCAGAAGTAGATTAACGTTTCAATATATAATATAAATATGTATTTTTATTAAAAATAAATTAAATTAAGTATAATCATAATTTATTGTTTAGAGTATTTAATATTTATATAATAATTTAAATGAAAATGTAAGAGTATTATATTTTGTTATATTATGTATAAAAAGGTGAAATTGTGGGTCTCATGAATAGTTGGTTTAAATTGAGAAATGGATGTGGTTATTAGTTGAGTTTAGGGACAGCACTCAAAATGTCATATTTCAACCATGGTACATCAAGTTTGCCCTAATGTTTTAAAAATATCTAATTTGCCCACTTTTAAAGTGATATACCTAAACTACCCCCACTCCACCGACACATATCAGTACTTATATTGAGGAAAAGACACATGTCAGTACTTATACTGAGGGAAAATCAATTTTCCTGAATTTTTTCTTTTTCCGTATAGGGTGGCGTTGAAATATTAAAAGATTTATCAGCGGACATGATTTGTATTTTCTAGATATGTGAAATTATATAAATATATATATATATATATATATATATATATATATATATATATATATATATATATAATTTATTATCACACCAAATTGAATAAAAAAAATCCTACATATCCCATGTCCGCTGATAATTTTCAGTGGTATCCACCACATTTAATTTTGGACTATTGATAATTTTATGCAACAATTTTAATTATCCATTTTTATTGTTTTTTTTATCAATATATCTTATTTGAAATTTATCTATTTTTATTATTTTTTTAATCAATACTAGTAATTGAACTCGTGCGTTGCACGAGATGTGTTAATTTTATGGCAACAACTTCACTTCATTTTATGATGTTTGAACCGAATAATATTTATTTGAATTTTATCTAACCTAAGTTTTAATATTAAAGTATAATGTTGTTATGAGAAAAACACTTATAAAATCTTGCGAGTCTGTTAAGTTGATCAATTCATATAAGTTTATTAATATCTTTTGCAATGAGGTTAAAATGCAGAATTTTAGCAACTTAAAATGCAACAATAAAATTTTCTTTTTTAAAAATTATAAGATCAGTTTCTATATTACTAATTTATAAACATCAATCAATTAATGAAATATTTTACTGTTAATTAACTCAATCAAACTTCCATTGCAAATAATTTAAAATACTCATATAAAGTTTCGTGTAAACAATCATTTAATTATTTTAATAGGTGCCTCAGATTTGTTTGAAAATTTTAATATATTTAATATTATTCAAATTTTAATAAATATTATCTTATTTTCTGATTTGAAATTTTCATAATTATAATTATTTAATTATTTAATGGATGGCTGAGATTTGATTGAAAATTTTTAATATATTCAAATAATATATTTAATATTATTTAAATTATAATAAATGGAGTAATATCTTATTTCTTGATTTGAAAAAGACATAACTATAATTATTTAATTATTTTAATGGATGGATGAGATTTGTCTAGAAATAGATGGTCATGATTTATACTAAATTATTTCTTGATTTGAAAAAATCATAATTATAATTATTTAATTATTTTAATGGGTTGCTAAGATTTGTTTTCGAAATAAATGGTCAGGATTTGACCCTCTGGAACATTATACCATAAACCCTAAATCCTAAATCCTAACACTAAAACCCTAAATCCTAAACCCTTTGATGGCAGATTGGATTTATATTTAATATTATTAATTTTTTAATAAATGATATTTTATTTCCTAATTTGAAAAAGTCGTAATTATAATTATTTAATTATTTTAATGGGTGGTTGAGATTTGTTTAAGAAATAGATTGTCATGATTGAATTTATAATAATATCTTATTTTCTAATTTGAAAAAGTCATATTTATAATTATTTAATTATTTTAATGGGTGACTGAAATTTGTTTAAGAAATAGATGGTAAGAATTTTTCCATCTGAAAACATTATGTCATAAACCCTACACAAATACGATAAACCTCAGCATCGTGATAAACACCTTCCAGATTGGTTTAACCAGGAATTTGATCATTAGGAGACTCAAAGAATCTAAAGCGTTTGAGTTTGACGGCAATGTTTGTTTTGTTAGTTTGGTGACTGAGAGGTGACTGAGATTTATTTAAGAAATAGATGGGCCAGATTTCTAGATTGGACTAAATTATTTCTTAATTTGAAAAAGTCATAATTATAATTATTTATTTAATTATTTTAATGGGTGACTGAGATTTATTTCAGAAATAGATGGTCATGATTGAATTTATTCTACATGTCAAGATTTGTGAACGCTTAAATTCGGACGGTTTAGCACCTGATTATAGGTCGTTCACCGAAGAACTTGACTGTAAAACACTTAATCCGGGTTGTTTAGAACCTAAATCCCACATGTATTCCGTTCTTGAGTTGATTCTCGTAAAAGAATTCGAAGACTATTTAGACAACTCTGAAGTCTTTGATCTTCGTAGAGAATCACTCTTGGTGTGTCTAGAATGAATGGAGGAGATCTCCTTTTATAGGTGAAGGGTGAGGAAACCCTATATATAACTCGCAATTTGGTTGTTCAATTGGCTGATTTGACCTAATTCTGTGGGCTTGGGCTTTTTCATCCCTATAATTGATTGGTCAATATTTGATTTGACCTCTATTCTACAGGCATTTGATTGGTCAATATTTGATTTGACCTCTATTCTACAGGGTTGGACCTTTCCAGACTTTATTTGACTTGGGTCAGACCTCATTTAATTTAAGTCTCATTTAAAATAAAATAAATAATATATTTAGTATTATTAAACTTTTAATAAATAATATCTTATTTCCTAATTTGAAAAGATCATAATTATAATTATTTGATTATTTTAATGGGTGACTGAGATTTATTTGAGAAATAAATGGTCAAAATTTTGACTAAATTATTTCATAATTTGAAAATGTCATAATTATAATTATTTAATTATTTTAATGAATGACTGAGATTTGTTTTAGAAATAGATGACCAGGATGGATTAATTCTATTTATATATATATATATATATATATATATATATTAAGATATTCTATTTGAAATTGGACAGTACATAAATATAAGAATTATCATGCACCAATATAATTCTTTTTTATTTTTCTATTGGGGTACATGCTTCTTTTTTATTTTCCAATAAGTCGAACATGATTCTTTTTATTTTTCGTATAGGCGGACATGCAATAAAAAAATTCTTTTTTATTTTTCAATCGGCGTACATGCTTCCTTTTATCTTTTCTATCGGCGGACATGCAATAAAAGAATTCTTTTTTATTTTTCTATTGACGTACATGCTTCTTTTTTATTTTTCAAATCGGCGGACATGCTTTTTTTTATTTTTTCTATCGTGGACATGCACTAAAATATTTATTTTTTATTGGACATGCTTCTTTTTATTTTTTTCTTTCGACGGACATGCACTAAAATAATTATTTTTTATTTTTCTATTGGACATGGTTCTTTTTATTTTTTCTATTGACGGGCATGTACTAAAATAATTATTTTTTTATTTTTCTATTGGTTGGCGGACATTTTTTTTTCTTTTTTCTTTGTAATATATGAGAATTTTTTTATTTTTCTATTGGACATACTTCTTTTTATTTTTTCTATTGACGGACATGCACTAAAATAATTATTTTTTAATTTTCTATTGATTGGCGGACATGTTTTTTTTTCTTTTTTCTTTGTAATATACGAGAATAATTACTTATATAAATATGGAGAAAATTACAAAATTAACCATTAATTTATATATATATTGTGTTGAGGGTACATTTTTCTTTTTTATTAACTGCAATTGTAAAATAAATGTTATAACTTTCAAATTGTAATAATTCTATCCTTAATTATTTATCAAATTATTGAGTATTTAATCCATAATAATCAAAATTTTCGTAAATTTAAGTATAGAATTTTTTTTCTCTCAACCATGCTTTTCCTATCGGCGGACAAGCACTACAAAAATTATTTTTTATTTTTCTATTGGCAAACATGCTTATTTTGAATTCTTTTTTATTTTCGTGTTGGCGGACATGCTCTTTTTATTTTTCCTATCGGCAAACATGCATATTTTTTATTTTTCTATTAGCAGACATGCTTCTTTTGAATTCTTTTTTATTTTCGTGTTGGCGGACATAATTCTTTTTATTTTCGTGTTGGCGGACATGCTCTTTTTATTTTTCCTATCGACGGACATCCACTAACATAATTTTTTTATTTTTTTATTGACTTATATGCTTCTTCTTTATTTTTCAATCGACGAACATGCTTCATTTTATTTTTTCTATCGGCGGACATACATAAAAGAATTTTTTTCTAGGACATACTTTTTTTTCTTTGTAATATATGAGAATAATTATTTATATAAATATGGAGAAATTAAATTACAAAATCCATTAATTTATATATTGCGTTTATAATTTTTTATTTATTTATAATATTTAACTTGTATACGTAATTCTAATGTATTTACATTTTTGTTAATTAAGATTTGTTTTTTAATATAATTAATCTTATCTTATCTTATTTATATACATCCATAAATTTGAGATTTTTGTAACTAAACGAAATGCATTTTTAAATAGACATTGCCATATAATTTATTGTAAATTGGATAAAGATTTGTGTGTAGCCGATTGCACTTACATATTTTTCTAGACAAAACTTATTTATTTACAAACTTTATTAATTTTGTAGGAGTGTTAGAATTCTTTTTTATTTTCTTGACATGCTATTTTTATTTTTCCTATCGGCGAACCTGCACTAACAAAATTCTCTTTTATACATGCTTCTTTTTTATTTTTCAATCGGCGGACATGCTTCTTTTTATTTTTTCTATGTGTGATTTACCATGTCCGCTAATAAAACTGATTAAATTGACATGTCCGCCATAAAATTATACGTTGAACACTTTGTCCACTGACAAAACTACCATGAATTTGCATGTCCCGTGCGGACACCCAACTAATAAGTTTTAGTAAAACTTATCTAAAATCTTATCTAATTAAATTATATCCACTATTCTAATAAAACTTATCTAAAATCAAAATAATATCATGCAATCAAAATAAGCTGACATGACATTTATATATTATATTAATAATAAACTACAAAATAAAAAGGATATTTTTTTCTCAAATATATAGCATGTCCGCTGGTGATTTTCTTGAAATCATCGGCGGACATGCAATCAAAATAAGCTGACATGACATATATTATATTAATAATAAATTACAAATTAAAAAAGATATTTTTTTTCAAAAATATAGCATGTTCGCTGGTGATTTCCCGTCGGACATGCAATCGAAATAAGCTAACATGACATATATTATATTAATAAAAAACTACAAATTAAAAAAGAAATTTTTTCTCACATATATAGCATGGCAGCTGGTGATTTCCTTGAAGATCATTGGCGGACATGCAATCAAAATAAGCTGACATGACATATATTAATTAATAATAAACTACAAATTAAAAAAAATATTTTTTCTCAAATATATAGCATGTTCGCGGTGATTTCGGCGAACATGCAATCAAAATTTATATAAATTAATTTTGAAAACATTATCCTAAAAATTTCTTAATTTATATAAATTAATTTTATGAGATTACAACTAGTAAAACTTATTTAAAATCTTATCTAATTAAATGATATCACTGTTCTAGTCAAACTTATCTAAAATCTTGTGGCTATCTTGTGGCTTTATCCACTATAAATAATAGCTTAAATTTTCCACCTTCTATAACCATTGATCTCATTTAATTATATATATACATATATGGTGGACATGAATAATTTTCAGGCGTACGTGATTCATTTAACAAGTAAATTATAAATAAGTAACCAATTAATCATGTCCACCGACAAATATGGTTTAAATTTGCATGTCCACTTAATATATTGTGTGATTTAGCTTGTCTGCCAATGAAACTGCTATAAATTTACATGTTCGCCCCAAAATTATTTGTTGAACACCTTGTCAGCGCAAGAAAACTGCAATGAATTTAGAGACTTTATTATTATTATTATTATTATTATTATTATTATTATTAAAAAATACACCTAATCTAATCACTATATATATATATATATATATATATATATATATATATATATATATATATATATATATATATGCGGACATATAAAAGAAAATGTTAAAGAGTGTATACGATGATAAGAAATGACTGGTAATAAGAAAATTTATTATTATTATTTATTTACATGTAAGGCGATAATAAATTTAAAAAAAATCAATTCTTTAAATTTATTTGTGTCCGCTCACTTATAATTAACCAAGTTCTGCGGTAATAATATTAAATTATAACTTACACAATTAATTATGTCCGTTGATGTGAAAGAATTGATGTGAGCCAATTCAATTCTTTAAATTGACTTGTATCCGCTAACGTATTATTAAAGTAATCACGTCCGTTGTTATTAATCCCTTACTAATTATTCAATTATTTAATTTAGGGACACAAATCAAAATTAATTTCTTTCATCTATACCAAAAAAGTCTGTCACATGACAGTATATCCTAAACTCTCTGTTGCTTAAAAGTGACATGTGGGCCATACTTAGGGGTATGACAAGTAGTTTCCCTTAAAAGTTGGCAAATTAGATGGATTGTAAAAGTTAGAGCAATTTAGATGGAGTACATACAAAATAGGGTAAGAATTGACATTTCCCTTGAGTAATGGGGAAATGTGTAATAGTGAATTGAGATGATATATTTGAGTTTAAACCGGTAACGAATGCAGATGCTCTTATAGTTTAATTAGTTTTAGGATAATGTAGTATTTTTAAATAATTAATAAATTATAAAGTAAATGTCATGTATGTTAATTGTTATGTAATAGTGATAAATTTGTAAATAAGAAATATTTTGAATATTGAGGATTGATATGATTTTTTTATAGTGTGAAATTTAATACTCTCTCTGTCCGCTTGTAAGGTGTCTATTTTACTATTTTTGGCATCCGATTCAAAGGTATTCATTTTCCCCATTTACTAAAAAAATATATAATATGGCTCACCACTTCTCTCTAATACAACTACCCACTTTACATATAATAATACTACTCTTTAATTCACTTGCAAAAAGCAAACGGATAACTTAGGATCGGACGGATGGAGTGTGAGAATTAGTTTAATATGTGAGAATATTTCTTTCATATCATCAAAAGATTCTCACTCATACTCATTTTACTATATTGAGTATTTCATTTAAAGTTTTTTATTTTCTACTTTTAGTGAAAGATCCATATCTTGTCCATTATTAACTATTAATACAATTACTCATTACATATAAAATAATAATATTTTTTAATTTACATAAAAAAGTAAATAAGGTGAGACGAAGGGAGTAGTAATAAGTGAGAGAAAATGAGACATAGAGAGGAGAGAGTATGAATTAATGAGAAAAAAAGATTCCTGTTTCTCCGTTCAAAATGATTACTACTTTTGAGTGGAGTAGACGCCTAGGAATCGGGTATGTAATAAAAAATGTAATATGATAATATCCATAAAAAAATCAATAAAATGCGTTTAAAAAATTATTTTTTTTAAACTATGTATTTATTATATATAATGATAGTACAATTAAGTGTAGGAGGGAATATTAAAATTATTATTCCAATTCACAAATATCATGAACATATTTGATATCTTAAATTCTCTTTAATCTTAAGAGTATATCCAAAAACTTATCTAAAATGAAATTAGGCATATTTTAAAGAAAAATATAAGAAAAATGAATTTTTACCCATTCTTTATTTTAATTTTTTAATTTAAAGAGTCATCTTCACTCTTCAAATTTGAAGAGTGCAAACCACTCTTCATACCTTATTACTTCATTAAATGATATTTAATTATTAATGTTTTCACTTAATAGAAGTAACTTTAACCATCAATAAAGAGAAAATCTTAATATATATAATTAAGAAGTAGTTTCATAAAATAATTTTTTGTAAATATGTTTATAACTAATTATTTGCATTTTTCAAAATACATGTGTTCAATTATTGGTTGATTTCTATTTATTGTAATTAAATGCTTTAAAATCTTAATTAGAAATATGTATAAATAGTCGTTAACATATGCGTGAATATTTGGTGCATTTTTTGAATTTTTTTCATATGTGTTACTTTTTTATTGGTTGGTATTTATTTTATATTCTTTTTATTTTTACTTTGTGTAATTTAATGATTTACTTATCAATATTATATTGCATTTAATTATGAAAAAAATTTTATGTGTTGTTCTTTTCATAGATTAAGCATTAATGATTAAATATATTTTATTAATTTCTTTATTTTATATTAATTATATAATAAAAATAAATATTAAATTAATTAAGACATTTAAAACATATAATAGTAAAATTGATTCTTATTAGTTTTGTCAAATCTAAAATAAAAGGAAATAAAATTAATTAAGACATTTAAAACATATAATAGTAAAATTGATTCTTATTAGTTTTGTCAAATCCAAAATAAAAGGAAATAATCTATACATTTAAAAGATAAAGTGCATAAATTAATATTTAATTTAATTAATATATATTTTATTTAAAAATATCCACGAATACATAGAATATCAATTTATTAACATTAAAAGATTAAAAAAATATCACATAATAATATTTTCTATATAAAAAACATAAAATATTAATTATAAAGTTTAAAAATGTAATATGTGGGTGGGTGTATTTAACTATTAGTATACTAATACATTCGTATTTATTAAATAATATATTTTAAATTTAAAATAAAAATTTTGTCATCCGCGTAACAGGAGGGTACTATGCTAGTAATATAATAAATGAACATTGAAAATAAATTTTAAAGAATTTGTTGGAACAAAAAAGAAGTATGACTCTTTAAAATTAAGAGAGACTCTCTTGTGAGATGGATGTGAGATGGATCGATCTATCATTAAAGTATGCTTATTGTATAGTTAAAGTGTGTTTATTTGTAGTTAAAGTATGTTAATAATAATAATCATATTATAATACATCAAAATCATACTTTAATGCATAATTCAACATATTTTAGAATACATACTTTAACAATCATTTAACATACTTTATCTATATAATAAGCATACTTTAGCGATTGGTCGACCCGTCTCACAAGAGACTTTGTCTAAAATTAAAATTACTCTTTACATTATAAAAATACTCTTCAAATTTTGAAGAGTTTCTTGGAGATGCTCTTATTATGTTAAACTTATAGAAGTTCATTGTTGATGTTAGAGCAACATTTTATTTTATTTATTTATTTAAAAGTATTTATTTATGTTTAAATTATATTAAATGGAGGGTTGCTTGAATAAAATTAGATCCGTATAGATAAATGGGCTGATGATGTGAACCATTTTAGCCTAAGGCCCATAGCCTATTGGGCTGTACAACATCTCTACCTCTTGAGCGATTGTCCTTTAATTATTTGTCTTTTCGAAAACTCCGTCCCTCCATTTTTAATTGCCCCACATTCATAACGAGTTAATCTTTGGTACTGTAGGATGCACAAAGTATATTGTTTAAAATACATATTTCAATTAATTTTTCAAACTAACTGAAATATGAATATACGAATATAAATTTTTATAAGTATTAAATATACTATAATATTAGGGTAAAACTTGTGTGTGGATACGTCCAAATTCCCTTTAATATTAAATGATATTATACCTTTTAATATAAAGACATGTATATTTATGAAGTATTAAATTGTATATTCCTCATACACGAGATATCAACTCTAAAAAGAGGCAATTTATAGTGTGCACCCGGGTGCACCCATATACATATATAAACAAAAACATACACAATTAAGAGTAAAAATGTATACAATTTAATTGTTAATTTTTTAATAAAAAATTGTATATAATATTCAATAAAAAATTATACACATATGGATGTTAGTTTTTTTAATAAAACTTAATGTGAAAAAAGTATACAATTATTACAAAACACATATACAAAATAAAATAATATGAATACAAAATAAAATAAAAATACATATACATATAAATACACTCATACACTGCACCCAATATACACTCTACAAAGAAAAAATACAACTTTCGAAAAATTATTTGGGGGCACATAGTCAAAGGACAATTTTAGCCCATCATAACTCTACACTACAGCATTTTTCTAAGGATTTCAAAAAATTATGGATAGCGGCAGAAACTACGGCGGCAGCCGACGTGGCTATCAGCAGATCAAGGAGGTCGCAGGCGCGGCGACGGCCAGAATCTACCTACTCAGAGAGGCGGAAGAGAATGGGCTGCTACGCCGCGTGGATTGTACAACCAGCCTCCACCTCAGCAACAGTGGGAAAGTCGACCTCCGGAGCAGGCGGCGCCTCCGCCACGGTGGGTTTCTGTACAGCACATGACTCCAGTGCCCCAGCGGCCTCGCCCAGTCGAACGGGTTTCGTACCCTCAAGTGAATCTACCAACGCAGCAACCTCAGATGGATGCGGGACGTTCGAGTGTATCTACCAACGCAGCAGCCTCCTCAGATCGTCAGCAGACTGTACGGAGACGGGAGCCTTCTCCTTCTCCTACTTCTGCTCCACCTGTTCAGCGGAGGAGGCTTCAATCGCCTCCACAATTGCAACCTCTTGTCGGTATTTCTCTCGACATTTTATCTCTCTGTAATTTTTCCCCCTTTTTGTTTAGTTTCCATCGCTTTCAATTGAGGTGTTTTTGTTAAATTCATCAGATAAACGTGTATCTCCTCCATCGGGAAGCAAGAAATCTGAAATGAAGCCTATTCCAAGTCCCGATAATGGCGGAACCCTAGCTATTCGAAAAGTTCCATGTCGGTTTTGACAAACAGAGCTCCATTTACCACTACAATGTGGACGTGAAGTTCCTGCCAGAAAAAGGTGGCGCGCCTCTGAAAAAAGCATTGCGAAAATCCGACAGTCGATTCATCAAGGACCTGTTATATCCCGGCGCCGAGAAATCAGAAACTGCTTTTGACGGCGAAAAGAACATTTTCAGTGCGATCACGCTACCGGTAGGGCAGTTCAGGGTGGATGTTCCAGAAAGTGAAGATACGAGGAGGGGTTCATACATGGTGACGATCAAATTAGTTAATGAACTCAAGCTGTCAAAGCTGCACGATTACTTAAAAGGGAAACTCTTGGACATCCCTCGAGCTGAATTGCAGGGGATGGATTTGGTGATGAAAGAGAATCCTGTTAGAAGGAGAATGGTTGTGGGAAAGGGGTTATATTCCACCAGGGATGGTGAAGAACTCCGCGGTGGGCTCCCAGCTTACAAAGGGTTAAACCAGAGCTTGAAGCCCACATCGCAAGGCTTAGCTCTGTGTTTGGACTACTCCATTTTATCGTTTCGCAAACCGATGCCCGTTTTAGAGTTTCTTAAGGAGCATATTCGTGGATTTCGTGGTGCGGATGATGTTAGAAGATTTAGGAAGGATGTGGAGAGAGCTCTGAAAGGGTTGAAGGTCAGAGTGACCCACCGTCGGTCAAATCAGAAGTTCGCCATTGTAGGATTAACTGCTAAGGACGCGAGAGAGATTTCATTTGATTTCATTGATCCTGAAGGAGTGAAGCCTACCTCGAAAGTTCGTCTACTCGAGTATTTTAAGGATAAATGGGGTAAGGTTATAATGTACCCGAACATACCCTGCTTGGATATTGGGAAAATTGGAAAAAAACAGGAAGTTCCAATGGAGTTCTGTGTGTTGGTTGAAGGGCAGAAGTATCCAAAAGATGATCTTGACAAAGATACTGCTTTGTTCTTGAAGAGACTATCACTGGCTAAACCTTGGGATAGAAGGAGAACAATAGATGAAATGGTTCGAGCTGATGATGGACCTTATGGGTACGTTTTTTTATCCTTGGGATACAACTATTTTTCTATCTCTTATGCCTTTTGCACTTCTTTTGTACGCAGAAAATCCCAACAATCATAACATTTTTAGATGCATGATATGTTAATATATTTATCTTTCATCTGAGAATAATTTTTTTTTTGAAGTCATCTGATAATAATACTGCATTTGAAAGAAATGTTCATATTCAATTTTTCATATTTCAAAATATGAAGCGTGTAGTAACTAGTAACTACTGACCGTGTCTTATATCTGATAAATTGTTATTTATGTTTTATTTCTTGGTTACTCTTTGATGTCTCTTAAGTATTCTTTATATTTTTCAATATCAAAACATTAATGGGTATGTTTGTTTTTAATTTATTTGGGTTTTGAAAATCGTTTTATAATAACTAAGGATATGATTTAATTTTATGTAAAATTAATGTGTTAGATGTGTGGGGCGACATGTTTAACGGAAAGAATACTCATATAGAGAGTAGATAGTGTACAAAATAAAAATTGAGAAGAAAGAATATATGCAAATGGATGGGGATTAATGTTGTTTGTAGGTGTTTATGTATTGGTGGTTTTCATACCCCAGCTAGAAATTAGTATAAAGTTAAGCATCTCCAAAAGATTTTTATGGCAGATATGTAGTTTCTCAAAAAAGTTTATAATTCAGGTGATTGAATTTGCTTCTTGCAGGTGTATTGCAAGAAACTTTGGGATTACGCTTGATATGAATATGACAAGGGTAACTGGGCGTGTCATTGGTGCTCCAGATGTGAAAGTAGGAGCTGCGCGTAGTGTGAAAGTGGATGTCGAAAAATGCCAGTGGAACCTTCTTGGGAAGACATTTGTGAAAGCCAAATCTTTGGACAGGTGGGCGATTATAGACTTCACGGAAGGTGATCGTAGAGATAAGCTTGATGCTGGTGCATTTATTAACAGACTGAGGGATCGCTGCAGGCAACTTGGCATTCAAATGGCGCAGCCTCTTTATCGCCTAGAGAGAATGGTGGAATTCTCTTCCCTGAACAGGCTTGAGAATCTTCTGGAAAGTGTTGTGGAGGAATCGAATAGAAGAAAACAGGGAAAGCTGCAGCTGATTGTGTGTATGATGACTAGAAGGGATCCAGGATACAAACACCTGAAGTGGGTGTCGGAGACGAAGATTGGTGTTGTTACTCAATGCTGTTTGTCCTTGCCTGCCAATAAAGGACAGGACCAGTATCTTTCCAATCTGTGTCTGAAGATTAATGCCAAGCTAGGTGGAAACAATTTTGAAGTGAATAGTAGGTTGTTGCAGTTTGACGCTGCACATCGTATGATGTTCATCGGTGCTGATGTGAATCATCCAGCACCTATGAACAAATCATGTCCGTCTATAGCTGCGGTTGTTGGATCGGTCAATTGGCCTGCGGCCAATCGTTATGCTGCAAGAGTTAGCCCTCAGGCTCACCAATGTGAGAGGATCAATGACTTTGGAGCAATGTGTAAGGATTTGGTGAAAACCTATGGTGAAGTGAACAACGGCGTTAGGCCGAAAGGGATTGTGGTGTTTCGTGATGGTGTCAGTGAGGGGCAGTTTGAGATGGTACTAGCTGAGGAGTTGCTTGATCTGAAGAGGTCCATCTACACCGATGACTACCAGCCACCGATTACTGTTATCGTTGCTCAAAAACGACATCAGACGAGGCTTTTTGTTGAAAACAGCACGATGGGGGTCAGTCCGGTAATGTGCCTCCGGGAACAGTGGTGGACAACACCATCGTGCATCCACATGACTTTGATTTCTATCTCTGCAGCCACTACGGAGGTCTGGGGACGAGCAAAGCCAAATTCACTATTATGTGCTTTGGGACGAGAACTTCACATCTGATCAGCTGCAGAAACTGATATACGACATGTGTTACACTTATGTTCGGTGCACGAAGCCCGTCTCTCTGGTTTCGCCAGTGTACTATGCCGACCTGGTGGCGTACCGGGGACGTATGTTTCAAGAGGCTTCAATGGACGCAGTAGCTTCTAAACATGGTTCCTTCAACCAGAGGTTCTACAGCATGCATTCGGAGTTGGAGAACGTGATGTTCTTCGTGTAGAGCGGAGACGTAAACCCTATCCTTGTGAACCATGCCCAAATCTCTTGTTTGTGCGTGAATCTAAGGGGGGTTCTGCTTCTTGTACCTTAACTTAAGAGCACATGGGAACTGGAAGATGCGCCTTTCTTCTGGAGCCCTCTGTTGATGCCCGATCAAGACAGGATGCATCACCCCTGTTTTTTCTGGATTTTGTGTCCCTTTCTTGTGTTTGAAATGGAGTTATGTCTCTCTAGTGTTAGCCACTCTTCAACTTCTGCACCTCTGTTGTTGTTCTTCCTATTTTGTGCTGAACACAGTTTGTTTGTTGTCGTGTGATTTAGTTTGTTTGAAGTTTGTATAAGTTAATATTTCAGTTTGTTTGTAGTTTGTATAAGATTAAACTACCAAGTAATTATGTCAAGAGAGACTTTATCTTTCCAAATTTATTCTTATTACTCCAAATCATATTCATCATCATATTTATAATACCATAAAATGTAGTTAAATAAAAAGGCTATACCATCAACTATTATTGAACTAATAATATGACTTAGAATACATGTATCTGTAAGCATGAAACTCTTCCTACCATGCTATGCAATGTAGTTGAATAGACATGTCAAAGAATACATCACCCCCCTCTCTTTCACTCTCTCTCATCCCAAAATTTGCTTGCAACTCTCTCTCTATTGGGGATGGACTTTGATGTTAGTCTCCGCTATCAATAAGAATGTGGTTGAGCATGAAACTCTCTCTCTATTGGGGATGGACTTTGATGTTCTGGTGCGCCTTCTGCCATCTCCATGCTGTCTGCAAGCTTTCTTGGAGGTCCATATGCTTCGCTGTCCAGTTCAGTTCCTTCTGTATCTTCGTTGGCTCGCTGTACACTTCTGCATAATCGCCTGCTCTACGGGGAAGAAATTCAACTTTTATGGGCATGCCCGTTGCTTTCTTGCACGCCTCTACAAACTCCTTTACTGATCTACCTGAGATAGTTGAATACAGTTACAAGGTTTCAGAGAAAGAGATCCCATGGAGATCTATGGAAACATTCATATAATCTAGAGTTTTAGAGCATAATCAAACTTGCAAACACAACCATTGATCCATCATTTGGTTCTTTCACAATTTACAATATGACATGTTTACCTCTTCCTGTACCGACATTATAGATGCCTACATGGCCTGGTTCGGCTTTCTCCAGAGCTTTGACATGGGCGTCTACCAGATCGGTGACATCAATGTAATCACGTATACACGTGCCATCAGGAGTTTTGTAATCTGTTCCTCGAACCTGCATTGAAGACATTTAAATTTTGTGTACGAACATGACCAGTTATAGGAAAATGCTGTTGGTTAGGTAACAAGGAATGTGTGGGTGAAAGAAATGGAAGTACCTTAAGACCAGGAATGATTCCACGAGCAGCATCGAAACAGGCACCAGATATCCGTCCATGTTCACGTAGCTCTGGTCGGGGAGCTTCACCGAGCCTTCCCTCAGGATCAGAACCAATCACATTAAAGTACCTGATAATTAAAGAAACAAGATGAGAAAGGTGCAGGATTCTTCGTCGCGTAAACTATGTTAATTTTTTATCAACACAAATGAAACACTGCAAAGTTGGCAAATGGACTATGCTGGAAATGAGCACATGAATTAGTCAGAAAGTTACTTGAATGTTATTCGCAAAATTAACATTAAATCCTACAAGACGGATAAAAGGAAGAGCGTGGAAAATACCTACCTTAGTATCATGACAGCCATATTGGAGTTTTTATGAAAATCCAAAATAATATCCTCAGCCATTTTCTTGGCTTTTCCATATGGATTAATCGGAGACTGCAGAATATGGAAGAACTCCAGGTCTCTTAGGAGATAATTCTCTGTCATAGAAAGCATGCATTAATTTGAAGAGAACTTCAGTAAACCTCTCACCTGTGGAGTGTCTTCTGTGATGGGCATCTTTTCAGGTTCGCCATAAGTCGCACAAGTGCTCGAGTAAATGAGAGTGCTCACTCCATGAGCTGCCATAGCTTCTAATACAACAAGAGTATTTGATGTGATATTGTGATAATACCTGCATTGCAAAGTAATCAGGACAAGAACTATGAAACAAAGAGAAGATGCACACATAACAGCTACTACATCATTTTTCATAATGAAAAAATAATATAAAGTAAAGGATGATACCAAATAAAACATATTGGTCATTTCACAAGCTGAGACAATAAAATCAAGTAAGAAATGGAAGCTTTGGGAGCCCTTTGATTGATTCCCAAATTAGGAATTTGATACTATAAAACAAAACTAAATTTGCAATTCATGAAACTAGAATTTTGGTTTTAGAAAAAACCATTAATTAGGAGGGTTTGTTGATTGATAGTCTTTATTCTGCGAGCACCAAATTGAAGTGCACATGTAACCACATTCAGAGTGATAAACTCATAAACCTGCTTTCATATTATCGATCTTCTACCAGAATTATTTTTGTAATAATACCTGAAAAAGATATTTCAACTCTAAAGTATTATGGTTTCACTAAAACCTGCAAACTACAGATTATACTCCAAAATTGATGAACACCAATCAACACTCACCCTGGGGTTCTAATGCATACATATTGAGTAGTTCCACCTATTTTTATAGGTCTACAGTTATATTAAAAGGAACTCACTTGAGTGGATCCATTGTACTCTCTCCAACATATGCTACAGCGGCAAAATGCATCACTGCATCAAATGCATTCTCGGAAAAAATTTTGTGCACCTGAATTATAACCAAGGAAACAGTAAATAATGAAGGAAAAGCTAAAACAACTAACCAAAACAATATGATGAACAAATAGAATAACAAGGATACCGATTTTGCATCCCCAAGATCAGCATAAATAAACTGAAGGCGCCCTGGTTCTGGAAATAGATGTTGTAGAACACGAACTGCACCAAGGTTTCCCCGTGAGAGATTATCCTGTCATATAAAATGCACCCCCTTCAGTCAAGGTTCCATATATACATATGTATGAAAAACTAGAGAAGAGAAGTTTCGATATAGGAAAGGTACCACAATAGTCACACGATAGGAATCCTGGAGAAGTCGTAATGCAGCATGTGAACCGATATACCCAGCACCTCCAGTTACCAAGACATGAGTGACACCAGGTTCATGACTTGAAAACTACACAGAAACATTAGAAGGAAGTATTTTCAGAGTAAGACTCAACATAAAGAATATGAAAACTTCATCAGACAAGAATGTAAATGCCAAATCACATGTTGGGTTGCCAAAACAAAGCAGCTAATGTTAAAGCCAGAATTTCCATATTGTCCAACTTTAGAGTATTTTAAGCAACATCAACATAACTATTTAAAATGAGATTTTATAATTCTCAAAGTTGAAAAATTCTGACAGAACCATCAGATTACACATCACAACAAATAGTGAGCACTGGACAGGCTGCATCATTTTAATAAAAATAAATAAATAAACAGAACTAGATTAACTGTGTAAAGGCAGATGTTTCCCATGCTTAAATTTTCTTGAGAAATTTCAGTAGTTTAGGTAGCAAGTTTAACCTACATAACACGACAGTGAACTACTGTATGATGATTCCTCATAAATTCCTATGTTCCAGAGCTCTATAGATGGAACGATCTTCTCATGGAAAAGAAATCATAATCATAATACCTTGAAAATGCAACATGGCTGGGAATTGTAAATCACTCAACCTAATAGCCTAATGTTTTACACTCAGCTAATCTCAAAAGAGTAATGCAAAGACAAAACAAATAAAGAAATGGCAGTTCGAACATCAGAAAATTTGAAACATCAAAAAAAGAAATAGAAATTACTTGACTGGGTGTATTAAAATTTGGAGATTGCTTCAGCATTAGAATACACAAAGCTGTAAGAGTAGAAACCATTAAAATTTTTCCACAAAGATTGTTGTTCTTCTTAGGGTCCGCATAATCCATGCCTGTAAAATAAACAGAACTCAGGATTAGGATTGACCAGTTAATTAAGTGGAGATTAAGTAAGAAAGATAAAATGAAGGAAAAGCATACCTCCTAAAGACATGGATCTATTAGACCTCTGCTGAGTTCTGATCCTGTTAAAACTCAGCATTGACAAACCTCTTCTACAATTCTAATAATTCTAGAAATCAAATCTTGACATCAATTGCCAACTGATACCCAAACTCCCTGCAAGAGGAAATGGTGAAAGCTAGAACCATGATCAGTTAAAAAATAAAAAAATAAACACATGACTAATCAAACAGCATGCTAAAGGCTAAGGTATAAGTTAAGCTGCAAAGAGAAACTTGAGATGGGCCCTGTTGAAAAAGATAGGCATAATAACACATAGACAAGAAAACTCAACCAATAATTAGTAAAACCACTTAAACGCTGTCTAAATTTGAAAAAAATCAAAAAAAAAATCTCAACCAAAGAAGGCAGAACAGAACAAAAGAATTTCGGACGATCTCAGCGATGCAAGAACAAAACAAGAGAAAAAACATGCATTCTAATTTCTATCCAAAATGGGCTAAAAAAAATCTCGAGATCCACCCTAGACCAATCAAATTCCCAACTCCAACTCTCCCCAAAACAAGCATACCAAATTTTTGGAGCCGATAAACTAGGTAAGAAATTCTTGAATCAATTTTTATATTTCATTTTAATTTAACTGAAGATGAGAAATTCGTGGGAACCCCTAAATAAAACCTTGAAGAAAAAAAAAAAGTACCCAAACTTTTTCGACGCAACTGAAGAGCCAATATGGCATTCCGAGCGTTGCGACAAAACAGTGATCAAAGAGAAAAAAACATGGGATTTTCCGTCAAATTGTCAGTAAAATATGCATGTATTCGAATGACTGGAAGATCTGAAGAAACAACAGAAGCCATTAAAAGGAAACATCAGCCCTGCAGCGAAACGACAAAGGATGACGACTCATACACCCCCAAAAACAGTCAATCACAAGAAATTAGAAACCCTTATAATAAACGAACAAGATCGAATTTTGACATGATCCCACGACGTAAACGATGAATGTGGAGGGGGGAAAAAGCAGAGAGAGAACATACAATGGTAAAGGGAGAGAGAGCAGGTGGCGGTGTTCGTGGTTGGGCCGGCGTACGTTTTTGAATTTGGTGCTAATTTGCGAGAAAAAGAGCTTATTATAATGGTAATAATTTTGGAGTCAATAGTACTAAATAGAAATCAAGATTATTATATATTAATTTAATGAAATGAAATTAATGTAAGTGATTAATGAAAGAAATTGAGGTTGTATTAAAATATTGATTGATGTTATTGAGAAAATCGAAAGGTATGATTTGATGTGAGAGAAAGAAGAGAAGAATCCCATCCCATTTCCCAAATAGAGAGAACAAGTCACTAATATAAGGACACCTCATTTAACAAATCCTTTAATTGTAATTAATTAATTTCTCCTACTTTTACTTTTTCCACTCTTTCACCCTTGTCCTTTTCTACTCTTGATTTATTGCATTTGTTCATTGAGTGAGGTTGTGTGTGTCCGAATTACGGCATGTGCTTTTAGAATTTAATAGTATGATAAAAGTATATTATTTTGTTTTAAAAAGTACATATTTTAATTATTAAGGGTATATTATTATTTTTTTAAATGGTATATATTTTTTATTATATTTTTTTATTTTTTTCAGAAAATAAAGGATACAAATTTTTTTACTAAAGAGTATACAATTTAACACAAAATAAAGGCACACGGAGTGTGCTTCCGTGCACCCAAACGAACACAAGTTTTTGTCTTATAAAATAAAGGGTACACATCTTTATACTAAAATATATACTTCCTCCGTCCCGTTTGAATGTTTACGTTTGCTTTTTGCAAGTTGATTAAGGAGTATAATATTTTAATAGATAGTGGGTGGAAAAATATAATATTTAATGCAAAGTGAGTAGGTGTATTAGTGTTGGATGATATATTAATTGTTTTAGGTGGATCCCATATTCCAAAAAGGAAAACATAAACATTGAAATGAGACGCGCAAAATAGAAACGTAAACATTGAAACGGGACGGAGAGAGTACAGTTTAGCACAAAATTTTAAAGACACACGGAATGTGCTCTCATGTATCCGGACACACACAAACTTTTGCCTTCGTTCATTTCACCAGTCTTGAGCATGCAGATGCACGAATCATAATTATGCAGAATTATTATTAATAGGTAATTTGAATTGGGTTCTTTTATATAATTATTATTTAGTGTATGAAAAGTTAATTTTAGAGGGATGAATTATTTCATAGCTTTCATTTACATTTTCCATTACTCATATATCCACAAATTAAACTCAAATTTAAATACAATATATGTACGTTGTATGGAAAAAAAAAAAGAGGCAAAATTATAATTATTAGAAATCATTAGATAATCATACAGTAATTTATTTGTTTCCATAATGTGAGTCAACTTATATTAACAATTTACAACATTCATTCATGACTAGTCTAATAAGAAGGGATATTTCATTTGAGTACGTAGCTTATGTGTTATATTTAATATAAGTTTTTTCAAAAAAAATTATTTACTATAACACTTTGTGTGATAGTTCGTAATATGGGGTGTCCATATGAACTGTGATGGAGTATATTTTACATAGCGACCTATAGAAATATTCATATTCCTCACGTATCATTTTTCGTAAGAATCAAACCCGTTCCTTCCTCCAATCTACAGAATTTGTCTAGCTATGGATGTTCTCTCCACGTAATCTCCATCTCTCCAGTTCTCAAAGAAGATTTCACATAAAATAATTCACACAATTGTGGATGAGGTGAATCCGTGGAAATGAAGCTCATCTTACTAGTAAATAGTAAACCATTACTGCAATTCATACCATTTTAATGTTGTTCATCTTGAAATATCAGTACTCTCTCTGGTTCTTTGTCTGTAGAATGAATAATAGTTGTTTTTGAGGCACTAAGATTGACGGTTTCCAATGAATCATGCATCTATATATGATTTGTGTTTAGGATCCATAATGTGCATTCTGCATTTATAACACTGATTTTGGTCTAAGTTATCCATGAGAACTTCGTAGTGAAAATAAATGTTCTTGAATCAAGCAGCACTTTGCAACCATTTCATTTTAATTTGCTGATACTATTTTGTTAGTTGTCTTGATTTTTTATTTAATTAATAAATAGTAATTATTGTAATTTAAAATATAAAGAAGTTGTAAAAGTAATTTAAGCATTTATCTAAATTCTTTTATCTCCTACCTAAAATCTCATTTTTTTTATTATATCAATTTTAAGGTTATTATGTGGTGCACCTGAAGGTTTATAGAGTTAATTAGGGGTGTAGTGGGTAGTTATTAATTTTATTTTTAGTTATTTCATTTATTGAGTGGTAGAGTTAAAACTATATTTAAAACGTACAATTTTAAGGTGTATATTAGTTATTAATTTTATTTTTAGTAATTTTATTGAGTTACTTTTAGTTATTTTTAGTTATTTCATTTTAATCCACTAATATACTTGTACTTTCTAATAAATGTATTAGATTTTATACAAAAATATATAACATTTTATATTAAAATGTATAACTAAAATTAATAAATATATTGATGAAAATATTTATAAATATAATATCAATATATATATATATATATATATATATATATATATAAATAATACATTTATTTTTAAAAATAAAAACATAAACACTATTAAATTACAATTAATACATAATACATGTAAAAAATAAAATTAATTTAATTATAACTTTTCTGTATAACGTTAATGATGATACATTCAAGTGTAAAATGTAATACACTAATATGATAAAATGTATACACTATCAAATTAATATAAAAATTCCCACCAAATTCTCATCCTAAAACAGAATTTGATACTGCTACTCAAATGAGTAGCTAATTTAAATCTCTCTTAATGTTTGACCATTATCGGTAACATTCAGTTTGGTCTAGTAAGTAAGAAAAGAAAGAACATATATTCATCCAGGTCTAGTATGCAAGAAAAGAATAAACATAAGAAAAGAATAAACATACATTCATCCAGAGAATTCCTAAGATAAAAAAAATTTAATTATAACTTTTATGTATAAATTTATTGATGATAGATTTAAAAGTAAAATGAAATACATTTATATGATAAAACGTATACATTATCGAATTGAAATACAAATTTCCCACTCAATTCTCATTCTTTTCAAAATTCATAATTGAAATACAAATTTCCCACTCAATTCTCCTCCCTTTCAGAAAAATTCATATTCAGCCGCATACACAAATATCACCGCCACCAGTCATCTTCCACCACAAGTCTTTAATGTCCAAACGGTCATCTTCCACCACAAGTCTTTAATGTCCAAACAATTTCTATTCATCGGAACGGGTGGATCGTGCTTAATCTCAAAACCTTGAAAGGGATTTTTCTCTTGCACCTTAAATCACAGATCTGATAAGAAACTCTTCATCCCCTACGGATTTACAAATTGAATCCAAAATTGACGCGGCTCTATAGAATATAAGTCGGAGAATCAGATGGAAGTAGATCGAAGAAGGTGAGAGGCGGCGTGAGGCGACGGAAAGAAAGAATGAAAGCACGAGATGAAGAGAGAGTGTAGGGTGAAAGATTGGAGTGCGCAGAGATGAGAGCAAGATCGATAGAGATAAAGTTGAACGACTCATTAAACTAATTGAATATAAATATCCGGGTCATAGATTATTTTTGACCTAATTGCACTTAAAAACTGATGCACAATAGTATTTACATGAATACTTATTTTTATTTAAATCTCAATTACAATGTATATACTCCCTCATTTTAACTCTTCTATTAAACGTGCCTTAAGATGTGAAACAATTGGTATTGCCAAATTCATTTCAAGTTACCATTAGAAGTGGAAGAGTTGTTGACTTTTTATTCAAATAGCAAACGTAGCATGTGGCGAATACGGCATATTTTGTTCCCTTCGAATTATTTTTTGCTAATTGTATGTATTAATTAATTAAATTTATATTATTATATACATAATTATAATGAGGATGGCATTATTATAACACACTAGTACAGTGCCCGCGTGCAACGCGGGTAATCGTATTTTATAATTTTTTTATTATTTTAAATTTATATTTTTTTACATATAGTCAATCATATTAATTTATAATAATAATTTTTTTTTAATTTTATAAAAAAAACATTAAAACTATTATTTATTAGAATCACAATAATTAGAATGTATAAAACTATTATAATTGAGTAATCTAATTCATTGTACTAATAAGAATAATTAATTTAAGGATTTGTGTGCACTATTAAAATGATAATAAAAAGAGAAAAAAATAAATTTTTTATTTTTATTTTTTGGTTGAAGTCACGCTCTATCGATTATACTCTTAATTTAATTTAGAAATATTAAGTTATAATAATGTGTACTTAGACAACTTTGATAAATTATTACTAAAATAATGGATTATACTTTGATAAATTATAACTAAAATAATGGTTTATATGTAAAAAGAATTTAAAAATTAAGGTCCAATCAATTTCACCGATGATAATAATGGATAAAACTCCTTATTAAGTATAATTTATTGTACTAATGAAATGAATGAGAATAATTTAAGTTTTATTATACACCATTTTAATAATAATAATAATAAATCAATCTTATTGTTGATGCAAAGGCTTAATTGATCATTTTATTTTATTTTATTTTAAATCTAATTTATTAAGTTATACTCTCTTCATCCCACTAAGATGCAATATTTTTTTTGGATACGGAGATTAATTAGTATAATAATTTAATGGGTAGTGGGTTTGAAGATATAATATTTTAATGTGTAGTTGGTAAGTGTATTAATAGTGTGTGTGGGCTCCATATGAATAGATTAATTATTTTTGGTGGGTCACATATGCTTAAAAAGAAAATGTAACAACTTATGTGGGACAACCCAAAAAGAAAAATATCACAATACATGAAAAGTAAAAAAAAATAAAAATCAAATCATCAATTAACATTTGAAAGGTTTAGAAATTCTAAGGCTATATATTATTCTTTTCAATTAGTTACATTTTATTACACCTAACTATGATGTAATATAAAATAATAACATTTGAAAACAAATAATATAAAAGAATTCAGTAAGTGAATCAAATATATTATTGTAATTTGATATATTCGAAATAATAATAAATAAAATAAAAAAATCATCCTCATATCCAATAATGAATGAAGCAATGATTATCAAGACAATGTTGCACTTAAAATTTTTTGACTGTCTAATTTTAGTAAGTCACAGTTATAGATGAAAAAAAATTATTCGAAAAAATACATAAAATTAACTCAATCCTCGTTATTATTATTATTAAAATTAATATTTTTAAAATAAATGAATAGAATAGATAGATTCAACTAAATTTATCATATAATTGGAATTGTGTCTAAATTAAAAGATTTTCTCAGATCAAATATATTGAATCGTACATCGTTATATAACTTACTTATTCATTATTAATATGGAGTCATGATATTATAATGGAAATAATTGTATAAGATGTTTTGTCTTGGTGATTAGACAATTTAAAAGTAGTATAATAAAATAACTTATAGTATACTTGGATTATTTGAAATAATTTTAAATATTATTTAAAAATTGTGTGAGAAAATTAAATTTGAATAATTGTAATAAAATCATATTTTTAAAGAGATGTGTAAAAATAATATATTTATTCCAAAATTATTTTAAAATAGGGCAAATAATAATAATAATAATAATAATAATAATAATAATAATAATAATAATAATAAATCGGGCCATGGGAAAATTGAGCCTATAATGAATTAAAAAAAATCAATGAACTAATTAAACTTTGAAATCCAATACAAACCAAACAATATATATATATATATATATATATATATATATATATATATATATATATATATATATATATAACTTAGAAATAATTAGTTTTTCTCATAAAAATACTCATTTAACCTTGTCATGACACCTCACATTTTTACAAAAATTATAAATACACATTTAACATTATGATGACACCTTACATTTTTACAAAAATTATAAATACACAATGAATCTCATCATAACACATCATATTTTTTAAAATTAAATTTGGTAGCATATTTTGTTTTAATATATAAGAAGATTGTTATCTATTGGAAGTTTCTTTTGTCATCATTGATCCATCGATCCCCAATAAACTATCACATTTATATTTTAGAGCTTATTTTGATCCACTAACTTTAACTATTCAACAATACAAGATAGTTATAAAATTTTATGAATTTTAAAAATCAATTGAATGGTGAAGAAATATATTATCAATGTATCAAATACGAGGTGACATTTAAAAAAATTAATTAACAATGATGTCCCCAAAACACGAAAATAAGATTCAATTTGTAATAATAGCTAAATAACAAATCACACGATTTTATATATTAAAAAAAAAACAAAAATCGAACATGGTATTCTATCCTGAATTGATACCTTAAACAATTCTGACCACCCCAATAGGGATACGTGTGTAATCCTGAATGGTGAAAAGTAGAAAATTTACAGTGGTGCGGTAAAAAGAAGAAGGATTACACGATTGTAAAAGAAACTTAATTCGATAGTGACTTTTTTTTTAAAAATTCAAATTATGTCAATATCTACTTAAGGGTGTTTTTGTCATTTTGGACAATTTTTAAGTTGCTCTTAAAAAGTGGGCATGAAAGAAAAAAATTAAATGAAGCAGCAACACGTGTCGGAATATTAAATGAGCATAATTCCTCTTCTTAAAAAGTAGTATAGATTTTTCTCTCATGGAAAAAGGAACAACACCAACTGTCATTGCATGTGTAGCGTATGGAGAGAATCATATAACGCCACGTGTTTCTCTGCTTTACCGCTGCTCTATATTTTACCTAATTTATTTTGTTTTTAATTTTTCCGTGCGAGTATTTATTATGTCGTGGACCCTCTGATTTCTGCAAATAATGCTTCGCCTTCGTTTTCTACGTTCTAGGTTTCATTCTAATTTTTTTTTTTAACTGTTTTAAGTATCGAATCTCACCCTCTTAGTTTAGAAATATCTATCAAAACGAGGGGCACTTAATATAGTATTTCATTATTAATTGTGATATAAGATGTTCTTTTAACACGTTGGTGTTATATTTATAATTTATTTATAAATTGATATGTGGGAATGTAGAAATTATATTCTTTGTCCATAAAATTTATTAGCTAGATTTAGAGTATAATTTTTTTCATCTCTCATACATGTTACTCATCAATAAAATGACGCATGAGTTCTATCTTGTTGGTTATTGAGCTCTTCACATATTTGGAAACTTAACCCAACAAATCTCTCCCTTTCCGATTATGTGGAGAGAGACTAGTCATTCTGGCTATCACACGACATACCTCGAGCGTTTCTCTAGGCAATGTCTTCGTCATCATGTCAGCATCATTATCATCTGTATGAATCTTTTCAAGCTCAAACAACTTATCATTGATGACATCCCTCATCCAATGATATCTCAGTGAGATAATCTCACATGAATATGCTTCGATTTTGAATGAAATGCAGCATTCTTGTTGAGATGGATAACACTCTGACTATCACAAAATACTACATATCTCTCTTGCTTCAGTCCAATCTCTTCCATAAACCTTTTGAACCATAACACCTCTTTGCATGCTTCCGTTGCAGCGATGTACTCTGATTCTGTTGTGGAGAGTGCAACACACTTTTGCAATCTTGATTGCCATGACACAGCGCCACCTGCGAATGTCACTAGGTAAGCAGAAATTGACTTTCTGGTGTCCACATCAGATCCCATATCTGATTCAGTGTAGCCAACTAACTCGGGCTTCCCACCTCCAAAGATGAGTCTCAAACTAGACGTACCTCGTAGATACCTCATTATCCACTTCACAGCATTCCAATGCTCCTTTCTCGGATTAGACAAATAACGGCTAACAACACCAACTGCATGAGCTATGTCAGGCCTCGTACACACCATTGCATACATCAAGCTTCCCACAGCTGAAGCATATGGGACTCTTCTCATTGCTTCCTTCTCTTCATCGGTTGAAGGACTATGATGAGCACCAAGCTTAAAATGAGTGGCAAGAGGAGAACTAACCACTTTAGCTTTGCTCATATTGAATTTCTCAAGCACTTTCTCAATATACTTCTCCTGTGACAAGTGCAGCTTCTTGTTTGCTCTATCTCAGGTGATGTTGATTCCAAGGATTTTCTTTGCTGGCCCCAAATCCTTCATAGCAAATGACTTGCTCAACTGTTTCTTCAACCTGTCAATTCTTGAAACATTCCTGCCAACAATCAATATATCATCAACATACAACAATAATATAATGAAATCATCATCCGAGAGCTTCTGAACAAACACACAATGATTAGAAATAGTCTTCTGGTAGCCTTGCTCCCCCATAACTGACTCAAATTTCTGATACCACAATCTAGGTGCTTGTTTCAAACCGTAGAGACTTTTCTTCAGTTTGCACACATGGTCTTCTTTTCCTTTTACCTTGAAACCTTCAGGTTGCACAATGTAAATCTCTTTATCTAGCTCACCATTAAGAAAAGCAGTTTTGACATCCATCTGCTCAATCTCCAAGTCAAGACTAGCTGCCAAACCAAGCACAAAATGGATGGAAGACATTTTAACAACCGGAGAGAAAATTTCTTCAAAATCAACTCCCTCTTTCTGACTGAAACCTTTAACAACCAATCTAGCTTTGAATCGAGGCTTTGAGGTGTGCTCATCTTATTTTATCATGTACACCCACTTGTTCTTCAAAGCATGCTTCCCCGTTGGTAGTTTCACCAGATCAAATGTGTCATTTTCATGCAAGGACTTCATCTCATCTTGCATTTCTTTCAACCACTCATTCATGTGTTCTCCACGAACTGCTTCTCCATAGCATTTAGGCTCTCCCCTGTCGGTCAAGAGCACATACTGATTAGGAGGATACATCCTAGAAGGTACACGAGTTCTACTACTTCTTCTAGGTGGTTCTTGAACCTCTTGTTCTTGAACATCAGGTGGTTGCGGCTGATCGATATCCTCTTCATCATGCAAAGGATGATCGACATGCTCATCATTACCGAAATCAGGCTGATCCTGATTCTCCTCTTCAGCTTCTAATTGACCTTGACCGTGAGTAACAATTTTCGAGTCAATCAAGTCATCACCAGGTGTAGAAACTGAGCTATCCGTCTTCTCAATGTCTCTTATGGTTTGATCCTCAACAAACACAACATCCCGACTTCTGACAAGCTTCTTCTCCACGGGATCATAAAGTCTGTAACCAAACTCATCCTGGCCATAACCAAGAAATACACACTGTCGAGTCTTTATATCCAACTTAGACCTCTCATCTTTGGGAATATGCACAAATGTCTTACATATAAAGACCCGCAAATGATTATAGGAAACATCTTTTCCTGACCAGACTCTATCTGGAGCATCAAAGTCTAAAGGAACACAAGGAGTAAGATTTAAAACATGTACCACAGTACTCAGAGCCTCACCCCAAAATGACGAAGACAATCCTGCTTCTGATAGCAGATATCTTACTCTCTCGACCAATGTTCTGTTCATCCTTTCTGCAAGACCATTCAATTGAAGAGTCTTTGGAGGAGTCTTTTGATGTCGAATACCTTGCTCTCTGCAATACTCATCAAAAGGACCAATGTATTCCCCTCCATTATCCGATCTGATGCATTTCAACTTCTTCCCAGTCTGTCTCTCAACTAAGACATGAAACTGCTTGAATGCATCGAGCACCTGATCTTTCGTCTTCAACGTGTAGATCCAGGTCTTTCTTGAGTGATCATCTATAAAAGTAACAAAATATAAAGCACCACCAAGAGTTCTTGTTTTCATAGGACCACAAACATCAGAATAAATTAAATCGAGTATACCTGATGCTCTGGTAGGAGTTGAGGTCTTGAAAGCAACTCGAGTTTGCTTTCCTGCCAAACAGTGAAAGCACTTCTTTAAAGATGCATTCTTCAAGTCTGGAATGAGATTTCTCTTCTCTAAATTCTTCAATCCCTTTTCACTGATATGACTGAGTCTGCTGTGCCACAACTCAATTATCCCCTCATTCTTAACTGCATTAATAGAGACATCAAGTAGCTTTGCTTGCATCAAGTACAGCGAAGAATGTTTTTAAACTCTAGCAACAACTAAAGAACCTCTTGTAAGCTTCCACTGACATCGAAGAACACACTGCAGAAACCTTCATCATCAAGTCTCCCAACAGATATCAAGTTCAACCGAAGATCAGACACGTGCTTCACATTTCTTAAAACTAGTGTAGCACCATTACTAGTCCACAAACATACATCTCCAAAACCAATGGCTTTAGTTAAGCCATCATCACCCATCCTAACATTTCCATAGTCACCTGACATGTAGGATGTGAACATCTCTCTACGAGATGTGGCATGTATAGATGCCCCACTATCAACCACCCAACTGCTTTCACGACATGCAATATTGACAACTTCATAATCACGAAAGATAAGAAAATCACCTGTTGCAGCAGACACTCGATCATTATCTTTCGTTTCTTCATTCTTCTTTTCTTTTCCATTTTTTTTCTTGTCATCTTACTTGGGTTTTTTGCAATACTTTGCTATGTATCCTGGAGTTTTACAATTCCAACACTCAACCTTGCTATTTCTGTTGGATTTACTCATCCTGCCTTTTTGCTTGTCTGTTGGACCTCTATTATTACTTCTCCCCTTCTTCTCTGTAACCAAAACCTCTGATTGCTGTAAAGGGCCCTGCGATTTTCTCCTCGTTTCCTTATTCAAAATGTTGTCCTTAACCAAATCCATTGTAATGGTACCATTGGGGGCTGAATTAGACAAAGATTTCCTGAATGTCTCCCATGAATCTGACAATGTACCAAGAAATCATAAGCCCTGTACTTCATCCTCAAACTTGATATTCATTTCCAACAATTGATTAATAATGCCCTGAAATGAATTCAAGTGATCCGTCATAGGAGTGCTATCTTTGAATTTCAGATTCATCAACTGCTTGATTAGAAATAACTTGTTGTTCCCAGTTTTCTAGCATACAGTTCCTCCAACTTTTTCCATAATGTTCGTGCATATGTTTCTCCACTAACATGGTTCAATACATTATCATCCACCCACTGCCTAATGTAACCACATACTTGACGATGCTATATATTTCATTGATCATCTGTTTTATCATCAGACTTTTTAGTTTCAAATACAGGCAAATAATAATCTTTCACATAAAGAAAATTCTTCATCTTGCCTTTCCACACATGATAATTAGAACCATTGAGATTCACCATTCTATTAGTATTGGTTTTCATATTCACCACAAGGCACAGAGCAGCAACCCGCTCTGATACCATTTTGTTGGGATAAACACGCGAATAATTAAATAATAAACTATTCGTCTACGCAGTGAAATGATCAATTATCCCTTTCTTGTATGAATCTAGTAGGAAACAATCCTAATAATATAATGCACGATAAAGCAAACAATCAACAACGCACAACACAAGCAATTTAACGTGGAAAACCTCCTCAATGTGAGAACGTAAAAAATCACGGGACCTAAGCCCACCAAAAACTTCACTATGAGACAAAAATCCAAGAGTTACAATCTGCCACCACAGACACTCTATCACAAACGTATCAAGACGCTCAATACTTGATAACAAACAACGAGATTAGAAAGACCTCACCAAACTACACCAATTGCCATTCAGAGTTCACAACTGTAGGAACCTCAGAATCCGATCTTCACCATCCAAAATCAACCCCTGTGAGTCCTGAACGTGCTGTACAAATTACAGCTCGATCCAACGGTTGGTTTGTGAGAAACGACTCTTTCCTCTCGACTGCGCAGAACAGAATCGCCCAAAAAACTTGCTTCTGTTTTCGGCGTATTCCCGTCAACCAAACACGATCTTCACCGTTCAGAATGTACTTCCACTAGTTCCGAACATGCTGACCAAAATTCAGCTTGATTCGACGGTTGAAACTCCGGTTATTACCTCTGCAATATCACTGCGCTGGATTTTCTCTTAAAAATGTGAATTATATTTTTGCCTTCTTTTTCTTCTCTCTTCCGTCAATGACTTACGTGATAAGATAAAACCAAGTAACGGGCTTACTTGGGCTTTTCTACCTTATTGGCTATTGGGCTCTTCACATATTTGGAAATCCAACCTAACAATGAGATGTTATATCAAAATGTTACAGGACATCTAGACTCATTAATTAGTAGAGTAACCATGATTTATCTCTCCATCTCTTTGTCAGACCAGAATATAAGGATCAGTGGATGATTCCATCATTTATATCAAATGACAAAAACTTATGTATCTGGGACACACTGTTCCCTATAGGAGACCAACTCATTTAAAAGCTTTAATCCATTAGAAATATATACAATTGCATCATTTATTTTAATTAATTAAAAAATTGAGTCAAGATTATTTATGTAGAATTGAGCGTGTTATATATCTAAAAGTATTATTTAAAAAAAAAACTTTGGGCTATGTTGCCCATTCCCTTTATTATTATTATTATTATTTTTTATAACCAACGATAGTTTGCATATTGAGTAGAACAAGAAAAGTAGTTATCAAAAAAGTAATCTACAAAGCTAGAATGCTCAAACCAATAATGGGGCTAGCAACAATACAATATACCACAATTATTCAATGATGGCAAGTTCTTGCCCTCTAAAATCAAATCTCCAAACATTGAAGTGATTGCGTATTTCACACTTCTTAAAAATCATAATCACGTTTTCTTATTTTTTTTATTTTAACCTTGAATCAGGTAATTTTCCTATAACTAAATCAGGTCATTTGCCTATTAATTAAATCCATGTAATGGGTAAAGTTAGGTTAGCTAAAGTAGTTTTTAAAATTTTTTGACTAAATAAACCTACTTCAATTTCATATGGAAACCGTCCTAATTGACTGTTTAAGTCGCACAATGAGTTAATTTGATATTTAAAAAAAATTGTTACTGAAGATCCGCAGAAAATAAAAATTAAAATAAAGATAAATAAATGACTCATGTTAATTGCAAATATGCTGTCCACTTATTATGATATTCTTAATCTTTATGTTTAAATTATAGTTGGTGGGAAATTAAATTATTTCCAAAACTGTTGCTTTGGGATGATCTACACAATTTTTTTCCTGTATAATTTTACAAATTTATTTTATTAATTTTATGGAAACAAATAGATTACATGTTAACAAGTCAAAGAGAGAAGGATCGCATTGACGAAGTCCCAATCATTGTCAACTGTCAAGCAATTTAAAAGCAGACTCTTCCAAAATTTTCCAATTCGAATTTTCACATTTATTGGCCCACTTTTTTTTTTTTTTTTTTATGTATACTTTTAATTTTTATTTATATATGAAATTGATCAATGATTTCTCATGTACATTAAAT
Organism: Pogostemon cablin; assembly: GCA_023678885.1. Classification (NCBI taxonomy): domain Eukaryota; kingdom Viridiplantae; phylum Streptophyta; class Magnoliopsida; order Lamiales; family Lamiaceae; genus Pogostemon; species Pogostemon cablin. Next base: position 10,727,226 of record CM042960.1, read on the forward strand.
AAATGTGCTAATTTATTTTGGAATCAAATGCATTGGCATGCACCTGAATAATTTAAATTTAAAACTACGTTTAATTTGACCTCACTTATATACACTAACAAAAATATTTTCATTAATTTAACACTAACTAACGACACTCAACAAATTCATATTATAATCACTCTATTTATTTATTTCCCTTTAATAAAAACTTAGAAATTTGAAAACCGCATTTTGAAAAGAATAAAGATTGATTGAAGTTTACTATTGAATGAAATAATGTTTGATCAGAAACTATTGAAACTAACTATTAATAGTAATTTAAAAAAATAAAAAGAATAAATAGAGAAGAAAAAGGAAATGCATAGAAAGTCCAAGTAGTAGAAATCGTGAAAGCGCGTTAGCAAGACTTCATTTCTCATGTCATAACAAATCATCATCCAACCAAAGGACAATACTTTTCACACTTTAGTATTAGTGCTACCATGAAAGGGATATCACCTCTTTTATATATATATATATATATATATATATATATATATATATATATATATATATATATATATATATATATATATATATATATATGGATACATTAAATTAAATAATATTCAAATAGTCCTTTGATTTTTTATTAAATTAGAAATTTTGTACTCCTTCCCTCCCATACGTACATGTATTCTTACTGTCCCAAACTTATTTGCATATATATTATTTAATACTTTATCCGTTCCAAACTTATCTGCACCAATTTTATTGATTTTTTAGGAATATTATGGTATTCTTAGGTAATACTCCCTCCTTCCGCCCAAACGTCACCAGTTACTTTTTGTGCGTAGATTAAGGAGTATTATTATTTTATGTGTAGTTGATAGTTGTATTAGTAGTGAGTGATAGACACATGTGGTACCTTTTTATTAAAAGTGAGAAATTAGGACATTTGGATAGGACGTCCAATGTAGTAAAATGAAAACCTTTCGGTGGAACTGGGGGAGTAATAAATTATAAAGTATGTTATGTTTGTTAAATGAAAGTAATGTTTTTTAAATTAAGATAATTTTTGAGATTATTGATTGATGTAATTTTTTTGTGTGGTAAAGATAAGTGTGAAAATAAATATGGTATGAAGGGAGTAATTATTATGCAAAAGAGTAAAAATTCACTGTTATAAAGTTTAAAATACAGACGTTAATTTGGCTTTATTTATTGTCTTTACAGGAATGGTGACAATATATGGGGGCGACTCCATTCAAATTAATAAAAACGCACAATAACCATATATTATTAAACAAAATTCAAAACAATCATATATATTATTAAATTAGCCATTCACCATAATTTATTTAAATACAAATGGAGCATGTGGAATTGTGGATAAGCAAATAGAGAGGGAGAGAGCAGTGACAGCCATTTGCAACATTTTTACAGAAGTGAGATCATATGCAAGTTCAATTATTTGACCAATTAATTAAGAATTACAACTGGTTTAGTAATATAGTATTGATTAATGACAAAAATATATTTCATGGTTGCAGATAATGTGGCCAATCATTTGAAACCAAGGAAAATACTTGTATAAATCGGATTTACGGTGTAAACACTATAATTCCCCTTTCCAATTTTATTATAGTAGTATATTGTTAGGGTTTAAATTAGAAGGTGTGCTCAGCTGAAATTTAATTACTAAGCACTCAACAGTTTTTTTTTTTTAAAAGCAAAGTTCAATTAACTAACTTCATATTCTAAAATGAACTTCTTACAGTGGGTTTCTTTCTAACAGTGATAGATACATTTACTACACAAGTTAAATCAACAAATAAAACATAATCCTATATTTCAGCATATGATACTTCAACTTGCTTGTTAAGATTTGATGTTAGAAATTCTTTACAAGAATCTAATAGTTTCTCAACTGCAGGGTTTTCGTTCCTACCAAGAATAAAACTACCTTCATCCACCAGTTCTTGAAGAACTCGACCCTGAAACCGGTGGCCGTTTTCAACGAAAAATTTCAACCAAGTCTTTCTGGAAAATACCTGCGACTCCAGAGAGACGAAGTTGACAATGTACGAGAGGGCAGCAGCATGGTCACCCTTCTCCAGTCTCATCGAGAACATTTCTGTAACGAGAAGTGGAGGGGGGTCCCGTCCAGTTTCAACCAGCCGTTTCCAAGTCATCTCCAATAGTGATTCCTATAGAACATTGAGATTGTCAATATATAGAAACAAGTATAGCAACCAAATTTCACTGGAAAAGCTAGAGAGCTGCAACTGCAGTCGAAGACAATACCTTACCAGCGCGACAAGCATCCAATATTACCCGAAGATGACGTTTTGGATTGAAGTGGTGACCGTATCTCAACATCTGTGCGTATGCAAACTCAAGCTCGTCCCAGTTTTTCTCTGCAGCACAAGCATCCAGCATTGTATTGAATGTATATATATCTGGTATTACCCTGACTTTATAATCTTCTTCACTGCGGATAGAGTTGCCGTTTTCCAGTAATTTTAAAAATAACTGGTTGGCTTCTTTGAACCTCCCATTATCTAGAAAAGCTTTCAGCATTATGTTACATGTGACTAGATTTGGTGAACAGAACTTCTGCATATGATCGAAGATATACGCCCCGTTTTCAATGTCCCCAGATTCAACGCATGCTTGAATTAAACCTGTGTATGTTACCACAAGAGGTTTATTTGCAACTTTGCATATCTTGTCAATCTGCAAAGAATCAAAAGTGAATGCGTTATAGACAAGAGATTGGAACCGTAACAAGAATACAAGATTCGTACAGTACACAGAAAATCCAGTCTGACACCAAATTCAATAATTAAAATTTCAATAATTAAAATTTGTCATTCACCCAAGAAATAAGAATTATAAACACTGAATTAAACCTTAACCCACAAAAACAAGACCCAACAAAACCATATCTAATCTAAATAATAATTAAAGGAAATAAATTGAAGTGCTATGACATACTAGTTCTTCCTCCATCCACGCCTTTTTTTATACATATTTAACATAAAGAGATTGAGAGGAGGCGGAAGACTTTAATTCCTAATAAGTCCATCAAACATTCAATAACTGAAATTAACACAGAAATCAAACAGTGGTATGCTAAACTGACATGAAAAATTAAGTCAAAGATTAGCAATAAAATTTTAAGGAAATATGCATAAGATGAAGAAATATATAACAGGCACCACCTACTTGTTTTAGTGCTTCATTGCACCTTCCTGCACTACAAAGGCACCGAGCTAGGTCATAATATAGACCGGCACTGCCAACTATCCCCCTTCTCTCCATATCATCAACAGCCATCATGGCCTCATCAACTTTGCCTTCCCTCCACAAAGTATTTACGAGAACTACAGATGAGATAAATGTTTATTTGGGGATATTCAGCAATGCAGTAGGGAATAGAGATATTTCAATAAGTTACCTTTATATATCAGAGCATTTGGGATATATGATTTCTGCACTTTTTTGAAAAAATCATGAACTAAGCTAAACTTGCAGCTTGCCAACATCACCTGCACAATTGAGAAAAACCATGAAAGTCACTAGAATTATTTAAATAAATGAAAACACATTGCTGCAAAGGCTATAAAAGAAACAGTATTTTGCCCTCTTTTCCAACATGAAGACAAGAGAGAGAGATAACAGCATCTTTCAGAGTGTACATTGGGAGATCAGATCATATAAACCAGAATAGCTATATATGATGTCATGCAGAGAGAATGTTAAAACCATGTCCTCAAGAAATTTTATCTTCTTGAAAAAGATGAAAAACCCACACAATGGTCAAATCAAGATATGCTTTAACATCTTAAATTCTTTATTAGTGATTTCAGAGAATCCTGAGCAAGACTGAAGTAGTTGGGGGCAACTAACACTGTTACCTGAGACTAAGGAGAAAAGGAAACTTGCAATACAACAATCGAATACGGCAACAATAAAAAATGGAAGGGACACCAGATGCGATAAGGTTAAGATATTACCTCCATAATTAATCCATAAGTTGTGCTTGAAGGTTGTTGACCTTGTTGGCTTAGTTGCTGCAGAACCCAAAAAGCCCCTTCCCATTTCTTACGTCGAACACAAGCATTAAGAACCTACGCAAGAAATAATAACTGCTAGAATTAGACCTTAACAAACTCTCTTTATTTAGGCAACTGCTGGGCAACGGATGATTCAATATATAACAGAGGAATATGAGTAAAACATCTCTAATGAATACACTGCCTGGATAAAGAAACCAATTTGTATGAAGCATTAAATGACATTAATTGGATAAAAAAACAAATTTGTATGAAGAATTAAATGACATTAATTCCAGTTTTCATTGAGTATTTCCTGGCAGAAGGTTAATTTAATTTGTATCCCATAGAAAGAAGAACGTCTATTAACAAACAGAAAATGAAACCTTTACCTGTCTACATGGACTGTGGTAAAGTCTACACTGACAATACATACTTCTTCAATAAAAATCAGAAATTATGTTGAAGAGAGAACATAAATTGTATATAGTGCAAAACAAATATACTATGCCAGAAACAGCCAATAGATTTTTATATGCACTCACAGCATTGTAGACTATAACATCCGGTTCCAATCGTGGATCCCACTTCTCAAGGAATTCAGTTTTGAAACTCTTTTTGGGAGGAGACCTCATGGTATCAATCACATCAAAAAGTTCCTTCAAATGCCCAGCTTGCCCAAGTGTAACAGAAATACTGTGATAAGCCGCAATGTCAGGGTAGGTAGCCAACTGCTCCTGTAGAAAGTGATCAGAAAAAAAGATAAAGACAATCAAATGATGGCTTAGGCATTGTCTTTGTTAGGTACTAATGCAACCATGGTGAGTAAAACATTACCAGCATATAGCGAAAGAGATTGAAAGCCTCCACTGGCCTCCTTGCTTTTCCAAGAGCATCCAAAGCCGATGTATAAATATATCTGGAAAATACAAAGAATTAAACTAAAAAATACAAAAATCATTAAATAACTATTTTTAAACAACTTTCTTATGTGCATTACGTCTAGCTCTGAATTTGGGGTGCAATGTTAGGTTTTCTTATAGACAATGAGACTTCATCTTGAAACTGTAACAGCACTGTGAATTCAGCAACAATTGAAGGAATGCAACATTTAGTTGAAAAAAGTAGCATTGTTGATTTTCAGATTGGTCACCCCTATAACCTCCTTCACTTTACAAGAAGAAATGAAACTCCAGTTAATGAATTTCCATAAGACGGATTTTTAAAAAAGGCAATCCATATTAATGCTGCCAACAAAAACACAAAATAGAAATGTTGCAGCAGGGCAGCCATCTATATCTAAGAGATACATATCATGCTCTACCTATTACCCATAACTTTCAGTTTCTTGTGGAAAAACATCACAAGGTAGACATTAGCATTTCATATAAAATTCATCTAAAAATAATACCTTCATCTGCCTTAACTATTTATTCATCAACAAAAGAATAAATAGAAATCTTAAAAGTAAAAATATATCCTGTGAATATTCTTTCTAACAAATGCTAATTCAAGTGTCTAGATGTGCATAAATTTTATCAAGAATCCTTTAACAAGGAAGCAGGATTGTAACTTAGAACATAATAGCAGATTGACCTAGCAAAGGTTTCTCCAGTAACAAGTCATTCATGAGGTTTAGTGATTCTTAAGAAGGGGTAAAATACCGTATCTTGTAGGATTTGTAGCGCTCGCGGGACTGAATCCACTCAATGACTTGGAGCACTCGTTTCCAGTTTCCCAAATTACCCAATAACTGGACAACCCTCAGTATAGAATGATCTGAGAATCTTATTTGAGCACTTCGCATTATTTCAGAGAATTTCCACTCAGGGATGTCAATATCTGCACCATTTAGACTGTAAAAGTAAACTATATTACCATGAGTGGAACAAAGGATTCTGTTTCGACAATATTCTTTACAATATCGCACATTTAAGCACATAACGCCAAGCATAAATTGAGGTATCTCCTCCGATTACAAAAATGAAGATCATACATGAATAATCAGACATTTCATTCAAGAAAATACTGCCACCAGATAAATTTAGTCAGTGCAAGTTTGACTTTCCAGAATCCAGCTAAGTCTAGTCTTAAAATTTGCTAGTACTCACAATTCTAAAGACCTCAAGTTATGAGAATTACATGTTAGTTTGATATAGTTATTCAACACCAGAAGGCATAATAATGCATGCAAATCAGATATATCCCATACTAGACAGAAGAATCAGATCATCAACTGAAGTAACTAAATGCCACTTAATTAGAACTATAACAAATGCAAGAAAATGTCTCATAATTGTGGCACCCATACAGAATCTAGTTCCCAAAATGTAAAGACTGACTAGGAATTGGCGATAGCATGAAGACAGCTTATAATCCAACAATATGATACAAGCACATATAATTGTATACTCAATCAATAGTCCTTATAGCTTATGACTACTCACCATTTAGCAAGCCTCTGGATTCTCTCCTCCATGTCTGCTTTTGTCACCCTTGGCTTATCCATTACACCATCATCACATTCCAATGACTTGAATGCAGCTCTTTCCATATCCAATACCTTACTCTCACTGTACTCACTTTTCTTTCCAGTAAGAACCTTCACATCTTTATAGTGCCTTCTGACAACCTTCCCAGAAGCTAAATCCCTACGAAAATCACCATTTCTTGAATTCTCACTAGAAAGTGCACTCTTCCTATGTGCATTACCTTTTCTTGAACTTTCTTGAACAGCAGTCACCCCATCATTGCTCTCCTCCTCTTCTTGAACAATTTTCTTAATAATCTTCTTTTTCCTCGGACTATAACTGCGAGTAACACTGCTATCATCGTGATTATTGGTATTGCTTCTGTCGATTTTGACAGATTCCATGGCCTTCAAATACTCAGCGAACGACGGTTTAAACTCGATATCTTTATCAACAACAACGTCTCCGCCTCCATCTCCATCGCTTAAAGCGCCTCTGGTCGTAATTCTTCTCTGTTTCTTTCTTCTGGGTGCAGTTACAGCAATGGAGCTCCGCAAAATCGGAAACCCACGAGGGAATAGTGTATTATGGGTGTAATTTATTAAAGAGAGAACTTCTGTCGCGGATTCGGACATAGATAATCCACCAAGCATCTTGATTTTCAAGAATTCGACACAGCATTAACGTTTTTGGCTAACGAATGCAGTTAACAGATGAAATTGGTGTTTGAGGTTCTTGATTTACAACACTGAGCGAGAAGATATTTAGGGGGGAAAAGAAAAAAGAAAATTTATGTGAGGGACTTGTTTGGAATTTGGATAGAGGAGGAGGTGTTTAATTGAAAAAACGTGGAAATCTGCACAAAATGGGCCTTGACTTAAGCCCAATCCAACAAGGCGGGCCTCGGAAGGAGATCCATTAAGGGAATACCGCCCATCATCAAGGTGAGGCCTAGAATACTTCGTGAATTTTGTTCGGTAAAGGAGATTTCCTAACCACCTAACTTTTGTTTTAAACATTTAAATTATCATTAGTTCCTTGTTATTAATGAATCTAATCTAATAAATTACATAGCTCCTAATTCCTATCTTAATAGCATTAATTCAGTTTAAATAATGTCATTGAGCATTTAATAAAATTTGTTAAAATAAAAAATGTTAATTACGGCTAACACTAAAAATTAATAAATGGGTTTACCTTTCACAAATTAAAAAAAAAAAGTTTATTGCCTAGAATTTGTCCACACATCTTCACTCTAATTTTTAACTTATGTTAAACATGGAAAAATATGTTGGTTAGGTGTCAATCAAAGTCCTACATCGATTAGAAGTGGGGATAGCGATGAGTTTATAAGTGTGAAATGGACTCTCCCTAGCATGAGGCATTTTGGGTGTGAGCTTAGAGAGCAAAATTGTGCGGGTTAATGGGAGGCCCAAAGTGGACCACAAACTTAACCAGTGCGGTTGGTGGGATGTTATGAGGCCTTTTGGTTTGAGCACAGAGAGCAAAATCGTGCGGGTCAGTGGGCGGCCCAAAGCGGACAATATAATGTCTATTGGATTGAGTGAGCCCGACAACAAAATAATCACATCACCGTTGGTGGATAACAAGTCCTAATTTATTCAAAATGAGTCTACATAGTAGGGATGTCAATAGGGCGGGCCGAGCCGGGCCAAGTAGTTGATTATCCATACCTATTCTTTTGTTGCGGGGCAAGACCGCTCCTTTTTTGCCCATTTAATTATTTATTTTATTTCAAATATTTATACCTATTATAAATAATGTGTAATATATATTATTTCATTTAATTAGTAATTATATACATAATAATATCATATATTTTCTATTTAGTTAATCAATTAAGCAAAATAAATATCTTATAAATAATGAACATAATACAAAAACATAAATAAAATATAGATGTTATACACATAATGTATTATATAGTGTAAATATTAAAAGGGCCTAAACAGGTCAAATCAGGCTATCACTACTACCCGGACTAGCCCCATTCTCAATACGGGTCAGGTCGGGTCCGCCCCAAATGTCACAAGTCAGGGCGGGTCTGGACGGGTCAAGCCATTTTTCGTCCCTACTACATTGTAGATACCACATCATCTCACCAACGATTTTAGGGTAAATATATTTTTTTTTGTTAAGTTATCAATTTTTAAATTAGTCCATACGTTTTTTTGTTTTCAAAATTGGTCCTTAACTTTCCAAAATCAACATTATAGTTCATTTACCAGCTGAGCATGTCACCCAACCATATGCCATGTGCCACTTCTAACGTGACGAGAAAAATAAAATTTTTAGTCCTTTAAGTTTTTTGTTTTTGAAATTAGTATGATATTCTAAAATTTGAAATTGATCAATTAACTTTCAAATTTTCAAGAAACATATCAATTTATCAACAAGAATGAATCGTTCTACTGATTAAGTATGTGACATTTCTTTTCTCATTTTTTAAATTTTACTATATTTAACTTAATTTGTAAAATTACATTTTATTTGGGTTGAATTTAAGAATTTTGTTACTCTTCTTTTCACTAATTGATTTTTTAGTATAAAACTTATCTTTCATGATTAACAATTGTAAAAAGCCCCTGATATCCGTTTAAACGATTCACAAGTGAGCATCACTTTCGTAATAATTTAATGTGAACTTAACTTATGCAAAAGAAAATGAATAGTAAATGACATATCTTCATATGAGCTTATAAACTAATGAAAAATGAATTAGTTATGATTCCTTAAGAGAGATTTGATTGGATGCTTTTTAAGATTGTGGTTGATCAATTTCGGATTTCAAAATATTTTACCTCAATGTTTCACGTGATTTTGCTTTATATTCAATTATTATTAATTATTTACTCATTTTTACAATAAATTTATTATTTATTATTAAAATCATAATAAGAAATTAATTTATGAAATTTTAATGTAGCTATTGTTAAATTATTTAAAATGATTTTACGTTTAAATATCTTTTTGATTTTTGAAAAAGAAAATCTTTTAATTGATACTCCCTTCGTACCATTCAAAGATGATCTTTTTTCCATTTTGGGTGTCTTATTCAAAGAGTTCCCTTTCTTTTTTTACACATAGAACCCACATACCCCATTAATACAACTAAAATATTTGACTCACACTCTCACTAATACAACTATCAACTACACATTAAATAATAATACTTCTTAATTAAGGTGTCAAAAAACAAAAGATTATCGGGACGGAGGGATTAGTTAATATATTTTATATTTTTTCGGTTCCTAAAAAAAATTAGAAAGAGTTTTGTTATTTTTATGACACGAGAATTTAATTTATACTAAAATTTTAATATTAGTACTATTTCGAAAGTAGGGGCGGGCTCGACATTCGACCGTTGTAGTTACAGCTGGAGCGCCACCGAAGTCGGGCCTCACCTTTTACACGTCATCTCTACCCCTCCCTTTCTCCGCCGCATTTCAGCCGTCGATTTCATTCGAGGTTTCTTGTGATTCGCAGCAGCAGCCTCCATGGCTGAAAGATGTCAAATTTTCAAATTTCAAATGGCTTCACTCTTTTGCATGTAAGAAAAAGATTAAAGCTGCGACAAAGTACCACCTTTTACTCTCCCCAGTTCCACATAATCACTACACTACACAAACAGAATCATCGTCTACTCCTTTTACCATCCTCCCTAAAATAGCCCACCTTAGTTTTTGTCGCTTTATTAATAATCTACTCTGCTGCAAATAAATATTACCCCCCATCTCTCTCTCGCTTCTTAAATTCGATTTTCTTGAATTATTTCTCTGCTTTTGTGTGAATATCATTGTTTTGTGTAATGTAATCAGACAATATTGTCTCTTGATGATTCTTGAACCCCATTGTTGTCTCTTTAATGATTCTTGAAACCATCTCTGATTGCTGTTCACGATGAGAGAAGAAAACCCTTCTGAGAACAGAGTGAAACCATCAAGATTTGCTGATAAAAACCATGGTAATGTGAGGTGAACAGTAATTTTTCGAAGATGAAATCTTCATGGGGTTCTCACATAGTGAAGGGGTTTTCAGCTGCAGAGAAGAAAACCAAAACCAGAGTGCTTCAAACCACAGCTCAAACAAAAAGAGTGCCATTGAACAACTCTGATATATCCAACCAAAATAATCCACCAGTGGTTCCCAATTCAAGAATCAAAAGATCCCTCATTGGTGATCTTTCATGCTCGATTAATGCTAAACAGGTGCATCCACAGACAGTTCACAGCCAGAGCAAGACAAAGTCTATTGGTTCTTCTGAGGACTTGTTTCTCGAAATCGATCATTTGAGAAACCTGCTTCAAGAATCCAAGGATAGGGAGGTGAGTTTGCAAGCTGAGCTGTCTGAATTCAGGAGAAACTCAAACAAGTTGGAGCTCGAGAAGGAGCTTGAATTGAAGAAGAGTGAGATCGATGGCCTTCTCAGTAAAGTGGAATTGGTCGAGAAGGAAAAGAGTAACCTTTCTGGTCAACTTGTAACTTTGGCCTCTGTGATGGGGAATCAAGATGAGGCATTGGTAAACGAAGGGCAGAATAGTCATTCTCCTTCTGAGATGGAGGTTGTAGAGTTGAGGAGGATGAACATGGAGCTGCAGCTTCAGAAGAGAAATTTATCTGGAAGGATTACGTCCTTGGAATCACAATTAGCTACTCTTGCCAGAGTATCTGAGGTATATAACCACTTCTTGTCGTTTCAATCGCTTTTCTTTATATGCATTGATTGGTGTATAATATCAATCAATGAACGAAGTTGAAGTTTATATATGTGAATGTATTGAGATCACTTAGAAATACATGTGATCATTTATATTTATTATTGTATCTTTTGGTTCATTGGTTTAATAATTGTCTACTATATATGATTAATTATGTAAGTCAATTAATACTTGTGAGAATTGCTGTAGAAGGGAAGGGAATGGGTTGAGTTTCCCCCACATACCATTTTTTCTCCTGTATATAGGAGTCGTTTATGTGAACAGCTACAACATAGTATAATTACTAATTAGATTGTTTAAACTTGTGTTAATAGTTGTAGTTAATGTGAAGATTAGGAGTGTAGTGTAGAAAGCCTCCTGTCATGAGATTTTCTTCCATGTCCCTATACTAAGGATCCAGTCCATGAACATTGAAACGAAATGATAGTTCGCTCTCCTTGTCGAGTAGACATGCGACTAGTGACAAGCTTGATGCAGTGGTTGTATCATGGTTTAAAATTTGTTACAGTCAAATTATGACTTTCTCATCCTCAATTCATGTATTACGATTCTTGATTAGTATCATTGAGTAGGTTGTTCTTCTCTTCACTGGTTCGATCTTAAATTGTTCATATGCAGACTGATATTCTTGAGAAGACTAAAGCAGAGGCTTCTTTGCTAAGGCATACCAATGAGGATCTCTGCAAACAAGTGGAAGGTCTTCAACAAAGTCGGATGAATGAAGTTGAAGAGCTAGCTTACTTAAGATGGGTTAATTCATGTTTAAGAGATGAATTGCGTAGTTGCTCTAAGACGAGTTCTGATAAACTTTCAAGCCCAAAATCTGTTGACAAGTGCAGGGAATCTATATGCTTTTCGCCTTTCAGTGTTGACGAAGATTCTAATGATACTGCTACGAAGAGACTATATCTTATAAAGAAGTTTAAAAAATGGCCTCTCACTGATGAAGACTTGCAGCAAGTGAAACACATGGATAATCCTGTTAATTTTAATTGGGATGATCTGTTTGGTTCAGCACGAAGGCACTCTATTAGTGGAGCCAATTGCACTCCTGATGATCTGGTACTTAACAAGAAACGGCAGTCTGATAGCTTTATGTGTTCCAAGGAAACGGATAAGAGGGCTGAGAATCTAGTTTCCCAAAAATATGATCTGGAAGTAAGCACAAGGTGCCATGCTTATGCCAATTGTCAGGAAGTCAGTAAACTGATAGCTTCGTTCGATGTTGAGAAAAGAGCGTTAAGAGTGCCTAATCCACCTCCAAGGCCTTCATGTTCTGGATTAACTGGACTGGAAGAAGAAACTTCTGCTCCAGCTCTCCCTGCATCCGTTCCTCCACCACCCCCACCCCCACCCCCACCACCTCCTCCAAAAACAATGGCTAAAACCAAGGCAGGAGTGGTCCAACGAGCTCCACAGGTAGTTGAGTTTTATCATTCACTCATGAATAGAGAGTCTAGAAAAGATTGCTTGAACTCGGGGACTACAGATGCGTCTGATGTTGCAAACGTTCGTAGTAGCATGATTGGTGAAATAGAGAACAGATCATCTCATCTGCTCGCGGTGAGTTCTTGCTTCATCTTATTATCCTTCTTGATGGAATTGTATCTCTAGAAAGTATGTTGCAAGAAATCATAGCTAATGCTTCTATGATTATAGTTTACTTAAATATTACTCCTACTTGATATTATCTCTGTATTACTAATCAGTTTTAAACTGAGCAGATAAAGGCAGATGTTGAGACTCAAGGAGAATTCGTAAACTCTCTTATACGAGAGGTCAACAATGCAGTTTATCAAAATATCGAAGATGTCGTTGCATTTGTAAAGTGGCTTGATGACGAGCTGTGCTTTCTCGTGAGTTTCTTGCCATCAAATACTAAAGAAAGCAATGTATTCTCTATGTGCATCTGAACTCATTCTAACCTACCAAATCATGAGTTGTCTTATAGGTGGATGAGAGGGCAGTTTTGAAGCATTTTGAGTGGCCAGAGAAAAAGGCTGATACGTTAAGAGAGGCAGCATTTGGATACAAAGATCTAAAGAGGTTGGAGCAAGAAGTTTCAAACTACAAGGACGATCCTCGTTTACCATGCGACATTGCACTAAAGAAAATGGCAGCTTTATCCGAGAGGTAAGAAAACCAACATAGCTGCATGCAAATTGCACGATTCGACTTTCTTGAGATTTCTATTAGTTTGGAGCAAGACTGTTGATGATGTGATTACACCTCTGATTAGGATGGAACGCACCGTTCATAACATTCTTCGTACAAGAGATCCATTGATGAGAAACTGCAAGGAATTCCACATTCCTACAGACTGGATGCTTGATAAAGGAATATTAAGCAAGGTTAGGTTTCTAAGTTCCTTTCTTTTCTTGCAAAGGCATTCACTACTTTTCTTTTACAAAACCATGTGAACATCAAATACAAGGTTACAAGGTAACCATAACAATGCATGTCCCAAGACTCAATAATATCTACGTCCACGAGCTTTCTCGATTTGACAAAGAAGAAATATGTTTTGTTTCCAGATAAAGTTTGGTTCTGTGAAGCTGGCCAAGAAGTACATGAAGAGAGTGGCAATGGAACTCCAGTTCAAGAGAACGTCGGAGAAGGATTCTTCAATGGATTATATGTTACTCCATGGAGTTAGATTTGCTTTCAGAATACATCAGGTTTGTCCTTTTTTCCTAGAAACTGTGAAAGCTGAATGTTGCAGCCAGTGTTGTAATCGTGTCTGTTTGAATTTATATGCAGTTTGCTGGAGGATTTGATGCTGAAACAATGCACGTATTCGAGGAGCTTCGAGACCTAGCCATTGTTTTGAACAAAAGTCGAGATTGAAAATGATGAAGAGGGATTGAATAATCTAGGCTTACCACCTCAGTAAGCATAAAAAATGTCTGAAAAGAAAATTTTGCAACATAGATGGTCAAATAATTGTGATTATTTGCTGATTATATATAAAGCAAACAGGGTGAAACGTTTGGATTGAATTAAACATTTTCTTCAGTGTATGATAATTATATGATTTTGATTGTACATATTTGAAGAATATGCCATCTGCCTATGCTTTGCAATAATTTACTGTCTTTAACTTATTTAATTTTTAAATTCATTTCAATACTCATCTTAAGATATTTCCATCTTCCCAAAATTGAAGACAATTTAGATGTTAATGTTCACTGCAATTTGATCAAACCTATTGCCAAGGTCAAAAGAAACACATTAATATAAATACAAAATTAATATTACAAAATAAGAAGTTATCATAAGATCAATATACTATCTCACATTCATAGAAACTAGATCAGCAAGCTACTGCAACATTAAACAACTGTGGAAGAAATTCATCATTTTGAAGCTCAGATAGAAGATTATTCAGCAACAGATAGATTTGAGACGAATGTGGATGACTTTTATCAGCAGCTACAAACACATGATTAGAGTTGTTGATTTCAATCCAGCTATAACCGGGTATTTTCTGCACTCCTCTCTCTTTCATGGCGTTACGAATTTGATCGACTCTCATCCACGTCCGACTATCAGCGTGCAAGTTCGACAGCAAAACATAGTAGCCCGAGTTCTGTGGATCTAATCGAAATAGATGTTCAGAAGCCACCTCTGCAAGCTCAACATTGCCATGTTTCCGGGAAGCACCGAGCAGGGTTCCCCAGATGCCAGCCTCTGGATCGAATGGCATTGCTTCGATTACTTTGATGGCTTCTTCCAAACGACCAGCACGCCCAAACATATCAATCAGACAAGCGTAATGCTCCATTCTTGGATCAATTCCATAATCTTGGATCATCCTGTTGAAGTGGTGCTTTCCTTCTTCAACTTGACCCGAGTGGCCACAAGCGGATAATATGGCAAGAAAAGTTAGGTGATCGGTTTGAAACCCCTCGTCTTCCATTGCATTGAATAGTGCCAGACATTGGCTTAGATCACCATGATTCCCATAAGCAGCAATGATACTATTCCAAGAAACTTCAATTCTTGACTCCATTGTGTTGAAAACACACTGAGCTAAATCCAAGTAACCGCATTTAGCATACATGTCTATCAATGCACTACTTGTGAATAGATCCGAATTGAGTCCACTTCTCATCATGAAACCATGTATCTCTTTACCATGATGAAGAGAGGACAAGTCTGCACATGCTGTAAGAGCAGCCGATAAGCTGACGCAGTCGTACTTAGCTCCTTCCAACCCCATACTACGAAAAAGATTCATCGCCTCTTCCGGTTCGCTGTTCTGGCTACAGTTCGTGATGATTGAGTTCCAACATACAGAGTCTCGTCCAGGGATCCTTGCGAAAACTTGACGGCTGAGATCTAACCTACCGCATTTAGCATACATGTCCGTTATGGCACTCCCGACGTGACACCTTCCTTCAAGCCCTTTCCGGATAATGTTACCGTGCAACTCCTTACCCAACTTTAGGGCAGTCAAGCTTGCACAAGCTGGTAAGGTGCTTGCAAAGGTTACAGCATTGGGTCTCATTTTCTTACTATTCAACCATCGGAAGATCTCCAACGCATCAAGATTCATTCCATTGAGTACATAGCCTGATATCATGGCAGTACAGATGACAATATCCACATCAGAGCTCTCTTCAAAGATCTTGCAAGCTATATCCACATTCTTGCACTTGAAATACATATCAATGAGAGTGTTCTTTAAGAACAAATCAAGTAACACCCCATTTCTAACAATATAACCGTGGATCTCCTTTCCTCGTTCAAGACAGCCCAATTCAGGAACTAAAGGGAGCAAACTCGCAAAGGTTACCGAGTCAGGTTTAACATCCGAAGACATCATTCTCCTAAACAAATCCAAAGCCTCATTCATGAACCCATTCTGAACATACCCTGCAATCATACCATTCCAGGTGACACGATCAGCTCGTGTAACGTAATCAAAAAGCTTTCGAGCCTCCAAGAGGCAACGACATTTCGCATACATGGCCACCAATGTGTTGGCCACCGGAGGTAGCATCTCCACACCACACCTCACGATCAAACCATGAATCTGAGATCCAAAACGCGACAACGATTTCGTGCCACAGAAGCTCAGAACACAAGCATAAGTAACATCAGTGGGTTCAGCTCCACTTTTCCTCATTTCCTCAAACAAACCAATCACATTATCAGCTGAATCTCCACATTTTAAGTAACCATTAAGCATCACGTTCCACAACACAATATCCCTGTGAGGCAATTTATCAAACAGTTTCCTCGCATTGTCTAAACAGTCATTTTCAGCATAGAATTTAACTAAAGCACTACCCACAAACACATCCATCTCAAACCCCAATTCCATTATCATCCCATGAACATGTTTAACCAAATCAACAGCGTGGAGACCCCCACAAGCTTTAATCAAGTAAGGAAAAGTGTACTTATCAGGAACACTACCGAAACTCAGCATCTTGAAATAAAACAAAACACCATAATCATAATAACCCATACGAGTAAACCCTCTAATCATCCAATTCCAAGGGGCGGCATAGCGCAATTGAAGCTGCCAAAATAATTTCTTGGCATCAGAATAATAGTCACAAAGTATATACACGCCCAAAATCCTTGTCCCCAAAAATCCCACGTTGTGGAAGCCATTAACAGTAATCTGGGCGTGTGTTTGCTGGATTTGTAGAAGAAGAGAAGAATCTTTTTGTTCTATAAGGGGGGCAAGATGGGACGCCAAGACCTCCTCGTTATAAGGAAAAGAAACTGACTGCTTCGCTAGCGATTGTGCTGCTGAATGGAGAAACTGGTTATTAGAAAGTAGATCATGCGATAAAACTGTTGGAAGACACCGTATGTGTTTATAAGTTAATCGCATTATTATCTGTTTACTACGTTCATCTCACAATCTTTTAAAGGAACAATTCACCGATTTCGATAGTGCTTAGTCTGTTGGTGTATATATATATATATATATATATATCACCCTTTCTTATTTCCTTTAGTCGCAGGAGTATTTGTTTGACTTCATTTGTTTAATGTCTTTTATTTCACATTTATAATTATGTAATTCATTCTTAATTCTAATTGGTTTAATAAATCGAATTATTTAGTGAGTGGTGCACCCGGGCGCACGGAGCATATTCCGTGCGCCTTTGCAATTTCCATGCCCCTTTGCAATTTAGGCCCCTATCAATACATAGGTTTAAATAAGATTGGACGGGGAAAGATTGTGTTCGTATGGGGACACGGAGTAGCGTAATTTGGCAAGAATCTATATAATCACAACTCTGTAGTACTTCAGGGACCATCAGAATCATTGTCTAAATTATGGTCGAATGACTGATTCATGTCTGAAAGTGTTCGTATTCCAAGGGAATGGCTGCTCGAAGAAGACTTTTTTTTTTATTCTTTTTATATTTAACATTTGTGTTTCACTGGAGTATTAAAAATTAAAGGGTTCAGTTAATCTAATTTACAAATTAAAAGGGCTTACATGAACAAAAGAAAAGTTCAGTGGCTAATCTGATTTGGTAGGATAAGTTGGGGGACCTCTTCGACCCTTTCTCTCTATTTTATGATGCAAATATTAAAATATTAATATAATAATAAATAACAAAGTTAATAAAATTACAAATTTAATAAAGGATACAGTACATTTAAAAATATCAATTAAATCAACTATACAATGAAGTGGTGAAGGATGGATTCAAAATATCATTATGTGAGGTATAACAGCTACACTGTTAACACAAGCACAGGGAGCAAAAAGAAGAAGGTAAAATTGCACTCTGATGAGAGGAAAATCGAAAACAAGCCTCTTGTACTATGCCTATATTGTATGCATGCAAAAAAAACGAAGTGGGATTCTATAGACAATATGGCTTCAGGCTTCAGAAGGCGAAACATGTAAAGGATAAAAACTAATTTACACCTTCAAAATATGCACAACTCCATCAAGATTCTGTGTCTTACCGGCCACAGTGACGAGGGGGCCGTGAGTTCATTGTACGTATGATTTCGCAATTTGCAGCGTATATATGTATGTGATGTCCAAACACCACTTCATTCACAACCGAACTTCAGAAGGATGGGATTCTACCTTGAGATTGGATAGAAGTGATAAGAGTGTTTTGTTACTCTCCTTGCTGGAAGAAAGTGTAATCTGAGCTGGATTCGTTTTTCGTGACCTGCACGAAGTTGTATCTTACATGAGGAAAATTCAGAATTTAATCTTCAAAGTTTCTTTATACCGTCTGCATGATCGATCATTGTCTTCTAAGTTGATATACTTGCATAATACTATCATATTGTAAGCATTTAAAGCTATTCACATTTTAGTAAAAGGCATATTGAACTTTTCCAGAAGCAAAATATAGAAAATGGGTAAATATATAAAGCTGAGCAAGAAAAAAGCAGACCTCATCCGTGCGTGATGACCCAGTGGGAAGCATGGGAACGAGAGAACTCCAAAGGAGAGGATCAGTTAATGGGTCGATAGTGTTATAGTTGGTAAGAAGGGGAGCAGAAAGAAGAGGAGCCAACTGATACACATTCCTCGGAATAGTAGGAAATCCTCCACTTATCTCATATGCAATATCATGTCTCTCACTTCCAACATCATGACACAATTTTCCAACTGTCTTCCCCAGCTCGATTTTGTCAATATTGTTTTTATTTTCATTCTCTTCGCTCTCATCCTTCTCTTTCTTTTTGGATATTTTCTCCTCTAGGCTCTTGTACGCTGCTGACTTCAACAAAATGCTCATAGCAGATATCTTTTTGTGGTTCAATCTCTCAGGAGACACGCCTAGTCGTGGCATTTCATAGGGTTCAGTCGGCTTGATTGACCATTCCAAAGCTTTAACTTCACTAGCAACATCTTCGGCACACCCGGGATTTGTTTCCTCGACTGCTTTTAACTCGAAATCAGTCAGACTAGATTTACTCGTGCCCCACCATTTTATATAATTTGACAAATCTATCTTCCTGTCATTGCTAAAACATCCTGCATTTTCACTTCCTGTAGCCATCTCGTCACCTGCACTTTGTAGAAGTTGTAAAACTCAAGCCAGCACACGACTCATCAAATAAATTTTAAGAGAAAAGGGATTTCAATAATTAATTTACATGCCGGTCATAATAAAAAATGTATCCTAGAATTCCAAGCCACTCTTACCATATAGTGCACTGTTGCTGTAGCCAGTTCCAGACATACGACCAAATTGTGAATCCCAGCGACTACTGAATATTTATAAACAAAACAATTAAAACTCAAACTTCAGTTCTGTAATTTGTTCAGGACAAAACAAAACCAAACATCAGCTATTCATTTAAGGGAAAGCTTGAATAATGATAACTCAAGGATGGCAGATGAACCTAAATTTTCTGCAGTAAAGTAATCTTAATGAAAATTAACGAATGAATTGTACAAAAGTATACCTGGAAAGAGGACGATATTTGGAGAGACCCCTGGAGAAACCACTACTCTTCCTGTTAATGATGTTGTTAGTAAAAAAATAGATTATTTCGCAAACAGATATAAACAAAATTATATATTAACCTCCTAAGTGATGCTAGATAATCCTCTCTTGAGACATTCTGCATTTCTTCAAGGTCCCTACTATAATCTGTCACCTGCACATACAAGCATTTGTTTGTAAAGAGTAAAGAAAGGCAAAATACAACTCATAGAAAGTGTCATCCTCAAAAGTTGCATTTGTGATACCAATTGAAAAACTTGTTATTGGAGGAGATTGATGAAATGTATTCACCAAATGGAATCAAAGAAACTGCTTACTGGAAAATTAATGAGAGTTCCCGGACCCCAGTATTTGAGAGCAGCTAGATCATAGGCTCTTGCAGCAGCTTCCTCGTCATCATACGCACCTACAGAGATTTTGAATGTAGAAGATCAATCAATACCATATTTTTCTCTTTAACTCACTGTGCTACAATACAACAGATGACAAGATTACTTACCCAAGTAAACTGTCCAAATCAAATCAGACACCAGTATTCGTTTTCTCAGCAATGAAGAAAATAGCAAAGGGAAACAACAGATAGATTAGATCCTCGTGCAAAATTTCGAAAGAAAATTAGCATCCGTGCCAGAAGAAATGTATATTCATGAATTCACCTTGTTTTCCTTTCTTATTTTGGTTTTGATTCCAGGTACTTTTATCCCAAAGATGTGCTTCATAACGACCAGTCCATCGATGCCTACTCTTGATTAAACAAAAACACAATAAAAAGCAAATCAAACGGTAAAATCATGATTACAAAAGCGAAAATGATTACGGTTTCAAGCACCACATCAAGTCAGTCAATAGTGCCTCACGCTTCAAACCTAGTATCTGCTCTAACAACCAACATTACCAACTCAATCACTCTGCAAAATTAAACTCGTTTACCATAAAATAACTAAATCCAATACTTCAAGCAGAAGATAACAAGCAACGAAGCAAAGTGCACATCAAGTGTTTGATGACTGGAATACCTGGTTACACCTCGATATATGGAACTGCGTTTGCCGGCGGTGCAAGGAGGCATCCTGCTGATGCGCTCTTTCGCCGTACATCCCCTCTCCTTCTTAGCTTTCTTCAAACCTCTGTACAGTAAAAGCTGATCACAACTCACCGACGGCGGCGGGTAAGCTTCCGAAGTCTCTCCGCAGCCGATTTCTTCAGGCTTCGCCGCATGCTCCGATGAAGATGAAGCCATCACTGCGGCTCTCCACACGGTTGGTTAGAGAGAGAAAATCAGAAGTAATCGTTAGAGAGAGAGGAAAAGGAGTGGCTGAGTGAAGGGAGTGTGGAGTGGTTTGATTTTTGCACCGAATGAAGAAATCTACAGAGGAGGGCGAAACGACGGTTGTGCCCTTGGGTGATTAGCGAATTTTGTTGGGATTGATAAGGTTGAAGGAGGGTTCTTTGGAAATATTCCAAGTTGTAACGGCTACCAGGAACACCTGTCATGCTGGTCTACTTAAAATTAATCATGATCATGCTTTTGAGCAGATTCGATGTAGCAAGCCCACATACGACGAGCCATGTCACCTATGCCGAACCCCGGCCCATTGGGCCCAATAAATTAAGCCCATTATATGATTAGGTTGTATTAGTAAAAATAAATACTACTCCTACATCTTAATAATACTTACGCCTAACATATATCCCAACAACTTACACATTATTTTTATTAAATTATTAAAATACTCTATTTTTTCACACATCTTATTAATTTTACATATTTTTCTACATAAAAATACTTCATTACTTTTTTTAATCTCCACGCACAAAAAAACACAAAATAATTTTTTTATTCAATATTATTATTTTAATTTGATAGATATGATTTATTTTTTTAGTTTTCAAGGTTGATAGAGTTCTTAATTTAATTGAAAATTAAAACTTATTATCTCGTATGTATCTATCTATCCGGCCGGTTGCAGGTTTCCCATTCGCCACGTGGCCCCTTTCCTGTGTCAAGCCTTCTCTTCCTTCCACGCGAATCCCATCCACCTTCATCTCAGTTCTTTCTTACTCACTGAAGCCAAACAGCGTCATCTCTCCTTATCTGTCATCTATCTACACCTCTCCACTTTTCATCTTCCAATTTCGAAATAAGAAAAAGATGGGTTCTCTCCTTTTCTTAATTTTTCTGTCGGTGTAAGTGGTACGTTCATCTATCTACACCTCTTTTCATTTTCCAATTTCCAGATAAGAAAAAGACTCCTGAATCCTGATTAAGGTTTTCCCGCTCCCGCTCCGATTTCACGCCGCTCACAGCTCCTCTGCTTCTTCACATTGGCAAACGTAAATTCTTCTTTTTTACACGATTGACTTCTAAGAAATGCTATACCTCAGGAAATTCTAACTTTCTCCCGTTTATTTTGTATAGAAAGTTTTCGCCCTCTCGATTAGCACATTAACAGTTACAGTTGTCGCCTATTTTCCTTGTTGGAGCACCGACATATCCGCATAGGTTAGTTTTCCTATTTCACATTAACAGATTCTTTACGCGGAATTATTCAGTTATTGTTAATTTTGTTTTAATGATAGTAGCTAGGCAGATATGTGAAAGCTTAATACTTTTGGGGGAATTGGATATTGTTTCATTTCATCAATTTTCTCTTTCATTGTGATGTCTGCACCCATTGGATATGGCTGGGTCAGAGAACGTTGGTTCTTGGTTTTAGCACTTTTTGTTTAAGTGATTGTAATCATGCTATGTTGTCTCCGCTAACAAAGCATGCTTGCTTGTTGGTGATAGTGGTATTATACTGTTAATGCCATCACTGCATTCAACTCTTTTGAATTGATGAATGCTTGAAACATGAGATATATGCATTGTGTGAATTAACATTTTGTTTTTACTCCAATTTACAAGTTCTGTTTTATTCCTGAAAAATTGTGTGGTGTGATGTGGAATATCTGACAGGAAATACGTAGATTCTGAACCCATGTTTGCATCAAATTAACCTAATGACAAATATGGATGCATACATTTATATTTAATGTGGTTCTGTCGGACCAACTCTTTGACCTTTTTTTGTTCTTTGGTTTTCTTATAAAGGTACAAATAAGAGAATGACTCAATAATTGAGGCTTCTTCTATTGATACAAGCTCTCCACTGCAGTATCATCTTTATGGTAATGGGAAGCTTGGAGGTGATGCACCTTCAAGGGGGACAGAGAATCAACTTCTTTAGAGACAGGTACTTCTTTATTTAGTGGCAACAACATAGTAATCTTCTATTCTGATTGCTTGTGAAGGCTGTAAATCCACTGTTATGAACCCTTTTCAGACCCGCTTTTTTTTATTTTTTAGTTATCGTGTCTTATTATTTCCCCTGTTTGTTCTTCGATGTGTTTCGAATTTTATGTTTGTGCATATATTCATGTACAAGTTGTTTGTCAAATTGCCTCAACCACAAGTTGAGTATTAATTAAGTTAACCCACTTAACAATGCGTATAAAATTATGCACATATAAACTGTGGTCAGATCTTTCCAACTGTCATATTAGCCTTATTTTGGAAGAAATATCAATTAAATTTAAATGACTATAGATGATTCAAAATATAGAAGGAATTCAAGGTAGTCTTAAGGAATAGAAAAAGTAACACAACTGTCATCTCCAAACTCAGACTACATGATCATTCAAACTAACATTTTGTTCCATGACATATGCAATCTTAGACTAAGATGATAAAATATAATAAATAAACTGTTTATTCTGCAAAGCATGTATTCTGTATTCATAAATGATGAGGTTGTTGATGCTTCATAAGCACGCTATCAGTACATGTTGACAAGTGCCACAATCTGTTCTTCTTAATGCGACAGGGTTCCTTTTTGCTGAATAATAATTTACTTTATATTACTTCTACTGAAGGAATTTTTGCTTTTTTTAGATAAATCAAATAAATAGTGATGAAGAAATGCTTTTCTGGGGCATTAAGGTTTTTGGTTAGCAAGTTCAGTTTTCACTTGCTTTGTTCATTTCAACTAATATAAAAAAATTATTTGATATATCAGAATTTTGTCAGTTAGCATTATATATTAAATGCCCCTCTTTTGTAACTGTAGGAAACGTTGCCTCAGTAGGAGCATCTGAAAGATGTTACGAACACTTAAGTTGTTGCTTTTGATAGGATTGATAAAGCCCCGCAATGAGAAAAGGAGAGCCATTATAATTACACTTACAACGGTACTTAAGTTGTTGCTTTTGATAGGATTGATAAAGCCCCGCAATGAGAAAAGGAGAGCCATTATAATTACACTTACAACGGTTGGTATATTTCATTCTCCGCTTACTCTGATACTTGGTTTCCTTCTTCTAATTATTAGAATGTATGTTTGTGGTGATCTTGCACTCACTTGTAGAGTTCGAGACTATAAAAGAGACATTATACTCAGTGGATTATGTTAGTGATATGCAAAAAGAATTAGAATTAATAGTTTTAAGTGGAGTCACCAGATGCTTTATTTAATTAATCCATATTCCAGTTTCATCTTTTATAAAAACAAAAGTGATGCATTCTTTTTGTTAAGATGTGCTTCTTGTTTAAAAGTTTTAAACAGGGAATATAACTACTTGTTTGGAATATGAAGTTTAGGAGTGGAATTTCACCACCACTTTATGTTCTTTCTTTCCCTTACAATTTTTTGCTGAAAGTTAAAAGGCTTTGTTGGAATTTAGGCATCTGAATCTGTTGCCCAATAATTAATGGTCTTGTTCAAAATAAGTTTAGTTTTCAAGAAATGAGGGTCTTAGAAAAATGCTTCAACCTATGGTTAAAGGTTTTGGCCTTCCTTCTCTTTTATTCATGGAAATTCATGGGAAACAAATTTGAGTGAGGCTCTTGTGTCCCCGGGGACACCGTGGCCCTTTGCAATTTAAACCCCTAGCAATACATAGGTTTAAATAGGATATGGAGGGGGAGGGTTGTGTTCCCATGGGGGCACGGCATGTCCCCGGGAGCGCAGGAGCTTTTGCCAACAAATTTAATTACATAATTTTTCTCAATTTAATTTTCTTGAGTCCAAATCCACTCCTTGGGAAGAACAATAATAATTACGATCTTGAAAGATAAAATCACACGAATAAGTATCTCAACTCTTAAAGACATTTTATGGCTGGTGGAGCTTTAATAGCATTAGTTCTAATATAGTTCATGAGTTAAAATTTTTAAATTGAACTTCTCTTCAATTCATGCTGATCTCTTACAAGTATTTCTACCAATGCGTTGCAAGTGCAACATCATGACCCCTAAAGTTTTGTGATCGGTGAAAATCTGATTATTTCCTTTGAAAGGATTTAAATTCTGTAATTAAGCATGAGTTATATGTCAGCATATGCAGAAATATTGTATTAACTTGTGATATTTCGAAGTCCTCATTTTCGTTTCCTTAAATTATTGCCTGCCATGTAGACTACTAATTAATGATTTTTCCCCCTTGAGTCAATTATAAGTCTCTTTAATTGATATATTTTTTTATGCAGTTTCTAAGTGATGACTCTTAAATCCCTTGCCAATTATAAGTCTCTTTAATTGATATAATTTTTTTCCTTATGCCGAGTGATGACTCTTAAATCCCTTGCCTAATGCCTCCAGGGTATATAGACATGGACTCTAAATTGGACTTGGACCATGACGCCGCTGTTGTTGGATATTGACAGGGATTATACAATGTCAGAAACTGATAGAATCCAAGTAGGGGGAGAAGTGGGATATGTTAACGATGCAACACAATGTGGCAACTAAAAGCATATCTATCAAGGATTGAAAGCCCCAACACTTGCACATGCATAATGAAAGCCCTATACATCCTATTGCACATGTTTTTCCTACACAGTAATGATACAAAACTTCTGTCTGTATACACAGAAATCTTAGCATAGGTTTAATATAAATGCTTGTGCTTGTATACGTAGTTTCAGCCTGCCTTTTGTTACTAGGTTATACATATACATGAGCACAATACCCGGGCTAGCACCTCAGCAATGAGGTGCATCTTCACTAGTACTATATAAAAAGGCGAATCCTGCTAATTGGCACGGTATGTGCCCGGTTGCAGGTTTCCCACCTCCACATGGCTCATGTTCTGGCCCAACGCGTAATGCCTCCTCCAATCCTCAATCCTTCTTTTTATTCCACGTGCACTTTACGGCACCATAACAAAATTCCACCACCAACTTCCACCGGCGCTGGCGTCTGGCCCTCCTGCCGGAATCGGAAGAGGCGGGTAAGCGGTCGCAGATGCGGCGGCGGTCGGGATTAGAAGTGGGCGGCGAACGTGGTGGTACCCCTTCTCCTCCGGATGTGGAGTCCAACAAGATCGAAGAAGCTGAGCTCAAGCCATGCTAATATATCTAATCCTGGAGGCACTCCTATGTCTACGCACACCAGGTCTATTTCTTTCCAACGCTTAAACTCTCCAATCAGTATTGTATCTTGCTGTCTGCTTAATTTTATGTTAATCTAATGATGACAATTAATTTGATCCATTAATGGATTCCTATTTTGTTTGCTTATGGTGCTTGATTGGTTCATCACATTCTTATTTGATAAACATGAAAGATTCTAACAATGCTCATATGCTCTACATATTCAACAGAAATGGAATCTGTTTGCTTTACAGGGAATGGAATCGACCCCTCAAGACTCTCAGTTCTCAGCAAGATCACAAACTCATGTTTGGGCTCCTCTTTTCTCTCAAATCTTTTAACTGCCAAGATGGACCCCACTAGGTCTTCCTTTATCACTCCCCTTTTAGTTAAATGCTACATAAATCACTTTGTTGATTGTTTCATGGTTCTTGTTGAATATAGTTTAATTATTTAAATGGCCTTTGTTTGTTGGGCAGTGTAGAGAAAGGAAATCTTGGGGTTCCACAGCTACCTGGGCAAGGTTGTTCTTTTCACAGTTTCAAAACCAATACCTATAAATTGAGTTCCATGGAAAGCCCATCTGGAATTAAGTAATTGAAATATATGTTTAATCTTGCTTTGATCAGTTTTACTGCGACTTTGAGCCTCATAGCATGAATTATCCTTCCTGGATTGTGGAGTGCTTGCTGGTGTTATCATGTGAGATTTTATTTGCTTTGATGAAGTATTATTTCAGGTATGTGATGTGTTATTTCAACAAACTACTTCCCAATTTGATGAAGTATGGTCTTCTGTAATTACATTGCTGTGAAGGACTTCAAGATTGGATGAATTTCCTGGCGAAGTACACAATCTAAGGGTTTAAGTTAATTTTTGACATAGTGACGTGAAAAAAAATAATTAAATCAAGCTTCATAGGAGCATCCAAGTGATTACTCTTTAATCATTTCTAATGCGACTGATTGTTCAATATCCTTTTATATTTGTTTTCCAAAGAATAAGTGTTGCAGAAGTTTATACTTGAAGTAAAGGGCTGTAGTTAAGTTCAGATATTGTTGATGTATGGTAAAAATAGGATAAGAGATTGTACCCCTTTGCTGCTGAGGAGTGGCATTAATGAATTCTAATATTCTATAAAGGCTAAATTTTATATGCACCCAAGTGTACGTGTGTTCAGGTGCTCTTCAATGATAACCTTTGTACTTTGGGTTTAATACCACTTTATTGTTTTTAAGACCAGGGTATTGTAACTTGGTACTCCTGTATTCATGTAAAAATAACACTTCAATGAAATATGCCTAGGTGATGCTTATATTGCAATTGCTACTATAGTTTGCCATGTCAATTTGATGTGCATATACTTTTGCGATGTCTTTGAAATTACATATTTTGTTTTGCGCGACTGCTGGAATGCTATAAACTTAAAGCTCCTACACTAGGAAAAATTATTTTTGAGTTGAGTTGGAAAAAAATGAGCATAACTCAGAAAATAGTAATAAATCAAGCATGCTACTAGACATCTATACGTAAAATAAAACTTCCTTAATCACTAATTACTGTATCTGATCCAAGTACCTAGCTATTTAGTCTTTCGTGACACTTTTTTCGAAGCAATTTTCTTCTTAAATTTCTCATTTTGTGAGGAATGCTCTAGCCTCTATGGAAACGTCATTGTCCCCGTCCTTTAAAATACAGGACGCTTAACATACCCAACATGGTGTTCTCTCTTTTTACCAAGAAATAAGGGCCATCTACGTAACCTGTTTCTAACTAGCAGGTTAGTATCGTAAGATTATTTGGATTTAATGCTCAGCAATTGTGATTGTTCCATTGGCAGTTCTCTTCTTCATTTCAGGCATCGTCACCAACTTCGTTCAGGTTTCAACATTTAACAGCTCATTTTTCGTTGGGGGAATGGGATTGTTGATTGGATTGGATTTTTTATATTTGTGTGGTTTTTCATATTGATCATATTTCTGAAGTTAGCTGTTTTTTCTTCGGTGATCTTAGCGAATTTTTATGATGCGTTTTTACTAAATGAATAGAAGAAATATGATGGATACCTTTAAATTTTTGCAGGCAGTATGTTTTGTGCTGATTAGACCATTTTCGAAGAACACTTGTAGGACGATTAATAGGGAGGTTGCCGAACTCCTGCGGCTGGAGCTCATGTGGCTGGTTGATTGGTAGGTTGCTGTTAAGGTATTATTGTTGATTGGTAATGTGTTTTACTGTAATTAGAGATATTGTTGCCATTTATGCAAGGTTAGCTAGCATTACACCTTGCCTACAGATTTCCATATCTGAATATATAGCTATGTATCATAATGTGCAAAACTGAGTATCTGAATTTTTTACTTTAGGAATCTTAAATCTTCTCAGTTTGAGGTTGATAAGTGATAACTATCAATTCAATGGGCCAACCTGTCTCATATGCTGGTAATCTTTTGCAGATCTGAAACCTTTAAAAAAGTTGGGTAAGGCCATTTATATGCTACTATGCACATTTACACTATACAGTCTGAGTTATGTCTGTTACAACCTTGCTTGAGTAGTTTATTTATTTATTTTTGTCATGTGGGTGACATCTCCAGGTGCTGAACATGCTCTCGTCGTATGTAATTATAGAAATGACATTGATTGGCTTGTTGGATGGGTTTTAGCTCAGGTTTTCTCTCTTCTTTATCCTTCTGTACGAGTCATTGCATCTATTTTTAATTACTAAAATTTCTCCATGTTATTTGTACCTTATTACAGTCATTGATTATCAGTTCGTTTTTTTGTTTGTGAGTGCGTGTGTAAGAAGTAATATGTCATGCATTGGATGATTGGAAAAGCATAGACACATATAAACTAGGTTATGTTGTTATTATGTCTTTTACTTCAGCTAATCAATTTCTTTTGTAATTAGGGTACTTTGGATAATGTATATCATTACTTTTGGTATTATTTACAAGTCAAGGGAACCATTACTTATTTCCCTGTAACAGATGAATTTTTCCTCACCTGTACTTTGAGCCTGTGTGCCTAATATTTGAATGTGCCTGCATAATGCTAATATGAACCAAATACACGTCTATATTTTTAGGCAGCAACGCAATCATTTCAGGAGCATGAGTATGATGACTTTACCTCCACAGCACAGAGTTGCGTCCTACTACATCATCGAAGATTACATATCACTTTTTTACTGGTTACGCATATCGTTTATTAATTAAACATAACCATTTACTTTGTATTAAATTTTGGACTGGGTTAACACCTTACGTAGTAAGGTGCATCGTTAAATAGTAAAAATATAAAATTCCAATTTTACACGTCGTGGCTATGATTTATCATTAATACCTAATTCCCTATGTATTAAATTTTCTCTGGGGTTCTAATCGTCATGCAAAATGAAATGTGGTCCACGAAACTATTATTCGTGCTATTGATGCTTTTAGATTTTATGAGCTTTAAACGTTTGTATCTCCTTTTCTCATTCAATGAAAAAATTAACTTATACTCGATTTAAAATAATATTCTTTACATAATTGCTTCTTATTTTGCTTGAACAATGCATAATCTTAAAATTAACATAATTGGTTGCATGTTTGGAATTTAAACTCTATTAGGGAGGGAGACAAAAAAAAATAGAGTTTAAATTCTTCATTATAAATAATGATGGCGAAAAATCTACTATTACACTTCAAATTTCAAAATCTAAATCAATTTCGTTTATATTGGATGTATCGATTGCTGTTTTCTTTATATTGATAAATGTAGTGAGTACTACGCTAAGATGTTAAGGCACTTTACTTCCTCCCAAAATTAATATGTGAAAAATATCATTGTATCGACAGGGGATAATGAAACATTTTATTATCTTATATATTTGAAAAATGATTAATTATTCATAGGTACACACTTTGTACCCCTAATTACTATTAGATACATTGATTTAAAATATTAAAATAAAATACCAAATATAATCCTAAACCCATACACTTTTAAACCACAAACCCAAAACCCCACCCACCGCCGGACCACCGCTGCCGCCTGCCGGTCGCCGGAATCTGCTGGGCCGCAGGTGGTGGGTCGCCAGAAACTGCTGCCGCCTCCACCGGAGCACTGACTGCTGCCGGAAAAAGTCGCCGGACTGCCGCTAGAAAAAAAAAGTTAATTCTTTAAAATGTGCAGGGTATTGTGAGCAATTACTTAAAATTATATTGTTTGGGTTCATGTGGGGTTGTCTGAGTTTATTCAGTGGGCTTAACCCTGCTCGATCTGTATAATATTTAATTTATTCACCTTTTCTTTTTTCTTTTTATTTATCAATAATTATGTAAAGGGCTGCACTATTGTTAAACAAAAAATATAACTGAAGTGACCCAATACTGCAAAAAATATAACTTAAGGGACCCAATAATCTAAAAACACATCGGAAAAATATTATTTTGTCCTCGTACACGAAACTATAAAAATTTACTATTCAATATTTTTATATTACTTTGCACACCCTATCCAACCACCTCACAACTCAAACTCTTATCTGTTAAACGAAAATTCTATTCAAATATTCTTAAATAATCAAGAAGTTATAAAAAAGATTTATGCGAATGATTTTTTTGAAAATCATTCTTTATCTAATTTGCTAATTGATAAAAATTTATGCGCAAATCATCATTTTTGATAAAACACTAATTGATGCGTTAATTCGAAGACCCAAACCATAAAATTATTTTTGAATCCAAATAATTGCCAGTGGAATTCAAACTCTGATTATTGACAAAAGCGTCTAATAATTTATTGGGACATATATGTATTCATTATCAAAATTTTATTGCTATGCACAGATTTATGCAGCTCACAAATGGATCCATTGTAAGCTATCGCAATTTAGCCTTAAAAATCCATTTAGAATATTTTGGAATAGATCTGACCAGAATTTTTAGATGTTTTCGAACGGCAAAGAATAAAAAAGGACTTTCAAAAATCATGCTGGGTTAGGGATAGATTTGATGATGAAGACGATTTTTTGAATACAAGATTTGTTTGATCTGTGTGCGTGTATTTGGATTGGGTGTATAAAGCAATTAAAGTGTGTAAGAATTTTGGATATAATGTACTCCCTTCGTCCCGGGCAAAGAGCTACGTTTATTGTAGCTTTTATGAGAGCTTTATGCAATCAAACGATGTAGTTTGACCGGGACGGAGAGAGTATGAAGGTTAAAATTATATTTTTACAATATATTATTTTAATTTTCGGGTGGCAATAGCGTCACCCTTATGAAATAAACGTACAACAAAACAATCACACAATGCCTAAGTAAAAATATATTTAATTTATTTTTTTCTTTGTGTATCTCTCACCATCCTAATAAGATTGAAGATTTTATCTATGTACTCTTATCTCTCACCATCTTAGTATGGTTAGAGATATATATCTTTGTGTATCTCTCACCACCCTAGTATGATTTGTTGGGTATCTCGGCCGTCGACATGTCGGGATTAGGGGAAGACAAGGGGTGCTCAGATTTCTGAGGTTTGGCTCACAATAGAATCAATGACCACACAGTGTCAATGGAAATAAACTCACGATAGATTTAGACCATAAACCCACCAAAGGAACTCACGTAAACACTCACACTCTCTATTTCGTAGTACTAATAAGTGAAGGCAGGGCTCCTACTTATACATGAGTCTAGTCACCACATTGAAAGGAAAGATCAATCTTTCCATTCATGGCAACAATGGCAAGAATCAAAGAGGGAAGAGAAGAGTATTCGGGTCTCATTAGGGTTGAGTGACTAGAGGGTTGGAGGGATGGGTCTTGGCTTAACCAAGCCCAATACCAAAATTGAAGACCAGTAGTTGGGTCACAAGATAGCCCAAAGGGCCTAACAATTCTCCACCTCACCACTGTGTTCATCTAGTCAGGATTTCATCATCGTACCTTCCCGGACATACCTGCACATTAGCAAAACACAAAGTTAGTGTATAATCCGACACAAAGCTCCACGAAGGGAAATGCCACAAAGGCAAAGGAACACAATATCACAAATATATAGTGAGCAGAGAACAAACCTCAAAAGTGATCACAGAGATCATGAACACGAAGTTCAAAGGGTAATCACCAAGATCAGAACACAAAGTTATAAGACACGCGCGCATACCAAACACAAAGAAAAAACAAAGCTATATCAATTAAAAAATTATCACGAAGACACCACACAAAGAGGCACACAAAGATTAAACATAATCTAACAAGAGCTACAAAAGCTTAGATTCATGTAACATGCTCCACCTCACTAAAAGACATAAATAAGCATATAACATGCACATAAACATTAACAATACCAATAAATAGTAAACCAATAAAAGTGCTCCACCTCACTAGGAGCAACCAACAAATGAACATAGGCACTAACAATACCAACAAATAGTAAACCAATAATAGTGCTCCACCTCACTAGGAGCAACCAACAACAAAGCAAAATTAACAAATAAACATGCTAGACAGAAAACATATTTCAAAGTACTTCTCACCTAGAGAAAACACAAAAATCAAGGAAAACACATTTCCACACAAACATGCATATATAATAAACCATTAAAAAACACACAAAGTATTTAAAATGCACAATTAAATACACATCAACATAAATCATAAAACATCACCATAATTCACAGTTTCAGTTGCAACATTTGCTTGATCACTAGAATTATCCTTTTTGGGGTGGGGACACTTATTAGCATAATGACCAGATTCATGACAGTTATAGCATATCATATTCTTAGGTTTATTCTTAGGTTTAGCCTTACATGCATAACACCCCAGAGTGAGTTTCATTCCGACTTAAATCATGCTCTTTACTCTTAAGAGCATTAATCACAACATCCAAAGTAATATCATATCTACCATACTTAATAGTAGATTTAACATCATTGTATGATTCAGGAATAGCATTTAAGAGCACAATTGGAGAATATTCATCAATATGTTTGTCACCAAACTGTTTAATATCTAGAATAAGCTTAGTAAACATATCAAGATTCTCTTCAATATCTTTGTTTAAATCCAATTTAAAACGAAAGAATTTTTCAATCAGAAACAGTTTACTAGGCAAGGAAGTTTCAGTGTATAACTCACACAACTTATCCCAAAGTTTTTTAACAGAATCATACACACCAATCTTTTTCAACACAGAGTCAGACAAATTCAAGATAATAGCAGACAATGCAAGTTCATTCATTTCAGACTTTTTAGCATCAGCAGTATCCTTCTCATAAGAATGATCTACAACTTTAAATACCCATTGTTGGATAAGGATACACTTCATTTTCTGTTTCTAGATACTGAAGTTACATTTTCCATTAGATGGGGCTTGTCCAAACGACGATTGAGAAGCCATAGATATTCAAAGCTATGTAGAACAATCACGGGAAACAATCTGACACACACAGGCAGACTGAGGCTATCCCAATTCACAAGAAGATTAATCGAATACGCAAGGGATCACTCAGTGCCTAAAGATTACTCTAATCACACACAAAGTGAATAAAAGAGCAAAGACAGAAAAATCAAATTTGCAGCAGCAGAAAATATGCCCAGAAATAAGATTCACAAAAGCAAATAATCAAATAGGATCACCAAGAGGACCAGCCACCTCAAGCATCACACAACTCCTAAATGACTAACATCACAGAATCCCAACCCTATAGTCACAATCAGTGACACTATTATGCTGAAATAAATGAGGGTAACAAGTCAATATACCAGAGCGAGATTTCGGATGAAATCTCTCCGAAATCTCAATACACCTACAAAACTCACCGGAGCCACTTTAGCGAAGGCTCAGAATGGCCAAGAGCAGATACTACGAGCCACACGAAGGGCATCAGCAACAGCTACCAAGCACCAAGCACCGAAGACAAGAACTAAGAATGAAATCAAAAGTTCAAGTCAGAAACAAATCTAATAAGTTTTGAGAAGACAAATTCTAGAAAACACAAATAGATCAAAGAAAATAAAAAAGAGACTTCCCTGAATCTGGAAGGGTACAAAGCACTAGAACCGATGGACGACCGACCGACCGACCGACTCTAGTACCACTGTTGGGTATCTCGACCGTCGACACGTCGGGGTCAGGGGAAGACAAGGGGTGCTCAGATTCCTGAGGTTTGGCTCACAACAGAACCGATGATCACACAGTGACAATGGAAATAAATCCACAATAGATTTAGACCATAAATCTACCAAAGGAACTCACGTAAACACTCACACTCTCTATTTCGTAGTGCTGATAAGTGAAGACAGGAGCCCTACTTATACATGAGCCTAATCACCACATGAAAGGAAAGATCAATCTTTCCATTCATGGCAACAACGGCAAGAATCAAAGAGGGAAGAGAAGAGTGTTCGAGTCCCATTAGGGTTGAGTGACTAGAGGGTTGGAGGGATGAGCCTTGTCTTAACCAAGCCCAATACCAAAATTGAAGACTAGCAGTTGGGCCACAAGATAGCCCAAAGGACCCAACACGATTGAAGATTTTATCTATGTACTCTTATCTCTTACTGTTTTTTCCATTTGAATTTTATATAAATAATTTTTAATGAAACCAACTGTGCATGGTCGACTTAGGATGTCATTAGTTCCCTTTGGTTGTGTGTTGTTAGGTTAACTCGGTAAGGGTTAGTCATAAACTTCGCTTGCTATTTTGTATACTCACTTAGTCATGTTTATTGGATTGTATACTGAAAATTTAACTTTTGTAGGAACAATAATATTTTCAAATAAGAATTATTGATCAAATTATTGCAATTTATAATCTATTTATATGTTAATGTAATTTTTCATTTACTTTATACTATAGATAACATGATGTGTGGCGTCGCACGAAATATCATATCATCAATTCCATATAATACTAAACAGAAGTTTACAGTCGAGATAGATAGAGAGAAACTAGGGTTGTTAAATGGGCTGGCCCTAGCCTATATGGCCAGGGCTAAACGGTCTAGGGGCCTAAGCGGGCCGTGTTAAACAGCCTCTAATATTGAGGATATAACCTAACCCTAGCGATCATCGAGCTAAACGGGCCACTAACAGGCTATGAAAATTAAAATACACACACACACACACACATATATATATATATATGTAATTTAGAATATGAATAATTAAGCATACAATACATAAGTATTGTTCATATATATAAAAATAAAAAGTAAAATATAATTTAAAAGTTTGTAGTATATAATAAATAATCAAATAAAAATTTAAACTGCGAACATTTAATAAATTTTTTTGTAACCTAAAAATAATAAAATTTCTAATCTAAATATAATAAACTAACATGCAAAATATGAGATTAAAACATGTAAATAAAAAAATAAATATGAATATGATATTTAAGTTTGCTTAACACAAATATTTAATTAATAAAAATTTAAGTGAGCTGGTCCAACTAAAAGAAATATTTAACTAATAGAAATTTAAGCGGGCTGGCAGGCTGGCCCGTTTAGCCCACGGGCTAATCGGTCCGGACAAAAAAAAATCCTATTTTAATCAGACCACTATATTTAGGAACCTAGCCATGTAAACTACAGAGCTAAACTGACCGGACTGGCAGGCCCAAGCCCAATTAACATTCATAGGAGAAACTATCAGAATAGCTTGTAGTGTATATTTGTCTTCGTTATAAAATTACACTACAGGTTGTATTACTATTAAGTATGATCATTTGAAGTTGTTGAATTCGTAATGACTATATAAAATAACAAGAACTTAATTACTATTATGAATGTTTGTAAGTATGAATAATGATACACATTTTCACGTAGTACTATTAATTAATTGAATCTAAATCTCACCAAACTCAGTGGGTCTGACTTCATTATTTCACACGTGACAATAGTGTCATAGTGAGTAGAAAAAAGTAGTTTTGGACGAATAATTTAGTATTGTGATTATGAATAATTAAACGGAAAAGTTTAATAGTAGTAATAATAATATTATTCCTAAACCCCTACACTTTTCATTTTGATTATCTTAAATATTTATAGATTTATTTATAGTAAAAATACATATTTTTGTTTATTTTTACACTTTATTCATTAATCTTAATAATTTTATTTACACTTTATTTATTATTTTCAATAACTTTACCTACTAATTCTCTTTCAATTATCAATTTACCCCTACATTTTTTTTATATACTGCTCCATTTATCATACCGAAAAATTCTCATTTTATTATATTAGGTGTCTCGTTCAAAGATTCTCATATTCACCTTTAAAAAAAGGCTCCACGTATGACCCACGACACACTACTAATATAATTACTTATTATACATAAAATAATAATACATCCTTAATCTATACACAAAAACAAACGATGAGAGAGTACTAAAATTATCAGTATTACTACCTACTATACATTAAATAATAATAATACTTCTTAATATATGAACAAAAAACAAACGATGACATTCGAATGAAATTGGTAAAATAATTTAATCTATGCACAAAAACAAACTGTGAGAGAGTACTAAAATTATAAGTATTACTACTTACTATACATAAAATAATAATAATACTTCTTAATATAATATGTAAAAAAACAAACGGTGACCTTCGGATGAAATTGAGAGAGTACTAAAATTATCACTTCTTAATCTGCGTACCGAAGTCACGTACTATAAAATAATAATAATATTTCTTAATATAACATGAAAAAAACAAACCACGACGTTCAATGAAATTGAGAGAGTACTAAAATTATTACTCCTTAGTCTTCATACCGGTACAAATGACTATCGTAGATGGGAAGAGTCTAATTTTTTTAATTGGAAAAAGGGTAATCAATCAAAGTCACGTGCTGATGCTTGTGACAGAACGTGACCGCCAGCGGTGACCGTATGGCCGCGAATCCTGGTGGGATCCAATTTCGAGATTTTCGCTTATATTTTTGTCCTTTCTCACTCATCTAGTATATAATTTCTATTCTATTCAACTTTAATTACGAATTGTATAAAAATATTTATTTCAGTAATCATCTGTATATTAAAATAACTGTAGTATTACCTGGACTAACTCCAAGGGAATTTTCAGTAATAATTTGTATGAGCAGTTTGAACTAGGGATGGCGGGTATTTCTGGGTACCCACCCTACCCGAACCCTAATAGAAAGAGTATGAGTAGTAGTAAATGGGTTTGAGACGGATACGACTAGTTGTAAAAAAAATACCATTAGGATTTGAGATGAGTACGGATAATACCTCAAATAACCACGGGTATCCCGTTTATATATATATTTTTTATAAAATTTAATATATATTATATAATAATTATAATATATTTAATTAATAGTTATAAATTTTATTTAATCATATTTATTTAAAATAATAGAATTTATATTATATTAATTTTATATGCAATTAATAATAATGTAACTTTAATTATTATATTTATTTAAACAATAAAAATATATAAATATATATTCAATAAATAAATATTATACGAGTACCCGCGGGTATTAATAAAAGGTTATGAGACGGGTACGAGTACTATAATAAAATTTTTAAATGGAACAGATATGGTACCTGTAGTTGATTTTTAATCGGATATGAGTACGGGTACCCCAAAATAAGCGGATACTCTACCCGTTATCATCCCTAATTTGAACGTATAAGTTTTATTTACCATTGTAATAATAAAAATTAGAGTATTGTATATCATTATACTAAACAAAAAGCCAAAAGCTCATGTGTTCTCGAGCGCACGGATTTAGACCCGTGTGCCAAAATTATCCGCAAAGAGTAAAGAAAATTAATTGTGTTTACTTATTTGACCTTATTTGCATATTATAAGTGTGTCGTGAGGATATTAGCCTTGAGATATGCATTTTCATGCATAATTTTTACTTATTGAGTATTATCTTATTAGTTTATCTATTATAGGTGAGCATCATGACTATTAAGTTTAGGTGACACTGCTATGCAAATTGTGGAGCTCTTTTAGGAATTTGAGCATATATAATGTACTTATCATTTATGGAGCTGTACTACCAACTAAAACAGTGTTAATTGCAAAAAATAAAAAATAAATAATGAACTTTATTCTTATTGAAAATTAATTCCCATCTTTGAGAAAGTAGCGAAAAAGAACACTAGCTTTAAGTATTGTAGCAAAACGTACCAAATTCCTCAGAAAAGAACTTAATTTTTAACCACAAATTAAATGCGTTTTGCAACCATACTTAAATATTATTTTTTTTTATAATTTCTCAAAACTAAGAATTAATTTAGGATTTATTATTAATAGATACATATTTGTATAGTCTAATTATTTACACATTAATTGATCTAATATAATTACTCTTAGATACAAAATTATATTTTATATTATCCAAACTACCCATATTAATATTAATGTGCAAAATCTATATTAAGAGGCATACTATAATTATTCCTAAAATTTCTCTCTAAATTTCTCACTAATTTAGATCCGATCAAAACAAGAAAATACCCTCACGAGGGGAATTCTCACCCATCAAAACACATGATCTTAGTAAGTTCGACACAACGATCAAATTTTTCGTTTGATTAAATTTTTTCGTATTATTAAATTAACTCGCACGGATTCTCCATTTAAAACGCTTATCTAAAAGACGAACAAAATTTCCTGTAAATCGGACTGATACTCCATTTAAAATGTCTGATTTTACTAAATGATTTTGTTTGAATTAATTGTTTGAAGTCAATGTGATTCTGCAGATATGAAAGAGTAACAAAATTCCCTGTGTATTTATTTTGTTCAAAATCGAATGTTGAATTTTAAAGATTTTAAGAAATAGGGGCAAATTACGATTTTCTTCCTGATGAGTCTTTTCATAGTTCGAGTTCCACTTCCATGACATGTACACTGATATGCAAAGTAGTTTTACAGATTCTACATCGATATGTATTTATTCTTTCATGACATGTACACCGATGTGATTAGTTTTTTTTAAAGCAGAAACGGTTAATTTCACACATCGCCATGACAGATTATTCTTCCATGACATGTACGCCGATGTGATTAGTTTTTTTTAAAAGCAGAAACAGTTAATTTCACACATCGCCATGACAAATTATTCTTCCATGACATGTACGCCGATGTGCATAGCAGTTTTTTTTAATTAAAAAAGAAGAGTCAGTATATATTGAAATGTACACTAGTGTTCAATAAGAAAAAGAACAGAAAAAAGAGTCAGTAACCGTTTTTAATTTTAGAACTAGTATATATTACACCAGTGTTCAATAAGAAAATAAGAGGGCTTGATTCAGGATATGATTTGATGGGGGCGTGTATTTCTATTTGGATGTGTTAAAATTGATGAGAGATTTAAAGAGAAATTTTAGGGATATATTTAATATTTCACTTAAATGATATTGTGCACATTAATGTTAACGTGAATATTTTGGAAATTGGAATATATCATTTATAAATAATTATGTTTAGTTAATGTATTGGGTCGTAATATTAAATATGTTTTGTATTCACTAATTATTGACCAATTAATTTACCATAAAAATAAAATTAAGTAATTTTTCATGTTATTAGCCATGTCGCAAAACAAACAAACGTATATCTCAGCATGGGTATAATTTAATGAAAAAAAAAAGTGAAAAACAAACATAACTTTTAGAACCACACGTAATAAAAATGAAATTAAAAGATTGGGGATCTCTACAATGGGTTAGGGTGGCTGTAAAGTGGGTATAATTTTGTAAACGGATCCACCATAATAATAAACCCGCTTCTGCCTTACAGCTCAATCTTATTAAATTGCCTATTATATGCTTTTTCCAATATATCATCACCCATAAATATTTGGTTCTCATGCCCCTTTCAACACACAGCACCTTCAATTTGCCGTCACACTGTAGTCAACATTTACCCGTCAGGTAATCAATCTCTCTCTCTCTAGATTTTTGTCGATGTTTTCTGCATTGCTTGATTTTGATGGTCTTGAGGTCTAATTTGGAACTCAATTGATGATTGTGAAATTCAAATATTTTGTCGTGGTGAAATTTTCAAGCGGCAATGGAGTAGATCTGGTCAATTTGGGGTCTACGGTGTTGTTTTGTTTTATTCGCGTCTACTTGCTGCTCTTCTGTGCTTAACTGTGTTCATCTTCACGCCATTTCGCAGATCTTGTTCCTTTTAGTTTACTGATACTGAG
Source organism: Pogostemon cablin (assembly GCA_023678885.1). NCBI lineage: Eukaryota > Viridiplantae > Streptophyta > Magnoliopsida > Lamiales > Lamiaceae > Pogostemon > Pogostemon cablin. The sequence goes on from CM042960.1 coordinate 10,767,538, forward strand.
TTTATTGTGTTGGCTAAGAGTACAGAGATCTAAACCTTTTCGCAATGAAGTTTGGCAACCTTTATTTATTTTTTTATTTATTTTGTGCTGGAGTTCTTCTTTGCAAGTGTACATGCATTTACACCCAGACATTGATTCTGGAAAGCCGAAAACATATAATAATACTATATTAATCAAAGAGATTCAAGCAATGAGTGTATAAAAAATATATATCAAGTGTTTTAGTGTTTGGTTTGAATAAGGATGGCCACAGTAATTAGCAAGTTGAATATATTGTTCAGTTCCAGAATTGACAGGGGCCATACTTTTTAAAATGCATGTCTCAAACAGTGTTTGACTTTTTTTTTCCCTTTAAGATGATATGCATTCATTCTTGTGCATATGACGTGTGTCTTTTTGTAAAATTAAATTTGGTTAACTAGTTTCAAGCTGTACATCATATGTATGTGGTAATCTGATCTTTAAGTTTGTAAGTTTACTATCACGCTTGCAATATTAAAGATCTTGTTCCACCTATCATATTATTCATATGTAGTTACTATATATATTTTGTAATGCTAAAAACTTACACTATTACTGAAGTGACAAGCTCATGTGTTTTTGGTGCGTGTATTCAAATATGTTGTCCAAAGACTCAAAACAATGGGTGAATATATATGTTAATAATGCGATCAACAGTTTTGATTAATATATTCGTCACCCATGTGATGTCATGCATGAGTAGGAATTCTGCCACTGGATCAGATCTATCAATATGGTGTAGCATTTCCAAATCTTATGATCTGGCATTCTCATTTCGTTTTTAAACTTAGCTAATATTTATAAAATCTAATCTAGAAATTACGTTGGACTAGTGGTATAATATTATACTATCTGGTTGGAATCTTGTGGTATCTATCTTTTATTTTAATGAAGAATTATCTTTGCGCCTTTAAGAGTTAGAATGAATAATAGATGTAAGTTGATATTTACATGCCTAACTTAGCGGTTATCACCCCAGCTTATACATATATACAGAACTTACGCCTTGTCATATCCCATAAAGTATTGTTGTTTCATGTAACTATTTGGTTCTATTGTTGTAGGCCTCGTCATTCTCGACAATGTCGGATCTTGAGGCCCCTCTACGCCCCAAGAGAAAGAAGGTTTGGGTGGACTACTTTGTCAAGTTCCGATGGATAATTGTCATCTTTGTTGTTCTTCCAATATCCTTCACGCTGTACTTCCTCACATATCTTGGGGATGTGAGGTCTGAGTGCAAATCATTCAAGCAACGTCAGAAGGAACATGATGAAAACGTTAAGAAAGTTGTGAAGCGCCTCAAGGAGAGGAACCCAAAGAAGGATGGTTTAGTCTGTACAGCCCGGAAACCCTGGATTGCTGTTGGAATGCGTAATGTGGACTATAAGCGTGCTCGACATTTTGAGGTTGACCTTTCTGCATTCAGAAACGTTCTGGATGTTGACAAGGAGCGAATGATTGCCAGAGTAGAACCTTTGGTTAATATGGGTCAGATTTCCAGGGTCACTGTCCCAATGAATCTGTCCCTTGCAGTTGTTGCTGAGCTTGATGATCTTACTGTTGGTGGTCTGATCAATGGCTATGGTATTGAAGGGAGCTCCCATATATATGGCCTGTTCTCGGACACTGTTGTGGCTTATGAAATCGTTTTGGCAGATGGTCAGTTGGTTAGGGCAACGAAGGACAATGAATACTCTGACCTTTTCTATGCTATCCCATGGTCTCAAGGGACACTGGGTCTCCTAGTTGCAGCTGAAATTAAGCTTATACCAGTTAAGGAATACATGAGGCTAACATACAAGCCTGTAGTTGGTAATCTGAAGGAGCTTGCACAAGGGTACATCGATTCTTTTGCCCCAAGAGATGGGGATCAGGATAACCCTGACAAAGTACCCGACTTTGTTGAGACCATGATTTACTCTCCTACAGAAGCTGTCTGCATGACGGGACGATATGCTTCTAAAGAAGAAGCCAAGAAGAAATGTAATAAAATCAACAGTGTTGGCTGGTGGTTCAAACCCTGGTTTTACCAGCATGCGCAGACTGCATTGAAGAAGGGTGAATTTGTGGAATATATCCCCACTAGAGAATATTACCACAGGCATACAAGGTGTTTGTACTGGGAGGGGAAACTCATTCTTCCATTTGCTGATCAATGGTGGTTCAGGGTTCTCCTTGGATGGATTATGCCACCAAAGGTTTCTCTTCTTAAGGCCACACAAGGTGAAGCTATAAGGAACTATTACCATGAGATGCACGTCATTCAGGATATGCTCGTTCCGCTTTACAAGGTTGGAGATGCTTTGGAATTTGTCCATAGAGAAATGGAGGTAACTTTACCTATCTAACCCTTTTGTCTTGTGTCATTATTACGTCTCAGCTATTAACGGATGAATGTTCTGTAGGTGTACCCGCTCTGGCTCTGCCCACACAGGCTGTATAAACTCCCCATGAAAACCATGGTGTATCCAGAGCCAGAATTTGAGCTACAGCGTAGACAGGGAGACACTCATTATGCTCAAATGTACACAGATGTCGGAGTGTATTATGCTCCTGGACCTGTCTTGAGAGGTGAGGAATTCGATGGAGCTGGGGCTGTTCGTTCAATGGAGAATTGGTTGATTGAAAACCACGGGTTCCAACCACAGTACGCAGTGTCTGAGCTGAATGAGAAGAACTTCTGGAGAATGTTCGATGCAGGTCTCTATGAACATTGCAGGCGGAAGTATGGAGCTGTCGGCACATTTATGAGTGTGTACTATAAGTGCAAGAAAGGCAGGAAGACCGAAAAAGAGGTCCAGGAAGCTGAGCAGGCTATTCTCGAGACACCCGACGTTGAAGCTGACTAGACTGGGAATGTCGGGTTAGGATTCAGCATTTCTAGCTATTTGTTGTGTTGCTTTTGCTTGTTTGTTGTGTATTGAGATTCTGGTATGCTCATTTTCGACTATCGGGATCGGAGGCGACTGCAGTATCTCCCCTTAATTTTCCCTTCACATGTGATGTTGAGTCGATGACATTCTAGTTCATTTCCTTAGCTTCATCTTGTAGATTAACTGCTTTTTCAATCTATAAATCTTGCTATGATTGACTCAACTCCATTTTGAGGTAATAACTGGAGATAATTAGTGATGGAGTAGGATTTTTTACATGTTGAGTACATTCAAGGCTAACACTGTTTGGAATAGAGAATTTCTGTATGTTCTTTATGATGTGTTTGAGATAGTCTTTTAAAGGATGAGTGATATTTGAAATGAGTAATATATTATTAAAGAAATAACAATTTATAGTACAAAAGAATAATACTATTTTCGAAACAAGTCTTCGGAGTTCAGACAAATCTATAAAGGAAATAAAAATAAAAAAAAAATAGAAAAGAATATACACAAAACAATAGACATGAAAATTTTGAAACTTTTTATTGATGCAATTTTTTCTTTTTACTAAAGCATTATACTTTTGTTCCACAGCATATAAGTCACGTGTGCAATAGAATTATATGAAAAATTTTCCATAAATAAAATAATTATTGTTAGGTTGTAGCCAGCTCATCAGGTGACCGTTACGCCACATTCTTTATAAAAGATTCTGCCTCTATAATTTTCCCCATTTTCCAATTTCCATCAATCTCCACCAGAATTAGAGGGAAAGATCTAGAAGAGAGATAGAGAAAGTATTGGAGATCTTCGAAGAGGCAGCAAAATGGGGATGGTAATAGTAATCTCTCTGCCATTGATTTTGTTTTCATTACTTCTAGGGTTCGGGTGTTATCTGTTTGGAAGGGCAAAGGGCAGGCGAGAAGCCTACACCAACGTTCAAGTTTTCGGCGCTCCTGTTCCGCCGCCGGGAACTGCCGCCGCTCCTCCGCCGCCTCTAACTCACTTCAAGTCCGATAATTCTGCTAATGTTTAGCACCGATTTCTTTGGAACATTGAGAATTTTGGATTGATGAGGAATATAGAGTTGAGATTGATTGCAGAGTACGTGTGTGTATCTTGTATTCAATTATTCGTTGTGTGTGAGAATTGGGTGTACAATGCGTGTATAGTATTTATCAACTATGTATTTATATTACCGGTATGATTCTGGAGATGATAATATTACCAATTTTGAAAAATATAGTGTAACATCGAAATCGTTATTTAGTGTGGATATTTTGGTTGCTACTATTGATATAGAGCGTTTTATCTCCACCAGAAGGAGTAACATCATGAAGAAGAATGGAATATAGTTACACAATTGTAAAGATGGGGTATAATATTGAATCAATATAGAAAAAAAGAGAACTAACTATGACTAACATTAAATTGGAAAAATTACTACTCGTTCTCTCACTAGATTGCACTCCTCCACGGCACAAAAATCTAAAATGGATGATAAAAACCAATTCACTTCATAACTTTGTTCATATTTAAAATTTTCAATTTAATACCACATTTTCCAGAAAAAATGCCTCATTTTTACGCATCGTTGTCACATGACAACAAAAAAGGCACGAATGGGATATTTTGGTACTATTTCCGAATGAGAGACTTTTTTTTTATACAAAATTTTCAAATCAAAATTAATACCGACATTTTTAGAAACAAATTATTAAATCCACCCAATAGTTAAAATTATGACTGTAATGTCCTTGCTTTCAAACTATCAATTTTTCCCATTGAGTTTAGGCCCCTCCCCACCCCCACCCCCACCCCCACCCCAACTTAAAACCAACTCACCCCTCACCCCCAATCACACGTGTGAAGTTCAAACCCCCCACACCCTTCCCGGTATCAATCTCGTTTTTTTTTCTAAAATTCAGAAATATTTCATCCTGCTGAAATGAAATTTTGAAGCACATCAACAATTGGATGCTGAAAATGATATCGAAGCACGTCTACTTCTGGAAGCACAGCTACAATCTGCATTTCCTCTCGGTTGAAGTATAGCCCTAGTTTTCCCGTCGACTGAATCTCGAAGCCCAAGCTTCCCCCTTGTTGAATCGATTCTGGTAGAACTATTTCGTGGTGTCCTCATAGATTCTGAATCTGTCCGGTTCAAACTCGTCGAAGTATTCTTTGCGCCCTCCTCAGTTGAGCCATTTCGAAGGTATGGTTCGTTAATAGAATTTGTTTGTGTTCTGCGAGGCTTTCTGGTTTAACCTTTATTTTTTCAATTTTTGATTTCAAGTGATGTTGAATCATCCGTGTCCGTATATTGTTATTGAAGTTTGAGTGCTATAGAAAAGGGAAAATTTTTCTCAAAATTTTGTGTGCTGTATACTATTTCCTCTGAATACAAGTTTTGTATTGTGATATGGAGCTACAGAGATTAATTGCCCTTTGTATTAACCTTTATTAATTGCCGTACTGCCAGAAAAATTTGATTTAAGATTTTTTGCTATTCTGCACTGAGAATGGGATGTCTGTGAGAATAAATTTGGGAGAATATGGTGTAGGGAATAAAAATGTATTCTTTATTGCATGTAGTGTGAAATTAGTATTTAGAATTGGGTGCTGATTAAACTTTAGTACAATTTGTTTTGGAAGAGGTTCTTAGTTCTTGACATATTTGATCTGATGTAGCCTTAACATCATCAATACAGTTGCGAAGATAGAGGAGGGAATATGACTGCATTGATATTCTTTGTTCTCTTTGAAGTTTTTCTGTTCAAAGGTTGAAAACTTGTTATACTACAACTATGGTGTAAATTTTGGATTAGAAATGGTATTGATGAATTTTTATTCTGTGATGTATTTACTTTCAATTTGGTTTTGAATTCATATATCTTCTTCTCTGTTGAGTGGAAATGAGATGTTAGAAGTAGCAAAATTTTTTATTATTCAATTAGATTTTTAATTCATATATCTTCTTCTCTATCGATTGAAAATGGGATGTTAGAAGTAGCAATAATTCAATAATATCAAGTTTTTTAGAAATTTGAAGTCATATTTTTACCCACGTACTTGTTCACCTACACCCTTACCTACACGGTAGCAGTTATGTTCATTATTATCTACTATGCAAACGGTGTTTATCGTGGTTAACAACATGGCCACATTTTTGGAATTTTCAATCCTACATATTCATTTTACAAATTACTACTTTGTAAAAAATTGTGCCCATCAATCACTAACCTTATACCTATTCTGTTCATAAATTTTATTTATGTATTGGGATTGTTTTCGTAGAGGTAATGTGTTATATAGTGATTACAGTAAGCCTAATGTAGTTTTTTTTATTTTTGCAGGTGACCCACTCCAAAGAACAGGAAGGCAGGGCCCACATTCAAAATCCAATTCCAGCATCAATTTCGAAATGGGCCGATCTTGGGTATTTAATGACATCCGGGATAAACTCCGCCCTACATCGTTAGTGAGGTTCTGGGAAAGTTGCTTTGGGCATCTTTTGGGACTGATTGATATTCAGTTCCAAGGACACATTTACCTTCAAATGTTGTTATGCCTTGATGTGGAATCATCGTTTGACGTCCTCACCTTTCGTGTCAATAACTCTATATCACGTTGTGGCCCAAGAGAATTTACCTTGGTCACGGGGTTGGCATTTGGCCCTTACCCCACCATTCCTGAAGGAAGTGAATTTCGGAGTCGGATATTTGAAGACATAACTGTACTTTCAATGAGTGATATTCGGAGCAAGCTTTTGGATCGGTTAGACGATGAAGACCAGCTAAGGGTAGCTCTGTTGATAGTGTTGGGCTGTGTACTGCTGCCGCAGGGTTCAAAGTGTGGTAATCTTGACCTCAAATACGTAGACCTTGCCGATGATCTGGACAATTTCAACTCATTTTCATGGGGTCATGTCGCGTACAATCACCTTCATTCTGAGTTTCAATTGCTGAGGAATAGGGTTGTCAGAAAGAAGGCAAAGTATGATGATGCTCGAGGGGGCAGAGCGATGCTCGATGCCAATGGTTTTGGGATTGCTTTGCTCTACTGGGCTTATGATGTTCTCCGCTTATTGAGAGATAAATACGGAGGTATGTTGGAAGATAAGCGCAATGTTACGCCACATATTATGCGATTGTCACCGAGTGTGCGGGTCAAGTACATGAATTTGAGGAAGAAAGTATTTTTTTATCTGCGTGGCGGGGATAAGAATGCTTCAAAAGTAAGTTTTCATTATCAGTTCAACCTTGATTCTTTTAATAATTTACAACGTGCAACTCATTTTATCTTGTAGGTGGTGGTTCACGAATGTGTTGTGCCCTCAGAGAGTGAGTGCGACACTGCTTCGTATGCTAGCACCGTGACTTGGGAGGAGGAGTCCGCTACACGTCTTCACAGAAGCCCGATGCCTTCAGGGTCAGCGCAAGATGCTGATGCGTAGGGCTATTCCGATGATCAGGATGCAGCTCCGTGATCGAAGAAAGCTGCATGGAAGAGAAAATTTGCGGAGGTTCAAGCTTAACTCGCCAAAGTTAAGAGTGAACTCGCGGATATTAAGAATACTCAGTTGTCCATGTTTGATGAGTTGAGATGAATAAGAAGGTGTGTAGACAGTCGTACCCATTCGACGACAGCTGGTCAGTCCAACAAAGAAAGAGAGCAGAGCCCACCTTTCTCAGGAAGGTTCGATGGTGAAGGTTCTAGGGACCCAGCCAGTGATCGCCAACACATCCCCAGTACAACTCCACCTGCCACCACCCCAAAAAATTACAGTGTTGATCCTCCTACATCAAATCCTAATGCCAGCGGGCCTGATCACATCCACGATGAAGAACCTAAGGCATCCGAGGGTGATGGTGAAAATTCAGAGGCACTGATTAGGTGTGTTGAGCGATACCCAACCAGTTCACTAGTCTCAATGCCACCAACGTATTCCCCTCAAAATGATAATGATGGCACTTCTGTAGCCCCTCCACATGCTACGACGCACGAGCAGTTTGATGTTGCTGAAAAAAAAGAGGATGCAGACAACATGGTAGAGGATGAGACGCCTGTTGGAAGTGTTGTGGCACACTCTAATCTAGTATCTAGATTTGATGTTACAAAAGTGAGAAGCCGGACAAAGAAAGATGCAGTAAGTTCTAAAAAGGTAAAATCCACATACTTGTACAAAACCAGATTGTTTTAGTTGAGTACCTATTACACCTAAAAAAATATCTCATGATTTATCCTAGATATATTTACTCTAATATTAATCTCCTTGATATCATGTAGGCCAAAAGAAAACCACAAGTGCGTGCTAGCCAGCAGACAAAGAAGCCCGATCTACAAACATTGACGCCATACACGATTGGGGATGATAAGAAGAAGAAAAATGGATCATAGGAGGCATCGGGAGACATGATAGTAGGTGAAGAGGCTGATATGCAACAGGATGATGAGTACCCGTAGGACATGATTGATTTCTTTATGAAGTGGTGGGAAATCGGGCAGGAGAGTTCGATCAGTATAATTCTGTACATAGATCCAAATAGATATCATTTGAATTAGGAGTTCACAGACACCATAAGTAGGGTGGATGGCTGGTTTTCTGATGAGGTTAGTTATGTATCCCTTAAATGATGTTCTACCCCATATAAGCATCTCATGGAGTTGTTGGGCTTCTGATTTTACGTCATGAATTTTGTAATATGCTTTCTTGTGTAGAATTTGAATTGGCTGATGGCCTTATGTGTGCATAAATCTCTGAGATGACATGAGAAGTTTCTTCAGAATTGGACAGTTATCGATATCAATTTTTGGGTAATCTTCCATATGTGTAGACGTTTTATTTCCTTCATCAAAATTAGCATTGTATACAATTTTTTTTAAAATCTTCCTTTGTTTTATCCACAGAACACACTGCAGTTATTGGGGAATGATTTCAATGATGCAATGTTGAATAAGGCGACATGGGAGTGGGATAAGCGTTTCAAGGGTCTCGGGCGTTATGTTGCAGGTGAATTTCCTGATTGGTGCCCTAAACGAAAATGGATTGATTCAGCCGCCATCTATGGAATTGCGTTCGTTAACGACAACCATTGGGTTTTGTACGTGATCCAGCTATCTCGGCGACACTTCTGCATATATGATTCAAGTGCTAGAGCAACCAAATGAAAATATATGCCCAAGTTGGACCTCTTATCCCGCATGTTGCCTAGCATGTTGGTTCAATACAAGCTGACCACTAAGGACGACATAAATAAACCCTTCACGGTTGAGAAGTATCTGATGTGTCCAATTCAGTGTAATGGCGATGATTGTGGCCCGTTGACAATTATGTTCCTTGACAGGCTTATCAGGCCTGGTGGATCTGTACAATCTATAGACCCAACAACGTGTCCAAGGGCAAGAATGCATTGGAGTGCGGAGCTGCTTAGAGATGACTACATAAGGCCTTTTACTAGTTGAACTAGTTTGAATTGTTGTGTATCCTGATTTGGATGTGTGTCGGTTTCTAAACTGATAGGGTTTTATGGTTTATAACTAGATGTATTATAGCTTCATGCCAGGTCAAGCTTCATGCCAGGTCATAATGGTAACCATGTAGGTGTCCATGCTGGTGGCTATATAAGTTATCATCATGTTAACTGGTTCGAGCCTGAATTATTCATGTACCCAAGGCCCACTAATAGAATTAAAAATTCATTTGTTTAACCATTCGAAGGTTGCGTAAGCAGGTAGCGATTTTCAATTATATGGGTAATAATCCTAGATAAGTTATTTCAACACTATCATGTAGTGTATTGGATTAGTCATTCGTAGTTTGTTTTTTTTATGCTAGGTTCTGATGTCAATGAATCGTTTTTGCAATATGTAGTTGTTCCATTCTAGAAACTTCATGATTTTTAAATAAATATAGCTATAATTTTCATTTATATATGAGATTAATAATACACTGCTAAGGGATTTAATGATTTTTATTTTTCCTCTTAGGTAACCAAGCTGGTAGCCATATAGGTAAACAATATATTTGTTATGGGCCTGAGTTGGACATGATCTTAACTTGTTGGCAACTTTGATGCATATGTGGGCCTTCTAATATAATCAAAGGCAAGCAATCACCTACATGATTAATCATTGGGGGTAGCCAAGGATGTCGTGAATTAATCAAAATGAATTAAAAGCCTAAAAATTAAAATTACAACCCAAACATGTTTTTTTTTATCTATGGGAGGACTAGCTCGAAATTAATGGGGGATATATCCAAACCTGCTTGTATTACCAAATGGAGTTTAGTGGAGAAGCAAGCAATTAAAAGACCATTTTTTCAATTATGACCTATATGATCACCTACATGACCACCTACATGATCAACTACATGTTCACCTACATGATCACCTACATAATTATCTACATGATTACCTACAAATTTTATCTATATGATATCTACATGATGACCTACATGGTCATCTGTGTGATAGAGAACACAGATCCTTTCCAATTAGTCCTATCTATTTGTTTCGTATTGATCAATCAATAATTAAACACTATTAGGGTAAGAGTTACAACACGAATTATCATATTTTGTTATTTATTTATATATTATTTTATGTTTATATTTTAAATTCCAAAGTATAACTTTTATGGTTATTCTGTGATGCACCGGGTATACCGGTACACCTGAAATTAATAGGTGGGTAGTATTTAAAGATTGCCCAATATTGGTGTAATTATACTTATACTTCGGTCTTGTAATTTAATCATGTACCAAAGGGAATTTTTTGTAATACAAATCTATTATTGTGACCTTTCCACGGTTGAGTATGGAGTTCTATATTTTCAATTATATACCATGTGGAGCTCACTGGATAACCAATATCGAGTTTGCCATTACGAGATGCAACAACACGAAGGGAAGAACCAAGTAAGGAAGTAAAAGACAAAATTTTCCATTGATAATAAACCCTTCTAAAGCCAATGCCAAACTATACGAAATTCCAGAATCATTTGACATACTCCAGATATGTTGAACCTAAACTCAAATCTCGCTAGAATACATTACAGAACTAGAAAAGGAGGACATCAGTTTTTGGAAATACTGCAGATATGTTGAAGCTTTTCGATCTCAGTTATTGGAAGTCGCATCCCACATCTCCTTGAACTCACAGAACCATTTTTGTTGCTCGAAATTCCAAAGGTGCAATCAAGATAACTCCATAACTTTTCGGGCCCCAATCTCAGTTTGACTGCATCTTTATCTGCCTAAATAAAGTTGTATTTTGAAGTTTATAAAAAGAGGACATCACAGTAATATAGACATATGAATACAAATCGGGATTAAGATCCAACCTTGATTATGCTTGCCTATGTATTGTCGTCTGCCGTAACACGTCTAGTTTCGTATTCCACTATCGCACCTGGAAATCTGCAAGCATGATTATATGTTTTCCAACGTGCCTCGAACTATTTGAGCTTTCCTCGTACATTGTTTATGGAGAACATCCGTCTGTGCCTCTTGTTTAGTTCATCAGTAAACTCTTTCAGTAGGATTTCAGAGATGCTTTTGTCTTTCCAAATACCCTCTTCTTTCTTCTGGTAAGTTATCTTACAAAGAATGTATTCATCTTTATCCTCCTAAACATACTTGGCCCACATGTCGTCCACACGATTGTAGGATGCCATACTTGGTTGAGAAATAAGATGAAAGTATGATTGTGATGTAGAGGGATTAATATCAATACTTGGTTTAAATAGATATGAAGTGAAACCCTAATTGGATGAGGACAACTCAAATAAGCAACGGCAGCCTGTATAATTAAATGCTGCTGACTTATGGTTGATGTGGTTAAATTGGAGGCCGATAAAGTTATCTCACAGGATTAATGACTAGCATGACTACACTATAAGCAAAGAGCATTGATGACCATCTTTCTTAAACCAACTGAAACATTGATTCTTAAACCAACTGCAACATTGATGACTACACTATAAGTAAAAGGTATTGAGGTGTCTAAAAAGTACATGTGTAAGAGTACTATAACCATTCAGAATTGAATTATAGTACTGCAAATATATATAGATACATTGGCATCTAAATATTATTTTGCAGGTTGAGTTAGTACGTCATACCTAATGTCATTAATGTTTTGAATATGGTAGTAACTCTGGAAGATATTCACTAGTATCATTTAGTAACAAACCTAAATGTGGCTGAGAATGGATCTTACATAAATGATCACCTTCGTTTATCACCTACAACTCTTCACTGTAAATGCAACTCCAAATTTGTATGGATTTTCTTTTGTAATGATTTCACTAATTACTGTTTATTGTACAATTGATTGTATTGTATTTAACGTTTTTATTCCAAGACATTCCATTATTTTTATGAACCAACAAATTACTTGATTTATAAGATCGACTGGCACATGTGATATAGTACTGCAACTCTCACAGTGTTTAATATAAAATGCCAAGAATTAAATGATATTGGTAATGCACACCACAATATTTGAAATTAGGATAGCAAAAGTTAAATTAATACATTACGTTATAAACACAATGCATATCCCGTACGACCCATCTCTAGATCATACTCACCAATATTCTTCTGATATATGAGAGCGTTAAGAAATCAAGTATCCATCTCGGCATCCCATTTTCCATCATACAATGTCGTTCCTAGTAAGAGAATGTTGTTCATCTTCAAGGATATTGTGGGCATAAAGAAGAGATAATCTTCTATGATTGGGATACGAAGTGAATTGATACAAATATATAGACACACAATTATATAACGATGATTTTAATTATGAATTCGAAACAACACAACCACTTAGTCATGTAAGCGGTTATCTGAAGTCTAACTTCAATAAAAATATATTCGTGAAAAGGCTTTTTAAATTCCACATCTTAAGGTTTTTTATTTCCATGTGTTAATAATGTTTAATCTGCCTTGAAAAAAAAGCTGCTACCACACTGTACCGATAATGTAATCGCTAGCCAAATATGAATGTCATGTAATTCGACATAATTTTTTTAAACAACGATTCACTACAAATCACACAGAGCCAATTCAAAAATCATAGATCCATATACCAATCCTGCATTTGATTTACCATAAAGTTGTTGAACAACTCTTTCCCATAGAGATAAAAAAACAAAATAAATCAAAATGAAAGATGATGCTCTTTCGGGTTCAATTGTTGGAACTTCCAGCACCGCAGTACATGTCGCTTCCAAATTCATCTTTCCACATCTTGTCGGCTTTGGCCTTGATTTTGTCACGATGGAAACTTCCGAACGTAGAATCAAGAAGAAGACATAACTTATCGGGATGCGATCTTAGCCTTTCTGCACCCTTATTCGCCTACACAAGTCATATTTGAGGATGAGAGTTTTAACAGACAACATCATAAAATAGTATTAGGGTAAGATGCCACCTTAATTAAATTTGCCCATATTTCCTCATCAGCGGTAACAATCCAGTTCGGTAATGCACTGTTGCGCTAGAAAATTTTAAAGCATGAGCATATGTTTGCCAGCGAACCTCGAATTGTTTGAGTTTGACTTCTACATTTTTCACAGAGAACATCCGCCCTTGCTTATTGTTTAGTGCACTAGTAATTTCTTTAAGTAGGTTTTGAGGGATGCTTACTTCTTTCCACAAACCAACCTTCTTCATGTAGTAGATGATTTCACAAAGAGCATGTTTGTCTTCATGTCTCCAGACATAGTTGGCCCACATTTCGTCTACTTGATGAAATGAAGCCATACTTAGTTCAGAAAGAAGAAGATAGTAACTTTGGGTTCTAGTTGGCTTATGAGCACCACTTGATATATATATAGATATGAATTGAGACACCAACTGAGTGAGGAGGAATCAAATAAGGAAAAGCACCGCGCTGGATTCATGGTTGATGAATTGAAGTAGTTGTGCTAAATTTCGAAAAGGTACATGATCAAACACATCAAAAATTAAAGGAGACAACCTAGCTAGTTCAGTTTTATCATATCTTCAGTGAACTACCCAAATCTTCTAATTAATAGCGTATGCTGAAGAGCAGGACTATAAAGGTGGGCAAGATAGACTATAAACGTGGGAAAGATAGAGATACACGTGCCAAGTATTCAATAAAATCCAAGAAATGTAGAGGATAATTTTAGGTTGAGGTTGATATATTTGCAGGTATAAGCTGTAAAGATTCGGCTATGTAAGTTTGTATTACTTCTTGTACGTTTACAAATATGAGCGATCACTATCAATGAAAAGCAAGATATCAAATTACCAAAACTTCAGTGAAACCCTTGCTTTGTGAGTTTGATGGGCGTTTTCTCAACACACAATTAATCCTCAAATATGAAGGATATCAATTGTAGTTTCGAAGGTGACCAAGTTATATATCGAACCCAAAGGACGGATAAATATCAATTTAATTATATTCTAGTAGACTAAGACTATGTTGGAAATATAATGGTTGTGGTATTGAAATTAAGTAACAAATATTAATTGAAATAGCAAGTAAAAATTACAAGAGAAGAGATAAGTGAGTTGCGATCAAGTAAGATAGTAGGTAGTTCGTCAGGTCATCCAGCTCCACTTATTAATTCATCTTCCGTGTGACGGTGTCCGACTCTGCCTTATGGTTTATGGACGCATCACTAAACCATGCAAATTCACTCTATAGACACAAGTAAATATGCGTATGACACGTGTGATTATCCTCGGAGCAAGAGATATAATTCACCCTCCTTTCTAGGTACTATCAGTATCAATTATTTCTCGTGCACTTAGTACTCTAACCCGGTATGATCTCCCTTTATAGGTACTATAAAAGTATACTCTTTATCCTATTTATTAACCCGAATATGATTCAATTAAGAAATATTCATATAAGATAGTTCTAATAAGACTTCGAAATCCCTTCACTTAGAATTATAACATAAAACCCTGCTCAGCAGTGAACGCACTCAACCAATAACCAAATTATGTATTCAGACTCTACACAACAATTATTGATGCACAAAACGACCGTGAGTATGGATTAAAAACGCGCAATCTTATATAAAATAAACCACAAGTAGTGTTGTACGGAGTTACACACGAAAGATAAATCAACTCATGAAACCTTCATAACTCTAGAACTACCGAAGTGGCTCTAGCCCAGATTAATCTAAGAACAATCATAGTTAGTTGGACCAATCTTACTTGAATCTCCAGCGGAACCTCTGTCACAGCCCCTCCGGATGACGGACAATCGATCTCCTCCCAACTCTATGTCTCCACGTCTTCTTGTATGATATATCTCCTTTCTACTGCTGCATAAGCCTTCTTTTATACTTGTAATTACATCTCATGGGCTTGGAATGAGCTTTTTAAGTGATCGCACGCATTGACGGTGTAAAAATACGGATATGGTAAGTTCCCGAGCCTCAATTTGACTTCAGCAACAGGTCAAATTGACCTCTCCAAGTTGAATCGTAGGTCGAATCGGCACACTGTAAGTCCCAGGTGCTCGATTCGACTAACTGCCCTGGTCGAATCGGCATCTCCGCCAACCGATTCGACCTTGATTCGACCTGATGCCCAGGTCGAATCTCCCATGTTGTGGTTGAATCCGCCTTCTGCTCATGTGTGCTGCCAATTTGACCTGAAGGGCTGGTCGAATTGATCTCCTTCAGGTCGAATTGCACTACTGCTTCGCCCAACGAATGGCTTCGACTTCCTTTCTTCAGTTTTCAACACTTCCACTCCGATTTCCTTCAAAAAACCACTCAAATAGCTCAAACACACCTGATTCATGACTTCATATAATATATATCGGTTTACAACTGATTTTATCCTTCAAACACTCCATAATAGCACAAACCCAGGAGCAAGATTCGTGAATTAACACACTCATCAGAGTTCAAATCAAATAATGAAATGCATGTAACCTAATGAAGTTGATCAACCACCAATGTTGATGCAACCTACAAAGTACAAGGCATTAATTTCATTGGAAACTATCACACTCCTCTATAAATGCAATTTGAAACATACTCTATAATTTTATATCAGTAACATTGAATTGTCTAACAAGTTGATGTCTATGAGTATGTTAAACTTTAAAAATTTATTTAAAGTACGTCATATATATAGATGCATGGGGATGTAAAATCCTAAAATGCAGGTTGAAGTAGTACTTCATATCTAACGTCATAAAGTTTGGAATGGTTGTAAGTTTGGATATTAATCAAACATATTACTTACTAACGAAAAATATGGGGTTGAGAATGGAAGATATCAAACTGCTAAATGTAAGTGTTTTTAATTCAAATGATGTTATTTTTTATCTCATAATATCACCGATTTAGAAAAGTTATGAAAATAATTATAATAGGAGTATTAATAACTTGGATAATGGTCTTAATAAAAGTGAAGTGAATAGATACATATGGGACTAAGAGGAGTACTATGATAAATAATGTCGTCGGTTGGTGAAACTGAGTCATTAGAGCCCTCATTTAAGAGATTAAAGCGGAATACACCTTAAAATAATATAAGGAGATATACAAGAAGTAAAAACATAAAAGCATTTAGTTCTAAATGGTTATGATAATATGACAAATTAACTTTTAGTCACTTCATATGGGTACATTTCAAATTGTGGAGAGCGTTGCATAATGCATTGATGGGGGAGTAGGTGAACTGTTGCGATATCTTATAGTTTTGGGGGAAACAAATAACTAACTGTTGTTTGAACCTCATGTAGTTCACACTAAGAAAATAAGAGATATGAGGTATAGGTAGTGCAACCTTCAAATCTAGCGTTGGATGTTCGGATACCAAAGACTCTAAGTCACTAATTGGGCACACACTCTGATAAATTATTAATCGCCAAATGATTATAGGAAATGGCAAAATAAGTTAGAATTTGATGCTCCCGCAAACTGCATTATTTTTTCATAAACCATCATGCCAAAATCTAATCGCTTACCAATAGCAACAACATGGATGACCCTAGCCTGAAGAGGTGCAAGCCGGAATTTTTTTCCCAAGGTACTCAGTTGCATTGTGCAATGATGGAAAGAGCTTTAAAAGGCACACACAAATGGTGTACTGATAGTCCTTTATCTGGCCATCTCATTCCACTCAGCCCTATCAGGAATTCGGCAACAATATCCAAATTGTGCTCGTACACATTATCTCCATCGAATGAAGGCAAACCAAGAGC
Source organism: Pogostemon cablin (assembly GCA_023678885.1). Lineage (NCBI taxonomy): Eukaryota > Viridiplantae > Streptophyta > Magnoliopsida > Lamiales > Lamiaceae > Pogostemon > Pogostemon cablin. Next base: position 10,784,648 of record CM042960.1, read on the forward strand.
ATCATTAATTTTGGAAGGAGTGAAATTGATGATTTTGTTTCTAAAAAATAATTTTTGAAAACGAACCAATTCAGGGTCAGTCATGTCATCCGATAAATTTGCATAAAACTCCAGCACAGCCTCTCTGTTGAAAGTACCAACATTAAATAGGGTTTTCTTCAAGCCACAAAGGTTAATGATCTTGAACAAGTGAACTGCTCAATCTAGCCCTCATCCACAACGCGTTTGACACAATATTCCATGAGCTTCAGAGTATCATACCGATGCCTCGCTTGCCTGTTATAGAAACGCTCGGACAGGTTTCAATTCACAGAAAAGGCTTCACAATCCACGTCTGGAGATGGTGACATCGAAGGCGGGATATTTTCCTGCATTATGTATAATAGAGAAAGGCGATTGGTGATTTTGGATATTATTGATCCCAAAAATTTAAATATTATTTCGACAGTAACAACCTCAATATGAGATGCATAAATAATTGGGATTTTTTTGGTGAATGGATTAGTGAGAACAGAACGCATTTTGGTGTTGACTTGTATATTAGTATATTGGATTGGTAGAATTGGAGTTAATAAGTATTACAGTAAACATCTTTGGGATTTCTATACGGATGTTGGCTTAGGCTTCTTTAAAATATGAGCCAGAATTAGATGAAAAAAAGTGAACAATTAAGGTCACAATTAATAAACAAGTTATGTACATTCATATATCAAGGAACTCGTATATACTCATACCACACAAATTATAAGAAGCAGTAGTAATAGCGCTAATAAAAACAACAACTAGTTCATTACAAAGTGATAACTGATGATTAATATAACATAAATTAATTTATCATGGCATAATCCCCATAGGTAATTTATCATGACAGTTAAAAAGATCACTCATCGAGTTTTTTTTTATCACTGAATGAAATATACATAAAAATTAAATGAAGAGTCAATTACTGCAAAGAAAACACATGACCAGAATTGAGGAGAACAAAGTAAAAAAAATCACTTACTTATCTCTTGAGAGCTTCCATAACTTCATCTTTCCCAGCGATCTCTGCAAAACATAACACAAGCAAACAATAAATATTCGTTTTCCTCACAAACACTTGATGAACTCGAACACTGACGAAAGTTTTTCGGCAAGACAATACCTACCCAATAAATGACGCCATTCGCTTGAAGCTGCAGAAGGGCACTGAAAATTAAAAAGAAGATGGAGTAGATAGAATGAAGAAGCTTTCAGGTGTGGCTGCGCGAGCTGGAGGCGTGTTCGGAGGTGCGATCTGGATGCGGGTACAATGGGTTCGGGAGCGATGTCGACTGACGACTTCCTCTGGCGCAATGAGATGAAAATAGATAGTCGATTGTCAATGGACTTGGAAAAGTTAGGGCATACACGAGGATGAACAATTTAGGATTTTACATTAAAATTTGGGAGACTTTTTTTTTGTGGGAATTGTCAAGTGCTAACACGATTTTAATTGGGAAAGTGATTTTATTTTAATATCGGAATGGAATCAATATTATTACAACTTTTTTCTTTTTTTCAAATATAAAATTTAATATTTTGTTTTAAATAATTTTAAGAAAAAAACTTTAAACAGGAAAAAAAAGGAAAAATGAGGAAAAGAATAATGGTTGTATATGTAGTGGAATGATTAAGGATTGGGGTTTCCCATCTTTTAAGAAATGAAAACACTATTCATTGGAATCAAAGTCACACACAAAAAATCTATTTTCATTCCAGTGGTATTCCCAAGTCCCTAAATGTATTCAACCAAACATCCCCTAAATAATATCTACCTGATCACATACATGACAACCTATGTGATAAATAACACTGTTCTGATCCTGATACTTAATTTGGCTTAACATATCATGCCGAAAATGAATAGTACATACGTGATTTGTGTTCAGCTATGTCTTTTCTAATTAGTTCTTTATATTTTTTTTCCAAATTAAAGACTCAAAATCTAGCATTAGTTTAGTGCACACGTGCATCGCTTAGATGCATAAAAAACTTTTCTATAGAGCTTCTATTGATCATAAATTATGTTGTCTTAATATATAAAAAGATTTAATTCATTAAACCTCACCGGTTCTATTTAGGTGTGAATAAAAGTGTAGAATGGAAGTAGGTACGGCAATGGGTAGGGTACACGCTTATTTTGGGTACTCATACACGATTAAAAACAACTACTCATACCCATATATATCCCATTCTAAAATATTTATTATGATACCCAACCCAATCATAATAATATCCATATACTTTTAGAAACTGTCATCATTTTTATTCAATTGATGCTATTTTTAATTTATTGATATGTTCAAAATATTACCAATCTGCAAAAGTTAACAAAGTATAATTGGAGTAACAATAACAGTCATAAAGGAACTTAAAAAATGTTTAAATATAGATGTGGGACGACGATGATATAAATTAATAATCCACTTGTTTTGGGCCAGAATTAATCTTTTTTTTTGTTCCCAATTGTACGCAGATGTGGGCCTCATTGTGAAAACATGACAAATAATTATTTTAGAGGGCCCAATAGTTTCCTTGGTTTAAATTGCTACCCAAAAAAAAATCCTTAAGAATACGCGCCGTCATCTCTCACCATCTACGCTTCTTAATACCTGATACAAAACCTCCGCAGTGATGACTTAAGCCAAGGGATTCTTCTACCTCAGGTAAAACTCAGACGGATCAAGAAGATCTACACACTTCTACAAGGAATGCAGATTAATTTGAAGCGATCGAGGTCACCATCGCTAGATGAGGATTACGAAACTATTTCTATCAGTCGGGCGCTGTCTTCATGTTTCTATAACAGGCAAGCGAGACATCAGTATAATACTCTAAAGTTGATGGCATTTTTTCCAGAACACGATGTCGCTGAAGACCAAATTGGAGAGTTCAACTTGTCTAACATCATCCAGCGTTCTGGATTAAAGAGCACCCTAATTGATGTGTGTACTTATAACAGAGAAGCCGTGCTTGAGTTCTATGCAAGTCGTATGCAATTACCGACCCAGAATCAGGTCGGTTTGAAAGAATATTTTTCAGAAATGAAATCATCCATTTCACTTCTAACAAAATTAATGTTGATCTTGGTTTGCCCTCATTCGATGGAGATAAAGGGTACGAGCCCGATTTGGATGTTGTTGCGGAATTTCTTACATTCGTGCGTGGAATGAGTTGGTCGGCAGCTGGACTTCTGATTAGCCATTTGTAGTCGGGATGACTAATTAAATAATTTATCGAACCACAGGGAGGAATGTACTAGGGTCTAAGCGATCTCCTGTTCATCATAGTATTATAGAGATGATTATAAATGGGTTGGATTAATCAAGAAATGACAATAAAACAATTAAATGACAAGATAAACAGTGGGATAGATGAATGGAAGATTTATGAATGAACCAAATAGATAGAGAATGAGACTAGCAATACTTAAAGTATGAAAAATCTAGGTATCATGCAACGAATTCATATGTGTCATGGATTAATGACTAAGGGTCAACACGAATTCCACCAAAACTCCCTCTCGAGATGGATAGGATGTAGATCCTCACAAAGGTATCAAAATAGCTCAAAGGTTAGTTCTCAATCAAAAATTTCCAACTAGGTACTAAGTTCAATTGGAGAGTCTCTTCACATGATTAATCAACCTCTCGATCAAACCAATCGGATGTCCTATCAAAGGGTTCTAAATTCCAATGGATTTCTCAATCTCTTAACAATTTATAATGCACATGAGGTGTTTGATGAAATGATTTACTTAATTATCCTAAGCACATAATTGATTTCTCAATCTAATCACATATATAGAACAACAAAATACACAAATCATCATAAACCTCAAGATTTCAAGCATCAATGATAGAAAATCAATAAATCCAATCAACATAATCATTCAATTGCAAAATACCCAAAAGTATCAAACACAATTAATATTACAAATCTCACAAAAGAGATTAGCCTTTCATAGTTTCAAAGAAAACAACATAGACAATTGTATCTCCAAAACATATGATTGAACTACAAAGAAGTCTACAAAAATTGGAATTAAAACTCCCTTGAATAGCTTCAATGGTGCTTCTCTTCCTCTTCTTGCAATCTCCACTACCCCTTACTTCTCTAACTACTTGGATGGTGGATTAGATGGGGGATGAAGGTAGATGATATGGATGAAGAATGGATTAGATGGTGGGATGAAGGTAGATGATATGAATGAAGGAGATGGTGAAAAATTGAGGAAATTATGTGTAAGGTGTGTGTAGGGGTGAAACCCTTCTAAATCTTCTCAAATATTAAAGTATTAGGTATTTATACCCCTTGGGAAGCTTCTAGAAGGTTTCTGAATTTTTCTAAATTTTTTTGATTTTTTGCACCTACACGTCCCGTGTACGGTACACTGGTCGTGTACTGAACACGGCCGGCCGTGTCCCGCACACGGCCACAGGGGTGGCCGTGTAGGTATTTCGAGTGACGAAACACCTACACGGCCAAAGCTTACAGAGCCGTGTTCGGTACACGGCTCGTGTAGGTAGTGGCCATGTACTGATCACAGGCCGTGTTGGTGCTGTCCCTGTTTTCTCTTCTTCCATTTTGGCCCGTTCTCCCTCGTTTTAAATCCGAATTGAGATCTGCTTTTTCCTACATTTTTTTTGCGTCTAGAATCTCTTTTTACCTAAAAATCATACTTTTAATCCCATTATCACACATTTACATAAAAACACAAAACACAACCAAAATATACAAAAAATACGGATAAAATAATACGAAAGCACACATAAAAAGATACTAAAATTTAGGTGAAAATATCACTCATCACACCCCCAAACTTAAAGTGTTGTAAGTCCCCAAACAATGAAAATGATAAACCCAGGAGAGTGATTTTCACCTAGAAAAAGACTAAACGAATATAAGCAATAACACATCAATAGCAATAAGAATCACAATTTATGCTAAGTCATCCTACAACATTAAAATCATAACATGCAAAAAATATTAACAAGTTCAATCACAAGAGAATAATAGTGTAATATAATCCCTTTTAGTCCTAGCCTCACATATGTTATAAATGTTACTCAACACTCTTTAAAGTGGTAAAACAACACTCATCAATCGATTGACTCAACTCGCTATAAGCTTGCTCATAGACTAAATTCACAAACCACCAAAGTTTTAATTAGTGATAAAAAAAAGGTCTTTAATTAGGATGTAATGATAGGCTCTTTGGTTGGGTAGGAATAATTTAGGCAAAAGTGACTAATCAAGTGTAAGTAATCAAAGAGATGACCAATTTCTCCAACTTCTTCACTTTTTTTTTCTTCTTTTCTTTTCTTTATCACACACAAGCACTAATCATCATCATTTTTCTTTGGATTGAGCTTCTTATGATTCATGCTTTCTTTCTTTGAACTTTTATTTTCTTGAGCATCTTGTTGTTGTTTCGCTCATTTTCTTGTTTTGAAGTCGCATGTACATTCTTATTTTTGCTCATTTCATCATTTTTCTTGCTTACTTACCATTTCCTTTTCTTTTTTTTTTCTTCCTCATCAAACCTTTCTAGTTACCATCTCCTCTATCACCCGCACAAAAGGTATGTATATAAGGTTTAAGTGGGTAATCATGATTTGTAATGTGTTAAATTTACAAGAAATAGGCTTGCAGGCTCAAAGTTGTTGACTAGAGATGATGTTCATGGTATGGAAATATATGACAATGACTATAGATAACAAGGATGGCCTTAGATCATTTCATTAATCTCCACTAATCGGGTTCGTTCCTATAGTCCATGAGCAAGTTCAAGTTAAATAAAACATGTCACAATTTAAAAGTGTAGAGATTCTTAATCATAACTTGTCATCACTTATCACAACGACATGTCATCACTCACATTCAAAAATGACTCACAACCTCCCAAAAATAAACCACCAAAACAATCCTTAAACAAGAAATGCAAATACACATAAAACAAATAAGAAAAGACTAACCAAACAAGAAACACTCAAAACACATAACATGCAAAAATGACAAAACCATCCATCAATAAACAATGAAACACACATTCAAATCATCCATAACGATTAAGCTTACATTCATCCTCATCTTTGATTGAAAAGTAAACCTCCCAAAACATAATATGTGAAGTAACATGCTAATCACAACAATTCAAATCAAATCAAATTATGCTAAGCACATAGAAGTGGTAGGGTATAGAATGAACTTCCTCAATAAGTATTTGGTAGTAGAAGTTGTTAGCTCCGAGCTCAATTCGTGCTTCCACTATCCTTCATACATGCTCAACATGACCATTAGTTCAACAATTTCATAAAAAATATGGACTATCATGCACTTCAATCAATCAATCATACCAAAATCAAAACCAAACTCATGAGAAAAATTTAAAATAGCCCCAAAAACACGAAAAGTATATGCCTTCAAAACAAAGTATGTCACACAGCGCTATATCCCCCCAAACTTATATTGAAACAAGGGTTTCAAGTTAAGTTTGCAAAAAGTGGTGTGACGAACTTGCACACTTCAAACCAAGCACCCTTCGTATCTTCAATACGCGTCTTCCTCACAAGCACAATCAACCTACATGCCAAAAATGCAAGAAACAACAAATCCACCATCCTTATTGAAAGTATTAAATAAAGATATAAAAGATAATGATGGGTTGTCTCCCATCTAGCGCTAAATTTAACGTCTTCAAGCCAGACAGGATATGGAGAACTCATCGGAATGACCATGGATATCTTTTGTCCTTGCCATTGAATTTTAACTGTTGCGCTTCTTCCTCTACTAGGCAGTTGTGTCAAGTGACGGCCTCCGTTGCATCCTTTGAGCATGACTTTAAAAATTTGACTCTCTTAAGCTTACACTCCATTGCCCTTTCTATTCTTGAACACCACTTATTTCTCCTCACCAAATAGACCCCCAACATCTCTTCGAGTTCTCTTTTGTTCCTAAGGATGTGCGAAAAATCAATGGGTAAGACAAAATCAATTAAACAATATTATCAAGTTCAAAGCAACTTAAAGAGTTTAATGGTTTAGAAATGCTCATTTCACTCTTCAAGTCATCATCATTTGCTTCTAGACTTTGTTCCTTTTCTTCAACATCATTTGCCTCAATATGCTCTTCAAATACTTCATTTGATTTTTCATCTCCCAAATTCTTTTCTTCCTCAAACTCTTCTTCAACTTTACTCACCTCTTCAAGTTCTTCAACTTGTTGAAAATTGGTCAAAGCACTTACAATTTGGCTTACTTGATGCTCCAAGGCTTCGAATCTCTTCTAAGTTGCCTCCACTCTTTTCTTGTCCTCCTCAAGAGTTGCTTCCATCATCTCAATCAAGACTTCTATGGATTATTTTTCTTCCTTAACTTGTTGAAAGTCTCCTCCCTCTTGGTTGTCAAAATTCCATCCTTGAATTGGTGGATAATTCCCTTGAAAATTTCTTTCATAGTTGTTTAGAAAATTTTCTTGAAAATCATCCACTCATATGAAAGAAGCATCTCCTACTTGATGGTTAGACATCCTCCACTCTTCTTGCTCCATAAGGCTAGGAATCGACACACCTTGCACATTTTGACCACCCTCATCATCCTTATTTGTCTTGTCAATTCCAAAGTAGCGGGGGTAATTATCTCGGAGGATTCATTTTGAAAAAAACTTGATTGAGGATTTTGACCTTCATTACTTCCTTGAGCACATCTTCTATATAAGTCCAATAATGCGTAATGTTGGAACAGAGGATTAGTGTTGGGATTTGGTAAAGAATAAGCACATGCTTGATAAGGGTGGAATGTATTTGCATTGTAAGCTTGTTGTCATTCTGTCACGACCCAATTTTCATCACCAATAATAAACAGTAATAAATATTCCTTTCATTTTATTTGATTTTTATACAATACAATTTTCACAAAATAACACATCACACCGGCCTGGCCAACAAGTCGTCATCCATGTATACAATTCTCAGGATTTGACAGAACCCTAACCACTAGCATCGTATGCAATTTACCTACAATGCATAAACTAGTGAGATAAAATCTTAGTAAGTAGAAATCATGCATGATAGTGCATGAAAATGCATTTCTCAAGGCTATCACCCTTTTCTTAATCTTTCTAGTTGGTCTCTTTTATCTTGAATACTGTTCACGTTGCTGGATTCCCACGACACACTTATGATATGCACCCCAAATGAGCTCAATGGGGACAATTTTTTTGAACTGCGTAAATAATGCTGAGAATGATTTTTTCGAACCCTGGCAGAGTATTGGGGATGATTTTTTCAAACCCTGAATAAAGTACTGGGAAAGATTTTTCCGAACCCTGAATGAAATGCATATATAGTGGCCGCACACACCATTAGTATCTTATTAATTTTGGGAAAAATATTTTCCATGATTATGCATTGTATGCAATTAGGGTAATTAAATATGCATCATAAACCATTTACGATATCAATATTAACATTTAATCACAATAAAACAACAATTTAACTTCAATTCACACAAATCCACTTCTGGAATAACAACTTCATCTCGGATCACACAGATCCTTATAACTAATATCTTCTCAAATCATACAGATATATTTTCAACAGTTTCCAATCACATAGATTTATATAGGATAATGATATTATTTAAAATCACATAGATCCACAACTTGTATCACAAGTTTATCATAGATAATTTATAAAATAATATTTAGTGACATATGAATATCAACTTACCTCAAATAACATAAATCCACAGCAGGTATCACAATTTAATTCCAAATAATTCATAAGATAATTAAACTAATAACAAATAATTCACAAACAACATGTTTATGTATCGTAGTTGTACTTCTACTTACTTGGATTCTGACAATAATAATACTATAGACCTCGTGAAGAATTGTAATTAATCCGCTTCGACACGCACGTTCCGGCACCCTCCTTTCTTCCTCCTTCTCTCCTCTTTTTGCCAATTACTCTCAAATTAAGTTTTCACTCATCACAACCCATATATAATTTGTGATTGAGTGCGTAGGATGTATGAGTGGTGATGGTAAGTCAGTGGTGTAAGTGGTGACTCACCACCCTATTCACTATTTATAGTCAAAAAGTATATATATATATATATATATATATATATTAATAATAATATTATTATATTATATATTATTATTAATAAGTTAAAGTGTGCAACTTGTATATATATAGATAGAAGTGGGCCTTGAAGTAGGTTAAATCCACCGCCCCTTTTTAATATTTTAATCAAAGTTAAGTACTAACGTGTACTAATTAATCAAGTGACTCATGTCTTCCCAATTACCACGTGTACGGAAGAAATTTTATTATTATTATTATTATTATTATTATAAATGTATCAAATAAAAAAGAAAAAGACAAATAAAATGTAGAAACATTTACCACATAATTATCAAATAATTATAGAAATGTGTAAAATACAAATTATATAATCGCATAAATAGGAAAAAAAATTTCGGGTATTACACATTCTCCATTTCTTCCTTGATTGTAGTATTAAGAGCTATCTTGATCCATTTGACAATTGTAACCATAGTTGCTCTCATTCATATAGCCTCTTGATTGTGGAGGTAGAATCCTTGCACTTTGATTACTAAAAATATCACTCAAGTATTGGTTCCAACCTTCCATTTAAATGCTCTTCTCAAGGCTTACTACAATTCTTCTTCAAACTTTCTATTTTTGGCATTAATCCCCCTTCTTCTTCTCTCAAGATAGTTTTCACGTACCTATCAAAACGAAAAAGTGAGATAAAAAATTTCCAAAGCAAATAATGAAAAGCAAATAAAAATATCTCTAGTAATACCAATCGAAACACTCATTCGTTAAACCACTAGCAACCATTGCCTCCCCGAAAATGGCGCCATTTGATTAGCCATTTGTAGTTGGGATGACTAATTAAAGAATTTATCGAACCACAAGGAGGAAAGTACTAGGGTCTAAGCGATCTCGTGTTCATCATAGTATTATAGAGATGATCATAAAGGGGTTGGATTAATCAAGAAATGATAATAAAACAATTAAATGACAAGATAAACAATGGGATAGATGAATGGAAGATGGATGAATGAGCCAAGTACATAGAGAATGAGACTAGCAATACTTAAAGTATGGAAAATCTAGGTATCATGCAATGAATTCATATGTGTCATGGGTTAATAACTAAGGGCCAACACGAATTCTATCTAAACTCCCTCTCGAGATGGATAGGATGTAGATCCTCACAAAGGTCTCAAAATAGCTCAAAGGTTGGTTCTCAATCAAACAATTCCAACTAGGTACTAAGTTCAATTGGAGAGTCCCTTCAAACGATTAATCAACCTCTCGATCAAACCAATCGGATGTCCTATCAAAGGGTTCTAAATTCCAAAGGAATTCTCAATCTCTTTACAATTTATAATGCACATGAGGTGTTTGATGAAATGATTCACTTAATTATCCTAAGCACATAATTGATTTTTCAATCTAATCACATATTTAGAACAACAAAACACACAAATTATCATAAACCTCAAGATTTCAAGCATCAATGATAGAAAATCAATAAACCCAATCAACATAATCATTCAATTGCAAAATACCTAAAATTATCCAACACAATTCATATTGCTAATCTCACAAAGGAGATTAGCCTTTCATAGTTTTAAAGAAAATAACATAGACAATTGTATCTCCAAAACACATGATTGAACTACAAAGAAGTCTACAAAAATTGGAATTAAAACTCCATTGAGTAGCTTCAATGGTGCTTCTCTTCCTCTTCTTGCAATCTCCACTACCTCTTGCTTCTCTAACTACTTGGATGGTGGATTAGATGGTGGGATGAAGGTAGATGATATGGATGAAGAATGAATTAGATGGTGGGATGAAGGTAGATGATATGGATGAAGGAGATGGTGAAAAATGGAGGAAATAGTGAGTGAGGTGTGTGTAGGGGTGAAACCCTTCGAAATCTTCTCAAACATTAAAGTATTAGGTATTTATACCCCTTGGGAAGCATCTAGAAGGTTTATGAATTTCTAAATTATTTTGATTTTTTGCACCTACATGGCGCGTGTACGGTACACTGGTCGTGTACTAAACACGGCCGACCGTGTTCCGCACACGGTCACAGGGTGGCCGTTTAGGTGTTTCGGGTGATGGAACACGGCCAAAGCTTACAGGGCCGTGTTCGGTACATGGCTCGTGTAGGTGGTGGCCGTGTACTGAACACTGGCCGTGTTGGTGCTGCCCCTGTTTTCTCTTCTTCCGTTTTGGCCAGTTCTCCCTCATTTTAACTTCGAATTGAGATCCGCTTTTTTCTACGTCTTTCTTTTTTTGTCTAGAATCTCTTTTTACCTGAAATCATACTTTTTAGCCCATTCTCACACAGTTACATAAAATACAAAACACAACCAAAATATACACATAATACAGATAAAATAATACGAAAAACACATAAAAAGACGCTAAAATCTAGGTGAAAATATCACTCATCACACCCCAAACAACGAAAATGATAAACCCCAAACTTAAAGTGTTGTGCCTCCCCAAACAACGAAAATGATAAACCCAGGAGAGTGATTTTCACCTAGGAAAAGACTAAACGAACATAAGCAATACCACATCAATAGCAATAAGAATCACAATTTATGCTAAGTCATCCTACAACATTAAAATCATAACATGCAAAAAATATTAACAAGTTCAATGACAAGAGAATAATAGTGTAATGTAGTCCCTTTTAGTCTAAGCCTCACATAGGTTATAAATGTCACTCAACACTCTTTAAAGTGGTAAAACAACACTCATCAATCGATTGGCTCGACTCGCTATAAGTTTGCTCGTGGACTACATTCACAAACCACCAAAGTTTTAATTAGTGATCAAAAAGGTCTTTAATTAGGATGTAATGATAAGCTCTTTGGTTGGGTAGGAATAATTTAGGCAAAAGTAACTAATCAAGTGTAAGTAATCGAAGAGATGACCAATTTCTCCAACTTCTTCACTTTTTTTTCTTCCTTTCTTTTCTTTATCGCACACAAGCACTAATCATCATCATTATTCTTTGGATTGCTTCTTATGATTCATACTTCCTTTTTTTGAACTTTTATTTTCTTGAGCATCTTGTTGTTGTTTCGCTCATTTTCTTGTTTTGAAGCCGCATGTACATTCTTGTTTTTGCTCTTTTCATCATTTTTTTTGCTTACTTACCATTTCTTTTTCTTCTTTTTTTTCTTCCTCATCAAACCTTTCTAGTTACCATCTCCTCAATCACCCGCACAAAAGGTATGCATATAAGGTTTACGTGGATAATCATGACTTGTAATGTGCTAAATTCACAAGAAATAAGCTTGTAGGCTCAAAGTTGTTGATTAGGGATGATGTTCATGGTATGGAAATATATGGCAATGACTATAGATAACAAGGATGACATTAGATCATTTCACTAATCTCCACTAATCGGGTTCGTTCCTATAGTCCTTGAGCAAGTTCTAGCTTATCAAACACAACCAATCCACTCATGAAGAAAACCATGTATACACGGTTGAGGCTCAAATACTCACAAGTTTATGCTCGGACCTTAAGGAACTTATTACACCACATTCATATCAAAATTGAACAAGTTAAATAAAATATGTCACAATTTGAAAGTGTAGAGATTCTTAATCATAACTTGTCATCACTTATCACAACGACATGTCATCACTCACATTCAAAAATGACTCACAACCTCCCAAAAACAAACCACCAAAACAATCCTTAAACAAGAAATGCAAATACACACAAAACAAATAAGAAAAGACTAACCAAACAAGAAACACTTCAAACACATAACATGCAAAAATGACAAAACCATCCATCAATAAACAATGAAGCAAACATTCAAATCATCCATAACGATTAAGCTCACATTCATCCCCATCTTTGATTGAAAGTAAACCTCCCAAAACATAATATGTGAAGTAACATGTTAATCACAACAATCCAAATCAAATCAAATTATGCTAATCACATAGAAGTGGTAGGGTATAGAATGAACTCCCTCAATAAGTATTTAGTAGTAGAAGTTGTTAGCTCCGAGCTCAATTCATGTTTCCAATACCCTTCATACATGCTCAATAAGACAATTAACTCAACAATTTCATTAAAAATATGGACTATCATGCACTTCAATCAATCAATCATACCAAAATCAAAACCAAACTCATGAGAAAAATTTAAAATAGCCCTAAAAATACAAAAAGTATTTGCCTTCAAAATAAAGTATGTCACACCGCATCATATCCCCAAACTTATATTGAAACAAGAGTTTCAAGTTAAGTTTGCAAAAAGTGGTGTGACGAACTTACACACTTCAAACCAAGCACCCTTAGTATCTTCAATACGCGTCTTCCCCACAAGCACAATCAACCTACATGCAAAAAATGCAAGAAACAACAAATCCACCATCCTTATTGAAGATAGTTGGACAAATGCCCAAATATTATCTTTTTTGGGGCAAAAATTATACATCGCCAAACTTGCGGGCAAAATTTTTTTTTATCTCTACATGTGAATATATGAATTATATATAAGGCGATGCCGTGCGGTGCAATTTTAAGAAAAATCAAAATTGCATCATTATGACGGTTCGATTTTGCCTAATATAAATAAATTACAGTTTACACAAAGATATCATTAGTGACAATACGATTCGGATGATTTTCAATTGCTCACCCCTAATTGAATCGAAGGTTCATTTAGAGGAGGAAAAGTAAAAGGATAATAATATAGTAAAATAAAATACTTAGAAAATAAATGTTAATCTCTCTGTGTGTCTCTCCGTAGTTCCACATCACAGTCCGATAGTCCTCCTTCCCTGTACATGTGGAGCGCCGATCTGTTGATGGCCGATTGTTCTCCGGCGATGACGCCGCCGTATCTTACGAATGCCTTTTCATCTATTCAGAACAATTGCTTCTACCTTTAGTTCTACAAATCTGATTTACTAAACCCTTGACTTATCAATGGCGGTAAAACCCAAGTCTCGCACTATCCTTGAACCCCTCGCCGAATCCTCCATAGATTCCAATAATTCTCCGATCAAATGCGTCGCTCTCTCCAAACTATCCGACGACGAAACCCTTATTTACATCGGCACTCTTTCCGGCGTTCTGTTACTCTACTCCCTCCGAACTTCCCAAACCGCCTCTCCCCAAATCGCATTTATCAGACGATTTTCTCTACCCGGAAGCGGCAGTGGCTACGCAGTGAATTCGATCCATCCGCTTCCCCAAATCGGTAAAATTATCGTCCTCGTTGATGGATTCTTGTATTTGATTGACTCTGGTTTAGTCGAACCAGCTAAAAGAGTTAGTCTCTTCAAAGGCGTCACTGCCGTTTCTCGCAAATTTCGAAGTAAAAAATTCGGGTCCTCTGTCATCAGTATCGACGGTGATCAAACAAGTTCTGTGTATAACAATGGCAGTAATGTTGATCGCAACTGTTTGTTCGCGATTGGAATTGGGAAAAAGTTGGTGTTGGCAGAGTTGATTTTGAGTGGGTCCTTGGTAGTTTTGAAGGAGATTCAAGGAGTATTTGATGGAATTATTTCGACTGTGTTGTGGCTTGATGATTCTATTTTTGTCGGTACAAAGACTGGGTATTATTTACATAGTAGCGTTGATGGGCGTTGGGGGCAGATCTTTTCACTACCAGATTCCTTTGGGGCTCCACGACTGAAGTTGTTGATCAAGGAATCAAGGGTGATGTTAATGGCTGATAATGTAGGTATCATCGTAAACATGGATGGGCAGCCAGTGGGAGGCAGCTTGGTATTCAAGGAGGCTCCTGACTCAGTCAGGGAAATAGGAAACTATGTGGTGGCTGTTAAGAATTCCGAGGTTGAATTGTATCACAAAAAAACAGGATTCTGTGTCCACAGGTTTATGTTGGGAAGTGTTGGGCCATGCGTGCTAGCTGATGAGGAGAACGAGAGTGGAAAGCTTGTTGCCATCGCAACGAGTCTAAAGGTATTTCTAAAGCTTGTAATGAGTTTTGAGCTCAACTTCATGTTATACTGAAACATTAGATGTTTAATTGTTCTTATTTATAATTTTAAATGTTCGGTGGCTTACATGTCTGATTAAAAGAACCACGTGACGAATGACTAACATGTTTTTCTATCTAGCTGTTCATATGAAAAAATGCAGCATTTTGAAGTAATATGCTAGTGTAAAAAGAATCATTGGAGAAAGATTCAAACATATTATATTTATATCACTGTATTTATTTTAAATTATTTTACTGAAGTGTCAATGATGTTTCTTGAAGGGAAAATTTTTAGTGTATGGTAAGTAGTAAGAAATCAACTTGAATATTTGACTTAAATGTTATCATTAATTTTAGGTGAGAATGCTGACCTATTTGAGTTTATGGATTCTTATTTGGTCCTCATGAGGTCTATAATATTTTAAAATTGAAGCTTATCTGCTATGGAAAAGTTTCTGGAGAAGAACAGATTAAGGACCTCCTCAGGAAAAAGAGTTTCAAGGAGGCTATTTCCTTGGTTGAAGAGCTTGAGAATGACGGTGAAATGACAAGGGACACCCTCTCGTTTGTCCATGCACAGGTGGGATTCCTGTTGCTCTTTGATTTGCATTTCAAGGAAGCAGTAGATCACTTCTTGCGGGCAGAGAACATGCAGCCTTCTGAACTTTTTCCATTTATTTTGCCAGACCCAAATCGCTGGACGCTGCTGGTATTTGCTATATGTATATTTTATACTTGTTAAATAGATAGCACGTTCCCCCTTTTTCTGTTGTTATTTGTTTAGAGCATTGTCATATAGGTCACACTTAACTAATATTATAGGTAATTTTAAGATAATGATTCATTCTATTAATTGATGCTTATAGTTAAATGACTTTTTATTCATTTTCTTATATACATATATAAATAAAAATAAAAAAATCTCAAGAATTTATTTGTGGTCTCTCAATTAAAAATTGATAAATCTTCTTGAGGCTACTAAGTTGTATTCCACTTTATCTGAGTTTCTCTACCTCTATCCTAGATGACAATTAATAATCTAATCACTCAATTAAATATACTTGTCCAAGTCATAGAAAATGATTATCTTCCTGTAAAAATAACCTATTATGGGTAGTTCTTATTCTAACAGCAAATATAAGAATATATCATGTCCCATGAGATGTATACTTAAGACCATGAGAATTACAGTATAATGTTACTTCAGTTGCATTATGCCTTTGCTTGCTACTCATGCAGCTAGTAGATGTTGGAATTTTTACTTGATGTGGAATTCTATATTTTTCTTCCCATGGATGATGGATCCTTCTTGTATCCATGAAAACATTCGATTTTTTTGTGCAAGTGATATTTACTTGAAACAATGATTATGAATGCGCAATAAATTGGATGGACCAGGTTCCAAGAAACCGATATTGGGGCCTTCATCCTCCTCCAACGTCTCTTGAAAATGTAATAGATGATGGAATGACAGCTATTCAAAGAGCTGTTTTTCTTAAGAAGGCAGGTGTGGAGTCTGCTGTTGATGATGAGTTTCTCCTAAATCCACCCAGTAGAGCTGATCTATTAGAATTTTCCATAGAAAACATGATAAGGTTTTCTTTTCTTTTTTTTCTGTGTATTTATTTGATACTTATCATAAAGTTTCTTGTTTTGAATGGAAGTTTGCTGGCTTTTTTAGTGTTGCCGAGTCTGATGCTAAATATTACTAATTGCCAACTGTCATTTTGTAGATATTTGCAAGCTTGTCGTGAAAGAGATCTGGATGTTTCAGTGAGGGAGGGAGTTGACACCCTTTTGATGTACCTATATAGAGCTGTAAATCATGTTGAAGATATGGAAAGACTTGCCTCTTCGGAGAATAGCTGTGTAGTGGTATGGATTACTTTCTGTTTTTCCCTTAATTTGCTCGAGAGATTCTTTTATTGATTTCCTTCCTTTAAGTTGTATATGTTCTGTAATGAGGGGTAATATTTAAATTTAGATAGAGGCAAAGAAGCATCAGGAGTCTTGCTTGCTAGACTAAACTCTCACCACTGAAATTTTGTATTTCAACTACTTTACTTTCTATAGATACACATATTAATATATTATAATTATTTAAAATTGCACACCCAAGGGTGGCACATTTAGTAAGAGGATATACGAGTAATGACAGCAGGCATTTGAACAAAATATGTTAAAGAATCCAAGTACATTTCTTTATAAGTATTGATATCTACGTTGTTTATATTCATTTATGAAATTAATGAGCCATGTACTGTCCTAAACAATGACCATGGGGATCCAATGGGCAGTGCAGGAGGAGCTAGAAACACTACTTAATGAATCTGGGCATTTACGAACACTTGCTTTTTTATATGCTGGTAAAGGAATAAGTGCTAAGGCAGTTTCTACTTGGCGTACGTTGGCAAGAAATTATTTGCCACCCAGCTATCATAATGATCGATCTGAAGAAAGTGATTTGCAAGATCTTTCTAGAAAGATTACCTTAAATCGCGAGACTGCTGCGGTAGAAGCGACTAAGATTCTTGAGGAGTCATCTGACCAGGATTTGATACTTCAACACCTCAGATGGGTTCGTATCTAAGCCTTTTAGATCCTTTTAAATGAACTGTTTATTTATTTATAACAAGGCTTAAAACTCATTGTATTTATGCCATTATGCTTTTCAGAGTGTCACATCTAATTGCTGATATGATTTTAGTACCTTTTTTAGATTGCAGATATCAACCAGAGGCTTGCAGTTCAAATTTTGATATCAGAGAAAAGAACCAATCTATTATCACCAGGTAAGGCTAACTGAAAGCACATGTAGAAATCCTGATATTTTCTAAGGTGTTTTCAATTCCAGAAAGCCTTTCCAGGGGCATTAGATTTGAGGGAACCGTTTTTAGTTAATTTTTTTTTTTTTAAATAAAATTTTTTGATGATTTTTTTAAAAAAAATCATAATTTGTGACCTGGACAAATATTTTACTGTGAAGGACCCAGATATTACTGGAGTGAAACACAAGCAATGCCATTTGAGTTAGCCGTCTTCAGCTTGTATCACTCCACAGGCATCACATTTCTGGAGCAGTGTCCATTTGCAATTTCGATTCTTTTCTATTCTGTTTCTGGTCTTTTTTCCACTTTCCTTGTGTAAATCATTGTATGAGAATGATTTCTGTATCTCTTGATTTTGTAAGTTGCTTAAATTAATGAGCCTAAATTTCTTCATATTTCTTCTAGGGTATATATTAGCTGGTTTCCCCCTTTTTTATGAAATGTTCGAATGATTTCTGGTAGGTCATCAAACCGTTAGTTAGTCTATTTAAGATAATATGGATATTCTGCATGTATAATCCATATCCTATCTTGCTAGTTGGCAATTCAAATGACTTTTCTAGAATGAGTGATGGAATCTTAGAATTTTTCTGTATGAAATCAATATATTTTAAGTACTTTTCCTGTTTGCATTTTGATGGATTAGTCATTTGGATTGCAATCCCTAATGTACGTTTTGTGTACAGATGAAGTAATTGCTGCAATTGATCCCAAAAAAGTGGAAATTCTTCAAAGGTATTGACATCAGAAAGATTCTTGTTTTCTTTTGACTGTATGTCAACTGTCAAGCTGGCATCATTTGCGCTGCTGTTAATCATAATAAGATGCTGTGTAATATAATACAGATATCTCCAGTGGTTGATTGAAGACCAAGATTCTGATGAATCACAGTTCCATACATTATATGCACGCTTACTTGCTAAGTCAGCACTTGAAACTTATGACGTGGAGCCCTCTACTCTAGTTTCTGTGGCATTAGCACCCGAAAATGATATGAAATTCTCCGATGTTGGAATGGACTTAATATTTGAAAGTCCTGTCAGGGAAAGATTTCAGATATTTTTACAGTCATCGGACTTATATAATGCAGAAGAGGTTCTTTATATGATTGAAGCGTCTGAGCTTTGGCTAGAAAAGGTTGACTAGCATTTTTCTCATCAAATAATCAGCAATGCTTTAATTCAGAATGTGCCTTTTGCTGAAAGCTTTTGAAAAGTTTGTAACCATGTTAAACTCTGAATCTAATATTAAGTCTTTATTTAATATCAAACCTGATCTGTCTCAATTTTCTTTGTCAGGCTATTCTTTATAGAAGGCTTGGGCAAGAAACACTTGTGTTAAATATTTTGGCCTTGTAAGTTTGCTATTCCAATTAGAATATTTATCTCTGTGCAAATGTTATATAATACTTGCCCAATGAAGTAAATTAGACGATCTTCCTCTTCTTCTATTTAATACTTGTCATCTTTTTTTTTTTTGTTTGTGTCCGGAAAATAGTGAACGACAGAATGTCTGGGGTTCTATGAAGTAAATAGTACATGGCAGCTAGTTAAGCGTGTCTGAAAATTAAAGAACAACAGCATGCTTGGAGTTTTACTTGTAAAAAGTCGAAAGTACATGATAACTAGTTAAGTGAAGTTAGGTTATACTATAATTTACTATACAGTAATAAAGAGAGTGAAATTATCAATTTGCCTTATTATATCAGGAAATTGGAGGATTATGAAGCTGCTGAACATTACTGTGCAGAGATTGGCAGACCAGATTCTTATATGCAGTTAGTTATCTTCCTCTCTCTCTTTTCCTTGAGTGTTGGTTAACCTACTTTCTCCAGATCATAATACTATTTTTCTCTTTATCAGGTTGCTTGATATATATTTGGAGCCTGAGGATGGGAGAGAGCCCATGTTTAAAGCTGCTGTCTGCCTTCTCCACAATCATGGAGATATGCTCGATCCTTTGAAAGTGCTTGAGGTATGATTTCCCTTCCATCTTGCTCCATGTCACTAGCATTTAACTTTTCATTACCTTGTGGTTCTCTCGCAGAGATTGTCTCCAGATATGCCCCTCAGGCTTGTTTCAGACACGATACTGAAGATGTTAAGAGCCCAACATCACCATCATCTTCAAGGACAAGTATGCTTTTTTGATAGACTCTTGCCAGTTTGTTAATATTCATTCTTTTTCTTTTCCAAAATAACATCCCTTTTTATGAAGTTGGTTGATAAAGATTTGGTCCTCTGCCATTTTGCTTTTATCTTGGAAGTGCTCCTTTGTCATAATAAATATTTTGGAGAATTATTTGTTTGTAGAATCCTACATTTGGCATTTTGGTCCAGTTGCTTAGTCCGAGGAATATATATTGTTCATCAAACCTTATCTTAGGTGATAAAGAATTTTTGTTAATGGGTATTTATATAAATATTTTTGCCATCAATTGTCAAAGTTCCGAGACATGTGCTGACTGCTGAATCAGGCCTTCGATGATTGCTTATATATTTTGTGTTTGACAGATTGTTCATAAGATGTCTCATGCTTTGAACATTGATGCAAGCTTGGCGAGGTTGGAAGAGAGATCCCGCCACATGCAGATTAACGACGAAAGCACTTGTGGCTCTTGCCATGCTCGTCTTGGTACTAAACTATTTGCAATGTACCCTGACGACTCCATTGTTTGTTACAAGGTTTGTCGTACCTGTTTTTTTTTCTGGTTAAACCGAACATTTCAAGGCAAGTTGAATAGTATTTTATTCTGTGGGGAGAAATAGGAAGGTAGCACTATAAGGATTCTTTTGAAAAAGATCTTTGGCAAAATGATTCATGGGGTAACCTTTCTTGCAGTGTTACCGTAGGCAAGGTGAGTCGACCACTGTAAGTGGTCGTGATTTCAAGAAAGATATTTTAGTTAAGCCCGGTTGGCTGGTTAGTAGATGACAATGAAATATATGTCACTGCAAACCAAACACTTGATGAGACAATGGGTTTATGTTCAAGAAATCCAGTTGATGAGTCAAGCTCGTTTTCCATCAGAATCTCATACGGCCTATACTTCCTTTCTTGAAAGACCGACGGGGGATCTGCAGGCAGCGTAGTTGCTGTTGTCGAGATTCATCCTACAAACAGATCGACCAGATCTTGATGACCATTGAGCGAAATCATAGATGGAGGCAATGGTTGTACGTAGTTGATTTACTTTTTTGTTGAAGAAGAGATGGAGAATACAGTTTTACGGCCTTATCGTAATTGTATATAATGTTGTAACCTATTAAATACCGTATTATTGCTGCCTACTTTTAACTCAGGTTTTGTAGTGTACAAGTATATGAGGGGATCACTTTGGACCTTCCCCACTAAATTCTAAGTTCGAATTTTCTGTATGTACTGAATTTTAGAATAATCACTTTAGCTCATTTTGTCGATTTTTTGTGGTTATTGGCTTAAAATTATAATTATACATTTAAGATTAATACCAAATCTTGATGATATTAACAAGTTGTGAACCACAATATAAAGATTAAATTATTTGATAAAATGTGACATTTAGTACAAGATAAAATAAGATTATACATGGGTCTCACTCTTTATTATCTCGATTTATAATAATTGCATTGAATATAGAAAAAGCTCTCACTCGGTAAACTGTTTTATGCAGCCTGAGAAATTCCTATACGAACCAATTATTATTATTAATATTATTATTATGAGAGGATTAGGGTACAATCGGTTATATCAATTGAATCGGTACAACCTTGGTTCTCACCATTCTTAATTAATTTCTGCTCCCTCATTAATGTTGTTTTTTATTTTATTTTTAAATTTATTTTATTTAAATGACTATTATACCCTAAACCCTAGGGATAAATTATATCCTAAACCACAAGAGTAAAATTACAATTATATTCCAAACCCTAAAAATAAATTATACCATAAACCACACGAGTAAAATTATAATTATATCCTAAACCCTAGGAATAAATTATACCCTAAACCACAAGGGTAAAATTACAATTATATCCCTAAAATTAAATAATAAAAAAAACAGTAATAGCAACAGTTAAAAAAAAAAAGAGGAAAACACACACTGAAGGTGAATGAAAGAGATTGTACCGAGGATTGTACTAAAATGAAGGCTATATACAAGTCATTGTCTATTATTATTATTATTATTATTATTATTATTATTATTATTATTATTATTATTATTATTATTATTATTATTATTATTATTATTATTATTATTATTATTATTGTTATTACTCCATTTTGTTTATGCACCCATAATTGTTGGTGGCGGGGTTGGAGCTTTAAACCTTACAACCATACACTACCCCTACTTTTTTTTTTGATGTACCACATGCATGCACCCTGATTCGGAACCGTTGGTTCCGATTTCAAGGTAGGGAGAATCGAAATTGAATCGGGATAGGAAGATTTCGATTTCGGTTTTAATTTTTTTTTTAAAGTTTTAGCGTAAAAAAGTAAAAAAATAATTTTTTTTTGAAAAATCGGCGGTTCTAATCGGAACTGCCGGTTTTTTCCTCAATGAATGAGGAACCGAAACCGAACCTTCCTTTACCGGTTTCGATTTATTTTTTACCGGTTTCAAAACCGACGGTTCCGGTTTCGATTAAAACTGGCGTTCCCCAGTTTGAGCCGCCGGTTCTGATTTTTTGGTGCATGTCTAGTTATAGAACCCACAATTATAGATTGCACATGCAGGTTTTGAAGTTTCGAACTGAAGACCTTACCATCGTCCATTAATAGGATCCCTTTTTTTTTTTTGATACACCCACAATTATTTATCTTACCTGCGAATTTTGAATTTGAGACTCAAACCCTCGACGCAAGATCAATTCCTGGGATTTTATTATTATTATTATTATTATTATTATTATTATTATTATTATTATTATTATTATTATTATTAATATTGATTATTATCCATAAATGGCAGTAAAACGTACTCCTTCCGTCCCGAGCAAAAAGCTACGTTTACTGTAACTTTTGTGAGAGCTTTATGCAGTTAAACTATATAGTTTGACCGGGACAGAGGGAGTACATAGTATAGACATAAGGATATGAATAATTATTACAGATATAATACGTACTCCCTCCGTCCCGCCCATATCCGGGACAGAGGGAGTACATAGTATAGACATGAGGATATGAAGAATTATTACAGATATAACACGTATTCCCTCCGTCCCGCCCATATCATAGTATAGACATGAGGATATGAAGAATTATTACATATATAACACGTACTCCCTCCGTTTCGCCCATATTACAACATTTATTGTAGTTTTTGTGAGAACTTTATGCACTCAAACGTCACAATTTGATCGGGACAGAGGGAGTATTGGTATGTGAGATTGAATCTTTTAACTTGTGGAGGCAACACGACGCTCTCTCTCCCCTTTTCTCTATCTCCTTTTCTCTCTCATGGATAGATTGAGTAGAGGAGAGAGAATCCCAATCACAAGTCTCCAACTCAGCTTCCCTTAATCCCTCCCACCTTATCCTATCCCATTTCCACCAACTAACTTCTCTTCCAAAATCTAAAAACCATCTTTCCACACTCCACTCATCTCCCTCCCTCTCTCACAACCCTTTCTCTCTCTCTCCTCTCTTTCTGTGAGCTCTGAATCAACCAACAATGTCGCTCACAATCCCCACTAACCTCTCTAAATCCATTTCAACACCCAAATTATTGCCCTCTAGGCCAAGACTCTCCACCATTGTTTGTCAAGCGAGTTCCCCCAACCAGGACCAATCGTCCACTACTTCTCAGCTCAAGGCATTCTCCGCTGCGCTCGCCCTCTCTTCCATCATCTTCTCCGCCCCCGTCCTCCCCGCCTCCGCCGACATCGCCGGACTCACGCCATGCAAAGAATCCAAGCAGTTTGCTAAGCGCGAGGCGCAGGAGGTCAAGAAGCTTGAAAAGTCCCTCAAGCTTTACGCTCCTGACAGCGCTCCTGCTCTCGCCATCCAAGCCACCATCGAGAAAACCCACCGCAGGTGAGCGTAATCGTCTTTTAGGGTTTCAATTTTAGCAGATGATTACGAATTAGGTTAAATTCAGGGGAATTAGTAGACTGCTCTGCTTTTTAGGGTTTCAAATTAGGTAAAAATTTAGGAGACTATTTAACTGTTCTGCTTGTTTAGGGTTTCAATTATCATACAATTGATTGAACAATTCACTGAATTATGTGGTTGATCGATCACTGCCAAATTATATTTGTTCATGGTGTGATTGTTACTGCAGGTTCGCCAACTATGGCAAACAAGGGTTGTTATGTGGGTCGGACGGGTTGCCCCATTTGATAGTGAGCGGTGACCAAAGACACTGGGGTGAGTTTATTACCCCGGGTATCCTGTTCTTGTACATTGCTGGATGGATCGGGTGGGTCGGAAGGAGCTATCTCATCGCCATCAGAGACGACAAGAAACCGACTCAGAAGGAGATCATCATTGATGTCCCACTCGCTAACAGCCTCGTCTGGAGGGGCTTCATCTGGCCTGTTGCTGCCTACAGAGAGCTCATTAGGGGAGAACTCATTGATCCCAATGTTTAAATCGAACATTTGAGGTATATATACTGTTGTTATTCGTAATGTTGTTGCTGCTCGTATGGAATGGGGTTCTAAATTGATCTTCGTGCAGGTACGAGGATGGAGTTGGATGGATGGGAAGAGGAGGTTTAGTGTGGGAATGTCTTGTATCTATTGTCTCAATACCTGTAAACTTTATCTTGTACTTGGGATTTCATTTGAACAAGAAAACCTTTGTGAAGAATCTGTCTTTTCTTGATTGCTGACATCATTAGTTTACAATACATAATCTTGATATCATTGAATCAGAAATCCCATATGGAAATATACTACTTATGAGTGGAGATCATATATGATATATGTATAGATAGATATATATTGTGAGTGATTGTGATATATCTAAGTTGATGACCACATTGGTTGTCTGAATGAGTCTTGTTCCACTGCCATATCTGTATCAAAAGATGGTAGTGTAGAATGAGATGATACTAATGTGTATGATGATGAACTATTATTGGGGCTCATGGCTTGGCCAGATGCGGCCCTGAGGTGCAGCACCTCGGCTTGTGCTATGGCCAATTGCTTCCGAAGGGCGTCGAACTGCTGCTGCAGATACGAGATTGCCCCCACGCATCCGTAAACTGGATCGCGCACTCTTGCATTGGCTTCGTACACCATGCTGCTTACTGCGTCTTCTCTTTGCTCTTCTTGCAACTCCTGAATATTATTGAACAAAAACAAAAATTGGAGTTAATATTAAGTGTAATATAAGGTGAAAAGTATTTTTGGGCTCCCAAGATTCAATTTCTCACAGAGATTCAGTCCTTCCATTAGATTTCTCAAAGTTTTACCAAATGCAATATAAGGTGAAAAGTAATTTTGAGTTCAACTAGAACGTACGGTACCGGTGCATTTGTACTATATATCTAAGTTATTAGATCAAAGTAAAATTTAATCTCTACCATTAAATTAAATAATAAAATTATGAAAACTAAATAAAATAACAATCCACTAATGCCTATTATATCAAAGTAAAATTTAATCTCTACCATTAAGGTCATTCTGGGGTGCATCTGGTGCACCGGTGAACCCTCAACATTTATAAGGTAAAGTGGGGTTAGTAAAGTAGTTTTTTATTAAATTTTTAAATTATATTATATTATTTAATGGTGAAAATCAAATTTAAAATTAATCTGACAATTAAGATCGTCCAGGTGCACCACTGTTAAATTAAATAATAAAATTATTAAAACTAAATAAAATAACAATCCACTAATGCCCTCTTTATAGGGCATTGGATCAGTTATTTCTGATTCATAATGTATATTCTACTTTTTAACATGAAATTCTATATTATTATTTTTTGGATTAATTGTCACACCTTCCAAGGGTTTATTATTCATTTATAATGTATAGTTTTTATATTATGATTACCAATAAAATAAAACATGAAACGTGAAATATTGAATTCTAAGCCCCTATACATATCAATTCTAAGATGCAACACATAATCACCATAAACTTTCTAACTGAATGTAATAATTCTATATATGCAATAAAACCTTCAATTTCTAATTGCGATACAAAACTTGAATTTCAAAGATTTTTGTTAACTTTGTCAACTGACAAAATGAGTTGTTATTATGAAACACGATTAGAAAATATTAATCAATTAAAATATAATTGACCTGTAACATCTTGCTAACGTTGCTAGCTCCGAACACCTTGTGCACACTTGCGAACTTATACGGGTCTTCCGCCGGAAAATACGGTGCAAAGATGCACTCCGGTGAGCACCGCCGCCGGAGGAGCTTGCAGGCGGCGCACGGTGCGGTGCCACCTTGTTTTCTACCAACAACTTCTTTCATCATTGCGGTTTGCTTATTATACCTTCATCTCAATTTTTCTACATATCCAAATCAAGAAAGGATCTTTATTACCACATTTAGATTGATCAAGTGAAAAAAATATGAATCAAGAAATGACTAATAAAGATGAAAACAAGAAAGGTTATGGGAGAGAAGAAAATAAAATAGTAGTGTAAGAATGTGGGAAAAGTGGGCAGGGTTGATGTGAGGGTGGTAGACTTTTTATAACCAAAATTTGGGTCTGTAATTCTGTGGGGCCCAATTTCTTGGAATTCCATTTGCATCACTTCTTAATTTATTAATTAAGATTTTCTTAATAATAATAAACTCTTTTAAATTTCCTAATTTAAGAATTCGTGAGAAGACAGTTTTTGGCTGTATATGGAATTAAGTTGATCAAATTTGGTTCGACCATCATTCTTACATAAGCATGCCATGCGTAGAGATTAATATTATTTATAGTTTTATTCAATCAAAAACACTTGTTTGTGGCATTTGAATGTAATATTTTCTAAATATGGTAGATATGGGATTTAAGCTAGCTTTAATCATGCTAAGCATTTAAAATTTTAGTGTTTAGCTTCCATATAATATGCATTAAAAATTTGGATAAATAAAAATATATACAATTATTGTATCAAAAAATAAATTCAATTATATATGTAAATAAAATAATGTGAAATGAGTACTGAGATATGACCATCTATAATTAAAATATATTTATTATATATATATAATATTTTTATAAATAGCTAAAGTAGTGTTTATAATAAAATGATTTATGACACCCTATAATTATAAATTTGCCATGTTATAAATATATCATTTTAAAAATAATAAACTTTAACAAAATTAATTGAAAATATATAAGTAAATGAATTAAATGTTGTTGTTAAATCATTTTAAACAATTTTATAATTTTAAGTCATTATCATCATAGATTTTATATTTTTAGGCCCTAATAATTAAAAAAATATTCCAAGCTTCGTATTAAAAGTTAATTGATAGATAATAAACAACTCATAATGAGCTGTGAGACCGCTCGAAGTATGCTTATTAAATATGTAGATGGTTCCTTCATTCCATTTTAATGGTTACATTTCTTTATTTGATATATGAGATCCATACAAATTAATTACTTATCTCTTTATGGACCCACACGCTAATACAACTACTCACTATACATTAAAATATTACTTACCTCAATAACATTAAAATACTATACTTCTTAATCCACGTGCAAAAAAAACATAACTATTAAGATGAGACGAGGGAGTATGTTTATTTGTAATTTAAATGTATCAATAATAAACCATATTATAACATTTTAAAATTATATTTTAACTCATCATTCATCGTACTTTAAAAAATATATTTTAATAACTAATATTAATCATACTTTATTTATATAATATATATATTTTAATAACGTCTCAAGTAACTAATGTCCCATCACAAAGCTTGTCTTAAAAAATAATCTTATTACATTAAAACATAATAGTGGATAATTTGGTTTTGAACACATCATGATTACATGTTAGAGAAACTTCTATTTATTTTTGATAAATTCTTATCCAACCAAAAGAAAAAGGAAAAAGTAATTCCGAAAGAAAGAAAGAAACGTTTCTCTACTTTGTGTGCTGCACGCAATCACGCTTTTACAACATCTTTAAATTGTAATTTGTTTTTTACAACTTTTTATTTATAAATAGATGACGTGTCAACATTTTAGAGGGGTTTACTATTAAAATGTGAATAGAGGAATAAATAATTCAACCATTCGGTCTAAAAGATCTTCAATCAATTATTTTCATCTCGAAATCGCTATATATTGAGTATTAGTTTGGTTTTTCGAGGAAATAAATATAAATAAATTTGACTTAGCTAGAGGTATGGTTTGAAATTCGAGATTTTAAGATTATTAATTGACTTTGCCTCCACTTTGTACTAGTAAGAATAGTAAATTAAGGTAACCATGTAAGAGAGCAATGATATTTTAATAGAAATTGATTTCATGTTTACATTTACTGTATTAAGAAAAATTATATTTTACTTATTTTTAGGGATGATATGGTATGTATGTTTAGGTAGTAAATAAATGATAAAATATATTATATATGTTAAAAAAGTGATGTTAAATTTAAAATAAAACATTTTAGAAGAATACTTAGTTAGTAGCATTTTCTAATTGTTGAAGTGTGAAGTTGAATTTGAAACGAACAAAAACAGAAAGTGTGAAGTTGAAGTTGAGACTAGAGAAGTATCATATTATGAGGAGTGATAAATGGTGAAATAATTTATTTGATGAGTAATTAGAAATTAATAATATTTTTAATAAAAAGCGATAAATATAAATAAAAAGCAATACTAATATTTTTAAGTGAAATTGATAAATGTTATTTCACTGGAAACGGTTACATCAAGTACTTACGTACGATGCGAATACAAAATCTAACCAATCTATCCAACCTACTTAAGCATAACGCTTAAGGTGAATAATAAAAATTCATCAAGGATTCATATACAAAGATGCTATCTGAAGCTTGATTCTGTCTGCAATGTGATTCGGGGACAACACCCTTGTGCCAAACAGAAGAACATTTCTTTCCATCCAAATGTAGTAGATCATGGTAGAAAAGGTGATGAAAAGAAGTCTTCTTGCCTTTTTGTTGCTTCTGGTATCCTGCAATATCTTACGGAAGGCATCTGTGACTGATGTTAGCCTTCGTCTTCTCCATCCAATCCATCCTCTTACTTCATTCCAAATGCGTGTGGTATAAGGGCAATGAAAGAAGAGATGCGATGTAGTCTCTTGATCGAAGCAAAAACCACATCGTTTGTCTTCTCCTGTGCACCAAATCATATCCTTTGTAGCAACTCTGTCTATATGCACTAACCATAGTCTGAAGCTGAACTTTCTCACAATCCATTTGTGCCATATCTGTTTATAGACAAAGCTTGAGTCCGCTGTGTATCTACTCCTCAGATGATCATACATATGGCTGGCTTTGAATATTCTATTGTCACAACACTTCTCCATAATATGAATCACTCCTTCATCTCCTTCTGATTCATTCCCTATGGCATTTCTAATGGCAATGAGCACTCTCCATAAGTATGTAGAATTATTATCTGGAGAGGTCATTGTCCACTGAGAAGATGAGAGGTAGACAGAGTGAATCCATTTCACCTAGAGAGATGAGACTTGTTTGTGTACATCCTACAATGATGCTGCCAACAGGGCCTTATTCCAAGTGGTGATGTCCTTCAACCCTAGCCCCCCTGCATTCTTAGGTTGAAGGATGTCATTCCAGCTTACCGGGCTCACCTTCATTCCCCACAAGAACCTGCGAATAATAGTCTCCACCTTTTTGACCACCACAATTGGGATTTTGACCATGCCACACCAAAAAGATAGAATACCATATATACCAGAAGTGATCAATTCCAATCGACCCGTGAATGACAAAAGTTTAGAAGACCAAGAATGTATCATGTTGTTAATGTCATTCAGAAGGGTGTAAAATCCTCCACTCCTATTCTCTTGCTACAAATAGGGATGCCCAAGTATTTGAAAGGAATGGTACCTGTACTGAAACTCCCGAGGTAATGAGATTAGATTTCTGAGGATTTGCAGTTAACCCAGAGACTTCAGAGAATCCTTTCAATACACTTTGCAGTTGTTACATCTCCATAACCCACAATCAGAAGATCAGATGTGAGACATCTACACGTTTATAGATTCTAGAGTGGAACCTGTACTCATGAAGATCTACTGCTCTACTCATCAATCTACTAAAATACTCCATGCAAATAACAAAGAGAAGCGAGGAGATCGGATCACCTTGTCGAAGACCCCTCTTGCCTTTGAAAAACCCTCTGGTTTCCCATTGATGAGTAAGGAGTAGGAAGTAGTGGTAACACACTGCTCAATCCAAGTACGAAAAATGGAGGGAAAACCTAATCTCGTAAACAATTCAAAGAGATATCTCCAGCTAACAAAGTCATAAGCTTTGGAGATGTCAACTTTAACTGCCATCTTAGAGGAGATAGCCCCTACTCTCCGTCCATAGCCCCTAACGATCTCCTCTGCAAGCATGACACAGTCTCTCAATTTCCGTCCTTTAATAAATCCAAATTGAGATTGATTTATTAAGGAAGGAAGACAAATTCTGAGCCGAGCCGCCAAGACTTTTGAGATGATTTTGTATACAATGTTGCAGCATGAAATGGGTCTAAAATCTTGGACTCTCGGTTCATGGCTCTTTTTGGGGATCAAGGAAACAAATGTAGCATTCAACTGTTTGAGCAACTTCCCTTTCCGAAAGAAATCCTTCACTGCCGCCACCACATCTCCACCAACCACATTTCATGCACTCTGAAAGAAAGTTGAGGTGTAACCATCGAGACCAGGAGATTTGTTTTTGTTGATTGACCACAATACTTCCTTAATCTCTGCCTCATCTATCGCCACCACATCTCGATCCATCGGGGTGCATTATAATATTTAATATGTAGATGAGAAGAGATATATAATATTTTAATGTAAAGCGAATAGTTGTATTAGTGCTGTGTGAGAGCTTTAAAATGCATTTTCTTTTGGTTTTCAGAAATGCTATTTTACATTTTCAGTAATTTTCGGATTAGGCAGATTTGCACATTTTGGTACTTTAAAATAGGTAGGTAGGTTTGTATTTCCAGATTTGGCATAACTAAACAAAATGAATACAATAGATCCTATTTGTAAGCATTATTTAATTATTACACGTAAATGCTCTATATAAGTAGACTTAAATATTACAACCATGCTCTATATAAGTAGACTTAAATATTACAACCATCATAAGCCATCATTTATAAATTTTTATGACGTACTATAAAACTACGACATCAATAATTTATCTAGTTTAAAACTCCACATAATCCAAACACTTCTTAAGTCGATTTTGAAATTCTTTAAAATTAAATCTATGGTCCTCAATAAATATATGACAAACTCTATTGTGAGACATTATATAGTGTATATATATATATGAGAGATGTTAGTGAAACATGTTAAAGCATGTCTAGTATATAAATAAAGTATGCTTAATGATTATTAAAATATATTTTTTAAAGTATGATAAATGATGAATTAAAATATGTTTTTAGGATGGAGTATAATATATTTTATTATTGATATACTTTAATTAAAAATAAATATATTTTACTTATATAATAAGCATATTTTAGTAATAAATATGTCCGTCTCACAAAAAACTCATCTCACAAAAGGATGTCTCTATTCTCTAAATATATTATTAAATAATCAGTTGGACTGATTCATTTATTCCAAAATCAATTCCTCCCAAATAAAATGAATAAAATGATTTTAAAAAAAAAACATTTACTTTTGGGTTGAACGAAGCATAGAAAAATTTAACATATGATTAAAACTCAATGATGTTGCTTGTTTTATGTAGCATTACTTGTTATAAGTTTTTGTTACGTTAATATAAGATACGTTGATATTATACCTTTCAAATTACGTTACTAAAAGTTAACTCTTCAAAATTATTAATAATTAATTCACCACTTTGAATGGTCTTTGGATTTCCTTCTTTCATCGGTAAGATATTTATTTACGCTTTGTACATGCATTAAAAAGTATTTCTCCATTATTTTATATAAAATAGATTGCTGTGTTAGCGATGAATAGTTAACATGTATGTATGGGACCTTTGTTTAAAAGAAAAAAATAAATACTAGACGAAAAAGAAAAAAACTTATGCGAAAGGAGAGTTTCTTTCGAAAGGGTATACTTCCTAATACGGATATTTGTTCGATTATCAAGACAGTGAATTTTTAATTACTTTGACGACCACAATTATTTTTTAATTTGCAGCTTTCAATTAATCTAATAAAATAAAATTAAATATTTTGATATATTTTCCTCCAATCACAACGTGTTACCAATTTAGAGATATTAAACGAGTCAGTCCTAACGAGCTTTGGGTTAATCGGGCTTCGGGTTAAATTTGGTCTATTTAAACGGGCTACGAAACCGTGAACCTAACTCTAACCTTAACAGGCTACGAGTTTAAACGGGCTACGAAAAAAAATATTTAAAAATTTATAAATTATAATTTGTTATAAATAATAGGAGTATAACAAATTCAAAATTAACTAATACATTATTTTAAATTTGAGGAAATTAATATTAATACATGCAAAATATCGTTAAAAAATAATAAATTAAAAGAATTTGTGACAATTAAATTAATCTTAATATATTTATTTAAATATTATTTTATTTATTAGAGAAAATTATGGGTTAGAATGAGAAAAATGATGAGAAAGAGATAAAAATTAAAAGATGGTGAGTTTGCTCAATGTAGGTTGGGGGTAGGATGGGAGGTGATGGTTGATGTATAGATTATGAGTTAAAATTAATTAAACATAATATAATAATAATTTCTAGCCCTACGGCTTGGCCCGGTTAGTCCACGGCGCAGCCCTATTAGCCCGTGGGCTAATCGGTTCGGATCACAAAGCCCAGATGTTAAACGAGACTAAATTTTTTGACTCTAACCTTAATTTTTTTCAAGTTAAACAAGCCGAACTCACGGTTTCGCGCTTATTAACTACTCTAGTTACTATCTCTAGACTTATGTATATATAACAACGTCGATTGAAGAAGATTTGAATTTGTAATAACACTCACCAACCCTCTACCAATTTAGATACTAACTTTTAAAGAGCAAATGTCATTTTAAATTCAAATTAGTTAAGATTCTTTACTTAAGAGTTCTTTATTATTATTATTTTTTAAAAAAAATTAATTTAATTTTATTGTATATGATAAATAACAAAATCAAGGAAATAATAATCAGTGAAGTAATAATTCAGCATAATAATTAGCAATATTTAGATCACTCTTACCTTTTAAGTACAATCCCATGCATTGAAATAAAATTTTTCTTTTTTTAAAAAAAAAAAAAATCTTTTAATGATTTTCAGACATGAAAGTCCCACATGCTCTTTGTGCTTTGGAAATTCTTGTAAGCATGCTAAGATAATTAAGACCATTCTTTTTAAGCTGCCATTACAAAGAAAGAATGTTCCCTTACTAAAGTACTTTTGTAAAGTCTTATTAGTCCAAGAGATAAATATAAATATTAATACTTAGAGGCAAGTACATAAATATATAGATTTAGCAACTAAAAAGAAAAAAATATATTTTTATTAATTAAAAAGAATAGCTATTACTCCCTCCGTTCGTTCACTCGTAAGAGTATTATTTTTCCATTTCTGACGTGCGGTTGAAAGGATATCATTCCCTTTTTTTCAAAAAGTAGGCCCATTTATAGCCCACCACTTTATGCTAATGCGACTACTCTATTTTTTTACATCAGAAAAAAGATTTTATTAACAAAGGTAAGAGATTTACCCACGTGTTACATCAATAGAACAATAGATAACAACAAAAAAAAATAGAAAACTTATAAGATACAATCTACAACATCTCCTCTTCGTCACAATCTCTAACTTTTCCGCACTAAATTTCTAATATCTTCATTCCACTTCTGAACATCTGCTTCTTTTAATAATCCATTATTCTTAAGAGTAATTCATCCCCAAACTTGTGTTTTAATCTCCCCCAGTAAATTCTCCAAACTCCAATCCCCTTTAAATACAATATTGTTTCGTGTTTTCCAAATAACCCATATAGTACAAATCCAAATACAAGAAGCCACAAAATTCCCCAATGCAACCACTCTATACATATTAAATAATAGTAATACTTTTTAATCGGCGTAAAAAGTAAAGGAGACGCTCGGATGGAGGGATTGACATTTAGTAATTAACATTGTATACAACTAATGTTGTGTTTGTGTGTGTATATCTCTTTGCAAGACAGTTCTATAAATAGGACTAGAAGTGACAGATAAATACAAAGACTTCCTCTTCCTAAGTAGTTGTTCTTTAAGATGTCTGATTTTTGCATCAAATCTAGCAGAATATCCAACTTGTGTCAATTGTTTGGACTTCTCCTGCTCTCTCAACCACATTGGACTATCAATAACATCTGTCCCTGAGTTCTTCATCTCTTGAAGAATGTGATCGTCAATCGGATAAAACGAGCGCTGCACGACGAGGTGAATGAAGTACGGAAGGAGCTAAACGACAACCACAAGCAATGTAGTAGTCCAATAAACAGGCGCCGGTCCAATCTGTTCGGTGAAGATGTGGAACACATTGGCAGAGTACGTCGGGGAGACGACTCCGTACGTGTAGAGGAAAACATACCAGCAAAGAATGCTACCCCAGATGAGGAAATGACTAATCCATGTGAAATGTGAGATCATTAGAGCAATCTGGCAGTTAACTGTCCAGATAATGCATGTGTATGTGATTGTTCCTATGTGTTCGATGTCTGCTGCGTTCCCATCTTTGTCGAACGAAGATGGAGTGATCGCAAAGATGTTAAGCACGAATACAGCTAAAGAAACGACTACACCGTTTGAGATCCATCCAATGATCCTTTTCCAGCTGAAGCATATATCCTTCTGGCCTTGCTTGTAAAGTGCTGGAAACTGTTTAACGACAGATGAGTTAGAAAACGAAACACTTGTTTGGATCGATGTTACGTGCTTAGACGTACCTTCAAACAGACGTCGGATGAAACGTCCTGTTCGAGAACACCTAAAGAGATGACAGGCAAAGATGTCAAAAGGACATTGAACATGACCACGTACCAATCATCATACAAATCTTGTCCTGCGAAGCCAGTAAAGATGTTGTAGTAGAATAGAGTGAGACCAAACGCAACGTTTTTGTACACAAAGTACAGAATCTGCATCAAATAATTTGTCGGAATTATTAACAACGGATTGAAGTTTAAACTGTGATTATCAATTTGATTGAACATTAAGATGATCACCATCTTGGAAATCCTTCTGTAACACCAGTGTCCATGAACGATCAGCAATCGTTCCAAGAAACGAAACTCGGGCAGTGAGAAGTCGCTCGCCATCACCGCCTGTCTTACTCCAGGACATCAGTCCTATAATGAACTGAAATCAAGAATGTAAGAACATGTTTAGTAATAGTACCTGCATGCCTTCCATGCCACTGATGCCAACTCCAATGTCAGCTTCTTGAATCATGCCAACGTAGTTAGCTCCATCACCGATAGCCAGGATTGTCTTACGCGAGTAATCCTTAACACTCGTGATCTATAAATACAAAACGACGTGGTGGTTCAAGAGACTAATAAGACATGAGCAAATAAAGGCAATCAATGTGGATTAAATGTGCCTTACCAGTGCTTTCTGCTTAGGAGAGACGCGACAACATATGACGACGTCACAATTCATGGCGACGGGCAAGAATTGGTTCCTCAGATCACTGCTCAGACATAGCTCAAGAGCTTTTCCATCCACCACCAAAGCAAAAGGCTCATCCTCTCTGTTTTCTTCAGTGATTAGTTGGTTATAGCTTCGTAGTTGGCTCCGAATCTCTCCTTTCGCATCCTGAAAAACTAAAAACGACGAGTACTTGATCCCAATTCAACGTTCGACTTCAGTCATCAGTCTTTTAAGCTTAACACACACACACAACAAGTAGGTGTTGATTTTAATCTGGTCTTCACCTTCATCTGTTGGTTAATGGAAGACTCTTTACTTGAGGACAAGTGGAGTTGCTTCATGTCATGTCGTAGTAAACTGCATGCAAATCTGTAACAAGAAAGACAACACATGCATTTAAGTTAATAAGGAAAGGGGGCGGGGGGGGGGGGGGGTGTTGAGGGTACAAAGACACAGGGACTAATCACCCTATATTTATTGCTGTTTCTTTTTTATCACCAGTTAGCAGCCAGATTTTCAACCCTGCTTCTGCAAGTTTATCAATGCATTCAGGAACCTGATATGATCATAATCATTGCAATAACAATTAATATTAGTATCATGGTTAATGTAATAAAACAATTCATTATGAAGATAAAATTCAAGAAACACACCCCCTTTTGCAACTTATCTTCAACTGCAACAGCACCTAGTAAAATCAAATCTTTCTCTATCATCTCAGATGCAATCTCAAGCAACACATCTCTCTCAGGACAAACATTGGCCTTAGCATTCACGAAAAACCGACTTCAGTTTTCGTATTCACGCCCCTCGATCTTCTTATACGCGAACACCATAGTACGCAACCCATCTTCCGCGTACTTCGACAGATGCATGACCGTTGCCTGCTGGTACGTCCTACCATCGTTGGCCAGCCTATCGAAAATAACCCTTTACAAAAAAGGAAATTCATTACATAAACAAATTATTCTCAAAGTGTGAATAGAGTAAGAGTAGTCATACTCATCAGCTCCTTTGCAGAAAAGGAAGATTTCACCATCCTCATTGCTTACTATCACTGACATTCTCTTTCTTGAGCTGTTGAATTCCAACAGATTTAGAAGCTTGTACTCTCTGCATCAAGTGTGGTAACTCATGGTTATAAAAGAATACACAAAATGTTACAAAATGGGAAAATATAACATGACGATTTCCACCTCTGCACCTCTAATGCTGATGTGGGATCCAATTCTTGAAGAACAATAGTAGATTGAGTTCTTTTGCAAAACTTGAATCCAAACTCTCTAGCTGCAATCAGAAATGCAACCTCTTCAGGGGACTCTGCCTCGTACGTCTTGTTTTCTTCGACAGGGATTCCGGTATGGCACAGAGCCATGACTCTAAAGAACATCATTATATCAGTCAGATTAGACCTATAAATCCACATTTTATCCATAAGTTTACTATCTCTGAAGTTGAACCCTTTGATGATATGATCTTTTTGTGAGTTAGAGATTCTTGAATTGCCATGATGGACACCTAATACATCCTTCTCTGTACTACCATCCCCTGTGGACAGATCAAACATCTCGACGCTTCGCCCCGTTGAATCCGATCCATCCATGCTAAACCTATGCCTCTCCACATCAATGTTCATTCTCCTAGAAGCTGCAAGGTCGACTTCAGTCACTTCTCCGCCATACGTGATCCCTTCGATTGAGCACTTCTTGAACTCCATTTGGTTACATGTTAAGGTTCCTGTCTTGTCTGATAAGATCATCTCAACCTGTCCAAGCTCTTCGTTTAAGTTGGACGTTCGTGCCTCCACCGCCTTCCCCGTCGCTTCATCGCACAATGCACGATCCTTGTTGATCAACATTGCTTGCAGAACCTTCACAACTTCAATGGAGACATACAGAGAGATAGGGATAAGGTAGCCATACAAGACAAGAGCCCTCACAAACTGTAGGAAACCCGAAAACAAGGGAGCTTGAGGATTGAACAAGGAATCAACTTCTTCGTGTAAATTAAGGTACCACATTTGATCAAACCTAGTAAACAATGCAGAGCCAATTGCAGAGATAAAAGAGATCATAAGCATCATACAAAAGAGAAGATAGATCACACTGTCCATCTTCCTCTCAACCCTGCTCCGTTTCGACGGAGACCTAGTCGAGTTTCGTACAGCCTTCGTGTCCGGACCGGAGAAGATCACAACACCATATATGCATTCAGTGTTACGGAGCTTAGAGTTTCGCAACAGAACTTGACCCGGACTTAACGGGTACGACCCGTTTTCCATTTCCAAATTGCCTACAAAAGTGTAGAGACTTGGATTCGGATCCTCACAACGGATCACTGCATCTTTAAACTTGCTGAACTTAGTATCCTCATCAAGAGAGAGTGTGGCCTCTAAGCTTCGTTTAGCTTTGAGGTTCGTCTCTCCGTCGAGATTCATCGTCTCTACGTAACAAAGACCGTCTTCGTAGCTAGAAGACAGGAGAAGAAGATCACTAGGAAAGTAGTCATTCTTCATAACCTTGACTACATCTCCTACTAATAGTGAATCCCATTTTTTTGGGACAAACATGCCATCTCCCACATGAACTTTCACCTTCCTTGAGTTCACTTTCCTGTCCTGAAAACATGCTTGTGATTACTGTAGGAAATAAATTAATAAATCCTAAAACCTTAAACCCTATTACGATAAACTGAGATCAAACTGTAATGCAGAAGCGTACCTGATCCAATGAGTCTCTAGGCGGAACACGAACTCAGGATCAATGGTTATATGGTCTTCCTCAACTAAGCCCTCCTAATTCCTTTATGGGGACCGTAGTAATCCCTCCCGATGGGGAGA
Organism: Pogostemon cablin; assembly: GCA_023678885.1. Lineage (NCBI taxonomy): Eukaryota > Viridiplantae > Streptophyta > Magnoliopsida > Lamiales > Lamiaceae > Pogostemon > Pogostemon cablin. The sequence goes on from CM042960.1 coordinate 10,823,151, forward strand.
AGGGAAGACCATGTGCGGCTTAGTATATTGGGGACCATAACCTGGGAGCCGATGCTACTTGACTAGACCACCCATAATCTAGTATTGGGTATCTACTCAATAAGCCCATATCATTTATTATTATAGCCCATGGACCTTTAACCTTAATTGGATCACTTAATTAAGTCCATAATATAATTGAATAGCTAATATAATTGCATAATAATATATTGCCCACAATTACATTATATTGGAAATTAAAAATTTCCAACAATCTCCCACTTGGGCTATATATTTTCCGTTAGCAATTATATCAAGAGTCCTTAGTTACGCAACTTTATGCTATTCCTCTTCGGACTATACTTAACAATCTGGTTCATCTCATATACTAATATGGAACTACCGCGGCATTCACCACATTATAAATCGTGATTAAACCCCGACAATTACCATATCAATATACTCAATTACATAGATCAAATATGGTGAGTAGCATGGAAATTACATGTCAAATGTGATCAACATCATGTCTATTTCCAACTGGTCCAACTTTAATCCTTAGTGAGATCAATCCATAATATAAAATATTACAAAATGAAATTACTTAAGTGAATTCACAATGAATTCAAAGTCATCAACTTAATTCTGCAGAAAACTGAATTATCCAAATCAAAGTGTCTTGAAAACTTTAAAGAACAATAAATATAGACTCCCACTGAACTAATGTATTCTAAAACCATATAATACCCACATGATTAGCTAGCTCATAAAATTGCAGGGCGTTGAATACATAATTGGTGGATCCATATTTAGAGTCTATCATAATATGCTCTTCTAATATTTTATCTACACAAAACACTTTCTTTAACAACCAAGAATTCTATGTCAATTTGTTTGACTTATAAGTATTCTTGTCATAAATACTTTACTGCAAACTAACTGTCACAATGAACTTTATGTGAACCTTTATTTCATGTTTGAATGCCCTTAGTGTGCTACTAATTTTGTTGTCATGGTTAATGAGCTAAAGTGTTTGCTTAATACTTTTACTTGTATAGCTCTCCGACCAACAGAAAATATAGCCTGAAGTGGATCTTATACTGTATTGACATCCAACAAACTCAGAATCAGAATTCCTCATGATCTCTAACAAATCTGATCTCTGACAGACATATTATTCTTAGTTCTCTATACATACTTTATAAAGATTCATACTAGAGTTACTTAAATGTCTACTTAATATACCAACAACATAAGCCAAATTAGGTCTTGTAGAGACCTCATCATACAACAACTTCCAACAACCAATGAATATGAAATGTTTCTACATTTCTTAAATTTTTAGTTTAACTTTAGGGCACCTGATTGAGACTGCACTTGTCTCCCTTAGTTTAACTTAAACATTCTCCCACTGAATCACATAATCATCTACATTTGTTTCAAAATCAAATGAGACACTTACTTCATGATGATACTTGTGATTCCCTTACGAAAAAAAATTTGCTTGAATGCATAGATGGATTTCCTATTAGTTCTTAAACCATTTAGATCGTATCATCAGTGTTGCGATCAAGGAACTTTATTTTTACTTCCATCTAATATGATTCAAGATCAAAATGTGCTACTAATGTCACGATTATCTTATAATAATGACTTCCTTCCCTTTTGAGTATAATCCTATATCAAGATGCAAACTCAATCATCTTGTATTGATTTATACTCATAACTTATAGCATTAACACACTTTGGAGTAATTGGAATTTTCATGGTTTGATGAACATTGTTTGAATGTTTTACCATTAATTCTATAGTGTCCTCATTATTTAAGAGAAAAACTACATAATCATTCGAATTGTCTTTCACCCAACTCTAGTGGTTTTCTTAGTGACATTAATTCTTGAGGTTGTTGAATTTGTTATTCCTTAAATATTATTGACATTGTCATATCGTTATTCTGAATTTGCACCAATTCTTTAAAGCATAAGTGGGGATCGAATCGACTCCCCTTAAGGACAATGTCTCTAATATTATTCTTCCCCCAAAATCAACATCCTCACATAATACCGTATTACCCGTCTCAAATATGATCCGATCAATTGGATCATAAACTTATTATCTTTATTTAATACCAATAAAGTAACTTGTATCTATTTGAATCCAATTTTCTTTAGTAGATCCCAATGATCTAGCCTTAGTTGGATATCACCATATGTGAAACTCAAAGAGTTCTCACAACTACTTTGATTGGAACTTTATTGAGACCATAAGCTGCAACCTTTAGTATTTCTCCAATTAGTAACCATATATTGTGGAGTACTATTTTTGTCTTTTAACTACACCACAACACTATTCATACTAAGTAATCTTAATGTGGTGTATTATAAAACAATTCCACAAGCCTTTAGGAGAAAACGAAAGGTTATACTTTAGTTTCTTTTTAACAGCTTTCCAAACGGGTTTTTCTTTGTTGCACTTATACTTTATTGAGACAGAGTTTGTTAGAAACTTATTAGTTCATTCTTATTGTTGAAGTTCTCATCATGTATAATTTTGTTGTTGACATAGATTAAACTTAATTAACAAACTTCTTAATTGTACAGAGAATTAATCCAAAATGATTATCATGCTTGCACTAAACTTTATAATCTTTCAAATTTTAAATAGTTTAGAATCATCTCAAGGAATCTATCACATCATTAGTATCAATACCAACTTGTAAGTGACACTCTCTACGTAGTAGTCAAATACTGACAATAAAACTGTCAAGCAATAGTCTTCATTTGGACCGACTTATTACTCACATGTTAAACAAATAATCGTCACATATTTACCACCACAGGTGCTTGTGTATTTCTGCCAAATATTAATCTACTTATGGGCCGATCAATACCCGCATGAAAATACACTCGCACAACATTATTAATTGGGGACCCATCACAAGACACCTTGTGCAACATTAACCTCGTCTATGGAAAACAATTAACTGCAGGGGTAATCTTAGTGTAACAATCAAGTATTGACAATAAGTTCTGTCAAACAAGGTCTATCTGTGGATCGACTCATGTTCACATGAATAATACAAATAATTATCACATACTTATTATCACATGTGTGTTATTATTCTGTCAAACTGTGCCTACCTGTGGGCCAAACACAGAACACATAAATAATACCACACCCATCTATGTAATTTCAATAAAGTTTTTCTCCACACACGATATTGCTGTGGCAACATGGTGCTTCGATTGACTATATTGAAGGTTTACTAGACTAATTAAATAAATATTAAAATATTTAATTTAATTAAACGACATTTAACTGTCTCCCCAATTTAATTTAATTTTATTCCTCTAACCAAATAGGAATATTAGATGATTCATTACCCTATAATGATGAAAGATCTCCTTTACTTAATTAGGGATTCCAAAATCCCAATTTAATATAAACTGAATTTGGCAAATATTTTCTTATAAATCATTGGAATATAATATCAACTTGCTCAACAAAATTTGATAATTAACTTACCCAAATATTAATTGGATACCAAATCATATATTCCATAATAAAAAAATGAATACACGTGAATATCGCGTATAGATGTAGTAAGTCAAAATACAAATTTCCCAAACTAATAGCATAGGCGCCTTATCACCCACCATAGTTTGACCAAATTGCAAAATTATGGACAATCCATTACTCATGAAGAATTATGCAATAATATTAATGGTGTTCATGAATAAGAATTCCACTCAAGCAAGACGCTCTAACAACATCTTAGACGAATCGTAATTCCAACCATTCATAATCAAATGTCATTAGTCGGATCAATTGCCACAATATTAAATTAGAATAATCATCATACCAAAATAATAATACAATAATTCAATTCTTGTGAATCAATACATCCCTTACAGAACATGAAAGTAGTTTAAATGCATGATAGAAACCCACATTTAAACTCTGACCTTTATAAATCATCACAAAATGGATTGCCATCAACAATTAATTAATTAATACAAAAATGGTGCAAACCTTAATTAATGATGCATTCACGTGTCAATTTATCAGGATCCATAAAGTCATACCAATATTATCCGGATTAAAATACATGAACAACTGCGCTAATCAAATTAGTGATTATACTCAAAATTTTAATTAAGAGCAACTGCGCTAATCAAATTAGTGATTCCTTAAAGCCATACCAATAATATCCGGATTAAAATACATGAACAACTTCAAGTCACCTTCCACGAAAAAGCAGGAGAGTGAAAGTAAAATTGAGTCACGAGCCGTAAAGATTAGAACGAAACTTAATCAAAATCTCAACTATAAAACTTCAATTTTACAGATCTCAGAGAATCATAAATAGGATGAATTTGATACTACTTGTAGGAAATAAATTAATAAATCCTAACACCTTAAACCCTATTACGATAAACTGAGATCAAACTGTAATGGGGAAGCGTACCTGATCCAATGAGTCTCTAGGCGGAACACGAACTCAGGACCAATGGTTATATGACCTTCCTCAACAAGCCCTCCTAATTCCTTTATGGGGACCGTAGTAATCCCTCCCGATGGGGAGAAGGGAAGACCATGTGCGGCTTAGTATATTGGGGACCATAACCTGGGAGTCTTTATATACTACTTGACTAGACCACCCATAATCACCTAATCATGTAGTATTGGGTATCTACTCAATAAGCCCATATCATTTATTATTATAGCTCATAGACCTTTAACCTTAATTGGATCACTTAATTAAGTTCATAATATAATTGAATAGCTAATATAATTGCATAATAATATATTGCCCACAATTACATTATATTGGAAATTAAAAATATCCAACAATTACACATGAACATATAAAATGCTCAACATAAGGTGTGAGACCAGATTGTGACACAATACATAATTTTTTAAATGTGTATGAAACGTAACATGCTATATTTAAATGTGGGGTTAAAATCAATAATAACATTTACAATTTATAGGTTAGTTTATTTAGATATATTAAGAATGACTACAAATTAAATAAAAGAATGTGATTTGATAGCTTAATAGCAAAAATTAAAACCTCCAGCTATTTCTTGTAATGAAAGATGAGATAACCCTTTTACATTTTTCTTATTTATTTGTCCAACAAAATTCGAGAAAAAATTACTTTATCTAATAATTTTAAAAGTTGTCTTAATTTCAAATTTATCATTTTTTTTCATACTAATACCATAATTTTATACTTCTGCTGTCCCGACTTACTCTTCACACAGTTACTATAGCTTTACATTTTTCTTATTTATTTGTCCAACAAAATTCTTTACACCCAAAAGAGAAAACATTATTTTATCTAACAATCTTAAAAGTTATCTTAATTTTAAATTTATCACTTTTTTCACACTAATACCATACCATAATTTTATACTTCTGCTGTCCCAACTTACTCTTCACACAGTTACTATAGATACACGTTTAAGAAAATGACTTTTTTTTATCAATTTTATTGAATTTTGGGGGTAATATAGTATTTTTAGGTAATAAATAAAAAATAAAGTAAGTTAAGTGAGTTAGATAGCGTTGGATGTCCTGTTACATTTTGATGTTACATTTCTTGTTACACGTGTTAGATGAGTGACACGTGTGTTGAGAGAAAGTCGATTGTTAGGGTATAGATTAGTTTATCCTATGGGTCAATCATCCAACGATTTGTAACAGGAAATGTAACACCAAATGTAACAAAAGATTCGAATTGGTAAGTTAGATATAAGGTGATATTTTTGAAAATATGATACAATAAGAGTTTATTTATTTTGAAACTTTTATTTTTTCTAGGTGATGAAGAGTGTATTGGGTCGAACTAACGTGGAAGATTGAAAAGCTAGTTTGACAGAGGGAGTATTTTTACTAACTTTACTTAAACAACGCAAAATTAGTAACTTTTTTTTGCATGACGTGGAATTAGAAATATTTAAACAAAATAACTCACCTGTAAGAATCTATGCCAATCTTCAATTGCCTCTTTGAGCATGCTAATCCCAATAACAAAAACCAAAGGAGCTATCACACTCACTGGATTGAAAGCAGCCAATGGAGTCACACACAGAATAGCTGCCAACAGAAAGTACAAATTGGCAACCCTTCGAAACTGCTCGAACAGGGCTCGAGGTAGAAAGCTCACAACGTTGTACTTCGTCGTCGAAACATAGTTATTCGGATACTTGTGTGGTTCCCTGGAATGAGCCAGAGGCTCGTTGCAGAAAACCACACGGGAGAACCCCTGCCGACCGAGCAGACGCTCAGTCGGCCCGGCGCTCTGACGCAGGCACGAGAATGTATACAAATTGCTCCATCTAATCAGTTTCTGCTTCCTCCTTCGATCTCCCATTCTTGATCAACTTTTTATTACACTCATCATGCGAATCTTGTACATTCTTGAATCTTTCTTATAAAAGAATATATATTATGAAATCCTTCTATGATACCATCATTAGCTGTCACTCCACTCAAAAACATCATCGATTTCTTCACGTTCCACCACAGATTTAAAATCTTTGGCCATACTAAAGAACCCTAAATTTGTCATATTTGCTTGTTTCTCATTCTTGGACTATTCCCCCCCCCTCCCCCCATGAGAGAGAAAGTTCTAAAGTCAGATGATAATTCTTGGATCAATAATGCAGGCCTTAAACATAAACAAAAATTAGATTGCACTAAAATCCAAGTGCCATGAACCTCTCAAACATAGCATTGACATATCCGAAATCCAACCATTTTTTAAAACATAATTTGGGATTAAAATAATCAACCATACATGTGACAACTCTATATTTTAATTCTTGATTCAACTCCTTGTCGCAATTAATAATCCATGCATGAAAAGTGCCACCATATATTGTAACTTGATTTCTAAACAAAGTAGAAAATATTACTGGCCATGGAAATAGAATTTATTAATTAAATTAATATATCCTCAAGATTTGCAAATAAAACCATCTTCTTGAGTAATCCCCAAGGCAGATTGTACAATCTTTTCTTGAAGAAAATCACTCTACTGTATGCAATCTATTGTTTTTTTGATCAATTTAATCTGCTCATTATTGCCGGCAAATCTCATATATATGGTGTTAATTACGAGATTAAGTATAGTCCAAAAGAGTTAATATTTTAGAGAGTGAGAGAGAGTTGAAATAGATTATATAAGGAATAAAATATAGAAACGGCAAAGTATATATAATATGGTTATCTATAATTCAATGCTCAAAACAGCGAATATAAAATAAAAATGAGTTGGTATAAATCTTTGCCAATGTAGATTTGATTTAAAGTTTGTAGTTTGACTAAATTAAAATTAAAATACACGAAAAGTGACTTGGTGAACTCAATTTGTTTAATTTAGTATCTTTAAAAGATCCTCGTGAGACTATTTTATGATTTCATAATTTATTATTATTTTTTATCAAGAATATTATTATTTTCATGCATCACTTTACTTCTTATTCCATAATGCGTTCTTATACAAATTTTTTCCTAAACTTTATAAGTATACAGTACTCCATTTGATTATACGAAGGTTAATAAATTTATAAAAATAGTAAATAAAGTGTGTGCATGAATGATTATAAGGAGTTCACTTTAAAAAGGAGTATTACCCTTGAGTCATTTGATAATGCGTTACAGCACACTTTGCCATTCTCAAAATATTACGCAGCGTATTACAGTTTACATAAAATAATACTAATTGATTAATAATATTTCAATCATATTAATTTCCCATCAAAATAATTATTCCTCTTATATAAAAATATTAAAAAATTATTAATTAAATCACTTTCTCCACCCCTCGTCGTCGTCCTCGTTCCTTTCGACCCGTTTCGTTGCAACCCTGAGAATTTCCAAGTACCGCCCGAATTCCTTGTTCCGGTTCCTTATATGGGCCGGGTCGTCCGAATTTTCCCCGAATTTTCTTCTGCAGTTCTTCAATTCCTCCTTCACATCATCAAATTCAGACGGAAATTTCCCATCACTATCGGAGTAGAGGCTGGTTTTCACGATATCGAGGTCGCGGTTGATGTCGTGATAATTGCTCGAGCACGATTTGTACTTCTCCTTCAATTCATCGTCGTTGGAATCCTTGCGAAGCTCTTCGAGTTTCTCGCGGATCTCGCCGGCTTTCGCGCTTGCCAGGTAGATTACGACGCCGGCGACGTTCCTGCTGTTTGTGTCGGTGAATCTGTCTATCTCCGGCTTGATGATTTTCCAGCACTGTTTTGATTTTTTGGTTTCGGAGCAGAGATCTCTCAGGTATCTTCCTATTTCCGAGTCATCTCTCTCGCCATCTCCCGGATAATTAATTTCATCTCCGTCACCGTCTTCAGAGTTGGGATCATCTCCATTCCATAGAAGTCGTCGCTATCATCTTCTGATAAATTTCTGTAGGCCATTGAAATGGTAATTGAGATCATGAAAATGAGAGCAATAAGAATAATTCTTTTGTAAAAGGAAGCCATTTCAATGTTGGTAATGTTGTGTAGTTGGTTTGCATTACTGATCTTCAGGTGGTGAGTTTATATACTGTGTTGGACATTACTCTTGTGTTAATGTTTCTTTGTTCTACTTTCAGTTTCGACGCATTTATCTAATGTTTAGGAATTACTCCATAATTAAATGGCTGGGTGGCTGTTTCATTCTTTGTTTTTAAGATGGTATGGAATTTTTGTAGTAATGATATTTTACAATCTCGTGATTAAAGAACTACTCCCTAATACATTTTATAATTTTGGCATATCTCACTCTAAGTTACATTTTGGAATTGTTTTAAATACATCAAAAGTGTTCAACCAAGCATGGTCTAAGAATTATTTTGCTCCAAATGTTGATGAGTTATGTTTTGGAACATTAGGTGAGTCATGAATAGATAGAGGACTCTCTTTTAAGTTATTCTTTTTAATGTATCAAAGTATTTTAGGGTAATAATATATGCATATTTTCTGTTCACTAAGTGAATCCTTAGTTCATTAGAATGCTGTTCATGAGTTGTGCACCCTTTTTTAATTGAAATAGTATGAATCAAATTTTGGCGTGCATGATACTGCTGCAGGAGCTCTTTGGAATCTTGCTTTCAAAAATGCTCTCTGCATTGTGGAGGAAGGAGGCGTTCCCGCTTTGGTCGATCTTTGTTCTACTTCTATATCAGAAATGGCATGCTTCATGTCTGCATTGGCATTGACCTACATGTTTGCTGGAAGGTATTAAACAGACCTTTAACGTGATTTGTATCTCTTTGGACTCCTTTACAGTTGTTTAAGCAAAATACACTAACCCTGCATCTGGATCACATGATTTGAGGATGTATTTAAATCCATTAGTGGTCATTTGAAAGGACACATGCTCACAATGTATGTATATTCGTACACACATTTGCACGCGCGCACACATCTATCACTCTCATTTTAAACCAATTTTTGAAGGGGTTGCATGGATTTAAGTCCCACTATAATTTGGGCAGATTAGAAATTCATTCATTTCAAATCTTACAATCCAAAGTCTTCTATTCAAACGCAACCTCAAACTTTTTGCATTATAGTAAGTGTTCTATTCAAATTAAATGCAACCTTAAACTTCTTGCATTCATACTGATTTAGTGTTAGTTTTTTTTCTAGCTTGAGATATAATGAGTTTTTTCTCAAGTTTGATCAGCTGCAATATTTTTGCCATTAATTGCCTTTTGCTTCCATAATTTTCTCAAGGGCAGTTACATCATGTCAGTGTCCAACAATCTTGAGGTCCTGCTTTTGCATGGACTTTACCCTTTTTTTTTGTGCAAAAACTACTGCTTTAAATACAGTTTATTTATTTATTTATTATTATTATTATTATTATTATTATTATCTATTATTAATATTATTATTAAAGTTTGTTCAAATCAAATAAGTGATAAAACTGTTGAATCTCTGAGGATAACCTTAATCAAAAGTTAATGACACTACTGGCGTATTACTGTTAGATATCTGTCGTCTGCTGCATTATACTATTTTCACTTTAGCGGGTGCGTTTATGCTAAATATTTGTAACTTGCATTTTCAATGAACAGAACAGATGAAGTTGCTTGCACTGATAGGAAGGTCAACTCAGAGCACTTTCAAGAGCTCAAACTTGGATGCTTCTAGAAAAATGGCCTTAAAACGCATTGAAGCTTTTGCTATGAGATTTTCCGATCCTCAAGCATTTGCTGCTGCTGCAGCATTGGCGCATGTAACTGAATCTGCTTGTATTCAAGAAGCAGGTCATCTGAGATGCAGGTTCCCTCTCAATCTATTTTCGTCATAGGCTAACTTTTTAACTTCCAGTCTTGGTACATCATTGGCTTATTTCTTTCTCGAAACATCTTTAAATTAATATAATTTAAATGCTAATTTTTTTATATTATATGTCAATCATAAACGTTGGTGTCAAATGTGATTAAGCTTGAAATGTTGACATTTAATGAAACCTTCTTAATTTCGTACATATATGTTTTGCTTTTATGAATTACGTGAACAAAAGACTCCTTGCCATTTTCTCACTTTCTCACTTTCTCTTGCTGTGTGATCTGCGAGCTGCCGAGCTCTTAATGGTTTAAAAGAATTTCATGCTTTGTTCTTAATCTTTACCTGTCCATGGAACTTATGATATTTTCACTTGTAAATATGATCTATAAATATATGATGGTGAGCGGCATCCTGCTAATTAGTAATTCCGAGCCCTTTCAATTTTGGTGTTTGTTGCTATTTGCAAATTTTCTTCTCATTTTGTTATTTTTTGGAACTCTCTGTTGCCTTACTCATTGGATTGACATTCTTTTATTATTCAGAGGGAGCTGAGATTGGAAGATTTGTTGTTTCAAGTGGCCAACAGTAGTCATTTCCTCTAATAATTCATACCATTATAAATTGGGGTAAATCCAAATTTTCCGATCGCTCCCTGACTAAAATTACCCATGGTTTACTGATTGTTGGGCTATTTTACATATTCAAATATTCTCAAAATCTTCAGAGTGTTAATTCATGTCAGAATAATTATTCCTCCTGTATAAATGTATTCCAGATGAGTATTGATCAAACCACTTTCTCCACCCGTCGTCGTCCCTGCCAGAGTGCTTGGTAGCTACCCTGAGAATCTCCAGGTACCGCCCGTATTCCTTATTCCGGTTCCTAATATGGGCTGGGTCCTCTGACTCTTTATCGAATTCTTTCTTGCATTGCTTCAATTCCTCCTTGACATCATCAATTGCAGAAGAAAATTTCCCATCATCATCAGAGTAGAGGTTAGTTTTCACGATATAAAGATCGAGGTTTATATCGTGGTAATTGCTCGAGCACGATCTGCACTTCTCCTTCAAATCATCTTCGTTGGATCTCACCAGATTTTGCATTTGCCAGGTCTATTACGACGCCAGCCACATTCCTGCTGTTCGTGTCAGTGAATCTGTCTATCTCCGGCTTGATGATTTTCCAGCACTGCTTTGATTTTTTGGTTTCGGAGCAGAGATCTCTAAGTTATCTTCCGATTTCCGAGTCATCTCCGTCGCCATTTCCCCAATCACCATCAGTGTCTCCGTCGCCGTTTTCTGGGTCCCAGTCATCTCCATCATATACATCTTCGCTCCCATCTTCTTCTGATAAATCTCTGTAAGCAATTGAGATGGTAGTTGAGATCATGAAAATGAGAGCAATAAGAATAGTTCTTTGGTGAAAGGAAGCCCATTGCAAAAAATTAATTGAGTTGTTGTGTAAATGTGTGTTGATATTAGTGATCTTCAAGGTGGCTAGTTTATATAGTTTGTTGGTCATTAGTGTTGTGTTTAATGCTTCTCTTTTCTACTTACAGTTTCAATGTGTACTGATCTACTGTTTAGGTATAATAAAGTAACCGGTGGCTGTTTCATCTTTGTTTAATAAAGGACATGTATTTTGCTATTTTAGTATTTCTTTTTTGTTAAATATTGTCCACAACAATTAATACATATCTCTCGCCCAACCAATTCAATAGCGTATTTTAATAGTTGTATAATTTAATTCAGTTTTTCATTATAGAAATTAATCGAAAATTCTCTAACAAAGTTATACATTATTATTATTATTGTTAGTGTATACTATATTTTTATTCATAAATGTAGTGGTTACACAGTGTACTTGGATGTATAGGATAGGATGATTTTCCAAAATTTATATATACTCTCTTCCCATCTAACCATTAAATATTATATTTTTTAATATATATTAAATAAAAAACAGCAATACATCTTTTTTAGATAAACGAGCATGCTGCACCCTAGTAAGACTCTAAATTTAAAGGGTATGTTTGTAAAAAAAAATACTATTATTTTGGAATTTTTTTTATCACAAATTAAATTATTGTTTATTCCCTAAGACTCTAAAATTGAAGGGTATGTTTGTAAAAATGAATAATATTATTTTGGAATTTTTTTTATCACAAATTAAATTATTGTTTATTTTCGCTTAATTAAATTGAGTAATTTTACATATTAGCTCTTTTAAATTTGCAATAAAATTCTAACACAAATTTTATAGTTGTATATAGATTGTTATAAAACTATTTTATCATTGTTTTTAATTAGTTATGCCATAATTTTTTCAACATAAAATTTTCATTATTTTTTATTATAAAGTAAATGTAGAGAGAAATCCTCAAAATTTTGATTGGCATGTGCACCTCAATTTCAAATTTAGGTAGAAACATTCTTTTTTTCAACTTGGTAGAATTTAAAAAATCTCAAATTCAGGTTAAAACTTGCATGAATTGTGCTACCAAATCTTACACTTTTTGAAAGTTTTATTATTTAATATTAAATGTGTTTTATCGATTCAAGATCTAAAATTGATAAACTATCAATTCGAGGTTTTAATTTTTTTTTTCATATCGTTTTGTTAGGGGCATGAATTATTATTCAAAACTATCAATTCAGGCCTTGAATTGATAAAAATATGAGACAATATGTGATAAATTCTGATAATGAATTGATAGTTTTATATAAATTATGCCATAATTGATAGAAAAAATAATTAAAGTCCCGAATTTAGCATATTTCTATTAAATATTATACTTTTTAGTATAAGAATTTATATTTTTAAATTTTGGTAAAAAAAGAATTTAATTTTTTATACTACTCTCTCCGTCCGCTTTTAAAATATTCATTTTACTATTTTTGGCGTCCGCTTCAAAGGTATCCATTTCCCATATTTAGTAAAAAAGTACACAATATGACACACCACTTCCCTCTAATACAACTACACACTTTACATATAATAATAATACTCCTTAATCCACGTGCTAAAGTAAATGAATACCTTAGACAGAGGAATATTATATTTCAACTGACCTTTTCAATGAAAAATTTTACGTTATTAATTAAAATATATACTCACTCCTTCCCACAAAAGATTGCACCCCCAATTCCGGCACGGAGATTAAGAAAGTAATAACTTTTAGGGATATAATGATATTTTTATGTAATAAATAAATGATAAAGTATGTTAGGTAGAGATGATTTTTTTGTAAATAAAGTGTATGGGGAAGGATGATTGTTTTTTACTTTTTGTTTTTTTTTAAATGTGCAAACTTTTGTGAGACAATCTAAAATGGAAAGTGTGTCATTTGAAAGGAGACGTACGGAGTATTCTTTAAAACAAAGGATTACTATACCTTATTCACTTTGTTCCGAGGATACCAACACAATTTAATTTAATAATACTGGAGGACAAAATGCGAATAAAGTCAGAATTATGGCCAATTATGTAAATTTCTCAAGGAATGAAATCCGAGTGACAAATTTCTTTTCTCTTTTCCATCTTTATTCAAACCGAATCAAGAATAATATTTAAATTTAAATAAAATTAAGAGTCCAAGTTAAATTAAATATGCATTCCAAATATTAGTTTAATGGGCTTTTCGTGAGTAGTCCTCAATGAAACGGTTGGTTGCAGCTTTAACAATCTCCACATAAAGCCCAAATTCCTTGTTCCGGTTCCTAATATGGGCCGGGTCGAATGATCTTTTCCCAAATGCATGCTTGCACCTCTTCAATTCTTCCGCAGCATCGTCGATCTGAGTACGAATTTTTCGATCACTATCGGAATCGAGGTTTCTCTTCGCGACTTCGAGCTTGCGATTCGCATTGTGATAGTTTTTTGAGCACGATCTGTACTTCTTCTTCAAGGCATGGTCGCCGGAATGTCTGCGATACCGGTTGAGCTGGTCGCTGAATTTGCGGGATTTTGCGGCGGCTAGGTCGATTACGACGGCGGCGACGCTCCTGCTGTCGGCGTCGCTGAATTTGTGAATCTTGGGTTTGATGATTTTCCAGCACTGCTTTGGTTTATCGGTTTCGGAACATAGATCTTTCAGGTAACTTTCGATTTCTGAATCATCTCCCCAAAATTCTTCATGATTATGTTTGTGAGCCATTGAGATAGTACTTGCAGTCATGAAAATAAGAGCAATGAGAAGAATTCTTTCTGAAAAAGAAGCCATCTTTTCAAATGATAGTTGATATTACTTTCTGTTGCTGTGAAATAGTATCTTCTGATGGATTGTTTATATAGTGGTATTGTTCTTTAAACTTGATGGATTATCATTTCTGTTTCGCATTGCAGTTTAAGTATTTAGTAGAGTGATTTTATTGCTACATATAATTATCTACGTTTGAGGAGCATTAATAAATAGGCACTGTTATAATTTTTCATCTCAAGTCTCAACGTATTTGTCTAATATCAAATACTAGATAGAATTTCAGCTCATGATCATAGACATGTTGATCCCTTGCTAGAGATAACAATGGGTGTGACTTTAGAGTAGGATACTACACTTTACATTTCCATTTATTATTTTGCAAAAACTTGTGTGCTTCCGTGCAACGAGCACAAACCTAACTCAAGCTCGACTCAACCTGACTAAGTTATACTAAAATCACTAAGTATAATAAAAGATGTTACAAAATATCATTAATAATATTACAAATGGGTAACTAAAAATGTCATTGCCTAAAATTAGCATCAGAAAATACCATTAAAAGGTATCACATAGTTGATGGATTTTCGATTGGAAAAGTATCACAAGTATATAGTAACATAATATATGAGGGTATCAAGTGTTACAATGTACTACAACTTAAAATTTTTTGGTCGGGTTATGAACTACACAAATACTAGATCCATCCAATTGGTGTTCACAGTTATCACTCTTATTATTTTCATCCTCATCCTAATACCCATTCCCAACTCTTACTATTAAGGTTGATTTCTTAAAAATTCACCACCTTTTTGGGAATTTTCAATTCAATCACATCTCTTTATTTTTTTACTTTTGCAATTTGATGCATAATCTTTTTCATTTTTGCAATTAGATTTGTACTGAAAATTTCTGCTTATATTTTGCGCAGTTGGAATCTAGAGTTTGAACATGAGTTCAATTTTTTTATATTACTTCTCTCAGCAAGATTGTAAAATTCACTAATGATAAACTTTAATCATGAGTAATAGTAGTTTTTCATTTAGAAGAGTAATAAACTTATTACTTCTGAAGATTAATATTTTCGAGCAGGTGTATGATTAACTTACTGTATAACGGTTGTGAGGAATTTTTATTTATTATTATTATTATTATTATTACTCCCCATATCAAGAAGACATGTTTCTAATGTCAGGGGATAATATATCTAAGTTGATTTTGATGGTGCATGGCTTTGATTATATAGCGAATAGAAAATTTAAAAGTTTGTAAAGAGTAGACCGAAATCTTGAGTAGAATTCATGACATCCAAGTAATGGTTTTTCCTTTTCTTACCTTATTCCAGTAAACAAAATAATAATATAATAGAATCAATTGCTAATAAATTGCTTCAAGAAAAAATTGGTTGCAGCTTTAACAATCTCCATGTAATGCCCGAACTCCTTATTCCTGTTTCTAATATTGGCCGGGTCGAAAGATTCTTTGTCAAATTCATGCTTGCAGCTCCTCAGTTCCTGATCAGCATCATCTACCTCGGTCGCTATTCCCCAGTAATCACCAAAATTAAGGTTTCTCTTCACAATCACGAGGTTGCGGTTGGCATCGTTGTAATTTTTCGAGCACGAGATGTACTTGTCCTTCAGCTCATCGTCTCTGGAATCCGATGAAACCGGTTAAGTTGATCGTTGATTTCGTCTGATTTTGCTATTGCCAGGTCGGTTACGATGCCAGCAACCGCCTTGCTATTACTCTCAGTGAATCTGCTAATCTCGGGTTTGATGATTTTCCAGCACTGCTCTGAATTTCTTGTACCGGAGCAGAGATATCTCAAGTAATGCTCAATTTCTGAATCAGTGTTTCTGCGGTTGCCTCCGTTTCCCCATCTTTCTCTGTGGTGTCGTTTTGATCTGTGACCCATTGAGTTTGGAATTAAAACAGTGAAAACAAGAATAACTATAATGATTCTTTGCACAAAAGATTCCATTTTCTCCTTTTAATAATTATATTTTGAAATCTAATGTTAGTTGATATTATTGAGTATCTGCCGTTGAATTATTATTTCTCAAATGGATTGTTTATACTTTATATATTGGTATCTGTCATTAATCCATGTGGTAAATGCTTGCTTGTTTAACTTCAGTTTTACTTTCGTTGTGATTATTGCATTATATGCGTTTAGGAATTGAATCATATTTATGGGCTATGTGGGTGTTTCAATATGGCAATGTGTTCCTTGCAGGCTTGCTCCGAGTTCACTTTGAGGCGTGTATATTCAGTTTATTCATAGACTAATTTCTTGAATTTGATATTGTGATCAGCTTTGTGGTAATTTTTCAAGCAGGATCTGTACTCTTCAATGTATCGTCTCGAGTAAAACCTATTCTGACTTTGATTTTTCTGGTCCAGTTCCTAAGTTGTTGAACCATCTTCTTTGAATGTTCAGCAAATTGTTACTGTTGTCTGGATTATGATGCAGCATTACTTTTTTACTGTGATTGATCATGTGAAATGACACTAAACAATGAACTAATGCAGGTATTGGATTAATATGCATGCATGGTAAATATTTGGGGAAATTATTTCAGCAATTTATGATCAGTTTTCCCTCCTGTATGTGTGAGTTATTTCTCATGTTGGACTTGTGAAACTATGAAATATTTAGAAATGAAAAAAAATTGAACTGATATCAGAATAAAATAGTTTGTAGGGATGGCAATTTCGGTGAAGGAGAAGATGCTGTGCAAGAACAGAACTTACCCTTTTTAGTTCTAGGATTCTATCACATTTTTTATGCACACTGCGACTCTTAAGGCTTAATTTTTACACTCTGTGCATGTGATCATTAGAAACTCCATGAAACTTCTGTCTCTCACAATGTTTGATTTCTTGATATCTTGAATGACTATTTATGTTGTCTTATGCTCCACATGTAGGTTGTTTCTTAGCAATGTTATCGTCATACATGACACCATTATGATGGTTAGAGCTAGAAGGCAAGTCCTCGTCAAGATCTTTCGCAGTGCGATGATCTGATTTAAGAGTTTGTAGCCCACCCTGGGATTGATAGTTTTGGAGCATAATCGTTTCAGTATCGATCACTTTGTGGTCAAGAGTACCTTGGCAGTTCTTCATTTCTTATCTTCGTTTTGGTCGAGAATTTTCATAAATTTGCTGTGCCATAGCTTGTTGAGGAACCTCTTGTATATATATGCTTCGAATCTAAACCCATCTGATTTATTAGCTCAGATATGTGTACAAATTTTGCTGCATTGATTCAATTGCTACATAATGTACATTTTACCGAGTGGGTTCGCTTGGTACTCCAGATCGAATAAAGCACGAGTTTCCGTATAAGGTATCTATCTTTGGTTTGTTCACAAAAAATGTTCAATAGTTGATTATTGCGTGATTGCATCTATTGAATGTAGCATCTTATGCATCAACCATCGGGAAAAAAAAATTCTAAATGAATTTGGATTAAAGAATTTGGATTTAATCAGCAGTGAGTAATAAAGGAATTTATGGGGTGAATACTGATTTGGAAATATTTGAATAATTGTACATAGTGAATTGTGGAACCAAAGAGTCCCTGCTTGTCTACATTCTACACTTGTTCAAGAACCAAACAAAAACTTCTACAAAGCTGCAAAAGAAAATTGGAGGACCCTCTAATAATTAACATACAACAAATGTGGAAATTCATGGAGCAAGCAACTGCTCAGCTCAACAATTACAGTTGCAACTGCAAGCTCCGTCGAACCCTAATTGGAGGACCATTTTCCGGTCTGCACGTTCATGTCTTTACACACGACTCATCCCGGTGCTTATTCGACCCGCTCAGCAGGAGCCACCCAACTGTTTATCCAATCAAGGCCAAGTCTACGTACAATATGAATCCTAACATCTGTCGAATCGACCCGCTTGGTTTGCTTTCATTGGATCGTCCTGGTAAGCTTGCACTTGGAGATGAAGATTGTGTCTGTGTAATTCAGACTACAGAGCTTCAACAGCTCAGCGGCCCGTTGCTTGAGTGTGGGGCTGCAGCCGCTCTGGATGACGAGGAGGAGCTTTGCTGCAAGACCGGCGTCCACGGCTATGAGGGAGCATTCTTCCGGTGAGAGCTTGCAGACGGACCATAGGATCGAGAGGGCGTATTCTGTGCAGTTTTCAGACACTCTCATGATTAGTTTTACTATGTTGGGGATAGTGTTTGAACAATCCTTCAAAGCTTGTCTGCCTTCAGGCACAGAAGAGAGAACATCCAACACAAAGAGGGTTAACTCAACACATTCTTGATTCAAGTAAGGTATCAATTCCACCAATTGAGGCACTGCTCCAATGCTCACAATCAAACTCCTGACTTGCTTGTGCATGCTGATCAACTTAAGAAGGCCTAGCCAGGGTAGGTGGCCGTTCGGGTGCCTCTTATCGCGAACGAGCCTCATCAACGCGACTAACAAGCTATGGCTAGAGACGACTTCAGTCCGGAAGTCCTTCTCCTCCATCAATATCTCAATCAGCTTAACACAATTGACCTTAGTGTCAAAAGACCCTTCATTCAGAACATCCACAATAGATGAAACCTTTGCAGGTTGCATCAGATTCTTCTTCGATTCGGAACTCATCGCCAAGTTCACGAGAATAGCTATGACTTCAGAGCCAACAGCATACGAAGTAAACGGACCAAGAAACGAAGACAACAGAGTGACTCCTTCATCAACAACTGTTTTCCTAGCAGTTGAATGAGTCACCACAAGTTGCTTCAGCTCTTTCATTGTTTGAAT
Organism: Pogostemon cablin; assembly: GCA_023678885.1. Taxonomy (NCBI): domain Eukaryota; kingdom Viridiplantae; phylum Streptophyta; class Magnoliopsida; order Lamiales; family Lamiaceae; genus Pogostemon; species Pogostemon cablin. The sequence goes on from CM042960.1 coordinate 10,842,419, forward strand.
CCTTGCCTGACCCTTAACCCTCTTGAGGTTTCCCAGAAGCTCAGATGCCCTTCCTTGGGCATCCTCGGATCTCTTCTTCATTTGGACATACTTCTGAGAAAACCATGAATAGATTAAATGGTGGAGGGTCTTGTTGGATGTGATGGTGTCATCCCACAATTCTTGCATAGTTGTGGGACAAGTGTAATGCCCTAAACTAAACCATTTGAGAATGTTGGATTTCTCATAGGTTTGGCCAGTGCAAAGGGTAACAGGATCTTGCATTGGTTCAAGAGAAATAGGACAGATAAACACCAATGGAACTTCAGACAGATTGAGCTCTTCAATCATCTTCTTAAGATCCAATTTCTCCCCAATTCCACTCAAAACCCCATCTTTCACCCCTGTATCCAGATCTAAAATACACCCATCTCCACTAATCTCAAACCCAAGAACCCCATCTTTCTTCAAAGGTTGAAACATAGGCATCTTAGCAACACTCTTCAGCTAGAAAGAAAACTGTAATAAGATAACTACACGAGTCCCTTGCAAAAAGACCCTCCAAAATTTTCAAACTGAGCCTTTCAAGAAAGCACATTACATCTACAACCCTCACCACTCATGTGTGGGGTTGAAAAGGATAACGAAAGAATTGCAATATTTCCTCAAAGTATCTCGCTTTCATTGACATTAACGAGCAACACTTCACTGTTCAAGAGGGGACATCTTTAATCTCTCTCTCTCCTCTCTCTTCACTTTATCTATCAAATTTTCCCTTTCACTGGTCAAAAGACTCCTCAGCATCATCATAAACCACTCATGCTCAACACACTTTCCCAAAAATCAATTCTCCTACGAGCCTCAAACAGGGATTAATGTTGCAAAAAAGGAAAATAATGAATGACAAAGTCCAGAGTAGTAATGATACAGAAAGAAAGACTCAATCTTGAGCCATCTGCAGCAGAAATTCAAGAAAGTAAGTGAGACCCAGATCAAAAGAAGCTGCTAAAATGAGGATTCAAAGGCAATCCAGGCAGAAAGATGGATAATTAGAGAGGAGAGAGAAAAGGGAGAGAGAGAGGGAGAGCATCTCCAGCAAAGGGTCCTGTGGTGAGCTCCTCTTTTCGTTGTTCTCCTTTGTTTCTGGGCCCAGATCCACTTGTTGCTACAGATCCTTGCCTTGACTCAATTCAATAATAATGAATTCAATTTAGGAAATACTATATATCACCAGATAGCAAAAATATACGAATTTCAATACCCTTTTTTTAAAATTAATAATATGGAAATTCTGTAATATATACATTATCTAAATAAATAAAAAATAAAAAAGTGGGTGAGAGAAGAACCCTTGACCGCGGTGACACCGTTCCTTTGACTGTGCGACTCCGCCTTTTCCCGTGTCGTTTTGACTGCTTTTCTCACTCTTGCTTCCACTTCCGCCCAATCACCTACCGCCACGTCACCTGAATCACTATTTCTCTATTCCCACTTTGCCCCTGCTCTGCTTTTTATAATACAGTAGACAGGCTACTAGATTATTTATTAATTTCCAATTTTTTACTCGAATTAATTGCGAATCCAAATCCATATACTCACTCCTGATAGCTATGTTCGTTAGATTAAAAATAGGCAAAAGCTTGTGTGTCGGGCACACGAATCACATTTCGTGTGTCTTTAGAATTTTGTGCTAAATTATATATCCTTTAGTATAAAGATATGTACCCTTTATTTTACAAGGTAAAAACTTGTGTGCGCCCGGGCCACAGAAGCACACTCCGTGTGCCTTTAGAATTTTGTGTTAAATTGTATACCCTTTAGTATAAAGATGTATACCTTTTATTTTCTGAAGAAAAATAAAAAATATAATGAAAAGTGTATATACCCTTTAAAATAAAATGGTGTACCCTTATTAATTAAAGTGTATACTCTTTAGAACAAAATAATGTACTCATATCCATAATACTAAATTCTAAAGGCGCACACAAGCCTCACTCTTAAAAATATGAATAAAATGGTTGAAATTGATAAATAAAACGTTTAATAGATGAGATGTATAGTGTATTTTTATTATTAATGGAACGTACATAGATATACGAGACGACTTAAAAAAGTGTGTATAAATACCAAGAACGGAGTGAGTATTACTTCCTCCATCCGCTTTCAAGTGTATCATTTACTTTTGGGCACGGATATTAAAGAATAATATTGATATTTAATGTGTAGTGAGTAGGTAATGTGTAAGTTTTACATTTTTACCCCTCCACCTTATTAATATGAGGGGCAAATGGGTAATTTGCAAATAGTTTTACCCCTCCACCTTATTAGTGGGTCCCTCATTGTATATAAATGGAAACGAGACCCTTGGGTACAGACGTCGTAAATGGTAAAGTGGAACCCTTGAAAGCGGACGGAGAGAGTATTTCTGATCTTGAATGTTCTGTCACATTTAGTGTTATATCTTTTGTTACACTTGTTAGATGAGTGACACATGTATGGGGAAGAAAATGTCAATCATTGCCCCTAGTGTTTAAACTTTCTTTTAGGGTATATGTTTTATTCTCTCCGGCCACTTAGAAGGTAACCATTTACTTTTTGCACGTGGATTAAGAAGTATTATTATTATATGTATATTGAGTAGTTGTATTAGAGGGAAATGAATATGGAATATGAATACCTTTAAAGTGGACGCCCAAAATGATAAAATTAATACCTTGTAAGTGGTCGAAGAAAGTATATATTATACACATAAATCATTTCAACGGTGCGCAATATAAGATGTAACATCAAAATGCAAGAGAATAACTAAATCGATTAGTAAAAATGTGTGACATTACTCATTTAGAAATAGAAATATTTCCCACTTAAAATTAGAAGTATTTTTTCTACTCACTTTTTAGTTATATTTTTAAAATACCCTCCTCTGTTTTTTTATTAAAATTTAATTTATTAGGCTCAATTTTATTTTATTTAACTCGTTTATTTTTTGTTTTAATTTTTATCGATAAGAAAAATATGAATATTTGTTCGATCCATATTTTTATTTGTTCAATCTATTTTTAGCTTATTCGTCTCAATTTTTTTTTTATTTTATTCAATCTATATTTGAGTTTTTTAATATCTATCTATTAGAATATTATGGATCTCTAGTTTGTTCCTTTTTTTTTTATCTATTCGGCTTATTTTTTGCTTATTCGATCCAATTTTTTTACTCTATTCATATTTTTTTAATCTATCGACGAAAATATAATGCATCTCTGTTCGACTCATTTTTTTCTATTCAATCTAATTTTTTTTCTTATTCGGCTAATTATTTTTGTATATTCAATCTTTTTTTCTTCCTTATCAATTTTCATTCAACCAATATTATGTCTTTTCAAATTTTTTTTTGTATTCATCCATTTTTTTTTAAAGAATTTTTTTCATCTAACACAATTAGAAGTTAGTTGAATCAAGTGTTTTTTTATGTACAAAATCATAAATGGATAAAAGAAAAATAAAAATGTATTACATTTAAAAGTAGATACCACATTTTGTCCCTAGTATTCCAGTTTAATCGAATCCTCAATCTAAGTAGAGTTAAATAAGCTTCAATATTATTTATTACATATTTTCTTGTAGTTAGTTTATTGGTATTTTATCCTACTAATCTGTGGAGTACATGAAACATGATTTTAGATGCATGTGTTTCGTTAAAAACAATGTTTCCTTCTGGAAATCTTGAATATTAGGCATATCCATGAAAAGTATAATTTGACTCTATATAAAATTGATTTCATCCCATAATTTCTTGTCGTTTTTGTTCCGATTTAAAAGATATGAGTATGGTATGTATGTATTTTTAAATAAATTTTATTAAAATTGAGAAGTCTTATGCTCCCTACGTCCGCTTCTAAGTATCTATTTCACTATTTCTAGCATTCGCATCAAAGATATCAATTTTCTCTATTTAGTAAAAAAAGTACACAATATAACACACCACTTCCCTCTAATACAACTACTCACTTTACCTATAATAACAATACTCCTTAATCCACGTGCAAAAAACAAATAAAATATTAGAACTGTCCACCTGCAAAAAGTAAATGGATACCTTAGAATCGGACAGAGGAAGTATATATTAATCTAATCAATTTACATGAATTAGTGTATTAAAAAAATTTAAATGCCCCAAGGCGAAAAATATACAAGGGAGCACTTGGTTAGAGGTATTAGGGGAGAGTAATGAGAATGAAAGGGTATTAACTCTCATTCCACATGCTTGGTTAGCTTGGTTAGGGGGTAATGAGAATTCAAATCCCTTAATCATTCCTCTGGATTCAATGTATACCCCCATCCCTTCAATCACTTTCATTCCCATTATCATTACCATTACCCTCATCAATGATTCCCATTACCATTGTCATTCCAAGATTTGAACCAAGCTGCTAATAAAATCTATTTTAACATGATCAAAAGTTGCCTAAAAAATATGTCAAAACTTCTTAAAATATAACTTAGTCTTGTGTGATATCATGATATAGTAAGACTTCTTGATCCATTTCCTGTAAAATATATTATCTCACATGTTTTATTTATAAAATAGTTCAACTAAAAATAATCATTCGATCAACACATTTATTGAAAATATTACCACTATGTTATCGGTAGTATATCTCTCATGCTTAGCAGGCCCAAAGCCCAATAACCTTTGGAATATTCGAAGAAAGAGGCCCAACCCTCTAGCGGCCCAAACTGAGGATAGGTACTGAAAGGACAGCCAAGGCAGTCCAACGAGAACACTATAGCCCAAAGGCCCAGTCGAGGAAAGAACAAAGAAGGAACCCATTAAAGGGGCCGAAGCCTAAAACACCCTCGGCAGGGAACCCCGGCGGCATCCCTCCCCTGCCCGAGGGTTCGGACGAGCATCGCAACGTCGGAGGTCAACCTGTCCGAGAAGCAAATGAATAATAGGAGCGGAAGAACAGAGCACAAACACCATCATGAAGACTAACAAGCGCACCAGGCTAGAAGACAAGGCTAATGGGCAGAGGGGATGTCTTGGACAGCAATCTTAACTAGAAGACAGCAACTGACTGGCGCATCCTACCCTAACTACCAATGGGAAGCCAGCAAATGACAGAGGCGCTATGTGGAACCCTGCAAAAGCAACCCATGGCATCCAGACTTCTCCTCAGGCTGGTCGGCGTACCAGACAGCTTCATTAAAAACGATTTGTCTCCATCCAAGTGGCGCAAGACGATTAGCTCCGGATTAGAATTTTTAGATAATATAAATAGCCTCTCTCACATGAGAGAGACAGGTTACCAGACTCACTTTAGACATTACATTTGTAAGAGTCGGTGGTTAATGAGTGTTGTTCTAAGGGAGAGTAATAAAATCGGTTGAGTTTTTTTGTGGGAATTGAGCCTTCTATCGGTTTTGATCCCCTTTGTTTATAATCTTATTATTTTTGATTGTGTTCGTTCTTGGTTTTGTTACTAAATATCTTTATCTCCTAAACATGAATTAACGAGCCAAGAACACGTCATCAACATCTGGCACCGTCTGTGGGAACGCTACGCTTAGGCACCCATATTCTGTCTCTTCTTGAGTTCTTGGCTTAATTCTGTGAGAAAAATCTTTGATTTTTTATTTTGTGTCTGAAAATCGAGATGGGAGATGAAGGATTTACAACCCATGGAAATGAAGAGAGGGGGGAGTGCTCCAGAGCCCAGCGAAATATGACGAGAAGTGGAAATAATGTCCAAATCAGCGCACCAGTCAAGGAAGTGCCCACTCCGGCAAGGTCTATTCCTATTCCAAATTTGGGTGACCCCCACAAGACAAAAGAAATGAGTGAGAAAATTCAAAGGGTGATTGATGAGTACGCCGTGGAAGCTCCCCCGGTTCAATCGGCGAGGTTGAGCTTTAGCGGCCCTCATAGTGGAAACCACGGCGATCTACGAGAAGACCTCAAAAGGAGGAAAGATGCCAGAAAGGAACAAAGAAGAGGGGACGCCAGAGAAACTATTAACTTCATACGGAGGAGGAATGTTTAAGAAAGAGAAAGTGTGAACGAGACTCCAGCAGAAGGCAGGCGCAGCGAATACCTTCGTCGTCCGAAAATAGGAGCTCAAAGGCAACCACAACATGGAGGGAATCCAAAGAGATGGAACCCCCCACCCCCGGAGGTACCAGTGGGGAATTTTGCTCGACCGCAACCACGGCCTGGGCGGAATCAAGAGGCTGAGAAACATCCATCGAGGGAGAGGCCGAGAGGGGAAGAGTCTCGCCAACCTCACTCATAGAATTAAAGGCGAGGTCGACCTGCGACCCGGGAAATGTCGGCAGAGAACGAAGCCCCACGAAGAACCTCATCTGTCTCTCGAAGAAGGCATAACAGATGCAGACGATCAAGGAATCATAGATCCTACTCATCCTGGGTACCATACCCACAGGAGAGCCAAGATCCCTCATGGGAAGACCTACCCACAACTAAGTTATCTTTACCTCGGACCAGAAGGAATAGAAGGCCTGCCTCGCGAAAAGGGACGAGACGAAAGGAAACCCAGGCAGAAGTGTGGTCAGAGAACAGGGAGACATGTCCGAATGCCTCGACTAGAGATCTGTAGGCCCTGATAAACGAGAAAGTGAATAAACGCTTCGTAGATCTGGAAAGGAAGATGTCTTAAAGAGGATGAGTCCTCCATTAGCTCCTTCACCCTTCACGGCGGAAATCAGCAATGCCCCTCGGCAACAAGGGATCAAGTTTCCCTCCAGCCTGATTTTCGATTGTGATTACAATCCATATTCTCACATTGAAAAATATCTGATGTGGATGATGGCGCAAGGTGCAAACGAGATCATTTTATGCTGGATGTTCCCACTGACCCTGGGAAACAAGGCTTACGTCTGGTTCAGGACGGTCCCAGCAGCCTCCATCAAGAGCTGGGGAGAACTGATGGAGGTCTTCTTAATGCAATACTCGTATCTCGGAGTACCAAAGGAACCAAAGTACAAACTGGCTAACATCCACCAGGGTTCGACAGAAAGCTTGCGAGACTTTCTGAGAAGGTTCAATGAGCAGAGGTCAATTGGAGAAGTCATGAGGGACGAAGCCTGCCTCATCACAGTGATGAGAGCACTTCACCCAGAGACTAGCTTGTGGAAAGCATATAGCTTAAGCCGCCCACGTCCTACGCGGCCTTCATGGTCATGGCAAACGAGTACATCCAAGCGGAAGATATATCCAAAATGGAAAAGAAGGCAAGCAGTCAAAGCACCTCGGCGGAACCAAGCAAGAAGAGGGTCAGCGCAGAAGGGAAAAAGGAATACAAAATGCCCGTACTTTCAAGCCTTTCACGGAAGATACCGAGGTACAGCAGATGTACGAGGAACTAAAGTCGGGAACAACTTGAACATTGCCGAGGTCTTCTACTATGTCAAAGATCAACAAGTCCTTCCGACGCCGAGGCCAGTCCTACGAACCTCGAAACTCACCAACCCTCGGAAGTACTGCATGTACCATCAGACACATGGGCATAACACCGACCAATGTCGAGATTTAAATTACAGAATTATAGAAGTTGTTTAAGGAGGAAAAACTGAGAGGAATGCTGCAGGTTCCGAGGTCGAGAGTGTATAGAAGAGATGTTAATCTTCCTCCTCTTCCGGGTTGACCGAGGTCCTCGGGCAGAGGACCGAATGGAGAAGCGATACCTCTTCCCCCTCCACCTCCAGGACGACCACCCGTGTTTGACAGGATAGGTGGGCAGACCTCGGGGGGAGACAGACCCGGAGAAATACACATGATGGAGCCAATATAGAAAATCCCTTATATCAGAACCTCTCAAGCACTGACCACGTCATCAAAAAGGAAGAGGAAGGTAGAACTGAGAGACTTAGACCAACAGATCCCTCAAGTGTGGTCGTTAGCCTCGCCGACACAGGGAGTAACGGAAGCTGACATCGTCTTCACGGAAGCAGACTTCTATGAGGTAAGTACCCCTCATTCCGACCCTTTAGTCATTTCGCTTATGCTGTCAAGAGTCAAAGTTCATAAGTGTTTGGTAGATACCGAGGAGTATGCCAATATAATCTTTAAAGAGGTATTTAAAAATCTAGGAGGAGAGCGTCATCACAAGGTGAGACCTTGTAATTACGAGATCAAAGGGTTCAGTAACGCATTAACTAGGCCGGCCATGGAGGTTGATTTATCAGTTCAGTTAGAGGGTTCGGATGGGAAGACCCGGATGCAAAAACAGCTGACATTCAAGGTTGTAGACCAAGTCTTCACCTATAACTGTATACTAGGGCACCTGTTGTTCCACGCCTTCGGAGCTATTCCATCTATCCATCATCAGTGTCTCAAATTTGTCACAGTTGATGGCAGGGTAGCGACGGTGATAGGAAATCAAAAGAGGACGATAGAGTGCTCATTCGTGGAAAAGGTTGAAGGTTTGAGTTATCATGACATGGATTATGAGATGTTAAGCTTTGAGGATATCATGGAAGAAGGAAAGAACCCTGAAATGCGGATAGGAACCAAAGAACTGGTAGAAAGGGAACAAGGGGAGGACGAACCTGACGTGATCATGTCAATCAACGGAGGAGAAGAAATAGAGGAATGAGGGAATAACATGCTCCTCGCAATAACCGAAGCGCATCCAGACCCGATTGTTCGAGAAAAAGAAAAGAAGGAGGCAGCGGCAAGGGAGTCGAGACAAAAGCAAATGACACCTGACAAGGATCCGATGACGAAACTAAGAGAAGGAGCCTCGGCGGCAGAAAAAACAGAAGTGGTACAACTAGACCCGGAGAATACTGATATCAAGGTTAAGATCGGGATGGAATGGAAAAATGAATTCAAGGAAGAGCTCACCCAGCTACTAAAAAAGAATCTGGACAAGTTCGCCTGGAACCCAAATGAAACGCCCGGAGTGCACCCAAAGTGTGCATATCACAGGTTGAACATTGATCCCTGTATTCCACCATTCCACCAAAAAAGAGGAAATTTAGCCCCGAGAAAAATGCGACTATGGAATTGGAAGTGCATAAGCTGTTAGCAAGCGGAAGAATTAGCGAATGCAAATACCCAATAAGGGTACAAAATCCAGTCATGGTAAAAAAGAAAGAAGGATCGTGGAGACTGTGCATCGATTTCACCGATCTAAACAAGGCGTGCCCGAAGAATAGTTACCCCCTCTCATCTATCGACCAGATGGTCGATGCCATGGCAGAACATGAGATTATGAGCTTTATGGATGCATTTTTGAGGTACTACCAGATCCATATGCACCCGGATAATAAGGCAAATACGGCTTTCTTCTGCGGGAACGGAGTTTATGAATGGAACAACATGCCGTTTGGTCAAAGAAATGCAGGGGCTACTTATCAAAGATTGGTTAACAAAATATTCGAGGGAGAGATTGGGAAAATAGTTGAGGTTTACGTGGATGATACCGTGGTGAAGAGCCTGAAAATGATGGACCCAAAAAAGGTCAAGGCGATCCTAAGAATGGACCCACTGAGACACGTGAAAGAGGTTCAGAACCTGACGGGCAGGTTGGCTGCCTTAAACAGGTTCATGTCGAAAGCATCAGACAAATGTATGCCCTTTTTCGACATAATCAAAAAAGCCTAGTTTGAATGGACGGAAGAGTGCGGGAAAGCATTTGATGAGATCAAAAAAGAACTGTCAGATCCCAGGATTCTCTCTAAACCTTCACCAGGCGAGACACTACAACTATTCCCAGCAGTCTCTGAAATGGCGATCAGTTCGGTATTGGTCAAAACAGAAGAGAGGAATCAGAAGTCGGTGTACTTCGTAAGTCGGTCCTTGAGGGACGCAGAGCTTAGATATCCGATAATGGAGAATGTGGCATATGCTCTCGTTATGAGCTCGAGGAAGCTGAGATCATACTTTATGAAACACACCATTGAGGTACTGACGACATTCCCTTTAAGGCAAGTACTCTAAAGGCCAGACGTAGCAAGGAGACTGTTAAAATGGTCTGTCGAATTAGGACAGTTCGATATAACGTACCTGCCGAGGAATTCAGTCAAGAGGCAATTCATGACGGATTTCATAGTGGAACTGACTTTCCTTGTACCAACTAATGAGGAAAAAAGAAAACCTTGGGTCATGCACATGGACGGTTCGGAAATGGCAGCAGCATCGGGAGCCGGAATCATCATACGTACTCCATCAAGGGAAACCTTTTCGACTGCAATCAGGTTTGGTTTTTTGGCCACTAACAATGAGGCAAAATATGAGGCCCTATTGAATGGTTTGAGAATGGCGCTGGCCATGGGAGTGGATGAGTTGATGATATATAGCGACTCGCAATTGGTGGTGAACAAGTTGAAAGGGGAATACGAGGCCAAGGATGAACACATGAGCCACTATAGAGGATTGGCTGCAGGCATACTGTAGAAGTTTAAACATGTGCTTTTAGAGTGCATCGACAGGAAAGATAATATGGGAGCCGACGTATTGGCTAAGCTGGCCACGACATCGAATGCCGAGGATCTAAATAACATCAATATCGTGAGGCAGGAGAACCCTTCAGATACCACCATATGGGTAATGAATGACCGCCCGACAGAAGAGTCATGGATGACTCTGATCAGGGCATATCTGGAAGAAGGAAGAGTACCCTCGGATAAGGATAAGGCTTGGCAAATTAGGCTTCGATCGGCGAGATACGTCTTAATGGAAGGAAAGTTGTACAAGAGAGGATATTCATCACCACTCTTGAAATGCTTAACTCCTGAGGAAGCGAGCTATGTATTAGAAGAGATACATGAAGGCATATGCGGGAATCATACAGGTGGGATCGCTCTAGCACGCAAAGTGATTAAGCAAGGTTACTTCTGGTCAATGCTAAAAAAGGACGCCACTCAATACACGAGGGCATGCGCAACTTGTCAAAGACTGCTCCGATAGTTAGAGCACCCTTGGAACAGCTGACTTCAGTGTTCAGCCATGGCCCTTTGCGAAATGGGGGATTGACTTAATCGGACAGCTGCCTAACGGAAAAAGGAGAAACAAATTTGCTATCGTGGCTGTAGATTATTTCACGAAGTGGGCCGATACAGAACCCCTCTCGACGATCACTGAGGCTCGAGTCGAAAAATTCATCTGGGAGAATATCATATGCTGGTTTGGAATATCATTTGCCATAGTGACCGATAATGGCAAACAATTTGACAACGCTAGACTGAGAAAGTTTTGAGAAGATTACAACATTAAGAAGTGGTCCTCCACACCATACCACCCGCAATCCAACAGGCAGGTTGAAGCGGTGAACAAAATAATCAAACACACATTGAAAGCCAGGTTGGAAAAGCTAGATGGAAAATGGTCTGAGGAATTATCGGGAGTCTGTGATCATACAGGACAACAACGAGAACCTCCACCAATGAGACCCCATCTCAATGTCCTTCGGTGCCGAGGTGGTGATTTCAGTGGAGATAGGAGAACCCAGTCCGAGAATCACTCTCCATCTGGAAGAGGCAAACGACAAATTGATCCAGAAAAATCTAGACCTACTGGAGGAAAAGAGACTGAACGCGGAAATGCATAACGCGATCTACAAATAGAGAGCGGAGAGGTTCAACAACTCCAAGATAAAGCTCAGGAGATTCAAAGGCAGAGAACTGGTGCTCCAGAAAGTATTGGGCCCAACGGCGCAGGGTCAACGGCCAGAACTGGGAGGGCCCTTAAGTAATCAAGAAGGTTCTGGAAGGAGAAGCATACGAATTGGAAGAGGTAGATGGCAAAAAGATACCGTACCCATGGAACGTACAACATTTGAAGAAATATTATCAATGAAGTGAAAAGCAGGATGAATGAGGTTGGTGACACGATTTCTATTATAGCTTTTAATCAAGACATTAGGCCATACTATGTTGAAATGCAAATTGTATGAAAATCTTTTCGATGATATGGGTTAAGGATGTCATTATGTTTATAACAAATGGTTAAGGGTATTTATTTGTTGGGATATCATGGCTTTGGGAATATCGATATATAAACATCACTCCATAAACTTAGAAAGAATACTGCATGCATAAATAAAATGATCATGAAATAACAATGGCGGAAATGGAACTGAGACTAAAAAATAAGAGATACCGAAGGGAAACAACCAAATTGGTAAACGAAAGGCATGCCGAAATAAAGGGGCACGATCGGAAATCGGAATAAAAGGGGTAAATGTCGGATCTCTAGGGAATTGGAATAAAGACGTCAAAGTATTAGGCTCGGATGTCAAAACAAAAGTCAACATATCATATCGGAGTTAAAAGGTCAGTCAGGGGAGCCTCGACGGAATTGGAACGGACCCTTCCAGATAAAGATTAAAATAGATCAACTGGAATGAGAAGACAGCAACAGGCCTAGGGATAACATCGGAAAAGGGACACAAGGTTATATATATAACATATATATATGTAATGGTCAGGACATTAGGTTTGGAATAAATGGAACAAACTTCGGGATATTGGGGGAAATAAACACGAATATATACACATAGCGGACGTACAGGGAGGTCGAAATACCAGGGTTGGAACAAAGGAAATGAGCTTCGGAATAACGCAGGAAATGGAACAAAAGTACAACACAGAATAAAAAGCAGAGGGGCAAAGGGCCAGGCTTCAGAATCTAAGTAAAGCCAAAGGTCCCGAGGAACCTTAACACCACAAGACATCCGAACAGAAATAAGAGGCTCGCATAAAAACACAAACATCTACGCCAAAGGTAAGTAAAGCAAAAGTACATAACAAATGATAAATGCAGGCAGAGACACACCAACAATTACAAAACATAGAAGAGAAACAATCTGCAGTTCGAGTCTACAAACCATCATAGTAAGTAAAGTTCCAAACAATACTAAAATCAAAACAGAACAAAGATCAACCAGCCAAGGGAGGAGACAAAGGACGTCAATCTTTCTTCCGGCTGCTAAGAGACTGGAAGATACTCGCCATCTTATCCTCCATCTCCTTTAGCTGGGCCTCAGCACGTATAGCTCTTTCCTCTGCTGAACCAGGGCGCGGAATATGCTGCTCTATGGCTCGGATACGAGCTTCGGCTTCGGTTAATCTAGCCCAAGCTTCGGCAGCTTCGACTCTTGCAGCATCCCTAGCAATTTCAGCTTCGGTCAAACTTACCTCTATGGACTCGAGAGTAGCCCGTCCTACATCAACCTCGAAATTTGAAACCTCCAATTGCTCTTTCTGGTGTGCAACGAGAGAAGTTAGCTCGACATTCTCTATCTCCTAGGCATTCAATCTTTCCTCGAAACTGGCAGAAGATCCCTCAGAGCGGTCAACATCCCGACTGGCAAACAAACGGTATTGATCCATAATTCGCAGAGAGGAGGAAAGGGAAGCAACAGCAGCCCCGACCATCATGGCCAAACTAGAAGAGTCCTGGAGAAGAGAACCAGGAACAATAATTGGGGGAACCTGGTGAATAACACGGTGAGAAGTATCTTCGACAATGCCCCGGGCCCCTAGCTCCTGCAGCTTGGATAAATTAGGTTCATCATCTTCCCCAACTATATTCTTCCCGCGAGCACGAGCCCTCTCTGCGGCCAGCCTTTCGGCTTTGGTATCGATGTCGGTAAGACCAGTAGTTGCGGCAGCACCTGCAGGGTTTGAATTAAGAGGAGGAATTGTCGGGATAACCTGAGGATCAAAAGGAACAGAAGTAGCATCAATTGTTTTCTCAAAAATAGCTACGGGAGCAGACCTCGCCCTAGGCCCAACCATCATATCATAGTCCTCGGCCTTGGAATCACTACCCACCTCAATGTCGGGAACTTCCACTAGCTCGGGATTCCCTTCTAGATCCTCTTCAGGATCCTCACTGGGATCTTCTTCTGGATCATCTTTCGGATCCTCCTCGGGATTTCCTTTGCCTTCGAACTCAGCGATGGGAGGATCTGCAAAAGGACACCAATGATGAGAATGCAATGAACACGGAAGGAATAAGGAGGCATGAGCCGAGGTAATCAACCCTCTTAACCGGTTAACAAGAAGATCTAACTCACCAACGGATAGGGATTGGCGAGATATTAAGCTGATCCCAAATGGCTGGGAAGGGTCACCCTGCTCATAAACACCTCTCTCTCTCTCGCTTTCCGAGCAAGGAGGCAGAAGTAGATCCCGAGCCAGTGATAGAAGAAAAACCAGGAGGGGTAACAAGAGAATGCCGCAACCAGTCACGGGGAGGAGACAAAGGGGGCAAGAACCTATTTTTAGTAAGCTGCACAACCAAAATATTGTCCCCAAGTTTCAAGTCTGCAGACCCTACAGACAAGTCATCCATTTCCTCATCTTCATCACGGGAAGAAGAACGAGCAGAATAGTCAGAGTCTGCCTCCTCGTCAGAAAACTAGTATACATACTTGTGCGAAGTTAGTGATAAGCCAGCCACGGAAGCAGTAGGCCCCACCAGAGACAGAGCACTTCGGAGCTCACCTGTAGAACAAGAAGGAGAGGTCAAACACATAATAGAAGGAACTAGTACAAACAAAGGGAACACCCAAAGGATCAGAGAAGAAAGTACCAACTGCCACGCTATGGCCGAGAGTGGACAACCCAGCCAAAACCAAGACAGGCTCTGAAAGCAACGAAAAAACATGGTAAGTATTCCTCATGTGAGATAAAGATCTCATAAACGCGATAAAAACCTTCGCTTAACCGTGTGAGAGGACGACGAGGGGGACCTGCACAACATATTAAGAGAACGTTAGGAATCGCATGAAGCAATCCAAAGCTCGGAGAGCGGGAAAGGTCATACATTTGTCCAATGGAATGTACCGGGTATGAAAAATCACCGAGACACCATTCACAAGAACACGATAATCGCCACCCAGCCAAAACCAGGCTTGCTCCCAACTTCTACCGATAACATCAGAAGCGCCTATGAAATGATGGTTGTCGCGAGGAAGCAAATGATAGAAGCCACCGGAACGACCAGACAGAGCATAAAAGAAAAGGAATTCTAGTTCGAAAGGGTCTCGAATAGAATGACCCAGCACATGAAACGGCGACATAGTGGATATAAAGCGTAACCAAGAGAAAGACAATAGCTGACCTATGACCATGTCTCACCTCTGTAACAACAAACCGATAGCAGGATGGAGTGGGAGACACAGACCGGCAAGAAAGAGAGAATAGTAAAAAGTAGTACAACCTGGAGGGGGATCAAAAATGGGAACACCGACCAGGGAAAGCTCGAAGGTAACATTGGGATTACCATATAACCGATGAAGCTCTTCCAAATGTCCCGGGGGCAACCTGAAGGGTGGCACCCAGTCGAGCTGCTGAGCCATCCCTCGAAAAGCGGCCCCCAAATCGCCGATATCCCGTCGAACAGGAAGATGATCTCCCACATTCAAAGGCAGTATGGCGCCTAACTCCGTATTGACGAGTATCGACGCACCGCCAACACCCGCGGCCGGCACAACGAGGACCTACTGTCGATCAGGAGAGGGAACGGAAGCATGGTTACCACCTGAGGAGGAGGAAGTAGACAAATCCCTCAAGTTGGGATGTGGCATCCTACAAAGGCGATTTGAACTACGAAAGCCGAGTCACACAGGGCGCACCGACGATGTGTCGGAGGTGTTCACCTCCTGAGCATCAGGTGGAGGAGGAGTTCCTTCACCGGACATCTTCTATCAACCAGAGACGCAAGAACTAGGGATTTGTGAGAGGGAAAGACAAGGAAAATTTCAGAAATCGCAAGAATTTTGGGGGATGCAGTTAAAAGAAAGTGCAAGGAGATATGCGATAGGTACGAAGGATTTGAATTTTGAAAAACCAAATCGAAAACTGTCTGACAAAGCTGGAGGGCAGCACGTATTATCATTGGAAATAATGGACCAAAAAGGGCTAAGATCCGACGGATGGGATACAGAGGCTTTACAACTTCCAAGGATGATGGAAGATCCAGATTGATCTACGTAGCGCCTGACTAAAGACGTGACAACCCATGACAGAAAAAATGGCGGTTATGTTCTAAATTAAAGTAAATCAACAGAATACTTCATTAATAAATAGTTGATTACAAAGGAGTCGGAAGTCATCGAAAGTCCTATTACCCGATAAAATAGAGAAAATACAAGGAAGGTTCAGAATAAACTCCTATAAGAAAGATACATTCGATTTAACACTAGAGGCTCAGAATACTCCATCAATCAGCTAAGAGGGTTTCAGAATCAGCCAAATCTGTAGACTTTGGGACCCTACCTCTGGGCGGCACATCTTCAGAGATACCTAACCACAGCAGTCTCGGAAGGTAGAGATTCGTAGGCCTCAGCGGTAACAACCTGACTAGAAGCACGTGCATCACCGGATTCAGAAAGTTCAGCCTCAATGGATGCCTCTTGGATAAGTACCCCTACAGATTCAGTGTGGAGTTCAACAAGGGGATCCTCAGCCCTAGAATCAACTGTGGCAAGATCCAAAACACCATCGGCAAACTCCTCATCAGATCCGTGCTCCTCGGAATCTTCAGAAGATTCCTTAGGAATGTCAGTGATAAAGTCAGAATACTCGCCGAGCACCCCGAAATCAAGATCATCTTTTAAAGTCTCCCCCGGAGGTATTTTCTCTTCACTAATGGCTCGGCGGAGAATTCCACGCATGTCATCTAGACAGTCAGGATAAGGTTTCTCAGAAGAGGCTTGGGCCAGAGCGGCAGCACAATAGCAGAAACAATGAATCTTGATCTTCGAAAAGATGACTTCTCTATACCAGAGATTGTCAGCCTCTGATAAGTGGAACGCATCCTTCACTCGATCTACTTCGGCTAAGGCCTCATCACGTTCCCTTAGAACCTCGGCAACAACACCCTTAACTGCCCTAATCTTCTGAGCATATGAAGCCTCTGACGCTTCCTTATCCTGCCGCAATCTTTCAAGCTCTTATTCAGAGGATGTCTGGAAGGCATGAAGACTATTATGGACTCGAGACAACTCGGCTCGGAATTGGTTTTCCTTTGCCATGATCTCTTCCTGTTATTTCACCTCCAAAACCGCAACCTTGTCCAAAAGTACCTTATTCTGAAGCTCCAAAGTACTCATCTCTTCTTCGGATTTAGCCAACAGACTGTCTTACAGCCACGAAGGGTCTCAAAAGTTTTCTGAAGCTCAACCTTCTTGTCCTGCTCGATCCTCAACTTACCTCTAATCAGAGCCTCGGCAATGCTCGCTTCAGATGTTTTTTTCTCATAATCCTTTGCCTTATGAAGGAGAGAGGCAACCTCATCTTGCAAACGGGAGTCGCATCTTTCTAACTCAGAGATGCGGTGAAGAGCGTTAATGGCATGAAGCACCTGTCGACCAATGTAACCGGAGATACTATGAAGAGAATCCTTGGCAAATATATTCTCTAGGTGACCGAGGAGTTCTCGGGTTCAACCCTTGAAAGGAAAAGTGGCAGCACGAGCCAGACACGCTGGGGCATCAAAATCAAACAGAAGCTCCTGAGTATGGAGGAAGGTCTTCCCAGCCTCATCCAAATGTCCATACCTCTGGAGAAGTTCTCGGTCAATTATCGGATCTGTGGGAAGATAGGGAGTGGCATCATCTGACAAAGGCAGAACAGAAGAGGCACCCTCAGCAGAAGACCTGCCGTGTTCCCAAAAACGCAAAGGGATTTTCCCCAATAGTATCACCACATTTCGGAAGGGGAACAACGGGAGGTCGGCTCATTGGAAACACCACCCGAAGTTCGCTGAAGGATAGATGGGGTAGACCCACCCGGTTGACCGAGAACGACGAAAGGAGACCGAGCAAAGGCTTCAGGAGAGGAAGAAGAGCTGATATCACAAACTTTTATAGTCTCCTGAGGGGCAGTACCAAGCGCAGCATGGGAACCACCAACAACACCAACATCGTCATCCTTAATCTTCTTCGAGGGACAGGCAATGAGAGCGGTACTATCATGGGTGCCCTCCTCGGAACTCTCATCCAACAGCTTATTCTTCCATTTGGGGGTGACAAACTTAGCAGTAGCAATCTCAACTTCCCTTTTTTAGACTTCGAGGCTCGAGGGGCTTTTTTAGAGACATTTTCTCCAAGACCCAAAGCCGACCCCTGTACGAGGTCGGCATCCAATCTCAAGGAAATAGGATCCAAAGGTTCTTCAATCCTAACAGACGTAAGGGGCTGTATTGCAAGAGGGGCTCCAGAGACCTTCTGGGAAGAAATATGAGAAACCTTCTTTTTCCCCTTGTCGAGCGCGTCCCGCTAACGAGCAGATGGGAGAGTAGCCATACAGGTAATATCGGGCATAAGACGCTTCCCTTCCTTTAGGCGTAACAAAAAGGAGGAAGGGTTAATACAAAAAGAAGAACTATACTGCGAGCACTGCAGACGAGGAAGCAATGAAAGTAAATCACCTGGCATAGCTATGGCTGAGGTAGTAAAGTCGGTTCGGAAAAGGTTCTTCCCTCTGAGAACGCGCTGATAATGGTATTTTTTGTTGGAGAGATTGCGAATACAACAGAAGGGGTACCAGAACCCTACCGGCAATGTCTCGAGAGTACACGCTTCGCCTACTGCATAAAGCAAAAGAAAGAAATATTAGAATATCCTAAATGACATAGAAGGGAGCCGAAAGAGACATGCACACACTGAGAACATGCTTGAAGAAGGAGCTTTTATGGAGCAAGCACTGTGGGATTTCGAGGGTCCCCGAGATCATAGACAGAAGTTCCCCTCCAGGGCCCACGAACCCAAAACCATGGATTTCTCCACCCTTTGACTGAACTGGGTAAAGAAGCAATAAGATTGGTATGACGAGGTACCAAATAATAATATCCCTTCGTCCTATTATTTGGGGTAAGCCGATATAGAAAGTTAATTTCAGTAGTAGTCAAGAATGAGTACTTTTTCTTGCGGAAAAGAACTAAAATCCCCATCAAAACCGCCCAGCCATTGGGGCCCAATTGAGCAGGGGCTATACCCCGAAACTCAAAGATTTCCAGGATGCAAGGATGAAGAGGAAATCGGAGGCCGAGCTCAAGTTGCAATTCCTAGCCGCAACAGCGTTCGGCGGAGTATAACAAGGAAGAAATCAATATCTTCCCCACACTGGAATTTGCTGAGAGCAATAGCAGTGCTCTTTCTTAACCAGGAATCATCAATAGTAGAAGAGATCTCGGCAGCAGAAAAAAGGCGTCTTTATCTTATCGCGGAAGTTCTCCGAGATGAGCAAATAACCCGGGACCGACATTAACAATCTGAGGATTGTGCTCCAACGTGAAATTAAAAATGAAATTGGCAACCCTCTGGTTGAAAGCAAGTCGAGAAAAAGAAGAAGGACCCGAACACTCCCCTGAAAGTGAAGAAGAGGACCCCGAACTACCAAGCGAAGAATCGAGCGAATGAGAAAGGGATCTAAGTGGAAGAGAGAAACCCTCACAAGCCATATCTTGCAAATTGCAATGGGAGAGGGATAGAACACGGAGAGAGAGAGAGAGGGAAAGAAACCCTAAGAGACGGCGGCAAAAAAATCAAAGACGCGAAGTTAGAGAGTCAGGGAAAGAAAGAAAAAGAGAGAAAGAGAATAATACCTGGAGGAAGAAGATGAGCGCACTGAATAAAAGGAATGACAACTGCTTACATGATCAAAATGAGAAAAAAGAGGGAGAGGGGAAAGGAAAACTGACAAAAAGATTCAAATTTCAAATTTCGAATCAACAGTTACACCCAAATACCAGAAATACCCCCTACCTGAATGAAAATATCTCGAAGATGCCTCAAAGAACCCGATAATCCAGGAACTTATCAGGACGACGATAGCAAGTGGAAACAACAAAGAGCCGAGATGGAAAGAATCCTGGTATCGCAGGTACCGAAGCATGAGAGATATAACCCGTGAAGTACGGTTCGACCTTGAACAATCTCAAATCATGATATTATTCAGGCTCGAGGGGCTAATTTTATGGGTAGTATATCCACATGCTTAGTAGGCCCAAAGCCCAATAATCTTTGGAATATTCGAATAAGGAGACCCAACCCTCTTGCGGCCCAAACCGAGGATAGGTACTGAAAGGACAGCCAAGGCAGCCCAATGAGATCACTACAGTCCAAAGGCCCAGTCGAGGAAAGAACAAAGAAGGAACCCATTAAAGGGGCCGAAGCCTAAAACACCCTCGGCAGGGAACCCCGGCGACATTTCTCCCCTGCCCGATCGTTCAGACGAGCATCGCAACTTTGGAGTTCAACCTGTCCGAGAAGCAGATGAATAATATGAGCGGAAGAACAGAGCACAAACACCATCATGAAGACTGACAAGCGCAGCAGGCTAGAAGACAATGCTAACGTGCAGAGGGGATGTCTTGGACAGCAATCCTAACTAGAAGACAGCAACTGACTGGCGCATCCTACCCTAACTACTAATGGGAAGCCAGCAAAGGACAGAGGCACTCTGTGGAACCCTGCAAAAGCAACCTGTGGCATCCGGACTTCTCCTCAAGCTGGTCGGCGTACCAGACAGCTTCATTAAAAACGGCTTGTCTCCATCCAAGTAGATCAAGGCGATTGACTCTGGATTAGGGTTTTTAGATAATATAAATAGTCTCTCTCACATGAGAGAGGCATGTTACCAGGCTCACTTTAGACATTACACTTGTAAGAATCTGTGGTTAATTAGTGTTGTTCTAAGGGAGAGTAATAAAATCGGTTGAGTTCTTTGGTGGGATTGAGCCTTCTATCGGTTTTGATCACTTTGTTTATAGTCTTATTATGTTTGATTGTATTCGTTCTTGGTTTCGTTACTAAATATCTTTATCTTCTAAACATGAATTAACGAGCAAATAACACGATATCAAGACACTCAATATTCTCATAAAACCCCAATTCTCTCTCTTGTGAAATTATTTCGTGCACCCATTACACTTTTATATATAAAAACAAAAATGCATACATTATAAACTTATACACTTATAAATAAAAATATAGGCATGAATGAATAAAAATGTATAAACTCAATTAGCGATTTTTCTGTTATATTTTTTAATAAAAAACTAAATGTAAAAAAATTATACAATTATTAAGAAAAAACATATACTCCATCCGTCCAGATTCAAGGGTGTCATTTGCTTTTAGCACTGAGATTAAGAAATATTGTTATTTAATATGTAGTGGATATTTGTATTAGGGTAGGTGTGAGTCTCATTTTTTAGTTGTGTTAGTGGGTGTGTGTGGATAATAAAGAAAATGAGACCCTTGGTGCGAACCCCCAAAATGAAAAAATAATATCCTTGAAAGCGGACGGAGGAAGTATACATTATTAAATAAAAATGTATATATATGGATGTAATTGTGCACCCGTTACATTGGATGTCAACTCTTCACTCGCACGATCATTTTTTGCCTTCAAATTGAATTCATTAAATTAAAATTAGGTTGGTTTGAATTTAATTGATTTTTTTTTTATATTGTGAATTATTTGATCCGTTATTTCATCAAATAATTTTGAGTTTAATTAAAGTGGAATTAAATATTTGGGTTTTAATCGAAATATTTAATTAAGGTGGGTCCCACGGAATACATACTTAAATTTAGGGGTGCCAGGAAGGTGTTTGACCGTGACAGGTTTGGTTCCCCCTTTAAGTCGGGCTTATCGGGTCGAGCTGTTTTGCTTTGACTGTGCTGACCAATGTAGTAGTGCCAACTCAGATCCTTAATTTAATTAATTACTACTTCATTAATTAATTCTCGTCTTTGGATTAAATGACGTTCAGTGTAATAAAGATTATAAACGCTAGTACCAGTGCAGTTACTCAGTTCAGTGCACGTATGGAGGTATCCTAGCACGTGTGGTTTGTTCATAGAGATTTGAATTCAAACTTAATTTAATTATTTAATTAATTACATGGATTAGTTGTCTAAAGGAAATTAAAGTACACACTCGGTTAGTGAATTTGTATGGGAGAGAGTAGTTTTTTTTAAGATGTAATAAAATTATTTCATGTAAATTATTTAAAAAAAGTTACTCCTTTTGTTTTAGGAAATCGTTCACTTTACATTACAAAAAATGTAAGATGAACGATTTCTTGAAATGTGTGAAGAAGTAGACTTGCATGTGTGTGTTGCATGAAGAAACAACAATGTTACCCGTGGAGATCATGCATTGGTCGATCAAGTGAACAAGAGGATTGCATACATGAACTGTTGGATCAGTTTGGAGCTGAGATGATCAGCTTTATGACGTGGCAAAGCTGGAAGCATTTGAAAACAGCTAGAAGCTTCAGCTGAGGGCATCAAACGGTTGCAAGATCAGTTGGTTACAACTGATTCGATGTGCATGCATTTGATTGGATGAAAGGGGATCAAAACGTTGGTCATTCATTCATATAAGTTGGAGTGTTCAGTCAGTTAAGATCATCATCTCCATCACATCTTCACATATCAGTTTCAAGCATTAGGAATTAGGGTTTGATAAGTGTGCTTGTAAGTTTTGTAATCTCCATTGTCATCATAGTGAAATCTTCTCCTTAGGAAAGTGGATGTAGGCTTACACCGAACCACTATACATCTTTGTGTTGATCTCTTTCATTTCATTTTTCGTTTATCAATCAATTCTAGAGTGAAACATGAGTGATCAATCAACCAAATGTGAGTTCTTGAGAGGTTTAACAAGTTCTTGCTCAAATTTCATAAGAAGTGGCGTTGTCTGTGGGAAGAAGAAGGAGCAGCCACAAGTTATCAGATCAGAGGGAAGGATCATGGTGACAACTAAGTTTGATGTGGAGAAGTTTACAGAAAAAGTTTATTTCAGTTTGTGGATGATGAAGATGGAGGCCGTATTGATCCAACAAGGATTGGCAGATGCTGTCAAACCGTTTCCAGAAAATCAAGCAGCAGCTGTTAATGCAGTTGCACAAGCTGCAGATCAAGATCAATAATCAAAGGCCAGAAGTGCAATCATACTATGCTTAGGTGACAAAGCTTTAAGAGAAGTTTCAAAAGAAGTAACTGCAAGAGATATGTGGAAGAAGCTTGCTGATCTTTACATGGTAAAGACTTTGACAAACAGGTCGTATACAAAGCAAAAACTCTACTCCTTCAAAGTATCAGAAGATAAGTCTATTTTAAATCAATTAGATGATTTCAATAAGATCATAGATGATTTAGAAAATATTGATATAGCACTGTCAAGTGAAGATAAGACTGTCATACTAATGTCAGCTCTTCCTAAATCTTTTGAAGGATTGAGAGATACACTATTATATGGGAATGTTGAATCAATCTCCCTGGAGCAATTGATTCTTGCAATAAAGGCAAATGTGCTTCATAAGACATCAGATAGCACAGTTGCAGGGGAAGGTCTTGTAGCAAATAAACAGAATAAGTGGAACAAGAATGATAAGAAGGCTGGTGCTGATAGGAAGAAAAAAGAAAGAGGGAATCAGAGTACACCAGCAAATGAAGAGAATAATAACCGCTTCCACTGCAACAAACCTAGTCATTTCAAGAAGCAATGTCATAAATGGAAAGCTATGGTGGCAAGAAAGATTGCAGCAAAGGGTGAAAATCAAAGGATTCATGCAAATCAGGTAACTGAAAATAAAGTTAATAAAGATCAAGATTACATTGAAGCTTCGGTTGTTGTTTCTGGTCATGTATCAGATCAGTGGGTGTTAGATTCAAGTTGCACATTCCACATTACATCAGTTAAGGATTGGTTTACAGAATTGAAGCCATATAATGAAGGATCAGTCTTGTTAGGAAATGATCAGGCCATCAAGATTGAAGGGATTGGCTCTGTCAAATTCAGAATGTTTGATGGAACCATTAAGTTGCTCAAAAATGTGAGGTATGTACCAGGATTGAGAATGAATTTGATATCCTTGGGAATGTTAGACACTCAGGGTTGTGAATGCAATCTGAAAGGAGGAGTACTCACCATTATGAAAGGAAATTCAGTGGTGATGAAAGGTGTTAAGAGCTCTTATCTTTACTTTCTTGAAAGATCAGTTGTCTCTGGACAGTTGAACACTTCACAAGATCAAGAAGATGTTCACTTGTGGCATGGTAGACTAGCTCATGTAAGTGAGAGAGGGTTACAAAAGCTAGTAAGACAGAAGCTATTAGACATAAGTTCAACCTGCAAGTTGGATCAATGTGAAGATTGTATCCTAAGTAAGGCAAAAAGGTTGAAGTTTGGATCAGGAGAACATACTTCATCAGAGAAGCTTCAATATGTTCATACAGACCTATGGGGACCATCAAGAAATTCAACCATGAGAGGAGGAAGATACTTCATATCCTTTATAGATGAATATTCTAGAAAGATATGGGTGAAAAATTCTAAAATCAAAGGATCAGGCATTTGCTGCATTCAAAGATTGGCTTGCTGAGGTGGAGAATCAAACAGGGAAGAAGTTGAAATGCTTAAGATCAGACAATGGACTAGAGTTTGTTTCAGAGGAGTTCAGCAATTTTTACAGAGAAAAAAGAATTAAGAGGCACAAGACTACACCTGGAACTCCACAACAAAATAGTGTTTCAGAAAGGATGAATCAAACCTTGCTTGAAAGAGTTAGGTGTATGCTGAGTAGTGGAGGATTTACAAAAGGGTTTTGGGGTGAACTTGTGACTACAGCAGCCTATCGATCAGCCTATGTCCATCAGCAGCCTTAAAGTCCAAACCACCTGAAGAGATGTGGTCTGGAAAGGCTCCTAGTTACAGTCATTTGAAAGTAATAGGCTGTCAAGTATACTCTCATGTGAAGCAAGATAAGATTTGAAAGTAATAGGCTGTCAAGTATACTCTCATGTGAAGCAAGATAAGTTGGAACCAAGAGCAGTAAAATGTGTAATGGTTGGATATCCCAAAAAGTAAAAGGGTACAAACTGTGGTGTTATGAAGCTGACAAGTTCATTGTTAGCAGAGATGTCACATTCAATGAGAAGAAGATGCCATTAGTTGAAAGAAACTCTGTAGTATCTATCACTACAGATACTTCTGAGCCTCAGGTGGAGCAAGCAAGAATGGAAGTACAACAAGATAATGAACAAAATAACAGTGTTGATCAGAATAAGGAAGTAAGCTCACCTAGCTCATCCAGCTTAAGATATGACTTAAGTACCTATCAACTTGTCAGGGATAGGGTGAGAAGGCAAATTAAAGCTCCAGTAAGATATGTGGAGACTGATATAGTGTCATATGCACTGTTAGTTGCATCTGATATAGACATTTATGAGCTAAGATCATATGAGGAAGCTATATCAGGAAGTGAGAATAGCAAATGGATAGTTGCTATGGAAGAAGAGCTGATGTCATTGCATAAGAATAAGACCTGACAAATTGTTGAAAGACCAAAGAATAAGAAGTTAGTAAGCTATAAATGGATTTACAAGAAGAAACCTGTTACAAGCAAAGAATGAGGTATAAGGTATATAGCAAGGCTTGTGGCAAGGGGTTTTTCACAGAAAGAAGGTGTTGATTATAATGAGATATTCTCACCTATTGTTAAGCACTGTTCTATCAGAATATTGTTGGCATTAGTAACTCAGTTTGATCTTGAGTTACATCAGATGGATGTCACTACAACATTCTTGCATGGAAATCTAGAAGAATACATTTACATGAAAATTCTAGATGGTGTAAGTGTTGAAGGTGCAGAGAATAAGGCTTGCTTACTATTGAAATCTTTGTATGGTCTGAAGCAGAGTCCAAGGCAGTGGTATTTGAAGTTTGATGATTACATTACATCAAATGGATTTAGCAGAAGCTTAAATGATAGCTGTGTCTATGTTAGGTTCAAGGAAGGGTGTTATACATACTTACTCTTGTATGTAGATGATATCCTTATTGCTTGCAAGGATCAAGCTGATATAGATGAAGTAAAAGAAATACTTAAGCAGGAGTTTGATATGAAGGATCTAGGAGAAGCAAGGATGATCCTTGGTATGCAGATTGAGAGAAACAGATTAGCTGGAGAGTTGAAGTTGTTCCAAGAATCATACTTGGACAAAGTGTTGAAGAGATACAATATGAATCTCAGTAAATCAGTGACAACACCAGCAAAGCAAGGAGTGAGTTTGTCACTACTTCAAGCTCCTCAGACAGATCAAGAGAAGATAGAGATGAGCAACATACCTTATGTTAGTGCTGTTGGCAGTTTAATGTATGCAATGGTATGTTGCAGGCCAGACTTAGCTTATGTGATGAGCATGATTAGTAGGTTTATGAGTAATCCAGGACTACTACATTGGGATTCAGTGAAGTGGGCTCTCAGGTATGTGAAAGGGACCATCACAACAGGCTTAAAGTTTCAGAAAATGGCAACATGGGATAAGGCAATAGTTGGATATGTTGATGCTGATTATGCAACAAATCATGATACTAGGAAGTCACTTACTGGATATGTATTCAACTTGTTTGGTACTGCAGTGAGTTGGAAGGCAACACATCAACATATAGTGGCCCTATCAACTACAGAATCAGAGTTTGTCGCTCTCACAGAAGTAATCAAAGAGAGAGTTTGGCTAACTGGAATACTGAATGAGTTTGGTATTCAGCAAGATGTATTTGAGGTGTATTGTGACAATCAAAGTGCAGTGCATCTCTCCAAGCATCAGGGGTATCATGAGAGAACCAAACACATTGATGTAAGGTTATATTTCATAAGGGACATGATAGACTAGGAAGTAGTTAGTGTCAAGAAGATCAAAACTACTGAAAATTCGGCTGACATGTTCACAAAAGCTTTACCAGTTCATAAGTATGAGTTGTGTAAGCAATTGGTTCAGCTGAATTAAGCAAGGAAGGAAAGGTAGCTGCAGCCTTAAAATAATAGCAAGGTGGAGAAGATAAAACTAGTATGGTGATGCAAGGTCTAAGGTGGAGATTTGTGAAGAAGTAGACTTGCATGTGTGTGTGTTGTATGAAGAAACAACAATGTTACACGTGGAGATCATGCATTGGTCGATCAAGTGAACAAGAGGATTGCATACATGAACCGTTGGATCAGTTCGGAGCTGAGATGATCAGCTTTATAACGTGGCAAAGCTGGAAGCATCTGAAAACAACTAGAAGCTTCAGCTGAGGGCATAAAACGGTTGCAAGATCAGTTGGTTACAACTGATTCGATGTGCATGCATTTGATTGGATGAAAGGGGATCAAAACGTTGGTCATTCATTCATATAAGTTGGAGTGTTCAGTCAGTTAAGATCATCATCTCCATCACATCTTCACATATCAGTTTCAAGCATTAAGAATTAAGGTTTGATAAGTGTGCTTGTAAGTTTTGTAATCTCCATTGTCATCCTAGTGAAATCTTCTCCTTAGGAAAGTGGATGTAGGCTTACACCGAACCACTATACATCTTTGTGTTGATCTCTTTCATTTCGTTTTTCGTTTATCAATCAATTCTAGAGTGAAACGTGAGTAATCAATCAACCAAGTGTGTGAGTTCTTGAGAGGTTTAACAAGTTCGTGCTCAAGTTTCATAAGAAAATGTAAGAGTAAAACAAAGAAGCGTGGAAAATCGTTAAATTACATTAATATGTTATTCATGAATGTTTATAATATTGAAACTATAAGTGAAAAAAAAAAAAAAACTATCTTACTTAGTGGAAATGATTATGAAACTCTAAGCTCGAGAAATATTACATTAATCGATTAAAAATTCTTAATTTTGAGTGATTTAATAATGATTGACCCTTGGAAGTTTTACAAAATATGTGAGTGAGGACAAAAACACGTTATAGGTCGGAATAGTCGTCAAAATTTACGGTATTTTTAATTATAATAACATTGTTAACTATAATAAAATAGATAAATTTTGATGAATAAGAGTAGCAGTTTGGAGTGACATACTTATCACAAGTACATGGTTATGCAACACTCTTCAACTAATATGAGCGTATGACTAACTAATAATCTTAAGTAAATAAATGGTTCAATCTGGCGCTAAAGACGACCAAGTGTAATTGTTTAGGATAACACTTTCAACATAAATTGATGTTGTAATGCCGAGATAATAGATAGTAGCAAGGGAGTATAATAGATAGCAGTAATTAGAGAGTATGTAAGACTTTGAGCAAGATGCGATAGACTTGGGGGTAGAGATTGCAAGAGTTTGATAAGACAAACAATATGTAACTCATTGAACCATGCAACGCAGGATATAAGGCTTGAGTAAAAGGGAGTAATAAATTTGAGCTACAGGCTAAATTAATATAAAAAATAATTAATCTATAATTAAGTAGTTCAATCCTTAGCACCCAAATGTAACAATTCGAATCTATAGACTCAACAAAACTCGATATTATGATGCAAGGAAGATTGATAGTAGTAAAGAACGAAAGACTTGATAAAAATAAATCAATTATTAACAATGTGATTTAAAAAAAAAAAGTTTTATACACTGGTTGCTTATATGAACTCAATTTTTTTCTTAAAACTATTATTAAAAATGTAGGGGCCTATAAAGTAGAGACGGATGCAGTATAGGTATATGGAGGTTTTGTTGTACCCCAAATTAAAAACTAATAGTTATATATATAGTATGTATTTCACTTTGTCCTCCAGCACCTTGGTGGTTTGGTTTGGGCTCTCATATTTGACCCCCTTGTTAAGAGTTCGATTCCCACAAGTCTCATTCCTCTTTTTCTTTCTTTCTTTATATTTATATATTATTTCTACAATTTATTTTATATTTTTCATTTTCAAATGCCCACTCTTGCATTTCTATTTATATTTATATATTATTTCTTTGAATTTTTTATATTACTATTCAAACATGTTTCTTTTAATGTTATACTACACTTTGGCTTCTTTTTTTTTTTAATAAACTTTGGTGTTTCTTTTGATCTTTTTACTTAAATTATTAATTACAATATAAATTAATATTCAATACATTATTATTTTTTTAAATACTTAGTATGTGTTATAAATTCATGATAATAATATCTCAAATTATTTTTTAAAAATGAAAATTAGACGATGTCAATAGTAATCATAATTTCTCCGTTTTGATTTATTTATTGTATAATTTTAAATATGAAATAAATAATATTCTAATAATTATATGTAGTCCAACTGCTGTGCACTTGGACGATTTTTATCGTTAATTATATTTTAGTTTGATCTCCACCATCAAATAAAATAAAATAATTATTTTTAAAAAAACATAACTAGTCACTAACCTCATTTTTAACTCATTAAGTCTTGATGCACCGATACACTAGGTGCACAGTAGAATCACCCAATTATACATCGTACTCTCAAATCTTTTTTCCTGCCCCTGCTATAAAATACCATATAAATAATATATTTGTAACAATAGTAAGGAAATATTAATAGTGAATGAAAATAGTTAAATTTAGAAAAAGAGAAAGGCAATGATAATAATAATGGACACCCAGCCATATAGGTCAATTTTCTGAAAATAAAGGGGAACAAATGCACAAGAAAGTGAGGAAAAGCACGAGACATTGCCTTAAATATAATATGGGGGAATAATTGACAACTCTTCATTGCCACTTAGAATATATATATATATATATTAAGTATACTATAGCAGAAACTTTTTGACGTGTTGTCTCCATAGTGCTCTAATATGACGTGTAATTTTTTGAATTTTTAATATTTTTTAAATATTTTCCTTATTTATTTTTAATTAACCTCCTTATTTAATATTTTTTTTAAATAATGTGTTTCTTATTTTTAATAATGATGATTAAATTTTTAATATTTTATTTATTTATTTGGATATCATTAATTAATTACTAAATCTTTTACTGCAATAAATTAATTAATATCAAATTAAATCATATAATAAAGGGAAAAAAGAATATTCCATATAATATTATTTCTCACTCACACATAAATAAGACTTTTTGGTTATTCATTCTAAATACACACATTCGATTCTCCAAAGAGGAATAAGAGCTTTCTTCAATTTCTTCTAGAGAATTGATTTATAAAAGTATAAAAATTTATTTCGATAAAGCGAAAGTACTCTTCAAGAAGAAGAGAACTACTCGATTTACCTTTTAAGAATCGATTCTTCAAGAGAAAGAGAACTACTCGATTTACCTTTTAAGAATCGATTTTTCAAGAGGAAGAGAATCAAATTCAAGTATGGAGAATCGATCACTATTCAAGTATGGAGAATCGATTCAAGTTTTCTTGAATAGATTTACATCCTAGAAATCGATTTTTCAAGAGTAAGAGGATCGATACAAGAATACTTGAATCGATTTATATATCTTAAGAATCTATTCTTCAAGAAAAAAATCGATTCAAGTATTACCTCTTAAGAAGCGATTCAAATATTCTTTAAGATCTACATCTAAAGTATTTATTCTAGTATTCTTCAAGTGAATGGAGAATCAACGATTCAAATACTTTGGTATAATTGTAATTTCATTCTTATGATTTTTGGTATATTTCAAGTTTTAGGAAATGCATAGTTATGTTCTACTTTTCAGAAATGTTGGGAATCGATTTACCTCTAAAGAATAAGAGGTCGAAAAATTAATTCATGTATAAAATTGAAAGTTTAAAATTTTAAGTTAAATCATTATTTCATATCAAATAACATTAAAATTAAGTTTATAAATATTTATTAATTTTTTAAATTTAGTATATTACTAATTATTTATGGGCAAAAGGTTGGATTGGCCCCTAATCTTATATCAGGGGATCAAATTAGCCCTTAAACAAATTTTTTGTTCATTCCAATCCTCAACCTTTCTAATTTGGATCACTTAAACCCCTTATTTCCTTAACATGGAACACCACTGCACTCCCCCGTTAATTAATCAACGGTGTTAAAGTATTGAGCATTATTAGACTCCATCCTCCTTCCCTTTTCTTTACGTTTAGCGTGGCAAGTGAGTATTCATCGCCTTCTTCGTTGCTGCATTCATGTCCGGTAAGCATCTTCCGAAATCCTTTATCTTCTTTCTTTCAAAATTATCAAGAGTTGTTGCTGGACTCTAAAACCACTGAACAGGTGTACATTAGGAAACAAACGACGGAGGGGTAAAGTTGGCCTCCGACGGTAGGTAATGTACTCCATCAAGAGTTGTATAACTCCGTATTGGTGACTTCCGCGAAACGAATGAAAAGTAATAATAGAAAATGATATTTAATTTATAAAAAATATAATGGTGTGGTGAATTATTTAAAAAATTTATAATATAAATAAAAAGTGATAATATCTTTAATAAAAATGATAATTAATTACAAAAATTAGCATGAAATGATCTAACCATGGGATGGTCTCATACACGTTTACCCCTTCTATAATATATGGAATGAACCATTAAATACATCGATCCTGGTTTAGTTATGTCCCCAAATTATTATTTTTATATAATTTGATATAGCAAAGACTTATGTAAAAGCGTCTTGTGGAAATGACTTTCGTGAGATAGATAAGAAGTAATAACATTTTTAGTAAAAATATAATGACGCAATGAATTATTTTATAAATAATTTTAAATAAAAAAAAATATATATATATATATATATATATATAGATAATATTTTTAAATTAAAGTAATATTATCTTTAATGGAAAATATTAATTAATTATACAAATGTAAAATAGTATCGTGAGACAGTTTAATTCAACCCCAAAGACTGCACCATTAGATATAGATAAATCCTACATTATACTATTACTATGTATTTACTCTTACTCTTATTTTATGACAATAAAGTTGATGAGTGCATCGAAAATATTGTTGTTTTTATTTGTCCATTATAATCACTTTTATTATAGAATTAATTACTCTCTCTACCCTCTATTTCGATCGTAGAAGTTTCCACATTTAATTTGTTTATGAAAATTTTTACTCTTTAAAGGAGATAAAAAAAAAGTTTAAATAATTACTTTTTCTTAAACATTTTATTTAAAAAAAAATACATATATTTAACGTATGTAACAAACATGCATTATTATTTTTTATTAAAAAAATTATATATCCCAAAAATTATACTTTTTTAATCTTCTTGCTTAATCAAAGATGAAAACTTTAATAAAACAGAGGGAATGTTTGGTTTATAAAAGTTAATAAGTAGATTAATAAAGTTTGTAAATGTGATAAGCAATGAATGAATATTAGAATTCCCTTAATTCCATATTAGTTTTATGGGATATAGTAACACACTTCCCCTCAAGGTTGTGTTTCACCGGACCCCTTGCTTTTTATTAATGGGCTTAGATAAAATTAAGCCCGCATTAAGATCAATTAGTATATAAATTCTCTAATTTTCAGAAAAATTTTAAGGTCCAATGAGCATTATTAATTCAAAGTGAATCAAATACTCCCAGGAAGTACTTCCCCCATCTCATAATACTTTTCACACTTTCCTCATTTGTTTGTCCCACAAAATTTTTCACACCCCAAAAAAGTAAACACCACTTTATCCAACAACATCAAAAGTTACTTTAATTTCAAATTTGTCACTCTTTTTTCACACACATATCATTATTTTATACTTTTTTATTACCTAAAAATACTACAATACCCTCCAAAGTCAATGAAGTTGGTCAAAAAGTGTAACTTTTCTTAAACAACGTGGAACAGTAAACGTGAAAGATTTTTCGGGACGAATGGAGTATAATTTAAGGGTTATTTTATGGTGCACCTGATACATCGATGAACCTACAAATTTATAAGGTAAAAGTAAAGGGTAGTGGGTAGTTATTACTTTTTCTTTTTAATTATTTTATTTTATTGTGTGGTAAAAATTAAATAAAAAAATAATATAAAAGTTGAGATTTTTCAGATACACCGCTGTACCAGGTGCGTAAAACTCATAATTTAACTAACTCATTTACTACTATAAAATATAAATATTTGAAGTGTCTTATGGTAATATTGAGTAAATTCAAAAAAATAAAATAAAAAATATAAATCTATATCTTATCTTAATATTTAAAAGTGTGAAGGAATTTTTTTTCCCATTTAATCCCTCTTTCAATTTGATAATAACCCTTTTAACATTATTAATTATATTAATAATTTTATTAATTTATTTTTCACTAATAATACAAGGTTCACTTAATCTTTGTTTACATTTTGAATTTATAATTCATGCAACTCTTTATTTCTATCCTAATACAATTGATCTTGAATTTAATTCGACTTTTGGATTTTCACATATCACCTATATATCCAAATGAATGTATCTAATGTAGGGAAGTCTAAACAACAAAATTGAGCAACGAGTCGAGAAGTGAATCTGATAAGAGGCGGAGTTGAGTCCCAATTCGATGAGTTTAGTATGCTATGGCAAGCTCAACGCATTGAACCGTATCTCTTATGTTAAGATATCTCATGTCTGTCATTTAAGAGAAAAACAGAACATGCTTGAATGAAGTGTATTAATAATAATGGTCTTTTTGTCATATTAATTAAAAAAATTAAATAATTTTTTTTTTATAATTGTAGTTTTGGGTGTTACTAACATGTCCCTACTCCCTATAATTTATCATGATGATTTTTCTATCCCCTTTTATCATTTTAGTACGTCTTATTGCGTATTATAAAATACTCTCCCCATTCGCTTTCAAGGGTATCATTTTTTCATTTTGGGCGTCCGTCCCCAAGGATCTCATTTTCTTTTTTATTCTCACTCACCCATTAATACAACTAAAAAATGAGACACACACCTCTACTAATGCAACTATCCACTACACATTAAATAACATTACTCCTTAATCTCGGTGACAAAAAACAAATGGTACTCTTGAATCCGGACGAAGGGAGTAGTATCTTAATGCATTATGTAAAAAAAATTAAATTAATAAATTTAATAATATAATTAATAAATTTAAAAGAATAATTATTAATATAAAGGAGGATATGACGAGAAAATAATATTTCTAAAGAAATTTACGAACCCATAAATGAGTTTTGTATTTTTTTAGGAAATTTTAATTTATAGTTCAAACATTTTTTTCTACTTTCTTTCTTTATGTATTATAATTTCACCTATTTTCACCCTAATTAATTTTGTTTATTTCCACCCCACGGCCCTACCTATTCTTCCTTTCATCCACACTCCATCTTTGTTTAATTTCATACAAGAAACTCACTATGTATATTGTATTTAATGATTTTTTCATATTTGTTAAATGAGATGGTTGAATTTAAAATGTGTATGATAAAATTATTGTGTTGGTTGTTATTTTTATTTTATGGGTTAAAAATATGAGTTAATTTGCAGTTGCACCAGTGCACTGGACGATCTTATCTGTCAAATTCATTTTTAATCTAATCTCAATTATTAAACAAATAATATTATTAATTTTTTTTTGAAAGATATTAATTTTTTTTTATAAAAATACCACCCACTACCCATTCTCTATCCTAAAAGTGGAGGTTATCAGATGCACTCCAAAATCACCCAAAAAATATATGACTTTAAAATTTTTTTTTATAGTAACGGAATTTACCAATATAATTCAATTTAAGGATATATAAGAGACTTTTATTATATGATTTATTAAAATAATATTTATTTTAAGTTTTTTTAAAAAAAATTACAACAAAAAATAATAATAATAATAATAATAATAACATTATAAGACGTTTTATATATATAAAAAAATTACATAATAATAGAACATGATAGCAAAACACAATTAACATGCAAAATACGTGCTAATATCTAGTTTAATGAAAAGATGGTTGATATGATTTGTAATTTTCTTTAATTTTGAAAGTTAAAGTTAGCTGTAATTGATTATCCCTAGCTAGGCCTAAAATATTAATTATAGCTAGGGATAAGATACAAACAAAATTTTCAATTAATCCTAATATGACTAATCAGCTAACTTTAACTTTCAAAATTAAAGAAAATTACAAATCATATCAACCATATTTTTCAAATATGCCTAAAATATTAATTATAGCTAGGGATAAGATACAAACAAAATTTTCAATTAATCCTGTGACTAATCAATATATATATATATATATATATATATATATATATATATATATATATATATATATATATATATATATATATATATAATTTCTTTTTCAACCTTATTATTACAATCCAGCTTCGAGACTCATCTATTTGAACGTTTTGGTTGATTAAACATCTAATTGGTGGATTGAAAGCAACGAATGGCGTAATTTAATTTAATTAATGTATTTTTAGCTGGGTGAGTCTTTTGTGCACCTGGGCACACGAATTTAGATCCGTGCCCCTTTACAATTTAAACTTTCTAATAATAAATAAATTTAAATAAAATAAAGAGGAGAAAGATTGTGTTCACATGGAGATATTTACTGTGTCCCCATATTATGGGGGCGTGTGAGCTTTTGCCTTTTTAGCTAGTAGTTCATATTGAAAGTGGAGGTAGCAAAAGCTATAAAATACAAAGTATTTATATATTGGAGAAAATTTTAATAAAAGTTTCAATATATTCTCTAATTTAAAAATTAAACTTACATAATCATTTTCTCTCTCCAAATTACATTTAAATTTATATAATGATTTCCTCTCTCTAAATTTGAAAAGTTAAATCCAACTAAAATTGCATGTTATTTACTTCTTTATGTATTTTTCTTAAAGGGAAATAGTTTTGAAAGAAAATAAAAAAGAAAGTCTTCTGTGGATGTTTATTATGTAAGACGTGTTAAAATATGCTTATTATATAGATAAAATATATTTAATAGTTATTAAAGTATATTTTTCTAAATATATAAGGAACGATGTATTAAAGTATGATTTTATGATACTTTAGTAATTTATTATTGACATTCTTAAATTACAAATAATCATACTTTAATAATGGCGACTCATCTCACAACCCGATTTATTATTGACATTCTTTAATTACAAATAATTATACTTTAATAATGACGACTCATCTCACAACCCGTCTCATAGAAATCAATCTCAGAAGAGTGTCCAAAAAAAATGTCATAGATGTACATTGAAAATAAAAATATAAAGAGGTTATTAAAGCATAATAAAAATATAATTCTTTAAAATAAAAAAAAACTTTTCTATTTTATGTATATGTCGTCCAATTTTTAAAGAGCATTTTGGAGATGCTTTAAGTTTTTTTTTTTCCATTTTATAAAGTGATTTATGTCCATTTTATTTTAAACGATGGTGTTAATTCTTATAATATAATTGTAATTTTACACTTCTCACTTTATATATATTTTCAATTTAATGTTTGAAAAATAAATAAATTATCAATTTGAGGTCTAATATTTTTCTCTCTATTAATTAAGGGTCTGAAATAAATAAAATTATTAATTTAAAATCTAAATTTGCCATATATTATCTTATATTTTATTAATTCAAGACATAAATTAAGAGTTTTATATATTTTAAGTTTTAATTGATAAAAAAAATAATTCAGATTTCAAATCCGCAATTTAACTATTTGTTTAGGTATTATATTAAAAAAAAATTCTAAAATTTAAGTTCAGCACATACAAAAACTCTAAGTATGCAATTATTCGATTAATCCACTGTACTATGTAAAATAAAATTTATCTCAAACAAACGAAAATTCTATTCAGACTATTAAATCTTTCACCCTTTATAATCCTTGTCTCACTTACAAAAATCATTATTTTTACATCCCAATTTTTATGAGTATTATATTTTGTGTCACATATAAATAATTTAATTACGTAAGCTGACATGCAAATTGATTATAAACTAATCTAGGCACGTCAAATCCATATTAACTTGCAAGTTTGACTATAATTAAAATTTTGCAATTAATTATGGGGTTATTCATGCACTTGATGATTTATAGAATAAAAATAATTGGGTAGTGGGGTATTTATTGTATTTTTTATTATTTTATTTTATTTAGTGATTAGAATTAAATAAATATTTGGTTCAAATTCTCCAGGTACGTGCATGCAGTGTAACTCTTAATTATGACCAATGAAAATGAAGTGGTCCTTGCTTTTATACCTTCATAAACAATAAATTGTCAATCACATTAATTGTATTAATATTGTTCTTATTTGGTCTTTAAATTTTCAAAATTTGGGTGCCATTTAAGTTCCCTCCGTTCTAAGCTTACCAAAATAATAGCTTCGGATTTCTTTTTATATATTGGTGTTACGTATCTAATTGCAAACCGATGAATGACACATAAATGAAAAACAAAATCTATCCTTTAAAAGAAAAGTATCAATTCGAGAAAAAATGATTGAGATTTTCCTGTCATACGTGTCACTTATATAACTGTAACTGAAAACTGTAATATAGAAAATCAGTGTGCCAAATAATAATCTCCATGCCATTGTGCATACAGTTAGAAAATCACTTTTTAATGTGATAAAAGTAAGAAAGAAAATAAGGTTATTGTGTGAATTAAAATTACTTCCCCAATAAATTTTAAACAAAAAATAAATAAATAGAAGAATCACTCTTACCTTTCACTTCCAACTCATCATTCCACTCTGCAGTCTGCATATGTAAGAGTACCAAATGATCTGCAAAGAAACTCAAAAACAGATCACAGCATAAACAAAATTTACATCATTATTAATTAATAAACTTGAATATTTACAATATTCTTTCTATCATTCTGAGAGTACAGTTTTCACTCGAGGGACTTCTGTTCTTCAAGTGAAGTGCAAGTGATCCACCCCTCGAGAGAGCTCGTATTATAGAACCATTGCTTCGTTCGAGCTGGCGCCTATTTCGACTGGAAAGATGACTTCCAGTGAGCATGCACATATCTAATACACCTCTCTTAATTAGCTAACAGCTATGATTATCAATACAAAGGTAGTTCTCTTTCATCTGGATGTGATGTCCGCCTATGCGTCGTCTGGGGAATAGAGTATTCTGAACCAAATTCACTAGAAATGGATGAATGTTGAGTGGAGCTGGAAGATGGTTCCCGCTGTTCAAGTGGTTGATAAGGTCTAGCTGCTCCACGGTCGTAAACTCCAGCAGCAAGTCTACTTAATATATTCATCAAAGTGGGAAAGAATCTTGTTGAGAGAGCAATCAGACCAGTAACCTGTAAGAAAGTCAGCATTGTTTATTTCACGTGTTGGGGGTGGCGCAAGAGTTGCCATAAATGAAATGAACGTGCATGTTTTACTTACAATGCCGTTTTCAAACAACCCAGGAATATCTATCTGTACCCATATGGCTTTCCCAAGCAAGAACACAACGAATAACACGAGAAGATAGAGTGGATTCCTGTCGTAGGAGCAAAAGATGTACTAAAATAAAACATTGTATTCGTTGCAAGGACTAGGGGTTTGAATAAACCATACCTTAATAGAAGCATGAATTCGTTGAACCCAAGAACAATCATTGCCATGATCGCCCAAGGAGGAGGTAACCAATTGTTATTTCTCCTATACGCCTCCTGTAGGAAGCAAATTCGTTTACTTTTTGTAACTGAAGAAACCATAGTTCAGAACAAGGAACAGAATTACAACAAGACACAAAGTGGCTTCTATTACGGGCTCAATCAAATTCGTTAAGTTTAATCGTGTGTGAGGGTCATGCGTGAGACAGAGAGATAGAGTAAGACAAAATAGAGTTTATCATCATGAAGCTAAAGAAACGATTTACTACTTAGAAGAACGCGAACACAAATAATACACATTTAACTATACCTGTGCAGATATTGCTTGGCTGACTGTATACTCGGTTTCTGTCATAAACTGCCTCCATAATGCTTTACACTGAACTGGTGTGATCAAAGTCTTTTCTGGGGGGACCTATTATAGATCAGCTTACGAGAGATTAATCAAGATAATAAAATGAAAAATAAAAAGGAAAAGGATGGCAAGTCAGGACCTCTTCCCATGATTTTGAAGCCAGAGGATCTCTAGTAGCTCCAATAGCCCTATTACGAGATGTGTTGTCGTCCTTTTTGTGCATTAGCGCGGAAAATATCATACTTTCTACACTGTCCTTACTGTCATCTAGACGTATTACAGCCATTGTTGACAATAGTTTCAAACACTACAAAGGAATAATAATTCAGTAGATAAGAGTTAGATCTTGATTTTAAATGTTTTTGGATATTACCTCTTGATGGGCCTCCTTCGTAATAGCTTTAATGTCTTCATTTCCAGTCCAAACCCTTGGTATAAAATCCTTGTCATGATTGAAGGCAGCAGAAAATCTGAAAGTTCAGAAACATTGTAATTTAATAGACAAGTCAAACAAAAAAGGGAGTAATTCATAAAGAAACATTGGGCAAACCTATCCTTGATGTGAATCAGAATTTTCCCAGCTTCCTCTCTTGATTTCTTCTCCACCAGCTTTTTAGCATATTCCTTCAGATCATTTACCATCTTCTCAACTGTTACTTGGTCCAATTCAAATCCAGCAATAGCAGACGAGAATGCGAATTCTGCTGCACGAGTCTCACGCTCTAGGAGACTTCTAATAGAAGCCCATGTGTTCGTCCCACCAGCTTCAAAAAGGGACTCCAATGGTTGAACGAGCGCTTCAGACAGCCGGTTCTGCATATTTAAGTTATTTCAATCAAAAGGTATATCAACCATCTATCATTAAGTATTCTTTTCGTATTTCCCTTGGGAAAGAAGGGATGGTAAAAATAAATAAATAAATAAAGAAAAGATGTGGACAAACTATCAAAAGTCAGTACCTCAAACTCAGCTTGTACTTGTGTTAACTTCTCGCTACGAAAATGAGAAACATGAGCTTCAATGTCACGACAGAGTTTATCACGGACTTTTGAAGCATCCCAATTCGTT
Organism: Pogostemon cablin; assembly: GCA_023678885.1. Taxonomy (NCBI): domain Eukaryota; kingdom Viridiplantae; phylum Streptophyta; class Magnoliopsida; order Lamiales; family Lamiaceae; genus Pogostemon; species Pogostemon cablin. Next base: position 10,882,130 of record CM042960.1, read on the forward strand.
TGCTCTATGGCAGCCTCTGAAAATGCAGAAAGCATAACAACAAGTATCGTTAAACTTCATATGTTAACTAAGAAACTAAATGGCTGAAGTATTACGACTGAGAGAACTTGTCTGCAAATAAAAATCATGAGGAATCTATCATATTATTGAACAATGAACAGCTAAGATATTTTGCTAGTGTAAAAGTCAATAATAAATTCTCGTGTTACGTGGATGAGAATGCATGTGCAGCACCTGAACATCCCTGATCAAATTCAAGCATAGAAGACTGCTGGCACGTACGAACGGAAGCAGCAAACACTTCTCCTCTACCCAAACTTTTTTCTAGCCTAGTCTTGAAGTGTTTAAACGCATTGGTACGTAGATGCCCCCAACATGTTAATGTAAGAAGGATGCACCAACTGCAGATAAGATATATTTAACCCAAAACAAAAGTCAATCATACCAGAAACTACTTGTACAAATATTCATTATATTTAAAAAACATTAATTTGAACAATTTCATAAATAGAATAATAGTACTAAAATAATGAAATATGTTTTGCCTTTCCTGCAATGCTTTTGACACAAGATATTGGCGTTTCGCATTTCTCACATCTTCGTCAAAATATACAGATTCCAAATCATACCTGTCGAAGTAAAAAATGTCTGTAAGCATGTGGTTAGGGTGACCAATATAACATCAGATAATTTCTCAAGCTGACAACACAGCTTGTAACTTTGCATGATATTAGCACAAATGAATAGGTTAATCTACTCTGAGCCTCGTAAAGGAGTCACATATTATATAAAATTGTCAGCTTACTCAGAGAGATATCTGTTCAAGATTGAGCTAATACTTCTTCCAAAACCTGATACAACACCAGTTTCTACAGCTTGCTTCAGAGCTAACCAGTCCTGCATTAAATCCACAACTTAATCTTTCCCACAAAATGACACATACGAAGTGCTTGAGAGTCCAGAAAGAAGCAAGACCTTGTTAGATGCCAAACCATTAAACTTCTCATTCGCAATCTCTTCACACCGTACAGTGGCAACCATGACCTGAGGACAACGGAGTTGCATTGTTTAACAAACAATCAAATCTACTTCCAAGCTGACACGAGATATACCTTGTGAGCTGGAAGGTCAAGGTCCTTATTTTCTTTAATAATTTTCCAAATTTGCTCCGCACTGAAAGAAAATCCAGATGCAGGGACTACACCCCGTCTATCACCAGCCAGCCCTCCAGGAGATATAGAATGGAAAAAGCGCTGCCTAAGTTCGGCCACCTTCAATGTAGTTTAGTTTTAGTAATATTGCAATAAATATTGAGGAAACCAATAAAACTAATCCATATTACCTGTTCTTTGAATAGTTCTTCCTTGTCTTCATAACTGGACAAGGCAATAACTTCCACCTTTAATTGAAAAACAAAAAAAATAAATGAGATAGAACAGAGTGGTAAGACTGCTAGTGAATCAAAGATTATGAGATGGATATTTTTCTTGCATTGAAAAATCCACTGAGAGGGGGTGTCCTTGTGAGCCTGAGGCTTAGGGACTGCTTCCCATATCTATGAAGAAGAAAATCCAAAGTAAGGCATTAGATATGAAGAAAATTTCAACAAAAAAGAGAGTAAAGAAGAAGAGTTAGCATTACAGAAAACAAAAAGAAAAAAAGAACGTTCCAAATACCTTCTGAATATCCTCTCTCAAGATGGGCTCCAAATACTCAAACGGAGTCTACATGGAAGTAAAGGTAATAGTTATTTCAGGAAAACGTGTAAGCTAACACACGCAATTCCTACCATACCTTCGTTTTATCACGTATAACAAAGAGGAGTGTAGTTTTACGAGGACTGAACAAACGCATCATAACCTATCAAAGTAAAATCAGATTTTCATAGAGAGAGAAAAAAACATGTCATTTTAATCTTAACTAGGATGGTAGGCACCTGAAACACAGTTTTTAGAAGAGGCTTATTGACAGCCTGCTCACGACCAATATCATGACACCACCTAAACAGTAGGCACACTTGAAAAATGAAAAAAGGAAAAGAAAAGATATATGATATATATTTTCAGCTAAATTGCATAAGCACCAGCATCCATTCAGGTCTTTGTCATAAATGCATGAAAAAGGTTCGGGAGCACGTAGATGTTATTGGTTATAATGCCTTGTGTCTTAAAATCTGGTGCTCAAGGGATTCAGTTTGGATATTGGAATGAATAAGAACTATTCTGTTCTATCTTCAGACATAGCAAAATAGCTCAAAATCTCCAGCTATAACATAGAGCAGCATCTGTTAACCAGCAAGATGAAAATGAACTTTAAGGACATCACTGAGTCCATCTCGAAGGCTATATCAAAGACATGGAATCGATGAGGCTGAATATAGGTTATTACATCTCATTGTAAAACAATGAATCTGGTGTACCAGCTCATAACAGCTAAAGACAAGTTTGACCTAACCACCACAGCAGGAAGGATTATTTTCTTTAAGATTCTTTGATTATTAATTATGAAAGGTCAGCATCATTCTGAGAATTCCTGGTCATGCATCTCACTTGAGAAAAGGAAAACGAATTGAAAGAAAGGGGAAAGCCATCAAAGCATCAAGTCTAAGTTCTAAGTTCAGTCACCCGAGCAACATCTAGGACTGAAGATCAAGAAAATTATGCATTAATTGATATATCATTCTCTAATTCTGGTCAAGAGTTGAAGGTTCACATAAGTTTTGATTGAGCAGCAGCCAATGGCTAGATAGGTGTTGGACTAGGATGGAAAACAACACTGCTCCAGGCTGTCTCATGTAGTTATTTGTATGTGAACCTTACATACATGATGTATTAATACATGCACTAGAATGTGTACGAAGTTGAATATCAACCACATGCAGTAGAACATGGAGAAAAGTTGAAAACTTACATGTTTATTAGTACAATGTCAGCAATTGCTAAAGCAAACAGCGCACTTTGTTTTTCAAATGTAGTATCATCCTGAAACAAAAGTTCCACAAGAATGAATACATCTGTTCCAGCTATCTAGACCTAAAAAATAGATTCAACTGAAAATCTAAATGCACGAGAGCATGCACTTACAATGACAGCATTAAAAAATAATATGAATTAAGAATTATACATGATTGCATTACTTGTTTGCCTTTCTAATTAAAAGATTCAGCACAAGACTCATAAAAAGGCAAGGAATGTAAGATTCAGTAGGTAAATTTATGCCCTTCTAATGACTGCGTAAGTCTGCATTACTACAATATTCAAAAATTAAGAAACATGTTTAGTCACACATTTTCCTGCACATTAACAAGGCACTATTAAAGAGCAAAATGCTATTGTAACAAGTCTGTACTCTAGTAAAATGGCAAAACTTGGTGAACTAAGAGTCTAAGACTGATGAGAGAGGGTGCAAGCACATTATCGAATCTTGACTGTGTTATTATTACATCACCAGGTATTCAAATCATTCTTCAGTTTTACTAGACTCTAGAGAGGATTTTGTAGTAGCACATCGAATTACAGAAAATTAAGGTTTACCGACTTTATTAGGTTCATATCTTCCTCATAAAGGAGGACGACCCAAGAAAGATACAATTCACGAGATATAAGCATTGTACATAACAGTATCCAAGCTCTCCCCAATATATCCCAAACTTTGATTGCATTAAAATTCACAATTCAGAAATGAAGTGAGGAACTTGGAACGGCCACAAATATATATACTCAAGCATCAAATGAATTTGAAGTTTCCTAGAATTGAGATTACAATATGCCATGAGGTCTCTATTAAGATACTATTTCCTACTTAAGCTGTCTTAGTACTATTGGTCCATAAACTACTATTGTGAAATACTGTTTACAAAATCTTTCTTCACGAATATATAACATAGTAAAAAATAAGATAAAGATGAGTCTGTACAGGAACTTATGTGGAAGATATGACATTTGTTAGAAAGTGAAATCAACCAGTGACAGTTTTCTGTGTCAAGAACAGTTTATTTTAGCCATCAAGCAGCAGTCATCATGCATCCATAATTTAAGGATGGGCCTAAGTTCTTAATAAAGCTATCCATTTAAGCATTAGGTAAAAGAAACAAAAAAAAGATGTTACCTCACCCCTTTCCCTGCCATCAGTACTCTCCAAGTCCATGACTATGGTAAATGGTTCTATCCCAACAGCCTTGGCTATCCATACGCCCTTCGTTGTTTGGCTCCTAGCAAAATTAACCCAAAGCAATAGTACATAACACTTTTCGTTATTTAATGAAATGTTGTATTTAAAAATTAAATCAAGAACACTCATGCTTATAAGATCTTTGAATATGAAAAAGCACAAGATGAAAAACAATCAAACTAACCTTCCCGAGAGTGCATCCATCTCCCTGAAGTCAGTATAAAATAGATGATTTAACAAAGTACTCTTACCTGTTGAATGGCCCAATAAGAAATTGTTAAACCTCACCAGAAGAAGATAGCAACCATATAAAATAGTCAATTATGTTGGTTAACACAACAAATCCACACCAAGATTTCAAATTAGTGGCTGTAAAAAAAAATTTATAACCATGACATGTAACCAAGATTCAAAGTACACAAATAAACAACACTTCATAACCACAACTAATAAACATAATCATCACCATACTTTATCAAGATTTCATGATGATCACATCAAACTCATCCCGCAACTGAGGCCTAATCAAAATTACAGCACGAAGAAACCAAACTTTCACACACAAGCTTAATCATTCCAAGTCCATGTATGAACCCCACCAAAAGTTAAAGATTCAAGAAACTACAAAACACGCTACAAACTAACACATAACTTGACTTGAGAAGTTAATAAATAAAAAAAATCAAGAAACCACAAAGAACACAGATACTGAACCCCACCAAAATATAGTGTCAAATGACCCCACATCTAAAAGAACTTTGCTAGGCCACTCTGATATAATCATAAATGACCACCTTATCTAAAAGTCGATAATACGTTATATAAACACCTCATCAAAAAATTTAAGCATGCAAAGAAAATTGTTATTTGTAGTAATATTTAATTAGTTAAATTTCAAGAAACCACAAAGAACATAAAAATAACACATAATTAAAGAAGTAAAAAGAGAAATTGAAGAAACTGCGAGAATTATAAACCAGGAAAGCAAATAAGAGATACCACTGCTCTGAGGACCCATGATGGCTACTACTGCATATGAAAGGCCAGAGTCTTGAAACTTGACTGAATTCATAAAATTCCGTAAACCCGCCGCATTGAATTCTCCGTCACCGGAAATCAGATGTGTGGGGCAACAATCTCCGGCCATCTCAGCCTTAGAGAAAAAACGTCGGTATTTTTGCCACGAGTTATGACTTGAGCAAGAGGAGAAAGAAGGAAGCAGGTGGTGGAAGAAAGAAGGAGCTAGAGAGAATGTGTATTCTCTGTGTCCGTGTTCATGAAGTAATGATATTCTATTACAGAGTACTATAAAGAAAGAAATAATGGGGCAAAATATTGGTTTAAATATAGTTTCAACGGTATTTTAGTATGTTAATTTTGACATTCCTGTTGTGGGAGGGATTTTTTGGATGCTTTACTAAAGTATGCTTGCTAATGAATTATATTATATTGCTCTAAAATTATACTTTAATTTATTATTTATCATAATTTAAAAAATATATTTTAATAATATTAAAAATACTTTATTTATATAATAGACATACTTTAACACGTCTCACAAACCGTCTCACAAGAGACTTTGTCGTTAATTTTAAGCATATTAAATCTCTTTCACTTGTTAATTTTCATACTTGTTAATCACTGGTTACAAAATATTCATTTCATTTGTAAGTAGGCCTATTAAATGAGCCGAACAATCTTGAGTATCGTATATTCAAGCTCGGCTTGAGTATTTTTCGAGTAAAGCTCGAGTTCGGCTTAATTAAAAAACAAGTTATACACAGCTCGAGCTCAAACGAGTAATTCTCGAATCGAGCTCGGATTCAACTCGACTCGTTAAGCAAAACAAGTTGAGTTTTTCGAGCTTTATCAAGTTTATCGAGCTTTATTTAATTAATTATTATTATTGTCGAGCCGAACAGAGTTCTCGAGCTACTCGTTTCATTTAACAACACTATTTCTAATTTAGTGTGACAAAAAAAACACACAATTCATATACTCAACTCAATGGGACCTACACTCAACACTAATACAACTACCCACTATACACTAAAATATCATATTCCTCGATCCATTACTGTTTACATTTTACATATTAAATTATTATACTATATAATTCACATATGAAAAACAAATAATTAATTACGTATCAAAGGTATCAAGGGGACAAAGAGAGTACTAATTAATTCCATATAATAATCGACTACAAAAAAATCATTACTTCGTCTCTAAAAGCTCTTCACCCTTTATTATAGATATGATGTTTAAAAAATTATATTTTATTAGCTAACTTTATTGACTTTTAAGAGTAAAATTATATTTTTAATTAATAAATAAATAATAAAATAAATTATGTATGTTAAGTGAGATAACATTATTGAAAATATAATGTAACGAGAGATTATTTCCTTTGAGACTTTTGCTAGATTATTATATGGTGAAGAGTGGAATTTGGCGGACAAATGAGAAAATAATGAAAATTTTATTGGAACGAAAGATTAGTATTTTTTGTAATTTATTTTTCTATTTCATATAATAAAAATTTAAAAAAAGAAGTAAATTTTAAATTTAATTTTTTATTTTGTTGATAGTCGTTCAGGTAATCGAACAAAGTCGGTCATCTAAGAGAAAATGGGCCTCTCGGCAGATTTTGAGATATTGGGCCTGAATCGGGCCTATAGACGTCCTCAAAATATAACACATCGTTACCACTATCGTGGGCCTCGTGACTTTCTACATTAATACAAAAATGGGCTTCATAAAATAGGGTGTGTTTATTTTTTGGGGCTTTGCTAATGTTCCTAAATTTGGATTGAATCGGATCGATTTGACCCGTTTTGTCATTTTATTTAGAGTAAAGGGTCAATTATATCCTCGATTTGTTGTTTCGGATCAAATAAGTAGTTAAAGTAATTTTTAGTGCAAACTCACCATTTATCTTTATATATAACGGAATAATAATGCACTTTAAATTTTGAAATTAAACATCCATACCTTTATCGTATGAAAATGTTTGTTTTAACATAGAGTGAAAAATTTTAATGATTGAATTATTTGAAAATTAATTCGTAAATATTTAAAAATAATTATAAATTAGATACATAATTATTTTATTATATAAGCATAAAAAATTTATTTATACTAAACAAATATCTTAAAATATCTTAAGAACTTATTTAGTTTATAAGGAATAAATAGTTGGAGGGTAAATTCGACTATTTACCCTTTTATTTATTACATGTCGATGGTTTTGGTACGGCTGCTTGAGTTTTGACAATTACTTTAAGATTCTAATTATTAGAAATTTCTAGAATAGCTTCTCAACCATGATCACACCTCAATAGTCAATACAAAGTGGAACCCAAAATTTTGAGTATTTGCATTTGGTGACTATAATATTTTTATGGGAGTGATTATTTGCACCCATGCCAGACATATTTTGCGCACTTCAATTAAATCTCCAAGTATAGGGATATCAATTGTAGAGGCAATTACCCCAGTTAAAAATAATATTGTTCCCACTGAGACAGCTAACTATTTATTCATTTTATATTACTATTCAATTAGAATTATCGTAACCAAATTTTCAAGTGTTTGAATGAATTAATATCTAAGAATTTAAATGACAATTAACAAATAAATAAAAGCAATTGGAATTATTCAAGATTGATCAAGAGAAAAATAACAGCTCTAAGGTGTCAGGTGTAGTGCAATTGATTTGGTCTCCTAGACGTCATATTGTTCATTCATACCGTTTTAATGAAAATACATCAAAAAAACAATGCGCGAATAGTCCTGTACCTCCTTCCTGGATACTAATAATGCAAATTTGATAAACCTCCGGATGACCAATTCGACTAACATATATTATCTGAAAGTACTATTCAATCATATTCACTTCCTACTTGAATTCTTAATTGCATTGCTCTACTAAGACAATCAAGTACCTTGTTTACCAGCCCCTTAGGATTATCGTGTTCACGGGCAAACTACTATAACCCCTAGCAAACAGACAATATTAAATGCATATGCACACAAGCTAACACAACATACCAAGCATCACAGGCAACATCAATAATATGCTATGAAGACGTTGCAAACGTATAATAAAATCTGGATAAATCGAATAAACAAGGATTATCAACAGTATGAATTCACAATACTTGTCTAGTATTTGCACTCATCGCTCAAGTGTGAGCTATTCACTCTCATGGCTAATATATATACACTCAAATCAATTCACATGCACGCGTAACCATAAGCTTGACAATTATCTAGACTTTCCACTAACTTGAAAGACTTAACGATGGGATCACAAAGGACTTGCTAAGGGTTGTAACGTTGGCTCTTTGGAAAAGTGTAGGTAAATATGGGATAAGTGACTCGATCACTAGTAGAGAATCAACAGTAGAGATATTCCTTTAACACGTATACTAGACAAATCAATCTCTTTTTTTTTATTTCTTTTCTCTTTCAATTTCTTTTCATCATATCAATCCTCTTTTTGCTTTCAAGCTCAACGTCTTCTATTCATTTCTGTCTCTCCCTTTCAACTAGGGTACCAGTTTCAGGCACTACCCTATAACTGGGGTACCAGTTTCGGGCACTACCCCTCCTTTTTGCAAGTTTTAACTATTCTACAACTTCAATCACTTTCCGCCAACATTCATCTTTCCATATTTTTACACATCACCAATCCGACTTCTTCATTCTCTACTAGGATAGGTATTTAAAAGCTTTTAAAGGATTAAATTGGCTATCTTTATAGGCTTCGAATGAATAAGGCTTACAGGCTCAAACGGGAAGCTATGGATAATATAACAAGGTAGGATAAACATTTGGCCAGTGACTCAATAAAGAAGAAAATGGTCTAAGATCATTTCTCATTATCTAATCAACCATCTAGCCTCAAGTAGATTAAAATTCAAGTTCTAGAATACATGCATATGAACGATACCCTCAAGAATAAAATCAATCATGTATAATTTTCATGATTAAAAGAAGCTCAAATCTCACATGGGTATAATAAAATAATGAGTATTTCTACATAGGTCTATGAATCAATTTTAATACATGCAACAATCTCAAGCATTCCAACATTCAAATACATCTCTAGCTGGATTATCACAATTATTTCACAGCACCACAATATCAATTAATCACAAATTCAAATCAATCAAGTGCTTAGAAAGATCCAACAATCATCCTCAAGAACTCAAAAATTAACCAAGTTGAAACTAGGATAAACACGCAACAAAAACAAATAAACGACACACATCTGAACAATCATAAAAAATTGACCTCTCAATATAATCAAATGGATCAAAAATAGCGAAAAACCGCAAAAAATTAATCATCCAAGCACACAATACAATGAAGCAACTTTACTTTGGTGCAGCAAGACGCAGGTATACACGTATCCCCCTCAAACTTAGATCAAACGAAGTGAGGGAATAAGTTTGAAAAGAAGTATATACTATAGTCGAGCATCACCTAATAAAATCCCTACATTGACATAGATAAAAAAAACAAATAAAATGGGAGGGTCGACCCTCAACAAGCGCTCATGTTTAACGTCGGAGAGTCACGACATATACCTCTTTCTCGAACTACCGAACCTGAGGGAAGTCTTCTCGCATTCTTACCTTCAAGTACTTCTTCCCTCTCTTATCTTTTGTAGCTTCTATCCCACCTTTCTTTGTCCCCAATACAGAATCCTCCATGACAAAACACGGACTGAACAAGTTAGAATTTTCAACACCCATGTAAGAAGAAAAATTCGGAGGTAAGTCCAGAGGCTTCAAATATGGATCATCCATGATTCCTGCAACCAAAACATTATCAAAAATAACAGCAGAGTTAGTAATAGAAAAAGTAAGAGACCCACTTGCTTTGTCGATCTCCTTTACTACTTCAACTCCTTTCTCCTCATATTTAACCTCCTCGCCCGCAGGTTTCCTTCTATGTTCATCCCTTACATCACCTAATACAAGTAATTTCTCAAGATAGTCAATACATGCATCGTTGGACAAACTCTCAAATTATGTATCAGACAGGGTAAAGTTCTCATCACACTCCGTGTCCAGTACTTCCATAGACTTGCATTGTTGCTGATCTGTTGCCCACTACATCTCCTTATTCAACAAGAAAACAATTTCTTTATCATCGGCTCTGAGCTTCAACTCTCCTTTAAATACATCTATCTGAGCTCTTCCAGTAGCAAGGAATGGACGCCCTAAGATAAGAGGCATGCCATCCTTGTCATCCTCTATATTGAGTACTAGGAAATCCACATGAAAAATCAAATCTGACATCTTTACCAGCACATCTTCAATAACTCCCTCAGGGTATGTCAACGACCTATCTGCTAACTGTAAAGCAACAAATAAGGGTTTTAACTCCCCCAAATCAAGCTTCTTGTACACTGATAAAGACATCAAGTTTATGGTGGCTCCTAGATCACACAATGCTCTTCTAGATGGTCATTTTCCTATCTCACAAGGAATGATGAAGCTTCCAGGATCCTTCAACTTCTCAGATAACTTTCTTTGGATTATGGAACTGCAATTTTATGTCAGGTTAACCGTCTTCACACTATTCAACTTTCTTTTTCTCGAGATGAGTTCCTTGATAAACCTTGCGTAATGTAGCATCTGATCCAAGGCCTCTGAAAAGGGAATAGTAACTTGGACATCCCTCATAACTTTAGCAAACTTTCTGAACTTCTTATCCAAGCTCTTCTACAACTGTCTTTGAGGAAACAGAAGTGGTACCTTTGTTTTTGGAAGTCCCAAACTGTTTTTCTCGAATACCTTTTCCATTTCTCTCAACCTCTTTGCTAGCTGCCATTTTTTATCTGCAATAGCTTGATCAGATTGGTTCACCACAGAATTTGGAAACGCAGGAAATCCCGGAGGTGAACTTGTATCAAACTGGGGTTGAACCACTCCCTTAAGCGCTATCTGATTTGCAGGATCGCTACTTGACTCGATTTTGTCACCCCCAATCTTGGCTCGGCTTGAACAGGGACGGAACTAGTGACCAAGTTACCTTGCTCTTTTTCTCTTCCATCCTGCCTTATTTTTGTCATGTCCTGCATCAGTTCTTGACTATATTACTTCCCGGACCTCAAAGTAATCGCATTTGCACTCTCCTTCGGGTTGATTTCTGTATCTGAAGGAAAAATTTCCTTCATAATCTGTTGTTGCTGCTGATTTACCATAGTAGAGATCTGACCCATAGAATATGTGAGACTCTGCAACTGCTTATTTACTTCCTCATTCTGTTTTGTCATATTGGAGTCGATAAACACTATATAGTTATTAATTTTGTTGATGGCAGCATCATTCTTCTGCATGTATTTTGCTAACACATCATCAATACTTGGCTTCCCTTCTTTAGTTTTGGTTCAATGATCGAAATTAATAGGGAATGGAACTGCATTATTCGGATTTGAATAAGTAAAGTTCTCATGCCTCTGCTGATTCTGCCATCCTCCTTGATTGCTGGGACCTCCTCCTTGGTTATTCCTTTGGTTGGAATTGCCTTGAGGGAATCTATTTCCTTGCCAACTCTGATGTGCTCTTGAACCCTGTAGACTCTGTCTCATAGCCCAATTAGCGTCCTCAACCTCCTGAACATTCATAACCACATCATCACTTGCTGACCCTTGGTTGACTCCACCACTGTTATCTGATATCAATGTAACCAGGTTCTTATTCATTTGTTCCAATTGAGAGATAACCTTATCATTTCTGTCAGCCTTGGAAAACTTCTCTTCAACTTTTGCCACTTTCCCAAGTATGTAAGTTCCTCGGATTCTTTCAGATGGCCAATCTCTAGAGTTCATAGAGATATCGTCGAACAACTTCTCTACAACATTTGACGTCTTGCCAAAAATCGTTCCTCCCGTAGAGGCATAGACTAGCACTCTAGACTCATTGTCAAGACCATTGTAAAAGACACTGATGAGCTGTGACTTTTTGATTCCATACTGTGGACATCTCCTCAATGCATCAGTGAATCTCTCCCAAGCTTCTCCAAACGATTCGTTTTTCCTCTGTTTGAACTGATTAATTTCTTGCTTCAGTGTAAGAATCTTCCTTGTGGCATAAAACGATCAACAAACAACTGCTGCAACTTAGTCCAATTAGAGCAACTGTCTCCTGCCAGCTTGTCATACCACTCCCTTGCCTTGTCAGCTAAAGAAAACTGGAAAAACCTCATCTTCCATCTGTCATTAGTAGTGTCAGCGGCTTTAACTATATTCATGTAACTGTTGAAGCGCTTCAAATGTCCATAGGGTTCATCGAAAACACCTCCGGCGAAAGGATTTTTCTCCACCATGTTGATCAGGGCTGGTCTTATATCATTTGCTTCATCAGCTTGAATGGCCCCAACTACGCCTGATCCTCCAAGATTGGTAGACTTGAACGTCTCCCAGATGACAATATCATCTTCATGTGTTCTATCTCCCATAATTGCTGATTCTACTGCTGTTTTTGCTTCAACTTCTGATTCATCTTCTGACGCAGCCTCTTTTGAGATAACCTGATCTTCAATCTTTTCTTTTTCCTCCTCTACAACTGCTTCAGGTGCTGATGTGTCCGCTTTCTTCTTCGAATTCGGTACCTTAACAGCTTTAGGAGGTGCTTTGATATTTTTTGCTGCTCCTCTCTTTTTTCTTGCAAACGTTTCAATTTCTGAATCAAATTCGAGATATTGCGTTTGCTTCTTTGACCTGGTGTACATGCAACTTCAAGAAAATTCAAGGTGTAGACAATTAAATCCCAAAGTAAATATTCTAATTAAATACGTAACAAAAGCAAATAAATAATTTACTATCCCCGACAGCACGTCGCCATAAACTTGTTAGGCATATTTTGCGCACTTCAATTAAATCCCCAAGTGTAGGGTTATCAATTGTAGAGGCAAGTACCCCAATTAAAATTAATATCGTTCCCACTGAGACAGCTAACTATTTATTCATTTTATATTACTATTCAATTAGAATTATCGTAACCAAATTTCCAAGTGTTTGAATGAATTAATATCTAAGAATTTAAATGACAATTAACAAATAAATAAAAGTAATTGGAATTATTCAAGATTGATCAAGAGAAAAATAACAGCTCTAAGGTGTCAGGTGTAGTGCAATTGATTTGGTCTCCTAGACGTCCTATTGTTCATTCATACCGTTTTAATGGAAATACATCAAAAAACGATGCGCGAATAGTCCTGAACCTCCTTCCTAGATACTAATAAGGCAAATTTGATAAACCTCCGGATGACCAATTCGACTAACATATATTATCTGAAAGTACTATTCAATCACATTCACTTCCTACTTGAATTCTTAATTGCATTGCTCCACTAAGACAATCAAGTACCTTGTTTACCAGCCCCTTAGGATTATCGTGTTCACGGGAAAACTACTATAACCCCTAGCAAACAAACAATATTAAATACATATGCACAGAAGCTAACACAACATACCAAATATCATGGGCAACATCAATAATATGCTATGAAGACGTTACAAACGTATAACAAAATCTGGATAAATCGAATAAACAAGGATTATCAATAGTATGAATTCACAATACTTGTCTAGGTTTCCAAATCAACTACATCTAACCCTCAATCCTTAGAACTGTAAATGGTTTTTAGCCCATGAGGTCACAAACAACCCTCATGGCTGACAAATTCATAATCAAAACAACAAAAGAAGAAATTAAAGAAAAGAATACGAAACCCTAGTGTCACGTGGTTTGCGTTCTTCTCCCGTCTCTCCGATTGGGCCGCTTTCTCAATCGCACTTGAAACCTCCTCTGGACCGATGGGATGGATGGGTTAAAGGTTTGATGTGAATTGGGTGATGGATGGTGCGTGAATTGAATTCACGTTTTGTTTCTGTGGTGAATGATCCGTCCCTCTTCTCCAGGTGTTTAATCCCCTTATATACTCTGGGCCTCGAAACTGATTCTTTTGGGCTGTTTTAACACGTTATCACGCACAGGGGATCGAAAATCCTGATTTTCAGCCCAAACTTACGCAACACGAGTTGGAATGCCCAACTCGAGTTGCTAGCATGACTTATGATGCACTGAACCGCAACTTGTGTACCCTAACACGAGTCGTGTTACCAAGTCGAGCTCTCGCCTGTAAAGTCGAGCTGCAATGCTCTGAAACTGATTCAGCCACGGACCCCAACACGAGTCGAGCTGGCAAGTCGTGCTATTGCCTGTCAACTCGTGTTAGCTCACTGTATAAAATTTGCCGCAACTCTGCCTCACACGACATGTAACTCGGCTTGCCTCAGACTCAACCCGACTCGAGCTGCAAGTCGAGTTGCTCAAGACAAGTCGAGTTAGCTCACTGACCAATTCTGACCCTCTACGGCTATCAACACGACTCGAGTTTCCAAGTCGTGCTGACTCATGCAACTCAAGTAAGCTCCTTTTCAGCTCGTTTCTTTCTCGTCTTCGATTTTGCTTCATTTTTACCCTATTTTAACCTTCAAAACTCCACAATACCCATTAGAAGCACCATAATCATGTAAAATACATAAACTACGCAATCTAACACGAATATATGACCTTATCCTAATAAAAACAAGGTCATACGAGACCGAAAAGACGTAAATTTCCACTCTTATCACCCCAAAATTAATTAATGTACCCCAATTACTTAATATACCTAATATATTTTACTGATATATATTAATATTACTAAACATACCCCAATTTAGACAATTATACCCTCATTCTCCATCTTTTAATTTTATTTTTGAAAAATAATAAAAAGAAAAAAATATTTATCTTCGTTGAGGAAAAAGGAATGCTGGTCGGTGTGGACAAATTTTCTGAACTTGAAGATTGGAGGACGTTTTATGAGAGTTGGAAGACGACTGCTCGATTTCAGATTTGGAAAGGCAGCACAAAATTATAGATTTAAAGAGTTTCTCTTCTTCTCGAAATTCATTTAGACAAACAGCACACTCCATTGATTTTAGTGTTGATTTCTCCATTCTTGAATATGAAGATTGGTATTGATCTGATTTTTGCCTAGTTGAGCCCTCGATTCTCCACCGCAGATGAGTGCGCCACCAGCAGCTCCTCCGCCCGCCGCCGCCCGAGAATGAGAACCACCGCAGCAGATCGATTCGGTGAAAATTCAAGCAGCATTTGATCACGAAGACGTAGTAGCTGATGAGCAGGAAACCGGTGACCAGGATTCCGATCACCACGACGGCAATAATCGAAAAACTAGGGTGCGAAGAATGCTTCAGCCGCGGTGGTGGCAGGAGAGAGACGACCTTCGTTAGATCCAGTTTTGAGAGAGGTTTATAAGTAGGAAGTGGAAATGTATCATATTACAGAGGATTTGATGATGATGAAGAATGATCAACTCCTGTGATGCAATGAATGACTGGGAGGAGATGAAATTTTATTTGTTTTATTATTATTATTTAATTATAATTACTTAAGGATATTTATGTCTTTTATTTATATTTATTTTAATCCTTAAATTATTTGAGGTATGTTAAGTAATTTTGGGGTGCTATTTTTATTTCAAATCGAACTTTTCTTAAATCAACTTTAAAAGCATAAAAAAAATTCTCATAGTTTAATTTTTAAATTATGAAACATAGAATAAATTGACACTAAAAAGTTCTATGAGTGATGTAATAACATTGCATTATTTCATTGTTTAGAATAGAAAAGAAAAAAAAAGTATATTCATTGGTAAACATATTAATTTTAGACCAAAACTTATGTGAAATCGTCTTACGAAATGATTTTCGTGAAACAGATAAAAAGTGATAATCATTATAATGAAAAATGATACTATTGATGAAAATTAATAACGGTGTTCTGAACTCTTTTATGAATAATTTATATTATAAATAAAAAGTAATAACATTTTAAAAACAAAAAGTAATAACGTCTTTAATAAAAATAATAACTAATTAAAAAATATATCCTTACCGTGAGACGATCTCACACAGTGTGTCTTGAATAACTAAGAAGATAATATATAAGTAGTATACTATTTTGCAATGCCTATAGTTAATTATAATTAAAATTTCTGGTATTTTTTAATTATATTTTTCTTGATAAATTATAGTAACTTTTAATCTAACCAATGAAATTTACATAAAATAGTTTACTTCTCCCGTCCCAAAAATATTGACATACTTTCTTTTTGGAGTGTCCCACAGAAATTGACATATTTCCATTTTAAGGATATGTGACCCACACAAAAACAATTTATTTATTTACATGGTTCCACACACATCACACTTACCACTAATACAACTACTCACTAGGTATTAAATATTATTTCTCCCACTTCACTTTACATTAAATTATTATATTCCTTAATCTCCGTGCCCAAAAAAATATGTCAATTATTATGGGACGGAGGGAGTAATTATTATATTCTTATTTTCCATTAATTAATTGGAATATAATTTTTTATTCAAAATAAATAAGTATCCATCTCTCATACTAATACTAATGAGTATTATAATCACACAAATTCTTATATGGAAAGTAATACCACTATTAGTAATTTGATGACAAACTAAATAAGTATATTACAATTAAAACGTGCATATCTTATAATCTGAATCGTGAATTTTCACAGTAAAAGAATATAGAAGATTCACACAATTTTTTTTTAAATTTAAAATTTAATTAATTAAATTGAAGAGTATTAAATTTGGTCTTTAAAAATTTATTGGGGTCTCATTGTCAAACAATGAAACTTTAGGGGAGAAAATTGTATAATCATAAAAGTTTGGGTGTAGAATTCGTAACGCGTGGAAACCATTATTTATATCCTTCCTGCCTTTTTCTTGGCGTCAACTCATTACCAATTCTAACCAGCAAAACTCGAATTCCTTTCTTCCTAAACAAAATTTTTTAGTTTTGCATAAACTGAAGTTGAAGATTCAAGTTTTGCTACTGCTTCGAGTTTATTCTTTGAATTGTTCCTGAATTTGTTATGGCGTCCAGTGGAAACAAGAGCATCAACGCCAAACTGGTTTGTTCTTATATCCGATGATTTTCCCCCTTTTTTGACTTTGTTTTAGTTCTCTGTTGTTTAGAATTTGAAATTCCTGTCTGGGTTGGCTTTGGTTTCTCAATATTGCTTCGAATTTGCTTGTTTTCGTTGTGAATTGCAGTTTTAAGAACATGATGGTCAAGATCGTTATGATGTTGTTACTGCAGTAAGCTGTAGGTTAAATAAAATTGTTCAATTTCGGAATATTTTCATTGGGTTTTTAGTTCTTCAATTTTAGGTTATTCTAGACTGATTCTTTGTTTGTCCCTTTTTTGTGGCAAAACTGTGGAAAATTTAATTTATTCTCTCAGCTCCTAGTATTTGTTTATGTGAAGATGATTAAACCAGAAATACTGATATCTTGTCAAATCTTGAGTTGTATTCTGAACTATGCTTGATTAAATTACACAACTTATATTTTTTCGAGATGACTTTTTTTTTTGTATAATAAATTGGTCCACATTTCAGTTTTTTTCTTGAATACAATGTTATATATGCATAATTGCTTTTAAAGTTTTGGGTCTCGGAGTCTTATTGTGTTTTTTCAAGGTTTAATAGTTGGAAATCTTTTTAACTGTTTACAATTTAGCCTGTTGCTGTGTAATTGCAAAGTTGTTTGAAGTGTTTTTTATTGATTTTTTTATTCTTCTAGGTACTTCTAGGAGATGTTGGAGCTGGAAAATCTAGTTTGGTGTTACGTTTTGTGAAAGGGCAATTTATCGAATTTCAGGTTCGTATAAAATTAATGTAAGAATTTAGGTATTATTCGAGTTTTCTTGTTGTCTCTGGGTGAGAAAAATGATCGGTGATTGTAGGAATCGACTATAGGGGCTGCCTTCTTTTCGCAAACACTTGCTGTGAATGATGCAACTGTAAAATTTGAAATATGGGATACGGCAGGCCAAGAGAGATATCACAGCTTAGCCCCAATGTATTATAGAGGAGCTGCTGCGGCCATTATTGTCTATGACATCACAAATCAAGTAAGCAGATATGTGAGCCAGAATTGACTATGAGTCTATGATGCTTTTTATCCAGTGTATCAATTACATAAGCTCTATGCTTTAGTAATTTTTTTGGTTTGGGGAAATTGAAAAACTTTATTTGAGCTGTTCCTGCATTGGAAACTGAAAGTTGGTGATCTGTCTGGATCACAGGGACATATACAGATTTCAAATCCATGTCTTGTATTCATCATTCTTTAACATATTCCTATCCATGCTCTCTTATTTTTTAAGGAAAAAGAATTGACTTTTTCCATTAGCTGGACTGCTGTTTGTATGGTGGCTTCTGATGATACCTTTTTGCTGCTGTCATTTTCTTGATATTTATATAATAGTGTTTCCATTTCACCCTGTAGGCATCATTTGACCGTGCAAAAAAATGGGTTCAAGAGCTTCAAGCCCAAGGTGAATCTGCTGTTCTCTGAAGCTGATTACTGCTTAGTTTGCCTTATCTGTTTTTTTTATTTTTTTTAATTTTGTGTTGGCAGTGGGTTTGGATGATTTCTTACATTATTGTCGGTGTAATATGAGATTTCTGGGTACAGTGTTTTCAATTAACTGGCAAGAAATGTTTTTCGGTCCCTATGTATTTTATATGATAGTATGTGTGGGAAAAGGAAAGCTCTATGAGAAAAGTAGAGATTACTACCAGAGAGCCAAAAGGAATGCGAATTTCCATTTATTCGAAAGAGAGGATGATGAAGTCTGTATTCTCTAGATGTGGTTTTGAATTCACAAGAATTCTTTACGTTAATTTCATAATTGAATTTTAAGCCTTTTTTTTGTTTTATGGCATTAGGCAACCCGAACATGGTTATGGCACTTGCGGGGAATAAATCAGATCTGTTGGATTCAAGAAAGGTGGCAACAGAGGCAAGCAATTATCCATTTTTCCTCTCTTTTTTTTTCTTTTTTTTTGGGTCCTATGCTGATCATAGTTTTGACTAACTATCTGATGTCTGGCTAATCGAATAGGAAACTTATGCATCAACTCTTTGTTAGTTTTTTATTATCTGATGTCTTCTATTCACTTCTAATCACCTGTACTCCTACATTTTCATACCTCTGTTCCTAATTGTTGGGAATTCTGTGCTGTAGCCTTTTGATCTAGAATATTTAGCTGTAAAAACTACTATCAGCTTATTTGGCTTTGCTACTAAGTTTCTAATTATACCTTTAAAGTTTATGAACGTGTACCTCTATTGCAGGATGCACAGTCGTATGCTCAGGAGAATGGTCTTTTCTTTCTGGAAACTTCTGCAAAAACAGCGGCAAATGTCAATGAAATTTTTCATGAGATAGGTACGAGTGTTTCCGGAAATATCTTAATTTGAATGAATTAGCCACGGCAAGATTGGGTTTCTTATTTATATTATGCCCCCTCATGGCCTTAAACTGAATGCTTCTTGTTAACATGACTCTTAAAGGAAAAGATTGGTAGCTTAATAGAGATAAATATTATGTCCTCTATAAATGTATTTTTGTATATTTCTCTCTTATAATAAATGTGTTCATTATCACTTCTTTTTACTCACAGCTATTCTTATCTTATATTTGGTTCTACAGCAAAGAGATTGCCCCGGTTACAGCAGACACCGAACCCATCGGGAATGGTCCTTGTGGATCGACCAGCAGAGAGGGCAGCCAGCGCTTCTTGCTGCGCTTAAAGCTGGTTCGGATTTCTTCAAAGCGGATATTGTTGAAGTAAAATCTTCTTGTGTCCATAAATGCTCAAGCGAGAGTGATAAGTGATTCTGTGTACCCTCCAATGTACATGAGTTGAACTTCCCCCATTAGTTTATATCTATCTTATATATACTTTGTGAATGTAAAAAAATCTGACTTATGTATCTATCTTGTGTGTTTTATTTCAAGAAAAACAAAATTATCATTTATTTATTTATCTTGAGGGGTTTATGGGCATTCCAAAGCAAGACAAACAAAAATATTACCCCACAGATCATCACTATAAAATAAATAACAAGATTCAATTTGGTATTCGTAGCCTTAACTTTATATATATATATATATATATATATGGTATTTAATTTATAGATTTACATGATTTAAAGATATACATGAATAATAATAATAATAATAAATAAATAAATAAAATTAATATTCCTAATCAATTAAAAAATATGATTAAATGTGATATTTAATTTGAAAATATATATGAATATTAATAATAATAATAATAATAATAATAATAAGTTGAATATATTTTATTGATTATCTATTCCTAACCAATAAAAAAATATATGATTAAAAGTGGTATTTAATTTATAGATATACATAAATAATAAATAATAATAATAATGAATAAATAAATAAATAAAAGTAGAAAGATTATATATCACATATATTAAAACAAAAAATAAAAAATATACGATAATTAACCACGTCGCGACACCTCATACATTTAAAAAGTTATTTATAGCAGCATATTCGCAATTAGGATATATATATATATATTATAAATTAATAAAATAAATATGATTATACATATTACACGTATGAAGAGTGTGTGTAGTATCCTTGGTTTTCTCTGCTTAAAAGCTACTCTTTACATGTTTTTTTTTTCTTTTTATGCACATGTATTCGATCCGTACATCGATTAATTTGGGAAGGTTTAGAAACTTATCATCTGATCGAGCCTAGTTGATCTAGATTTCGACCCAACATCCTAGGTCGTAACCCTTTTGCCTAGGCTGCACCGTTAGCCAGCTTGAACCGACATGTCCGTTAGTTAGAACTGCTTGCGTCGTAGATGCGGGATTGATTCTTGCCTGACGCAGCTCCGCGTGCATGCGATTCGACCCCATTCTTTGACCTGGCTTCAGGGTCGGATCAGTCCATACTCACAACCACCTACTCATCACATAGGACCCTGGTTCGACCGTAGTCACGCGCGCCAACCTAGCTAGCAAAATATTAAGGCTTCCCAACTACTCACAAAATTGCGCACGTGTGCCTAGTAGGATGTATCGGATTGTGATTAGGGATGACAATGGGTAGGGTACGGGTATGGCAAACCCACTTACTACCCTATATCCTACCCTCCCTACCCATACCATACCCTATTACCCTAAAATAGAGTTTTGGGTAGGGTACGAGTATATCCATCGTGTATACGGATAATCCGCTGGTAAACGGATACCTGCAATCTTAGTAGATTTTGCGGATAATCCGCGGATACCCGAACCCACCCGACTCTACAACTCAATTTTTTTAACTATAATCCACCAAAAAATAATCATAATACATAAATTAATAACCTAAAATAAAACATGCAAATTAGAAAATAAAGTCAATAACAATAACGTCTAAGTCCATATGCATTAATAAGAAAACATCATAAATTCATAGTTAATCAAATAAAATCATAAAACAAACATTATAATTTACGGTAGAACATGCATAAAATAATATACATATTATCCATTTGAATATTCCAAGAAAATATAATAATATATAATCTCATAATTTAGAGATAATATTTTTTGTATATGTTTAATTTATTTATATTACTCTGTCAAACGTTAAATAATACAATAAAAATATTTAAACTATTTACAGTTAATGTGTAAATTGTGAAGGCAAAGACTTTTGTGATAACATTTTTAATAAAAACTGATCACTTTTATGAAAACGTAAAGTATAATATGGTTTCTCTGCGAAACGGTCTCAAACAAGACCGTTCATTTCTTAAATAGCTATTAGGAGTACTACTTTATATCAAAGATATTAATATTATTTTTCATTAAAAATATTATTATCTTTTATTTATACACATAGATTATTCATAATATAATTCACTGAACTACTATCATTTTTATTTATTCGAATATTATTTTTTTGTTAAAGTATTAAAAAAGTAATTATAATTCTTAAAAATAATTATAAATAACACATAATATTATAACATAGAACAAGATTTATTATAATTCTTAAAAATTATTTATATTTATATTTATATTAGGACAAGAATATAAATTTTAATTAAAAATATTAAACATATTATAATAAATAAATATTAAATACATCAATAAATTTTACATCAACAATATTATTATAGTAAAAATGAAATATTACATTTAGACATTTAATTAAATATATATATACACACATTCGGGTAATTTTCGGGTCGAGTACAGATCGGGTTCGGGTAAATATCAGGGAACCTGTACTCTACCCTTACCCGCATAGTTTACCTTCGGGTTGGGGTACTACTCAACCTGTTATCCGATTTTAACCGATTTTTCTATACCCGCTATGCGGGTACCCGTCGAGTCGGTTACCCGATTTTACCAAATTTTTCTATACCCGCTATGCGGGTACCCGTGGTAACCTGAGCCGACGGTAAAATTGGCCCCTAACTGTGATATCCTTTCTTGCATAAGTGGACCTTACACCAAAATAATTATTTAAGGACAAACTATCATTGTTCATAATTTTTAAACCATACACAAACTTGAAATAAACATATGCATAAGATATAGAAATCCACAATGATTATTCAATGTGGAACAATTTCCGATATCCCTCAATACACTTCATTTTTTTCAAGTTGTAATTTAAGCTACTGTATTAATTAATTATTCACTAGAATAAATTTTGAGCAAATTAACATACTAAATTCATTTACTCCGAATTTATATAGTTTCTAAACATACAACTCGTCTCCATTTTCAACGTACAAAACACCACAAAATATTGATCAAAGATGGAGTTGACCCTTTTTTTTTAAATCAAGCAAAAATTTTATTTAACCAAAGAAAATGTTACATGAGTACTTCAAAGAGTGCTTCAACCCATACAACCCAAGATACACCACAATAATAATATTTAAGCATTCAACACCATTCAAATATTACAAACTAGCTAGGAGAGGTTCCAACAATAATGATATAATATTTGTGACTGATGTTTTTAGATAGACACTAGATAGTAGTATTAGTAGTATTAGGGAATAGGGTGAATGTATAGATGTGCGATGATATTCTGCAATTCAAGATCCACATGTGTGTATCGATCGGTCTTGTCGTAAAAAACTTCAAGTACTCGGGCGGAATTAAGTATACGATCAAGAATTGGGGTCGCAAACGTAGTTGGTTCCAACAACGCCTCATTAATTTCCTTCCATGCTGACTCTATTTCGCGCCTCAATTCCAACACAGCCTCTTCTTTTGACACTTTATGCTCTTCCTCGTACAGCTCCACCGCTGTCGCTATATGCTTTCTCTCTTTCTCAAACTGCATGTTGCAAATAACATTAGTTATTTTAGGTAGAGACTTCCATCCTCCTAGTTAACCTAACGTTTTAATCCTTAATTAATCTAGGTTTAATTCATGTAATATTTTACCTCAGTCGGACTTTTTTTTATCAACCCATAATTGAGAAGAGTTTACGTGAAACTTCATCATGCGTATGGGCCGTATGGGTATGACACATGATTTTTGATGCCATCTTCGTGTTTTTTTTTTTTTTTTTGAGTCACTATTTATATGACTGATATGTGGAAATTTAACCATTGACCCTTAAATTTGTGCTTCGGATATTTGTGTTTTCAATTTTTAATCCAGGTTTAAAATTATGTAATTCATTCATTGATCTCAAGAGACTTAGTAAGACCCGCTTACATAAATCTCACATAATATCTCTTTTACACATCATATCCTACTCTCGCTACACAATGATATAAGATAAAGTTAAAATCTACTCTACTTAAATTCTTAAAACAAAATTAGATTTTGATAGATTTACTAATTAATCTACCTAATTCTAAATTTACCTTTCTTATTCATACTTAAACCAAAAACAAACATCACTAGGGTTTAACATCATCCTCCCTCCTACGTGTAACTTATCCAAACATTGCAGAAGTGAATAAAGTTAGTTAAATATTAGTGAACTCACTAGCTCTTCTTAAACAACATACTAACTTATGACAAAATAATTGTGGAGTATTATAGTTACCTCAATGCCCACGAGATCATTGGAGAGCCTGGCAAGAGCTAAAGAAGCTGTAATAATTTGAGGTTTTGAAAGGACCCATTGGAAGGCTTGTGGGGTTGCAATGCCATCTCTCATCCCTACAAATGATACTATGATTAGAGTTAAGTAGGCTGCACTCTTTGTGGCTACTTTCATGTACTCTTCCATTCTTGGCTTGTACTCTTCTTCCCTCCATTTTGCCTCATAAAAGTAACCTCCAATCACAAATTTTATCTGCATCTCCTTAAATTAATATTCACTAATTAATTTTCTTTTAAGTGATAAATTAAACATATATGCATATATACCCTTCTCTTGCATAGTCGAGACGATACGATGTTCCTTGTTTGATCATATGACTCTCAATTTCTTCAAACACGTCCAAAACGAGTTTGTAGATCATCTGCATATACTCTGGAAGTTCATCTAGACATGAGATACTCCATCTACACATTCAAATCCCCCAACAATATAACAAAAATAATTAATATGAAGTTTTTCACTCGATCGATCATCAATTTCTAAATCCGTCAATGCATATTATACATATATGAGTTTTCTTCAATTGGAAACCTAAAAAGTAGGTTAATTAAATATCAATTTGCATGGAATATGATTTTTTTTTATTTTTTGATCAACTAGGAGTCTGAAAGATATAAAGCTATCAATTCAGAATCTGAAATGATGAAATCGTTTAATTTCATATATTGGAGTATAATTTATTATCATTAGAATGACATGTCAATTATGTTACAAATTTATATTATTATTGTTAAGATTTTATGATTTCAAGCCTGAATTGATATTTTTAATTCTTTCGGGCCCTTAATAAAAAAAAATAAATTTTTTAAGGCCTAAAAAACTCCAATTATATACATACGCACATTGCATGGATGGACGATAGATGGATGTAATAAGAATGTATCAATTAAAAAAAAGTTGAGATTTAAGCTAACCTATCAATGGCATCTTTGAAGAGTTGTAATTCCTTAAAAGTACCATATGCATCAAATGTATCATCGAAAATAGACACCAAACATTGTACTTTGACCAAGATATTTCTAGCAGGAGCATATTGTGGTTCAAAATAAAACCCCATGTCCCAAAAGTACGTCTACACCAATCGATCTCTTATGTACGGTAACTTTATTGGCATTTCCAAATCTTTCCACCACCTGCAAATTCTCCTCCATATCACTCATCCAATGGTACGACAGAGGAAATTGATACATCAAATAGCATAGGAAATCCGAACAGGAAGTAATGTATTTATAATGAAAGAATTAATTACGTGTAAAGTTGAGTCAACTCCCTTTTGTGCATAGATTGAAGTAGGTTGAAATCAAGCTTAGCAAGTTTGAGCAAGGCTTGACGGTGACAACCGTATTCCTCATAGATGGGTATATACTTCCTCGCTTCGACTCGTGGCATTCCTCCGACAAGAGTATCCGTACAATGCGTTGTGAACTTGTTTTGCAATTGGATTACTTAAAGTTGCATGAATTGATTGAAGGTATTTCCTTGTGAAAACAAAGGCTTGATCAAGCACATCTTCTCCATGGATTCTCATATGTGTAGCCTCAAACAACTCGAGAACTGCTATCACTTCTTCCACCTTGAATCCATCTTCACCATCCTTAAACTTGTCAAAAACTTCTGCTTAACACAACACACACATATATAAATGAATAATACAAGCTTTTATTGGAAGATCATTTTGTTAAATGATCAGTATATATACATCTAAGAACTTAAGCTGTCTAAAAACTTAAGCTGATAGAGAGGAATCTATGTACTTACCACATGAAACATTGTATCCATGTTGTCTGAGAAGGCGAAAGATAAGAGCAGTATCGTACATATCATGATTATCCTCGCAATAATTCTGGAATTTTGCAAACAGATTACTCAGAGCTTCATCAATCTCTTCCTCAAAGAGATACTCGATGCCTAGTCGTTGTATTGCGTCCACCATCTTCAGCTGTCGAACGTAGTCGTTCAACGCTTCCTTCAGCTCCCACCTCACTTCCTCTTTCAGCTATTCAGTTAGTTGTTTCTCATCATACTTGGTAATTGTCATGCATCCACATTAATTAGAAAAATTAGATCATTAATAATTTCCATATGTTGTGTAGATAGACCATGCATGCATGTATACATATATGTGTGTGTAATATATAACAAATAGAGATATGGAAGATGGTGTTTGATGAAGCAGCAAGATGGATGAATAAGTAAGAACATCAAGCTGCATAGATAAGTGAGGTCTGAAGCATGACAATTCTGTCATGTTGAAAGATCAAGCCAAGTATAAGTGGTAGTTAGCTAATTGTGATTGTTGGTGACAGTTAGAAAGAGGCTAATGATCAGTAGAAGATCAGTTGGCAAGGATCGAGTGTAACCAACTGATCGTTAGTTGATTACTTAGGTGATATATGTATGATGATAGTTGAGAAGGTGCAATATGTCAGATGAGGTTGCTGCGGTTGTTAACTGTCATCACATGATAGTTAACTTGGCTAGATTATTCAGTTAGGATTCAAGAAGATAAGATGCTGATTGGATGGTGAAGATTCAACACAATGTGATCAACATAAGTGTTAAAGCCATAAGATCAAGAAGTGTGCTGTTTTGAGAAGTTGAAGTGGTTGGAGGCAGTTGTAACTAAGCTCAAAACTGATCATGTGGAAGTTACGTTTGCTGATATGTTTAGTCTGAAGCAGTGGAGTATAAATGCATCATCATGCACAACAAATCAGGAGTGAGATTGATCATCATCGCCATACAAGCAAGTGCAACAAATTAAGGTTTCTTAAATGTTTTAGTTCATCATCATCTTCATATTGTAATCTGTGTGTTTTTTATCATATAGTGATTACTCTCCTTAAGAAAGTGGATGTAGATCAACATGATCGAACCACTATAATTCGTGTCTTCCTTCTTCGTTTAGTTCAATTTCTATTTTAATTCAATACAACTAGATATTAGATTAGATTGTAAGCTTCTTTGTTGATCAAAGTTTACTGCATTCATAAGAATTGGCGCCGTCTATGGGAAACCAAAAACCAGAAGAAGAAGAAGAAGACTCAGTGGAGAAAAAGAAGATCAGATGGTTACCACAAAGTTTGATATTGAAAAGTTCACAGAGAAGGCAGACTTCAGTCTGTGGAGGATGAAGATAGAAGTCATTTTGGTTCAACAAGGTCTGTCAGATGCCATTAAACCATTGACTGAAGGTCAGATTGCAGGAGTTGGTGCTGCTTTTCTTGCAGCAGATCAAGAACAACAAACCAAGGCCAGAAGTGCTCTCATCCTGTGTCTTGGAGATAAGGCTCTAAGGGAGATCTCTAAAGAACTTACTGCAAGAGGAGTTTGGAAAAAATTGGAGGAGTTGTACATGATTAAAAGTTTGACAAACCATTTGTACATGAAGCAGAAGTTATACTCCTTCAAGGTATCGGAAGATAAGTCTATAGGTCAGTTAGATGATTTTAACAAGATCATTGATGACTTAGAAAATATTGATGTGGCCCTGTCAACTGAAGACAAGGCTGTCATCCTCATGTCAGCACTTCCAAAGTCTTTTGAAGGTTCGAGAGATACTTTATTGTTTGCTAATGCTGAATCAATCTCCCTTGAGCAAGTATTGTTGGCAGTTAAGGCAAAGATACTTCACAAGAATCCAGAATATCAATCAATTGCAGAAGGATTGGCAGTGAAGAAACAGAACCAGTTGAGCAAGAACAACAAGAATAGTAAGAGTATGGTTGATAAAAGAAAGCCAGAGAAGAACTATAGTGCACCAGCAGATGAAGAAGAGAACAAGAATTGCTTCCACTGCAATAAGCCTGGACATTACAAGAAGCAATGTTTCAAATGGAAAGCAATGGTAACAAAGAAGATAGCTGAAAAGGGAGGAAATAAAAGGTCTCATGCAAATCAGGTAACAACAAATCAAGTTGGTACAGATTCTGATTTCATTGAAGCAATGTCTGTGAGTTCTAGTTCAGTTTCAGAAGAATGGGTTATGGATTCTGGATGTACTTTTCATATGACTTCTAGGAAAGATTGGTTTACTGAATTGAGGTCACAAGATGAAGGATCAGTAATGCTAGGTGATGATCATACTTGTAAGATTGTTGGAATTGGTTATGTCAAACTTAAAATGTTTGATGGAAAAGTCAGGATGTTAAATAATGTTAGATATGTACCAAGCTTAAGGAGAAATCTAATATCTCTTGGAATGTTAGTTTCTCAAGGTTATGAGTGTCATTTGAAAGGAGATACACTTGCTGTCATAAAAGGAAAGTTAGTAGTTGCTAAAGGGTTCAAGAGGTCTGATCTGTACTTCTTGGATGATTCTGTAGTGACTGGACAAATTAATACAACTAAGGATGAGAGTAGTGTTAATATTTGGCATGGGAGGCTTGGTCATATAAGTGAAAGAGGTTTACAAGAACTTACAAGACAGAAGCTACTTGAGATCAGCTCAACTTGTAAGTTAGATCAATGTGAAGCTTGTATACTAGGAAAGGCAAAGAGATTGAAGTTTGGTGCAGCTGAACATAATACATAAGCTAGGTTGGAATATGTTCACTCAGATCTTTGGGGGCCTTCCAAGACTTCAACTATAGGAGGTGGTAAATACTTCATTTCATTCATTGATGATTATTCAAGAAAGGTATGGGTTAAAATTCTGAAAACCAATGATGAAGCACTATCGGTTTTTAAAGTATGGTTGACAGAAGTAGAACTACAAATTGGAAACAAGGTCAAGTGCTTAAGAACAGACAATGATCTTGAATTTGTGTCACATGAATTCAATAAGTTTTGTCAAGAGAAAGACATTAAGAGGCATAAGACAGTACCAGCTACTCCACAGCAAAATGGAGTGGCTGAGAGAATGAATCAGACACTTCTTGCTAGAGTTAGGTGTATGATGAGCAGTGGAGGTTTCTCAAAAGGTTTCTGGGGTGAGCTAGTATCTACTGCAGCTTATTTGATTAATTTGTCACCATGCACAGCACTCAAATTTAAACCACCTGAAGAAGTATGGTCTGGAAGGGCACCAGATTATAGTCATCTGAGGATTATAGGTTGTCTGGTGTATTCACATCAGAAACAAGATAAGTTAGATCCTAGAGCAGTTAAGTGTGTGCTAGTAGGCTATCCTAAAGAGGTAAAAGCGTACAAACTATGGTGCTATGAGAATAACAAGTTCATAGTTAGTAGAGATGTTACATTCAATGAAGAAAGGATGCCTTTGGTGGAAAAAGGATCTGATAAAGTTGATAACTACTGATAAGTGTGAGTTTGAGGTGGAGCATGATGACAAAACAGTTGTACAGCATAATCAGGATCAAAAAGAAGATAGTGCACATGAGGAAATTGCTCCTGGAGAGTGGTCTGGGTCATCTGGTTAAAATGAAAGAAGAACTCTAAATAGCTATCAGTTGGTTAGGGATAGGTTGAGAAGGCAGATCAAAACACCTATAAGGTATATAGAGGCAGACACTGTATCATATGCATTATATGTAGCATCAGATGTTGATGTCTATGAACCTAAGACATACTCAGAAGCAGTTTCATGCAAGGAGAGTATGCATTGGTTGGATGCTATGGAAGAAGAGCTGCAATCTCTAAAAAGGAATAATACTTGGATGATTATTGACAGGCCTGCTAACCAGAAGCTTGTAGGTTGTAAGTGGATATATAAGAAGAAACCAATTACAAGCAAGGAAGGAGGAATAAGATATAAGGCAAGGCTTGTAGGAAGAGGGTTTTCACAGCAAGAAGGTGTAGATTATAATTAAACACTGCTCAATAAGGATCTTGCTGTCATTAGTTACTCAGTTGGACTTGGAGTTACATCAGATGGATGTAACAACAGCTTTCTTGCATGAGAATTTAGATGAGAAGATTTACATGAAGATTCCTGAAGTGTTAGTCTAAAAGGAGCAGATTCAAAGACTTGTTTATTGCTTAAGTCACTATATGGTCTGAAGCAAAGTCCAAGACAGTGGTATCTCAGATTTGATGAATACATTACTTCAAATGGTTTTATCAGAAGCATGTATGATAGCTGTGTGTACATAAGGTGTGATAGAGGGAGCTACACTTATCTACTACTCTATGTAGATGATATACTGATAGCTTGCAGAGATGTGATAGAAATTAATTCAGTAAAGGATACCTTGAGGAAGTAGTTTGACATGAAAGATCTTGGTGAGGCAAGGATGATACTTGGAATGCAGATAGAGATGAATAGATCAGCTGGAGTATTAAGGTTGTTTCAAGAGTCATACTTAGATAAAGTGTTAAAGAGATATAATATGAATCTTTGTAAGAGTGCATCAGTGCCAGTTAAGCAAGGGTTGAGTCTATCATCTCTGCAAGGACCTCAAATAGATAAAGAAAGGTCTGAAATGGGTAAAATACCTTATGCAAGTGCAGTGGGCAGTCTGATGTATGCTATGGTATGCTGTAGACCAGACTTAGCTTATGTTATGAGTGTGATCAGTAGATTTATGAGTGATCCTAGTCTTGTTCATTGGAATGCAGTGAAGTGGGCACTGAGGTATGTTAGAGGAACTATATCAGTTGGATTGAAGTTTCAGAAACAGGATGTTTGGAATGAGGCTGTTGTTGGTTATGTGGATGCAGATTATGCAGCCAATATTGATACAAGGAAATCAATGACAGGTTATGTGTTCAATCTGTTTGGTACAACAATAAGTTGGAAGGCTACACATCAACACATAGTGACTTTATCTACCACTGAAGCTGAATTTGTTGCTCTTACAGAAGCAATAAAGGAAGGTGTTTGGTTGGTTGGTATTTTGAAAGAATTTGGGGTTCAGCAAGATAATTTTGAAGTGTATTGTGATAACCAAAGTGTTGTACATCTCTCAAAGCAACAAGGTTATCATGAGAGGACCAAACACATTGATGTAAGACTTTATTTCATAAGAAATCTGATAGAGGAGAAGATGGTTGCTGTTAAGAAAGTTAAGACAGCAGATAACCCTGCTGATGCATTTACTAAGGCTCTACCTGTTCAAAAGTTTGAATTGTGTAAGAGTCTTATTAGTCTTCACTAAAGGTAGAAAGAGAGGTGAGCTGCAGCCTGTGATTGCAGCAAGGTGGAAAGGTTTGATTACTTGTGGTGAAACATGGTCTAAGGTGGAGATTTGTTGTATAGATCGACCATGCATGCATGTATACATGTGTGTGTGTGTAATATATAACAAATAGAGATATGGAAGATGGTGTTTGATGAAGCAGCAAGATGGATGAATAAGTAAGAACATCAAGCTGCATAAATAAGTGAGGTCTGAAGCATGACAATTCTATCATGTTGAAAGATCAAGCCAAATATAAGTGGTAGTTAGCTAATTGTGATTATTGGTGACAGTTAGAAAGAGGCTAATGATCAGTAGAGGATCAGTTGGCAAGGATCGAGTGTAACCAACTGATCGTTAGTTGATTACTTAGGTGATACATGTATGATGATAGTTGAGAAGGTGCAGTATGTCAGATGAGGTTGCTGCGGTTGTTAACTGTCATTATATGACAGTTAACTTGGCTAGATTATTCAGTTAGGATTCAAGAAGATAAGATGCTGATTGGATGGTGAAGATTCAACACAATATGATCAACATAAGTGTTAAAGCCATAGGATCAAGAAGTGTGCTGTTTTGAGAAGTTGAAGTGGTTGGAGGCAGTTGCAACTAAGCTCAAAACTGATCATGTGGAAGTTACGTTTGCTGATATGTTTAGTCTGTAGCAGTGGAGTATAAATGCATCATCATGCACAGCAAATCAGGAGTGAGATTGATCATCATCGCCATATAAGCAAGTACAACAAATTAGGGTTTCTTAAGTGTGTTAGTTCATCATCATCTTCATATTGTAATCTGTGTATTTTTCATCATATAGTGATTACTCTCCTTAAGAAAGTGGATCTAGATCAACATGATCGAACCACTATAATTCGTGTCTTCCTTCTTCGTTTAGTTCAATTTCTGTTTTAATTCAATACAACTATATATTAGATTAGATTGTAAGCTTCTTTGTTGATCAAAGTTTGCTGCATTCATAAGACCATACTAGAGAGAGAGAGATAGAAAGAACACCTCGCAAGTGATTTCTGGTGTGCGCAGAAGGAAACGGTCTCCCCACACATTTGGGTGATAATTTGCTAGAGGACGAGATGAAGAGGTGATTAATGCATTCAAATCCATTGCAGCCAATTAATTAGATATATAAATTTCGGAGGAAATATATTGGTAGTAATTGGTTGTTATAACATGATATTTGCTTCTTTTATAGGCACAAACTCATTACTATTTCAGTGGAGATGATCATGCTTGCTTTGTTGTAAGTAACTATTTCAAATAGAGTATATTTACTTACCTATATGTAAGCTAGCTGTAAATAGACATGTGCATATATCTTTTAGTATTTCAAATAGAGTATTATTTACTTACCTATATCATATGTAAGCTAGCTGTAAATAGACATGTGCATATCTTTATATAGGTAATGTGACTTTAAAATCAAAATCATACCAGTATAAATTTACTACCAATATAAAAAAAACTGCCGTGCGGCCCACATAACCTCTCGATTTGGTGGGCTAATCAGACATTGCAGCTAAATGAAATCTGAGCTGTTAATTTCGCCAATGTTGAAGAAATTAAAACATAAAACATACCCACATATTTCCACATCCTGAGCATTATTGGAAAAATAAAAAAAAATTAATTTGGGCATTTATTAAATCAAATGAAAAATAGAAAACACAGATTAAATGTAAGAAATTACATTCAATGAATCCTAAATTTACCCCCCTCTTGACCAAAATTCAATTCGTATCAGTACCACAAATGTCTTTATAATCAGGTTTAACAGCAATCTCATGGATGATTCTTACTCTCAATCGGGACATTAACTGTTCACAAATACTTGTGTAAATCGAATTCACAGCCCTGTGGTCCCTCCTTCCAGACCTATACACCATATGTATGGATAGAGTTTTTAAATTAAGTGAATATGGCAAAAAGTAGCCACTATTACTTAAAAGTAATTTTAAGTAGGCACATGTGTTATATACAATTTATTCTAGCTAATTTTAATGGAATAGGCCAAAATATCATTGAGAGGGACCCACTGTTCACATATTTGATGAATCAGATTTCTCACTTTTTTGACTAAAAATACCAAAAGTGCAGTAGAAGAATCCAATTCCTCTCTATTTCTTAAAAAAGTGACAAAGTACAACTATGTAGGCATGTGCTCCCTCATATGCTTATAAAAATGAGGTATATATATAATGGTGGTCCAACCATTATGCTGCATCATACACATATATTTATTTTTCTAATTTTTTCGAGGTTTGAGCATTCATGGAGCGACTATTTTTTCTAGTTTTTTAGAGGTGTGAGAATTTAGAGAGCAGTATACAAGGTATGTTTTAAACTTGTTTTAACAGCTATGAATGCATTAATTTGATCATTTTTACATGCATCATGAGTGTATTTTATTTATTCAACGTTTTATAATAGAAATAATAGTATGCCGAATAGAATAAGTGGAGTATAAAATGTATCCACATTCAATTTTTTCATATTTTTAAATAAGAAATAAGTAGGCCGAATAAAATATGATTTGTAGGCCGAATAGAACAATTTTATAGGCCGAATATCAGAAACGTTGGCCGAATAGGCCAAAAAAATTATCTCCTATTTTTTAAAAAATAAGTAGGCCGAATAGAACAACATTTGTAGGCCGAATAGACAAACTTTATGGCCCGAATAAAAGAGACGTCGACCGAATTGGAGAAAAATGTATCCACATGAAATTTTATCATATTTTGAAAAAAGTATAAGTAGGCCGAATAGAACAAGTATTGTAGGCCGAATATAACAATCTTATGGGCCGAATACAAGAAACGTAGGCCGAATAGAAGAACTTAATTTTCCACATTTAATTTTTATTTTTTAAAAAACTTGTAGGCCGAATAGAACAGTATTGGTAGGCCAAATAGAACAACCTTATAGGCCGAATAAGAGAAGCGTAGGCCGAATATAATAAAAACATACTCAAATTTTTGAAAGGCATCTCAAGGTAGGCCGAATAGTGAAACAGTGTAGGGCCGAATACAATAATTCATTGGCTGAATAGAGTACAATATTGGCCGAATAGAATACTTGCAACTAATTTTCTAATGATTTAATGTTGTAGTCATTTACATTTTCTTGAAAAATGTGCAGATGAGCTATAAACAAGTTGGGAAGAGTTGGGGTGGATATTGAGATGTGTTACTATACAAAGGTGGACAGGTTCGCTGGTTATACTTACGGGATGACAATCTATATTATACTAATTTGCTATTAGAAATTCATAACATAGTACAAGCTGATTTGGATTATTGGGGTTATGAAGTTCATTCTCTGGTCAAGTACAATGGTCGTATGTCTAAATATAAGATAAAGAATGATGCACGTGTGGCAGAAGTTTTCAACTGTGTTGATGTAGGAATGGTGTACCCGACACTCCTTTCTGTCACTGGCAATGCATTCGTTCAACCTCCTGAAAAGGTTTAGGGAATAGTTTAGTTTTAGGGTTATAATGACGGATGTGCTGGTCCGAGCAATGATCCATGTACGAGGGCACAGTCTAGTGCTAGGCCTGATTTTGATTTGAATGTGGAATACAGTCAGGCCTCATAGATGTAGCGATTTAGTGTTTGAATATTTTTTTCACTCACGAGCAAGAATACTCGGTCGTTGTAGAAGTATATCCCAAGAAATAAAATTATCGAACCCACAGGGAGTTTAAGTTTAGATTGAAAGAACATGTTAGCTCGTGTTTTTATCATTTTTATAAGGACGATCGGGGAGGTTGATAATAATCAAGAACTCAAATAAAATAAAATAAATCAAGATAAAATAGGAGAAAATCAAATGGAGAAATGGTGATGAAGGACAAGTAGTAAGAAATGAGACTAGAAACAATCGAAGTGCCTTAGGATTCATTTTATCATACAAAAGGAATAGACGAGATAGAAATTGGACTAGAGGTGATCATTAATATATCCAAAGCTCCCTCTCGGGTTACTAAGGTTGTAGATCTTCTAGAGACTCCCAAATGCACCTAGGATCGATGCTAAACACTAACCTCTTCCATCTAGGTACTAATTAATTCACAATTCTCCCTTGGAAGGTACTAATTAGAATTAACTCTCCCTTTGTGCGTACTAAGGCCAACGAATGGATTGGTTCCTCTCATCGGGTTTAAATATCCTCTCGGTCAAACCTAAACTCGATGTCCTCTCATGCTATTTCTAATAATTTGGAGGGTCGTCTCCGTCTCACCCAAAAATATCCACATGAATTAATATAATGATACTTAATTAACATAAGCAACAAATTAACCAACAATCCATTAAATTAACATGCTACCCATAATTAACAAACCATGCCAACATATAATTCATGCATCACATGACCCATGAGAAGAAATCAAATACCAATCATGTCTAAACCACATTTAATTTGCATAATAAAATAAACATTAAGCACTAATCATGTCTCTATCCCTATAAGAGGGATTAGCCCAACATAATTAAAGTAATAAAATAAATAAATGATTCATTACAATAATCCATAGAGTCTAAAATTCAAATGAAAATACAAAAATAATTAAAACTCCCCTTCAATTTCTTGTTGGAGATCTTCAATTCTTCTTGATTTC
The DNA here is from genome assembly GCA_023678885.1 of Pogostemon cablin. Taxonomy (NCBI): domain Eukaryota; kingdom Viridiplantae; phylum Streptophyta; class Magnoliopsida; order Lamiales; family Lamiaceae; genus Pogostemon; species Pogostemon cablin. The sequence continues at coordinate 10,918,130 of CM042960.1, forward strand.
CACCTCTTGTCTTAGTTCCAAGTAATCTCCAAACACCAATTGATAGATGGGTGAAGATTAGAAGATGAGTTTGTGGAGTGATGGAAAGAAAATAAAAATGAAGAAGAAAAAAAGTAGAGAGAAAGTGTGTGTAGTGTGTGTGACCTCCAAAATGAATGGAATTCTTATTCTTCTCTTCAAAATTTGGAAATAAGGGTATTTATAGTGGTGGAGGATCAAGAAAATTAGGACAAATATTGGATCATGGGCTTAAGTGGAAAATAGACTTTTTTTGTGCAATTTTCGAATGTTTCAGGAACACGGCCATACCAACCTCACACGGCATAAAAGAGGTCGTGTTTCTTCTGTAACACGGCAATGCCACCTCACACGGCCTAAAAGAGACCGTGTTTCTCCTGTAATCAATTTGAAACTTGAACACGGCCACAGCTGGCCGTGTTTCTCCTTCAACCCGTGTTTTCTTCTATTATCCTTTTTTTTCTCGATTTAATTCGGAATTGAGCCCCGTTTCTTCTTATGACCTTCTTTTTTTAGTTTTGCATCCATTTTTTTGTTTGTTTCATCCCAATTTGATTCTTGTTTCCTCCTTTTCTGATTTAAGCTCAATAATACCTCATTCCTACATGAAAATTAACATGATTCACACACTTTTCTCTAAAAAACGAATGACACAAAATACGGAATAAAATACTAAAATTAACATAAAAACACAGAAAAATCACACGAACATGACTCTAAAATATAGCAAATTTGCACGCTAAACAAACCCCCCAAACTTAGAGTGTTGCTTGTCCCCAAGCAATGAAAAAGAAAAGAAAAGAACTAGAGGGTAAATTTGCGTAGATTATAGAGTCGAACAACAAAAGTAATGCAAATATTAACCATAAACAAAGAACCGTCAATAAAATTAAAACATTAGAGGTAGGAACTTTAAACACATTGCTATTAAAAGGTTCAATAATAAAAAGATCTTGTACAAGCACACTTTAATATCCGAACCTCACGAATAGTGTTTCACTCCACTCATTTTATTTTAGAGGAATGTGTATATTCTCATCAACCAATTAAAGCATATTCACCATAAGCTTGCAAATTGACTCACTCTTAAAAACTCAATTAATGTCCATGAAAGATCAAAAAGGTCTTATATTTGGATGTAATAGAAGGCTCTTTGGTTAGGGAAGGATAATTATGAGATTAAAGTGACTAAAAGTGTGGAGATATCATATTGAATGAGTCGTCACCCTTATAGTTTTTCTTTTCACATCTTCTCCTTCTTTCTTATCATCTTTTTTTAAAGCATTCTTCTTCCATGCTCTAACACAATTCCTTATGAGATTCTTTCTTTTCAAGAACTTTTCTCTTAGTATGAATTTAACAATGCAATTCCAACTCTTTCTTGATTTCCTTTTTCTTTTGCATTCCATGCTCTTTTCTTTTTTCTTTTTTTTTTATGTCTCACATTCTTCTTTTTGCAACACTTTCTTCTCATATCTTTCTTTTCGTACTTCTTGTGTTTCACATTGCTAAGCTTCACTTTCTCTAGTCTAACTCCACATATAAGGTTCTTTCTTAACTTCAAGTGGTATTTTGGCTAAAGAATGTGCTCATGAAAGAATATAAGCTTATAAGACTCAAATTGGCTAGCAATGGATAATGTTGAAAGGTAGGGAAAATTGTGTTTGACCATAGACATAGGCTATAAAGATCAAGGATGGCCTCTTATCATTTCTCAAATGTTCACCAACAAGCCTCATAGAAAAGTCAACAAGCAAGTTCTAGTTTGTACACAAATAATTGGTCCTCTCACAAAGAAATGAAACCATTATGATATATGGTTAGGCTCAAAATCTCACGGTTCATTTTGTTAGGGCCAAAGTATACTTATACATCATCTTTTGCTCATTGAACAATTTAAAATGAACTTATTATAATTATTTCCTAATCTAACATCTTAATTCCACCAACAAGTTCCCATTCACAATCAATATACACATCATCAACACACATGCAAACAACCAACAATGCAAGAAAATCACAAAAACAAATGACTAAGGAAATCATGTGCTCCGGTGCAAATGTTCATAACATGAGAACTACAAGAGCATATAACAAATCAAACCCCCCAAACTTAATTCTTAGCTAAGGCTAGAATTAAGTTTGGATCAAAGAATAGGCACTCCCTTTGAAGCATCCCACATAGCTCTTCATGTAATTCAATACTCTCCAAATCCACACCAAGTACATCATAATTCCTAAACAAAATACCAACAAACACAAAGAAACAAACCAAAACACCAAAAATCAAATCAATCACCCTTATTGAAAGCAATAAAAGAAAGCAATTAAAATAATGGGTTGCCTCCCATTTAGTGCTAAGTTTAACGTCTTCAAGCCAAATGGAAAATCTCGAACTCATCGGAATGGCCGTGGATAGCGGTCGTCCTTGCCACCATATTTTAATCTTTGAGCTTCTTCATCCTTTAAGTACTTATGGCAAGTGATGGCCTCGTTGGCACTCTTTAGATTAAGCTTGAAATCGCCAACTATCCTTGCATGACATTCTATTTTCCTCTCCATTAGAGCAAACCACTTATTCCTTCTTTCAAAGAATATCCCCAATGTTTCTTCCAACTCTCTTTTGTCCCTAAGAATTTATGAGGTATCAAGAGGCAAAACAAAATCAATAGAAACAATATCAAGAAATTTATTGCAACTTAAAGAGTTTAAGGGTTTAGAAATGCTCGTTTCACTCTTGAAAACTTTCTTCATAGTTATTTTGAAAATTCCCTTGGAAATTACCCACTCCCATGAAAGGATCATATTCTACTTGAGGATTGATAGGACTCGATTGAGAATTTTGGCCTTCACTTCCTTGAACACATCTTCTAAATAATTCAAGTAACACATAATTTTGGAACGGAGGAGAAACTTTGGAATTCGGAGTGGAATAAGTATATCCTTGTTGTGGTTTGAATGTATTTCCATTGTAAGCTTGTGGCCATTCACCATATCTTCCTTGATTGCGGTGTTGAGAGTGAACTTGATTTGTTTGACAATTATGACCATAGTAGCTCTCATTCATGTAGGCTCTTTGTTGTGGAGGGGGAACTCCAGCATATTGATTTCCGTAATATCCACACATGTAATTGTTTCATCCATCCATCTTTATACTCTTTTCCACAAAGCTTACTACAAAATTCTTTCAACTTTCTATTTTTGGGCTTTATTCTTCCTCTCCTTCTTTCAAGGTAAGAGTACCTATCAAGAATAATAAGTTAGAACAAAAATTTTCAAAGCAAATATAAGAGACAAAAAAAAAAGATAACCTTAGTAAGAACAATTAAAATACTAACAAAGCATTCCAACAATCCATTAAAACTTCCCGGCAAAGGTGCCAATTTCTTGTTTGAATATTTTTTCACTCACGAGCAAGAATACTCGATCGTTGTAGAAGTATATCCCAAGAAATAAAATTATGGAACCCACAGGAAGTTTAAATTTAGATTGAAAGAACACATTAGCTCGTTTTTTTATCGTCTTTATAAGGACAATCGGGGAGGTTGATAATAATCAAGAACTCAAATCAAATAAAAGAAATCAAGATAAAATAGGAGAAAATAAAATAGAGAAATGGTGATGAAGGGCAAGTAGTAAGAAATGAGACTAGAAACAATCGAAGTTCCTTAGGATTCATTTTATCATACAAAAGAAATAGACGAGATAAAAATTGGACTAGAGATGATCATGAATATATCCAAAGCTCCCTCTCGGGTTACTAAGGTTGTAGATCTCCTAGAGACTCCCAAATGCACCTAGGATCGATGCCCAACACTAACCCCTTCCATCTAGATACTAATTAATTCACAATTCTCCCTTAGAAGGTACTAATTAGAATTAACTCTCCCTTTGTGCGTACTAAGGCCAACGAATGGATTGGTTCCTCTCATCGGGTTCAAATATCCTCTCGGTCAAACCTAAACCCGATGTCCTCTCATGCTATTTCTAATACTTTGGAGGGTCGTCTCCGTCTCACCCCAAGCAATATCCACATGAATTAATATAATGACACTTAATTAACATAAGCAACAAATTAACCAATAATCCATTAAATTAACATGCTACCCATAATTAAAAAACCATGCAAACATATAATTCATGCATCACATGACCCATAAGAAGAAATCAAATACCAATCATGTCTAAACCACATTTAATTTGCATAATAAAATAAATATTAAGCACTAATCATGTCTCTAACCCCACAAGAGGGATTAGCCTAACATAATTAAAGTAATAAAATAAATAAATGATTCATTACAATAATCCATGGAGTCTAAATTTAAATGAAAATATAAAAATAATTAAAACTCCCCTTCAATTTCTTGTTGGAGATCTTCAATTCTTCTTGATTTCCACCTCTCGTCTTAGTTCCAAGTAGTCTCCAAATACCAATTGATAGATGGGTGAAAGATTAGAAGATGGGTTTGTGGAGTGATGGAAAGAAAATAAAAATGGAGAAGAAAGAAGGTAGAGAGAAAGTGTGTGTAGTGTGTGTGGCCTCCAAAATAAATGAAATTCTTATTCTTCTCTTCAAAATTTGTAAATGAGGGTATTTATAGTGGTGGAGGATCAAGAGAATTTGGGCAAATATTGGATCATGGGCTTAAGTGGGAAATGGACTTTTTTGGTGCAATTTTCGAATTCTTCAGGAACACGGCCATACCAACCTCACACGGCCTAAAAGATGCCATGTTTCTCCTGTAAACAATCTGAAACTTGAACACGGCCATAGCTGGCCGTGTTTTTCCTTCAACCCGTGTTTTTTTCTATTATCCTTTTCTTTCTCATTTTAACTTGGAATTGAGCCCCGTTTCTTCTTATGACCTCCTTTTTTTTAGTTTTGCATCCATTTTTATGTTTGTTTCATCCTAATTTTATTCTTGTTTCCTCATTTTCTGATTTAAGCTCAATAATACCTCATTCCTATATGAAAATTAACATGATTAACACACTTTTCTTTAAAAAACGAATGACACAAAACACGGAATAAAATACTAAAATTAACATAAAAACACACAAAAATCACACGAACACGACTCTATAATATAGCAAATTTGTATGCTAAACATTTAGTTTTAGAGAATCTCTAGATGCTGAAGTTGATGACAACACTGGTGAGGGTGAGGATGATGTACATGCTTATAATGATGATGTTGAGCCCAGGAATAGGACTGTCGAAGAAGAAGATGAAAACAACGAAGATGATATATAGCAGGATTGTAATCAGTCTTCTAGCGAAAGTGATGATGGTGCTGAGGAGAGAAAAATCCAATTGTATGAAGAAGTCTGTGATTACATATGTCAAAGAGGTGGCCCTAGCTTTCTTGAACCTATTAGTTGCGATTTGCCCTATCCTGAAATGCAGCCACAAGATTTTCATAGTATACAGCCCACCACCTGTCCTTGGTTGATTCCAGGTATGAAAACTATGTTTATTTATAATAGAACTAAAGTAAATTTCTACCTGAAACTGATGCACCTGTTACGTTCATAAGCATTCCGGATAAAGCTGACAGAGAAGATCATATGACTTTTCTTGATTTTGATGCGTCTGGCTTTCTTCACGAGAAAAGTGTATGTGATATGAAAGAGAAGTTTCAGATAGCTGTAGGAATATATAACTTGCGAAATGTAGTGGAGACCATTATTGAAAGATCTAGCTCGACCAGATATAACGTGAAATGTAAGCTAAAGGGTAAAATAGGTTGTCGATTTGCGATGCACACAAGAATGAGCTATGGGCTGTGGGGAGTGGTTAAATTCGTTCAATATCACGGTTGTTTAAATGATCCAACAGGCCCACTCCTACACAGGTGTCATCCAAAGTAATCGGTCAATATTTTTGTTGCTAGGTAATTTAATAAGATTATTGGGCTCTGACCCCAAGGGATGAGATCAGAGATTTTGAATTGAGTTCGACATTAGCTATAATGTGATGTTAAAGGCGAAACGACTGGCTATTGGACACACGTACAGGATCACGATAACTCATTTCATATGCTCCCTGCATACATGTATCAGTTAGAATTAGCGAATCCCGATACACACACCTGTATCTCCGTTGATGAAGATGACCATTTTAGGTTTTCATTTTATGCACTTGGAGCATCTAGGTGGGGATTTCTAGAGTTTGGTCATCCAGTCATTGTCATAGAAGGGACTCATATGAAGGGAAAGCACAAAGGAATTGTGTTCGTCATAGTTACGAATGATCCAAACCATTAGATTTTTTCACTCGCCTTAGGCATTGGCGACATTGAGAACAACATGTCGTGGACATGGTTTTTAGAAAGGCTTCGAGAGGCATACGGATGTCCACGAGATCTTTTGATAGTGTTAGACGGTCATCGCAGTATCGCACATTCTATTTCTACTGTCTATCTTGATGCACATCACGGTCTGTGCGATTATCATTTAAAAACAGGTTGGCTTGTTATGGAAAGAACTTTTTGTATAGATTTCAGAGTGCGATGGGTGCATACCTATCAAGAGATTTTGTAAGGTTAGTCTTCCAACATCCTCTTCGTTGTAATTTCACATTTACGAATATCATCCATTCAATGGATTTTTTACTGATGTTTCCTTTTCCATACTTGTTATTTTCAGCTGCATGACCTCATTGAGAGGTGCCCGGTCGTCGTAGGAGTTAATGGAATTAGTTGGGTCGTGGGAATATGAGAAATGGTCAAGGGTCCATTGTCCTGTGAAACAGTACGAGTTTATGAATTCTACATCAGCTGAGTCGTATAATAATGCCATACTCTGGGCACGCATGCTACCTGTATGCATACTACTAGAGATTGCCCGCACAATCACTGAGAGGTGGTTTTATGAACGTCAAACTCAAGCTGAGCAAGAGAGTACCATTCTCTGCAAGCGTGCCCATGACGAGCTAGTGAAACTTTCTTATGCTGTAAAAAAGCTACCCATATCGAGACTTATTGGAAATAAGTATAAATCACGGACAGTGATCAACTATTCACTGTGGATTTGAACGACAATAGCTGCACATGTGAAAAGTTCCAGAAAAAACTTATTCCATGTATTCATGCGATGAAGGAACTTGAGTACGTAGTCATACATCTTATTTACTTGTATTGATCGTTTGAGTTTGCGATTCTTATATTATATGTTCTGCAGTATGTGCAGGTTGCCAGCCAATAGCTTTGTGTCTACCGTTTTCCATCACACCAGTGTATTAAGGATGTGGGCTGGTCCAGTGATGCCTGTTCTACACTACACTTAGTGGTATACACCTGACAGAGTCAAGTCACAGCATGTGAACCCCCGCAACCACACAGACGGCCGGCCGACCACAACAATCTCGAATAAAGTCAGGTATGAAGTCATCCAGGAGACCTCACAAAGAATATATTTGCTCTCGCTGTCGACAGCCAGATCACAATATCGTAAATTATACTGGAGCTTCATTGTCGAACAGTGGTCCACCTCCTCCTTCGACAGCTGCTCCTAATCCCCATTTACGTAGACAGAAAAATATGGCATTTGTGGTGAGATTGGACATACTCGTCTATGCTATCCTTCTCAATTCAACCAGTAGATTATAAGGAGGATATTTTATCAATATATCATTCCAGACTTAGATTGTTTTAGCGTATAAATAAAATAATTGAGCAAGTAAATATCAATTCCCATCAACATGTTTTTTTAATTAAATCCATAGAATGTCATTCCTTTCAATAGTGAACAAACAAAAGAAAACAATTTGTGTCACTACAGATATATGTACATCATGCTGTGGAAATAATGGTGCCAGCGTGAAAGATTTGGAAAGCAATTTGCTTCCGATAACGCGTCATGTAATCGGGGGCACTCCAGCTAAAGTCCTCGTTAATAACCAGTCAATGGTCCTGAGAGACGTAGGGCCGCATCTGCAGCCATCCTCTTGTCTGTAACAAACTCTTTACGAGCTGAAGTCAGATGCAAGTGGGGCGAAACCTCTCGGGTATGAATCTTGCGCATCAAAGCTGGAATGACACGTCTGAATGGAAGAGTCTCCAATAGCCGATGCTCCCTCATATCGGGCTCGTCATCCCATCTATGCTGGAACGAGTCAAAATAGAAGAAGGACATATCCTTCATAAGCACTACACATGGGTAGTAGTGCGCAATTGTATGGACTATGAACATTATCTGCCATATAATTCATAAGAATATATATTAGATGTAAAAAATTGTATAAATTAGGAGATATAATTATTTGATTAAAACAAGGGTTAAGCTAAAATACCACATCACACTCTATCCATGGCCTCGAACCCCTCCATACGGGCAATCTCCCTGATGGGTACTCACAAAGATCTATCAACAAGTCATCACGAATGTTGGCAAATATCATTCTATAATCTTTGTACAGTCTTGTGTGCTCATTCCATACGAATTTAACTCGGACCTTTGAGAAAATTCATTGTATAAGATCGGATTAAAATTACAGGGAAAATTATTTCATAAATTGAGAATATGTTTGTTACTTACAGAGAATTGCATGTCTAGAATGCAGTAGTTGCCAACATTCGGATGGACGTGTACGCCTATGGCCATTGGTCGCTCTGATAATAAGTGGAGCTATGCATCCAGGTGTTGAAACATAGTCAAATTTATTATGGAATAATGTGAAGTAGTGAACATATTTACATATTAAGTATACACATGAACACTCTCTCAACCACTTGATTGTCAAACCAACCACTGGGGTCCTCGATCCCTTTGAAAAAATCACTTCTTATTCCATGCCCAAGTCCAATGTCAACCCTGAATTCAAGAATTCTTTAACAACAAGCACATATATTTAAACTAATCTATGAAAATGCCTAAAAGAGTAGATTAGCATTCACAGATTGTTACTTGTATTGAATCGATTATACATTTGACACTGGCGCTCCCGCACAGTCGTTGTGAATGGTGACTGTAATGCTGCACTTGGGTTTCTGGCTCGGGTAGGATGCATCAAACCACCTTGAGCAACACCTGGTGTTGGAGCCATAGGACTCCCAGGATCCATCACATTAGAAGGGGGAGATCTAACCCTGACCTAGAACTAGATGGTTCATGCTCAGACCTGATGCGCGAAATATCAGCTCGAAGGCATCTGAACTCTTGCGTAAGCGCAATTCAAAAGTAATGCTGGGTTTGATGCTCAGACACCATTTGACATGCCAGCTGGCTTAAGAACTCATCCTGCTGATCCAGCCTACGGAACACCCTCTCCTTAAAATCCTGATCATATCCGTGGTCGTCACCCCTCCCACTCCCACTCCCACTAAACACTGGGGGCTCATCAGCATCAAAGTGATGCTGTCTATCATGCTCCTTTATAGCTCGATCATGACAGCTACGAGTGGAGTACGGAGGAATATGATGCGTGGGATGATACGAACTGGGCTCCTCGAACCACATCTCCCCCGAACCATGTCCACCTTGGTCAGGGCTAGGAGTATAGGCTGTCGGTAAGCATTAGGATCCCAATTAGACTGCCAAGCTGAAGGATCTGCTATGCGCTGGCCCTACCACCGATCCTCATCAGGCACACGGGTATAGATCAGGGATCGTAGGCCTCCCCCGAGGTCTGTTGGTCTAAATATGAGAATGTAGGTTGTCGGACGACCTTTCGTTTGGGGTTAGAAAATGCCTTGGTGTACAGCCTCATGATTAAACCATCTAATGGATCATCCTCTATGTCAATCCAATAATCCTTCGTGTTCTCATGGCGAGCTCCCCTGGAAAATCCACCACTTCAATATTCTGATTCAAAAAAATATAACATTTAGATACAATATCACTGATTATTTAATGATTCATAATAATTAAGATTCATAATAATTTAGATTTCATACCTGAGAAAACAGCTGCATACAACCCTCTTTACCGTACGAAAAACCCATCACAAGCAAAGTGGTCGTTTATTCGTCCTTTCATGTGGGACATCGCCATATGGTGCAGCAAGGGCAGGTATATGCTCATACGCCCAAACCTGTCACAAGTAAACTACTATTGTTAGATTATTACTGTTGCTAATACTGGTAATAAACTATAAGTTTAAGTGATCTACTACAACGCGTACCAGGAGCGCAAATGTGCACATGTAAAAGTGGTTTCTGTACTTGTTGGGGATTGCTCCTGAAGGAAGTTCGGTCAAAATATTGGCCATGAAGTGCAGTAGAGTTATGTGACTGACCGGACCCCAAGGGAATAAATCTCATCTACGATCATCCTCCACTAGCACCCAAACCTAATTGTCTACACTGACCTTGGTAAAGTCCGATCCAAGGAGAAAATAGTAGACCAACAACACCTTAGCAATCTTAACCGTGTTCTCGGGGCTAAGATCAACAAATGTTGTACCTTGAAAAGTATAGGCAATCTCACTTACTAATGGTCTTGGGCCCTGCCCATAATATGTATCGTAAACCCCACAAGTCGGGATATTATACTACATGTTCGGATCAAACCCCATTCGATCCCGAAAGTAGAGTCCCATAATACGCATGAACTCTACCCTACTAAATCTAAGGCTCTCATTCCCAACCTGAAAATATCTAGCAGTTAAATCACCCCGCCACGTATAATCTCCCGTGTCATGAGACCGTGGATATTAGCGCGCGCGTTCTAATTGCTGTGAAGATCCCAATAATGACCAAAACATGATCTCCTGATCATCTGTTCGGCATTACACCCAATTTCTGTTAATTTTGTATGGATTAGTCCTATAACAACCTCCGGTTTGCAGTAATTATGTATACTACAGTTCTGCCCCTGCATAGTTGGACGCTTACATTCACCCTGCACAAATAACATTTTTTGCTAAATAATTTGTAACACACATCATATATATCTACTCTGCATCAAATCAACCAGCTTATTTAATTAAAAAAAGTCATAATTAAAAAAAATCAAATAACCATAAAGTCATTGCGTCAACTGAACAAATATTGTCACACTGAATCATTTGTTCTATTCGACCTACAGTTCCTTCTATTCGGCCTAGAATTTGTTCTATTCGGCCTACGTCAATTATTTTTTCTATGCGGCCTAGAATTATTCTATTTGGCCTATATTATTGTTCTATTCAGCCTATAATGTTGTTCTATTCGGCCGACCACATTGTTCTATTCGGCCTATGTACGTCTAGGAAAGCCCTAATTTGTTCTATTCGTCCAAAGTTTTTGTTCTATTCGTCCAAGGTTTTTATTCTATTTGGCCTAAGTTTTTCTTCTATTTGGCCTTCAAAGATTTTCTATTCGGCCAAGGTAAGTGCTATCACATTATTCCACTGCACTTTGTTGTATTCGGCCAATACTTGTTCTATTCGGCCTATACTATTGTTCTATTTGGCCTATCACAGATGCTCTATTCGGCCAAGGTCAGTGCTATCACATTATTCTTACACTTTGTTCTATTCGGCCTACACATGTTCTATTCGACCTACAATGTTGTTCTATTCGGCCTACAATCTTTTCCACATATTCAAAAAAAATACACTCCTACTGCGGTCCTACATTCTAAAATGATGTATACGCAATTATGTCACATACTACACATTACTTTTCCAAACCATAAAATCTAGGACACATTATACACAATTAACTAACATTTTACATATATAAATTTGCACCGTGAACAAAACCACAAAATGTAAGCAAACATTAGAAAACGACTACTACAAACTAAAAAATTAAATGAAATAAAATGACAAAATGTAGGAAACATTATAAACAAATAACTCACATTTTATAAATGCAAATAAAACTTCTTTTATACATACCCGAAATATTTGCCATTTCCACATGTTCCGGCCGATGGATAATGGGGAACGCTAATGGAGAAGACAGACTGAGAAAGGGGGACTGCAAATGGGTGGATGTTGGACGAAGATGACACTGTGCTTTGGGACGAAAAGGAGAGAAGAAAAGAGAGGATGTTGGATGAAGATGAGAGAGAAAGAGAGAGAAGTTTGGACGAAAATAAGAGAGAAAATGACGTTAATGATGCCCCACCAACCCCATTTAATAATGCCCCACATTCCCTATTCAAATTTTAAATTTAAAAAATTTTAAATGCGGTACACCCACCCCATTTACTGCAGTCAAAACTGACATGATCATGACTCCATTATTTTCGTCCTTTATCTGACAGTTATGGGGGTAATTTGGGGAGTCCACAAAAACAGTGGCTAGTAAAAATTATATATAAGAGAGGTGGCTATTAAAAATTATACATAGTGAATAGTGGCTACTATAAATTCTCACAAGCACAATCCACCTACAAGACCAAACAGCAAAACAAGCATCAAAAGATAAAAAGAATGGGTTGCCTCCCATTTAGCGCTAAGTTTAATGTCTTCAAGCCAGATGGATTTTCATGATCATTGGACCAAATGTTGGTCCATCACACTCTCTCCTCGCATCCTCACTCTGAACATTTGTTTCGCCCTCTTCTTGTTCACAAGCTCAACTTCATCATTCTTGCTTACAAGCATCAAATCATCACAAGAAGAGCTTCTAGTGGATTTCCTCTTTCTCTTTTGTCTAGTTTACAGTCGAGCTCCGATACTTTCATCCTATCAACATCACAAAAGATAAGTTAGAATTTGACATTTTCATATAATCATGAAGAAATGAGTTTAAATTGTCAAAGAGAATAGAGTCATGATCCATAAGATCATCCGGAGGTTTCAAATGAGACTTGGTTCCTTTTTCCTTATTGCACAAGAATGTGACACTTTTTCCTTTTGAGCTCAAAGATAACTCTTCTCTTCCAACATCAAATTTTGCTTTTCCGTTAGCTAGAAATGGTCTTTCCAAAATGAGTGGAACTCGAGGGTCCGCCTTCACTTCTAACACCATGAAGTCGACCGGGAAAGCTAGCCCTTTCACTTTCACCTCCACGTCTTCAACAATCCCTAGTAGCTTCACAACTTCTCCATTTACTACTTCAAGACGGATAGTAGTAGGCTTTAACTTTCCAATTTCAAGGTCTTTGAATGTGGCATGAGACATCACGTTGACGCTTGCCCCCAAGTCACACAATGCATCAAGGGTACCATTCTCTTCAAAATCATAAGGAATTATGAACTTTCCCGGATCACCAACTTTTGTAGGTCCCCTTTTTTGCATTGATCCACTTGCTTTGGGTTGCTCTTCTTTCCTTTTCTCCTCATACTTTTTCTTGAGATTCTTCACATGTTCCTCAAACTCCTTTTTCTTCTCCTCTTTTACAAACATTTGTGGATAGGGAATGGGGAATGGAGTGATCGGAATACCCCAATAGTCACGCTTGTACTCCTCTTCTTTCACCTTCTCCTCTACTTTCTTTTCCTCTTGTACCCTTTTCCACTTTAGTACGCATTTAGGCTTTTGCTCTTCTTCTTTACTTACTTCTTCCATTTCTATAACAACCTTGCTTTCCACCAACCCTTCTTCAACCTTTCGTTCCTCTTTCATATCAACCAACAAACATTGAGCCTTCGAATTAACCTCGGTTGTGGCTGGAAACTTTTCTTTTTGTTGAGTACTCAAAGCATTTGCAATTTGTCCAACATTATACTCCAAGGTTTTAAACCTCTTTTCATTTGCTTCTTCGGCTTTTTTCAATGCTTCATCTCGAGCTTGGTCCGATGCTGCTCGAGCTTTGTTAGATGCGATCAGTTGTTCAAGTAGCTCATCAATCGATGCTCTTCCCTCATTGTTTGATGCCTTGGCCCCGGTTGATACCCCGGCGGATAAGCAACCGCATTGCTCGAATTAGAGTAGGAGAAGTTCCCTTGCCTTTGTTGTTGTGGGTATGAGCTTCCACTACCTTGACAATTAAAGTCTCCTTGTATCGGTGGGTAGTTTTGTTGACTTTGGTTGAAATTACCTTGGAAATTATTTTGGTAATTCCCTTGGTAGTTTCTTCCTTGCATGTATAACACATCTTCCAAAGGTGGCATAGAGTTAGCCCATTGTTCTCCACTCACAATATTCGGAGGAGGCACACCTTGCTCAACTTGTACCCCTTCAACCATATTTACTCCTTGGCTTACACTTTATTTAAACTCATTTGCCTCAACACTTCCGCCGCTATCACCTCAACACTTGGCGTTTGTGGCTCAACATTCACACTTTTGACATTAAACTGTTGCCCTTGATCAAAATTCTCAAAACCATAGCATCCACTAACTCTCTCCGATGGCCATTGGTAAACATTTGTAGCAATCCCATCAAAAATCCTTATAGCTCTTTCCTGAGTCTCTCCAAGTACGGGTCCACCCACCGAAACATCAACAAGAACTCTTTGACCATTCACTAATCCTTGATAGAAAAATTCAACTTGTTGATTCTTTGGGAAACCATGTTGTGGACACTTGCGAAGCATATCTTTAAACTTTTCCCACGCTTCATAAAAGCTCTCTTGAGGCATTTGCTTGAATTGGGTGATCAAGATCTTCATTTGAAGTGTCTTGGAAGATGGAAAATACTTGTTCAAGAATATTTGTGCAAGCTCATCCCATGTGTTGCACGTACCCGGAGTAATGGTAGATAGCCATGTTCGAGTACTATCCCTGAACAAAAACGGAAACAACCTCATCTTGATACAATCCTCACTCACCCCATTCATCTTCACGGTGTTGACAATCTCAATAAATTAAGCAAGATGAGCATTGGGATCTTCATTCGGGATTCTACTAAATTGTTGCTCTCTCACCATAGAAATCAAGCCTGCTTTGAATTTAAAGTTGTTGACGTTGATTGGTGGACCCATCATATGTGGCACGACCCTTGGCATGAAGAAATCCCGAATCACCTTTTGATCATTATGAATTTCATATTGCACTGGAGGTGGTGGTGGTGGCACATAAGCTTGTTGAGGATGGGCATAAGCTTGTGGAAATCTTTGTTGCATTAAAGCTTGTTGCATCATTTATTGAAGTAATGCTTGGTTGTTGAAAGCTCCATGATTTTGGTAGGCATGTTGAGGAGGGTTGGCATTAATTGAGGTGCGTTGTCTTGCACATTTTGTCCGCCTTCCCCATCATGCTCTATTTCCACACGATTGTCACCTTGAAAATTCTCCATTTGATCACTCTCTTTTAATTTGTTCCCCTTTCTCCTTCTTCGAAAAGTTTGTTCAATTTCTAGATCAATAGGCTCCGATTGTGTCCCCCTTGACCTCATTTGCATGCACCTTCACAAAGAAGAGAAGTTAGAACAAAAGACTTTCAAAACAAATAACAAGAAAAATAAGATAAAAAAAAATCTCTATTAAGGTCACTCGAAATGATCATTCTTCAAGCTACTAGCAACCGTTGCCTCCCCGGCAACGGCGCCATTTGATTAGTCATTTTGTAGTAGAGATGACCAATTAAAATAATTTATCGAACCACAGGGAGATAGGTACTAGTGCTTAAGTGATCTCATGTTTCTTATAATTTTATAGAGACGAATCATCAATGTGGTTTGTGATCAAACAAGTAATTAAAGAGTAATCAATGCAAGTAAACAAGCAATGATCAAACAAACAAGATAGATAAATGGATGAGTGGTTTTCCAAGTTAAGTAAAAGTGAGATTAACAACAATTAAGAAGTGTAAATCCTAGGATAAATGCATCAAATTCATATGATCATGGGTATAAGACTAAGGGCCAACACTAAATTCACCTAAACTCCCTCTCGAGATGGATAAGATATGAATTTCAATTAGCTCAACGGATTGGTTCTCACTCAAACAATTCCAACTAGGTACTAAGCTTGAAATAAGAGCCCCTTTACACAATTAATCAACCTCTCGATCAAATCAATCACATGTTCTATCAAAGAGTTCTTAAAGGATTTCTTAATCTCTTTATAATTTATAATGCACATGAAGTGTTTGATGAAATAATTCACTCAATTATCCTAAGTATATAATTGACTTCTCTAATCACATATTTAGAACAACTAAACACACAAATCAATAATACAAATCAAGCAATTAATAATCATTGATAGAAAATCATAGATCTAATCAACATATGAATTCGAATACACAAATCCTAAAATTATCCAACAACTCTCATGTTTCTAATCTCATAAGGAAGATTAGCCTACCATATTAACAAGAAAATTAACATAGACATTAAGATCCTTACAAAACATGATAAACAATAAGGTTTCACTACAAAGTATGGATGAAAACTCCCATGAAGTGCTTCAATGGTGATCTCCTTTCTTCTCTTGCAATTCTCCTCTCTTCCTTGCTTCTTTTCCTCAATTGGATGAAGGTTTTAATGGTGGGATGATGGTAAATGGTATAGATGAAGAATGGATGAAGATGATGGTGTAAAATAGAGAAAATAGTGTGTGATGTGTGTGTCAGGGCAAAACCACCAAAAATCTGATCAAATATTGAAGTATTGGGTATTTATACCCATTGGAAAGCTTCTAGAAGGGTTCTGATGTGTTTCTGATCCTGCAGCAACACGGGTCGTGTGCTGCAACACGGCCACAGGGTGACCGTGTTAGGTGTTTCTGATATCAGAAAACATCCAAGGCTTACAGGGTCATGTGCTGCAACACGGTTGGCCGTGTTGGTACAACCCTATTTTTACAATTTTGTCTCTACTCGTTCTTCTTCGTTTCAACTTTGAATTGAGATTCGCTTTTTTCTACGTCTTCCATTTTTGCATCTAGGATTTAATTTTGCCTGAAAATTATACGTTTAAGCTCATTCACACACATTTCTATAAAAACACAAAACACAACCAAATAGCACACAAAAATGGATAAAATAATACGAAAACACACATAAAAAGATACTAAAATCTAGGTGAAAATATCACTTATTACCTGTATGATTTCAGATGCAACAGATGTCTTAATTTCTCACCACCAAATAGGAAGAGAGAACCTAATCGGATTCCCACGGCTAGAATAGAGCTAGTACAAATTTGTGGATTATCCCTCTGATAAGTTATATGCATCCCATTAACTGACACATAAGCTGATGCCACATTTAAAGACATATTTTGATACATTATGATCATATTACTCAAATCTAAATCAGACACCACTGAAATATCAGGTTCTGGTCCAACATAACAAACACATTCAAAGCTAACTTTCTGTAATTCAGACCATTTATCACAGATTTGTGAATGTACATCGAACCAAGTTGTGCTTGTTACCAGTGAAATCAGTTTGCACTGGCTGTTATGCCTCACAGTAAGGATGATTGGACGTTCCATGTAATTATGTTCCTGTGACAATTAATAAATGATAAGAAATATTTATAATGTGTATCAAACTTTATAAATGTCAATGTCAGAATTACAAAAAATAGCAACGGACTCAAATGCTAACTAAAGAAATTAAACAAAAAATACGCGATTTAATATTTATACTAATATACATCAGTGTGCATTCTAGAGAGAAATAAAAATATTGAAAGAGTAAAAAAATGATATACATCAGGGTGCATACTTAACTAAGAAACATAATCTTTACAGAAGGAAAAATATACGATAATTAATTGCGGTTAAATATGTACACTAATGTACGGTAGCTAAATATGTATACTAATGTACGTTGTTAGGTTAAAAGAATAATATACATCAGTGTGCATACTTAACTGAGAAACAAAATCTTTCGAGAAGAGAATAACATACAATATTTAATTGCGGTAAAATATGTATACTAATGTACATAATGTGATGTTTGAACATTTGTATACATGGACTGTCATCGTCTGTATTTGGTTCATAATTATTGAACAGAAGCAATATCAATGTAAAATTGTTACGACTGATTTCAAACAAGCCAGAATAGTTGGACAATGATAATCTTACAAATTTCTTATTTCATACGAACTCATCTAGATTTCAAATTCAATTAATTTTATAAAACCAACAAATTTGAATATTCCAAATCAATTAAAAATGAAATAAAATTCAACAATAACTAAAAGTGAAAATAGAAACTTACTCTTTAGTTTATGCGTGTCCTAGTTACAAAGTTGAGTATTTTTCATTTAGAAACGTCTTTTGATCTACAATCCCTTTGATTTTATTGTGAAAATGAACTTTTTTAAACAAATAATGATCGTTAGAGGTTTAACACACAGAGAGAGCAGTTGTTGTTGTTGAGAAATTTACGTTTGTTATTTTTATTTGAATTATTTTTTTAAAAAAAATTCTCGCTGGAGGTTTAAGAGAGAGGTGTTGGTTATTGTTATTAGAGAAATATGAGTTCGCTGTTTTTATTTTATGTAGTGTACATTAATGTTCAATTAAATTATTGTTTTGTATAAATATTGAATAATATTAAACGTTGTGAAAATGGGTAATGTTGGGAACAAAAAAATCGTTATGTATCTCACAGTAATTATATTAAATTAATATATTTATTAATAATTAGGTTGTAAATTCACGTACCTTAAATTAATTAACCCTTAGATTAATTTAATCATTTAGAATTAATTTAATTTAATTATAATTTAATTACTTAAAAATATCACATCTTCAAATCTTCAACTAAAAATTAAACATTTGTATGAATTGGGTCACACATGCACCCTGATTTATCAATATTTACTTTTTAGTACATGATTTGTTTTAAGAGAGACGAACTATTACTCTTCTAAATGAAAATATTACTTTTAAAATTCTAATATGTTATGATTTTTATATTCTTGTTAAGTAAAATTTGAGAAGTAATATTTTTTATTTTAAAGTGTAATAATTAATACTCCCTCCATCCCATAAAAGTTGACACACTTTTCTTTTTGGTCTGTCCCACTAAAGTTGACATATTTCCTTTTTAATGCATGAAACTCACACAAAAATAATTAATCTATTCTCATGGGCCCCACATATCACCTATAAAATAACTGTCCATTACACATTAAATATTATTTCTCTCACTTCACTTTACTTCACTTTACATTAAATTATTATACTCCTTAATCCTCATGTCCAAAAAAAATATACCAATTTTTCCAGGACGGAGGGAGTAATGTCTTTAAAAAGCCATTCATAATGTATTAAAGAATAATTTTTGAAAAAGGTGGTGAATTTGATTCACATGAAACTTCCTCATTTATTATTAGTATTTTTTTTAATTATATAAAATTTAGTTATGATGATTTATTTTCACATTTTAATATAAATAAACAAGCGAAATTTTTTTATTACACATGATAATGTAACAGTATATTCCCTTTTTCCATGGAAAGGGTTGTTTTTACTTTTTGCACGTGGATTAAAGAGTATTATTATTTAATGTATAGTGGGTGTGTGGGCCCTATAGGCAATTAAATTTTATTGCTTAATAAATAAAAATGCAAAGAAAAATATATTAAATATTGATTAAATATTTATTTATTAAGGAATTTAAATAAATTAATTTCTAAAATAAATAAATAAATAATTGATAATTAATATAATTATTTGAGCCCAAATCCAAGTCAAATTGGCTCAGTCCAAGTCAAATTGGCTCAATTAAAGTTACATGGGCTCAATCCAAGTCAAGTGGGTCTGACTTGAGTCAATAAATCTTAAATTAAATAGGCTCATATCCAGTTCAGCAGACTTAATTAAAGGAGAAAAGTCCAACATATCTTTTCAAGGAGAAAATATCTCACAAGTGGTTATTTCCTCCAACTATAAATAAAGGCCATCAGTCTTCATTCCATTCACTCTGAAAATCTTGAAGACATAAAGAATTCTGAAGATCAAGATCAAGTCAAGATCAAGTTTAAGTGAAGATCCAGGTGAAGAACAAGATTCAAGATCAGGTGAAGATCAAGACCAAGTAAAGTGAAGATCAAGTTCAAAATCCCAAGTTCAAAATCTTCAAGTGAAGAACATTCAAAATCTTCAAGTCAAGTTTAAGTTATATTCAAGTCAAGAACAGACTCCGATCAGAGATCAATGTGTTAAACCTCTCTGATCCGGCGTTCTCCAAACAAATTCATTATTCTTAAAGTCAACGGTGTTCTACCAAATTGAACAGCTTTCTTCACGATAAATTTTCAAGTCAACGTTTGATTCGAACAGAGGCTCGACGTGTCCAAACAGACATTTCAAAAGCTTCAAGTCAAACCCGAGTATGGAAAAGCTTCATCCGAAGATGCGGCTCCGAAAGTTGAGAAGGTCAAGAAAGTCAACTCAAGAGAGGAATTAGAGGATAGCTAGAAGCTGTTTACTCAAATTCTCAAGTTTAATCCATCTCGGATTATCATTGTAATTTCTTTTGTATTTATTATTTTAATAAATATAAATTTTGTTGTTACAGGTCCCATATTTTAATTGTATTAGTGAGTGTGTATGGGTCCCATATAACAAAAAGAAAAGAGAACTCTTTGCGTTGATGCCAAAAAAAGACCATTTGAATAGTACGGAAGGCTATATCCTGAGAGAATTTCAATTTACATCCTTTATCTTTTCCATAGTTCAATTTTGGTCCTTTCTTTCTTAATTTTCTCATTTTTGGTCCTATTTGGTCCAATTTTAGTCCTTCATTCTATTTCCAATCTAATTTCTACTATTATCAAGTTTCTACTATTATATGCCTCATTCTATGTTATTATTTATTTTAAATTTGATTTTCACCCCTTTTCTTCAAAATAAAAATAGTCCATTACGACCATATCAGGCCCAGCATGCTTCCATACATAATTTAAACTCGTAATTAACTGGTTTGAAACAGTAATAGTACCTTTTTGACCATTAATCTACCGGGTATCTAGGAGGTTTTACGACTGCTCCTCACAGCCAACCACTCGCCCCGCAGTGTGATGGATCAATCATATTCCTTCAGTGGATCTCAGCACAACCCTGGTTCGTTTCCTAGTCCGGGTGTACAAGATGATGCTACTGTTTTTCGCCGAAAAATATGGAGGTTTAAGTTGCATAAAATTTGGAAGGCTACATGCGGGCAGAAGCCAAATATTATTTATTTATTGAATGGAGAATTTATTACACACTCATCCTCACTGAACAAGAGGAGATAACTCCTTTAGCTACCTATTGTAGCTGCACTCAGAACACTCATACAAAGAAAGAAAGATACAATGTTTATTTAGAAAGAGAAAATAGAGGGGAATGGTTGATGCCTTCAGCTTCCTCTAAACTTTTATTTATAGAGGCTTTCAGATTTGAAACCCGAATTTCAAAGCCTCTTTACTTTTGCTTGACGTCACTGTTTACTTCATTGTGCTGACGTCAATGCTTACGTTTTCTCATTGAATTCCAACTTTAACAGCTGGCTGGTCTCATGTTTTATTGGATGCCAATTTTTTGTGGTTGGCTGGTCCTTTTCCTTTATTGGATTCCCCTTTGTGGGGTCATTTTCCCTGTCGGTCACATGTCTCTCACCCTTTTGGAAAGGTCACCTTACTCTTGGTTTTTTGAGGAGTCATTTGTCCTCATTGGTGCCTGATGATTATCCCAGCTCTTGGGTATTCCGAAGAGGTTTCACCCTATTCTTTCCACGTATCTCATTTGTTGGGGGTGGATCAGCAGTTCTGATCATCCCTATGCCCAATCTTATCCCTTTCCCAAATTCTGGTTCTGTTTGAGCGGAACAACTTTTGCATACCTTGTTCGTCCATTGCCCAAAATAGGCCATGTTGCAATATCTCTGATGAGTCTGTTTACTCACCGGAATCTTATTTCTCCAGAGAAGTTCTTGTTTTTCTTGGAACGTCTTCTCCACAAATATTGTCTTTTTTCCTGTTAAAGTATTTAACAAGAAAGACCCATTTGAAAACTTGTGCTCGAAATTGAATGAGAATTTTACCTCCACCATTGCTTTGATGCAGACGTACAAACCCCTTACTCTTCGCGTAGAGATCTGCTCTTCAGAAAATGTAGAAACCAAAACTGGTTCCTTTCCAGAAGACTTTTTGATCTTATTTGACGCTGAGACATCGGGTCTTCTTAGCTTGATGAAATGGAAGGCCTCGTGGTTGCCTTTCCTGACTGGTTCTGGGGTCGCACTGGTGAAGTGTAGCTCTAATACATCGCCTCTAGATAGAGACGAGTTATTTTCCCATACCTTGAAAACCTTTTCTCCTAGCCAGTTTGGAAGTTTTGCAAGTTCTGGGAAGCTTGGTGCAACAGTATAGATTGAAGCTAGTCCTCCAAAATCATACCATTATTTCACATCATTTGGATTTGAGCCTTCTCGTATCCAAACTCGAGGATATTCCCCAGATATACCCACCCGATATTTCTCCGGTCGGATTCCTTATCTGGTATTCAATTTCTCCCAACTGGCATGGTATTCTTGCCAATAAGAGAAATCAGCTAAGTTAATACCAACTTTAGCCGTGTCTGTCATAGGCCTAATGTTGATCTCTTCTTCTTCAATTCCAGAGGTATTGGGTTGACACGTCGACTCTAGATGTGACTCCAGATCTTCAATTTTTCTTCGACCAGTTCCTCTTTTGGAGGTTTCAATCTAAGACTACTCTCTTGCTATTGTTTGAGGATACGTCCATGGATTTCGGTGAAACTTCGGATTTCTATGATATTTCTTGGTACCTCTTTCGAGTACCTTATCTGCATCTGACGTAGTTCCTCCAGATATTCCTCTTTGGTGTGGTTAGAACGGGCTTCCACCAATTTACACCTTCGATCGAGGTTATCCCAAAATCTATCGGCGTTCTCGTATTCTTTCTCTGCGTATTGTCTATACAACACACAATAATATTGTTGTATAGAACTGCTTGTCTCGTCATAGTTGACAGGCTAGAAGTCTCTGTTGCTCCAGCTTGGTGCAGGGCTTATAGTCCTGTCACTCTCGGATGTCGAACTTTCGTTTGGATCCATATCTCTTTGAAACTCTCCTCTCGTTAAGTTATATACGTTTATAATAAATTTATCCATTCATAAATAAATAAAACGTGGCTCTGATACCATTTTGTGCGGAAACTAGATGAAAAACAGCCTTTAGAAATAAGTATATTGATGTTTTAAAGCTTAGTGACATTTTCGTAAATAACATGGTTGAAATTAGGTTTGGCAATAGCAAAAGGACCAATTTTGAACTAAAAAGGATTAAAATTGAGAATGCTAAAAATTACAAGATTAAAATTAAATTTGATAAAAGATTTAAGATCAAAATTGATATTTTCTCATGTATATTTTCTCATGTATCCTTGGCATCTTTGTATGCTGAAAAGGGCCCTGATCACGTGTTCCCATATACCAGGTTCTTTTTGTCCTTTCTGCAAATTGCTATTCCATTTTATGTAGCTACTTCAACCGTCATGATTCTTGCTCCACAGTAATTATTTATTCCTCAATACATATTAAAATTTAAAATCAAAACATAACTCTAATTTTTTTTTACCAACGGTGGTAAAAATCTTAATTTCACTATTAAATTGGTTTATCAACGGATTAATAACGAACTCCATTGGTAAAGTGGTGATAAGTAATTTTTTAGCAACGAAAAATTAATTCTGTTGGTAATCCATTGCTAAAATTCCGTTAATAATTTATATAAAGATTCCATTGGTAATCCATTTGTAATTACCAATGGATTGAATTTCGTTGGTAAAATAGAGAATAAATTCGTTGACATTTCATTGCTAATAGAAAAAAAATCATTTTGGTTGCTAATCCATTGGTAATCACCAACAAATTGAATTCCATTGATTAATTCAGTTGTTAAAAAAATATTTTTTGTAATGTAAATTTACTTTATTTAAACTAATTCAAAGAAGTCTAACTTTTTAAAAAATTCTCATAACTTTTAAATTCTCACCAAAATTATTATTATTTATTTAAAAGTATTAAAATTTTCTAATTTCATGAGACTAAACCATGAGCCTAAATCGATACATTTACAAAAATCGTGGGATAAAATTGGTGAAAAAAAATATTCTGGGAAGAAATCAAAACAAAATTGAAAGATTTAGGATAAAAATGAATATCCTAAGGCAATTTATAGTGTGCACCCGGGTGCAGCTAAAGATAGGGTGCACTCATATACAAATATAAACAAAAACATATACAATTAAGAGTAAAAATGTATACAATTTAATTTTTAATTTTTTAATGAAAATTTATATATAATATTCAATAAAAAGTTATACACTTATGAATGTTAGTTTTTTTAATGAAAACTTAATGTGAAAAAAGTATACAATTATTACAACATACGTATACAAAATAGAATAATATGTATACAAAATAGAATAAAAAGACATACAAATATGGGTGCACCCAATATACACTCATCTCCTAATTATTTTAATTTATTTTCGAATAAAGTAAAAAGGTGGGGCAATTTGTATATTAAACTCTTTCATCTTATGAAGACTTAAAAATCTATGTAATTTGTAGAAACTTAGGGTTTTGCTTTTTTAGATACTATGTTGTCGGGTTGGTAATTACTTCATTTATTCTATTTTAGATGATACAATTTTCATTTTAGGTTGTCCCATCAAAGTTTGTACATTCTTAAAAAAAAATCAAATACAATCACCATTTCTCATACACTTTATTCACAAAATAATCACCCTTACATAACACACCTAACATACTTTATTATTTATTTATTACAAAAAAATAGCATAATACCCCTAAAAATAATCACTTTTCTTAATCTCCGTACCGAAGTAAAGGTGCAAACATTTGTAGGACGTAAGGAGTATAAGATATTATATCTTTAGCTTTTACAATTAAAGGACAATTTAGGTCAAGATTGAAATTTTCAGGCCTAATTTGTCTTTTAATTGCGTAGATTAAGAAATAATGTTTTATAATTGCCCATCCGACAATATAGTATCTTAAAAACGCATATCATCAAAAATACTAAACTGAAATTGCAAATTTCCAAATAATAATAATAATGATAAAGAATAAGGCTCTCATATTTTCCCACTTAGGCTTTTTTTTTCATTTTGCAAATTGCTACTTCCTCCGTCCCACACAAATTTCACCGATTGTTTTTTGTGCGTAGATTAAGAAGTATTATTATTTTATATGTAATGAGTAGTTGTATTAGTAATGAGTGGTGGACCACATGTGGTAACTTTTTTACTAAAAGTGGAAAATTGAGACATTTAGATGGGACGCCCAATATAATAAAATGGGAACCTTTCGGGGGATGGGGGGAGTATTTTATTTTATTTGGCTCCTTCCGCGGCCATTGATTCTTGGTCCACATTAATTATTTATTTCTCACTACATCATATGAAGATAATAATAAAGCATATATATGTGTAAAAGAGTTTAAACAACAACAAACATGTGAATATGGGAGAAATTTCCTTGTCCACCCATTATTGGGACCATTTTTGATCTTTTATGTTGGTTTCATAAAATCGTGTATATATATATATATATATATATATATATAGTTGCAAAAGAGTTAAAACAACAAAAAACATGTGCAAGGGTTAATGTCACAATTCTTCTTGTTTTTTCTAACTATTCCAACTTTGATCATTTTTTTTTTTCCAATTTTTTTAGCAACTTGGGTGGAACCAGTTCCACCAAATGAATGGGTGGAACCTGTTATCCCCACCCTTATTAATTAAAATTTCCTTCTTTATTAATGGTCCCCACCTTTTTAATTAATTTCTTCTTCTTTATTAATGTTATTTTTTATTATTTTTTAAATTTAATATATTTAAATGACTATTATACCATAAACTCTAAACTCTAGGAGTAAAATATACACTAAACCACAAGGTGAAATTATAGTTATACCCTAAATCTTAAACCCTAGGGGGTAAAATATACACCACATGGGTGAAATTATAATTATATCCTAAACCCTAAACTTTAAGGTTAAATTATACCCTAAACCACAAGGGTAAAATTACAACTATAGCCTAAACTCTAGGGATAAATTATACACTAAACCACAAGGTTAAAATTACAACTATACTCTAAACTATAAGAATAAATTACAATTATACCTTAAATCTAAAATTTTAAGTGTGAAATATACCTTAAAAGAAATTACAATTATATTTCTAAAATTAAATTTAAAAAAAAAACAAAAACAAAAACAAAAACAGGAAAAAAAAATCAACAGTTTAACAGAAAATTGAATTAAGAATGGAGTGAGGGGTGGGGTCCAGCAGGCCGTCGTTGGGGAAAAATAAGCTAGTCCCATGAGGCCCATGCTAGTGATTGTTTTTTTTTTTTTTTTTTTTTTCAGTCTTATAAGATTTTGTTAAATTCAAATAGTTCTTTTGAAAAAATGACTAATTAGTTCTTTTGTTAAATTTTAGTCCTCTTTTTTTCAACATTTAGTGTTGGCAAGGGGTATGGACGGGTTTTAAAAATATCATCTTCAAACCGTTTGAAAACTTTCAACCGAACCCAACTCATACTCAGTTGGAGAATTAATTTTGCACGCCATCCCTACCCCTATCGGTGTCGGGTATCCCCATATCCGAATCGATTTTTTTTTAATTTATTATAATTTTTATATTATTTTAAAAATAATAAAATTATAATTTAAAAAAATTAAAAAAACATAAATAATATAAATTAATTAAAAGAGACATATGATGTTTAATTCAAAGTTTAAGCATATTATTATTTTTGTTGAAATACTATATATATATATATATATATATATATATATATATATATATATATATATATATATATATATATATATATATATATATATATATATATATATGGGGGTATTTCAATACCGTCCCCGCCCCATTTTTTTTTTCATTTTTTCATTTTTCCCCGAAATTCGAACCATACCCAGTCAAAAGTAAAAAAAAAAATCCTAATTAGATCGGAGTCGGCTCGGTTGAGTTCAATTTCGGATTTCGTTGCTATCCGTATCAATATTTTTGGTAAAATGATACTCTCTCCGTCCGCCGAATATGTATATATTTGCTTTTTGCATGTGGATTAATATGTAGTTGATAGTTGTATTAGTAAGGTGTGTCTCATACATTAATTGTATTAGTGATGTGTGTGGGTCCATATGTTTAAAAAAATATATATACCTTTTATGTAGATGTCCAAAATGAAAAAATGTATACTTTGCCGGCAGACGGAGGGAGTATAAAGTATACTCCCTCCGTCCCACAAATATTTGCACCCTACCTTATGCATGAATATTAAGAAAAGTGATAATTTATGAGGGGTATTAAGATATTTTTTGTAATATATAAATGATAAAGTATGTTAGGTATTTTAGGTAATTTTTTATTTTTTGTAAATAAAATGTATGAGGAAGGGTCATTGTATTTGACTTTTTGTTTATTAAGAAAGATGTAAACTTTTTTGGGACAACCCAAATATGAAAAATGTGTCATTTGAAATGGAACAGAGGGAATAATAAATATACAATGATTATTTTACATTCTAATATACGTAAATTATAAATTATTAATATGTAGTATATAATTATTAGTGTTATTTATATTTCTAAAAAATATGTAAATATAAATTAAAAATTACTCCTATTTATAATTAATATAAAATTAATTTATGGTTCAAAATACAGATATATACTGAAATATCGAAAATAAAGAAATATCAATTTTTTTTATAATTTCTTACCATACTGCCCTAAAAAATTCGGCAGCATTTCGTACCGATTTTTTTGGTATATTGAAATTTGTGATAATGACAAAAGGTAGCCACTTTGACTTAAAAGAAATTTTTTCTAGCCACACATGTTAAAAATAAATTTTTTGGCCACTCTTTATATTTAAGACCATTTTACCCCAACTTCATTTAAATGAAAATTTTAAAATAATTTTATTTGTTATATCCGATTGATACTCGAAATGACGGCCCAAATAGTTGTTCTATTCAGCTTAGACATATTTTCCTATTCGGCCTATACGTATTTGTTTATTCGGTCTATACGTATTTATCTATTCGACCTATATATTTTTGTCTAAATAGTTGTTCTATTCGACCTAGACATATTTGCCTATTCAACTTATATGTATTTGTCTATTCGGTCTATACGTATTTGTCTATTCGGCCTACATATTTATCTAATTTTCATCACTTTTACCACACTTTAAAATTGTATCAGAGCCCCTAGGTTTATTTATTTATGAATGGAAAAATTATTATAAACTTATATTACTAACGAGAGGAGAGTTTAAAATAAATATGAATCTGAACGAAAGTTCGACATCCGAGAGTGACAGGACTATTAGCCCTATTCCAAGCTGGAGTAATGGGGAATTCTGGCCCGTTGGATATGACGAGACAAGTAGTTCTATATAACAATACTATAATGTGTTGTATAGACAATATGCAGATAAGGAGTACGAGGACGCCGGTCAATTTTGGGATAGTCTCGATCGAAGGTGGAAACTGGCGGATGCCCGGACAAACTACACCTGAAGGATATCTGCCAGAATCAAATAAAATATTCCAAGGAAGTTTCGAGGAACATAGTGAAAATTCGAAGCTTCACCGAGATCTATGGACGTGTCCCAAAACAAGAATAATAGAGGAGACGACCAAATCAAGGTCCAAGAGAGATCTGCAAGCCCTATCACTTTTCACATTGGACAGAATGACAGAGTGGAAGACAATCGAGGCAGATAACTCTAAGATGAATCAAGATCTTAGAGAGTTATAGAAGACGGTGATATTCTTCGGAGAATATTGTCAAAATATGTCCAGAACTATATTTGAGATCAGCCTCAAGATGGATAAGGTGGAGACGTTGCAAAACAGACAACTCGACCTCATCCAGAAGCTGATAAATCAAATAGAATACCTGGAAACCAAAGTAACCGGAAGAAGATCAGGAGGAAGGTTGCCACCAACCTTCGGGATAGAACCCCTTTTACACCAAAAGGGGAAGACGACGGAGGCCATAATGCCAAAGTCGGAAAGTGAGAAGATGATTGCTATTCTTCGAGGAGAATCCACATCCTCGGATGGAGAGAGCAAATCTTGAAGATCTACATGAGTCCTTCCAAGAACTATCAATTGTAGATCTAAAAATGAATATTGGAGAAACATCAAGCTCACAACAACAATCACAAGCTTCACCGACACAACATGAAGGAACCTCTGGACTACATGGAGTCCAAGGAATAAGACAAGAAGAGACAACCCAACAACAAGGAAACTTCAAGATGAAGGCGATGGGATTGTCAACAGGAGCAAGCCGAGTTTGAGAATCTAATCCACAGAACACCCCATATGGTCGGTCTCACCTTGAACCGATAAATCCATACGGGTTGATCTTAAACCTTGACACTCTGGACTTCAAGAATAGAGAGACCTTGATCGATGAATGGACAAATGTCATGAAGATTGCAGGTGGTGCATTGGAGCTGGACAAAGAAGGGTTTATAAGATTCCTAACTAGGAGCCTGAAAGGATCAGTAAAATGCGCCTGGGAGGAGCTCTCAGACGAAGTCAAGAAGGAAGCCATGGAAGGCAAAGATCTAGGCAATATTGTTGATCGAATGACCAAGATTTTCAAGATCCACTTCATCAGAGTAGGTTACTCCGAATGAATGGAAGAAGAAAAGAAGAAGAAGTATAGGAATGCTCTATACAGCTTGGAACTACTTGACATCTGTCACGTAGATGAATACATTAAACTCTTCACAGAGTATAGATGGAAATAAAAGGTCAAAGAGGAAGAAGTAAACCACATATTATTTGCCAAGATCCCAAGCCCATGGAGAGAAATGCTAATAAAAGAATATAAACCATGTGAGCTGGATTCAATAGTAAGGAGAATGTCCTTCCTCAAAGCCAAGATTGCGGAGTGGTATCATCAAGCAACGCTACACAAGAACTCCCACAAGAAAGACGTTCCGAAGAGCGAAAGCAATGATCTTTCCCTTATGTTGCGAAAGTAATGATCTTCCAACCATCATTGGAAGAAACCCAAGAAAACAGAAAAGGATGAAGAAACATCATCCTTACATCCAAAGGAGCGGAGAATGGAGGCCTAGAAGGCCAAGATTCTTTTGGTCTAAACAGAAGGCCCGAAGCTATAAATCAGGACAGAGATCTGGACCATTAAGATGGAGTTCAAGAAATCAAGCACATCCTCAGGGTCAAACCAGAGAAGTACAGGAAGAACTCCCACAAGAAAGACGTTCCGAAGATCGGCCACAAGAGTCAATGAAAGATTCAAGGATTGCAACTGCTACACGTGTGGAGCAAGAGGGCATATCTCACTAGATTGCCCAGAAAACCAGAAGTGGGGAGTACGACAGTTAGAGACAACTCCAGAAATAGAGGAAGCTATTTACTTCCAAGATTTAGTAAAGGTATATCAATTCGAAGATATACCCTCAGAAGAAAGCATCTATAAAGAAGAGTTCTTCAGTCAGGACGAATCCTCTGAAGATGAGTTGGAGTGAAGAAAAAAACTTCAGACAGGAGATGCAAGAGGACATGTTTGGATTCTTTTCCCAGTCATCCATTTCTCATAGGACTCATGAAAGAGGATCCAAGGCTCAATCTATATGACGGATTTACCGTAGCACGACTAGAGCAGTTCTTTAGCTTTAAAAAGAGAAAGCATAACATCATATACAAGGTGACCGAAGTGGAGATTGCCATCCCAATGGAGCTCAATAATAATGTGATGGAAATGCAACTAGTTCCTGTTGATGAAATCAAAAGTGAGCTAAGTAAACTCAAGGAAGGAATGACTAAGACTATGTCTTTGATCCATATTGGAGCAATCCGGATCCTCATCAAAGCAACTTTCAAAGAAGGTATCGATACACCAATCGATATTGCAATATTTGATAAGAGGATCAAGAATACAAAAGAGGCTTGCTTGGGAGGAATCTCAGGGAACCTATACGCAGGAAAAGTGGCATCCTACATATACCCAAGGATTGCCTACAATCTGGAAGATAAAGACTTCAGTAAGGCACTCACCCTTCATCAAGATTTCAAGAACAAAGATTTGATGAAAGAAGGAAATAGGCCGTACTCGATCACTTACAGTATCTCGTATGCTCTGTCAAACACTCATCATTCAGATTTATTCCAAATGAAGGAGTATATTGAGATACCAGAAATATTCGATAGGGTTGTATGTGCAACCAGACTAGAAATAATGGAGTTACCACCAATCCACGAAATGGACTTACGGATCAGAGACAAACCAGTCTGGAGCACACAAGATAGCCTCAGATTTGACCAAAGAATGATTTCTTTCCAAGAAGATAGAATAATTAGTGAAAAATGGGGAAAGAAGTCGATCGTGGACGTAGTCCAAGAACCAGAAAAGTTCACAACTAAAGGTGAACTTAAATGCTCAAAAGGATGGAGAGGAGTCGAAGTAATATTCGACATTACTAAAAGAGAAAATTATATTCCTTGTGATGTCTTATATTATCTTCAACAACCAACAACTGGAAGATACCAAAGACAACTCAAACTCGGAAAACTTGAGCTGGTGATTGAAGGAGTAGCAGGAAGATTCCCAGAACAACTAGTGCTGGGTTGGAATTTCTCGAGAATCACAAACCTTGGGAAAGGTTACAAGATGGAATGGAATTCACGGTCAAAGGAAAAAGATACAAGGTTTACTCGTAGAGGCTCAAGCTTATAAGCTCTGATCCACCCATGGCCACAAGTCCGTTCTTAATATATATCACTGTTGGGATGATATATAAGGAGCATCGTGCAGAGTATTTTGCGGCATACATTGATTCAAGAGCCGACATCTGCACAGAAAAAGAAGGAGTCTTTCCTAAAGACTCAGGTGAAGAATTGACAACGGTACTAGGAAAAGATTTCTCACAAAGGGTGCTAATCCTTAACAGAGGAATCAAGCAAGATGAGATCATGATTGGATGAGCGGATCGTACCCTATGGTACAAAGTAAAGACTCCACCAATATATTTTCATGATACCGGAAAAGATATTTTACTAGGAAATAATTTCCTACAGACGTTTAAGCGTTTTACCCAAGAAAACACAATAAGAAGACTTATTTTCACAACCCTTTGTGAACATAAGATCATCGCACCAAGACTGCGTAATGCATTTCAAAGAAAAATGCAAATCAGATTTCGCAGCAAGCGTGGTGATGAAGGAAAACTGAGCCATCCAAAGATAAATGATCGAAGGAAATATGGGGAAACAGTCCTTCAGATGAGAACCGATACTAAAGGAGGATGGAAGATAGAGAAATTAAAGGAAAATACAATCCACATTCTTAAAGCAAGCTTAGGAGAAAATATACAGAGAGATGTCACAATCGAAGAACGAACATCTTTGGAGGACGTCAAGAAGAAGATACAGAGGAACTTCAATGAGGACCCTCCAGCCTGGTGGGATAAAAATGAGATCAAAGCTTCACTTAAACTAAAAGAAGGAAAGGAGCATAAGTTCGTGAGATACAAGCCTATCCTAATGAACTAAGAAGATAGAAAGGATATACAGATAATACTTAGGGAACATCTGAACTTTAAGTTGATATCACCAGGAGTATCTCCATACAGCAGTCTAGGATTTCTAGTTCGAAATCATGGAGAAGTCAAGCAGGGAAAGCCAAGACTTGTGATCAACTATAAAGGGATCAACAACATCTTGGAGTTCGATGGATACTATATACCAAGTAGGAAATACTTGGTCAACTGTATCAAGAATGCCAAGGTATTCTCGAAGTTCGATTGCAAATATGGGTTCTACCAGATTATGATGGAAGAAGGAAGCAAGAAGTTAACAGTCTTCTCTACACCACAAGGCCATTATATCTGGAATGTCATGTCTATGAGCTTGGCAAACGCTCCCCAGATATACCAAAGAAAGATGGATATTCTTTTTAAAGATTATTTCTCATTCATGTTTGTTTATGTGGATGACATCCTCATAGCCCCAAAGATCATGAAGGAGCATTTGGCGCATTTGGAAGTATTTTCAGAAATGTGCCACAAGGAGGGATTAGTGCTTTCTAAAAAGAAGGTAGTAACAGCAACAAGATAGATCGAGTTCTTTGGAGTCGAGATCGATAAGTCCAGAATTATTCTATAGCCTCATATTGTAGAAAAGGTTCAAGGATTTCCTGAAGACTTCAAGGACAAGAAATAACTCCAGAGCTTCTTAGGAGTTGTCAACTTTGCTGGAATGTTCATCAATAATCTAGCGTAATACATGAAGGTGTTTAGTCCTCTGTTGAAAAAAGATGTTGAGTTCAAATGGGAGGAATCATACCGAGCAATGGTAAAACAACTAAAGAAGGTTTGCAAGAAGCTCCCCAAGCTAGCTATACCAAATGACGAGGATGAATTGGTACTCTATACAGATGCCATCGACCATTGGTGGACATCAATTCTTACGAAGTCCACGCCAGAAGGAGAAGTGCCATGCAAATACTGTAGTGGACTCTTTGCAGAGAATGAAGCAAAGAGGTGGCACATCAATGAAAAGGAGTTCTTTGCGATTCGAAAGGCGTTAAAAAAATGGCCGATGTTTCTTCTCGCGAATAAATTTATCCTTAAAATTGATAACACAAACGCCAAAGCCTTTTTTAAAAATGAAATTGAATCTAAACCTGAAAAAGCTAGACTATTAAGATGGCAAGCAGAATGTCAATATTATGATTTTAATATTGTCATTATTAAATTTTTTGATAATGTTTTGGAAGATTTTCTGACAAGAGATGGAGGGAGCTAAAATAGACTCCATCCTGACTATTTCAAGGCACCTGATGGACAACCTGAAGTTGCTTCAAAGGGAATTCGAGAATCTAGCACTCAATGCAACGCGTGCTGGAAAGTTAAAAGAAAGCGATCGGACCAAAGTATGTAATCGCATACGAGTTTGTATTCGCAACAATGTGAGTCTCTTCGAGTCCTTACGAGAGCCACTCATCCGGGCTATTGATGGCAATAGCAATCAACAAAAAGAGAGTAGTTGAGAACGGGGCTCTAAACCCGGAGCAGGGGATTCAAATACCCCTGGCACGAGTTTTAGATTGGAACCTTCAAAAGATGAACCAATCCAAGAAAAGGTCGAGGCTTCTGAGTCACATCTTGAGCCTTCGAGTCAACCCAGCACCTTTGGGGTCAAAGAGGGAGAGATCAACCTTAGGCCTATGATGGCCACTACTAAGGTTGGTATTAACTTAGCTGATTTTTCTTATTGGCAGGAATACCAGGCCAGCTGGGAGAAGTTGAACACCGGATAAGGAATCCGACCGGAGAAATGCCGGGTGGATATATCTAGGGAATATTCCCGAGTTTGGATGCGAGAAGGCTCAAATTCAAATGATGTAAAACAATGGTATGATTTTGGAGCGCTAGCATCAATATATACGGTTGCACTAGGCTTTCTAGAGTTTTCAAAACTGCCAGAATGGCTAGGAAAAATAATTTTTAAGGCATGGAAAAACTACGATACTCTATCCAGAGGCAATGTATTGGAGCTCTACTTCACCAGTGCGGCTCCAGAACCAGTCAAAAAAGGCAACCACGAGGTTTCCATTTCATCAAGCTAAGAAGACCCGATGTTTCAGCATCAAACAAGATCAAAGAGTCTTCCGGGAAGGAACCAGTCTTGGTTTCTACATTTTTTGAAGAGCAGATTTCTACACGCAGAGCGAGGGGTTTGTTCGCCTGCATTAAGGCAATCGTGGAAGTGAAGTTTCCATTCAAGTTCGAGCACAAGTCTTTGAATAGGTCTTTTCTATTGAATACTTTAAACAGGGAAGAAGACAGGGTTTACGGAGAAGGCGTTCCAAGAAAAACAAGAACTTCTCTGGAAAAACAAGATTTCGGTGAGTAAACAAACGCATCGGAGATATTGCAACATGGCCCATTTTGGGCAATGGACGAACAAAGTATGCACGAGCTGTTCCAACCAAACGGAACCAGAGTTTGGGAAATGAATAAGATTGAGAATAGGGATGATCAGAACTGCTGATCCACCTCCAGCAAAAGAGACACGTGGAAAGAAGAGGGTAAAATCTCTTCAGAATTCCTAGGAGCCGGGAGAATCTTCAGGCACCAAAGAACACAAATGACTCTTCAAAAAAGCAAGAGCTAGATAAGTTTTCTGAAAGGGTAAGGTAAATGTGGCCGACAAGAGAGGCCCACAAGAAGGCATCCAATAGATTAGCCAGCTGCTAAAGTTGGAATCTGAGGCAAATGACGTAAGCAGTGACGTCAAAAGAAGTTAGGAGGCTTTGAAATCCGGATTTTAAATTCGAAAGCCTCTATAAATAGGTGTGTTAAGAAAGCAGAAGACATCGACCATTCCCCTCTGTTTTCTCTCTAAAATAAACATTGTATTCTTTTCTTTTCTTGGTATAGTGTTCTGAGTGCAACTACAATAGGTAGCTAAAGGAGTTATCTTCTCTTGTTCTGTGAGATGAGTGTGTAATACATTTCTCCATTCAATAAATA
Organism: Pogostemon cablin; assembly: GCA_023678885.1. Lineage (NCBI taxonomy): Eukaryota > Viridiplantae > Streptophyta > Magnoliopsida > Lamiales > Lamiaceae > Pogostemon > Pogostemon cablin. Next base: position 10,953,531 of record CM042960.1, read on the forward strand.
AATAATCTTGGGCTACTACCCGAATTATGTAACATTCCATTATATTCTGCAACCTTAATCTCCATATTTTCCGATGAGAAACGGTAGCAACATCTTGTACACCCGGTGTAGGAAACGAACCAGAGTTGTGCTGAGGTCTGCTGAAGGAACGAGATTGAACCATCACACTGTGGTGTGCGTAGTTGGTTGTGAGGAGCAGCTGTAAAAATCCCGGATACCCAGTGGATTGACGGTCAAAAAAGGTACTTCTACTATTTCAAGTCGGTTAATTAAGAAATTAATGTTGTTTAATTATTGTACGGAAACATGATGGGCCTGATATGATTGTAATGTACTATTTCTATTTTAAAGAAGAAAATTGTGATGAAAAGAAAGAGAGGATATTGCAAATCATATACGGATATCAATCGGGTAGAGTAAATAAAAGGTTTTATTAATTTTAAAGAGAAAAGGGGTAATTTTGGAATGAATAGTATAAAGTGACTAGAAAAATGTATTATTATGAGGGTGGCTAGAAAAAATTTAAAGTAAGGAATAGTGGCTATTTTAAATTTTTGCCGTTGAAATTTCCAATAAATACGCGAGAGGATGCAAGATCCATCCAACTTATAAATATCAATAGAATTGATATATGGTGTACTCCTTGCATATGTGCATCCGTATGTTTATAAATTTTTATTCATATGTTTATTAATAATTGTATAGTTATTTTACATTCAATTTTTTATTAAAAAAATTGATAGAAAATTCGCTTACAAAAAAAATATATTTTTATTCATTAATGTATATATTTTTTAAAATGGATGCATATGCAGCCAGGTGCACCAAATAATTACCCATATCAATAAGCTTCAGAATGGTTTTTCTTTCCCAATTCTCGTCTCCTTCCTCACTTAAATGAGTCAAGAGAGTTTGAGCGTGTAAACGAGCTTTATGCTCCATAATTAATAGGGAGAAAAATTTCCCATTGTTTATATTTGATTTGTTGATTTTGTTACATTAAATCCAACCTACTCCAATGAAATTCTCACCGAATGAAACCTCCTATCAACAATATTATCAACTATGCCAAAATTGTGGAAAGGTCCACTGTTTAAAAGTCTTTTAAAGCCCTTCAGCTTCATTGTCAATCCGACAGTTGTTAAAGGTTCAGACTTTTAACGATGGTGGTCAACCCGTTGTTGTAGCTATAGCTAATCTTTAACAACGGAGAATCCTCTTTGTTAGAGAATCCTCTTTGTTATAGCCTTAAATTTTCGTTGTTAAAATTGGTATAGTCACGACCTAAGAATTTTTAACAATAAGGATCCTGATACAATCCAATCCAATAGCTCAGTCAATTTGACTATGGGATTTGCTGTCAAATAGTTAATTAGTTTGCGTAGTATATATGTTTCTCTACAAATCATGTTGTAAGAGTTAAAACACATCTTATGCATTTTCCATCTTATAATAAACTTTGTTCAATAAAAAAAATTAGAGTAAAATAAAATAGGCCCATATCAATGTGATTAGAGGCCCAACAACCCACAAATGGCATAATTGAATTTTCTTCTCGATACCTTTCAAAGAAATTTTGATTATATGTGTACGTCCATTGTACACAATACAAAAATGCACATTTTAAAACTAAGATATATATATATATATATGTGTGTGTGTGAGTGTGTGTTTGTGTGTGTGTGAGACATTTGAGAAATCCAGTGGGACTAAAATGGTATATTTCCTTATGTGATTCCATAAAGAGAATGATAATTTATATTTTATATTATGGAATAGGGTCAATGTATAGGTGGTTGATGATATTTTGCAATTCATGATCCACATGTGTGTATCGATCTTTTCCGTCGTATATAACCACAAGAACTCGGCTGAAATTGAGAATACGATGAAGTAGAGATGTTGGGAATTTGTAGGGTTTGAAGAAAGCCTCATTTATGTCCTTCCATGCCCACTCTATTTGATGTCTGAATTCCAACACTGCTTCTTCCTTTGATACTTTATGCTCTTTCTCGTACAATTCCAATGCCGTAGCTATGTGTTCTCTTTCTTTCTCAAACTGTCACATATAATTAATTTGGGACATTAATTTTCAAATTTTGCTCTAAAAGGACAAATTAAAGTTAATTTGGGCTTTACTTCTTCATCGGAAATTAAAATATAATGTCATAAAATTGCCAGCCCAAAAAGATAATGTCCTAGAAGTGCAAGTATGTAAACCACCCCTAGTTAGTGTCCTAAAAAAATCATTTTCGTACCTCATGTCCTGTAATATCGTCCATTAGCCTACAAATAATGCAGGCCGCAGTCAACATACGAGGTTGAGAAAGCACCCAATCGAAGGCTTCTTTGGGGGCAATATCATCTCCCAATCCAAGGAATGATATTATTGTTAGCATTGTATACCCACAGCTCTTTGTTGCTACCTTCATGTACTCTTGTGTTGTGAGTTTGCACTTTTCTTCCCTCCATTTTACCTCATCAAAGTAAGCTTGAACACACTGCTTTACCTGCAAAACATGATTTACTTATATATTTAACTTCGTATTTCAATAATGAAATGACCATCTCATCTAAAAGTTTAAGCTTGTAGAGAGGAGTATCATTACATATATATTTAATCAGTTCATGTATATGTATAACTTCGTATTTAAATTTGTACCGTTAAATGACCATCTCATCTAAAAGCTTAAACTTGTAGAGAAAATTATCATTTAATATTTAATCAGTTCACTTTAACACGAACATTTTTGTAAAAATATTGCAATAATCTCATCCATGTTCAAATACACATTAAATCTTTTACTTATATTTGGTATTACATCTCCTATTTCAAGAGTGCACGAGGGTAGAATCTGAACCTTTCTCTTAAAAATTATACTTTAATTTCTTAATTAGGGTTTGATATATACTATCTCTAAGTATATATACACGTGTTTACTCGTCCACAAGAGGTGTAAAACCAAAATATATATAACAGGAGATCCGACTAGTTTTAATAACGTTATGTGTATATATATAGTACCGCTTCTTTTGCATAGTTGAGACGATACAACGTCCCTTGTTTGATCATCTGTTTCTCAATTTCTTCAAACACTTCCAACATGGCCTTGTAAATTATCTTCATGTACTCTGGAAGTTGATCTACACAGGACATACTCCATCTACAAATAAAAAATTTCCACCATCGAATTTTAAAATGAAATACTTATACAAATATTGAAATTTGCAAGAGATTTGAATTATTTACTCATGATCATGTAGGATTTTTTTTAAAATTTATAATATACAATGATTGAACTTATGATAAAAAGTAACCTGTGGATTGCATCGGTGAAGAGCTGTAGTTCTTTATAAGTAGCATATGCGTCATAAGTGTCGTCAATAAGAGAAATAATAGACTGCACTTTCACTAAAATCATCCTCCCAACATCATATTCTGGTTCGAAATAAACTCCTGAATCCCAAAAGTATGTCTCCACTAATCGATCTCTAGCATATGCCAACTTTGTGGGCACTTCAAAATCTTTCCACCACCTGCAGATAATTCTCTTGCATCATAAATTCTTCGTCTTAAAATAAAGGACCAAAATTGAACAAAAATTAATAATTGAAATACTGAAATTAGAACGAGCTTAAAACATAGATAGTTACGCACATTTTTACTTTAATTAAAAAAAATTCTAAAATAGTTGAGGGTTCCATTTTCGTCCCAGAACCTTTCACTTTTGCTCAGATTTCATTCTAAAAATATTTTTAGACAAATTTTGTCCCATCACTTTTGGAATAGTCTATTTGCTCCCATGGTTCGAAAACTTTTGCTATGATCAAACACTTCCCTTTAAGAAAATAGGACTATTTTGGTGTCAATTTAAAATTTATGTGACTATTTAGGAAGAATTAAGTTTCTTGAGACTATATTCAATAAAAATAAATTTATATGAAACTATTTATGTTTAAACTGAAAGAACCATATATGGATTTGAACATACTTACTGACGATATATGATATTTCTATGTATAATGCTCTACTCTCTTTTAATAAAACTTGACTTTTTCAAAAAAAAAAAAAAAAAACTCTCTATATAATTACCGGTAAAGTTCGCTCAGCTCCTTTTTGTGCATAGACTGCAGCAGGTTGAAATCCAGCTTAGCTAGTTTGAGCAAAGTTGGATGATGAGAACCGTATTGGTCGTAGATGGATATATATTTCCTCGCCTCGACTCGTGTCATTCCTCTCCGAATAGGGTATCCACACAACGCGTTACGAACTTGTTCTGCAACTGGATTACTCAGTCCTGCAAGAATTGATTCAAGGTAATCCCTAGTGAAGACAAAGGCATGATCAAGCACATCTTCTCCATGGATTCTTAGATGAGTGGCTTCGAACAACTCGAGAACTGCAATCACTTCATCCATTTTTGGTACCTTGAATCCACCCTCGCCATCCTTAAACTTGTCAAATTCTTCTGCTTAACACAATCAACTAATTATGCTTCGTTTTATGGCATGATCTTGTGCATATATAGAATCTAGTAGATTTTAAAATCAAAATCAATCACATACAAATTTACTTTATTTAAAATAGTCCAAAAAAATTTAAATTCTCCGAATTAGTCCCATAACTTTAAATTCTCACCATAATGGTTATTTTTACTTATTTCTAGTTTTTCTAAGTTTCATGGGATGAGACTGAATTTGGTGCTTTTACAAAGTTATGAGATGAAATTAATAAAAATATTGTTTTGGGATGAATTCGGAGCAAAACTAAAAGGTTTGGGACGAAAATGAATCTCTTATTAGTTGTTTTTGGACCTTTTCGAATGAAGTAAAAAGATACGGAATAATTTATGTTTTAAACTCTAATCAGTAGCACACTTACGACATGAAACTTTATATCCATGTTGTCTGAGAAGGCGAAAACTAAGAGCAGTTTCGTACATATCATGCTTATCTTTGCAGTACTCATCGAACTTTTCAGACAGAGTCTTCAAAGCTTCATTTACATCTTCCTCAAAGAGATACTCAATGCCTAGTCGTTGTATCGCGTCCACCATTTTCAGTTGTCGCATGTAGTCGTTAGATGCTTCCTTCAACTCTCTTCTCACCTCCTGTTTCAGCTCTTCAACAGCTTGTTTCTGACCAGCCTTGGTTGTCTCATTAATCCACAATGAAACAAATTCAAAACTTTTCGAGATTATATCAAAATTCATCCTTTAAGTATGATCAATTTCAATTTTAGTAATTTTTATTTGTAATTCTCAAATCTTGTCCTTTTTTATTTGATTTTGGTCTTTTTGTCCAAATTTAGCCCCTTTTCCAATTTGAGTCCAATTTTGTTTATCCAAATTTAATTCTTTATGTCAGAATTTGTTTAATTCTTGTCCAAAATTTGGAGGAAATAAAAAAAGACTAAATTTAGAAAAAATGACCAAAATCAGGAAAAAAATATCAAAATTGAGAATTGCAAATTAAAAATGACTAAAATTAGATAATTATACTTAAAAGATGAATTTTGATATTTTTCCCAAACTTTTATCTTGTAGAGAGAGAGAGAATGCTTACCAGCTCACATGTGGATTCTGGAGTGTAAAGAAGGAAATGGTCTCCCCATACATTTGGATGATAATTGGCAAGAGGACGAGAAGAAGTGGTGATTGCAGCAGTTTGGTATATCAAATCCATTATAATTTTAATTGATTAATTTTGTAACTCGAAAAATGGTTAGTGTAAGATAATTCTACTTTATAATTCCTTTTATAGGCACAAATGGAACACTGAATTAAATGCAAGGATGTTGTTGTTATTACGACACAAGTGGTGCAAATTAACTTGTATACTCCATGTTTTAGATAAAATAAATTAAAACTTGTGCATGCACATGTCTATTTGTCAATTTGAACAGCTGGGAATTAATGAATTGTACTTATTAATATGTATTATAGTATTAATATTGTAACGTATCATATAAGATACTATTAATTTGAACTTCATATTAAATTGAATGATAACGTAGACATGGTGTTTAAAAAAAAATTTTATTATTAAAATTTATTTATATTTGGGGTAATGTAAGTAGTCTTTTCAAACGATAAATAAATTACTCCCTCCTCCATAATGTAAGTAATAAATTAGATAATAAAGTGAGTTATGTATTAAGTGAGAATAATATTTTTTAAAATATGATGTATTGAGAAGTTTTTTATTTGAAACTTCTTTCTATTTTGATGAGTGAAGAGTGTAATTAAATAAACAAATGAGAAAAGAGTGAAAAACTTATTAAAATATAAGGAGTACAAAATTTATACTAGGTGGAAATGATAATTTCGAAATTAAAATTTTAAATTATATAATACTCCATCTGACTAGTTCAAATGTATCAATTTTACTATTTTGGACAGTCAATGCAAATGTATCAATTTCTCATTTTTAGTAAAAGGGTCCCATATATGACCAACCACTTCCATCTACTACAACTACTTGATGAGTGTGTAAATTCACGTGTCTTGAGCTCTGATTCGTGTGATAATGATGTAAGGTTTGATCTTAAGTCAAGATAAATCGAGTTGTATTGTGAAATGACATGAATCAGGTGTGTTTGATTGTTTCAGTGGATTTTGAAGGAAAACAGATTAGAAGTGATCGGAACCGGAGAAAGGGTGTTGAAGGCACCCGGTTCGACCAAGCAGGGACGTGGTTCGACCAACAACAAGGTGGTTCGACCAACATTCTTGGTCGAACCAGGTGAGGAGAAGCGTCAGGAGTGTGGTCTGACCATGACACTGTGGTTCGACCAAGCACGGTGGTCGAACCATGATCAAACCAGAAGCATAAGTTTTTGCAGTTCCAGTTCGACCACGAAGCTTTCGGTTCGACTTGTCGTTTGAGTTGAACCGGCTACCTGCCAGTGAGATACATGTCGATTCGACCTGTGATTCGTCCAACATTGATTGGTTAGACCACTACTCACTAAACATATAATAATAAAACTCTTTAAACCACGCGTAAAAATCAAATTGATACGCTTGTCATGGTCGAAGGAAATACTATTTTTGGATTGTTATTCTAAGCTTAAACTTTTACATAAATTGATAATTTAATATGCATGTTATCAAAGTTATGGCCAATTAAAAATGTAGAGTTCGAATTTTATCGCTACCAATTTATAAAAAGTTATATGTGCAAGACTTAAGGCAAATTAATCAATTTCCACGTGGACAGACATGCTAAAATGATTTGATTAAATATTATTCTCTCTATCCCACGTATTTTTACCCGCTTTCTATTTTGAGCCGTCCCACGTATTTTTACCCTTTCCATAAATGGTAAAAATGCACGCTACATCTTACCTACTTTTTACACTATGCATAAATTCCAACAACTTTATTTTCTTTTTTTTTCTCAAAATTATCATATTATCCCTACTTTTTCTTACATTATATATTAAAAAACAACACTTTTTAATTTTCGTACTTTTAGAAACTGGTAAAAATATCCGAGATGGAGGGAGTAAATAATATTTTTTTATCCGCCTAGCTTTTAAATGGTATTTAAAAAAGCTACCATGATTTTCGGTCCAACCACTTCTCAAAAAAAAAAAAAAAAAAAAAAAAAACAAGAACAAAATCCTAAATTACTTGTATGAGATTCTTTTACAAAATACTCCCCCATCCCATTAAAGAGGATATTTTTTCATTTTATACGTCTGATCCAAATGGTCTTCTTTTCTTTTTTATACATATCTATACACTCACAAATACAATTAAAATATAGGAGTCACACACCCACTAATACAACTACATATTATAAATTAAATAATAATATTCTTAAATTTACATACAAAATGCAAAAAATCCTTTTTAGATGGAACGGACGGAGTAGTAAGTTTTGTAAGATATGAAGGGAGTATTAAGAAGTGACAGTACTTTTTAATTATAGGTGAAACTTGATTGAAAAAAAAAATACCACTCCATAAATGTCTATTTGAATTATTTAATTAGTAATTTATAGCGTAGTTGAAAAGTAAATTCATATTGTTAAGTGTTAATAAATTAAATTAAATAATATTTGTAGGAGAGTTTCACATCCAAATTGTGCTCAAAGAAAATAGACAATTACTTTAATTTACTAATTAATTAACAATGCGAAATTTGTACTCCAACTGCTTTCATTTATTAATATTACATTTTTTTAGGATAGGTAGGGAATGAGCATGATATATTTATAATTATCCAATGAATTTTCATTTTGATCGTAGAAATATACTGCATGTTGAAATCCTGCAATTCGTAAAATAATTAATTAATTAAGTCTACTCGTTCTTGACACCTTTAATTAATACATACAATTGTATTCTTTTCATATATATATATATATATATATATATATATATATATATATATATATATATATATATATATATATATATATACTCCCTCTGTTTCAATGTAAGAGAGGTTTTTGCATATATTAAGGAGTATTATTATTTAATGTGTAGTGGGTAGTTTTATTAGTGGGCCCCATATTTTAATTATATTAGAGAGGGTGTGAGTCTTATGTGTATAAAAAAGAAAATGAGATCCTTTGGGTGTGACGATCAAATTGAATAATGGGGAGTCTACAGTAATAATATGTATAATTACAATCATATTCTAAATTGGATTTATAAATTAAAAGGATATCGTGCTGTGTATGTTTTAAACTCTAACTGTTACCAACTAATTAATCCATTAAACCTATATATTAATGCCAGTAGAGATGCGCTTATGCTAGTAATGAAACCAATCAAGCTACTTTGCTTTAATTTTGTTAATAATTTCATGCTATAATACCTTTAATATTATAATACCTTCAATAGTGACCCCATATATAACCTTTAATATTAAAATTAAAAAAAAATCTGGGATTTTTGCTAGTGGCACCTCCATAACCACCCCAGGGCAAGCGTTGCGTTGGAGAGTAAATGTTGAAGCACCATTGTGCCAACTCATGTGCCCTTGTAACGTTTTATTTAGTTTAATAAACAACTTTAGTAGTTTGGTTCATTTAATTAAAATTATAAAATAAATAAATGTTCATTCATCAAGCAATATAATGCTAAAATACACAGTTATAACCAAACGAATGTTCGTTATCACTTGATTGGATAAAAATTGGGTGATATACATGCAGTTTTAGAAATAATTTATTTTGGGATAAATTTTGTAACTTTTAAAGATGATGTGGTTTTTTTTATATAGTAAATAAATAAGGTTAAAGTAATTTATGTGGTAAATTTTTGCTTTTGGTGTCGTACAAGCAATTTCATTTTATTTTTTATTCTTAACCGTGTATTTTTTTTCCCAAAACACTATAATAAAATTTACCAACGGGACGGTTTTGTGTTTTACACTTGATTGTATGTGTATAAAAGGGTATTTTTGAAAAACTATGTGTGAATTTTAAAAAATAAATGGTGATTGAGAAGCTCTCTTGTAAGACAGATTATTTGTAAGATGGGTTGACCCATCATTAATGTATGCTTATTGTATAGATAAATTATGTTTATTTGTAGTTAAAGTATGTCAATAATAAATCATGTTATAGCATGCTAAAATCATACTTTAATGCATAATCAAGTATATTTGGAAAAATATACTTTAACAACCATTAAACATACTTTATTTATATAATAAACATACTTTAATCAGTCTCACAAACCGTCTCATATAACTAACGTCTCACAAGATACTTTGTCTAATTCAAACCAAATATAGTGTAATTATATTTCTTCAATATTTTATCAACAATTACATCAAAAATAATAAATTTAAATTTTAAAGTGTATATATATATATATATATATATATATATATATATAATATTTTAATGTAAAATCAAATAAAATAAGAAAAGAATATTGAAGTAGGCTAATACTACTGTGCACCTGGTGCACCCCATGATACAGTGCACCTAATTTCAGAAACGTACTCCCTCCGTCCCATGGTAACGTTGACGTTTGTTTTTTACGCGGAAATTAAGGAGTATAATATTTTAATGTATAGTGAGGTGAGAGAAATAATATTTAATGTAAAGTGGGTATTTGTATTAGTATTGTGTCTGAGTCCTAAATGGAATAATTAATTATTTTGTGTGAGCTCAATTTGATAAAAAAGGAAATGTAAATCTTAACTTGGGATAATCTCAAATGGAAAGTGTAAACCTTAACGTGGGACGGATGGATTATACAATTATAAATAAAAACATATAAAATTATTCATAAAAATGTATACATTTTGTTAGTGAAATTTTTGTTAATTTTTTAATGAAAATTGAGTGTAAAAAAATAGAAAAAGACTTGTACGAGACCATCTCACAGATCTCCTTACGTGAAACGGATCTCTTTTGACCCAACTAATGATCCGCACAGTTATAAATACTCCCTCCAACCGCTTTCAAGGGTATCAATTTTCCATTTTGGGCATCCGCCTCCAAGGGTCTCATTTCTTTTTTTATCCACACACACCAAGTAATACAACTAAAAAATAGACTCACACCTCCACTAATATAACTACTCACTCCACATTAAATAACTATACTCATTAATCTCCATGTCCAATAATTAGTATAATCCTAGTTTGTTAGTCACGTACTCAACTTACCGTGCTGATATCTGGAGATCTGATTTTGTTTTTTATTTTATTTTTATTTATTAATTAAATAATTATTAAATCTTATTATTAATAAAAAAATAATAATATTTTAAATAAAAGTGATGTCTATTCAACAAAAAGTGACATTCATCCTTTTGAATCAAGAAAAAGTGATGTTCATCTAATTAAATTAAAAGTGCTTAAATTTCTAATTAAAATTATATATAATCAAATAAAAATTACATCTGTCCATTTGAATTATTTCAAAATTCTTCAAACAAATAAAAGTTATAACGTTTTTAATAAAAAGTTATAAGAAAAAATCATGTTTATCTAATTATATTATTTCATGAATATTTTGCATGACAAATAATAAGTGATACACATAACTAATCATAAAAAAAGTGATAACAATTCAATTAAAATATTTCATCAGGAATTTACATGGCTAATAAAATGTGATAATAATTTTAATAAAAAAATGATACTTAATCAAGCATAGATCAATTTGAATTATTTCAAGATTCCTAGGAAGAGTAAAAAGTGATAACATTTATAATAAAAAGTGATACATATTCAAGGATAAGTGATATCTTTTTCAAATGAAATATTTCGAATAATTTATCTGAAGAATAAAAAGTGATAATATTTTTAATAAAATGTTATACTAAATAAAAGTAAAGTGATAACTATGTATTGAATCATTCATGTATGAATAAATTATAGAAAGAACATATAATGATAATATTTTACTCCCTCCATCCACGGTCAATCTATCTATTTTACCATTTTGGGTCGTCCACTCTTAATCTATCAATTTCCACTTTTAGATACATGTGACCCACCCACCCACTAATACAATTAAAATATGGGACCTACACACATCATTAATACAACTACTCACTACACATTAAATAATAATACTCTTTAATCCACACGCAAAAAACAAACAGATAGATTGGAGATGGACGGAGAGAGTAATAAAAATGATATCTTATTAAAGAAAATAATATTTGTTTAATATAACTCTCATTAAAATAATATTAAATTAAATTTCGTATTTAATTATTTTTAATTAAACAAAATTAAAATAAAATGATTTATTATAAAAAGTAACTGAAGAAAAAAATTACAGAAAAATAATAAAGAAGCAAGTGCGAGAGGAGGGGAGGGAATCATACGATCATTAGCGTGGGAGCGCTTTTTTTAAAAAATATGGGAAAAGTTAGAATTCTTCTCACAAAATGAGATCCGTGAGACTGTCTCACCCAAGACCTACCCAAAAAATATATAATTACTATTGTATAAAAAGTTATACATATATGGATACTAATTTTTTTTTATTGAAAAACTGAGTGTGAAAAAAGTATACAATTATTAAAAAACATGTATACAATATAGAATAAAAAATTATACAAATATGGATGCACCGGATATCAACTCATTGAAGTATTCTTTCCTCTATTAAATATTTATGGAGCAATCTTGTATGAGATCATTTTACGCATTAGTAATTAGTTATCACTTTCTATTAAAAATGATATTTTTTTAAAAAAAACATTATCACTTTTTATTTATACTATAATTTGTTCATGAAATAATTTACAGAACCATTATCACTTTTCATCAATTAATTATAGCTTTTTATGCAATGTGAATCGGTTTCACGGTATAACCTTGTGGTACCCATTTCTAATCCTATTATACTCTACGTATTGATATGATTTAAATTAAGGGAGAACCATAAAATTTTCATTGTAAACTCGATTTATGGAAGAATAACTCCATTTTCATTATAAAAGGTTATCCCATGACACATCGGATCTTCTGTGCCATTTTGGTGTATCATCTTCTATGACACACGTTAAGTGATTGATACGTAAGAGGGGGAAATAAATCCAACCATTGCCCCTAGGATTTAAGGTTTAGAGTATAGTTTATCTCTCCTACATGTCGTTTATCTAACGGTGTGACACAGGAGATGATGTGTCAAATGACACAGAAAATCCGATCCCATCCCATGAGCATGCAGTGAGAACGTTTTGAGTGTGCATATTTGACTTATTTACCTAATTAGGTATAATTTGTTGATGTGTAATATTTTAAACTTTTAAAGATATTAATTCTTGTGTGCAACGTCCCGACACAAGGGTGCGTTTCTTTTTTCACGTAGATTAAAAGATAAATGCACTCTTTGTTATGGGATGTAGGAAGTACTTTACAACGTGAGGACAAAATTAATATTTTTTTAACAGACGAGGGAGCATCATTTGGTATATACGTGCTTGCCTATCATCAACAACAAATAACCATCACTAGATTGAGAAGATCTTCATATCAGATTATAAAATGTGTGAACGAACCTAGCTGTCTTTTACTTAAATTAACAATAATTAATTAGTTGGTGCATCCAACCATCACACAGATTGTAATATCTATATATCAGATTATGGCCAAGCTCAATGGGTCACATATGATATGATTTTATTTAATGAAATAGATTTGGTTGTTTATTTGTAAAAATTATCGTTTCCAAGTGAAATTATCGTTTCCACGAGATAGTTATAAATTTAATAAATAATTCTATATGATAATTCAAATGCAAGACAAATCTGGGGATTTTTTAAAGGATGATTAATTAAACTAATAAAACTATATTAAAATAATTAAACTAAGCAAAGAAATTAAATCAAACAGAGAAAATGATTAAGAATTCAAGAATGGAGAATTGGTAATGCTCGGGCATACAGCTTAACTATATGACTAATTTATCTAGACCCAAATTAATTACCTGCAAATGTTTATCAGAGGATCTCTAAGCTTAGTTAAACCTCCTTGATCAGGTAGAATCTAACACTTATAATGAGCTGCAAATCTTAGAATCGAAAAGGAATTAATTCTCTCTCCCTCTATAGGTACTTCATGTTGAATTCTATTAAATGTTAGAGCACTAGACTTTCCTTTCTAGGTATGCAGTTGTTAACCTCTTTTGTCTCCTTATTAATTACTTAATAATGATATTTTACCAAGTAATTAATATTCCAAATTGATTGTCTAAAATTCTAAGGAATTATAGGCCAATCCCATATGACTATCACAGGAAACAACAATTATTATGCAGAAATAAAGAATCCTATTAACTATCAATCAGTGATACTGTTAAAGGAATCTAAACTAAAAAACAGAATAAATTGAAGTTTCAAAATATCCTCTTCAATAAGTAAATAAACATTCTGCAGAGTAATAATTCTCTAAGTCTAAGGCAATGAAATCACATAGTCAAAACTTTTTAAAACCCTAACAATACTGATGAGAATGTAAATTCATGTACTTTTTAGTCCAATTTAATACCTCTTTGAGTGTTTAACACAAATCTTTATACTTTGAATTATTATCAACTGAAGGTGCATGAGAGATATTTTGTTGTGTTTTGATAGGAAAAAGGATCAAGAACGCAAAGTTAGAATGAAGGATGAATTCGAGCTACTTGCAAGCAAACAAACGTCCATTTTCCATAATTGTTTTGTATATTTGTAGTGGTCCAAATTAGTTATATGATTTATGTTTAGAAAGTTACAGAAGAGAAGATCATTTTGACTCAAGAAACACCTCAATCGGAATTTAAAAAAGGAAGTTATGATCAAGACGGTGACGTCGAGCAAGCTGTTCCTGCTCAGCACGATGGTGCCACTTTTCAAGACTTTTTCTATCTTCAAATGTTAGAATTTCTATATGTTCTGATAAAAGTAGAAAGCGAAGGAAGAGACGATCGCGTGAGTGTAAGAATCACTTAAATTAGAGGTCAGATGAAGAAATTATGCTCCAAAACCGTGGAGTCGCGCAGAATGTCGAAGCAAGCCCGGCCGCGCGAGCGACTGCGTGCGCAGGGAACTCGTGGGGACGAACGCGGAGCAGTTTTCTTGCTCGTTTTCCACCGTGTAACACTGCCCATTGCCGTGCATGAAATTTTGACGCCCGTTTGCAGCCGTGCGAGAAGAACTCATTGCCCTATGACCGCCGTGCTTCAAGTTACACGCTGCCATGTGATGCACGCCACCATACGTGATTCGCTCGATGTCGTGTGTCAACCGTGTGAGGGTCGTGTAAGACGTGTGGGCCAATCCTTATTCGCCACGTCATCTATTTCTAGCCCAGGCCCATTCCATCCGTATAAATACTCCAATTCTGATTTTCACGAAAAGAGACCTCATTCACGCCTCCAGGCATACAGTGCCCTACCATACACTTCCAACTTTCCACCGGAGAGACGATCGGAGTTGCTACTTGTTTCAGAGATGGAGATTCCGACGGAGATCGTGTCTAAAGAATCGGATTCCTCCAAAAGAGTTCTCTATCTTTAGTTATTTTCTTTGTTATTTTAGCATAATGGTTAGGGTTTTTGCATCTTGGTGATTTGCCCTCGTAATTCCATGGGCTAAATTTCTCTGTTGGTAATGTTAGAGCGTTAAGACAGTTTTGACTATGTGATTTGATTGTCCTAGACTTGAATTTTATTACTCTGTAGATTGTTTATTTGCTTATTGAAGAGATATTTTGAGACTTCGTATTATTGTATTTTTGAGTTTTGATTCCTTTAATTATTATTGACGGTATCAATAATTGATAGTAAATATGATTATTAATTTCTACATAATAATTGTTGTTTTCTGTGACAGTCTTAGGGGATTGACATATAATACCTAAGAGTGTTCGACAATCAATTTGGAATATTAATTACTTGGTAAAATATCATTATTAAATAATTGGTAAAGAGATAAAAAGGTTAATAATCGCGTACCTAGAAAGGGAAGTCTAATGCTCTAGCCTTTAATGGAATTTCGCATGAAGTACCTATAGAGGGGGAGAGAGTTAATTTCTTATTGATCCTATTATTTTTAGCTCATTATAAGTGTTAGATCCTACCCGATCAAGGTGATTTAACTAGGCTTAGTGATACTGTTGAGTGTGGAATTTCACGCATTTTAGGTCTCACATTACACCATTTTTGATAGAATGTAGCCATGATTTTGTGTAGAATTGCATAGTTTTTATATCTTGTATAATTAAGATGCTACTAAGGTGTTGAAAGGGTAAAACATAATCAAAAGTTCAAGTTGGAATGAAGAGTGAAAGTGTGAAGGAATGCTGAAAACACATGTCAAACTTGAGTAATTTTTCTGTATTTTTATGGAGCTAGAAAATAGAAGTCTGATATATTTTAGAAAGCTATAGAAGAGAGAATCGTTTTAGCATAAAGAACACTCCAATCGGATTTCAAACGAGAAAGTTATGATTAAAATGGTAAAGTCGCGCAAGCTGTTTATGTTCAGCACGACTGTTCCACTTTTCATGACTTGTTACAAATTCAAATATTGAGGTTTCTATGAGTTCCTTATATGGATAGAATGTTAAGGAAGAGAGGATCGCATGATCACAAAAATCACTCAAATCGGAGTCCGTATGAGGAAGTTATGCTCAAAACGGTGAGATCGCGCAGTGCAGTCTTTGCAGCTCGGGAAGCCGCTCGGCTCGAATTGGACCCACCGTGGTCGACCTTTGTGCTAAGTTGGGGTCCAACGGAGCCTACACGACGTTCTTATTTAACCCATATGCCGCTCGGCAACTTCTAGGCACAGCTCAGCTCGAGCCGGGTGCAGAGTGGGGTCCAAATAGGGCCCAAATAATGTGGCAAATCACCCTGCATCAGCTTGAATCCCGCTCGGCTAGGCCCATACTCAGCTCGGGCCGAGCTGAGTGCCGAGCGGCCCAAAATTGGGCCAGACGAAAAATCCCTGCATTAGTTCTGGAAACAATTAGAGAGATCAAGACACAAATTGGAGAGAACCCATCCATAATTCATCAATTACACCTCCAACACCTTCATATCAGATTAACAACCTGATTTCATCATCCATCCACTTTCAAGAGGGTTTCAAGTGCTAATTGAGGGAGAATCGAGCAGTTGGAGAGACGGAGAAGGAACGCGAGACTACACTTACGCTAGGGTTTCATAATTCTTATATTTTTCTTTCTTTTACTTTGATTTTTGGTATGAATTGCTTAGCTATGAGTGTTGCTTGTGACCTCATGGACTAATTTTATATACAGTTCTAGGGTTTGATGTATTGATTTAATTGATCTGGGGATTTAGACCAAAGATTGGGATTTTATGCAGTTGATCTTTTGATTTTACTTATTTTATTCAGACTTGCTTATCTGCTTCGTAACGTCTTCATAGTATATTCATGACATCCACTATAATGCTTGGATTATTGTGTTAGCTTGTGTGCATTCATGATTGGTATTGTCTATCTATTAGGGATTGAAGTAGTTACGCTATAAACACTTTAATTCCATGAACTGCTAAATCAAATACTTGAACTGTTTAGTGAAACAATGCAATTAGACATTCAAGTAGGAAGTGCATAGAACCTTGTAGTAATTTCAGAAAATATCTTGTTAGTCGAACTTACCATCCGGAGGTATTGTTGCTTACTTTGATTAGTATCTAGGAATAAGGCTTGGTAATATTTGCGTACCTTAGGATTTATACCAGATTAGACTGTTAGTTTTGAATCGAATCATATTCGGTGGGATAGTGGGGATATGTGGTGTATTTTCAGTGAAACTGTATGAATGAGCAATCGTAAGTTTAATAACCTAAATTAATTGGTCAATACCTAATACCTTAGAACTGTTCGTCATCTCTTGGTTAAAACTTGCTTTTATTTTTATTACTTTTAATAATTCAGCTATTTAATATTTCAGTATTTTAGTTTATTAGTTCACAACAAACAGTGAAAATCGATTACTCAATTCTGATTAATTAGTAATTCATAGTAAAATAAATAATTAACTGTCTCAGTGGAATCGATAATTTAACTTGGGTGCTCGCTGCTACAATTGATATCCTTAAACTTGAGGATTAAATTGAAGTGCACAGAAAAAGCCTATCAGATACTCTTATAAACATCTGAAGATAATTAATTTGAGTCTAGATATATTAGTCACATAGTTAATCTGTTTGCCCGAGCATTACCAATTCTCCACTCTTGAACTTTTAAATCGTATTTTCTTGCATGATTTATTTTGTTTTATAATTAGTTTAATTATTTAAATTTAGTTTAATTAGTTTAATTAATTATCATCTCAACAAACCACCCCGGATTTATCTTGCATTTGAAATATCATATAATATTATTTATTAAATTTATAACTATCTCGTGGGAACGATAATTTCACTTGGTCACACGCACTATAATCGATCCCTTACACTTGAGGGTGAAAGAAAATAGCGATCAAGTTCTTGGCTCCGCCTGTCGGGGATAGTTCGTAAATTTAAATTTAACTCTATTGTGATTTATTTTCTTGACTTTATTTTATTTGTGTTAATTTTATCTTTTAGCATTCTTGACTTTCTGCTTGAGAGCAGACAGAAGCTGCTAAGATGGAACAACAGGCCCGAATTATTATGAGAGAACAGTATAAGCTGAGACATACTGCTAATGCTGGAATAGGAGGACCAAACATCACCGCAGACAGTTTTGAACTGTCGTATGGACTGATTAGGATGGTGGAAAAACAGCAGTTCAGTGGGGGGCCACCAGAAAATCCCAATGAATATTTACATCTGTTTGATGAGTATGCTAGGACACAGAAGTAACGAGAGGTTCCAGATGATTCAATTCAAATGAGGCTTTTCCCATTTTTACTAACGAGGAAAGCCAAGGAATGGTATAAGAGCTTGCCTGCAGGATGTTGTGTTACTTGGGAGGACTTGGCGAATAAGTTTCTCAAAAAATACTTATCTCCAACCAAGAGCTTCTATGTGAAGAAAATGATAACTCAGTTCAGTTAAAGTCCTTTGGAAAGCTTTCATAAGGCATGGGAGAGATTCATGAAGCTGTTGCGCTGCTATCCCCAACATAGATTTTCAAAGGATACTTACTTTGGCTTTTTCTATCAAGGTCTGAAAGGTGATCAAGAGTGTTGGTAGACGCAACAGCAGGTGGATCATCCGAAACAACTAATGAGGGCGGAGCAACTTTAGATCAGATTACTCAAGTGGAACAACCGATTTGCAAGAATGAGATGTCAGCTCTGAATGATAGACTAGATGAGTTGAGTAAGAAGATTGATCTCTCATACAAGGAAATAGCAAGATAGAGAATGTAATGATGGTAAGAGAAGAATAGCAGACAGAGGATGTCAACTATGCTATGGGTCAGAATTTCCAAGAAGAGTATAGAAATAGGCAGAACTTTAGACTGAGTAACTTTCAAAGAGGGAGGAACGACCAAGGGAATTATCGAAATTTCTAGTATGGTGATTTTTAAGGTGGTTCTAACTTTAACAATCAAAGAATGAATTAAAATCTGACTTACTCAATCTCGAATAACGCAGCTGAGCCTCTTCTAGGTTTCTGTCAAGTTCAAAAATCTGCTGAAAGAAAAGCATCATTAGAGGATAAGATGGACATTAATTAGTATGAAAATCTGCGTATTTTAGAGTCCGATTTAGCATCATTAGATGGGGATTATATCCGTATTTGAGCATCATGTGGTAGAATTGTATAAATTTGTATTTTAGATGCACGTGAGGTGTTATTTTATGTTTTCAGGTGGAAAATGAGGTGAAAAGAGCAGAAACGAAAGTCAGAAATGAAGTCAGAATGACGTCGGGAGAAGGAGGTGTCGACATAACTCGTGCCGGCCAGTGTGCCTAAGTCGTTCAGCACATGTTGCTGAGAGACGCCCGCACATGTCGCCGAGCACGAGCGCCGAAGTCGTCGAGATGCACGTGTCGTGCCGCCGAAGCCCGCTGAGGAATCCACAAGCCAAGCGCCCACACGACTCATACGGTAAGTGGCACGACTCGTGCCAGTTTCCAGCGTGGCCCATTTTTGTGTTTTCGTCGTTTTCTCGGTCCGTTTGAATTTTTAAAGTGAAAAAGTTCACTTTTAAGTCAGAATTCGTGAAGGATCAGTTCTCAACTATAAAATGAGTCCTTGGGGTGTTCCAAACCCTAACTCTTTATACCCTTTCATAATTCATCATCCTAATTCATCATCAGTATTGCTTACTTGAGATGGAGAACAAGAAGGTTCAAAATCACGAAGGAGAGAACGGAGGATCGCACCATTCTTAGGGTTATTTATTCTTTCTTTCTTAATTTTGAATATGCTTTCATACCTAACCATGTGTGTTGCCTGTAACACCATGGGCTAGTACTTCTTGGATATCGCTTAGTTTGAAGGTTAAGTTGTTTTGAATTGATGATCTAGACTTAAGGTTGGATATCTACAGTATACTTATTCCTTTATTAATACTTTGATTTGAGACTTATATTTTGTCTTATATTATCTGTCCTTATTCATGGGTATGTCATTGTCCTATGCATGTTCATAATTATTCCTTGTGTCATACAAGAATTATATTTGTCAACCTGTTATGGGTAAGGGGGATCTAACCATATAACCTTTATTCATTAGAATAATTAATATTGGATCGCACTTATATTTGTCAACATGGCCCATTTTGGGCAATGGACGAACAAAGTATACACGAGCTGTTCCACCCAATCAGAACCAGAGTTTGGGAAATGAATAAGATTGAGAATAGGGATGATCAGAACTGCTGATCCACCTCCAGCAAAAGAGACATGTGGAAAGAAGAGGGTAAAATCTCTTCAGAATACCTAGGAGCCGGGAGAATCTTCAGGCACCAAAGAAGACAAATGACTCTTCAAAAAAGTAAGAGCCAGATAAGTTTTCTGAAAGGGTAAGGTACATGTGGCCGACAAGGGAGGCCCACAAGAAGGCATCCAATAGATTAGCCAGCTGCTAAAGTTGGAATCTGAGGCAAATGACGTAAGCAGTGACGTCAAAAGAAGTTAAGAGGCTTTGAAATTCGGATTTCAAATTCGAAAGCCTCTATAAATAGGTGTGTTAAGAAAGAAGAAGGCATCGACCATTCCCCTCTGTTTTCTCTCTAAAATAAACATTGTATTCTTTTCTTTTCTTGGTATGAGTGTTCTGAGTGCAACTACAATAGGTAGCTAAAGGAGTTATCTCCTCTTGTTCTGTGAGATGAGTGTGTAATACATTTCTCCATTCAATAAATAAATAATCTTGGGCTACTGCCCGAATTATGTAACCTTCCATTATATTCTGCAACCTTAATCTCCATATTTTTCGATGAGAAACAGTAGCAGCATCATGTACACCCGGTGTAGGAAACAAATCAGGGTTGTGCTGAGGTCTGCTGAAGGAACGGGATTGAACCATCACACTGTGGGGTGCGTGGTTGGTTGTGAGGAGCAGCAGTAAAAATCCCGGATACCCGGTGGATTGACGGTCAAAAAAGGTACTGTTACTATTTCAAGTCGGTTAATTAAAAAAATTAATGTTGTTTAATTATTGTACGGAAGTATGATGGGCCTGATATGATCGTAATGTACTATTTCTATTTTAAAGAAGAAAATTGTGATGAAAAGAGAGAGAGGATATTGCAAATCATATACGGATATCAATCGGGTAGAGTAAATAAAAGGTTTTATTAATTTTAAAGAGAAAAGGGGTAATTTTGGAATGAATAGTATAAAGTGGCTAGAAAAATGTATTATTATGAGGGTGGCTTGAAAAAAATTTAACGTAAGGAGTAGTGGCTATTTTAAATTTTTGCCGTTGAAATTTCCAATAAATACGCGAGAGGATGCAAGATCCATCCAACTTATAAATATCAATAGAATTGATATATGGTGTACTCCGTGCATATGTGCATCCGTATGTTTATAAATTTTTATTCATATGTTTATTAAAAATTGTATAGTTATTTTACATTCAATTTTTTATTAAAAAATTGATAGAAAATTCGCTAACAAAAAAAAAATATTTTTGTTCATTAATGTATATATTTTTTAAAATGGATGCATGGTGCAGCCGGGTGCACCAAATAATTACCCATATCAATAAGCTTCAGTCTCCTTCCTCACTTAAATGAGTCAAGAGAGTTTGAGCGTGTAAACGAGCTTTATGCTCCATAATTAATAGGGAGAAAAATTTCCCATTGTTTATATTTGATTTGTTGATTTTGTTACATTAAATCCAATCTACTCCAATGAAATTCTCACCGAATGAAACCTCCTATCAACAATATTATCAACTATGCCAAAATTGTGGAAAGGTCCACTGTTTAAAAGTCTTTTAAAGCCCTTCAGCTTCATTGTCAATCCGATAGTTGTTAAAGGTTCAGACTTTTAACGATGGTGGTCAACTCGTTGTTGTAGCTATAGCTAATCTTTAACAACGGAGAATCCCCTTTATTATAACCTTAAATTTTCGTTGTTAAAATTGGTATAGTCACGACCTAAGAATTTTTAATAATAAGGATCCCGATACAATCCAATCCAATAGCTCAGTCAATTTGACTATGGGATTTGCTGTCAAATATTTAATTAGTTTGCGTAGTATATATGTTTCTCTACAAATCATGTTGTAAGAGTTAAACACATCTTATGCATTTTCCATCTTATAATAAACTTTGTTCAATAAAAAAAATTAGAGTAAAATAAAATAGGCCCATATCAATGTGATTAGAGGCCCAACAACCCATCAAATGGCATAATTGAATTTTCTACTCGATACTTTCAAAGAAATTTTGATTATATGTGTACGTCCATTGTACACAATACAAAAATGCACATTTTAAAACTAATATATATATATATATATATATATATATATATATATATATATATGTGTATGTGAGTGTGAGAGAGAGATTTGAGAAATCCAGTGGGACTAAAATGGTATATTTCCTTATGTGATTCCATAAAGAGAATGATAATTTATATTTTATATTATGGAATAGGGTCAATGTATAGGTGGTTGATGATATTTTGCAATTCATGATCCACATGTGTGTATCGATCTTTTCCGTCGTATAAAACCACAATAACTCGGCTGAAATTGAGAATACGATGAAGTAGAGATGTTGGGAATTTGTAGGGTTTGAAGAAAGCCTCATTTATGTCCTTCCATGCCCACTCTATTTGATGTCTGAATTCCAACACTGCTTCTTCCTTTGATACTTTATGCTCTTTCTCGTACAATTCCAATGCCGTAGCTATGTGTTCTCTTTCTTTCTCAAACTGTCACATATAATTAATTTGGGACATTAATTTTCAAATTTTGCTCTAAAAGGACAAATTAAAGTTAATTTGGGCTTTACTTCTTCATCGGAAATTAAAATATAATGTCATAAAATTGCCAGCCCAAAAAGATAATGTCCTAGAAGTGCAAGTATGTAAACCACCCCTAGTTAGTGTCCTAAAAAAATCATTTTCGTACCTCATGTCCTGTAATATCGTCCATTAGCCTACAAATAATGCAGGCCGCAGTCAACATACGAGGTTGAGAAAGCACCCAATCGAAGGCTTCTTTGGGGGCAATATCATCTCCCAATCCAAGGAATGATATTATTGTTAGCATTGTATACCCACAGCTCTTTGTTGCTACCTTCATGTACTCTTGTGTTGTGAGTTTGCACTTTTCTTCCCTCCATTTTACCTCATCAAAGTAAGCTTGAACACACTGCTTTACCTGCAAAACATGATTTACTTATATATTTAACTTCGTATTTCAATAATGAAATGACCATCTCATCTAAAAGTTTAAGCTTGTAGAGAGGAGTATCATTACATATATATTTAATCAGTTCATGTATATGTATAACTTCGTATTTAAATTTGTACCGTTAAATGACCATCTCATCTAAAAGCTTAAACTTGTAGAGAAAATTATCATTTAATATTTAATCAGTTCACTTTAACACGAACATTTTTGTAAAAATATTGCAATAATCTCATCCATGTTCAAATACACATTAAATCTTTTACTTATATTTGGTATTACATCTCCTATTTCAAGAGTGCACGAGGGTAGAATCTGAACCTTTCTCTTAAAAATTATACTTTAATTTCTTAATTAGGGTTTGATATATACTATCTCTAAGTATATATACACGTGTTTACTCGTCCACAAGAGGTGTAAAACCAAAATATATATAACAGGAGATCCGACTAGTTTTAATAACGTTATGTGTATATATATAGTACCGCTTCTTTTGCATAGTTGAGACGATACAACGTCCCTTGTTTGATCATCTGTTTCTCAATTTCTTCAAACACTTCCAACATGGCCTTGTAAATTATCTTCATGTACTCTGGAAGTTGATCTACACAGGACATACTCCATCTACAAATAAAAAATTTCCACCATCGAATTTTAAAATGAAATACTTATACAAATATTGAAATTTGCAAGAGATTTGAATTATTTACTCATGATCATGTAGGATTTTTTTTTTAAATTTATAATATACAATGATTGAACTTATGATAAAAAGTAACCTGTGGATTGCATCGGTGAAGAGCTGTAGTTCTTTATAAGTAGCATATGCGTCATAAGTGTCGTCAATAAGAGAAATAATAGACTGCACTTTCACTAAAATCATCCTCCCAACATCATATTCTGGTTCGAAATAAACTCCTGAATCCCAAAAGTATGTCTCCACTAATCGATCTCTAGCATATGCCAACTTTGTGGGCACTTCAAAATCTTTCCACCACCTGCAGATAATTCTCTTGCATCATAAATTCTTCGTCTTAAAATAAAGGACCAAAATTGAACAAAAATTAATAATTGAAATACTGAAATTAGAACGAGCTTAAAACATAGATAGTTACGCACATTTTTACTTTAATTAAAAAAAATTCTAAAATAGTTGAGGGTTCCATTTTCGTCCCAGAACCTTTCACTTTTGCTCAGATTTCATTCTAAAAATATTTTTAGACAAATTTTGTCCCATCACTTTTGGAATAGTCTATTTGCTCCCATGGTTCGAAAACTTTTGCTATGATCAAACACTTCCCTTTAAGAAAATAGGACTATTTTGGTGTCAATTTAAAATTTATGTGACTATTTAGGAAGAATTAAGTTTCTTGAGACTATATTCAATAAAAATAAATTTATATGAAACTATTTATGTTTAAACTGAAAGAACCATATATGGATTTGAACATACTTACTGACGATATATGATATTTCTATGTATAATGCTCTACTCTCTTTTAATAAAACTTGACTTTTTCAAAAAAAAAAAAAAAAACTCTCTATATAATTACCGGTAAAGTTCGCTCAGCTCCTTTTTGTGCATAGACTGCAGCAGGTTGAAATCCAGCTTAGCTAGTTTGAGCAAAGTTGGATGATGAGAACCGTATTGGTCGTAGATGGATATATATTTCCTCGCCTCGACTCGTGTCATTCCTCTCCGAATAGGGTATCCACACAACGCGTTACGAACTTGTTCTGCAACTGGATTACTCAGTCCTGCAAGAATTGATTCAAGGTAATCCCTAGTGAAGACAAAGGCATGATCAAGCACATCTTCTCCATGGATTCTTAGATGAGTGGCTTCGAACAACTCGAGAACTGCAATCACTTCATCCATTTTTGGTACCTTGAATCCACCCTCGCCATCCTTAAACTTGTCAAATTCTTCTGCTTAACACAATCAACTAATTATGCTTCGTTTTATGGCATGATCTTGTGCATATATAGAATCTAGTAGATTTTAAAATCAAAATCAATCACATACAAATTTACTTTATTTAAAATAGTCCAAAAAAATTTAAATTCTCCGAATTAGTCCCATAACTTTAAATTCTCACCATAATGGTTATTTTTACTTATTTCTAGTTTTTCTAAGTTTCATGGGATGAGACTGAATTTGGTGCTTTTACAAAGTTATGAGATGAAATTAATAAAAATATTGTTTTGGGATGAATTCGGAGCAAAACTAAAAGGTTTGGGACGAAAATGAATCTCTTATTAGTTGTTTTTGGACCTTTTCGAATGAAGTAAAAAGATACGGAATAATTTATGTTTTAAACTCTAATCAGTAGCACACTTACGACATGAAACTTTATATCCATGTTGTCTGAGAAGGCGAAAACTAAGAGCAGTTTCGTACATATCATGCTTATCTTTGCAGTACTCATCGAACTTTTCAGACAGAGTCTTCAAAGCTTCATTTACATCTTCCTCAAAGAGATACTCAATGCCTAGTCGTTGTATCGCGTCCACCATTTTCAGTTGTCGCATGTAGTCGTTAGATGCTTCCTTCAACTCTCTTCTCACCTCCTGTTTCAGCTCTTCAACAGCTTGTTTCTGACCAGCCTTGGTTGTCTCATTAATCCACAATGAAACAAATTCAAAACTTTTCGAGATTATATCAAAATTCATCCTTTAAGTATGATCAATTTCAATTTTAGTAATTTTTATTTGTAATTCTCAAATCTTGTCCTTTTTTATTTGATTTTGGTCTTTTTGTCCAAATTTAGCCCCTTTTCCAATTTGAGTCCAATTTTGTTTATCCAAATTTAATTCTTTATGTCAGAATTTGTTTAATTCTTGTCCAAAATTTGGAGGAAATAAAAAAAGACTAAATTTAGAAAAAATGACCAAAATCAGGAAAAAAATATCAAAATTGAGAATTGCAAATTAAAAATGACTAAAATTAGATAATTATACTTAAAAGATGAATTTTGATATTTTTCCCAAACTTTTATCTTGTAGAGAGAGAGAGAATGCTTACCAGCTCACATGTGGATTCTGGAGTGTAAAGAAGGAAATGGTCTCCCCATACATTTGGATGATAATTGGCAAGAGGACGAGAAGAAGTGGTGATTGCAGCAGTTTGGTATATCAAATCCATTATAATTTTAATTGATTAATTTTGTAACTCGAAAAATGGTTAGTGTAAGATAATTCTACTTTATAATTCCTTTTATAGGCACAAATGGAACACTGAATTAAATGCAAGGATGTTGTTGTTATTACGACACAAGTGGTGCAAATTAACTTGTATACTCCATGTTTTAGATAAAATAAATTAAAACTTGTGCATGCACATGTCTATTTGTCAATTTGAACAGCTGGGAATTAATGAATTGTACTTATTAATATGTATTATAGTATTAATATTGTAACGTATCATATAAGATACTATTAATTTGAACTTCATATTAAATTGAATGATAACGTAGACATGGTGTTTAAAAAAAAATTTTATTATTAAAATTTATTTATATTTGGGGTAATGTAAGTAGTCTTTTCAAACGATAAATAAATTACTCCCTCCTCCATAATGTAAGTAATAAATTAGATAATAAAGTGAGTTATGTATTAAGTGAGAATAATATTTTTTAAAATATGATGTATTGAGAAGTTTTTTATTTGAAACTTCTTTCTATTTTGATGAGTGAAGAGTGTAATTAAATAAACAAATGAGAAAAGAGTGAAAAACTTATTAAAATATAAGGAGTACAAAATTTATACTAGGTGGAAATGATAATTTCGAAATTAAAATTTTAAATTATATAATACTCCATCTGACTAGTTCAAATGTATCAATTTTACTATTTTGGACAGTCAATGCAAATGTATCAATTTCTCATTTTTAGTAAAAGGGTCCCATATATGACCAACCACTTCCATCTACTACAACTACTTGATGAGTGTGTAAATTCAC
This sequence comes from Pogostemon cablin, assembly GCA_023678885.1. Classification (NCBI taxonomy): domain Eukaryota; kingdom Viridiplantae; phylum Streptophyta; class Magnoliopsida; order Lamiales; family Lamiaceae; genus Pogostemon; species Pogostemon cablin. The sequence goes on from CM042960.1 coordinate 10,980,754, forward strand.
GTGTCTTGAGCTCTGATTCGTGTGATAATGATGTAAGGTTTGATCTTAAGTCAAGATAAATCGAGTTGTATTGTGAAATGACATGAATCAGGTGTGTTTGATTGTTTCAGTGGATTTTGAAGGAAAACAGATTAGAAGTGATCGGAACCGGAGAAAGGGTGTTGAAGGCACCCGGTTCGACCAAGCAGGGACGTGGTTCGACCAACAACAAGGTGGTTCGACCAACATTCTTGGTCGAACCAGGTGAGGAGAAGCGTCAGGAGTGTGGTCTGACCATGACACTGTGGTTCGACCAAGCACGGTGGTCGAACCATGATCAAACCAGAAGCATAAGTTTTTGCAGTTCCAGTTCGACCACGAAGCTTTCGGTTCGACTTGTCGTTTGAGTTGAACCGGCTACCTGCCAGTGAGATACATGTCGATTCGACCTGTGATTCGTCCAACATTGATTGGTTAGACCACTACTCACTAAACATATAATAATAAAACTCTTTAAACCACGCGTAAAAATCAAATTGATACGCTTGTCATGGTCGAAGGAAATACTATTTTTGGATTGTTATTCTAAGCTTAAACTTTTACATAAATTGATAATTTAATATGCATGTTATCAAAGTTATGGCCAATTAAAAATGTAGAGTTCGAATTTTATCGCTACCAATTTATAAAAAGTTATATGTGCAAGACTTAAGGCAAATTAATCAATTTCCACGTGGACAGACATGCTAAAATGATTTGATTAAATATTATTCTCTCTATCCCACGTATTTTTACCCGCTTTCTATTTTGAGCCGTCCCACGTATTTTTACCCTTTCCATAAATGGTAAAAATGCACGCTACATCTTACCTACTTTTTACACTATGCATAAATTCCAACAACTTTATTTTCTTTTTTTTTCTCAAAATTATCATATTATCCCTACTTTTTCTTACATTATATATTAAAAAACAACACTTTTTAATTTTCGTACTTTTAGAAACTGGTAAAAATATCCGAGATGGAGGGAGTAAATAATATTTTTTTATCCGCCTAGCTTTTAAATGGTATTTAAAAAAGCTACCATGATTTTCGGTCCAACCACTTCTCAAAAAAAAAAAAAAAAAAAAAAAAAAACAAGAACAAAATCCTAAATTACTTGTATGAGATTCTTTTACAAAATACTCCCCCATCCCATTAAAGAGGATATTTTTTCATTTTATACGTCTGATCCAAATGGTCTTCTTTTCTTTTTTATACATATCTATACACTCACAAATACAATTAAAATATAGGAGTCACACACCCACTAATACAACTACATATTATAAATTAAATAATAATATTCTTAAATTTACATACAAAATGCAAAAAATCCTTTTTAGATGGAACGGACGGAGTAGTAAGTTTTGTAAGATATGAAGGGAGTATTAAGAAGTGACAGTACTTTTTAATTATAGGTGAAACTTGATTGAAAAAAAAAATACCACTCCATAAATGTCTATTTGAATTATTTAATTAGTAATTTATAGCGTAGTTGAAAAGTAAATTCATATTGTTAAGTGTTAATAAATTAAATTAAATAATATTTGTAGGAGAGTTTCACATCCAAATTGTGCTCAAAGAAAATAGACAATTACTTTAATTTACTAATTAATTAACAATGCGAAATTTGTACTCCAACTGCTTTCATTTATTAATATTACATTTTTTTAGGATAGGTAGGGAATGAGCATGATATATTTATAATTATCCAATGAATTTTCATTTTGATCGTAGAAATATACTGCATGTTGAAATCCTGCAATTCGTAAAATAATTAATTAATTAAGTCTACTCGTTCTTGACACCTTTAATTAATACATACAATTGTATTCTTTTCATATATATATATATATATATACTCCCTCTGTTTCAATGTAAGAGAGGTTTTTGCATATATTAAGGAGTATTATTATTTAATGTGTAGTGGGTAGTTTTATTAGTGGGCCCCATATTTTAATTATATTAGAGAGGGTGTGAGTCTTATGTGTATAAAAAAGAAAATGAGATCCTTTGGGTGTGACGATCAAATTGAATAATGGGGAGTCTGCAGTAATAATATGTATAATTACAATCATATTCTAAATTGGATTTATAAATTAAAAGGATATCGTGCTGTGTATGTTTTAAACTCTAACTGTTACCAACTAATTAATCCATTAAACCTATATATTAATGCCAGTAGAGATGCGCTTATGCTAGTAATGAAACCAATCAAGCTACTTTGCTTTAATTTTGTTAATAATTTCATGCTATAATACCTTTAATATTATAATACCTTCAATAGTGACCCCATATATAACCTTTAATATTAAAATTAAAAAAAATCTGGGATTTTTGCTAGTGGCACCTCCATAACCACCCCAGGGCCAGCGTTGCGTTGGAGAGTAAATGTTGAAGCACCATTGTGCCAACTCATGTGCCCTTGTAACGTTTTATTTAGTTTAATAAACAACTTTAGTAGTTTGGTTCATTTAATTAAAATTATAAAATAAATAAATGTTCATTCATCAAGCAATATAATGCTAAAATACACAGTTATAACCAAACGAATGTTCGTTATCACTTGATTGGATAAAAATTGGGTGATATACATGCAGTTTTAGAAATAATTTATTTTGGGATAAATTTTGTAACTTTTAAAGATGATGTGGTTTTTTTTATATAGTAAATAAATAAGGTTAAAGTAATTTATGTGGTAAATTTTTGCTTTTGGTGTCGTACAAGCAATTTCATTTTATTTTTTATTCTTAACCGTGTATTTTTTTTTCCCAAAACACTATAATAAAATTTACCAACGGGACGGTTTTGTGTTTTACACTTGATTGTATGTGTATAAAAGGGTATTTTTGAAAAACTATGTGTGAATTTTAAAAAATAAATGGTGATTGAGAAGCTCTCTTGTAAGACAGATTATTTGTAAGATGGGTTGACCCATCATTAATGTATGCTTATTGTATAGATAAATTATGTTTATTTGTAGTTAAAGTATGTCAATAATAAATCATGTTATAGCATGCTAAAATCATACTTTAATGCATAATCAAGTATATTTGGAAAAATATACTTTAACAACCATTAAACATACTTTATTTATATAATAAACATACTTTAACCAGTCTCACAAACCGTCTCATATAACTAACGTCTCACAAGATACTTTGTCTAATTCAAACCAAATATAGTGTAATTATATTTCTTCAATATTTTATCAACAATTACATCATAAATAATAAATTTAAATTTTAAAGTGTATATATATATATATATATATATATATATATATATATATATATATATATATATATATATATATATATATATATAATATTTTAATGTAAAATCAAATAAAATAAGAAAAGAATATTGAAGTAGGCTAATACTACTGTGCACCTGGTGCACCCCATGATACAGTGCACCTAATTTCAGAAACGTACTCCCTCCGTCCCATGGTAACGTTGACGTTTGTTTTTTACGCGGAAATTAAGGAGTATAATATTTTAATGTATAGTGAGGTGAGAGAAATAATATTTAATGTAAAGTGGGTATTTGTATTAGTATTGTGTCTGAGTCCTAAATGGAATAATTAATTATTTTGTGTGAGCTCAATTTGATAAAAAAGGAAATGTAAATCTTAACTTGGGATAATCTCAAATGGAAAGTGTAAACCTTAACGTGGGACGGATGAATTATACAATTATGAATAAAAACATATAAAATTATTCATAAAAATGTATACATTTTGTTAGTGAAATTTTTGTTAATTTTTTAATGAAAATTGAGTGTAAAAAAATAGAAAAAGACTTGTACGAGACCATCTCACAGATCTCCTTACGTGAAACGGATCTCTTTTGACCCAACTAATGATCCGCACAGTTATAAATACTCCCTCCAACCGCTTTCAAGGGTATCAATTTTCCATTTTGGGCATCCGCCTCCAAGGATCTCATTTCTTTTTTTATCCACACACACCAAGTAATACAACTAAAAAATAGACTCACACCTCCACTAATATAACTACTCACTCCACATTAAATAACAATACTCATTAATCTCCATGTCCAATAATTAGTATAATCCTAGTTTGTTAGTCACGTACTCAACTTACCGTGCTGATATCTGGAGATCTGATTTTGTTTTTTATTTTATTTTTATTTATTAATTAAATAATTATTAAATCTTATTATTAATAAAAAAATGATAATATTTTAAATAAAAGTGATGTCTATTCAACAAAAAGTGACATTCATCCTTTTGAATCAAGAAAAAGTGATGTTCATCTAATTAAATTAAAAGTGCTTAAATTTCTAATTAAAATTATATATAATCAAATAAAAATTACATCTGTCCATTTGAATTATTTCAAAATTCTTCAAACAAATAAAAGTTATAACGTTTTTAATAAAAAAGTTATAAGAAAAAATCATGTTTATCTAATTATATTATTTCATGAATATTTTGAATGACAAATAATAAGTGATACACATAACTAATCATAAAAAAAGTGATAACAATTCAATTAAAATATTTCATCAGGAATTTACATGGCTAATAAAATGTGATAATAATTTTAATAAAAAAATGATACTTAATCAAGCATAGATCAATTTGAATTATTTCAAGATTCCTAGGAAGAGTAAAAAGTGATAACATTTACAATAAAAAGTGATACATATTCAAGGATAAGTGATATCTTTTTCAAATGAAATATTTCGAATAATTTATCTGAAGAATAAAAAGTGATAATATTTTTAATAAAATGTTATACTAAATAAAAGTAAAGTGATAACTATGTATTGAATCATTCATGTATGAATAAATTATAGAAAGAACATATAATGATAATATTTTACTCCCTCCATCCACGGTCAATCTATCTATTTTACCATTTTGGGTCGTCCACTCTTAATCTATCAATTTCCACTTTTAGATACATGTGACCCACCCACCCACTAATACAATTAAAATATGGGACCTACACACATCATTAATACAACTACTCACTACACATTAAATAATAATACTCTTTAATCCACACGCAAAAAACAAACAGATAGATTGGAGATGGACGGAGAGAGTAATAAAAATGATATCTTATTAAAGAAAATAATATTTGTTTAATATAACTCTCATTAAAATAATATTAAATTAAATTTCGTATTTAATTATTTTTAATTAAACAAAATTAAAATAAAATGATTTATTATAAAAAGTAACTGAAGAAAAAAATTACAGAAAAATAATAAAGAAGCAAGTGCGAGAGGAGGGGAGGGAATCATACGATCATTAGCGTGGGAGCGCTTTTTTTAAAAAATATGGGAAAAGTTAGAATTCTTCTCACAAAATGAGATCCGTGAGACTGTCTCACCCAAGACCTACCCAAAAAATATATAATTACTATTGTATAAAAAGTTATACATATATGGATACTAATTTCTTTTTATTGAAAAACTGAGTGTGAAAAAAGTATACAATTATTAAAAAACATGTATACAATATAGAATAAAAAATTATACAAATATGGATGCACCGGATATCAACTCATTGAAGTATTCTTTCCTCTATTAAATATTTATGGAGCAATCTTGTATGAGATCATTTTACGCATTAGTAATTAGTTATCACTTTCTATTAAAAATGATATTTTTTTAAAAAAAACATTATCACTTTTTATTTATACTATAATTTGTTCATGAAATAATTTACAGAACCATTATCACTTTTCATCAATTAATTATAGCTTTTTATGCAATGTGAATCGGTTTCACGGTATAACCTTGTGGTACCCATTTCTAATCCTATTATACTCTACGTATTGATATGATTTAAATTAAGGGAGAACCATAAAATTTTCATTGTAAACTCGATTTATGGAAGAATAACTCCATTTTCATTATAAAAGGTTATCCCATGACACATCGGATCTTCTGTGCCATTTTGGTGTATCATCTTCTATGACACACGTTAAGTGATTGATACGTAAGAGGGGGAAATAAATCCAACCATTGCCCCTAGGATTTAAGGTTTAGAGTATAGTTTATCTCTCCTACATGTCGTTTATCTAACGGTGTGACACAGGAGATGATGTGTCAAATGACACAGAAAATCCGATCCCATCCCATGAGCATGCAGTGAGAACGTTTTGAGTGTGCATATTTGACTTATTTACCTAATTAGGTATAATTTGTTGATGTGTAATATTTTAAACTTTTAAAGATATTAATTCTTGTGTGCAACGTCCCGACACAAGGGTGCGTTTCTTTTTTCACGTAGATTAAAAGATAAATGCACTCTTTGTTATGGGATGTAGGAAGTACTTTACAACGTGAGGACAAAATTTATATTTTTTTAACAGACGAGGGAGCATCATTTGGTATATACGTGCTTGCCTATCATCAACAACAAATAACCATCACTAGATTGAGAAGATCTTCATATCAGATTATAAAATGTGTGAACGAACCTAGCTGTCTTTTACTTAAATTAACAATAATTAATTAGTTGGTGCATCCAACCATCACACAGATTGTAATATCTATATATCAGATTATGGCCAAGCTCAATGGGTCATATATGATATGATTTTATTTAATGAAATAGATTTGGTTGTTTATTTGTAAAAATTATCGTTTCCAAGTGAAATTATCGTTTCCACGAGATAGTTATAAATTTAATAAATAATTCTATATGATAATTCAAATGCAAGACAAATCTGGGGATTTTTTAAAGGATGATTAATTAAACTAATAAAACTATATTAAAATAATTAAACTAAGCAAAGAAATTAAATCAAACAGAGAAAATGATTAAGAATTCAAGAATGGAGAATTGGTAATGCTCGGGCATACAGCTTAACTATATGACTAATTTATCTAGACCCAAATTAATTACCTGCAAATGTTTATCAGAGGATCTCTAAGCTTAGTTAAACCTCCTTGATCAGGTAGAATCTAACACTTATAATGAGCTGCAAATCTTAGAATCGATAAGGAATTAATTCTCTCTCCCTCTATAGGTACTTCATGTTGAATTCTATTAAATGTTAGAGCACTAGACTTTCCTTTCTAGGTATGCAGTTGTTAACCTCTTTTGTCTCCTTATTAATTACTTAATAATGATATTTTACCAAGTAATTAATATTCCAAATTGATTGTCTAAAATTCTAAGGAATTATAGGCCAATCCCATATGACTATCACAGGAAACAACAATTATTATGCAGAAATAAAGAATCCTATTAACTATCAATCAGTGATACTGTTAAAGGAATCTAAACTAAAAAACAGAATAAATTGAAGTTTCAAAATATCCTCTTCAATAAGTAAATAAACATTCTGCAGAGTAATAATTCTCCAAGTCTAAGGCAATGAAATCACATAGTCAAAACTTTTTAAAACCCTAACAATACTGATGAGAATGTAAATTCATGTACTTTTTAGCCCAATTTAATACCTCTTTGAGTGTTTAACACAAATCTTTATACTTTGAATTATTATCAACTGAAGGTGCATGAGAGATATTTTGTTGTGTTTTGATAGGAAAAAGGATCAAGAACGCAAAGTTAGAATGAAGGATGAATTCGAGCTACTTGCAAGCAAACAAACGTCCATTTTCCATAATTGTTTTGTATATTTGTAGTGGTCCAAATTAGTTATATGATTTATGTTTAGAAAGTTACAGAAGAGAAGATCATTTTGACTCAAGAAACACCTCAATCGGAATTTAAAAAAGGAAGTTATGATCAAGACGGTGACGTCGAGCAAGCTGTTCCTGCTCAGCACGATGGTGCCACTTTTCAAGACTTTTTCTATCTTCAAATGTTAGAATTTCTATATGTTCTGATAAAAGTAGAAAGCCAAGGAAGAGACGATCGCGTGAGTGTAAGAATCACTTAAATTAGAGGTCAGATGAAGAAATTATGCTCCAAAACCGTGGAGTCGCGCAGAATGTCGAAGCAAGCCCGGCCGCGCGAGCGACTGCGTGCGCAGGGAACTCGTGGGGACGAACGCGGAGCAGTTTTCTTGCTCGTTTTCCACCGTGTAACACTGCCCATTGCCGTGCATGAAATTTTGACGCCCGTTTGCAGCCGTGCGAGAAGAACTCATTGCCCTATGACCGCCGTGCTTCAAGTTACACGCTGCCATGTGATGCACGCCACCATACGTGATTCGCTCGATGTCGTGTGTCAACCGTGTGAGGGTCGTGTAAGACGTGTGGGCCAATCCTTATTCGCCACGTCATCTATTTCTAGCCCAGGCCCATTCCATCCGTATAAATACTCCAATTCTGATTTTCACGAAAAGAGACCTCATTCACGCCTCCAGGCATACAGTGTCCTACCATACACTTCCAACTTTCCACCGGAGAGACGATCGGAGTTGCTACTTGTTTCAGAGATGGAGATTCCGACGGAGATCGTGTCTAAAGAATCGGATTCCTCCAAAAGAGTTCTCTATCTTTAGTTATTTTCTTTGTTATTTTAGCATAATGGTTAGGGTTTTTGCATCTTGGTGATTTGCCCTCGTAATTCCATGGGCTAAATTTCTCTGTTGGTAATGTTAGAGCGTTAAGACAGTTTTGACTATGTGATTTGATTGTCCTAGACTTGAATTTTATTACTCTGTAGATTGTTTATTTGCTTATTGAAGAGATATTTTGAGACTTCGTATTATTGTATTTTTGAGTTTTGATTCCTTTAAGTATTATTGACGGTATCAATAATTGATAGTAAATATGATTATTAATTTCTACATAATAATTGTTGTTTTCTGTGACAGTCTTAGGGGATTGACATATAATACCTAAGAGTGTTCGACAATCAATTTGGAATATTAATTACTTGGTAAAATATCATTATTAAATAATTGGTAAGGAGATAAAAAGGTTAATAATCGCGTACCTAGAAAGGGAAGTCTAATGCTCTAGCCTTTAATGGAATTTCGCATGAAGTACCTATAGAGGGGGAGAGAGTTAATTTCTTATTGATCCTATTATTTTTAGCTCATTATAAGTGTTAGATCCTACCCGATCAAGGTGATTTAACTAGGCTTAGTGATACTGTTGAGTGTGGAATTTCACGCATTTTAGGTCTCACATTACACCATTTTTGATAGAATGTAGCCATGATTTTGTGTAGAATTGCATAGTTTTTATATCTTGTATAATTAAGATGCTACTAAGGTGTTGAAAGGGTAAAACATAATCAAAAGTTCAAGTTGGAATGAAGAGTGAAAGTGTGAAGGAATGCTGAAAACACATGTCAAACTTGAGTAATTTTTCTGTATTTTTATGGAGCTAGAAAATAGAAGTCTGATATATTTTAGAAAGCTATAGAAGAGAGAATCGTTTTAGCATAAAGAACACTCCAATCGGATTTCAAACGAGAAAGTTATGATTAAAATGGTAAAGTCGCGCAAGCTGTTTATGTTCAGCACGACTGTTCCACTTTTCATGACTTGTTACAAATTCAAATATTGAGGTTTCTATGAGTTCCTTATATGGATAGAATGTTAAGGAAGAGAGGATCGCATGATCACAAAAATCACTCAAATCGGAGTCCGTATGAGGAAGTTATGCTCAAAACGGTGAGATCGCGCAGTGCAGTCTTTGCAGCTCGGGAAGCCGCTCGGCTCGAATTGGACCCACCGTGGTCGACCTTTGTGCTAAGTTGGGGTCCAACGGAGCCTACACGACGTTCTTATTTAACCCATATGCCGCTCGGCAACTTCTAGGCACAGCTCAGCTCGAGCCGGGTGCAGAGTGGGGTCCAAATAGGGCCCAAATAATGTGGCAAATCACCCTGCATCAGCTTGAATCCCGCTCGGCTAGGCCCATACTCAGCTCGGGCCGAGCTGAGTGCCGAGCGGCCCAAAATTGGGCCAGACGAAAAATCCCTGCATTAGTTCTGGAAACAATTAGAGAGATCAAGACACAAATTGGAGAGAACCCATCCATAATTCATCAATTACACCTCCAACACCTTCATATCAGATTAACAACCTGATTTCATCATCCATCCACTTTCAAGAGGGTTTCAAGTGCTAATTGAGGGAGAATCGAGCAGTTGGAGAGACGGAGAAGGAACGCGAGACTACACTTACGCTAGGGTTTCATAATTCTTATATTTTTCTTTCTTTTACTTTGATTTTTGGTATGAATTGCTTAGCTATGAGTGTTGCTTGTGACCTCATGGACTAATTTTATATACAGTTCTAGGGTTTGATGTATTGATTTAATTGATCTGGGGATTTAGACCAAAGATTGGGATTTTATGCAGTTGATCTTTTGATTTTACTTATTTTATTCAGACTTGCTTATCTGCTTCGTAACGTCTTCATAGTATATTCATGACATCCACTATAATGCTTGGATTATTGTGTTAGCTTGTGTGCATTCATGATTGGTATTGTCTATCTATTAGGGATTGAAGTAGTTACGCTATAAACACTTTAATTCCATGAACTGCTAAATCAAATACTTGAACTGTTTAGTGAAACAATGCAATTAGACATTCAAGTAGGAAGTGCATAGAACCTTGTAGTAATTTCAGAAAATATCTTGTTAGTCGAACTTACCATCCGGAGGTATTGTTGCTTACTTTGATTAGTATCTAGGAATAAGGCTTGGTAATATTTGCGTACCTTAGGATTTATACCAGATTAGACTGTTAGTTTTGAATCGAATCATATTCGGTGGGATAGTGGGGATATGTGGTGTATTTTCAGTGAAACTGTATGAATGAGCAATCGTAAGTTTAATAACCTAAATTAATTGGTCAATACCTAATACCTTAGAACTGTTCGTCATCTCTTGGTTAAAACTTGCTTTTATTTTTATTACTTTTAATAATTCAGCTATTTAATATTTCAGTATTTTAGTTTATTAGTTCACAACAAACAGTGAAAATCGATTACTCAATTCTGATTAATTAGTAATTCATAGTAAAATAAATAATTAACTGTCTCAGTGGGATCGATAATTTAACTTGGGTGCTCGCTGCTACAATTGATATCCTTAAACTTGAGGATTAAATTGAAGTGCACAGAAAAAGCCTATCAGATACTCTTATAAACATCTGAAGATAATTAATTTGAGTCTAGATATATTAGTCACATAGTTAATCTGTTTGCCCGAGCATTACCAATTCTCCACTCTTGAACTTTTAAATCGTATTTTCTTGCATGATTTATTTTGTTTTATAATTAGTTTAATTATTTAAATTTAGTTTAATTAGTTTAATTAATTATCATCTCAACAAACCACCCCGGATTTATCTTGCATTTGAAATATCATATAATATTATTTATTAAATTTATAACTATCTCGTGGGAACGATAATTTCACTTGGTCACACGCACTATAATCGATCCCTTACACTTGAGGGTGAAAGAAAATAGCGATCAAGTTCTTGGCTCCGCCTGTCGGGGATAGTTCGTAAATTTAAATTTAACTCTATTGTGATTTATTTTCTTGACTTTATTTTATTTGTGTTAATTTTATCTTTTAGCATTCTTGACTTTCTGCTTGAGAGCAGACAGAAGCTGCTAAGATGGAACAACAGGCCCGAATTATTATGAGAGAACAGTATAAGCTGAGACATACTGCTAATGCTGGAATAGGAGGACCAAACATCACCGCAGACAGTTTTGAACTGTCGTATGGACTGATTAGGATGGTGGAAAAACAGCAGTTCAGTGGGGGGCCACCAGAAAATCCCAATGAATATTTACATCTGTTTGATGAGTATGCTAGGACACAGAAGTAACGAGAGGTTCCAGATGATTCAATTCAAATGAGGCTTTTCCCATTTTTACTAACGAGGAAAGCCAAGGAATGGTATAAGAGCTTGCCTGCAGGATGTTGTGTTACTTGGGAGGACTTGGCGAATAAGTTTCTCAAAAAATACTTATCTCCAACCAAGAGCTTCTATGTGAAGAAAATGATAACTCAGTTCAGTTAAAGTCCTTTGGAAAGCTTTCATAAGACATGGGAGAGATTCATGAAGCTGTTGCGCTGCTATCCCCAACATAGATTTTCAAAGGATACTTACTTTGGCTTTTTCTATCAAGGTCTGAAAGGTGATCAAGAGTGTTGGTAGACGCAACAGCAGGTGGATCATCCGAAACAACTAATGAGGGCGGAGCAACTTTAGATCAGATTACTCAAGTGGAACAACCGATTTGCAAGAATGAGATGTCAGCTCTGAATGATAGACTAGATGAGTTGAGTAAGAAGATTGATCTCTCATACAAGGAAATAGCAAGATAGAGAATGTAATGATGGTAAGAGAAGAATAGCAGACAGAGGATGTCAACTATGCTATGGGTCAGAATTTCCAAGAAGAGTATAGAAATAGGCAGAACTTTAGACTGAGTAACTTTCAAAGAGGGAGGAACGACCAAGGGAATTATCGAAATTTCTAGTATGGTGATTTTTAAGGTGGTTCTAACTTTAACAATCAAAGAATGAATTAAAATCTGACTTACTCAATCTCGAATAACGCAGCTGAGCCTCTTCTAGGTTTCTGTCAAGTTCAAAAATCTGCTGAAAGAAAAGCATCATTAGAGGATAAGATGGACATTAATTAGTATGAAAATCTGCGTATTTTAGAGTCCGATTTAGCATCATTAGATGGGGATTATATCCGTATTTGAGCATCTTGTGGTAGAATTGTATAAATTTGTATTTTAGATGCACGTGAGGTGTTATTTTATGTTTTCAGGTGGAAAATGAGGTGAAAATAGCAGAAACGAAAGTCAGAAATGAAGTCAGAATGACGTCGGGAGAAGGAGGTGTCGACATAACTCGTGCCGGCCAGTGTGCCTAAGTCGTTCAGCACATGTTGCTGAGAGACGCCCGCACATGTCGCCGAGCACGAGCGCCGAAGTCGTCGAGATGCACGTGTCGTGCCGCCGAAGCCCGCTGAGGAATCCACAAGCCAAGCGCCCACACGACTCATACGGTAAGTGGCACGACTCGTGCCAGTTTCCAGCGTGGCCCATTTTTGTGTTTTCGTCGTTTTCTCGGTCCGTTTGAATTTTTAAAGTGAAAAAGTTCACTTTTAAGTCAGAATTCGTGAAGGATCAGTTCTCAACTATAAAATGAGTCCTTGGGGTGTTCCAAACCCTAACTCTTTATACCCTTTCATAATTCATCATCCTAATTCATCATCAGTATTGCTTACTTGAGATGGAGAACAAGAAGGTTCAGAATCACGAAGGAGAGAACGGAGGATCGCACCATTCTTAGGGTTATTTATTCTTTCTTTCTTAATTTTGAATATGCTTTCATACCTAACCATGTGTGTTGCCTGTAACACCATGTGCTAGTACTTCTTGGATAGCGCTTGGTTTGAAGGTTAAGTTGTTTTGAATTGATGATCTAGACTTAAGGTTGGATATCTACAGTATACTTATTCCTTTATTAATACTTTGATTTGAGACTTATATTTTGTCTTATATTATCTGTCCTTATTCATGGGTATGTCATTGTCCTATGCATGTTCATAATTATTCCTTGTGTCATACAAGAATTATATTTGTCAACCTGTTATGGGTAAGGGGGATCTAACCATATAACCTTTATTCATTAGAATAATTAATATTGGATCGCACTTATATTTTTCAACATGGCCCATTTTGGGCAATGGACGAACAAAGTATACACGAGCTGTTCCACCCAATCAGAACCAGAGTTTGGGAAATGAATAAGATTGAGAATAGGGATGATCAGAACTGCTGATCCACCTCCAGCAAAAGAGACATGTGGAAAGAAGAGGGTAAAATCTCTTCAGAATACCTAGGAGCCGGGAGAATCTTCAGGCACCAAAGAAGACAAATGACTCTTCAAAAAAGTAAGAGCCAGATAAGTTTTCTGAAAGGGTAAGGTACATGTGGCCGACAAGGGAGGCCCACAAGAAGGCATCCAATAGATTAGCCAGCTGCTAAAGTTGGAATCTGAGGCAAATGACGTAAGCAGTGACGTCAAAAGAAGTTAAGAGGCTTTGAAATTCGGATTTCAAATTCGAAAGCCTCTATAAATAGGTGTGTTAAGAAAGAAGAAGGCATCGACCATTCCCCTCTGTTTTCTCTCTAAAATAAACATTGTATTCTTTTCTTTTCTTGGTATGAGTGTTCTGAGTGCAACTACAATAGGTAGCTAAAGGAGTTATCTCCTCTTGTTCTGTGAGATGAGTGTGTAATACATTTCTCCATTCAATAAATAAATAATCTTGGGCTACTGCCCGAATTATGTAACCTTCCATTATATTCTGCAACCTTAATCTCCATATTTTTCGATGAGAAACAGTAGCAGCATCCTGTACACCCGGTGTAGGAAACAAATCAGGGTTGTGCTGAGGTCTGCTGAAGGAACGAGATTGAACCATCACACTGTGGGGTGCGTGGTTGGTTGTGAGGAGCAGCAGTAAAAATCCCGGATACCCGGTGGATTGACGGTCAAAAAAGGTACTGTTACTATTTCAAGTCGGTTAATTAAAAAAATTAATGTTGTTTAATTATTGTACGGAAGTATGATGGGCCTGATATGATCGTAATGTACTATTTCTATTTTAAAGAAGAAAATTGTGATGAAAAGAGAGAGAGGATATTGCAAATCATATACGGATATCAATCGGGTAGAGTAAATAAAAGGTTTTATTAATTTTAAAGAGAAAAGGGGTAATTTTGGAATGAATAGTATAAAGTGGCTAGAAAAATGTATTATTATGAGGGTGGCTTGAAAAAAATTTAACGTAAGGAGTAGTGGCTATTTTAAATTTTTGCCGTTGAAATTTCCAATAAATACGCGAGAGGATGCAAGATCCATCCAACTTATAAATATCAATAGAATTGATATATGGTGTACTCCGTGCATATGTGCATCCGTATGTTTATAAATTTTTATTCATATGTTTATTAAAAATTGTATAGTTATTTTACATTCAATTTTTTATTAAAAAATTGATAGAAAATTCGCTAACAAAAAAAAAATATTTTTGTTCATTAATGTATATATTTTTTAAAATGGATGCATGGTGCAGCCGGGTTCACCAAATAATTACCCATATCAATAAGCTTCAGTCTCCTTCCTCACTTAAATGAGTCAAGAGAGTTTGAGCGTGTAAACGAGCTTTATGCTCCATAATTAATAGGGAGAAAAATTTCCCATTGTTTATATTTGATTTGTTGATTTTGTTACATTAAATCCAATCTACTCCAATGAAATTCTCACCGAATGAAACCTCCTATCAACAATATTATCAACTATGCCAAAATTGTGGAAAGGTCCACTGTTTAAAAGTCTTTTAAAGCCCTTCAGCTTCATTGTCAATCCGATAGTTGTTAAAGGTTCAGACTTTTAACGATGGTGGTCAACTCGTTGTTGTAGCTATAGCTAATCTTTAACAACGGAGAATCCCCTTTATTATAACCTTAAATTTTCGTTGTTAAAATTGGTATAGTCACGACCTAAGAATTTTTAATAATAAGGATCCCGATACAATCCAATCCAATAGCTCAGTCAATTTGACTATGGGATTTGCTGTCAAATATTTAATTAGTTTGCGTAGTATATATGTTTCTCTACAAATCATGTTGTAAGAGTTAAACACATCTTATGCATTTTCCATCTTATAATAAACTTTGTTCAATAAAAAAAATTAGAGTAAAATAAAATAGGCCCATATCAATGTGATTAGAGGCCCAACAACCCATCAAATGGCATAATTGAATTTTCTACTCGATACTTTCAAAGAAATTTTGATTATATGTGTACGTCCATTGTACACAATACAAAAATGCACATTTTAAAACTAATATATATATATATATATATATATATATATATATATATATATATATATATATATATGTGTATGTGAGTGTGAGAGAGAGATTTGAGAAATCCAGTGGGACTAAAATGGTATATTTCCTTATGTGATTCCATAAAGAGAATGATAATTTATATTTTATATTATGGAATAGGGTCAATGTATAGGTGGTTGATGATATTTTGCAATTCATGATCCACATGTGTGTATCGATCTTTTCCGTCGTATAAAACCACAATAACTCGGCTGAAATTGAGAATACGATGAAGTAGAGATGTTGGGAATTTGTAGGGTTTGAAGAAAGCCTCATTTATGTCCTTCCATGCCCACTCTATTTGATGTCTGAATTCCAACACTGCTTCTTCCTTTGATACTTTATGCTCTTTCTCGTACAATTCCAATGCCGTAGCTATGTGTTCTCTTTCTTTCTCAAACTGTCACATATAATTAATTTGGGACATTAATTTTCAAATTTTGCTCTAAAAGGACAAATTAAAGTTAATTTGGGCTTTACTTCTTCATCGGAAATTAAAATATAATGTCATAAAATTGCCAGCCCAAAAAGATAATGTCCTAGAAGTGCAAGTATGTAAACCACCCCTAGTTAGTGTCCTAAAAAAATCATTTTCGTACCTCATGTCCTGTAATATCGTCCATTAGCCTACAAATAATGCAGGCCGCAGTCAACATACGAGGTTGAGAAAGCACCCAATCGAAGGCTTCTTTGGGGGCAATATCATCTCCCAATCCAAGGAATGATATTATTGTTAGCATTGTATACCCACAGCTCTTTGTTGCTACCTTCATGTACTCTTGTGTTGTGAGTTTGCACTTTTCTTCCCTCCATTTTACCTCATCAAAGTAAGCTTGAACACACTGCTTTACCTGCAAAACATGATTTACTTATATATTTAACTTCGTATTTCAATAATGAAATGACCATCTCATCTAAAAGTTTAAGCTTGTAGAGAGGAGTATCATTACATATATATTTAATCAGTTCATGTATATGTATAACTTCGTATTTAAATTTGTACCGTTAAATGACCATCTCATCTAAAAGCTTAAACTTGTAGAGAAAATTATCATTTAATATTTAATCAGTTCACTTTAACACGAACATTTTTGTAAAAATATTGCAATAATCTCATCCATGTTCAAATACACATTAAATCTTTTACTTATATTTGGTATTACATCTCCTATTTCAAGAGTGCACGAGGGTAGAATCTGAACCTTTCTCTTAAAAATTATACTTTAATTTCTTAATTAGGGTTTGATATATACTATCTCTAAGTATATATACACGTGTTTACTCGTCCACAAGAGGTGTAAAACCAAAATATATATAACAGGAGATCCGACTAGTTTTAATAACGTTATGTGTATATATATAGTACCGCTTCTTTTGCATAGTTGAGACGATACAACGTCCCTTGTTTGATCATCTGTTTCTCAATTTCTTCAAACACTTCCAACATGGCCTTGTAAATTATCTTCATGTACTCTGGAAGTTGATCTACACAGGACATACTCCATCTACAAATAAAAAATTTCCACCATCGAATTTTAAAATGAAATACTTATACAAATATTGAAATTTGCAAGAGATTTGAATTATTTACTCATGATCATGTAGGATTTTTTTTAAAATTTATAATATACAATGATTGAACTTATGATAAAAAGTAACCTGTGGATTGCATCGGTGAAGAGCTGTAGTTCTTTATAAGTAGCATATGCGTCATAAGTGTCGTCAATAAGAGAAATAATAGACTGCACTTTCACTAAAATCATCCTCCCAACATCATATTCTGGTTCGAAATAAACTCCTGAATCCCAAAAGTATGTCTCCACTAATCGATCTCTAGCATATGCCAACTTTGTGGGCACTTCAAAATCTTTCCACCACCTGCAGATAATTCTCTTGCATCATAAATTCTTCGTCTTAAAATAAAGGACCAAAATTGAACAAAAATTAATAATTGAAATACTGAAATTAGAACGAGCTTAAAACATAGATAGTTACGCACATTTTTACTTTAATTAAAAAAAATTCTAAAATAGTTGAGGGTTCCATTTTCGTCCCAGAACCTTTCACTTTTGCTCAGATTTCATTCTAAAAATATTTTTAGACAAATTTTGTCCCATCACTTTTGGAATAGTCTATTTGCTCCCATGGTTCGAAAACTTTTGCTATGATCAAACACTTCCCTTTAAGAAAATAGGACTATTTTGGTGTCAATTTAAAATTTATGTGACTATTTAGGAAGAATTAAGTTTCTTGAGACTATATTCAATAAAAATAAATTTATATGAAACTATTTATGTTTAAACTGAAAGAACCATATATGGATTTGAACATACTTACTGACGATATATGATATTTCTATGTATAATGCTCTACTCTCTTTTAATAAAACTTGACTTTTTCAAAAAAAAAAAAAAAAACTCTCTATATAATTACCGGTAAAGTTCGCTCAGCTCCTTTTTGTGCATAGACTGCAGCAGGTTGAAATCCAGCTTAGCTAGTTTGAGCAAAGTTGGATGATGAGAACCGTATTGGTCGTAGATGGATATATATTTCCTCGCCTCGACTCGTGTCATTCCTCTCCGAATAGGGTATCCACACAACGCGTTACGAACTTGTTCTGCAACTGGATTACTCAGTCCTGCAAGAATTGATTCAAGGTAATCCCTAGTGAAGACAAAGGCATGATCAAGCACATCTTCTCCATGGATTCTTAGATGAGTGGCTTCGAACAACTCGAGAACTGCAATCACTTCATCCATTTTTGGTACCTTGAATCCACCCTCGCCATCCTTAAACTTGTCAAATTCTTCTGCTTAACACAATCAACTAATTATGCTTCGTTTTATGGCATGATCTTGTGCATATATAGAATCTAGTAGATTTTAAAATCAAAATCAATCACATACAAATTTACTTTATTTAAAATAGTCCAAAAAAATTTAAATTCTCCGAATTAGTCCCATAACTTTAAATTCTCACCATAATGGTTATTTTTACTTATTTCTAGTTTTTCTAAGTTTCATGGGATGAGACTGAATTTGGTGCTTTTACAAAGTTATGAGATGAAATTAATAAAAATATTGTTTTGGGATGAATTCGGAGCAAAACTAAAAGGTTTGGGACGAAAATGAATCTCTTATTAGTTGTTTTTGGACCTTTTCGAATGAAGTAAAAAGATACGGAATAATTTATGTTTTAAACTCTAATCAGTAGCACACTTACGACATGAAACTTTATATCCATGTTGTCTGAGAAGGCGAAAGCTAAGAGCAGTTTCGTACATATCATGCTTATCTTTGCAGTACTCATCGAACTTTTCAGACAGAGTCTTCAAAGCTTCATTTACATCTTCCTCAAAGAGATACTCAATGCCTAGTCGTTGTATCGCGTCCACCATTTTCAGTTGTCGCATGTAGTCGTTAGATGCTTCCTTCAACTCTCTTCTCACCTCCTGTTTCAGCTCTTCAACAGCTTGTTTCTGACCAGCCTTGGTTGTCTCATTAATCCACAATGAAACAAATTCAAAACTTTTCGAGATTATATCAAAATTCATCCTTTTAAGTATGATCAATTTCAATTTTAGTAATTTTTTATTTGTAATTCTCAAATGTTGTCCTTTTTTATTTGATTTTGGCCTTTTTGTCCAAATTTAGCCCCTTTTCCAATTTGAGTCCAATTTTGTTTATCCAAATTTAATTCTTTATGTTAGAATTTGTTTAATTCTTGTCCAAAATTTGGAGGAAATAAAAAAAGACTAAATTTAGAAAAAATGACCAAAATCAGGAAAAAAAACGATCAAAATTGAGAATTGCAAATTAAAAATGACTAAAATTAGATCAATTATACTTAAAAGATGAATTTTGATATTTTTCCTAAACTTTTATCTTGTAGAGAGAGAGAATGCTTACCAGCTCACATGTGGATTCTGGAGTGTAAAGAAGGAAATGGTCTCCCCATACATTTGGATGATAATTGGCAAGGGGACGAGAAGAAGTGGTGATTGCAGCAGTTTGGTATATCAAATCCATTATAATTTTAATTGATTAATTTTGTAACTCGAAAAATGGTTAGTGTAAGATAATTCTACTTTATAGTTCCTTTTATAGGCACAAATGCAACACTGAATTAAATGCAAGGATGCTGTTGTTATTACGACACAAGTGGTGCAAATTAACTTGTATACTCCATGCTTTAGATAAAATAAATTAAGACTTGTGCATGCAGATGTCTATTTGTCAATTTGAATAGCTGGGAATTAATGAATTGTACTTATTAATATATATTATAGTATTAATATTGTAACGTATCATATAAGATACTATTAATTTGAACTTCATATTAAATTGAATGATAACGTAGACATGGTGTTTAAAAAAAATTTTTATTATTAAAATTTATTTATATTTGGGGTAATGTAAGTAGTCTTTTCAAACGATAAATAAATTACTCCCTCCTCCATAATGTAAGTAATAAATTAGATAATAAAGTGAGTTATGTATTAAGTGAGAATAACATTTTTTTAAAATATGATGTATTGAGAAGTTTTTTATTTGAAACTTCTTTCTATTTTGATGAGTGAAGAGTGTAATTAAATAAACAAATGAGAAAAAGTGAAAAGCTTATTAAAATATAAGGAGTGCAAAATTTATACTAGGTGGAAATGATAATTTCGAAATTAAAATTTTAAATTATATAATACTCCATCTGACTAGTTCAAATGTATCAATTTTACTATTTTGGGCAGTCAATGCAAAGGTATCAATTTCTCATTTTTAGTAAAAGGGTCCCATATATGACCAACCACTTCCATCTACTACAACTACTTGATGAGTGTGTAAATTCACGTGTTTGGAGCCCTGATTCGTGTGATAATGATGAAGGTTTGATCTTAAGTCAAGATAAATCGAGTTGTATTGTAGAAAGTCATGAATCAGGTGTGTTTGAGTGTTTCAGTGGATTTTTGAAGGAAAACAGATTAGAAGTGATCGGAACCGGAGAAAGGGTGTTGAAGGCACCCGGTTCGACCAAGCAGGGACTTGGTTCGACCAACAACAAGGTGGTTCGACCAACATTCTTGGTCGAACCAGGTGAGGAGAAGCGTCAGGAGTGTGGTTCGACCATGATACTGTGGTTCGACCAAGCACAGTGGTCGAACCATGATCAAACCAGAAGCATAAGTTTTTGCAGTTCCAGTTCGACCACGAAGCTTTCGGTTCGACTTGCCGTTTGAGTCGAACCGGCTACCTGCCAGTGCGATACAGGTCGATTCGACCTGTGATTCGACCAACATTGATTGGTTCGACCACTACTCATTAAACATATAATAATAAAACTCTTTAAACCACGCGTAAAAATCAAATTGATACGCTTGTCATGGTCGAAGGGAATACTATTTTTGGATTGTTATTCTAAGCTTAAACTTTTAGATAAACTGATAATTTAACATGCATGTTATCAAAGTTATGGCCAATTAAAAGTGTAGAGTTCGAATTTTACCGCTACCAATTTATAAAAAGTTATATGTGCAAGACTTAAGGCAAATTAATCAATTTCCACGTGGACAGACATGCTAAAATGATTTGATTAAATATTATTCTCTCAATCCCATGTATTTTTACTCGCTTTCTATTTTGAGCCGTCCCACGTATTTTTATCCTTTCCATAAATGGTAAAAATACACGCTACATCTTACCTACTTTTTACACTATGCATCAATTCCAACAACTTTATTTTCTTTTTATTTTCTCAAAATTATCATATTATCCCTACTTTTTCTTACATTATA
The DNA here is from genome assembly GCA_023678885.1 of Pogostemon cablin. Lineage (NCBI taxonomy): Eukaryota > Viridiplantae > Streptophyta > Magnoliopsida > Lamiales > Lamiaceae > Pogostemon > Pogostemon cablin. Next base: position 11,002,421 of record CM042960.1, read on the forward strand.
TATTAAAAAACAACACTTTTTAATTTTCGTACTTTTAGAAACTGATAAAAATATCCGAGATGGAGGGAGTAAATAATATTTTTTTATCCGCCTAGCTTTTAAATGGTACTTAAAAAAGCTACCATGATTTTCGGTCCAACCACTTCTCAAAAAAAAATCAAAAAAAAAAAAAAAACAAGAACAAAATCCTAAATTACTTGTATGAGATTATTTTACAAAATACTCTCTTCATCCCCTTTAAAGAGGATATTTTTTCATTTTATACGTCTGACTCAAAGGGTCTTCTTTCCTTTTTTATACATATCTATACACCCACAAATACAATTAAAATATAAGAGTCACACTCCCACTAATACAACTACATATTATAAATTAAATAATAATATTCTTAAATTCACATACAAAACGCAAAAAATCCTTTTTAGATGGAACGGAGTAGTAAGTTTTGTAAGATATGAAGGGAGTATTAAGAAGTGACAGTATTTTTTAATTATAGGTGAAACTTGATTGAAAAAAAAAAATACCACTCCATAAATGTCTATTTGAATTATTTAATTAGTCATTTATAGCGTAGTTGAAAAGTAAAATCATATTTTTAAGTGTTAATAAATTAAATTAAATAATATTTGTAGGAGAGTTTCACATCCAAATTGAGCTCAAAGAAAATAGACAATTACTTTAATTTACTAATTAATTAACAATGCGAAATTGTACTCCAACTGCTTTCATTTATTACTATTACATTTATTTAGGGTAGGTAGAAAATGAGCATGATATATTTATAATTATCCAATAAATTTTCATTTTGATCGTAGAAATATACTGCATGTTGAAATCCAGCAATTCGTAAGATAATTAATTAATTAAGTCTACTCGTTCTTGACACCTTTAATTAATACATACTCTATATATATATATATATATATATATATATATATATATATATATATATATATATATATATATGTATATATACTCCCTCTGTTTCAATGTAAGAGAGATTTTTGCATAGATTAAGGAGTATTATTATTTAATGTGTAGTGGGTAGTTTTATTAGTGGACCTCATATTTTAATTATATTAAAGATGGTGTGAGTCTTATGTGTACAAAAAAGAAAATGAGATGTTTTGGGTGTGACGACCAAAATGAATAATGGGGAGTCTACAGTAATAATATGTATAATTACAATCATATTCTAAATTGGATTTATAAATTAAAAGGATATCGTGCTGTGTATGTTTTAAACTCTAACTGTTATCAACTAATTAATCCATTAAACCTATATATTAATGCCAGTAGAGATGCGCTTATGCTAGTAATGAAACCAATCAAGCTACTTTGCTTTAATTTTGTAAATAATTTCGTGCTATAATACCTTTAATATTATAATACCTTCAATAGTAAGTAACCCCATATAAAACCTTTAATATTAAAATAAAAAAAAATCTGGGATCTTTGCTAGTGGCACCTCCATAACCACCCCAGGGCCAGCGTTGCGTTGGAGAGTAAATGTTGAAGCACCATTGTGCCAACTCATGTGCCCTTGTAACGTTTTATTTAGTTTAATAAACAACTTTAGTAGTTTGGTTCATTTAATTAAAATTATAAAATAAATAAATGTTCATTCATCAAGCAATATAATGCTAAAATACACAGTTATAACCAAACGAATGTTCGTTATCACTTGATTGGATAAAAATTGGGTGATATACATGCAGTTTTAGAAATAATTTATTTTGGGATAAATTTTGTAACTTTTAAAGATGATGTGGTTTTTTTTATATAGTATATAAATAAGGTTAAAGTAATTTATGTGGTAAATTTTTGCTTTTGGTGTCGTACAAGCAATTTCATTTTATTTTTTATTCTTAACCGTGTATTTTTTTTCCCAAAACACTATAATAAAATTTACCAACGGGACGGTTTTGTGTTTTACACTTGATTGTATGTGTATAAAAGGGTACTTTTGAAAAACTATGTGTGAATTTTAAAAAATAAATGGTGATTGAGAAGCTCTCTTGTAAGACAGATTATTTGTAAGATGGGTTGACCCATCATTAATGTATGCTTATTGTATAGATAAATTATGTTTATTTGTAGTTAAAGTATGTCAATAATAAATCATGTTATAGCATGCTAAAATCATACTTTAATGCATAATCAAGTATATTTGGAAAAATATACTTTAACAACCATTAAACATACTTTATTTATATAATAAACATACTTTAACAAGTCTCACAAACCGTCTCATATAACTAACGTCTCACAAGAGACTTTGTCTAATTCAAAACAAATATAGTGTAATTATATTTCTTCAATATTTTATCAACAATTACATCATAAATAATAAATTTAAATTTTAAAGTATATATATATATAATATTTTAATGTAAAATCAAATAAAATAAGAAAAGAATATTGAAGTAGGCTAATACTACTGTGCACCTGGTGCACCCCATGATACAGTGCACCTAATTTCAGAAACGTACTCCCTCCGTCTCATGGTAACGTTGACGTTTGTTTTTTACGCGGAAATTAAGGAGTATAATATTTTAATGTATAGTGAGGTGAGAGAAATAATATTTAATGTAAAGTAGATATTTGTATTAATATTGTGTGTGAGTCCTAAATGAAATAATTAATTATTTTGTGTGAGCTCAATTTGATAAAAAAAGAAATGTAAATCTTAACTTGGGATAATCCCAAATGGAAAGTGTAAACCTTAACGTGGGACGGAGGTAGTATACAATTATGAATAAAAATATATACAATTATTCATAAAAATGTATACATTTTGTTAGTGAAATTTTTGTTAGTTTTTTAATGAAAATTGAGTGTAAAAAAATAGAAAAAGACTTGTATGAGACCGTCTCACAGATCTCCTTACGTGAAACGGATCTCTTTTGACCCAACTAATGATCCGCACAGTTATAAATAATCCCTCCAACCGCTTTCAAGGGTATTATTTTTCCATTTTAGGCATCCGCCTCCAAGGGTCTCATTTCTTTTTTTATCCACACACACTAAGTAATACAACTAAAAAATAGACTCACACCTCCACTAATATAACTACTCACTCCACATTAAATAACAATACTCATTAATCTCCATGTCCAATAATTAGTATAATCCTAGTTTGTTAGTCACGTACTCAACTTACCGTGCTGATATCTGGAGATCTGATTTTGTTTTTTATTTTATTTTTATTTATTAATTAAATAATTATTAAAACTTATTATTAATAAAAAAATGATAATATTTTAAATAAAAGTGATGTCTATTCAACAAAAAGTGACATTCATCCTTTCGAATCAAGAAAAAGTGATGTTCATCTAATTAAATTAAAAGTGCTTAAATTTCTAATTAAAATTATATATAATCAAATAAAAATTACATCTGTCCATTTGAATTATTTCAAAATTCTTCAAACAAATAAAAGTTATAACGTTTTTAATAAAAAGTTATAAGAAAAATCATGTTTATCTAATTATATTATTTCATGAATATTTTGCATGACAAATAATAAGTGATACACATAACCAATCATAAAAAAAGTGATAACAATTCAATTAAAATATTTCATCAGGAATTTACATGGCTAATAAAATGTGATAATAATTTTAATAAAAAAATGATACCTAATCAAGCATAGATCAATTTGAATTATTTCAAGATTCCTAGGAAGAGTAAAAAGTGATAACATTTACAATAAAAAGTGATACATATTCAAGGATAAGTGATATCTTTTTCAAATGAAATATTTCGAATAATTTATCTGAAGAATAAAAAGTGATAATATTTTTAATAAAATGTTATACTAAATAAAGGTAAAGTGATAACTATGTATTGAATCATTCATGTATGAATAAATTATAGAAAGAACAAATAATGATAATATTTTACTCCCTCCATCCACGGTCAATCTATCTATTTTACCATTTTGGGCCGTCCACTCTTAATATATCAATTTCCACTTTTAGATACATGTGACCCACTCACCCACTAATACAATTAAAATATGGGACCTACACACCTCATTAATACAACTACTCACTACACATTAAATAATAATACTCCTTAATCCACACGCAAAAAACAAACAGATAGATTGGAGATGGACGGAGAGAGTAATAAAAATGATATCTTATTAAAGAAAATAATATTTGTTTAATATAACTCTCATTAAAATAATATTAAATTAAATTTCGTATTTAATTATTTTTTAATTAAACAAAATTAAAATAAAATGATTTATTATAAAAAGTAACTGAAGAAAAAAATTACAGAAAAATAATAAAGAAGCAAGTGCGAGAGGAGGGGAGGGAATCATACGAGCGTGGGAGCGCTTTTTTTAAAAAATATGGGAAAAGTTAGAATTCGTCTCACAAAATGAGATCCGTGAGACTGTCTCACCCAAGACCTACCCAAAAAATATATAATTACTATTGTATAAAAAGTTATACACATATGGATACTAATTTTTTTTTATTGAAAAACTGAGTGTGAAAAAAATATACAATTATTAAGAAACATGTATACAATATATAATAAAAAAATATACAAATATGGGTGCACCGGATATCAACTCATTGAAGTATTCTTTCCTCTATTAAATATTTATGGAGCAATCTTGTATGAGATCATTTTACGCATTAGTAATTAGTTATCATTTTCTATTAAAAATGATATTTTTTTAAAAAAAACATTATCACTTTTTATTTATACTATAATTTGTTCATGAAATAGTTTACAGAACCATTATCACTTTTCATCAATTAATTATCGCTTTTATGCAATGTGAATCGGTTTCACGGTATAACCTTGTGGTCCCCATTTCTAATCCTATTATACTCTACGTATTGATATGATTTAAATTAAGGGAGAACCATAAAATTTCATTGTAAACTCGATTTATGGAAGAATAACTCCATTTTCATTATAAAAGGTTATCCCATGACACATCGGATCTTCTGCGCCATTTTGGTGTATCATCTTCTATGACACACGTTAAGTGATTGATACGTAAGAAGGGGAAATAAATCCAACCATTGCCCCTAGGGTTTAAGGTTTAGAGTATAGTTTATCTCTCCTACATGTCGTTTATCTAACGGTGTGACACAGGAGATGATGTGTCAAATGACACAGAAAATCCGATCCCATCCCATGAACATGCAGTGAGAACGTTTTGAGTGTGCATATTTGACTTATTTACCTAATTAGGTATAATTTGTTGATGTGTAATATTTTAAACTTTTAAAGATATTAATTCTTGTGTGCAACGTCCTGACACAAGGGTGCATTTCTTTTTTCACGTAGATTAAAAGATAAAAGCACTCTTTGTTATGGGATGTAGGAAGTACTTTACAACGTGAGGACAAAATTAATATTTTTTTAACAGACGAGGGAGAATCATTTGGTATATACGTGCTTGCCTATCATCAACAACAAATAACCATCACTAGATTGAGAAGATCTTCATATCAGATTATAAAATGTGTGAACGAACCTAGCTGTCTTTTACTTAAATTAACAATAATTAATTAGTTGGTGCATCCAACCATCACACAGATTGTAATATCTATATATCAGATTATGGCCAAGCTCAATGGGTCATATATGATATGATTTTATTTAATGAAATAGATTTGGTTGTTTATTTGTCAAAATTATTGTTTCCAAGTGAAATTATCGTTTCCACGAAATAGTTATAAATTTAATAAATAATTCTATATGATAATTCAAATGCAAGACAAATCTGGGGATTTTTGAAAGGATGATTAATTAAACTAATAAAACTATATTAAAATAATTAAACTAAGCAAAGAAATTAAATCACACTGAGAAAATGATTAAGAATTCAAGAATGGAGAATTGGTAATGCTCGGACAAACAGCTTAACTATATGACTAATTTATCTAGACCCAAATTAATTACCTGCAAATGTTTATCAGAGGATCTCTAAGCCTAGTTAAACCTCCTTGATCAGGTAGAATCTAACACTTATAATGAGCTGCAAATCCTAGGATCGATAAGGAATTAATTCTCTCTCCCTCTATAGGTACTTCATGTTGAATTCTATTAAAGGCTAGAGCACTAGACTTTCCTTTCTAGGTATGCAGTTGTTAACCTCTTTTGTCTCCTTATTAATTACTTAATAATGATATTTTACCAAGTAATTAATATTTCAAATTGATTGGCTAACATTCTAAGGAATTATAGGCCAATCCCATATGACTATCACAGGAAACAACAATTATTATGCAGAAATAAAGAATCCTATTAACTATCAATCAGTGATACTGTCAAGAATAATTAAAGGAATCAAAACTAAAAAACAGAATAAATTGAAGTCTCAAAATATCCTCTTCAATAAGTAAATAAACATTCTGCAGAGTAATAATTCTCCAAGTCTAAGGCAATGAAATCACATAGTCAAAACTTTTTAAAACCCTAACAATACTGATGAGAGTGTAAATTCATGTACTTTTTAGTCCAATTTAATACCTCTTTGAGTGTGTAACACAAATCTTTATACTTTGAATTATTATCGACTGAAGGTGCATGAGAGATATTTTGTTGTGTTTTGATAGGAAAAAGGATCAAGAACGCAAAGTTAGAATGAAAGATGAATTCGACCTACTTGCAAGCAAACAAACGTCCATTTTACATAATTGTTTTGTATATTTGTAGTGGTCCAAATTAGTTATATGATTTATGTTTAGAAAGTTATAGAAGAGAAGATTATTTTGACTCAAGAAACACCTCAATCGGATTTTAAAAAAGGAAGTTATGATCAAGACGGTGACGTCGAGCAAGCTGTTCCTGCTCAGCACGATGGTGCCACTTTTCAAGACTTTTTCTATCTTCAAATGTTAGAATTTCTATATGTTCTGATAAAAGTAGAAAGCCAAGGAAGAGACGATCGCGTGAGTGTAAAAATCACTCAAATTAGAGGTCAGATGAAAAAATTATGCTCAAAACCGTGGAGTCGCGCAGAATGTCAAAGCAAGCACGGCCGCGCGAGCGACTGCGTGCGCAGGGAACTCGTGGGGACGAACGCGGAGCAGTTTTCTTGCTCGTTTTCCACCGTGTAACACTGCCCATTGCCGTGCATGAAATTTTGACGCCCGTTTGCAGCCGTGCGAGAAGAACTCATTGCCCTATGACCGCCGTGCTTCAAGTTACACGCTGCCATGTGATGCACGCCACCATACGTGATTCGCTCGATGTCGTGTGTCAACCGTGTGAGGGTCGTGTAAGACGTGTGGGCCAATCCTTATTCGCCACGTCATCTATTTCTAGCCCAGGCCCATTCCATCCGTATAAATACTCCAATTCTGATTTTCACGAAAAGAGACCTCATTCACGCCTCCAGGCATACAGTGCCCTACCATACACTTCCAACTTTCCACCGGAGAGACGATCGGAGTTGTTACTTGGATCGGAGATGGAGATTCCGACGGAGATCGTGTCTAAAGAATCGGATTCCTCCAAAAGAGTTCTCTATCTTTAGTTATTTTCTTTGTTATTTTAGCATAATGGTTAGGGTTTTTGCATCTTGGTAATTTGCCCTCGTAATTCCATGGGCTAAATTTCTCTGTTGGTAATGTTAGAGCGTTAAGATAGTTTTGACTATGTGATTTGATTGCCCTAGACTTGAATTTTATTACTCTGTAGATTGTTTATTTGCATATTGAAGAGATATTTTGAGACTTCGTATTATTGTATTTTTGAGTTTTGATTCTTTTAATTATTATTGACGGTATCACTAATTGATAGTAAATATGATTATTAATTTCTACATAATAATTGTTGTTTTCTGTGATAGTCTTAGGGGATTGGCATATAATACCTAAGAGTGTTCGACAATCAATTTGGAATATTAATTACTTGGTAAAATATCATTATTAAATAATTGGTAAGGAGATAAAAAGGTTAATAATCGCGTATCTAGAAAGGGAAGTCTAATGCTCTAGCCTTTAATGGAATTTCGCATGAAGTACCTATAGAGGGAGAGAGAGTTAATTTCTTATTAATCCTAGTATTTTTAGCTCATTATTAGTGTTAGATCCTAACTGATCAAGGTGATTTAACTATGCTTAGTGATACTGTTGAGTGTGGAATTTCACGCATTTTAGGTCTCACATTACACCATTTTTGATAGAATGTAGCCATGATTTTGTGTAGAATTGCATAGTTTTTATATCTTGTATAATTAAGATGCTACTAAGGTGTTGAAAGGGTAAAACATAATCAAAAGTTCAAGTTGGAATGAAGAGTGAAAGTGTGAAGGAATGCTGAAAACACACGTCAAACTTGAGTAATTTTTCTGTATTTTTATAGAGCTTGAAACTAAAAGTCTGATATATTTTAGAAAGCTATAGAAGAGAGAATCGTTTTAGCATAAAGAACACTCCAATCAGATTTCAAACGAGAAAGTTATGATTAAAATGGTAAAGTCGCGCAAGCTGTTTATGTTCAGCACGACTGTTCCACTTTTCATGACTTGTTACAAATTCAAATATTAAGATTTCTATGAGTTCCTTATATGGATAGAATGTTAAGGAAGAGAGGATCGTATGAGCACAAAAATCACTCAAATCGGAGTCCGTATGAGGAAGTTATGCACAAAACGGTGAGATCGCGCAGTGCAGTCTTTGCAGCTCGGGAAGCCGCTCGGCTCGAATTGGACCCACCATGGTCGACCTTTGTGCTAAACTGGGGTCCAACAGAGCCAACACGACGTTCTTATTTAACCCATATGCCGCTCGGCAACTTCTAGGCACAGCTCTGCTCGAGCCGGGTTGTGAGTGGGGTCCAAATAGGGCCCAAATAACGTGGCAAATCACCCTGCATCAGCTTGAACCCCGCTCGGCTAGGCCCATACCCAGCTCGGGCCGAGCTGAGTGCCGAGCGGCCCAAAATTGGGCCAGACGAAAAATCCCTGCATTAGTTCTGGAAACAATTAGAGAGATCAAGACACAAATTGGAGAGAACCCATCCATAATTCATCAATTACACCTCCAACACCTTCATATCAGATTAACAACCTGATTTCATCATCCATCCACTTTCAAGAGGGTTTCAAGTGCTAATTGAGGGAGAATCGAGCAGTTGGAGAGACGGAGAAGGAACGCGAGACTACACTTACGCTAGGGTTTCATAATTCTTATATTTTTCTTTCTTTTACTTTGATTTTTGGTATGAATTGCTTAGCTATGAGTGTTGCTTGTGACCTCATGGACTAATTTTATATACAGTTCTAGGGTTTGATGTATTGATTTAATTGATCTGGGGATTTAGACCAAAGATTGGGATTTTATGCAGTTGATCTTTTGATTTTACTTATTTTATTCAGACTTGCTTATCTGCTTCGTAACGTCTTCATAGTATATTCATGACATCCACTATAATGCTTGGATTATTGTGTTAGCTTGTGTGCATTCATGATTGGTATTGTCTATCTATTAGGGATTGAAGTAGTTACGCTATAAACACTTTAATTCCATGAACTGCTAAATCAAATACTTGAACTGTTTAGTGAAACAATGCAATTAGACATTCAAGTAGGAAGTGCATAGAACCTTGTAGTAATTTCAGAAAATATCTTGTTAGTCGAACTTACCATCCGGAGGTATTGTTGCTTACTTTGATTAGTATCTAGGAATAAGGCTTGGTAATATTTGCGTACCTTAGGATTTATACCAGATTAGACTGTTAGTTTTGAATCGAATCATATTCGGTGGGATAGTGGGGATATGTGGTGTATTTTCAGTGAAACTGTATGAATGAGCAATCGTAAGTTTAATAACCTAAATTAATTGGTCAATACCTAATACCTTAGAACTGTTCGTCATCTCTTGGTTAAAACTTGCTTTTATTTTTATTACTTTTAATAATTCAGCTATTTAATATTTCAGTATTTTAGTTTATTAGTTCACAACAAACAGTGAAAATCGATTACTCAATTCTGATTAATTAGTAATTCATAGTAAAATAAATAATTAACTGTCTCAGTGGGATCGATAATTTAACTTGGGTGCTCGCTGCTACAATTGATATCCTTAAACTTGAGGATTAAATTGAAGTGCACAGAAAAAGCCTATCAGATACTCTTATAAACATCTGAAGATAATTAATTTGAGTCTAGATATATTAGTCACATAGTTAATCTGTTTGCCCGAGCATTACCAATTCTTCACTCTTGAACTTTTAAATCGTATTTTCTTGCATGATTTATTTTGTTTTATAATTAGTTTAATTATTTAAATTTAGTTTAATTAGTTTAATTAATTATCATCTCAACAAACCACCCCGGATTTATCTTGCATTTGAAATATCATATAATATTATTTATTAAATTTATAACTATCTCGTGGGAACGATAATTTCACTTGGTCACGCGCACTATAATCGATCCCTTACACTTGAGGGTGAAAGAAAATAGCGATCAAGTTCTTGGCTCCGCCTGTCGGGGATAGTTCGTAAATTTAAATTTAACTCTATTGTAATTTATTTTCTTGTTGGACGTTAAACTTTATTTTATTTGTGTTAATTTTATCTTTTAGCATTCTTGACTTTCTGCTTGAGAGCAGACAGAAGCTGCTAAGATGGAACAACAGGCCCGAATTATTATGAGAGAACAGTATAAGCTGAGACATACTGCTAATGCTGGAATAGGAGGACCAAACATCACCGCAGACAGTTTTGAACTGTCGTATGGACTGATTAGGATGGTGGAAAAACAGCAGTTCAGTGGGGGGCCACCAGAAAATCCCAATGAATATTTACATCTGTTTGATGAGTATGCTAGGACACAGAAGTAACGAGAGGTTCCAGATGATTCAATTCAAATGAGGCTTTTCCCATTTTTACTAACGAGGAAAGCCAAGGAATGGTATAAGAGCTTGCCTGCAGGATGTTGTGTTACTTGGGAGGACTTGGCGAATAAGTTTCTCAAAAAATACTTATCTCCAACCAAGAGCTTCTATGTGAAGAAAATGATAACTCAGTTCAGTTAAAGTCCTTTGGAAAGCTTTCATAAGGCATGGGAGAGATTCATGAAGCTGTTGCGCTGCTATCCCCAACATAGATTTTCAAAGGATACTTACTTTGGCTTTTTCTATCAAGGTCTGAAAGGTGATCAAGAGTGTTGGTAGACGCAACAGCAGGTGGATCATCCGAAACAACTAATGAGGGCGGAGCAACTTTAGATCAAATTACTCAAGTGGAACAACCGATTTGCAAGAATGAGATGTCAGCTCTGAATGATAGACTAGATGAGTTGAGTAAGAAGATTGATCTCTCATACAAGGAAATAGCAAGATAGAGAATGTAATGATGGTAAGAGAAGAATAGCAGACAGAGGATGTCAACTATGCTATGGGTCAGAATTTCCAAGAAGAGTATAGAAATAGGCAGAACTTTAGACTGAGTAACTTTCAAAGAGGGAGGAACGACCAAGGGAATTATCGAAATTTCTAGTATGGTGATTTTTAAGGTGGTTCTAACTTTAACAATCAAAGAATGAATTAAAATCTGACTTACTCAATCTCGAATAACGCAGCTGAGCCTCTTCTAGGTTTCTGTCAAGTTCAAAAATCTGCTGAAAGAAAAGCATCATTAGAGGATAAGATGGACATTAATTAGTATGAAAATCTGCGTATTTTAGAGTCCGATTTAGCATCATTAGATGGGGATTATATCCGTATTTGAGCATCTTGTGGTAGAATTGTATAAATTTGTATTTTAGATGCACGTGAGGTGTTATTTTATGTTTTCAGGTGGAAAATGAGGTGAAAAGAGCAGAAACGAAAGTCAGAAATAAAGTCAGAATGACGTCGGGAGAAGGAGGTGTCGACATAACTCGTGCCGGCCAGTGTGCCTAAGTCGTTCAGCACATGTTGCTGAGAGACGCCCGCACATGTCGCCGAGCACGAGCGCCGAAGTCGTCGAGATGCACGTGTCGTGCCGCCGAAGCCCGCTGAGGAATCCACAAGCCAAGCGCCCACACGACTCATACGGTAAGTGGCACGACTCGTGCCAGTTTCCAGCGTGGCCCATTTTTGTGTTTTCGTCGTTTTCTCGGTCCGTTTGAATTTTTAAAGTGAAAAAGTCCACTTTTAAGTCAGAATTCGTAAAGGATCAGTTCTCAACTATAAAATGAGTCCTTGGGGTGTTCCAAACCCTAACTCTTTATACTCTTTCATAATTCATCATCCTAATTCATCGTCAGTATTGCTTACTTGAGATGGAGAACAAGAAGGTTCAGAATCACGAAGGAGAGAACGGAGGATCGCACCATTCTTAGGGTTATTCTTATTCTTTCTTTCTTAATTTTGAATATGCTTTCATACCTAACCATGTGTGTTGCCTGTAACACCATGGGATAGCACTTCTTGGATAGCGCTAGGTTTGAAGGTTAAGTTGTTTTGAATTGATGATCTAGACTTAAGGTTGGATATCTACAGTATACTTATTCCTTTATTAATACTTTGATTTGAGACTTATATTTTGTCTTATATTATCTGTCCTTATTCATGGGTATGTCATTGTCCTATGCATGTTCATAATTATTGCTTGTGTCATACAAGAATTATATTTGTCAACCTGTTATGGGTAAGGGTGATCTAACCATATAACCTTTATTCATTAGAATAATTAATATTGGACACCTAATATATTTATTAATTACCATTCTGAAGGATTTGGTTTCTTAGATTGATAGGTGGGAACCGGGGATTAATTCTTAACTACCTATAAAGGGAAGTCATGTGCACTAACCTTTAATGAAATTTCGCATTAAGTACCTAGAAAGGGAGTAAGGAATATTCTTCTGCATCTGAGGGTTTGAACTAGATTTATGTGTTAAGTTTACTTTATAAAAGAGATTTAACATAGTTAAGTGATTTCTTTCATCAGAACTGCAGGGATTCTAACTGATTGTCTAGTGAATTGATTTGACCAATTTAACTGGATTTCCTAGTGCTATCTATCTTCTCTCTTGAAAACTTCCATATTTATTTTTATTTGCTATTTTATTATTTTTAGTAATTATTTTCTAAATCTTTAATTTTGGTAATTCTCTTAAAATACCCAGATCTGTCTTATAGTAGAATAGTCATAGATAGGTTAAATAGTAAGTCTAAAATTATCTTTTGAGTTCGATAATAGACTTGGTCACACCCTTATCTGCAACTGATTCCTTACACTTGGGGACACGCAAAAAGGTGAACATGCAAATGGCGCTGTTGCAGGGGATAATTCCCTGGGCTTTACTATTTAATTCTTTTTCTGTTTCATTTTATTTAGGACGTTAAAATTTTAATTGCTTTTATTTATTTATTTTTTTTATTTAGATCCAAACTATTCTAATCAGTTGCGTGAGTACAGGGCCCCAACTCCCATGCGAGACCAGTATAAGCTAAAGCATATCACGAATGCTGGATTGAATGGACCCGCAATCACTGCGGAGAATTTTGAGTTACCGTTTGGACTGATCCAAATGGTACAGGCACAATAGTTTAGTGGTAATCCTTTGGAGAATCCTAGTGAGCATCTGCAGTTATTTGATGAGTATGCAAGGATGTTGAAGCATAGGAATATTCCGGAGGATGCTATCAGAATTATACTTTTCCCATTCTCACTAATGGGGAAAGCCAAAGAGTGGTACAACAACCTTCCTGCAGGATGTTGTACTACATGGGAGCAGTTGGCAGATAAGTTCTTGAAAAATACTTCCCTCCTTCTAAGAGTTTTAAGGTTAAGCAAAAGATCACACCATTTAAACAAAGAGCCTTGGAGAGTTTTTATGAAGCATGGGAAAGGTTCAAGGAGCTACTGCGTTGTTGTCCACAACATGGATTTACAAAAGACACTTACTTAGGCTTTTTCTATCAAGGCCTAAGGAGTGAATCAAGAGTGTTGGTGAACGCGAAAGTAGGAGGATCAATCTTCAAAAAGTCAGCAGGTGAAGCAGAAGAGATCTTTGAGGAGATGGCAACTAACACATATGATTGTCCTATGGAGAGATCAGAAGGAGTCGCTTTTGATAAAGTGGCTAAAGTGGAAATTCAGGTCAATAGTAGTGAGCTATCAGAATTAAAGAGTCAACTCAGTGAGCTGCATAAGAAGATGAATCGTCTTGGACTAGGAAACAAAGGAGATGAAGCTAGAATGGATCAAGATGAAGATCATATGGAGGAAGCAAATTATGCTATGGGGTCAGAATTTTCAAGGAGATTACAGAAATAGATAGAATTTCAGACCTAGTAATCAATAATGGGTGAGGAATGACCAAGGAAATTCCAACTTCAACAATCAGAGAAGGAATGAAAATCTATCATATAGAAACCCAAGTAATGCAGTAGAACCTCCTTCAGGAATTGATCCAGCCTATAAGCTTATTGAAGGAAGAGCATCCATAGATGATGAATTGAAAGTGTTATTGAAGAATCAAGGGGATCAGATAAACTTGATGGTTAAGCTGATGATAACAATAAAGAACAAGCTAAAATCAGACAAAATGAGAATGAGAAAAAGCAGAAATAAACTGATATTGCTCTTGGAAAGTTACATGCTGCAGTGGGAAGATTAGAGCAGCAAGGTAAGTTCCTTTCTCAAACGGTGACAAATCCAAAAGAGCCCCTGAGGTGTGGAACACAGTATAAAGGTCCAAAATTGCCATCGGAGCAATCTGAAATTGAAACGGAGGTAAAAAAATCAAACAAGGACAAACATGATGGCGCTAACATGCCGCACGACTCGTGCAAAAAAAGGCACGACCCGTGCGGCCCTGAAATCAGCACACGGGGAGCATCGTGCCAGCCGAAGAAGGCCACTGTGAGCAGCACGACCGCCGAGGATAGCCGACATGATCAACGACACGACTCGTGCCTTGCCAAAAACTGTCGATTTGGGCAGGCACGACCTACGGCACGAGTCTAAGGAAATTCAACACGACCCGTGCCTCTTTCTAGCCAAAACATCAGGAATTCGTCCCAATCATCATATTGTCGAACTTGTCTAGAATAATTCCCAGGTCCCGAAAACTGCAGAAAAGTCGAAAGAACCTGAAGTTAAGTTGAAAAAGTGGCAGAAAGCTAAGGCAGAAAGAGCTGAAAAAGAAAAAAATAGAGGAGTTTAAGAAGGATATTTAGGGCATTCCAAAGACAAAATATCTAATTTCGTTTCCACAACAATTTTTGAAGAAAGGATTGGATGAAAAATTCAAGAAGTTTTTGGAGATGTTTAAGAAGATCCATATCAATATTCCTTTTGTAGAAGCTTTAGAAGAGATACCCAACTATGCAAGGTTCTTGAAGGATATTATATCTAAGAAGAGGAGTTTTACCGGAGATGAATCAGTGAATAAATAGAGAGTTGCGGATCTGTGATACAAAAGAAACTTCCTACGAAGTTGAAAGATCCGAGGAGCTTTACCATACCTTGTGAGATTGGACATGGACAAGCTAAGAGAGCCTTATGTGATTTGAGGGCTAATATTAATCTGATGCCACATTCCGTATTCAAAAAGCTTGGTTTTGGGGAGTTGAAGCCGACATCTGTAGCATTGCAGCTTGCTGATAGATCCCTAAACTACCAACGGGGGGTAGTTGAAGATGTCCTAGTGAAAGTGGGGAATTCATATTTTCAGTGGACTTCATTGTGCTAGACATGGAAGAAGAAGAAGATTACAAAGTTCCTCTAATTTTGGGAAGGCCGTTCCTTGCGACTGTAGGAGCAAACATTGATGTGAAGAAGGGGAACTGAAGTTGAAAGTTAATAATGACGAAGAAGTTGTCTTTTCACTTGAGAGAGTTATGAAGTGGCCTACTTGCAGAAGCATCAAAGAAGTAGAGGGAGCCATGGAGGAGAGCGTGCCTTTGATCCTGTCTAAGGATCCTGTTGAAAAAAGCCGAAGCAAACTTCTTGCTTTCTTTCTACTAATTTTAATGACAGGTTTGATGAGATCTCTAATGGATACATTGAATACTTACATAAATCTGATTGCAGGGATTTAGCAAGAAAGCTTAAGCCGACTACTGCGAGCCTCAAGGTTGCAAGTGCAAGAGAAACACCACATTTGAAGGTGGCGGAGGATGTTGTAGTTAAGGTTGAGAAGAAGGATGTCGACAGAGGAATAATAGATGATGCCTACTTGAAGCATCCTAATATGCCACCGGATACCAACAAATTTGAAAGCCCTTTCTCTCTTTCTTTATTTTGTGATCAATTTTATCCTGAGTTTGATCTTGATGGTTATAGGAATGATTCTGAAATTGAATGGAAGATTGACAGGAATGAGATGAGAAATCTTGAGAAAGGAGATTCTACTGATCATATGGTACCTAAAAAAGGTAAGGTGGAGAGTGTGGATGATAAAAGGGGGATAAAGTATTGAAAGGTGAAGATGAAAGAGAATCACCCTCTTAATCAGTAGTCTACATTTCTGCATTCCATCGTGACTCTCTGACATTAAACATGAGCACTTGTTGGGGGGCTTACCCTCCTATTTTATTGCTTTCATGTTTTTGTTTGGTGTAGGAGATTTTATTAGGTGCTTCTTCGCCTATGATTTTCACTTTTTGCAAACTTAGTTTCTCACTCAGTTTGAACTAAGTTTGGGGAGTAGACATGCATCTCAATGTCTTGAACCACTAAGGTAAGTTTTCTTTCACTTGTGTGTGATGCTTGAGGGTGCATCCCAATGTTTTGAAGCACCAAAGTAAGTTTTCATTCACTTGTGTGTGATGCTTGGAGGGTTGATTTTTTTTAGAATTTTTGGAATTTATTTCGAATGTTCGAATTTTTTTTGCAATTATCCAAGTGTTTTGTTTTGTCATGTTTAGTTTTCCTAGATTAAGTGTGATTAATTTGTTGAATTTTTTAGTTTTCCTGATGATATTACTGATGAATTAAGTGTATTTGAGCTTAACTTGGATGAAAATTCGAAGATATAGGTGAAAAGTTCTACAAAGTGCCCAGGTATAAAATTTAGAGGTGCACGACTCATGCCGTATAGGCGCATGAGTCGTGCCGAAGCTGATGGGACATAAATGCAAGGCTTGCCGCCCAACACTGGTGCTGGTGGCCGGCACGAGCTACTGAAAGAGAGTGCACGACCTGCTGAGAAATATGGCACGATTCGTGTCGTGTGGTGCAGCAGCACGCCAACTGTCGACAGGTAAGGTAGCACGACCCGTGCTATTTGCTGGCACGAGTCATGTCGAGGTCGTGCGTGGGTCTAGGTAAGTCTTTATATTCGAATTTTGGGTCAGTTTACACTTTTGAATTGTATTGGTGGATATTATGTGGAGTTTCTTTTCTAGTAGTTGAGGTATTTACGTTTGGGTTTCTGGTTGTGTGCTTATTATGATCTTATTTGTTAGATTTCTACCAGAAATTCACATGCTCTTGAAATTATTGAAGGGATTGTACTTAAGTTATATTGTAGTATGAAGTTCTATGTGTACTTGTGAGATATTGCTTATCATGAAGAGTGCTCTGTTACTTGTTAATAACCATTGAGCCTTTAAGTCAAGTACATAAACACATGATATTTCTTTCTGGTGAGTATCGTTCTATTGTGTGTGTTCTAGAACTTGCCTCTTGTCTTGCTTGAGACTACACGTTATGTTAGATGATAGGAGATGATTTAAGGACATCCTTGATTATTATGAGTCACTAAACTAAATAATTCCCTACCATATGATTGTTTATCTGTAGTTAGCCCCGTTGAACCTTAAAACTTCATTCTTTGGCGACCTATGAGAAATAACCATTTTGAGTATCTGAATGATTTTTTTAGCCTTGATTGTCCTTCTAGAAGATAATTAATGGCATTTCAAAGTGAGTTGATGGAGCTTGATAATAGCTTGGGAAGGAATGAAATTGGTATTGAGAAAAGTATTGCTTAATCTAGTACTCTATTGAAACAAACACCCTAGGGTAGTGCTCGAAACTGGTACTCTACAAAGGATGCGTGAGGTAGTGCTCAAAACTGGTACCTCAAGAGAAGAAGAAAAAAGAAGAAAGGAAAGCGTGTTCATGTTGTGCATGGAAGAGAAAAATCGAAGAGAAAAAGAGGATGATGTGTTTGAATTGAAGTGAGTAAGAAGAATAAAGATCAAGATTGGTCACTACCTGATTGATCCGAGTTTTGAGTCACTTATCCATATGTTTCCTACCCTTACCAAAGAGCCAACATTACATCCTAGTAAAGTCATTTTTGATCTCATTGCGAATCATACTTTAAGTGGTGGAGAGTTTGAGACGTTTGGCAAGTTTATGGTTACGCATGCACTTGAATTAACTTTGAGTGTAAACAATATACCCTATTAGTGTACATCTTTTATACTTGAGTGCGAGTGATATACTTCCTGTGAGAATAAGTTGATGGAGCATTCTAATTGGTAGTAATTGTCTTAACTTGTGTGCTATGAATGAATTATTGCATGTAATTAGAGTTGCATGACTGGAGTTAATGACAATTGTGTTGAATGGCCTAGTGTCGTATTCCTTGTTTTCCCTTAGATTTTCGCACTATCTTTCTTATTCTTTGTTCTTTTTTGTTGTTCGGGGACAAACAACATCTTAAGTTTGGGGGTTTGATTAGTGTGTAAATTTGCATATTTTAGAGTTTGATTAGCATCATTAGGTTGGGATTATATCCGTATTTGAGCATCTTGTTGTAGAATTATATAAATTTATATTTTAGATGCACGTGAGGTGTTATTTCGTGTTTTCAGGTGGAAAATGAGGTGAAAAGAGCAGAAAATGAAGTCAAAAATGAAGTCAGAATGACATCGCGAGATGGAGGTGCCGACACGACTCGTGTCGGCCAGTGTGCCTAAGTCGTGTCGCACATGTTGCCGAGAGATGCCCGTACATGTTGCTGAGCACGAGCGCCGAAGTCACCGAGATGCACGTGTCGTGCCGCCGAAGCCCGCTGAGGAATCCGCACGCTAAGTGCCCGCACAACTTGTATGATAGGTGGCACGACTCATGCCAATTTTCAGCGTGGCAGAATTCATGAAGGATCAGTTCTCAACTATAAAAGGAGTCATTGGGGTGTTCCATTCCCTAACTCTTCATACCCTTTCATAATTCATCATCCCATTCACCCATCCCGGAGAGTTCGTCAGTATTGCTAACTTGAGAAGGAGAACAAGAAGGTTCAGAATCACGGAGGAGAAAACGGAGGATCACACCATTCTTAGGGTTATTCTTATTCTTTCTTTCTTAATTTTGAATGTGCTTTCATACCTAACCATGTGTGTTGCCTGTAACACCATGAGATAACTTTTCATAGGATGATTGCATATGTAGGTTAACTCTAGGAATACGATTAATGATGTATGTAGCTGTAGAAATGGCGTAAGGTAGTATTAAAGAGGCATTGAGGCACCATGAAGAAAAGCAAGTCATGTGTTAAGTATATGGCGATGTCGCCGTTCTGATGCACCATTGTGTTCAGGAGTATGAGGAGGTGTGGTTAGGTGAGTGATGCCATGTTGTGTTAAGAAAGGGCGCAAGGCAATGTACTCACCACCATTATCAGAATACAATGTGCGAATGCGAGTATTATGATAATTTCAACCAAGACATTGAAGGCAATAAATGTGGGAAGGACATCAGACTTGCATTTGAGAGGATATAACCAAATATATTTATAACCATCATAGGACATTACTGGTGAGGTCCAAACATCAGAAAATAATAATTCAATAGGCATATTAGATTACAAGGATGACTCATCAAACGAGAGTTTATGACTCTTTATGCACTTGCAGGAATTACAACAAAATTAAAAGAATTCAAGACAGGTAAATAATTGTTAGACAAAACATGAGAAAGTATTTTTGAGGAGGGATGACCTAGACGAGTATGCCACAAGATAGTAGAGTGACGAGAAGAAGTGAGGGCATGTGGAAGAGTAGCGGACGGCCAAACATACAATCCATCAACGCGCGGCCCCTGCAGAAGAACCACCCCTGACTGTCGATCCTTCACCAGAAAAAGAGAAGAAGAGAAAAAAATATCAATGTTATTCTGCTGGCAAAGCTGAGAGACTGAAATAAGATTTTTGGACATGTTAGGAACAAATTGAGAATCATGGAGTTCAAAGTGAGAAGAGTGGGGAAGGAAAGACATCCTGTATGAGAGATTAATAATGATGCAGCATCACCAATAATTATATGATCAGTTCCCTCGTAAGGAGAATAAAATAATAGATTGGCCAAATCGGTGGTAATATGGTGGGAGGCGCCCGAGTCTAGCACCAAACCAGGCTGCGAAGGAGTAGAGACAGCCGAGTGAGTGGATGGCGAATAGTAAGCTGGTTGATCAAGTATTCGAGCAGGAAGAACATTTGTTTACGGAGGCAAATCGGGACAGCGATGAGCCGAGTGGCCTTGAACACCACATAACTGGCAGCGCCCCTGATACGCAGGACGTGCGTGAGGTGTGGTGTTAGATTGAGTTGTTCAATAAGGGGCACGATTGGTCGTGCCAGTTTGTCGCTGGTTGGAGCGTCCTGTAGGGGGCTGAGGGACGACGTCCAGTGGAAGCAACAAATGCAGTTGCTGGTGGCACTATCGAAGCGGGCTACTGACTTTCTAACTGTGCTTCAATACTTAGAAGTTTCTCATGTAATTCATCAAAGGAAATTGGAGAGTCTCGGGCTTGTATGGCAAGTCCAATTTCCTTGTATGAATCATCTAGTCCATCGAGAACTTTCAGAACAAGATCCTCCAGATCAATGGGCACCCCCAATAAAGAAAGATCATCAACAACTCCCTTTATTTCAAGCATAAAATCTGTGATAGATTTCGTACCTTTAATCGGATTATGAATTCGATTCCTGAGAGTGAGAATACGGCCCCTAGAAGATTTGTCATAGATCGAAGCAAGAGTTGTCCATGCTTGATGAGAGGTGGTGGCAGAAGCGATGAACGAGATCATCGTCGACGTAATGGAGCCGATCAGCACGCTTAAGATCAACTGATGTTGGCGTGCCAGTATGCATAGTAGGGGTTTGGAGCAGGGGACTACAACAAAATAGTTCTTATGTAACATGTAAAAAATATTGCCTAATGAATACATAATGTTACTACACATAATAAGCAACACTTTATGTGTGTCATTGTTGCTTGTGCAGCTTAAAGTCTTACGTTACACATTTTTACTTTATAGTAACACTTTAAGTTTTAAGATTTCAAGTGTTACATTTAATTATAACACTTTAAGATTGTTACTTATGACTCTTTATGTAACATTTTATTAATAAATCGTAACAGTATTTTAGTAACACTTTTAAATATAATATAACATATTAATAAATCATTTGTATCACTTTTCATTACATAATGTAACACTCTTTAAGTAAATAAATTACACTTCAAAATATCTAATATGACACATTTATTTAATTAAGTAACACCTATAGACATATTATTACATGCTGGCATATATATAATACATCAAAATTTTATTTATTATTCTAAAATTGATAAATATATTTTAAACTATAATTTTATAAAGTACAAGTACAAAAGTACAAGATAATACAAAGGCTCTCGACTTGAATGAATGACTAAAGCTATGTCTAGTATAAGTATAAGAAACCAAATATGCAAACTCTAAATTAAATTCCTAAGCCAATTAACAAACAAAATAAATATATTGCTTCGTTTCTACCCTCTACACTATGAAAAATGGTGGCTACATACGTCCCCAAGCAGATGTAATTCTTCTAGGGCATATCCTTCCTTTCTGCAGCCTTTTGAAAACGACTGCAAGGATTCAAGTTACAATACTTGTCCACCATGCACTACAAGATATTTGCAAAATAATAGCAAAACATATACCTTAAATACCAGCAAAGATCTCAAATAAAAGCATGTATTAGCAAGTTCCATACCTTAACATAGAAAATTATAGCAAAATACCATCAAATCACAAAATGGCACAAGATACCAAATAATGACCATATATACATCTAAACTACCTGCAAAGATATCAAAATATAAGTATGTACCAGCAAGTACCTACTTAAGTCACATGTATGCAAGACAAATATCCTAGTTCATATTTTCTTGGAGAAGATCGTCCATTAACTAATTAATGTTCAAGATCTTGAAATTCATTTTCAATTCCTTGGTCACTTTTTTCGTGGTCAACATCGTGGTTTGCTTCATCTCCATCTTTGTCATTCTAAAAACAGAAAACGCACAATAACAACCCAATAAAATGAAAAAAAGTCAAAGAAAAAGCTTATCAGACATATTAGGATACAAATTTCACATTAAAAAAAGAATAAATCAAATTCCTTTTCTAAAAGAATTAAAAAAATAAAAAATATCTTCAAAATGTAGTTACCTAACACTAATTCAATGGATCTTTGAATGATGGAGAGATACGAGTAATCACATCAGCAGGAAGAACTTGTTGTAACATATGCATTATTTCAGCCACAGGGTCTTTCATAATCTGGGCTTTGTATGGCTGCAAAAATTCTTCAGGAATAATCCTACCGGACTCCAATGGTTTTTTTACTCTCTCGGCAACCCTGCTTGAAAGTGTACAACTATCCACCTTCTCCATCTAATATTTTAACATAATCAATAGTTTTTTTTATGAAAATATCTGCAGAGAATAAGCACATGTCTAACTATGGTACTATATACATAACTTACAATTTTATCTTCACTTAAATCACATGATGTCTTGTACTTTCGATCTGGATGTCTTTTACGAGTTTCTCTATACATTATTGCTTTTGAAGGTGGTTTCATTTCAACTTGTTCCTGTCACAATAAGTTTTGAGATTATACAAAACTTAATTATTGTATATAGTCTAGCAAATAAAACTTACATAGAATTGAAAAATATATGCGATTAAATCATGTGTGTGTATACTTTTAATGATTTTTGTAGAAGAATCTAAACAAAAGGTTGAAAAAGATGAAGATATTGGCATAATACAACTCCAACACCGCACTCAAAGTTACAGATTGGTATAATGCAACCCCCACTACAGATCATGTACGCAAATTACAGAGAAAATATTTACATGTCAATATTATATGAATATAAGAAGTATCATATATATTTACCAGCTCATGGCGTATTCTTGCAAACGAAATAGGACCCGCAGTATGCCTATCTTTAACTTGACTATCTCAGATTTTTTTTCTTTTTTACACTAATGTCTGCATGTAGAACACATTCTAATTAAAAAGTTGTCCAAAATGAAATTTTAATTGAAACTAAATCATCGTATATTATAAGATTGTTACTATTAAAGAGGGTGAAAATGAAAAATAATTATTTATTATCAATTTGTTAAATTAACAGACTCATGAATTAGAATAAGGTTATTCCAATATTAAACTAGAAAAAGGGTGGAACAAATACCTTAATGACTTTTTGATCCCAATACTTTAACAAATCTGCAAAATGCAACTTTAGAATTGAACTTGGTCGGTTTTTCCATCTATCAATCATAGTCTTGTAGCCTTTGTAATGCTTCTTTTTTATTCGTCACTTGTAATTACGCCAAAGAGCTCCAACTGACTGCAGCACATAATCCTTTCCGTCATCTGCTATGATGAATTTTTTCTACACGTATATGATATCATATGATTAAGGTTAGCTACTATGTATAATTAATAGAGTTCGAAAAAGAAGTAAGGTTAAAGTTTTATTTGAAACGTACTATAAATATATAATTAATGCTACAATGTAACTACCAATTAATACTATGGTTTGCATAGATTAAAATTTCATAACTTCACATAATCCTAAATATCATCCTTGTTAGAAACTTGGTGTCAATTATGCTTATTAAGTGGCGCAAGATCAGAAGATCGAGCTAATAATACCAAGAAACGACTAAATTGATCCAAAGTCGTCTTATCTGGTCCAATTGGCTGACCATGTTCATCCAAAAATTATAAGCTTTTGGCTATTCATTGACCATCCACAAACTTCTTATTGCAGATTTTTTGTCTTTTCGCATCTACAGAACTCATTGCTTCATAAATAAGCAAGAGTTTTAATCCTAATCTCCTTCATCTTTATTTTATTTTCTTTAATCCTCATCAACCTCTGATTCTCATACTCTATCTTAAGCATGTAAAATTTATGAACACATTATAAAAGTTCATGTAAAACATTTAAAAGATTTTTTTTAAAAAAAATCCAAGTCAACACTCA
Source organism: Pogostemon cablin (assembly GCA_023678885.1). NCBI lineage: Eukaryota > Viridiplantae > Streptophyta > Magnoliopsida > Lamiales > Lamiaceae > Pogostemon > Pogostemon cablin. The sequence goes on from CM042960.1 coordinate 11,026,643, forward strand.
AAAGAAGTATTATACGTCATTGATATAAAAAATAGATCTCACATCAGATGCGACAAAACATAACAAACATTGCACTACTCTAATCATATTTTACCAAAGACAAATCACATTTCTCAAAATCCTAATGATAGATATAAATGATATGTAAATCCATAATATTGAAAAAAAGAAAGAGAGAATGATTTACCTAAAGAGGTGGGTTCGCCTCATCATCACCAAAAAGATTTGAACTGTGACGACCAGCCATGACAACCGTGTCTCTTCAGCAAAAGATCATAATTAAGCAACTGCATAATAGTTAAATTTATAAAGCACTAACAGCTAACTAATGAAAGGAAATATGGAGTAGCTCTAAGTGAGAAAAAGGCTGCTTGCTAACTTTCTTTTCGACTGAGATCTTGATTCAAAGGCCAGTGAAAAAACCATTTATTGTATTGGAGGTTGGAACACGGTAAGCCCTAGTTCCTAACTTTTGAGATCTTTGCATATATCAACTAAAAGAAAAGTGAGCCTATTGCATCTCTACATATCTCTAAAATATTTAATTTCTATTGAAACCCTGTGAAATCATGTCAATTCCCTTGAAATTTTACTGCTCAATTACTGTATCTAATTCTATTGGCGGTCAAATATTTTATTTTATTTAATTGAGTCACTTTGGTTCTACCAAACCATTTTGTAGAACTTTTCGACTTCCTCTAATTAAATAATATATGTTGTTCCTTTTAATTAATATTTATATGTTGTTCATTTTAATTAATATATATGTAGCTCCCTTTTCAGATAATAATGTTTTTTTATTTATTTTTACAATTATTTTTTTAATTTTTATTATATATAATACCATTATACCCGAAACTCTTAATTCTAAGGGTGAAATATACACTAAACCACAATGTTAAATTACAATTTTATGCTAAATTTTAGGGAGTCATATACTCTAACTCTAATATGATGGAATTATAATTATACCCTAAACCCTAAAATTTATAGGTAAAATATAAGCTAAATTATAAATATGAAATTACAATTATACCTTTAGAATTAAATTAGAATTGAACTCTAAGAATTGGGATGGGTGTTGACAAAATTCATTTCTAAAATTTAATTTAATAAATAAAAATAAAAAGGGTAGGTCTTGTGGGGGACCATCACGTGAGACTATTTTTCATTTTTTAAAATAGTTATCACTTTCGTTATAAATCGTGATCACTTTCGCTACAAAATGTTATCACTTTTTATTTACACTATAAATTGTTCATAAAAGAGCATTATCACTTTTCATTAATTTACTATCACTTTCCTCCATAAAAGTTATCACTTTTTGACCGTCTCACGTAAGCCCTTACGTGAGACGGTCTCACACAAGTCTTTGCCAAATAAAAATGGTTCTACACAAGTTATTATCTTTATACATATAAATATTAAAAAATTAGAATTTGGATAAATCTCGTGTGAAACAGTCTCACGTAAGATTATTTTATACATTTTAAATTAGTTATCACTTTAGCTATATACACTGTTATCACTTTTCATTTATGCTATAAATTATTTATAAAATAACATTATAACTTTTCACTAATTGAGTATCACATTTTATCCGTCTCATATAAATCCCTACTTGAGATGATCTCACACGAGTATTTACCTTTAAATTTTACATATTTCTTCGAATGAAAGCAATGGATTTTTAAAAAAGAAAATGACTTAATTATCATTGGTTAAAACTAATTTAACATCCCTTTTTGTATTCAAAAATTCTTTTGATTTGATTTGATTTCAATTTTAAATGGGTTTTAAGATTTTTATTATTTCTAAAGAAAATATAGTATGTAATTTAACCATCAATCTAAAGAATAACTCCACCCTCACATAGAATTATTTACGCATTTTTTATTTTGGGCGTTTCATAAAAATATTTATATTTTCCTTTATAATAAATGAGATTTACACCAAACATGTAAATATCTTAATGGGGCACACAACACTACACTAATACAACTATCCACTATATATTAGAATATCATTTCTCTTACCTCAACATATATTAAAATATTATAATTCTTAATCTCTGTATAAAAAATAAACGTAAATCTTTTTTAGGGAGGAGAGAGTATGAATTATTAAAGATGTAATTTAACATTTAATAGTGTTAATTGTGAGATTATTTTATATTTTTGTAATTAATAATCACTTTTTATTAATAATATTATCACTTATTTTTCATAATATTATCATTTTTCATATTGAAACTTTTAAGGTGACAAGTAAAATGTGATAATTTTTTTAATAAAAAGTGACAAAGAAAAGTGATATTCATCATCTAATTAAATTATTTCCGAATAATTTAATAATTGAATAAAAAATGATAATATTTTTAACAAAAGTAATATTTAATCAAATATAAGTAAATTCCGTCCAATTAAATTATTTCATGATTAATTTGTACTCCCTTCGTCCATCCTTAATATATCAATTTTTCTATTTGGGACCGTTCACTCTCAATCTATCAAATTTCCTCTTTTAAACATATGAGACACACACCCTCCACTAATACATAGAGCTGTCAGAATGGGTTGGTGGGGCGGTTAAACCCATAACCCACCTTTTGATGGGCTCAAGTAGAGCGGACCCTGATGAGACGGGCTATGGTGGGGCGGGCCGCGGGTTAGCCCACGCTCTATCACCCCCTATCCACATATGACTTATACATCTCTCACCCACCTATCACTCACCCCCCCGACCCATCCACTCACCCACCCCCATCCCCCGCACCCACCCCATTCCCTCACCTATCACCCACCAGACCCATCCACTCACCCACCCCCATCCCCCGCACCCACCCCATTCCCTCACCTATCACCCACCAATTTTTTTTTTAAATATTTTAGATTTTAATATGTATTGAGGAGAGAGAAATGATATTTATTATTAATATAACTACCCACTATACATAAATAATAATACTCATTAATTCATATGTAAAATTCAAATGGATATGGATATATTAACAAAGGAGGGAGTAAGAGGGATAAGAGTGATAAATTTTTATATAAAATAAAATGATATAGTATGAGTAATTAAAGTTATTAATGAAATTTTAAGAGTTAATTTTTTTAAGATTTTAAAACATAAAATGTATGTAAGTAAGATCATTAAAATTTTAATTAATTATTAACATATATAGTTACTAATGTGGATAAAAAAACAAAGAGAAAAAAAAGGAAAATAAAGCAAACAAAATAGGGCTTGAACGCCACTTTCAGCAACATCATCTTTTCAGCTTCTCAAGAATTAGATCTCTGTAAACTTTGAGAATGGAATAAACCCTTTTGTGTAAACAGGAAAAATCAATCTAAACTATAAAATAAAATCGGAATTCACCCTTCTGCTTCTATTTCTAGTATCACCTATTCACCTCTACTCAGAATACTTGCTCTCTGCTCTAGCAACACTAAAGGTATATTATGGATACTTTTCTACTTTATTCTTATTTGATGTGGTCAAGCAATTTAAGTAGTATTAAGTAATCAATATTACATTAGACGAGTGGATCTATTGCCAGATGGCTTAACATTTAGTAATACTATGATTACAGTTGTTGATTTAAGAAATATATGAGAGAAACAGAGAGGGAAAAAAAAGCACTGGAATAATTAGATATATTTTTTTAATTCCATTATTTAATTCGATGACTTTTGTTGGTAATCCTAAACTATAGTTTTCCTCTTGTTAAGATTAAATACATGGATGGTGAATCGAGCAGTTGAACCAAACTCTCACAATCTAGTAATGAGTATGCTAAAGCAGTGGAGGATTACCTTGATCATGCCTTTTCAACTCAATAGAGATATGGTGTACAATCATTTGACTGCCAATGGAATCGGTTTGGATGTTAAAAAATGGGATGAGAAAGACATATTTGCAATGCCAAATACAACAAGGGATTCTAATGACTGTAGATCAAATACGGGTGATAATATAGAAATTTTGTTACATGATACTCACCGTGATTTGTTTGAAAAGTTATCAACTCAACAACAAGGATTCCATGAAGATATTCAAGAAGATTTTAATGAGGAGGCCAAGAAGTTCTTTAAGCTAGTTGAAGATGGCAAACAAGAGGTATTTCATTGTTAGACTATACTTGTTCAACTGTGTACATGGGCTGAGCAATACAGGTTTTCATGATCTTCTTGAGATTATCCAAGAACTGATTCCAGAAGCTAAATTGCCAAAATCTTTTAATGAGGCAAGAAAATTGGTGAAGGACTTGGGTCTTGATTATCAAAAAATTGATGCATGTCGCAATGATTGAATACTTTTTTGGAAAGAAAATGAAGGTGCATCAACATGCCATGTTTGTCATGCTTCAAGGTGGAAAGAGATTGATAAAAAGGAAGAAGAAGATAAATTCATATCAACATGCTCGGCGAATTCCGAAAAAAGTAGTTTGGCATTTCCCCTTAAAAACTAGGCTTCAAAGGTTGTATATGTGTTCCGAAACAGCAAATCACATGAAGTGGCATGATGAGAAGAGGCCTAGAGATGGAAACCTAAGACACCCAGCAGATGGGAAGACATGGATTGATTTTAATTCTTTGTACACATTTCGCTAAAGATTCTCGTAATGTGTGACTCGGTCTTGCAAGTGATGGATTTAATCCATTTCGAACCATGAACACCTCACACATTACATGGCCTGTTGTTCTAATTAACTACAACCTACCACCATGGTTGTTTACAAAGCCAGAATATATGATATTATCATTGATTATTCCAGTGCCTCACTCACCCGGGAATAACATCGATGTTTACTTCATGTCACAAACCAATTAAGGTTGCAATATTAGATATATTTCTTCATGTCTTTCCACCGTAGAGTACATACGGTAAATAAAGAGGCTCAAGGCCCACAATCCCAGCCCTAATTCTAATGGTAATTCTAATTACCATTATGATAGGAAACTAATTCCTTCTTGACTAATTAACCTAAATTAAGGAAATATTTGACTAAAATAACTTATTCCTTGCACTCTATCAATGCTGCCGTCTCCAAACAGCATTGACCTCAAGGCTGCAAATTTTAAAAAATGACCCAACGATCAACCATATTCCTCCTTTTCAATGGTGTCCAATAGAGATGATTGGACCTCCTCGTTGAATCCCTCCGTCTCGGGAAGGAGCAGAATGCGCAATTGTTTGGCAGCACACCTATGTTGTGGCCCCCTAAGGTTGGCCACATCTGTAATATATTCCCTTGGCACGATAGCCACGGGCCTCCTCCACTGTTAAGTGACGAGTATTGTTGTGTTGTCGTGGCCTGGAGTGATTTGGAGGGTTCGATTGTTAGGATGGTAGAGAGGCTGTAACTGGCTGAGGACCAGGCTATTGATCAGGTTGAAAAATAAGAGGGTGCAGTTGTTGTTAGCATCCCAGAATGATGGTTTGGTTGAGTAGTCCGAGGGTTCTAAGAACCGATTTAGGCGCCTAGCTGCCGCGATGGCTGAATGAATATCAATGGATTCCGGATCAGATATGCATTCCCGAATCGCAGGTTTGAGGCCCCCAAAAACATCCCAAGATACTGATCGGTAGGCAAACTCGGAAGTTGAGCCACACACTCCTCGAACAAAGCCAAGTAGTCTTCTAACGAGCCTATCTGCCGGGTCGTGTGCATTGCCTCATACACATTTCTAGCAGATGAGTCATCAAAACATTCGATTAACTCACGAGTAAATTGCTCCCACATGTTCGTTGGTTTACGGCTCATTGCCCATTGGGCCCAATACATAGCACGGCCTGACATTGCAATTAGGGCTAATGGTACCCTCTCGTTTATTACCATCTTGTGCTCCAAAGAATATTGTTCCTCCTGGGCTAGCCAGGCCAGCGGATCAGACCCATCGAACATGGGTAATTTCCGACTCTTCACTGCAAAAAACCTGGAGAAAGTTATTGCCCTGGCGCACCGCTTGGGTCAAGTGTCAATCCAATCACCCCGGTGTCAGATGGAGGAACGTGTGACGACGTTCCGGTGTCCTGATGGTCTACCAAGGCTGCTGCAAGTTGTGCGAGTTGTTTGGACAACTCGGTAATGGATGCACGCTGGGAGCGATCTGATCGGTCACGACGGACTGAAACTCGCTTAGTGATTTCTCCACCGATTCGAGTCTCTCTTTTTCTGTCATGGAGCGGGTGTTCGTCATGGAGGCAAAGTAAGGGCAGGTCAGAATAATTGATAGAATACACACGCACAGAACTAAATGAAAACATGAAAATAATCCCTCGAAGAGGGCCACAGAGTTTACCTCTGTCACAAACCAATTAAGGTTGCAATATTGGATATATTTCTTCATGTCTTTCCACCGTAGAGTACATATGGTATATAAAGAGGCTCAAGCCCATAATCCCAGCCCTAATTCTAATGGTAATTCTAATATCTTACAGATATTAATTTCATTATAGTTATTTTTAGCTTCTATTGCTATTGTCTCTTCATTCAGTCATATCTTACAGATTATTTTGTAAAAGAATATTAGATGAGTATGGCTGATTCTTTGCTTCAACGAGGCCACCTATTTGGTCCTCTTCTTTTGTAACCACCTGTCTATCTCATCTTATGATCATGTTCTTGATCATACTTTTCTTTTATTTTCTTGTACTTTTTTCCTTTTCTCTTTTAATAATATTATATATATATATATATATATATATATATATAATTAAAGAGTTGGCATACTCTTTAAAAAAATTACGGTACTAAAATTGTTAGTTTAATGCGTTGCATTTAAGTGATACATATTTAAATGTTTTACATTCAAACAATAAATAAAAATAAAATGTAATAAAAGTGTTACTTGAATATTAAAATAAAAAGGTGTTACATGAAGTGTTACTTATCTAAATGTGTTACATTCAAATGATAAATAAAAACAAAATATATAAAAAGTGTTACATAAATGTTACAATAAAAAAAAAATGTTACATAAAGTAAGTTGCATAAATATGTTACAGTTAACTGTTACGTAAGAGATATTTTGTTGTAGTGGGTTGTTGATGGTGATGGTCTTGGCAGGGCAGGGATAGGTCCGTCAACAAATCGGAACAGATCGTAGCCGGAGAAGAGTGTTCGCATTTGAAAACTCCACGCTACATAGTTCGCCGATGTGAGTTTGAGTGGGGCTTCAGATGTGGTGTTGAAGGCCACAAGGATAGGCGGGGCATCTGATGTGGTGGCTGTGATGTTGCTTTCGTCAACAGCCATGGTGAATGACGAAAGAAGAAATCAAGGGCTGAGAGGATTGTGGAGGATAAGGAAGGCGTTAGCCAATTAGGCTCTAGTTACCATATAGAAGATAGAGTGAAAAGATAATTATATTGATAATACTGGAGAAGATATATACAGATTACAACAACTAAAAAATATAGACAACAATCGATGTTGGACTAACTAAATACAATATCCCTAATGTACAGATTACAATAATCAAAGAATATATGCGACAACCGATGTGGGACTAACCAAATAGAATATTCTCTAATAGCGTGCTCATCTTAATATACGTCATGTAGTGTAATACCCCAAACATTTTTAATTATTTTTAACACTATTTTCATAATGTTACTAATATAATTTGTTTAGCTTCTAAAAAAATTTACAGAAAGAAGTGACGGAGACATCCAAAGTTCAACCACACTCCTAGCTCCAATAAAATAAGAAGAATACTATTTTGAATTAAATAAAGAACAGTAAAATACGCAAAATATTTTTACTAACTTATATAATAATAATAATAATAATAATAATAATAATGATGATGATCATAATGAACAAGTAGATAATAATTATAAGTGTATAAATAAATATATATATTAATAATAATAAATAAATAAATGGATAACTAATTCTAGAAAAAAATAAAATAATAATAGTAATTCCAAAGCTAGTAACTAGGATTGTACGGCTAGAGAAATTTTCCCTTCTTTGACTGAAGACTAACGAGCCACACACACTTGCAGCTACAATAGGTGAAAATTTTTGCCTATAAATATGACCCCTCATTTGGTAACTTTTCACCCCAAGATTTGGTAATATATTCATACGCCTTTTCTTCAAAAAGTCTTTTTGGTTGCCTAAAATATATGTTTGTGTGTGTAAGCCACAATATTTTAGTATTATACATATCATCATTTTATGATTTAAAATAAAGTTCATGACTCTGACCTAATCATAAAATAAATGCATATTTTTATTATTACTATTATACTTTATTATATTATTATTATCGTCATTTTATGATTTAAAAGGAAGACTAAGCCTCTAACCTAATCATAAAATAATTGTACAAATTTTTATTTTTGTACTATAATCACTATCATACTTTTATTATTATCATTATTATTAAATTTTATATTATAAAAATTCTTATAATTTCAATCACTGTTATATTATTACTATCATTATTATCATCATTTTATGATTTAAAATGAAGGTCTAACCTCCAACCTAATCATAAGATGATGGTACCAATTTATATTAATATTATTATTACTCATTTCACTATTTTTTTTATCACACTATTATTAAGAATAATGTTTATAATATAAAAGGAAAATGATAAATTTTCTTTCCTACTTAATTAATTATGGGTACAAGTTTTTAAATAAATTATTTGTGCTAGGTGAAGTGTTTGTGAACGGGAAGTCGAATCAATCTTCCACTCAAGTTGTAACACGGTATTTTAAGTGAACCAAAGGTGGGTAAAAATGTTTGAAAATAATTGGATGTTATTGTTGGTTTGCATATGAAGTATGCTTAATTCTTCTCTTATGGTAGTGGCCGTATGAGTCATGAATTTTATGGTTGCGATTGACTAGTCGTGACAATGGTAGTAGTCGATGGGCTATGAAACATGGTAGTGATTAATTTTCGGATTGTCATAAAAAAGAGTAATCATATCATTATATATTTACTGATTAACATTCTGTCAAAATTACCCACTGGGATTTTAATCACACATTTTCAAACAATAAATTTCAGGTCAATGATTGGGACATGTGGACTGCAGCAACACATGACATTCTATGTGGTTCCCACTATAAATTCTAATTATATATTTATAAAAGTGCAAAGACTATAATTTTTCAAATGATGGTTTCTTAATGAAAATTTTAATATATGTATGTATACATTAAATTTTATTATTAACATTATATTATTACGCTTTTATAAAAATAATTTCAAAAGTTATAAATTATATTTTCCCCCTTTAAAATATTTTGTTAAAATATTAACTAAGTCTGTGATGATATTTTCTGTTCATTAATAGTACTTCGATTTCAATAAAAATGGGAGAGGAAATTTTTGTTGGGGTCGGGGTACTACAGAGTGGTATCGGAGCTATGGTTTATAACATCCTTGAAAATATATACAAGTATACTTATAGAATATATTTAATTAACAACTAAAACACTTTAAAAAGATTCACGGAGAACCATGACATGTCAGCAGATAGTGCTCGGAAAATTTTTTTTGGAGAAGGAAAAATTATAAAGTGTTTCTAAAATAAAAAAATGAAATTTTGTCCCTTTTGGAATGGAACCCCACGGAAACTTGATTGTTGGACTAAATCAGACCTGTGCCCAACATGGGACGAAAACTTTAAGAAACTATGTTGATCGAGTCCTAAATCTTAGGATCGCTACATGGAAACAAGGATTAATAGAAGAAGACTTTGATGCAGCGATGCGCCTGAAAGAAACTGTCTCCACCAAATACAGGGCAGTTGCACAGATACTATTTGATAACCTCACCACGATGAATCCAGCTGGGGAATCAATGATTGACTATGCCAAATATACAAGGACACTAATTAAGGCGGCAGAAGGGATGATAGATGTATAAAAATTGGCAACAAAATGGGAGACAGAAGCACGAAAAAGAGATGCCAAGGCTTATCAGTGGGAACAAAAGGTTATAGAGCACGAGAGGCGAGCAAATGATTATAGGACCATGGCTATCGAACAAAGACAGAAGTCAATCGAAGCTAGAGAAAAATCCATAAGGTACCAAGAGGAGCTGGTAAATGGAGGAGTAATTACAGATCCTACAGCGTTGCCAGTGTTTTGGACTGAAAACATAAAGTCAGAGACTGAGGGGAATTAGTCTACAACATAATGTCACCATTCAACCCATACGATGACCAAGGAAATTTAGGAATGACTGCAACAGAGACAACTTAATACGAAGAAACTTCTATATAATAATAATCTCTCTCTTTTTCCAGGGTTTGGGAATGAAGCGGGACCCAGTACCCGTTATTTCTTTTAAGACTAATTAAGAACCACGAAACACTAGACTATGAATGCGTATTTATAATTATAAAATGTGTAATGAGAGTATGGTATGGTAAAATATCGTAAGGTACCCATGTGAAATAAATGTGGTGTGACTGCGCCTTATGATAAATGGATATTTTCAAGTCTTCTTAACAAGTTTATTCCTTAGATATTTTTTCCCTCTACACCGAAATAAGTAGAAATACGATAAAACTGGTTTATAAATATAGCACCAATAAAAATGTGACTTTCTTAATCTTTTCAACCTTTGACAAATGGCGCCATCAAATAAAAACCAAAGAAGGACTGGAAGGAACAGGGGATCATCTGAGGATTCTGGGAGATATGATCAACAGGAACGCACCAACACTAATTCAGGACTGACATGGCTCTAGAATTTTTCACCACTCATCAAAACTATATCCAACAAGCACCACCACAAACAAACTAAATGAGACCAAGAATGAATGATGTCATGGAAAAGTTTCATCATTTCCAACCACCTCGAATTCGAGGAAAGGAAGGACCGTTAGCCACCGAAGAATGGATCGTAGAGATGGACCGAATATTCAAACACATTGAGCTAACCGATACACAAAAGGTTTCTTGCATTGTCTTTCAACTAGCTAAAGATGTTGGCCAATGGTGGGACTCAGATGAGCGCACTATGAGTGAGGAAGCGAGACAAGTTTTAACTTGGAACGATTTTAATGGGATTATGATGAACTGTTATTTTCCACAAGCTCTTTGTGATCAAAAGAAAATTGAATTTATCAACCTGCGTCAAGGAACTACTTCCGTAACTGAGCACGAACACATATTCAATAACTTATCAAAGTATGCTCCATAGCTCGTGGACACGGATGAGAAGAAGGCTTGAAGGTTTGAAAGGGGACTACATCTGAAAATTGGGGGGAATCATTTCTGGATTGAAGTTAACAGTTTTTTGACAAGTTTTCGAAAGAACATTGACTATCTCTATTTGTCAAGGGTTTGAATACAACCAAAAACCTCAAGAAACATCGATAAAAAGGAAGTGACAAGCCTACAAAAGGACTAAGCCAGATTCCTCTATAAAAAGAAATCAATTGACAATAACCACAAGGCCCAATCCGACTAAAATACCGCCATGTCCCATTTGTAAACGTATGCAACAGGAAGAATATTTGGCATGGAAGTACGTACATTACAGATGTAACCAAAAAGGACACAGAGCTCATGAATGCACAAGGATCAACAATGGTGGACCAATTAGAGGATCCAATCAAGCACATATGCCTATACAAGCATGGCAGCCACAGAAGAGGAATGATGTGATACCAAGACTACAAAAAAGGGAATGAGCGTACTCAAAATTTGAAGGGAAAGGCACAACTGAATACAGTCGTTGAAGAAGAAAATCCAAAGGAGCACGAAACAATGACAGGTATGTTAACAATATCTGACATGCCAACATGTGTTTTATTCGATACTGGTACATCCCACTCCTTTATGTCTGAAAGATTTATAAGAAAATTAGGAATCAAAGGAAACGTGGAAGTAACAGTGGATGTAGGTGTTGCTTTTGAAGAAAATATAAGAGTGAAAAATATGTTGAAAGATGTTAAATTAGAAATGAATGAGCACATACTTGATGCTGACCTCTATATCCTTGAAATGAAAAATTTTGATATCATTTTGGGAATAGATTGGTTGGGTAAGTATAAGGCCAACATATGTTGTGCAGAGCAAAATGTAAAGTTAGAAACGAAAGAAGGCCAAGAATTCATATTCTATGGTACCCGACAACGTCCAGAAGTGAAAATCATATCCTCAATGAAGACCATGAAGATGTTACGGAAGGGAGAATGCCACGGATATTTGGTGAACATCACAAAGGAGAAAGAAAATGACAATCCACCAAACAAGGTGCCAATCGTTAAGGATTTCCTTGATGTATTCCCTGAAGAGATACCAGGAATACCTCCCGATCGCCAAATAGAATTCGCCATCGATGTTATTCTTGGCGCTGCACCGGTTTCAAAGGCCCCATACAGAATGTCACCAAAGGAATTGCAAGAATTGAAGGAACAGTTACAAGAGCTTAGTGATAAAAAATTTATCAAACCAAGTGTATCTCCTTGGGGGGCTCATGTACTATTTGTAAAGAAAAAGGATGAATGATTAAGAATGTGCATTGATTATCGAGAACTGAATCGCCTAACCATAAAGAATAAATACCCCTTGCCATGTATTGAAGACCTTTTTGATCAATTGAGAAACACATCTATTTTCTCAAAAATTGATATAAGGTCCAGATACCATCAATTAAAAGTCAAGGAAAGCGATATCCCCAAGACAGCGCTCAGAACTCGATATGGCCATTATGAAATCACTATAATGTTATTTGTAGTAACTAATACGCCAGTACCTTGACTGTTTCATCATTGTGTTTATTGATGATATTCTTGTCTACTCAGAAAATGAGAAACAACATGAGGAACATCTTAGAATTGTGATGAAAACGATGAGGTAAGAAAAACTCTACGCCAAATTCAGTAAATGTGAATTTTTAATTGATCAAGTTATCTTTCTAGGCCACATAATCTCTTCTAAAGGGATCGAGGTCGACCCAACAAAGGTGGAAGCAGTGCTAAAAGTTCCCTCAAATATAAATGAAGCACAGAGTTTTTTAGGATTAGCGAGTTACTATGGTAGGTTCACTCAAGATTTCTCTAGAATCACAAAACCAATAACTCAACTTACAAAGAAAAATGAGAAGTTCATTTGGTCCCAAAAGTGTGAAAGATAATTTCTATGAGCTGAAACGAAGATTGGTATCAGCACCAATATTAACCATTCTAGATGGAATTGAAGAGTTTGTAATTTACACATATGCTTCAAAATCAGGCTTAGAATGTGTGCTAATGCAACACGGAAAAAGGTTGTGGCATACGCCCCAAGACAATTAAAACAACATGAAGTAAATTATCCAACTCGTGACCTTGAATTAGCTGCAGTTGTGCATGCGTTAAAGATATGATGTCACTACCTTTACAGGGGAAAATGTCAAATCTACACGGATCACAAAAGTTTGAAATACTTCTTCACCCAAAAAGAACTAAATATGCGACAGAGAAGGTGACTCGAATTAGTAAAGAATTATAATTGTGAAATACTTTACCACCCAGGGAAGACAAATGTTGTGGCGATACTCTCAGTCGGATGCATGATGGACAATTAACTATGATACCCACAAAGCAAGGATCACTGGTTCAGAAATTCTCAGAATTAAATTTGCAATTCGTTAGGCCATACTGTACCTCGATTATAATTACAACTTCAACAGTACAGCCTACCTTGAGAGGCCGCATAAAGGAAGCACAAAGAGATGATGTTTTTCTGAACAAAATAAAAAGGAAAATCACGGTAGAAGGTGTTCAAGGGTTTTCTATAACCACTGATAAAGTTTTAGTGTACGAAGGAAGAGTGTGCATACCCAATAATGAAGAATTACAGAAGATGATCCTCACTGAAGCTCACAACACACCATACACTGTACACCCAAGAGAAACCAGGATGTACAAAGACTTGAAGAAAAATTTTTGGTGGAGAGGGATGAAAAGGAGTATTGCACAGTTTGTGAGACAATGCCTAACATGTCAGCAAGTTAAAGCTAAGCACCAACGACCTTCTGGATTGCTCCAACCACTCCAGATCCCTATGTGAAAATGGGAACATATTACAATGGACTTTGTAACTAGATTGCCAAAATCCAGCAAAAATCATGATGCTATCTGGGTAATTGTCGACCGACTCACCAAAGTAAGTCACTTTATCCCAGTACAGATGACATTCACTATGGATCATCTTGCTCAGTTGTACATTGAAGAAATCGTGAGATTACATGGAATACCAGTATCCATAGTATCCGATCGAGATACGTGATTTACTTTAAAATTTTGGAGAAGTTTGCAGAAGGCAAAGGGGATGGAACTCAAGTTCAGTACTGCCTATCACCCACAAACAGATGGTCAATCCGAGAGGACAATCCAAACGTTAGAGGATATGCTCCGAGCTTGTGTCTTAGACTTTGAGGAAGACTGGAAAACTTATCTTTCATTAGTAGAGTTTGCTTACAATAACATCTATCATGCTACTATTCAAATGACACCTTTTGAAGTACTATACGGGAAAAGATGTTGCTCATCAATTATATGAGATGAAGTTGGAGTTAGAAAAATTTTAGGTCCTGAATTGGTAGAAAAATCACTAGAAGAGATCACTACAGTGCGAGAAAGAATCAAAGCAGCACAAGACCGACAAAAATCTTACACCGATATATGGAGAAAAGATCTACAGTTTGAAGTTGGAGAAAAAGTATTTCTTAGAATTGCACCAATTAAAGGGTTGGTAAGATTCGGAAAAAGAGGAAAATTGAAGCCAAGGTATGCTGGACCATTCGAAATACTGTAGAAAGTTGGAAATGTGGCTTATAGATTGACTTTGTCACCTGAACTATCTTCAGTTCACAATGTGTTTCATATATCAATGTTTCGTAAGTATATTGCATATCCAAACCACGTGATTGATTTTAAAGATTTGGAAATTAATGAGAACTTGACCTACGAAGAAATACTAATAAGTATTTTAGGGAGAATGGCTCAGAAACTTATAAACCGAGATATTCCTCTAATACTAGTACAATGGAGTAGGCACGGTAGAGAAGAAGCAACATAGGAACGTGAGGACTAGATTTTAGCTAAATATCCAGACTTTCACAGAGAAACGAGTAAGTAAATTTCGGGAATGAAATTTTATTTAGTGGGGGAGGATGTAATACCCCAAACATTTATAATTATTTTTAACACTATTTTCATAATGTCACTAATATAATTTGTTTCGCTTCTAAAAAAAATTTACAAGAAGAAGTGACGGAGACATCCAAAGTTCAACCGCACTCCTAGCTCCGATAAAATAAGAAGAACACGATTTTGAATTTAAATAAAGAACAGTAAAATACGCAAAAATATTTTTACAAACTTATATAAATATAATAATAATAATAATAATAATAATGATGATGATGATCATAATGAACAAGTAGATAATAATTATAAGTGTATAAATATATATATATATATATAATAAATAAATGGATAAGTAACTAGAAAAAAATAAAATAATAATAATAATTCCAAAGCTAGATATATAATAAATAAATGGATAAGTAACTAGAAAAAAATAAAATAATAATAATAATTCCAAAGCTAGTAATTAGGATTGTAGGCTAGAAAAATTTTCCCCTTCTCTGACTGAAGACTAACTAGCCACACACACTTGCAGCTATAATAGGTGAAAATTTTTGCCTATAAATATGATCCCTCATTTGGTAACTTTTCACCTCAAGATTTGGTATTATATTCATACGCATTTTCTTCAAAAAGTCTTTTTGAGTTGCTTAAAATATCTGTATGTGTGTACGCCACGATATTTTAGTATTATATATATTATATGATTTAAAGAAAAGTTAATCCTCTAACCTAATCATAAAATGATAATGCATATTTTTGTTATTACTATTATACCTTATTATATTATTACTATCATTATTATAATCATTCTATGATTTAAAAGGAATGTCAAGTCTCTGACCTAATCACAAGATGATAGTACCAATTTATATTAATATTATTATTACTATCATTTCACTATTTTTTATCACATTATTATTAAGAATAATGTTTATGATATAAAAGGAAAATGATAAATTTTCGTTCCTACTTAATTAATTATGGGTACAAGTTTTTAAATAAATTATTTGTGCTAGGTGAAGTGCTAGTGAACGGGACGTCGAATCACTCTTCCACTCAAGTTGTAACACGGTATTTTAAGTGAACCAAAGATGGATAAAAATGTTTGAAAATGGTTGGATGTTATTGTTGGCTTGCATATGAAGTATGCTTAATTTTTCTCTTATGGTAGTGGCCGTATGGGTTATGAATTTTATGGTTGCGATTGACGAGTCGTGACAATGGTAGTAGTCGACGGGCTATGAAACATGGTAGTAATTAACTTTCGGGTTGTCATGAAAAAGAGTAATCATATCATTATGTATTTACTGATTAATATTCTGCCAAAATTACCCACTGAGATTTTAATCTCACATTTTCAAACAACAAATTTTCAGGTCAATGAATGGGACATTTGGACTGCAGCAAGACATGACATTCTCTATGGTTCCCACTATAAATTCTATGTATATATTTATAAAAGTGCAAAGACTATAAATTTTCAACTGATGGTTTCTTAATGAAAATTTTTATATATGTATGTACGGTATGTATGTATACATTAAATTTTATTATTAACATTATATTATTACGCTATTATAAAAATAATTTCAAAAGTTATGAATTATATTTTCCTCCTTTAAAATATTTTATTAAAATATTAACTAAGTTTGTGATGATATTTTCGATTCATTAATAGTACTTCGATTACAAAAAAAAGGGAGAGAAATTTTTTTTGGGGTCAGGGTGTATTTGATTAGAGTATTTAGTAATCCATCCGTCCAAAGATATTAACACATTATTTTTTTCCTATACAAATTGACATATTTTATTTTTTTAAAAAATATTGGATCTAAACAAAAATAATTAATTTATTTACGTGGACCACTCACATATCACTAATACAACTATGACTACATATTAAATTATTATATCTTCAATCCACTACACATTAAATTATTATATTCCTTAATAAAAAAATGTGTTAATATTTTTGGGACTAGGAATATGTTATTCCCATATTATTATTACGAAATATTATTATTCTTAATGAAAATATTATTTTTCAAATTTTAATATATTAGTGATTTTTTTTATATTCTTATTAAATAAATTTTAAAGAGTAATATTTTTTATTTAAAAGAGTAATAATTAATAATATCTTTAAAGAGTCATTCTTAATTTATTAGGAGACTTTCTTATTTATTTTAGTAATTTTCATTTATTTTTTAATTATATAAAATTTAGTTATGATGATTTATTTTCCCATTTTATTATAAATAAACAAGCGAACATTTTTTCTTTCCTTCTCTTTCACTCTCTTCAAAAAACCACATACTATGTGGGTTAAAAACCTCCACTCCCCCATTGGTAAAAAAAACCTTGCTTTGGGTTTTCCAATGCCACATAGGGGCAAAAAAAAAACCTCCCCATTGAAGAGGGCGTAGCTAGGTTCTTTTTGTCCTTTATGCAAATTGTTATTCCATTTTTTTAGCTACTTCAATATCCTTAATTCTTGGCCCACTGTAATTATTTATTCCTCCCCACATATTAAAATTTAAAACCAAAACAGTACATAACTTTCTTTTAAGGAGTTCAGAATTTGAAAATTCTCACTAAAATTATCATTTTTTTATTTAGAAGTATTAAAATTTTCTAATTTCGTAAGATTGAACCATGAGCGTGAATTGATACATTTACAAAAGTTGTTGGAAGAAATTGGTGAAAAATTTTTTGGAACGATATCAAAGTAAAATTGAAGAGTTTAGGATGAAAATGAATATCCTAATTATTTTAATACATTTTCAAATAAAATAAAAGGTTAAACTCCTACGTCTTATGAAGACTTAAAAATCTATGTAATTTGCAGAAACTTAGGGGTTTGCATTTTTAGGACAGTATGTTGTCGGGTTGGTAATTATTAGATATTATATCAATTAAAGGACAATTTATGTTTAGATTGAAAAATTCGGAGATAATTTATGCTTTAATTGCGTAAATTAAGATATAATGTCTTATAATTGACACCTCGACAATGTAATATCTTAAATTGCTATTTTATTTTATATAGCTCCTTCAGCACCATTAATTCTTGGTCCCTCGACAATGTAATATCTTAAATTGCTATTTTATTTTATATAGCTCCTTCAGCACCATTAATTCTTGGTCCATAGTAATTATTTATTTCTCACTTTATCATATGAAGATAATAATAAAGCACATGTAGGTGTAAAAGAGTTGAAAATTGAAACAACAACAAACATGTGAATGTGGGAGGAATTTCCTTATCCACCCATTTTTTTGAGTTAAAATTATTTTTAGTCCCATAACTATTGGGAATTTTTGATTCCGTCCCAAAAAAGATAAAATCTTCAATTTCGTCTCATAACTCCTGAATTAGGCCAATTTTAGTCCCAAAATCGCCTGAAATTGGTTTTTTGACCGGAAATTTGCACGTGCCCCTCACATGATCACTCGTAAAACGTAGATGCCTACTTTCCCGCTGGTGGTGGTCGCCATTTCCGTGAAATTCTGGCTACTGAATTTATGCCCCGGCAGCTTGATTTCCTCCTCCGAGAAACCGCCCCTGGCTAGAAGGATCAAGCAGTTGGCCATGTCTTCATCTTCTTCGGCGCCACTGGAGGAGGTGGAGGAGGACGGCCTCAGGCGCTTGGCCCGCTTGCCTTTGACGATGATATGATCGCCGAATTCCTCCATGATTTCGATATTCATAATGGAGAGCAGACTTAATTTGCAGTGAGTGGAAGCGTGAGAAAATGAAGAAGAGTGATGAGAGAAAGTGTGAATTGGTAGCTGATGTACATATACAAATATATATATACATACATATACTGATATACATATATATATAAATGTATATATAAAGTGTGAGTATGTGTGTATACATACGACTACTTCTAGCGTAATTTCATCGAGCACCGAAGAAGATGAAGACATGGCCAACTGCTTGATCCTTCGCCCCCTTCTTGTTGCTGTAAATCACGAATCGACGCCGTCTTCACCGCTGGAAACTCCCGAGGCACCGCCACAGCCATTCCTATTGCCGGTGTCTCCTGCTCGCTGCCGCCGAAGTCCCGAACTCCACCGGCCAGAAACCACATCACCATCCGCCGCGAAAAAAAGAAAAAGCAGCCCCTTCGCCGGAAGAAACACTTTTGCTCATCTTCTCGCCACTGCCACCGCCAGTCATCTCCACTGATTAGCCCATCATCCCGCCGCCGTCGACCGCTCAGCCTCGATGACCCACCACTGCACCCACTCACCGATAGTTCGCCGCTGCAGATCAGCCGCCGTCCATCGCTGTTCGTTGCTGTATATGATGTGGAAAATAGAATTAAATTATGTGGTAGAGGGTGATGTGTATTTTTCGTTGGCCCATGTTAATGTGAATTGCCACGTAGGATTCAACCGCCGGAATTCGTGATCACGCGCGGTGGACGGTGCGAATTATGGGCCTGAAATTGGAGTTCCGGCGACTTTGGGATCAAAATTGGTCAATTTCAAGAGTTACGGGATGAAATTTAAAATCTTATCTTTTTTGGGACAGAATCAAAAATTGATCATCTTCTCGCCAACTGCCACCGCCCGTCATCTCCACTGATTAGCCCATCATCCCGCCGCCGTCGACCGCTCAGCCTCAATGACCCACCACTGCACCCACTAACCGATAGTTCGCCGCTGCAGATCAGCCGCCGTCCATCGCTGTTCGTTGCTGTATATGATGTGGAAAATAGAATTAAATTATGTGGTAGAGGGTGATGTGTATTTTTCATTGGCCCATGTTAATGTGAATTGCCACGTAGGATTCAACCGCCGGAATTCGTGATCACGCGCGGTGGACGGTGAATTATGGGCCTGAAATTGGAGTTCCGGCGACATTGGGACCAAAATTGGTCAATTTCAAGAGTTACGGGATGAAATTTAAAATCTTATCTTTCTTGGGACAGAATCAAAAATTCAATATAGTTACGGAACAAAAATGATTTTAACCCCATTTTTTTGACCATATTTTTATTTTTATATGTTGGTTTCATAAATTCGTATATATTGTTGCGAAAGAGTTAAAACAATAAAAAAAACACGTGCAAGGGTTAATATCACAATTTTTCGTATTTTTTCTAGATTTCAACTTTGTCATTTTTCTTTTGCATTTTTTTTTTGTCAATTTCTTGGTCCAATCTTAGTTCTTTTTGTTAAATTTTAGTCATTTTTTTTCAATATTGCTGGTAAAATAATACTCCCTCAATCCATTGGATAAGTATACATTTACTTTTCGCATGTGGATCAATGTGTAGTGGATAGTTATATTAATGAGGTGTGTGAATCTTATACATATTAATTGTATTAATGATGTGTGTGGATCTACATATTTAAAAAAAAATCTATACCTTTTATGCAGACGTTTAAAATGACATAATGTATATTTTGCCGGTGAATGGGGAGTATAAAGTATAATAAATATATGATGATTAATTTACATTATAATATACGTAAATTATAAATTATTAATATATATAATTATTAGTGTTATTTATATTTTTCAAAAATATGTAAATTATAAATGACAAATTACTCATATTTATAATTAATATAAAATTAATTTATAGTTCGGAATACCGATATATACCAAAATATCGAAAAAAGAGTTGGTCTCTTGTGCACCATTTTGTTCTAAATGGTATACATTTTAATTTATAAGGATATAATATTTTGTTCTAAAAGATATACACTTTTCATTAATATTTTTTATTTTTTTTAGAAAATAAAGGATACACATCTTTATAATAAAGGATATACAATTTAATACTAAAGAGTATGGGTGCACGGCGTGCCCCGAGATTACACAAATTTTTGCAAATATAAAATATCAAATTTTTGAGTCAAATTGCAGTGCATCTAGTGCACCTATATAATCTAAGTTATTAGATCATAAATATATTTAATCTTAAGCACTAAATAAAATTAAATAAAAAATTAAAAACAATTACCACCCACTAACTATCCTCGTTTACTTTATAAATTCTTAGGTTCATCGCGAATAACCCCAAATTTTTTATAATTACTTACGATACTGAACCAAAATATTCGGAGACATTCCGTACCGATTTTTTTTGTTATATTGAAATTTCCAATAATTTCATTATTTTCGGCGACATTCCGTACCGATTTTTTTTTTTTTGTTATATTGAAATTTTCAATAATTTCATTATTTTCTGGTAGGGTATAGTGATATTTTAGTATATTGTTCACACCTAAATGCAACACCAACTTGACATTCTACTAGATTCTCAATTACCCAATCATAAGCTTTCAAAAACGATTATTGATGCCTCCTTATTGACATGTGGCACAAGCAGATTCGCTAAAGCTTAGTTGAGAAATGAAGATAATAACGAACATTGGGACCACAAAGACGCGTGCAATAGATATGTTGCTAGAAGAAGACTATGGGAACAAATGGAGGAGTGTTTTAGCACAATAAATGAACCGTGGATCATTGGAGGGGACTTCAATTGTGTAATGGAAGATGGGGAAAGATCGAAACCCTCCACCAGCCCAGGTATGAGAGATATGAAAGAAAGTATTGGGGCTGCAAGATACTAATTCATCCGGTTGTTACTATACATGGACCAATGGCACTATCAGTTCTAAATTGGATAGGGTCTTGGTGTGTCAACTGTGGAGGAGTGCTGGATGGATGATTGAAACTACCTTCATCTCGCAAGGAACCAGCTCTGATCACTGCCTGGCTATCACAAAATTTCTGGAACCTCATACCCTTACAGCTAGGCCTTTCAGGTTCTACAATATGTGGACGGAACATGAATCTTTCATTCAATTGGTTGCTAATCTTTGGCAGGTTAATCACGAGGGCACTAAGCAATACATCCTATGCTCAAAACTCAAGAGCATAAAGAAGCCTCTTCTTATTATCACGATATTAAGAAAAATTTTATTTTTTTGGCTCACTTTATTGAATTTTAATAATAATGTGGTATTTTTTTGTAATAAATAAAGCACAAAGTATGTTATATGTGTAAAGAAGGAATGATAATTTAGAAATTAATTTATACTTTGAAGTGTTAAATTAAAATAATATATATATTTACTTGTGAACAATTATGCGGGAAGAACAGGAAAGCAGAGTATATATATATATAACTATTATGCCATTCTAATAGATGAATGACTCCCACATGTTTAATTTATTTTTAATTACTAATTTGAGCATGGGCTTTCATTGAATAAAAGAATATTCGCAGAAGGCCTGTTTAATTGATTGAATGGCCATGATTAATTGGATTTGATGTACAATGGAGCTGGGCTGCCTGATTTGAAATGGTGGGCCTACTATCCATGTACTACTATATTATTATGGGCCGTTAGCTTCTTCAAAACAAATGGGAATTTCTTAAAATTTTGTGCAACACTTGGCAATTTTTAAATTTTCATCCTTGCATCTTTGATATCATAAAAGTCTCATTTTAGGTACAAATCCTACAATTTCTTGTAAGAGAAATTCTCTCCATAAAAGCAAAGGACTTAACACCAAAAATCACACTCCCTCGTTCCCAAGCAACGCGAACAATTTTTATTTTCGTCTGTTCCAATACATTATGAATAATGAAAAAATTGACAAATTCACTTACACAATAACCTTACAATATATTTTATTTTCAAATTTTCGTCAATAACTAACACACATAACATGCTTTATCTTTACTTTTATTGCCTAAAAAACTAGACTATTCTAAAAAAAATTGTTCAAAAGTTAAATTTCTTCAATCTAAGTGAAGAGGTAGTATTTAGTTTTATAAAATCATAATATAAAATGAATCCAGTTTTAAGGTCTTTCATACCGCACAAAATGCTAGTGTCCCAACGCATTCTTCTTAAAATTTCATTGGGCCTCTACATATCAAAATCCAATAAATCAAGACTTCATTTTTTACTTCACTAATTGGGCTGAGCAATTTTTAAAAAAAAAATTGATCAACAACCACCCTTAGATTAAATAAAATAATTAACATTTTTAATAATAAAAATAATTATACCCTAAAAAACTAACTTATCAATTCTAGGTGCACCGGTGTATTCGGGGCACTATAGAAAAACCCTAATGTATAAGATGAATATAAGTGATAATATATATTTTCTATAAGACACATCCAAATAATGTATTGTGTAGAAATAACTTGCATAAGGCAGAAATGCATAAAGTTACAATGTGCAGAAGACATTTTTTTCAGACAACATGTTAAGCATAAAACAATTTTGCACAAAGCTAAAATGTGCAACATCAATATTGTGTGTGAAAAAAAATGTGTAAAAAAAATATGCAACAATACAATGTAAAAAAAATGTGCAACCGTATAGAAATAATTGAGAAACATTACATTATAATTATTATATAGTTAATAGTAGTAATACTTTATTATTTAATCTTAGTGTAATAATGAATTATATTATGCACATAACAATATTTGTAACTTAATTTTGTTGAATATTCTCTCGGTGTAATATTCCTTAATTTTGTTGAACCAAATATTCTCTCGGTGTAAAATTATGCACAATGGATTAATATTGTATTTTAATTTGGCATGTTTTTTTCTTTTGGGAAACAATAAGCATGTTAGACATACGATCAACGGGTTGGTCGATTGCTTTAATTAATTACTAATTTTACTGCGCACTATAGCAGTCGAGAGAAATTAGTCTTTTATTGAAATTTTATTTAATTTTTTTGGGTTAGGTAGAATATGAGAGTGATATATTTTTTATCTCAAAGAATTCTAATTTTACAGTATAACCATGGGATCCGGGGTAATTAGTGTAACAACCGATTAAATATTAAAGATATATTTTTTATAGTAATCTCATATGCATTTAGTTTATTGAAATTAGTCTAAAAAAATTAAGAGTTGGTCTCTTATATTTCCGGGGTACACCATACGCTCATACTCTTTAATTTAGTATTAAAGGGTATATAATTTAATATTAAAAGGTATGGGCGCATAGTGTGCCCCTGGTACACACAAGTTTTTGCCAAAAATTAAATCCTCCAAACATAGCTTTTAAATTGACACAAAAATGATTTTTTTGCTTTAAAAGGGAGGGTTTAATCAACGACGGAGGGAGTTAAGGACCAGGGGGCGGTGGCCCCCCCCCCGATTTTTCTAAAAAAATTAGGGGTATTTTTGTAATTTCACATATTTAATATATATATATATATATATATATATATATATATATATATATATATATATATATATATATATATATATATATATATATATATATATATATATATATAATTAATAAATAAATATACAATACGCTGATTAGTGTAATCTTGTTGATTACTGTAATCTTAACTTATTATGCGACAATTTATGCGGCAGATTGCATTATGTCATTATTATCTACGGTAATTTTAACTGATTATTATGTGACAGATTGCATATTATTATTAGATAGATATATTCTTTCTTTATCTTTTTTTTATTCCTTTAGATTTAAGATATCAAATATTTAACACACACACACACACACACACACACACACATATATATATATATATATATATATATATATATATATATATATATATATATGTATGTATACATGACATCTTATATTTACTCTCTATATACCAATTACCAAAAATTATAATTTACTTGACAGTGTGCTCACGAATCATCATGTATGTCTTTTATTTCTTTTAGTTGATTTTTTTTATTTTAATCTAATTAATGATTATTATTTAAATTTTTTGTTTGTCTTTTTATTATTATTATGTATACTCCTTCCATCTTGCGTTGTAGTCTTGTATTTCATCGTATCTTTGTATGCGGAGAATAAGTATTTTAGTTAATTTAACATTTATTATTCTATTGTTTGTAATTTAATTATTGAAAACACAATTATATTAACAATATTGTTTTTATAATTTGTTATTTTCAAGTATTTTATAGTTTTAAATTTAATTATGTTAATCCTTTTTAGGCAATGGAGAGATATTATAAAAAGAAGTCACATATTGAAAATGTATCATCTGACCTACCAATAGATTTGTCATCTACTAGCATTCCTGTTCAAGAAACATCAAGTCAAGAAAATAAGGATATTGAATATGATTTAGAAAATCTTCCTAGTGATCCAGGACTTCGGCCTAAAATAAAATGGGAGATGTATTATTGAATGATTGCTTGGTGGCTTACATTGAGAAACATGTTTTTCGAAGTATTAGCAATGAATCCATCATGCGGCGCTTTCAAAACATGAAGAATCGATGAGGGATATTGTAGTTTATTAGGTTTTATTTTTGAATGTTGATGAAATTATATTTACCATTTTGATCTGTTGAAAATTGACATTACTCTCTATTTTCATAAACTATGTTTTATGTTATTGATAATTGACCCCTCTAACTGAAAATGCTGGCTCCGTCACTGGGTTTGATCATAGCAAAAGTTTTCCAACTATTAGATTAGATCGATGCATTTCAAAAGTTATAAGACAAAATTAATGTATATATATACTCCCTCTGTCCGCTTCTAAGATATCTATTTTACTATTTTTGTCGTTCGCTTCAAAGGTATTCATTTCTCCTATTTAGTAAAAAAGTACACAATATGGCTCACCACTTCCCTCTAATACAACTACCCACTTTACATATAATAATAATACTCATTAATCCACATGCAAAAAGCAAATTGATACCTTAAAATCGGACGGAGTGAGTATTTTTTTTTTGGATGAAATCTACGCTAAATTAAAAGGTTAGGAATTTCCAAATTAAAAGGTTAGGGATGGAAATGGAGACCTTAAAATATTTAAGAACATTTTTTAATAAAGAAAAAAGATGTGAGACTATTTAAAATATTTTAATTTCTTTATTAACTGTAATTAATTTTTATTTTTGGATTGAGATGGTATTTTCACATTTGAAAGTGATCATAATTGAACGATAGTTAATTAAATTTATAATAATTTTGATAACTTTATCCATCTAAGCATGAGAAAGACAAACATATCTATTTGCGCAAAATTATTACGTATACCCAATTTTTATATTATTATTATTATTATTTTAACTTTGTGTTTCATGTTTATCATTTACCTTTAAAATTTATTGTATTATCTGCTTAGGGTTTTATTGTCAATTCATTGAATATTAAATAATTATATTTTGCGTGGATGTAGGGAATAACGGTAGAGTTAGTCTCTTGTAAATAGGGTTTACAACATAAACAAATGTAAACCCTATGGTCTCTTTTAATTTAAACACCCTAACAATACATAGGGTATATAAGATTGAAAATGGGAGCATATGAGTTACACCGTGAACCCGATTTACACAAGTATTTGTGATAATGATAATATTATTTCATCCAAATAGTTAAAGTTTATTCCTTTATCTTTGTAACATTATTTTCTAATAATTTTTATTGTTAATTCAGGGTGTATGGAACTTTCATTGTGGCTTTATAGAATATCAACTTTTTAAAAAAATCAAAGAAATTGCTAACTAAAAACGTTTTTGGTCCCATAACTAAAATGTATTTAATTTATTTATTTTTAATATGACATGTCAAAGTAATTTGTCAAATTTTACTATGTGATGCCACATAGGTGATTTTTAATGAATTCCCCCAAATTAGTTTGCCATCGTACGTCGCTCAGGTTTGATCACTGAAATTTATAATTTCAAAGTAAATTGAGCGTAAATCGAGTAATTAGAGTAGTTATGGTACTAGCCAAATAATAAAAAAAAATTTGGGATCAAAATTGAATTTTATAACTATTTAGGGACCAATCGAACACTGATAATTATTTTTCTGTAATCAACAAGTAACATTCCATTCACGTGTCAATAAAATTTAAGTTTGCGACCGATATTGGACAAAAATCGAGATTGTCGAAAGTTGTGGGACTATATTAAAAAAAACTATTTTAAAACAAAAATCCAATATTATATTGTGTGGGTCTGAAAAAATGATGTTAAGTCCAACAATATATGCATAACTAATTCGATTTACAGCTACTCTTTAATGCGTGTGTATGTAATTCCATATCTAAAACAGTAGCTAGACAGCTTGTAGAGTAACACTAACATCATAATAAATTAGTTTTTAATTTGTGCCTATTTAATTTAATATTTATAAAAGAAGCAAATTATAGTAGTACTTTATGCCCAACAACCAAGTACATTCTCTGGAATTAGAATCTCATCAAAATTAATTATAATGGGTATGAAAGACCAAATAGTTGCAGCCACCACCTTTTCTCTTCATCTGGCAAATTATCATCTAAATGTATGGGGAGACCGTTCTTTCAACACAAACCTGAAGAATTTAAGGTAATGTACTCTCTCTCTCTCTTTCAATTAATCGAGTTAAAAATTTGTCCCATAATTATTTGAGATTTTAAATTTTATCCCAAAAAAAATATTTGTATTAATTTAGTACCATAACTATGAGATTACGTTCAATTTTATCCAATTTTTGTCGAGACCCTAAAATTTGGCCGGAAAAGTGTCACGTGTCAAACACGTTACGCTCTAATTTTGGGGAATCCGGCGATATCAGTTGACGCGTGTATTCAGATAAAATTTGCACCAATCAAGTTGCCATGTCACAATATTTTTAAATGAAAATGATGACTCAACATGACATGACATGTCATCTTTTAACATAATTAATAATTAATTTTCAGCAAAGTTTAAATTAAATAAATAAAAAACTAAAATATTAATCTATTGAATTTTTGTGGATGCAAAGAATGCTGACAAAAAACAAGTGGAAGAATGAAAGAGGGAGTGAAAAGAGAGGTAATATTTAAGGAGTCATCCAACGACTACATGCGACAGCTGAAGATAGTGGATGCAATACAACGATTGGGAATCGAGTATCTTTTTGTAGAAGAGATTGATGAAACTTCGAAGAATCTGTCTGAAAAGTTTGACGATTATCGCAAAGAAAAGCACGACAAGAACACAATTGCTCTTAGTTTTCGCCTTCTCCGACAACAGCGATACAGAGTCTCATGTGTGTGTGTGTATGTATATATATATGTCACAATCATGCATGCAATGAAATTAACATTGCATTGTGCAGACATGATCTATTATAAAGAGTTGCGGTCGTGACTGAAGAAGCCTTCAACTGGGTGCTCTCTACCTCTTATGTCAAAGCTGCCTGTGTTGTTTGCAGGCTAGTCGATGATATATATTTCAGGTGTTAGTCTCCTGTGAAATGGGTTTACGGTATAAATTTTGTGGTCCCCTAATTTTAGTTTAAATCCTAACAATACATAAGATATAATAGAATTGGAAAGGGACCACAGAGGTTTACACAAGTGTTTTGCCATATGTCATAACCAACAATTTACACAATGTTAATATCAAAATGTACAGCTCATAAAAAATAAGCTAAAGCCTATTTATACAAAAGGGCTACTAAGCTAATGCCAAAGATGTTGTGTAATCTATCTATTTCCAGTTTAATGCTCTCGGCAGTGGAATGAGCTGATTTCCGACGTCCATCGAACACTCCTTCATTGTGGACAGACGAAAGAAGCAACGGTGATAAGGGCTAGCTTCACGAACATGACTCTAAATTCTACCAAATTTTCACGCTAAAAATATAGCTATAAGAATGCATACTACTTCCATCCCACACTAATTTCACATTTTTTATTTTAGGGGACGAAGGAAGTAACTTTTTAGGAGATAATTTAGTCATTTTAATTAGATAATAATATATAAGGTATAATGTTTTTTATGTGTTTTGTATGGGTGACATTTTTAGGTGATAACACTATTAATGCAATATGATAATTAGCTAGTTATTTTATCTTTTAAAAAATGTGAAATAATCATACATTTTTTAATAATAATAATTTTAATTTCTCAAACACTCATCTAATTATTTTTGCACAATTAATCAAACACTTAGTATTTTCCTTAGTGTTTATATAGTATTTTAATTAATAATTTTTAATTAATTTTTCTAATAATAATTTTAATTCCTCGAACATTCTTCTATTTATTCTTGCACAATTAATCAAACCTTATTACACATTAATAAGGAAACACCTACCACATTAATCAAACCTTATTACACATTCTTCTAATTATTCTTACACAATTAATTTCTCATATTAAATCTATGAAAATTATTGTCTCCACTTATTTTTTTAGTTATAGACATTGAAAAATGTATCAAAATATCTCTAAAAATATTTTTATAGCAAGTTATGTTTTTATATTGCACTATCTTATATTCACATACTCCCACAATTATCATCATATTCGCCACATAATAACTTGTACCACTTAAAAAATAATATCATACCTTAAAACACATTTTAATTTAAAAAATAATACTCACACCTAATACATGTTATATACTTTACACTTTACTATTTAGAAAGACTAAGTTATTCTTAAAAAGTCAATAAAACTACTAAAAAATTCTCATATTTATCAGGGCTTGTATAAAAAAAAATTTAGCGTTTTTCTTAAAAAATCAATGAAGCTAGTAAAAATAATTCTCATAGTATGTATCAACCATATCGAAAGAAGTAAAAAAAAAAAAAAATTAGCCCCTACAAAATTAAAATTGGTCTAGCTCCGCCCTGCTAGAATTACAAATAACTTGCTTGTATATTATAGTCCCTCTGTGTTATTGACATGCATAACACGTATTCATTTATTTTATTCACATATAAACAGAGAACGAATAATATTTTATAAGTAGTTAGTACGTGTGTTTGAGTTTATTCTTATTCTTTTCTTATACATAAAAAGTAATTCTTTTTTAAACTCCACGTACAAAAATACGTGAAATACGTTTGTGAGAGGGAGTATTAATTTGTATCAAATTATTAATTGCAACATAAAATTTACACTCAATTTATTATTAATTTTATAAATTTATGTTATAATTCATGATGATAATCTTTTAAATTGCTTTATTTTACCAATGAAAATTTGATCGTGTTAAAATTTTTATAGTTTTTGAGTTTTAATTTATTTATTACATATTTTTTTAATATTAAATAATATTTTTATAATAACATATTTTACTTAAAAAAATCTGAATCCGCCCTAATCACTACAAGAAAGATAAAACCGAAAAACCGATGCAATATAAAACTGTCGGTATTTAATTAGTTACTACCAAATACGGCCGATGAACACAACAGAATATAAATTGTCAGTTAATGGAGTATATTATTATGACAATTTTTTTTGCAAAATGTAATCTCAAACAAGAGTTATAAAATGCATGCAAAAGACAATACACATTAGGGAAAAAAAAGTAAAAAAATATAAATATAAATATAAATATAAATATAAAATATATACTCCTTCCATCCTTCACTAAGAGGGTCTTTTGTTTTTTGGCATGTGGATTAAGGATTGTAATTATTTAATATGTAATGGGTAGTTGTATTAGTGAAAGTGTGGGTCCCATATTTTAATTGTATTAATGGGTGTGTGTGACTCCCATGTGTGTAAAAAAGAAATTGACTCTTTGGGTGGAACGCCTAAAATAGAAAAAAAAGACCATCTTTGAAAGGGATGAAGGGAGTATAAAGATAGATGATAACTATATTATTTGAGACACTCTCTTGTGAGACGAGTCAACGCATCACTAAAATATGCTTATTTGCAATTAAAGTATGTTAATAATAAATCAAATTATAACACATTAAAATCATACTTTAATATATAATGTAGCATACTTTAGAAAATATATTTTAACAAACATTAAACATACTTTAACACATCTCACAAATCGTCTCACGTAAGTAACGTCTTACTTTGTCATATTATTTTGGTATTTAAATAGATGAATGACCCCATATGTTTAATTTATTTTTAATTACTAATTTGATGCATGGCTTTTATCTGAAAAAGGAGTATGGGCGGAAGGCTTGTTTAATTGATTGATTAATCAAAGATGGCCAATGTTAATTGGACTTGATGCAAAATTTGTAGATGGGCTGCTTGATTTTAAATAATGGGTCAACTGACCATTGGTACTAAATTATTATGGGCTTATAGCTAACAAAAATGGGCCGCTCGAATTTGATCGTTCGTGGGCTCGATGTTTATAATGAAGACGAGGAGCCGCCCGCTAATGGGCTATTTACATTTAAATTATAAGCACTTATATTGCAGTCAAAGCCAGCCCGTAATTAGTTGCAATTTGTGAAGGAGAGCGACCAATCTTTTCCTCCATTTTCATTTTCAATTTTACTCATCCATCGATCCATATATATATATATATATATATATATATATATATATATATATATAACCAAACTTATTTAACTATTTTAATAATCAAAATTTTTCAAATTTTACTGCATTTAAAAATTAAGGTAATTCTGTGATGCACAAGAGGGTTTAAAATTTTAAGTTATTATGATATAATAGTAATCACATATTTTATAAAGTTAATTAATTAGTTATAAAAATTCAAGGTGAAGATTAATAATTAAAAATTTTAGTGATTTAGATTTTAAAGTTGTACCATAGTAAGACTAAAAATTATTCAATTTTAATTTTTGGGAAAACACACAAGATTATGGTCGTGCACTTTGAAAAACGCTCTACTTAGGCCAAGGTCTTGCACTTCATTCTGGCAAAACACACGACTTAGACCAAGATCGTGTATTGTTATGCGACTTTACCCTTTTAATCATAATTTTTTCATTCAAACTTTGATTTAAGTGATTCGTGTGTCAAAACGATTCTATCTTTCATGGTTTTCCAACCATATAGTGTTTGACAAGTTTAAGAACGGCGAAGAAGGATTCAAGGTTGATGACCAGGAAGCAATGGCAGTTCTCGAATTCTTTGAAGCGACGCATCTGAGAATACATGGAGACGACGTGCTCGACCATGCCTTTGTTTTCACTAGGAAATACGTAGAATCAATCCAGGCAACTCTGAGTAATCCAATCGCGGAGCAAGTTCATTAATACTCTAACCGGAGAGGACTGCCACGACTCGAAGCAAGGAAGTATATATCCATCTACGAGGGATATTCTTCTCACCATCAACTCTTGCTCAGAATTGCTAAGTTAGATTTCAACCTACTACAAGATATGCACAAAAGGGAGTTGAGTGAATTTTGTAGGTAATTAAAATTATAGACAGTTAGGGTTTTTAAGATGCCTATACTAATAGGAGATTGGATCCTCTCCTGTACAGGAAGACAGCCATATAAGACAGCCTCCACGTGAGGAGACATTTTAGAGTGCCTTAATTAAATATTGAAAGATACTTCTCAAATTGACCTGCACATAGGTTTAGAATTCAAACTTCATCATCATCCATTTAAAACTCCATATGCAAAGCTTGAGGCAAATTGACCAGCTTGAACGTGAGGGCGGTATGTTAGAGTGATTTAATTAAGTATTAAATAATAATCCTCAAATTGACCCACCTATACATGATGAGATGTGTTAGAATGAGTTGATCAACTTAAACTTTTAGATGAGGTGTCATTTAACAGATAGATTAAATAACTCAAGTTAAAATCAAAATGGTCCAACGTACAACTTTTGATTTTTATTCTAGACGGTCCCAAAAAAGAAAAAATAAAAAACTTCAATTTAATGAGTTCCATGACTTTCAAAATTGCATTACTTTATTCCAAAAGTTTTCCGATGATTGCATTTTCGTCGGAATCACACACGAGGCGCGACGTGACTCTGTGTTGGGAGAATGACACGTAATTCTAGCGATCTTGCAAAATTTTATGGAATTTGGACTAAGTTAAAAGCATAGTTATAAAAAAGCTATGAGACTGAATAGAATTTTTTATTTTTTAAGTATCGTTTCGAATAAAGTAAAAAATGTGTGGGACAATATTGATTTTTAAATCGACATAATTGATTTATGATTTAACATGGTGTGCAGTTTGAGAAAGAAAGAGACCATGTAGTAACAGGGATAGAATTGTACATGGAAGAGCTGAAAGTAACAGAGCAACATGTTGTGTCGGAATTCAACAATCGGTTAGAATCCGCATGGAAGGACTTGAACGAGGTTCCTCAAACCTACTCAACTTCCAGTCCCTCTACTTTATCGTATTCTCAATTTGACCCGCGTAATTGAGGTTATTTACAGCAAAGGAGATTGGTAAATACACGTAGGTCCTGAAATGCAAAGTTTCATCAGACAACTCTTCATTCACCCTATTCCAGTGTGCCCAACTTAAGTACTCCACTTTATTATATATATTTATAATTAATAAATGTCTATCTTATATATATGATTAATTATGAAATCGAGAAATGCTTGCATATTCGAAGTTGTTGGTCGATCTGTTGTATGGTGTGATTTCAGATTATGAATAATCAGTTTATGATGGAATTAATGGATTTGTAATTCTGTTGATGTGTCCACAAAATTGAATAATATTTGTTGTGTGAATTTTATATCTTGCTTTTTTTAATTACGTGTATTAAAACTAATTTTGCTTCATCAAAGGATAAAAATAAAAATATTTGCCGTATAATTGGGGGCAAAAAAAAAAAATCAATTTTCATCCCATTATGTTTCAATTCATTAACTTTATCAATTTAATCCGTTGTGATATTTAAATTCTCAAGTGAAGCCCACTTTAGTGTGTAGGATGGACGTACATTAGAGACTAGTTAGGTTGGAAAAAAGTAGTACTCACGCTGTTCCCATAAACTCTAGTTTGGTTCGACCTGATTCAGAAAAAAAAATATTGATTTTAACGAGTCGAATTCAATTACACTAATATTAGATACGAGCAAGTACAATTATATTATAGTATATGGTATATATATAGAAGTAAACACTTGTGTGAGACCATTTAATAGGAAGACATTCTTGACATAAATAAAAAGTTCAAACATTTCAAATACTAAAATGATACTCAAATTAACGAGAAGTGATAGTGATGGTGTGAATTATTTTATGAATAATTTGTAGAACAAATAAAAAGTGATAAAAAAATTTATTGAAAAAAAAAGTAGTTACTTAATAAAAAGTGAAAATTATTAAAAAAATAAAATAAAAATAACCTTATATATAATTGTAACATTCAAGCCTTTTATTATTCACAAATACTCTTATAAACAAGATTTACATAGCTTATTATGTAAATTCGAGTCTTTTTTCATTCTAATTCCTGTGATCTCCCTTCTAGTCTTATTATACCCTATGTATTGTTAGAAATTTAAATTAAAAGGGAATCATAAAGTTTAGAGATTAATTATCAATTATTAGTACTGCTCACTTTCAAACCAAGTCATGAAACTAGGAACAGCCCACTGCATTTAAATGGAGCTAAAGTCGGGCGGGCCCAATTTTAGCTGGTTAAATGGAAAGCAATCAAGAGACACACATGGAGCTAAGTGGGCCAAGGAAGGCCAAAATATGTCTTAAATTAAAAAAGCATCTAATCAAGTCCACCTCAATTAAAAAAGCATATAATCAATTCTTGCATAATGATTTACTGATTATTCTCAAGTAAATATGAAAAATTACACTTTAAAAAGATAACTATATATTACTCTTCTGAATACTTATTAATAATCTTAATAACAAAATTAATATTTTATTTTAAGTAATTTAATATTTAAAGTAATTAATATTTAATTTTAAATAATTTTTCATTTAATTAAATAAGAACATTTTAAGTATTTTTTAATGAAATTTTATTATTATAATTCTAATAAAAATATTTTTATATTTTTCAAAAAAATTATTTATATATGTGGCGTAATCACATTCGTTCTTAAAAAATTTATATTTTTAGTCTAGCTTATTCTTAATAATATTAATCTTTCAATTAATATTTTATAAAAATAAAAATTTTTTAAGTGGGGTCACTACATGCCTTCTTGAAAATTTGTATATGTGGCGATCTCATGTTAATCTTACAATTAATATTTAATTTTAATTTTTTTAACATTTTAACTAATACTTTATTTAATATCTCATATTAATAACTTACAATTAATATTTAAAATAATTAATAATAATGAATTTTAATATATTTTTACATTTAAATATTTTAGTTGGATTATCCAATAAAAATAAAGATAAAAAAGGAACGATGCTCGATTATTAAATTTAATGGCTATATATTAATTATAAGTTTAATATTTTTATGAATAATTGTAATAGAAAAAATATTTATATTATAATACATCACTTCCTTTTTATAATTTAATGATATGAATAATAATTAAGTTCAAGATTGATAGTTTACAAATTTTGCATGTTTTTGTATTCAAAATATTCATATTATGGCATAATGCATCATTTTATATTAACAGAATGTTTATATTTTTAATACGAATGTAAAAAGTACATTTAATAATAAAGTAAGATGAAAAAAGAAATAAATATATACATTTAATAATAAAACATGAAATTATATTTTAAAATAAAGACATCATATATAGTAGAACCCGCGTACACAGAAGATATAACTAGTTAGATTAATAACACATCAAATTTTAAAATACAAACAATTATTTAATATATTGGAAAATGTAAAAACAAATTAAATTAAAAATTAAAAATCAAAAGAGAAAATTAAATCCAATCTTATACACCCTAAATTAAAAAATCAAATCCAATCCCCTGAACCCTAATCCAATTTCAATCCACCCCATTCAGATCGTGGAGAAGAGATCTTCAAGGGTGCAGATGCTGCAGATGTACCAATTCTCGATTGTGATGCAATCGTTGGCTGCTCCGACGCCTGCCCCCTGCGGCGGTGCAGTAGGAAGAAAAGGGGAGCGGAGAAGAGAGTGGGTGATTGCTAGTTCAGTGGTCGGAGGGGTGGCTTTGCGGATTGCGTTGGGAGTGCCGGCGTTCGCTTATGTGAGGAGTACAGACGGCGGATAAAGTCGGCTGATTATCGTGAAAATTTAGTAGATTTTAGAGTCATGTTCGTGTGATTTTTGCGTGTTTTTATATTATTTTTAATATTTTATTCTTTATTTTATGTTTTTTTTATTTTTGGAGTAAAGTGTGTGAATCATGTTATTTTTCATGAAGGAATTAGGTGTATTTGAGCAAAAACTAAAAAAAGAAGGAAATGGGAATTAAATCGGGACGAAAAGAAGAAAAAATGGTTGCAGTTGAAAAGACAACAGATTTAGAAGAGAGTTACGACAACACTTTTTCCGAGTGTAGAGAAATGATGGAATAGACAACGGCTGTAAGCGTTGTCTTTTAGAACCAGAGTGTAGAGAAATGATGGAATAGACAACGGCTGTAAGCGTTGTCTTTTCGAACCTCAAAAGTATTGTCGTACTAGTAGAGATGTAAACGGGTAGGGTAGGGTACGGGTTTAGCAAATCCACCTACTACCCGCTACCCAATTACCCTATCCATACCCTACCCTATTACCCTCAATTTCAGTATCGGGTAGGATACGGGTTTATCCATCGGATAAACGGATTACCCGCGGGTATACGGATACCCGCAATAAAATAATAGACGGATATATAACACGGGTAAAATACGGATACCCGCAGTAACTAAACCGGGCCAACCCTACCCGACCCGAACCCATCCGACCCGCAACTTCCCATATCAATTTTTTCCTTTTACAATCAAGTGATCAACACAAAAACATCAAAATTAATCATGAAGCATAAAAATAAAGTCCATAATAGAGAATAATATTCCATCCAAGTGCAACAACAAGAAATTAACATAGTAAATATAATATAATTACATGGATTGTAGGTACAGTAGCAGTGTTAATGCTTAAAGTAATTATATTAATATTAATATTAAATTAGTAATTATATATATATATATATAAAATATATATATTAATATTTAAACGGGTAAACGGATCGGGTATCGGGTCGGGTACACGGGTATAACATGTGAACCCGTACCCTACCCTCACCCGCTGATTTTTTTTCGGGTGCGGGTATTACCCGATCCTCTACCCGATTTTGCCTACCCTATCCTTACCCGATCACCCGGGTACCCGCGGGTAACCCGACCCGGCGGGTAAAATTGACAACCCTACGTACTAGAAAAGAGAGGATGCCCACTATAAGAATTATCGAATTTTACGCCCTTCGCTCGAGTTTTGCTGAAAAGGGTTTTTATTCGGTATTTCGCGCTCACAAGGATGTCATTTTGATTTATTCGTTGTCAAGGGAGTTCCGAACCCAGGACCTCTTGAAAGGGTGAGCGCGTGGAGACCGCTGGGCTACAAGCCGTGTGTTGTCATGAATCGTACGGAAAAATTTAAATACTGTTTGAACCTAATTCGAAATTAAATAAAAAAGGTGTGCTGGGCGTGATTCGAACCATGAACCTCCACCTTCCTTGAAAGCTTTAAGGCCAGCCCCTAAACCGCCGTGCCATTGAACCCGGTTGATTGGAGAACCGATCAAACATGTTATTTATTCAAATTTTCTGGAACCCATTTTCTCCATCATTTTCCCTCAGCCCATGAGCAAACGTAGCCCTAATTCCTTTGAGCCTCCATACAATATACCTTCATTTTGTATAATTTTGGGGGAACTCCCATTCCCATTCCTCCACTTGGAGGCTACACCTCCCATTTCACACACACTGCTCTCCATCCATCCATCTTTCATTCTATCCACCCATTTCACTTGATTTCTTCAAAATCCATCCTTCATTCCATTCTTCCACCAATCTAAGAAGGGAAAATCAACACGAAGTGAAGATTGGAGCATGTTGAAGGAAGATCAAACCTGCTTTAAAAAGGAAGCTTATCAACCTTTAATTTGTGATTTTCTTCATTATTTGGCACAATTGGAGCAAGTCATGAATTTTATTGATTTTATTATGATTTATAGTGTCTAGTCCTCATGTGAGGTTAGCCACATGATGGATTGAGACTATTTTAAATATGTAGGATTTTTAATGGTTTAATTGAATTTATTTTGGAATTTATCTCATGATCTATGATTACTTGATTCATGTTATGAATTGTGTGGTTAAATTCTCTATTCATAGTGTTAGGATAACAATTTCAATATTATGTCTAGGGTTTTAATCGAATCATTTTATTATATGATCATATATGTTAGTGTAGGGAGATATCTGTAAGCCATATCCTTCTTGTACTTGGGACATTCATGAGATAACACTTAGTTAATTGATCTTAATTGGTTGTTAATTGAGTGAGAAGAACCAAACTTATGATCATAGTACCTTCTAAGGGAATTGAGAGTAAGAATCAATTTTAGGGGCTTTCAAACTTGTAAAAAGTTTAGAATCTAATTGTCTTGGTCATAGGGATTAGGGGAACATATGTTATTGCTTCTATTCCATTTTCAAAGATGTTTATCATTAGAAACTTGCATGTCTAGGTGATGTCTTAATCTTGATTGTGGTTAAGCCTTACATACTTCTTAGATTGTTCATCATCACCCATCATCCATCTCATATGTATATTTTCTATCTTTAATTGTTTTCTTAGTTAGTTTGTAGTGTAATCCAACTCTCACTTTTTTTATATTAGTTTTTCTAGAGTGAAACATCTTTCGAATATGGATACATACACTTTCTCCCTTGAGTTCGATATTATAAATTTTGCACTTAGTCACCACGTTCTATACAATGATAGAGTACACTTACTCTTATCAATTTGTACCAAAATTGAAACTAAGTTCAGCGGCGCCGGAGGTGAGGGTGGCGCTGCCGATGACGACCGTAGGGAATAGCAAGCAAGCCGATGGTGATGTTGGGTACTCGGAGTCGGCCATTCTTTGAGAATGAATTTGTGCAAATTTGATTTGGTTGCTTCGAAGAAGATGATGAACAGATATTTAGTTGCTGATTGCGAAGAAGATGACGAACAGTTTTCCTTTTTATTTTTTTAATTTATGTTTTTCTCTTTTTAATTTTTAATTTTTTAATTAATGTAAATCTTAATTTTTTTATGTGAAATGTGATGTGTCACCATTTAATATATATACCCCCTAGCAAGGGTCTCTTTTTTCCATTTTGGTCGTCCCACCCAAAAAGTCCTCTTTCCTTTTTTACACACATGGGACCCACTCATCCCCTCTAATACAATTAAAACATGGGGCTCATACTCCCACTAATACAACTACCCACCACACATTAAATAATAATAATACTCCTTAATCCACATGTTAAAAAACAAAAACTACCTTTGCCGTGGGACGGAGGGAGTATATATATATATATATATAATTTTAAATTTAAATTTAATATTAGGTGTCCATTTTTTTTATTATTATTCATAATGTGAGGTGGCACTTTTATTGGTGTAATTTTAATTGGAGCGCCACCTCAGCAAATGTAGCAAGTTTCCCCCAAATTGCACCGTACGTGAGTCGCACTTGATGGTTTTCCGGCTAAAATCTAGGATTCCGACGAAAATTGGGTAAAATCGAAAGAAACATCAAAGTTATAGTACTAAATTGATACAAATATATTTTTTTGGACAAAATTTAAAGTTTCAAATAGTTACGAGACAAAAAATTTTTTAACTCGATTAAGATAAGTAAAAATCTTTCAATTAGAGGTTTAACGAATCAATTACTCCTTCCGTCTATCCTTAATTTATCCATTTTATTATATTGGGTTGTTCACCCTTAATTTATCTATTTTCCTTTTTAGACAATGAGACTCACATCCTCCACTAATACAAATAAAATATAGGATTCACACCCTCCATTAATATAACTACCTACTATACATAAAATAATAATACTCCTTAATTTACGTGCAAAAAGCAAATGAATAGATTGACAATAGATGGAGGGAGTAATAAAAAAAATTAATTAATTAAATAACTATATTAATAAAATCACTAAAGAAGATATTGAAAGTGTTTACAGAATAAAGGTGAGACAGCTGTAGGGAATCCGATTTAAACCAATTAACCCGACTTTCTAGACACATAATTACAATTCATGCATATGATATGGAAGCATCACATCCACACTACAACAAAAACGGGCTAATAGGACTTATTTATTATGACACTTTCAATAAAAATGTCCTATTATACATTTAATGAGACATTTATATATAAAACGTCTTATTGAAAGTTTATTAATTAATGAGCCATATATATACACTATTTTCCTTTTTCATTTTTCTTTATCTATTTTTAAACAATATATCTCACATAATAAAGAACAGAAGGAAACTAGGGTTCTTCGAGGAATCATTTTTTTTTTCGAGGAATCAGTACCATAGATTCATGCAGAAAATCCTTCACCTCCATTTTGATTAAGATTAAAAAAAATGTGTATATGAAGCTTCTCTATCCAAGGATTTCGACCTCCAGCGTTGATCCACTGGCGCTTCTTGCTTCAACCACGTCGCAATACTGCTACTCGCAACATAGCGGTCACAATGACAGCATAGCGGCGGCGCTACAGCTATTCAAGAGGGAAACACATAATCTTTGAGTCCACGATAACCCTGAAACAAACAATTGGCAACCACTCTTCATCTTCTCTCAGGTAAGTACAAAGAAGGGCTTCATTTCTCATTTTGTGGATTGTTTCCAAAAAATTTGTAGAATTAGATAGTGAATTTTGTGCCTAAGGGTTAGGAATGTGTATAACTAGATAGCGACGGACTCTCAGTCCTCTGATCTGTTCAATGAGGTCGGTCAGGTTGTGTCGGTTAGGAATTATCGAGATTTCAGCACTTACAGCCTTCGTTGTGGCTAAGTGGATATTGTTGATTTCATATGCCTTTTCCATATTGATTGGTCAGATTGTAGTTGGGATGACTAATTAAATAATTTATCGAACCACAAGGGGGAAGGTACTAAAGTTTAAGCGATCTCAAGTTTATCGTGATTTTATAAGGACGATCAAAAAGGAGGATAAGATGCAAATAAATGCAATTAAACTAATGAAAGGAATAAAGATAAAATGAATGCAAAGATAAATGGGTTCCAAGTGATGCAAGGATGAGATTAGCAACAATCATGACATAGATAACAAAGTAATCATGCAATTAATTATATTCTATCATGGACAAGGCATAGGAGCGATCACTAATTTCACCTAAACTCTCTACCAAGATGTATAGGATGTTGGCCCTCAATAAGGCTCCCAAACGCACATAGGATCAAGACCAAAGTGAACACCTCCCACTAGGTACTAATTACTCTACGAGTTTCCTAACAAGGTACTAAATCATAGGCAATATTCCTTTTAAGGTACTATGAATACACTAATGACTTGGGTCTCCTCATCTAATCAACTAATCTCACGATTAAGCTAATCAAATGTTCTATCAAAGGATTCTAAATTTAGAAGGATAGACCTATCTCATTCTAAATTAATGCACATGAAGTGTATGATGAAATGATTCAATGAACTATCCTAAACATGTAATTGATTTACCAATCTAATCACATGCCTATGACAATTAATCACACAAATCAATTATATACATCAAACAATTAACAATCAATGATAGAAATAACACAAAGCTCATTCAAGATTAAAATTAATTTGCATAAAAACTAAATTATCTAATATCAATCATGGAGCTAATCTCACAAAGGAGATTAGTCTCTCATAGTCACAAGAAATTCAACATAGACATTAAAATCTTTACAAACCATGATCAACTATAAAGAAAGTCACAAAATTAGAATTAGATTCCCCCTTTGAAGGTCTTCAATGGAGATCTACTTATTCTTCTTGTGATCTCACTCTCCATTGCTTCCTTGATCACTTGGATGGTGGATTTGATGGAGGAGATCAAGTGTAGATGGATGGATGAAAAATGAATGAAATTGATAGTGTGAAGTGGAGAAATGGTATGTGACGTGTGTGTCCCAAGTGAAGCCCTAATCCTCTCAAAACTTGGAGACAAAGCCACCAAAAAGGGAATTAAAACAGATTTTCTGCACATGTGACGATTTTTACAAAAATTCGAACGAATACTTATGAGGGACATCAAATTTTTCTGCAAAATTGCAGAAAAATTCGACCAAATTTTTATGAGCATGGTCGAATTTTTCTATCAGTTCGCTCAGCCTTCGTTGCTCTGTTTCGCCCCTGTTTTTCCCTAAACTGTCACAAAAATTCGACCGAATTTTTGTGCAAGGGTCGAATTTTTGTGACAGCTTCGCGCTGCTTCACTGTTTCATACATAACTTCCACATTCGATCTTCAATTTGACTGATTTTTACGCTCACGCGATCCTCTCTTTCTTGGCTTTCTATACATATAAAGAACATACAAAAATTCCCACATTTGAAGGTGTTACAAGTCATGCAAAATGACATACTATTCTAATCATAACTTTCTCATTTGGACTCCGAATTGAGCTTTACTTTTTCCTACATCTTTCTCTTCACTTCTAGAGTCCATTTATGCCTGAAAATTATATAAAATAAACCAAAGTACCAATTCTCTAAATATTTACCAATGTCGCACAATTTAAGGCACTTAATCATGAAAATCACACATTTATCATTTCAAAGTACAAATCTCCATATCTTTATATAACACCATCAAATGGTATAAAAAATGAATAAAAACACATAAGAAAAATATCATAAAAGATACTAAAATTTAGGTGAAAAGGACACCGATCACATATCAAATTGGACACCTTTCTTCCTTCGATGTTGCTCTCAAAATTTGCTCTAATTAGGTGTAGTCAGTGTCGGCCTTGCACACAACTTGTTTTATAGCTAAATATATCCTTTTTCATTTGGAATTTTGACATTTTTAATTGCAAATTAACAGACTGAGGAATATTATGGAGAGAAGACTTGATCGAAGTGCTCTTCACATGAGCAAACCCAGGTTTGTTAATAACCAACTCTGACTTGAATTTAACTTTTTTTTTTCATTTTGTGAGTGTATCTTTCCATGAGATGTTTATGCTGTGTATTTGGTTTCTGATTTTTTGCAAAATATTGAATGATGTCGTAATAATATTCAAAGACATTTAACTACTTTGTGACATTATGAGTCATTTTTATAACTGTTATTAAGAACGCATTTAACTATTTAAGTTATATTGGGCTGAGAACACTGAATATCTAACTTAATAATTGCTTATTAAATTCATTTTCTCTTGAGCAAAACATGTGGAGATATAACTATATTCAAAAAAATTTTTGTTTGTTTACTGCTGTCTGAAATTATTGTATGGTGTCAAAGTTGAACATGGTTAACAAGAGTGTTCAAGGGATGGGAATAAGTATGGAAAGTAACTGGGTTGCCCTCAATGAAGGGATTTTTTCTATAAGACTAGAAAGCTAGTAGTACAAGATGAAGATGAAATAGAAGAGAATGTCCAGGAGCAAAATGAACTGGAACATGGTAGCTTAGCTTTCATATTTATTGTGCTATGTGATTCGAATGTCAGAAAATTCATTTAAGGTTACCTTAATTAGATTATATATGTTATATAACAGTAAAATGTCTTAGAATTCGGAGAGGAACCAAAGGGAAATATGAATAGCAGA
Source organism: Pogostemon cablin (assembly GCA_023678885.1). NCBI lineage: Eukaryota > Viridiplantae > Streptophyta > Magnoliopsida > Lamiales > Lamiaceae > Pogostemon > Pogostemon cablin. The sequence goes on from CM042960.1 coordinate 11,070,273, forward strand.
TGCAACCACAACGAAGTCAACATACTTTCGTTGGGTTAAAATTTTTTCAATGATTACTCATGTTTCCATCTACTACTTCAATCAGTGTTTGGTTATAACTTCATATATCTTCTTCTTACATTTCAAGAACAAGTTCTCATGGAAAAACAGCAACAGCTGCAACCTAATGAACAACGAAGCTCACTACAAGTTTCCAAAGAGTAAGATTATACTTGTTTTTACTATTACTTAAGAGTTTTCTGACTTGTCACTCACTTGTGATTTTTCTTAAAAGTTGCAAGCTAGAAAACAAACTTTCAAGGAGAAAGGTTAAAATTTATTTATTCTTAAATTTTCTCGGATGTTTTATCTACTTAATATTTTATTTCTCTTATTGTTTTAGTAATGACACCTAGAACTCGATATCATACAAGGAATGAGCTTCAATTGAAAGATATGCCGCTTCAGCAATATGAACAACAAAAATAATCACACATGGGTAAAAAGCCTTCCAAAGAGCAAGGTAATATTTATCTTTACTACTTAAAAGTTTTCTTACTTGTGAAATGCATTATTTGCCTTTCTCTTGTGATGATTTCAGTTCCTTTTGATATGCTTTGTTGAGTCCTTCCAAATAGAGTTTGACAAGAGATGGACACTAATTTCTACATATTGACGTTATGATGATTTAAATTTTTTGTTGTTATTTTATTTCTCTTGTTTCTGATTCAGGCAGCTGTAGCTCGTAGCTTCTGCAAAAGTGATGAGTGTGTGAATTCACGAATCTTGTGCCTGGATTTATGCTATTATGGAGTGTTTGAAGGATGAAATTAGTTGTAAACTGATATATATTGTATGAAGTCACGAATCAGGTATTGTTGGAGCTATTTGAGTGGTTTTTCGAAGGAAATCGGAGTGGAAGTGTTGAAAACTGAAGAAAGGAAGTCGAAGCCATCCGTTGGGCGAAGCAGGAGTGCAATTCGACCTGAAGGAGATCAATTTGACCAGCCCTTCAGGTTGAATTGACAGCACACATGAGCAGAAGGTGGATTCGACCACGACAGGGGCAATTCGACCTGGGCATCAAGTAGAATTGATGTCGAATCAGTTGGCGGAGATGCCGATTCGAACTCATCACTTCGATTTGACTAGGGTAGTTGGTCGAATCGAGCACCTGGGACTTACATTGTGCTGATTCGACCTGCGATTCGACTTGAAAGGGTTAATTCGACCTATTGCAGAAGTCAAATTGAGGCTCAAGAACTTACCATATCAGTATTTTTACCCCGTCAATGCGTGTGATCACTTAAAAAGCCCATTTCAGTCCCAGAAGACATGATTACAAGTATAAAAGAAGGCTTATGCAGCATCATAGAGGGTCATTCATTGAATCATCATCATACAAGAAGACGTGGTGACGTAGAGTTGGGAGGAGATCGATCGTCCGTCATCTGGAGGGGCTGTGACAGAGGTTCCGCTGGAGATTCAAGTAAGATTGGTCCAACTAACCATGATTGTTCTTAGATGAATCATGGACTAGAGCCGCTTCGATAGTTCTAGGGTTATGAAGGTTTCATGAGTTAATTTGTCTTTCGTGTGTAAACTCCGTACAACACTACTTGTGGTTTATTTTATATAAGTTTGCGCGTTTTTAATCTATACTCACGATTGTTTTGTGCATCAATAATTATTGTGTAGAGTCTGAATACATAACGTGGTTATTGGTTGAGTGCGTTAATTGTTGAGCAGAGTTTTATGTTATAATTCTAAGTGAATGGATTCTGAAATTTTTTTAGAACTATCTTTATGAATACTTGTTAATTGAATCATATTCGGGTTAATAAGTAGGGTAAAGAGTATAATTTCATAGTACCTATAAAGGGAGATCAAATCGGGTTAGAGTACTAAGTGCACGAGAAATAATTGATTATGATAGTACCTAGAAAGGGGGTGAATTATATCTCTTGCTCTGAGGATATTCACACGTGTCATACGCATATTTACTTGTATCTATAGAGTGAATTTGCATGGTTTAGTGATACATCCATAAACCACAAGGCTATTTGAGTCTCAACAAAAGCAAACCAGCAATATCTCAGCGCGTACCAATCATGCAGTAGGAAGTTATTAATGATGGAACAATCCAAAAGGAGATGGAAGAAGCAAACTATGCTATGGGCCAAAGTATTTAAGGAACAAGGTTTCAAAATCAGGGCAATCAAAATTACCAAGGGAACTACAACAATCATGGTCCCCCGGGTAATTATCAACAGCCTAGGAGGCCGGAGTTTTCATGGGGTAATCCTAACAATGCAATTAAACCTCTGATGGGTGTTGATCCGAGTGCGAAAGTGGAAGAAGGAAAGCCAAGTTTCGAGGATACAGTGAATATGTACATGGCTAGGAATGATGCTAGATTGGATCGTCTTGAGGCCAAATTAGAGAAGAAGATTGATACAAATCATGAGATTTATCAAAGCAAGTGAAGGACATTACATTGTTGATGGGGGAGATGGCAGGAAGTGTTAACAAACTCACTCAAACTATTGAGAAAGGGAAGCTCACGTCGCAAAGTATTGAGAATCCAAAGTCCTGCAACGCCATCACATTGAGGTCTGGAACACATTACGAGGGACCGATGAGGCCAAAATCGAAATTGGACACGTCGAGGGCTCAATTCGACCAACACCACAGGTCGAATTCAGCAGGGGAGGTTGAATTGGACGCCTGGACGTGATTTGGAAGCAACAGAGCCTCGATTTGACCAAAACCAAATCAATTCGACCTGGCCCCCAGGTCGAATTGAGGTTGAATACATCCTTCCGGAGCACTCTATTTCGTCAGAAGCCTGATTCAACCAGCAGCTGTCCAATTCGACCAGACCTTTAGGTCGAATTGAGGTCGAATCGGAGGGCAGAAATCTTACAGTGAGACGATACGACCAGGGGGACTTCAATTCGACTAGACCTTCAGGTAGAATCCAGGTCGAATCAGAGATACAAGGTGAGAACTGTGTTCCAAATGTTCAATTCGACCACTATATGCTCAATTCGACCATAGCACCTGATCGAATCGAGCACCGAATACTCCTCGTGATGTGAATATTACTCCATTGGTTCCAAATAAGCAGAATACCGATATCATAGCAGAGAAGAAGTAGGAAAGAGCCAAGAGGTTGAGAGCCGTAAAGGATAAAGCGAAGAAGGTCGAGCGTAATGAATGAGGTATCCCCAAAACAAAGATTCCTCCACCGTTTCCTTATAAGCTGGTTAAGAAGGGGTTGGAAGAGAAGTTCAAGAAGTTTTCAGATAGCATAAATAAGATAATCTTGAGTATTCCTTTATCTGAGGCAATATTGGAGATGCCATACTATGCCCGATTCCTTAAGGATATATTGTTGAAAAGAGAAGCTTGAATGGAGTTAAGACTGTGAACTTGTCTAAAAATTATAGCTCGATTATCCAAAGGAAGCTGCCACAGATGATGCAGGATCCGGGAAGCTTCACTATCTTGTGTGAGATTGGAAAAGGGCCGGCGCGACGAGCCTTGTGTGATTTTGGGGCAAACATCAATTTGATGTCATTGTCTATCTTTCAAAGGCTTGGTTTGGGGGAGTTATCTCCTACAACAACTACTCTATAATTGGCGGACAAGTCGATGACATTTCCGAAGGGTATCTTTGAAGACGTTCTTGTTAAAGTGGAGAAACTAGTCTTTCCTGTGGATTTTCTTATACTTGAGATGGAAGATGACATGGATAATATCCCTCTTATCTTGGGGAGACCTTTCCTTGCTACTATTGGGGCCATAAATGATGTTCAAAAGGGGAAGCTTAGGTTGCGGATGGATAAAGAAGATCTCCTATTCAACCTTGACAAAGCAATGAAGATGCCTATGGAGTCACAATGTCATAGTATTGATGTGGTGGAGGAGATTGTGAAGGAAGATATGTCTTTGATCCTGTCTAGGACCCTCTTGAGACATGCTTGATGGAGTCTCTTACTTATTCCACTACGGAGCTTGATAATTTTTCCAATGAGGAATGTATTGAATATCTTGAAAACTTACTTGCTTTGGGTGATGACATGTATGCATTGGAGAAATCTAAGGTTGAGAAGAAGGATGTAGACAAAGGAAGAGAAGATGATGCCTACTTGAAGCCTCCTAACTTATCACCGGATACCCACAAATTTGAAAGTCCTTTCTCTCTTTCTTTATTCTGTGTTCAATTTTATCCTGACTTTGATATTGATGGTGATATGAATGATTACAAAATTGAGTGGAAGATTTACAGGAATGATACGAGAAAGTTTGAGAAATGAGATTCTACTAATCGTATGGTGCCTAAGAAAGGTAAGGTGGTAAGTGTGGATAATAAGAGGGGGAGAAAGTATTGGAAGGTAAAGATGAAAGAAGATCGCCCTCTTAGTCAATAGTCTATATATTATGCATTCCGTCGTGACTCTCCGACATTAAACAAGAGCGCCTGTTGGGGGCTTTCTCTCCCGTTTTATTGCTTTATTTCATTCGTGTGAGTAAGAAATTTATATATTTGAAGTGCTTACTTATCGGTAATTACATCTCTTTGCAAACTTAGTTTCGATTATAGTTTCTACTAAGTTTGGGGGGTGTGATGTACTTACCTCAATACGCACCGATAGTATAATCTTTTCTTTGTAACGTTTGTTAGGGGAGTTGATTTTTTTCGGCATATTTAAAACTTTAATTGGTTTTTATGTGTTGATTTTTTGCAATTTGCCTAATGTTTAGTGATGTTTTGTTTCATGTTTGAGTTGTTTGTGGAGTTACACATGAATGTTAAGTTTTAGGATTGATTCTTGATGAAGTTATCCTCTATTTTGGTACCTAATATTCGTTGTTAATAGACTCATCAGTGATCTGCACCGGATTGTGGAGTGGAGGCTTGATGAGACGAGTGATGATGATGATGATGAAGATGATGATGCTCCGGAGGAGTAGAGCTACAGGTTTTTTTGTTTTTCGATTCATCTCATCTCCATTCTTCTTTTATCTTTACAGGATGGGTGTGTCTTGCGTGAGTGGCATGTGCTTTATTTACTATATTTGATCATCTCGGATGTGGATTGTGAGGAGTAACTATGATGCATGAGTTGGGATTGTAAAGATACTTGTATGATTGATTTGATATATGGGTTTCATGGATTTTGTGCATTCATATATTCATGTGTTAATTTTCATTGATGAGAAGCATGTATAATTTGATAAGTATGTAGAGTTCTTGTGAAATTGATCTTGATTATGTGCTATGAGGAGTACTTAGGATTCTATTTACCTATGTAAGGATTTGAGCCTTTTAATCATGCTTGATCATGATAGTTTATTTTTGAGAGAATCATTCATATGAACGTATTCTAAAACTTGGCTTGGAGTCTTGTGTGAGGCTTACAATTGGTGAATTGTTAGGATATGATCTTAGGCCATTCATGGTTACTTGAATTACTTAGCCAAATTTTACCTTCCCATTGATTATGTATATCTTTGGTAGCCCCGTTTGAGCCTTTAAAAGCTTTTTCTTTTGCAAGCCGAATAAAAGAGCCTTATTTTACCTTTACTTGAGCTTTGTTTAAATACCCTATTCATTGGTAGAGAGTTGAGGTGAATAAGTGTTGCAAGAGGAAGAAGGAAGATAGAATAAGGTTGAGTAAAGTAAGAAAAGTGTATGGTTAAATCTTGTTTAGGGGTAGTGCCTGAAACTGGTATCCCGATTGCTGTTCAAAATGGGTAGTCCCGATAACCGGTACCCGAACTATCAAAAGAAAAATGATGTTGATGCAAGAAAGAGAAGGAAATTCAAAATTGTAAGTGCAAGAGAAGAAATTGGAAGAGAATATGTAGCCGAATGAAGAAAGCGAGAACCTCCAAGGTAACTCTGTACAAGTGTTTGAGTCACTTATCTAAATTTTTCTACCCTTTCCAAAGAGCCAACATTACAACCCAAAGATAAGTCCTTTGTGATCCTAGTCATTAGTTGATTGTGAGTTGATTTTTGAGACCCTTGCCAAGCTTATGGTTACGTGTTCGTATGGATTGAGTATGAGCGTATACATTAACCTGTTAAGTGCGATTAGCACATGAGTGAGAGAGTAAACACTTAACTTGTGAGTTAGATGACTTAGTACTCCGAATGATAATATGATTGGGTGATGTTTTGTTTGAATGATATGTATGATGCAGGAATACTTGTTTTTAATTGATGAAGTTGCATGTGTAATATGTTTTGTACTTGGTGATTCTTGTGAATTATACACGACTCCTTGGTTTGATTGCGTTGCCTCGGGACGAGCAACATGTAAGTTTGGGGGTTTGATGAGTGTGTTAATTCACGAATCTTGCACCTGGATTTGTGCTATTATGGAGTATTTGAAGGATGAAATCAGTTGTAAACTGATATATATTGTATAAAGTCACGAATCAGGTGTTGTTGGAGCTATTTGAGTGGTTTTTCGAAGGAAATCGGAGTGAAAGTGTTGAAAAATGAAGAAAGGAAGTCGAAGCCATCCGTTGGGCGAAGTAGTGTTCTTAGTCGCATTTTTAGTAAAATATTTTTAGAGTAAGAGACTCTATCGTTGTTGTACACATGTGACCAAACAATAAAATTTATAAGTATGTCGTCCCAAGGGAAATGAACCTTAGGTTTGTATTCGGATTTTCCATTGATTTATACTTTATAAGGATGATATATTGAAGGTTTTGTTATTTAAAACTATTACTTACGATTTTACTCAATTGACTAGAATTTAGACTAACAAAGTAAATGATCAAACAACACGCAAATGATAAATGGAATGATGTAGAAATTCACTTGAGAAGAGAGAATGGCTAATCATACTTATGGTTAAGACTTGAGCTAGATATGCAAAACTCTTGATGCTAACTTTCATTAACTTGTGGATTAAAAGCAATCACAATTTTACCCCTAGTCCCTATGGCCAAGACAATTAGGTTCTTGACTCTTTTACAAGCCTAAATCTCCTAAGATTGATTTTAATCTCAATTCCCTTAAGGTACTATGATCATTAGTTGGGTCTTTTCACTCAATTTCTTAAGTATCCTTCTATGAATGTTTCAAGCCTAAGGAGGATATAGTTTATCTCCCCTTATACTAACATACATGTACAATTCAATATATGATTCAATTAAATATCCACTCACAATATTGGAATGACCATCCTAATACTATGAATAGAGAATTTAATCACACAAACATTAAAATGAAACATGATTGATATGTCATAAAAGGAAATCCACAAATCAATTCAAATCATTACTCAAGTTTTACATATCTAACTCTTCACCTCAACCATTTATATGATTAACCTTACTATTGGACTAGCCACTAAACATGGTGATTAATTCAATACAAATCAAACATTGCTCAATTTGAGCCAAATTGAGAAGAAAATCAACAAATGAAAAATGGAATTGCTTCCCCTTTTTAAATATATCAACTTCTTCATTCCTTTAAGCTTTCCTCTTCTCAAATGGTGGATGGATGGATGGAGTGATGGATTGATAAAGATCAATTTGGGTAGATGGATGAATTGAAGGGTGAAAGAGATATCGCATGGAGTGTGTGAAATGGTGGTGAGAAAGTGTGTGTGTTGATCTCTAAAATAACTGTCAAATGAGGCTCTCCCTATAATTTTTGTACCAATTGTGCATTTACACCCCTTGGGGACCTTCTAGAAGCTTCCACAATTTTTCTAAATTTTCTTGCTTTTGACCCAACTCGACTCGAGTAGCCAACTTGAGCTATTGTCTGTGAAGTCGAGTTGCGTGGCTCTGTAAACTGGACAATTTTTCGACCCTAGATCGACTCAAGTTGCAAGTCGAGTTGGACTTTGCAACTCGAGTTAGCTCACTGGATGATTTTGGACACTGCTCTGCCCCAGCTCGACTTGCTGCTCGACTTACCCTGATCCCAGCTCAACTCGAGTAAGATAACTCGAGCTCTCGTCTGTCTACTCGTGTCAGAAACTTGACTTCCTTGGTATCTAACTCGACTCGAGTTGCAAGTTGAGTTGGATATTGCAACTCGAGTTGAGATACTGGACACTTTTTGCCTTTGCTCGACCCTCAACTCGACTCGAGTTACAAGTCGAGCAAGACCATGCAACTCGAGTTGGGTATTTTTGGCCCATTTCAGCTCTTTAAGCTCCGACTCTATTTTTCTCTATTTTTGACCTGTTTTGCACATATTTAAGCTTATTTTTATATTTTTATCAATCCATACCAAATCTCTCATAATTACATAAAACTCCACCAAAAAGTTACACAAATACGGATAAAAACATTCAAAAATTCACAAATAAAGACACTAAAATCTAGGTGAAAATGACAACAATCATGCAGGAGTGCAATTCGAACTGAAAGAGATCAATTCGACTAGTTCTTCAGATCGAATTGGCAGTAACATGAGCAGAAGGTGGATTCGACCACGACAGGGGTTATTCGACCTGGGCATTAGGTCTAATCGAGATCAAATCGGTTGGCAGAAATGCCGATTCGACCTTGTCACTTCGATTCAACCAGGGTAGTTGGTTGAATCGAGCACCTGGGACTTACAGTGTGCCGATTGGACCTGTAATTCGACTTGAAGGGGTTAATTCGATCTGTTGCTGAAGTTGAATTGAGGCTCGAAAACTTACCGTATCCGTACTTTTACACCGTCAATGCGTGTGATCAGTTAAAAAGCCCATTCCAGGCCAGGAGACGTGATTACAAGTATAAAAGAAGGCTTATGCAGCATCATAGGGGGTCATTCATTGAATCATCTATCATAAAAGAAGACGTTGAGACGTAGAGTTGGGAGGAGATCGATCGTCCGTCATTCGGAGGGGTTGTGACAGAGCTTCCGCTGGAGATTCAAGTAAGATTGGTCCAACTAACCATGATTGTTCTTAGATCAATCATGGGCTAGAGCCGCTTCGGTAGTTCTAGGGTTATGAAGGTTTTATGAGTTAATTTGTCTTTCGTGTGTAAACTCCGTACAACACTACTTGTGGTTTATTTTATATAAGATTATGAATTTTTAATATATAAGTTAATTTGGGATGAAAATTTTCAAAAATTATGATTATAATATTCTTATGGGACCAAAATCGCTAGTTATGAGACCAGTGTATTCCTACGGAACTATAATTGAATTGAAGAAATTCTTATGAGACCAAATGTGATATTTTCTCTTTTTTAATATATAATATAAGAAAAAGTATAGATAAATTAGTAATATTGAGAGAAAAAGTAAATAAAGTTATTGAGAATGATGAATAAAGTGTAATAAAGTAAATAAAGTTGTTGGGATTGATGAATAAAGTGTAAAAAATAGATAAGATGTGTAGTGTATTTTTACCATTAATGGAATGAGTAAAAATACGTGGAATACCCCAAAATGAAAAGTTGGTAAAAATACGTTGGACGGATGGAGTATTTTTTCTCTTAAAAGGTACTCCATTCGTCCCGCCCAAACGTCACCAGTTGTTTTTTGTGCATAGATTAAGGAGTATTATTATTTTATGTATAGTGGGTAATTTGTATTAGTAGTGAAGTAGTGAATAGTGGGCCACACGTGGTACCTTTTTACTAAAAGTGGAAAATGAACACATTTGAATTAAATGTCCAATATATTAAAATGGTGATCTTATGGTGGGACGGAGGGAGTTTTTTTTTTCTCTTACGCTTTCCCTAATTTCATACTTAACAACCTATGCATATCACATAAAGATAAACCAAACATCCTACTTTAATAGTTCAATGAAGTGAAGATATATGGATTATTTCCCTCAATTTCAATACTGATGACCATTAATTACTAGAATGCACACAATCAACAATTAAGATCATGTATCAATCAATAACATGAAACAACCAAAGACGTTACGAACACGAAATATATAAATCTCAAAACCAAGTCATCAAAGAAGGAATAAGAATTCTACACAAATTCATAACTAAGTCTAGATCTTCAGATTAACTAAATCTAAACCATCAAATCCGTACAACTGTCAAACGTAAGATTAGTCCATAGGTTTACAAACAACACCCATAACTATAAGTAAGATCTTATCCGTAGTTTGGAAATTTGAAAAGCGAAAGAAAAAAGTTGGATAAGCCTTTGGTGTAGTGATCTTCTCCGTTTCTTTAAATCTTAATTGTAGGTTCTCTTCTTCAAGTAACCAAACACTTCTGATTTCCAAGAGTGATGAGGCGAATTGAAGATTTCGGACATGGATGAAGTGAGAGATGACTGTGTGGGATGTGTTTTTGCGGTGAATAGCGATGAGAGTTAAATTCATTTTTTGTCCTATAACTAAATAAAATTTTGATTTTTGCCCTAAAAAGATAAGTGGTTCAATTTTGCTCTATAATTAACGATTTGTTCCAATTTTTGCCCAATTTTGGCCGAAAAATGCGAATTTCGCTCGACTCCGCCACGTCATGCTTCAATTTAGGGGTTTCCGACTAGTCAATCCGACGTGGCAATTTTGACTTTTTTTTTAGCCAATGAATTCGCCACGTCATATCCTACCTATTTATTATTATTCTTTTTTCATTTCCAAATCAGTATAAATTAGAAATTATAAAATAAAAAAAACCAATAAAAAAATTAAAATCAGTAAAATGAATTAAAAAAAAGATTAATAGTGTAAATCCTCAAATCTGCAAAACGACCCAGTATTGTACATGTTGAAACTTGTGGGGAGATTATTTGCACAGATTTCATGGGCTGTGAAAGGGCAGTCGGGAACATGGCATTTGTAAGATAGAGATGTCAGACTGAGGGGCTGCGTGCAGACATCGCAAACCCAACTATCAACATCAGATGTTGTTGAACATGAAGCTGCCAGCTGGATCAAATCATGGGGATGATGCTTCGTTTTCGTCTTGATTTCTCTCCACGAATTTACGGATGGTGAGGCTTAGGAATGAATCCTCCTCATCTGGAAGTCGTATGAATTCTCTTTCTGTTCGCGTCGTGGTATCGTTTGGTTAGGGTTTAGCAAATTTGGGGATTTAACGTGTTTTAACGCGTTTAATCCTCTTTTTTCTTTTTCTTTTTTTTTAAATTCATTCTACAGGTTTTAATTTATTTTATTTTATTGATTTTTATTTTTTATTTTATAATTTCTAACAAAAAAAAATAATAATAAATAAGTGGTATATAACGTGGCGAATTCATTAGCTCAAAAAAAGTCAAAATTGTCACGTCGGATTGATCAGCCGGAAACCCCCAAATTGAAACATAATTGGAATGTCAACAGGAGCAAGCCGAGTTCGAGGATCTAATATACACAATACCCCATATGGTCGGTCTCACCTAGAATCGATAAATCCATACGGGTTGATCCTAAACTCGACACTCTAGACTTCAAGAATAGAGAAGCCTTGACGATGAATGGACAAATGCCATGAAGATCGCAGGTGGTGCATTGGAGTTGGACAAGGAATGGTTCATACGATTCCTAACTATGAGCCTGGAAGGATCAGTAAGATGCGTTTGGGAGGTCCTCTTAGACGAAGTCAAGAAAGCGGCCATGGAGGGCGAAGAACTAGGCAATATTGTTGATTGCATGGCCAAGATTTTCAAGATCCACTTCATCAGAATAGGGTACTTCGAAGGAATGGAAGAGGAAAAGAAGAATAAGTATAGGAATGCCCTATACAACCTGGAACTACTTGACATCTGTCATGTAGACGAACGAGTACATCAAACTCTTCACAGAGTATAGATGGAAATCGAAGATCAAGGAGGAGGAAGTATTCCACCTTTTCTTTGCCAAGATTCCAAGTCCATGGAGGGAAATGCTAATCAAAAAGTATGAACCATGCGAGCTGGATTCGATAGCAAGGAGAATGTCCTTTCTTAAAGCCAAGATTGCAGAGTGGTGTCATCAAGCATCTCTCACAAGAACTACAAGAGACTAAGGGGAATCAACAAAACAATATCCTTATGTTGTGAGAACAATGATCTTCCAACAATCATTGGGAGAAATCCAAGGAAGCAGAAAAGGATGAAGAAAAATCATCCTCACACACAAAGGAGCGGAGGATGGAGGTCTCGAAGACCAGTCCTTTTGGTCCAAACAAAAGGCCTGATGCTATAAATCAGGGCAAAGGTCTGGACCATCTAGATGGAATTCAAGAAGTCAAGCTTCATCTTCATGGTCAAACCAGAGGAGTACAGGAAGAGCTCCTACGAGAAAGACGTTCCGAAGAGCAGCTACACGAGTCAATGAAAGATTAAACGATTGTAACTGCTACACGTGTGGAGCCATAGGGCATATCTCACCAGATTGCCCAAAAAACTAGAAGAGAGGAGTACGACAGTTCGAGACAACTCCAGTAATGGAGAAAGTTGTTTACTTCCAAGATCTAGTACAGGTGTACCAGTTTGAAGATATACCCTCAGACGAGAGCATCTACGAAGAAGAATTCTTCAGCCAAGATGAGTCATCTGAAGATGAGTCGGAGTGAAGAAGAAAGCTTCAGACAGGAGATGCATGAGGATATGTTTGGATTCTTTTCCCGGACATCTATTTCTCATAAAACTCTTATGAGAATCATGAAGGAGGATCCAATGCTCAACATATGCGACAGATTCACTGTAGGAAAGCTGGATAAATTTCTTCCAAGCTTCAAAAGGAAAAAACAGTACATCATATACAAGGTGACCGAGGGGAAAATTGCCATCCCAATGGAGCTCACAAGATATGTGATGGAAATGCAGCTAGTTCCTGTAGATGAAATCAAAAGGGAACTCAGTAAACTCAAGGAAGGAATGGCTAAAACCATGTCTTGGATCCATATCGGGGCAATTAGGATCCTAATCAAAGCAACTTTCAAAGAAGGTATCGATACATCCATCGATATTGCAATCTTTGATAAAATAATCAAGAATACAAGAGTGACATGCCTGGGAGATCTCAGAAAACCTGTATGCAGGCAAGGTTGCATCCTGCATCTACCCAAGGATTGCCTATAATCTTGCAGACAAAGATTTCAGTAGGGCACTCACCCTTCATCAAGATTTCAAAAACAAAGATTTGATTAAAGAAGGGAATAGGCCTTACTCTATCACTTACAGTATCTCATATGTTCTATCCAACACTCATCATTTGGATTTATTCAAAATGAAGGAGTATATCGAGATACCAGAAGTGTTCGAAAGAATGGCCTGCACAATTAGACCAGAAATAATGGAATTACCGCCAATCCACGATATGAATTCGTGAATCAAGGATAAGCCAGTCTGGAGTAGGCAAGACAGCCTCAGATTCGAATAAAGAAGGATTTCTTTTCAAAAAGACAGAATAATCAGTGAAAAATGGGGAAAGAAACCTATCGTGGAGGTAATCCAGGAATCAGAAAAGTTCACAACCAAGGTGAACTAAGATTCCTAGAAGGATGGAGAGGAGTCGAAGTAATATTCGATATCACTAAAAAGGAAAACTCTATTCCTTGTGATGTCTTGTATTACCTTCAATAGCCAACAACTAGGAGATATCAAGGACAACTCAAACTCGGAGAACTTGAGCTGATTATTGAAGGAATAGCAGGAAGATTCACAGAACAACTAGTGCTGGGATTGGAGTTTCTCGAGGATCACAAACCTTGGGAACGACTACAAGACGAAATGAAGTTTACGGTGAAGGGGAAAAGATACAAGGTCTACTAATAGAGGCTCGGGCTTAGAAAGCTCTGATCTACCCATGGCCACAAGTCCATTCTCAATATATATCACTGTCGGGGTGATATATAAGGAGTATCGTTCAGAGTACTTTGCGGCGTACATTGATTCAGGAACCGGAATCTGCACAGCAAAAGAAGGAGTCTTTCCTAAAGACTCAGGTAAAAATTGCCAACGGTACTAGGAAAAGATTTCTCTCAAAGGGTGTTAATCCTTAACAGAGGAATCAAGCAAGCAGAGATCATGATCGGAGGAGCGGATCGTACCCCATGGTACAAGGTGAAAACTCCACCGATATATTTTCACGACACCGGAGCAGATATTCTATTAGGAAATAATTTTCTACAGACATTCAAGCTTTTTACCCAAGAAAACGTAACAAGAAGACTTATTTTCACAACCCTTTGTGAACATAAGATCATAGCACCAAGACTGCGTAATGCATTTCAAAGAAAAATGCCAATCAGATTTCGCAACAAGCATAGTGATGAAGGAAAACTTAGCCATCCAAAGATGAATGATCGAAGGAAATATGGTGAAGCAGTCCTTCAGATGAGAACCTAGACCAGAGGAGGATGGAAGATGGAGAAACTAAAAGAAAACACAATCCATCTTTTCAAAGCAAGCTTGGAAGAAAGTTCACAAAGAGACATCACAATTGAAGAACATACATCTTTGATGGATGTCAAGAAGAAGATACAGAGGAACTTAAATGAAGATCCTCTAGCCTGATGGGACAAAAACGAGCTCAGAGTCTCACTCAAAGTAAAAGAGGGAAAGAAGCATGAGTTCGTGAGGTACAAGCCTATCCTAATGAATCAAGAAGATCGGAAGGATATGCAGCAAATACTTAAGGAACATCTAGACCTTAAGTTTATATCCCCAGGAGTATTGCCATACAGCAGTCCAGGATTTTTGGTTCGAAATCATGGAGAAGTCAAGCAGGGAAGCCGAGAATTGTGATCAACTACAAAGGGAGCAACAACATCTTGGAGTTCGATGGATACTATATACCAAGTAGGGAACACTTGGTTAACTGTATCAAGAATGCCAAGGTATTCTCAAAGTTCGATTGCAAATCTGGATTCTACCAGATTATGATGGAAGAAGGAAGCAAGAAGTTCACAGCCTTCTCCACACTACAAGGCCATTATATCTGGAATGTCATGCCTATGGGTTTGGCGAACGCACCCCAGATATACCAAAGGAAGATGGATAATCTTTTCAAAGATTATTTCTCATTCATATTTACTTATGTGGATGACATCTTCATAGCCTCAAAAAAACATGAAGGAGCATTAGGCTTATCTGGAAATATTTTCAGAAGCATGTCACAAGGAAGGATTAGTGCTTTTTGAAAAGAAATCAGTATTTGCAACAAGACAAATCAAGTTTCTTGGAGTCGAGATCGATGAGTCCAGAATTATTCTACAACCACACATTGTAGAAAAAGTTCAAGGATTTCTTGAAGATTTCAAGGACAAGAAACAACTCCAAAGCTTCTTATGACTTATTAACTTTGCTGGAATGTTCATCAACAATCTAGCACAATACATGAAGGTATTCAGTCCTCTGTTGAAAAATGATGCTGAATTCAAATGGGAAGAATCACACCGAGCAATGGTTAAATAACTAAAGGAGGTTTGCAAGAAGCTCCCCAAGTTAGCAATACCAAATGACGAGGATGAACTGATACTCTACACAGATGCTAGCGACCATTGGTGGGCAGCCGTTCTTACAAAATCCACACCAGAAGGAGAAGTGTCATGTAGATATTGTAGCGGACTCTTTGAGGAGAATGAAGCAAATAGGTGGCACGTCAATGAGAAGAAGTTCTTTTCGGTTCGGAAGGCGTTTAAGAAATGGCCTCTATATCTTCTCGCAAAGAAATTCATCGTTAAAATTGATAACACAATCGTCAAAGCCTTTTTGAAAAATAAAATTGAATCTAAACTAGAAAAGGCTAGACTTTTAAGATGGCAAGCAGAATGCCAATATTATGATTTTAATATTGTCATTATTAAATCTGTTGATAATGTTTTGGCAGATTTCCTGACAAGAGATAGAAGGAGCTGAAATAGACTCCATCCTGACTGTATCAAGACACCTGATGGACAACCTTGAGTTGCTCCAAAGGGAATTCGAGAACCTGTCACTCAATGCAACGCGTGCTGGAAAATTACAAGAAAGCGATCGGACCAAAGTGTCTAATGCATACAAGTTTGTATTCACAACAATGCGAGTCTCTTAGAGTCCTTATGAGAGCCACTCCTCCGGGGTGTTGATGGCAATAGCAATCGACAAAAGGAGAGTAGTTGAGAATGGGGCTTTATACCCGGAGCAGGGGATTCAAATACCCCTGGTACGAGTTCTAGATTGGAACCTCCAAAAGAGGAACCAATCCAAGAAAAAGTTGAGGCTTCTGAGTCACCTCTTAAGCCTTCGAGTCAACCCCGCACCTCTGGGGTCAAAGAGGGAGAGATCAACCTTAGGCCTATGACAGGCACTGCTAAGGTTAGTATTAACTTAGTTGATTTCACTTATTGGCAGGAATACCAGGGCAGCTGGGAGAAATTTAATACCAGACAAGGAATCAGACCGGAGAAATACCGAGTGAATATATCTAGGGAATACCCCCGAGTTTGGATGTGAGAAGGCTCAAATCCAAATGATGTGAAACAATGGTATGATATTGGAGCGCTAGCTTCAATATGTACTGTTGCACCAAGTTTCCCAGAACTTGCAAAACTTCCAGATTGGCTGGGAGAAAAGGTTTTCAAGGCATGGGAAAACAACTCGACTCTATCCAGAGGCAACGTAGTGGAACTGTACTTTACCAGTGCGGCCCCAGAACCAGTCGGAAAAGACAATCACGAAGCCTTCCATTTCATCAAGCTAAGAAGACCCGATGTTTCAGCATCTAATAAGATCAAATAGTCCTCTGGAAAGGAAACAGTCTTGGTTTCCACATTTTCTGAAGAACAAATCTCTATGCGAAGAGCGAGGGGTTTGTATGCCTGCATCAAAGCAATGGTGGAGGTAAAGTTCCCATTCAAGTTCGAGCATAAGTTTTTGAATGGGTCTTTCCTGTTGAATACTTGAACAGGGAAGAAGACAGTATTCGCTGAGAAGGCTTTCCAGGAAAAACAAGAACTTCTCTGGAGAAACAAGATTCCAGTGAGTAAACAAACTCATCGGAGATATTGCAATATGACCCATTTTGGGCAATGGACGAACAAGGTATGCACAAGCTGTTCCACCCAAACAGAATCAGAATTTGGGAAAGGGATAAGATTGGGCATAGGGATGATCAGAACTGCTGATCCACCCCCAACGAAGGAGACACGTGGAAAGAAGAGGATGAAATCTATTCGGAATACCCAGGAGCCGGGAGAATCATCAGACACCAAAGAGGACAAATGACTCCTCAAAAAAGCAAGAGCCAGGTGACCTTTCCGAAAGGGTAACAGACATGTGACCGACAAAGAAGATGACCTACAAAAGGGAATCCAATAAAGAGAGACCAGCCAGCTGCTGAAAAGTTGGCATCCAATGTGAAGTGATGCAACCAGTGACGTCACAAAAGATTGAGAGGCTTTGAAATCCAGATTTCAAATTCGAAAGCCTCTATAAATAGGTGTGTTGAGAAAGCAGAAGACATCGACCATTCCCCTCTGTTTTCTCTTTCTAAAATAAACATCGTATTCTTTTCTTTTCTTTGTATGAGTGTTCTGAGTGCAGCTACAATAGGTAGCTAAATGAGTTATCTACTCTTGTTCTGTAAGGATGAGTATGTAATAAATTTTTCCATTCTATAAATAAATAATTTTGGGCTACTGCCCAAAGCATGTGACCCTCATCTTATTCTGTAATCATAATCTACATATCTTCCGATGAGAAATAGTAGTAGCATCATGTACACCCGGTGTAGGAAACGAACCAGGGTTGTGCTGAGATCCGCTGAAGGAACGAGATTGAACCATCACAGTGCGGGGTTAGTTGTGATGAACAGCTGTAAAACCTCCCAAATACCCGATGGATTGATGGTAAAAAAAGGTACTGTTACTATTTTAAATTGGTTAATTATGAGATTAAGGTTGTTTAATTAATATACGGAAGCATGATGGGCCTGATATGATCGTAATGGACTTTGTCTATTTTGAAAGATAAGAATTTGATGAAAATGGGGTGAAAATGAGTATATAAAGGTATAGAAAGCTATTTTATAAATAAATCTGGAAATAGTAAAAGGAGTAGTTGATACCTAGCAAAACTTTGAGATATTTTAAATTTTGGGACATTTTTGGAGAAATTCAAAAGTTATGGGACTAAATTGGAGATAAAATAAGATATGAGACTAAATCGGTGAGATTTTAAAAGGTACGGGACTAAATCAAAAATTTTAAGTGTTTTGGGACCGTTTTGGATAAAGTAAAAAACTGTGGGACGTTTTTCGTATTTAACTCTACAGTACGCTAATGATATGATTTTCTTTAATAATGGCAGTAGGGGAAGTCTTTATCCTTGAAAGCAAGCTTGAGATGGGTGGAATTAGCATCGGGGTTGAAGATCAATTTCTTCAAAAGTGAGATATTTTTGTTCAACAAAGATGATGGTTCTTCCACTTATGCCACACAAATACTCAACTGCAAAATCGGGTACGTGTCATTTAAATATCTTGGTATTCTTGTTGGTACATGAACTAAAAATAGGAGAATTTGGGATCCTGTGGTTGAAAAACTTCAAAAAAAGCTAAGTACTTAGAAATCAAAGCGCTTATCGATTGCGGGTCGAGCTACCCTTATCAATGCTGTTCTTAATACCATTCCTACTTTTCGGCTTGCCTTCTACTATGCTCCAGTACATATTTTAAAATCTTTAACCAGTATCCAAAGAAGATTTTTGTGGGGAGTGGGTGTTCGGAGAGATAAAATTAAATGGGTGAGCTGAAAAAATGTGTGCACTGCCAAGGAGTATGGAGGGTTGGGGATCAAAGATATTGAGTGTTTTAACTTGTCACTTCTTGGCAAATGGGTTTGGAAGTTTCATACTTCTTCTTTTCACTTTTGGCATAAAATCTTTACTTCTAAGTATGGGGATTTGGCTAGGATGTGAGACATAGAGAATGATGGTAGTGGATGGAGAAAAGGAAGGGTTAATTGGTCGAGGTGGTTCCGGGATCTCTTTAGAATTACAAAGGGTTATAGAGGTGATTGGGTGAGGGAGAATTTGGTGAGAAAATTGGGCAATGGAGAGGAGATTGATTTCTGGAGTGATTCGTGGTGTGGAGACAAACCTCTAATTAAGGTTTTTCCACGACTATTTTTGTTGTCAAAGGAAAAAGGAAAAAGAAAAAACTGTGAGGGAGATGGAAAATTAGGATAATGATGGGATGTGGCAGTGGAATATCACATGGAGGCATAACTTGTATGATTGGGAACACAACTCAATGTCTAAACTTATGATGATTTTGAATAGGTACAAACCATGGGTTTACACGAAGGACCTATGGGTGTGGAAGCTTGAGAGCACTGGCCTCTATTCAGTTAAATCAGCTTATGTGGCTTTGTATGACAAGTGTCAATATATCTGCCCGTTAAGAGACGTTGAAGCATGGAGCAAATTATGGAGATGCGATGCCCCAGGAAAGGTTAAATTACTTGCATGAAGAATTTTTAAAGGAAGGACCTCTACAAAAGTTAATCTTGCTAGACGAGGAGTGAACGTTGAAAACACCAAATGTCCATTATGCAACGATGCTGAGGAAACAGAGGAACGCCTTTTCTTTGGATGCAATGTGATATATCCTTTATGGTCTTTGTTTAGGAAATAGTTTGGGATTCATTCAGCGGGGAATATAATACTAATTCTTAACTTTGAAGCGCACACTGAGTCTAAGTTGAAGGGTATGAAGGCTACCAATTGGAATGCCTGGAGCATTTGGAAATGACGAAATGGTGTTGTTTTCGGAGGGAAGAACAGACACTTGGAAGATGTTTTTGAGTTGTTCATGTTTAGAACCTGGAATTGGATTAGGATTAAGGGTGGGCTTAGAACACACTATTCTTCCAACAATTGGATTTCCAATGGGATAAAAACATTTTTAGTCCCATAACTTTTCTCATGGTCTTTTTTAGTTCCAAAAAAGATAAGTTTGTCAAATTAGTCCCACCGGCGAAGAAATAGGGCAAAAAACGTCCTATTTTCGCCGGAAAAAGCTGACATCACCTGGAAATAGCCACGTCACAGCTAGAATCATCGATTTCCGGCCGGTATGATGACGTGGCGCCCTGATGGCAGGTGAGTCAGCAGGATAAAAACCTATTCAGTCCCACAACTATCCTTATGTTCTATTGTAGTCCCAATAAAGATAAGTTTGTCAATTTAGTCCCACCCATGTAGAAATAAGCCCAAACATGTTCTATTTTCGCCGAAAAATACGGGCATCACCGAAAAATGACACGTTATTGTCAAGTGACAATTGGAATCGCCAATTTTCAGTCGGAATTAATTTTATTTTAATGCCAACAAGGCATTTTAATTTTTTTAAATTTTAAATAATTAGAAAAAAAATTAATAAGGATCATCAGCCCATTTCTCTTCTGGAACGGAATCGCCGCCACCACGGCCCACATCACAAACACCAGAACTTCGCCACTGACCACGATTTCGCCATCAGCCATGACACCGGTCGGAATTGTTTAAATAAAAATGTCTTATTGGCATTAAAATAACACTTAATTTGTTGACTCACCTGCCATCAGGGCGCTGTCATCATCTCGGTTGAAAATCGGTGATTCCGATAATGTCTGTATTTTTTGGCGAAAATAGGACGTGTTTGGGCCTATTTCTACACGGGTGGGACTAAATTGACAAACTTATCTTTATTGAGACTAAAATAGAACATGAAGAAAGTTATGAGACTAAATAGGTTTTTATCCCGCTGACTCACCTGTCATCAGGGCGCCACATCATCATACTGGCCGTAAATCGATAATTCTGTCTGTGACGTGGCTATTTCCAGGTGATGTCAGCTATTTCCGGCGAAAATGGGACGTTTTGGCCCTATTTCTTCGTCGGTGGGACTAATTTGACAAACTTATCTTTTTTGGGACTAAAAAAGACCATGAGAAAAGTTATGGGACTAAAAAGGTTTTTATCCCGATTTTCAATCCTATAGTTTGTCTTACAACAAGTTGTTAACATAATTTCTTTTCTTGTAAGGGTTGAGTACCCTTGTACTCAAATTTATTAGCTGTTTTAAAAAAAAAATTAAAAGTATAAATAAAACTAAAGGACAAAAAAAATTATCCTGAACATTAGTTCTTGATTAATTTTGTGCGTGTGATTTTAATGTTGAATAATCTATTTGTAATGGAATGGATCTGTAACTTGGTTTGATATATAGTTGAAAATTGAAATGGAATATTAATGTTGTGTTAACTTCATATCAGGGGCGTTCCCTCGTTGGGGGGGGGGGGGGGGGGGGGGGCTTTAGCCCCCAAACCCTGAATTTTCCCCCTATATATACATAGTATTTTTAATTAATAATAATGATTCTTTAGGTTTTTTTAATAATAATAATTTAAAATTCCTCAAACACTCTTCTAATTATTTTTGGACAATTAATCAAACACTTAGTATTTTTCTTAGTGTATATATAGTATTTTAATTAATAATGATTAATTAATTTTTCTAATAATAATTTTAATTCCTCGAACATTCTTCTATTTATTCTTGAACAATTAATCAAACTTTATTACACATTAATAAAGAAACACCTACCACATTAATCAAACCTTATTACACATTCTCCTAATTATTCTTACACAATTAATTTCTTATATTGAATCAATGAAAATTATTGTCTCCACTTATTTTTTTAGTTATAGACATTGAAAAATGTATCAAAATATCTCTAAAAATATTTTTATAAGTTATGTTTTTATATTGCACTATCTTATATTCACATACTCCCATTATTATCATCATATTAGCCACATAATAACTTGTACCACTTAAAAAATAATATCACACCTTAAAATACATTTTAATTTTAAAAATAATACTCTCACCTAATACATGTTATATACTTTACACTTTATTATTTAGAAAGACTAAGTTATTCTTAAAAAGTCAATAAAACTACTAAAAAATTCTCATATTTATCAGGGCTTGTATAAAAAAAATAGCGTTTTTCTTAAAAAATCAATGAAGCTAGTAAAAAAAATTCTCACAGTATGTATCAACCGTATCGATGAAAGTAAAAAAAAAAATTAGCCCCCCCTACAAAATTGGTCTAGCTCCGCCCCTGCTTCATATCTTGCATATCGACGTGGTTGCCTTCTGTTTTTATTTAAGTGTGTGAGATTGTCTTACAAAATGATTCGTGAGAGGAATCTACTTTATTTTTTTTTAATTAGGCACTACTTTTTTTAATTGAAAATAGTACTCTTAATATTCATAAAATAGTTTAATTAGACTAATATAATTTATTTTTGCTAAAATTGCCTTATTATCCGTCTCACTTAATTCATTCGATGTATCACACAAACCTTACTCTTATTTAAAATAAAAAATAAAAAAATTCCATAATATCACACAAAACTTACTCTGTTTTAATTTTTTTTAATTTGAATAATGACTTGAAATTAATTGCCATGGGATGTTTATTGAGTAATTATTTAACAAACACGGCCGACAATACATTTTAATTTCATAATTGTCTGATTCATTCCTAACCTACCTAACATACCTTACACTTTATTTATTATTTAAAAATATCACATTACCCCTACAAAAGTCAATAAAAAAAAAAGGAATTTCTTAATTTGTATAAAAAACAGTCTGCTGGTATGGAGAGGGAGTAATAAATTAGGGCAAGAATTGTATAAAATTGCCAGCTCACAAAATGATTTTCATGAGATGGATAAGAAGTGCTTTTATAATAAAAAGATAATAAATTGATAAAAAATGATAATGGTGCTGTAAATTATTTCATAAACAATTTATAGTATAAGTTTAAAGTGTTAACATTGATTTAAAACTTTATTCTGTCCCATAACTTTTTAATATTTTAAATTTTGGCCAAAAAAAATTATTTGTATCAATTTAGAAATATAACTATAAATCTACTTTCAATTTAATCTAATTTTCGCCAGAAACCTAGTTTTTCACCGGAAAACAAAATTTGGGAGACTCCGGCGAGGTATGTTGAGGTGGCACTCCAAACAAAATTGGACCAATGAATCCACGCCACGTCACACTTCAATTTAAAAAAATGAAAATTTCCACCTCACCTGGATACATAATATCTTAAAATATTCTACTATCTTTATTAACATAAATATGTTTAAATTAATAAAATAAACTAAAAGAATCAAAATGCATTACGTTCGTGTTCATCGTGTTCACCTTCAGATCGAGAGACTATCAAATTATTTGGGGTTTAGGGTTTATGAAATCGTAAAATTGTCTCAACATTAGACGGTCTCACACAAATCTGCCCTATAAATTAGGTGACATCGTACTTACAATCACGGGGGAGTATTGTACAGGATAATTTTCTATAACAATAGATCAAAGTAAATACGGGACACTATATATTCAAAACAGGCTACCACTTTTTCCATTTTTTTTTTGGTGGTAAAAGCAAATATTTATTGATGAAAAAACGAAGGAGTTATTGAGTATAACGTATGCTCGCTAACTCGTACAAGAGTTCAAAAACATGCGAGACTAATTTATTGAATCATAACACCCCACATCAAATGGAATTTATTCTAACAATAAAAAGTTATTCCATGTTTCTTTATTTTGAACATAGCAACAAGTGGGTAGCATTATGGAAGAGGATCAATGTAGAGCTGTTTGATGTAAGTTTGCAATTCAGTACCCACATGTGTGTATCGATCCAGCTTGTTGTACATGATCTCGAGTGCGCGGGTGTAGTTGAGAATACGATAAAGTACGGGTGCCGGAACTGCTGTTGGTCTTAGAAACGCCTCGTTCACGTCCTTCCATCCTGATTCCATTACGTTGCTGAATTCCGACAACACCTCTTCCATAGAAACTTTGTACTCTTTCGTGTACAATTCTATTGCTGAAGCTATATGCTCTCTTTCTTGCTCAAACTGCACTCAATTACAGTGTCAAATCAACTACTGTATGTTAAAGAAAGAAGAAAAAATGAGGAAAAACATGGTCCTATAAGTTTGGCTGATTAATATTCCAATTAGTTATGTAAATGAGTAAAATTATAAGACTTCCAACTTGTTCTTTACAGTTCTTTAAGTTCTGAAATAGAATTTGCAAAATGGATAAATATAACATAAAATGCAACCGTATTAAAATTGACACAAAAAGACAAATTGAAAAAAAAAAAAAAGCTATTTAAGAATTCAACTAAAATTACAGGACCGAAATTATATTATTCCCTCTGTCACACAAAAGTTTTCACCCTTTCCATTTTCGTCCTCTCACATAAGTTTTCACCTTCTACTAAAAGCAAAAGAGTCAAAACAACAACCCTCTCGCTCTCGCATACAATTTATTTAAAAAAGAATCGGCCCTACCTAACATACTTTATCATATTTATTACTTAAAAATGCCATGATACTCCCAAAAATTACACTTTTCTTAATATCCCTAAGTTAAAGGTGAAAACTTTTTTTGGACAAAGAGAGTATCTCGTAAATTGAAGACAAGCAGACATGGATATATATTACATACCTCGTATCCAACAATATCATTGCTTAGCCTGGCGATATTCAAGGAAGCATTCACAATTTTAGGTTGAGAAAGCACCCAATCGAAGGCTTCCTTGGTAGAAAGATTCCCTTCCATTCCAAGTAATGACCATACAATTAGAGTTAGATATCCACCACTCTTAATTGCTACCTTCAGGTACTCCTGTGTTTTTGGATTGTACTTCTCTTCCCTCCATTTAACCTCATCAAAATAAGCTCTTATGATTATTTTTACCTGCACATATATATGTAAATAAAACTTTTTCCAACATTTGGAAATTAGTAACATGATCCATTCCATATTGTAATAGTCTAGCTACATACTGCTTCTTTTCCGTAGTATAGGCGATATAATGTCCCTTGTTTGATCATTTGCTTCTCGATATCGTCAAACGCCTCCAAAAGGGCTTTGTAAAGAATCTTCGTGCACTCATCTTTAAGTTCATCTAAACAGGAATAACTCCATCTGCAATTACAAATTATCCAGTAATATTGAAACTTGAAGCTGATCTAATCAAATGTGATATGCTACATCTTTCAATATCATTTGGTTCAATTAAATGCACTTTTAGTCCCATAGCTTTTGCCAAAATGCGATTTCCGTCCCAAATTACTTAAAATTTTCGGTTTATTCCCGTAGCTATTTCAAAATTTTAGATTTCATCCCAAAACTAATTTTTCATCGCAAATTGTCCTATAACTCATAAAATTTTTCAAAACCTTCCCAAATTTTTAGAAGCTTCCAAAATTTCAAGGGACCTTTTCTGATTGAAATCGTCCCTTGACTCCTGAAATTTTTTTAAATCATTCAAAAAGGACCATTTCTCATTGGAATCCAAAAGTTCTGAGACCATTTCAAAAGTTTTAATTATTTTGGGACAAAAATCGAAATCTTCAATAGTTGTGGGATATTTACTGAATTTAACCCTCATTTGGTTAGTTGACATGAGCGCTAGCTGTTTCACACAATGTGTTAAACAACCACCTCATCCAAAAGCTCATGCAAGACTAGTTCCTGCCTACATGTGAGGAGCGTATACACACAAATGTACATAAGGATATAAATAGTGTAACCTTTCGATTGCATTCGCGAAGCTTTGTAGCTCCTCAAATGTACCATAAGCGTCGAAAGTATCATCAACGATAGATATTAAGCCCTGCAGTTTGACTAACATCATCCTAGCATGACTATATTTTGGTTCAAAATAAGCTCCAGAAGCCCAAAAGTAGGTCTCCACCAATCGATCTCTGGCATATGGTAACTTTTTTGGCACTTCTAAACCTTTCCACCACCTACATTTCATTTTGATGCATAGTTTAATTATGACAAATTCTTATGTATACTTTTCTCTAGGACCCCACATCTCAATTGATCCATTTAATTTAACTGACAATAAAATCCCTAGATAATGTTATAAATCCTAAGGATAAAGTATATACGTTAAATCATAAGGATAAAATAGCAATTACATTATATGATTATATCCTAAACCACAAGAAGATAAAATAGTAGTTTCACCAAATTGACTCAATTTAATTTGAATGAAATGATCACATGAATAAAAGACCTAAAGAAAGAAATATTATTTAACAAACGGAAGAGTAAGCAATATATCATAAACCACAAGAATAAAATTATAATAGGGCATCCAGATGTTCGCCATATATTTGAGTGAGGACATTTGAAAATGAACATGCAAGCGTATATATCTTGGAGAAAATATCGAATCTGATCCTCTAACTTTGATAATAAAATTTTGTCCTATAATTTTTACTTTTAAATTTTAGTCCCGTAACTTTTTACCTTTTCAATTTCAAAAAACTTATGGGACATGCAAAGTTTTTGCAAAATGACTAAAAGTGAAAATCTAAAAGTCATAGGATTAAAATTGACAGGAAGGATTAAATTTGAAAATATGAAAAGTTATAGGACTAAAATGGATTCAACAAAGGACTGATACTGATCAAAGTTACCTAGAAGTTCGCTCAACTCCCTTTTGTGAAAATTTTGTACCAGGTGAAATTCCAACTTAGCAAGTTTGAGCAAGGTTTGATGATGTGAAGTATACTGCTCGTAGATGGGTATATACTTCCTTGCTTCGACTCGTGGTACGCCTCTACGGATAGAGTATCCATACAAATTGTGAACTTGCTCAGCTATTGGATTACTCAAGCTTGGTAAAATTGATTCCAGGTGTTTCCTTGTGAAAATATAGGCAAAATCAAGCACTTCTTCTCCGTGGATTCTCAAATGCGTGGCTTCAAAAAACTCCAAACTGCCGTCGGGTCCTCCTTTTTCAGAGCCTTGATAAATCCACCTTCCTCATCCTTAAACTTGTCAAAGATGTCTGCGTAACACAATATAAATTATAGTATTAAGCTTTTGTTTCTTTTTTTTTTCTCTATTTTTTCGATAAAACTTTCGTTTCTTTTCTTTGTTCATTGCTAACACTCCGGATTACTTGTTACATTATGATGGTATGTCTCCTAGTTGAGTTTAAAATCAAAATCGTCTCATATAAATTTACTTTATTCAAAATAGTACAAAAAATTTTAACTTCTCCAAAATTGTCTCATATATAACTTTTAAATTCTCATCAAATTATTCTTTTTTACTTAAAAATATTCAATTTTTTTTAATTACATGTGGGTACTAAATCATGGGACTGAAACGATGTTTTTACAAAGTTATAGGATGAAATTGGTAAAAAAATATTATTCTGAACGAAATTGGAGCAAAACTGAAAGGTTTTGGACAAAAATGAATGTCCTAACTATTTTGGGACTTTTTTCGGATAAATTAAAAAGATATGGGATGGTTTATGTTTTAAACTCTCTCCTACTTCATACGTTAGATCATGAGTGATACGTGGGAGATGAGAAATGTGAACCCTTTTTCCCTTGAGCTGCCTTTATGCTTCCCCTTTAGGGGATATATAGATAATTCTATCTCATATCTAAATGTCATTCATCTAACAGTTTAGATTAGGAAATGTAATACGTAAATGTAACAGAAGATCCAAGACAGGTTATAGGAGTATGGCAAACTAGCTTACCACATGAAACTCTGTACCCATCTTGTCTAAGAAGACGAAAGCCAAGAGCAGTGGCGTACATATCATGACTATCCTTGCAATAATCATAAAAATTTTCCAACACATTCTTCAAAACGTCGCCAATCTCATCCTCAAAGAGATACTCGACGCCCAGTCACTGAATAGCATCCACCATCTTCAGCTGTCGCATGTAGTCGCCTGACGCTTCCTTTAACTCCCTTTTCACATCCTGCTTCAGCTCTTCGACAACTTGCGATTCGCGTGCTAGCTTGTTTGTCATCTGAAATAAACAAATCAGGACTATAGATCAAACATACTGCTTCATATTCAATCTTTTGTACTCCTCACATGATGTCTACGTATACATGATTATGAAGATAGCAAGCGTGTATACGTATACTATATATATATATATATATATATATATATATACCTCTCTGGATTCTGAATCCTTCAAAATGAAACGATCTCCCCATAAATCTGGATGAAATTTTGCGTTGGGACGAGAAGTGGCGATTGCAGCATCCATTATCAGTGTGTTTTTTTTGGTTTTTGTTTTTGTGGGGGGGGGGGGGGGGGTGTGGGGGTACTGTTTTAGTTGTTTGATTGATGTTTGCAACATTTGATGGCACAAATTCTACTGTGTTAATGCATTAAGTAATAAACTTGAAGCAGGACCACCATATAAAGAGTAGTTTATTTTTAGCAAAGATTCCTTATTTCACCATTCATTTTTAGTTGTATCCGGTTATGTGAAACTATGTATTTTTAATTGTATATTATATAAATTGTCAATGAAACTATTAACTGGATTACCAGTGAAATTATTAATCAACATAATTGAATAAAAAATAAATTATTAATAAAATTAATTTATAAAATTTAAGAATATTTAAATTTGACAGCTGAAATATATATATATATATAATAAATTCATTTAATTAAAAGAAATAAAAACACATGTAATATATATCAAAATTAGTTAATTAATAAAGATTAAAAAATTTATAATGAAATTAATGAAAATAAATATAAATAAATAAATAATAATTCGGGTCTATTACTATTGGTTACAATATTCTATACACCATTGTTACTACTACCAGATATATAGATACATTAAGCTATAAAAAATTACTAATCAATACGTTAGTAATGAGTGAACTGTCATTCTGATCCTTATTTTTTTTACTGTGTTTAATAACAATTTAAAAGGATAAAATATATTATTTTAATATTAGAAAGAGAAATAATTCCACTATTTAATAATTTAAAAGAATAAAATATATTACTTTAATATTAAAAAGAGAAATAATTCCACTATTTACTCCTAAATATCATAGTGCAATTCCAAATGCCCTAAAAAATCTCCTTCCTATTATAGTGTTAATAGTCAACGAGGATTTGCCAAGCTCGCAGAAGATGTACAATACATTTTGATTAATAATTAAGGGTATAATTTTTGTTATAAAAAGAACGACTGAAGTAAGAAGAGTATAAATATTTGACAGAAATTTTATTAATATTATTATTTTTCAAAAAATCAAGAGTACAAATTCTTATATTAAAGGATACAACATTTTATGAGCTACAAAATTGAATTTAGACACACAAAGTTAGACTCGTGCGCACGTTTCACGGAAGACTTTCCCAAAGGGAATAAAAGATTCGACTTATAGTGTTTGTACTCAGAATGAGAATTCATGAGATAATAAATATATCATGCTAGCTCATATTCTACCTAACCCCAAAGGAATAAAAAAATGCAATGCTAATGAAAGCAGTTGAGTAATTTCTTTCTATTGCTCAAGTGCGAAGTAATAATTAATTAGTAATGAAAGCAATCGACCATTTTCTTTCAATAGCTCAAATGTTTAATGTGTGCTTAATTTTTCTTTCAATAGCTCAAATGTTCAATGTGTGCTTAATTAAGTTACAATATTATTCTCACCCAACTAAATTTATTTATTGTAGATAATTTATATACAATACAATCACTACAACAAAAATGGGCTAATAGGACCTATTTATTATGACACTTTCAATAAAAATGTCCTATTATACATTTAATGAGACATTTATATATAAAACGTCTTATTAAAAGTTTATTAATTAATGAGCCATATATACTCTATTTTTCTTTTTTATTTTTCTTTTATGTATTTTTAAACAATATATCTCACTCACCATCGTGGATAGTGTTAGAAGTTGGAGTATAAAACATGATCATGATCCCATGCAAACGGTGCATCATGTTGGCTGATAGTATGTGAGCAATGCATACGTATTTCTTGATGTTTGTACGTTGGAATGAGATCACACACTAGTTGCATGAGTGCATGTTGATTGTTAGGGTTTGTTAGGTGGTTATTGGTCAGTTGTGTTGGTTAGGGAGCTGATCCAAGAAGCTTTGAGGGAGTTAGTTTGTTAAGTATGTTGTTATGGAAGTGTTGATGTGTCAAAGCCTCATTGGTTAGTGAAATGCATCAGCTGTGCAACCGAAACAAACCAACCGTCTACCTGATATATAAGCAGCAAGCTTGCTGCTATGGAACACACGTTTTTTTGTTCAGCTTCTACTAGTTTTGACAGGTTGATCCATGAGTGATCAGATTAGTTAGTTAATCTTCATCTTCAAGTGTAATTGTCTATCAATGAAAGAGTGCTCGATTTCCTTTGAAAGTGGATGTAGATCATTATGATCGAACCACTATAATTCCTTGAGTGTTGTTCTCTTCATTTACAGTTTGTTTGATACAATTGTTCTTTGCTTTCAAATCTGAAAACGTGAGATTGAGTGTGTTGTCTTTGCTTGAGAGATTAGAAGTAGGATCCAGGTGTGTTTCTATTCATAATCACAACAATTGGCGCCGCCTGTGGGAAGATCAAACGAAGCTGAATTGGAAAAGATGAACACCACACGTTTTGACATTGAGAAACTCTCGGAGAAAATGGATTTCAGCCTCTGGAAACTCAAGATGAAGGCGATCTTGACACAGCAAGGGCTCATTGATGCATTGAAGCCTCCTCCACTGGTCAAAACTGAGATCATAAAAGATCCTTCAGCAGCAGGTCCTCCAAGAGTTCAAGTGGATGATGAGGTACTTCGTAAAGCTCACTCTACCATCATTTTATGTTTGGGGGATAAGGCATTACGTGAAGTAGCTAGAGAAACTACTGCCATTGGTGTTTGGGAGAAATTAGAGTCTCTGTACATGGTGAAAACACTAGCAAATAGGCTGCATATCAGAGAGAAAATTCATGCATACAAGATAAGTGATGAAAAACCTATACTAAGTCAAGTAGATGAATTCATCAAGATTTTGGATGATCTTGAAAGTGTTGATGTTAAGATTTCTGAAGAAGAAAGGGTTCTCATGCTAATGACAGCACTTCCAAAATCCTTTCAAAGTTTTAAAGATACATTGTTGTATGCTAACCAAGGCACTGTCAAGTTTGACAGTGTAATACTAGCACTCAAGTCTAGGCAGCTTCAACTTGTATCTGAGAGTGTACCAAACTCAGGAGGAGAAGGATTGAATGTCAGAAACAATTCTCAATCCAAAAGAAATAACAGGAAGAAGAAGGATCACAATAATGTTGACAAACAAGACAGCAAGGGAGAAGGATCATCTACTAAAGAAGGTGAAGTGAGGAAATGCTATCACTATCATCTCCCAGGCCATATGAAAAGAAACTGTTACAAATGGAAGGCTGAAAAAGCAAAAGGGATTGACAAAAGTAAGGATACTGATCAGAAAATGCAAGTTAATCAAACAGCACAAGTTCAAGACAAGGGAGACTTTGTTGAAGCTCTATCAATAACAACATCAGAAGTTGCCTCTGAATGGGTAATGGATTCAGGCTGCACTTTCCATATGTCCCCTAACAAACAGTGGTTTTGTGAATTCAAGCAACAGAATGATGGATCAGTACTCCTAGGTAATGATCAACATGCAAGATCAAGGGAATAGGGTCAATCAAGCTTGAACTGACTGATGGATCTGTCAGGATACTCCATGATGTAAGGTATGTCCTGATTTAAGAAGAAATTTAATCTCTCTTGGTAAGCTTGATTCCATGGGATATGGTTTCCAATCAAAAGATGGTTTTCTCACAGTCACCAAGGGAGATGATATATTCCTGAAGGGTATTAAGAAACATAATTTGTATTTCTTGTGTGGAAGCACTGTCATTGCTCATGCTCATTCAATAGGAAAACATGATAGTATACTGTTATTGCATGGGATTAGCTTATATAAGCTTAAGGGGACTCCAAGAACTAGCCAAACAAAACCTGTTGTGTGGAGAAACAGAAGTTAAGTTAGAACAGTGTGAGCATTGTGTTCTAGGGAAATCAAAGAGGATGAAGTTTGGTACAGGTGAACACACCTTCTCATCAATCATTGATTATGTCCACTCTGACCTATGGGGGCCAGCCAAGACTTTGACTAAGGGAGGAGGTAAATATTTTATCTCCTTTATAGATGATTATTCAAGGAAAGCTTGGATATACATCCTGAAATCAAAGGATGAAGCTCTGTCAAAATTAAAGACTGACTGATTGAGGTTGAAAATGCAACTGGAGTTACCTTGAAGGTGTTAAGAACATATAATGGTTTGGAATATCTATCTGAAGAGTTTAACAACTTCTGTAAACAAAAGGGGATAAGAAGGCACAAGACAGTCCCTTCCACTCCACAAAAAAATGGAGTTGCTGAAAGGTTGAACCAAACCATACTGGAAAAGGTTAGATGTATGATGAGTAGTGGAGGTTTTTACAAGAGCTTCTGGGGTGAGTTAGTTTCTACAACAGTTTATTTGATAAATAGAAGCCCCTCAACACCTTTGAAGTTCAAAATACCAGAACAGGTTTGGAGAGGAAAACCTATTGATTATGGCTATTTAAGGGTAATTGGCTGCCTTGCCTATGCACACATAAGGCAAGACAAGCTAGAACCTAGAGCCATGAGGTGTGTAATGGTTGGCTATCCATCTGGTGTAAAAGGTTACAGACTATGGAGTCTTGACAGTAATAAGTTTCTGGTTAGCAGGGATGTTGTCTTCAATGAAACTAAGATGCCATTATTAGAGCAAACTGACACCTCAGTGATATCAAATGAGTACATTGAGTCTGAGGTGGAGTCTGATAAGATCACTGAGTCAGTAGATGACACACCAGGTACTGAAAAAGAGAAAACAGATCTCAGCACATACCATCTAGCAAAGGATAGACAAAGAAGGGAAATAAATCCTCCAGCTAGATATATTCAAGCTGATCAGGTTTCATATGCTCTATACACAGCATTTGAGATTGAAGCTAGAGAACCTAAAAGGTACAAGGAAGCAATAACTAGTCATGATGCTGGTCAGTGGATCACTGCAATAAGTGAGGAACTTATGTCCCTTGATAAAAATGGAACTTGGAAGATAATAGATAAACCTCTGAAACAAAAGTTAGTGGGATGTAAATGGATTTTTAAAAGGAAGCTCCCAGCAACAACAGATGGAAAAATAAGATACAAAGCTAGATTAGTAGCTAAGGGATTCTCACAGAAAGAAGGAGTGGACTACAATGAAATATTCTCACCTGTAGTCAAGCATAGCTCTATAAGGATCATACTATCCTTAACAGCACAATATGATCTTGAACTTCACCAAATGGATGTAACAAATGTCTTCCTTTATGGTGAATTAGAAGAACAGATCTTCATGACTGTACCAGAGGGAGTTGATATCCAGAATAAAGAACTTAAGGCTTGTTTACTTAAGAAGTCACTATATAGACTTAAACAAAGCCCTAGACAATGGTACTTGAGGTTTGATCAATATATAACAGCCTGTGGATTTGCTAGAAGCTCATATGACAGCTGTGTATATTACATAAAAGAAGGGAACCAGTATACTTATTTGCTTCTGTATGTTGATGATATGTTGATAGCAAGTCATACCATAAGTGGTATTCAGAAGGTCAAAGGTATTCTAAAATCAAAATTTGACATGAAGGACTTAGGGGAAGCTAGGATGATACTTGGGATGTCCATTATTAGGGACAGAAGTAGTGGAAGTCTGACTCTCAATCAGGAATCCTACTTAGTGAAGGTTCTTAAAAGGTATAACATGTCTGAAAGTAAGTCTGTTACAATACCTTTTAAGCAGGGATTGAAGTTATCATCACAGCAGGCTCTTACAACTACATCAGAGTTAGAAGAAATGAACTTGATACCTTATGCAAGTTCAGTTGGAAGTTTGATGTACTGTATGGTATGCTGCATGCCAGATATGGGATATGTCATGAGTATCTTGAGTAGATTTATGGCATATCCAGGGAAGCCACACTGGCAGGCAGTGAAATGGGCAATGAAGTACATCAAAGGTTCTGCATACAGAGGTCTAAATTTTCAGAAAAGACAGGAACAATATCAAGTGTTGTATGGATATGTGGATGCTGACTATGCAGCCAATATGGACACAAGGAAATCATTGACTGGTTATATCTTTACTTTTTTTGGAACAGCCATAAGTTGGAAAGCAAGCCACCAGTCAGTTGTGGCATTGTCCACAACTGAGGCTGAGTTTGTAGCCTTAACTGAAGCAATCAAAGAATGATTATGGATCTCTGGAATGCTACATGAACTTGGTATTAAGCAGGATTATGTAGAGGTGTTTTATGACAATCAAAGTGCAATTCATTTAGCCAAACATCAGGGCTATCATGAAAGGACTAAGCACATTGATGTCAAGTTGTATTTTGTGAGAGATCTTGTAGAGAATGGAGTTGTAAAGGTACACAAGATTAACACATCTGTCAATCCAGCAGACTGTTTAACCAAAGCCTTGCCTAGTTCAAAGTTTGAACTAAGCTTGAGCTTAGTTGGAATGTATCTCTAGTGATCTTGAAGGAAGCTGCTCATAATGGAGCAGCAACAAAGGGATTGAGCAGCAAATTTGTTGAAAGATATGATACATGTTTTAAGGTGGAGAATTGTTAGAAGTTGGAGTATAAAACATGATCATGATCTCATGCAAACGGTGCATCACGTTGGCTGATAGTATGTGAGCAATGCATACGTATTTCTTGATGTTTGTACGTTGGAATGAGATCACACACTAGCTGCATGAGTGCATGTTGATTGTTAGGGTTTGTTAGGTGGTTATTGGTCAGTTGTGTTGGTTAGGGAGCTGATCCAAGAAACTTTGAGGGAGTTAGTTTGTTAAGTATGTTGTTAGGGAAGTGTGGATGTGTTAAAGCCTCATTGGTTAGTGAAATGCATCAGCTGTGCAACCGAAACAAACCAACCGTCTACCTGATATATAAGCAGCAAGCTTGCTGCTATGGAACACACGTTTTTTTGTTCAGCTTCTACTAGTTTTGACAGGTTGATCCATGAGTGATCAGATTAGTTAGTCAATCTTCATCTTCAAGTGTAATTGTCTATCAATGAAAGAGTGCTCGATTTCCTTTGAAAGTGGACGTAGATCATTA
Organism: Pogostemon cablin; assembly: GCA_023678885.1. NCBI lineage: Eukaryota > Viridiplantae > Streptophyta > Magnoliopsida > Lamiales > Lamiaceae > Pogostemon > Pogostemon cablin. The sequence continues at coordinate 11,105,271 of CM042960.1, forward strand.
TGATCGAACCACTATAATTCATTGAGTGTTGTTCTCTTCATTTACAGTTTGTTTGATACAATTGTTCTTTGCTTTCAAATCTGAAAACGAGAGATTGAGTGTGTTGTCTTTGCTTGAGAGATTAGAAGTAGGATCCAAGTGTGTTTCTATTCATAATCACAACAGATAGAAAAGAAGGAAACTAGGGTTCTTCGAGGAATCAGTACCATAGATTCATGGGGAAAATCCTTCACCTCCATTTTGATTGAGATTCTTAAAAAATGAGTATATGAAGCTTCTTTCTATCAACGGATTTCGACCTCCAGCGTTGACCCACTGGCGCTTCTTGCTCCATTTTTAAAAGTCATGACTATCATATTTTAATGCAACAACTCTTGCCATTAGCATTGAGGAAAACATTGCCAAAGTCTGTGCGTGTTCCTTTGATCAATTTGAGCAAATACTTTAGAGAATTGTGTTCTAAAGTTCTTAAACCGAAAGATTGATACTTTGCCAATTGGAAAAGGTGTTCCCACCATCTTTCTTTGACATTATGGTGCACTTGACTGTTCATTTAGCAACTGAAGCAAAAATTGGTGGCACAGTGCATTATCGATGGATGTATCTGATAGAAAGGTTTCAACTTTATCCAAATTATCCATTTATGTTAAATACTTTTTCCTTATATTTTTTATTTTAGGTTTTTATGCACATTAAAGTCATATGTGAGAAGTAGAAGCCGACCTGAAGGGTCCATTGCAGAAGAATGTCTTGCCTTTTGTTCATTATATTTTGATGAAGAAATTGAAACGAGATCCAATCGTGTTCATAGAAATGATGATAATTTTCAAGGGGAGAACACAAAATTGGATGTATTTTCAAATTTAGGGCTCCCACTTGGCATAAAGGATGCAAAATTATTGGATGATGATACATTGAGAAAGGCTCATCAATATGTGCTTTTTAATTGTCTTCCAATCAAACAATTCATCAAGTAATTAATTTCTCGTTCTCAATCATATGTTTCTTTTAATATTTTCTGTAATATTATTTCTATGTATATTTATTAGTGAGCACCATGAGAGTGTAAAGAATGCGTACCCTCATCGTTCGAAGCATGAAATTGAACGGATACATGTAGAGAAATTTGCATCCTGGTTTGTTGAAAAAGTAAATGATACATATTAATTAGCTAATTAATTTTCTTATACTATACGTTAGGTGAATTAAGAAATACTAAAACTAATTTTTGTTCTAATTTAATAGGCTCAATCCTTTCCTGATGAAGATCCTATTTCATATGAATTGAAACTACTAGCAAGGGGTCCAAATTCCATTGGAGTATGTTATAAGAGAATTTTGGTTAATGGATTCAGATTTCACACGAAAGAATTGGAATCAGGAAAAAAAAACACAAAACAGTGGGGTGATTGTTGGTGCTTTGACATCTAGTTTTTCAAGTACTAAGGACCCAAATCCTATTTTAGGAGAAGTTGCATACTATGGAGTACTAAAGAACATCATCGAATTAGATTACAACTTTGTTCATAAAGTTGTTTTAACGGATTGTGATTGGGTTTCTCAAAGAAACAGGATAAAATATGATGAACATGTTGGGAAATTTATATTTCCTATATAATTTAATTGTGGGCAATATATTAATACTCAATTATATTAGCTATTCAAATATTATATTGGGCTTAATTAAGTGATTAAAATAAAGTAAGAGCTCATGGACTACACTTATTTGATATGGGCCAATGAGTAGATACCCAATATTACGTATCAGGTGATTATGGGTGGCCTGATATGGGTAATATGTATAGATACCTAGGTTATGGTCCCCAACACTAAGCCGCACACAGTTCTCTCTTTCCCCATCTGAAGAGATTACGAAGGTCCTTACGGAATCCAGAGGCTTTAGTGAAGGAAGACCTTAAACCTGCTGCTGATCTTCCGTTTAATTCCGCATAAGAAGATCAATGGATCCAGGTATTCCTCTATATAATTATTTTATGTATCTTGTTGAATCATGTTAGGGCTTAAGGTGTATTTGGATTAATTGTTATATTTCCAACAAGTGGTATCAGAGCCACCCTATATGTGATTCTCTGAGATTTGTAAAATTGATTTTGGATTCAAACATTTATTATTTGAATCGTGAAGTAAAATATTTTTTTTTAAATTTGATAATATTTTGACAGTTACATGATTCGATAAGTGTTGTTTAATTATTACGGTTGCGCCACTTGAATTTATTTTTCTTCCAGTTGTGTAACTTGGGGTATTCGAATTGCTTATATGATCTAATCAATTCATTGAGAAACTGAATGATTTAATCAATTAATTGTACAGTGGCACTTTAATGCTTAGTATATGTTTGGATCGTATATTCATTTAAGTGGCAGCTTTTTGATCTTATTTAATTGATGATCACATGTTCTCGAATTATGTGATTTAAAAAAAAATGCTTCGATTTCTGTACCTTATCAAGTGCTGACCTGCTTTGATTAATTTTGACATGTGGATTTATTATTAAATCAATCAATCTATCTTTTGTTTTATGCTATTAAAATTGGATCCAGAACTGTAATAGAGTTCAGTAGTTTAAGGTATTGTGCAGTGGCTACTGAAATCATTTAGCGACAGTCTTTTCAATTTTTTTTGTGGCCGATTTTGAGGTCAGTGTTGTTGGTCGCTAATCTTTTTCTTTTGTGAAAATTTTGGTAGTTTAAAATAATTAATTTATCCTCTACAGTACCTTATGCAAAGTCTAATTTGATTTTCAAGACTTTTAATGGGATGACATGTTAATGTCGGTTAAATAATAATAATAACAATAGAGATTTGATTTACAAATCTCATTCTGAACCCATAAGAAATTTATTTAAATTGGGGAGACAGTTCAATGTCGTTTTATTAAATTAAATATTTTAATATTTTTTTAATTAGTCTAGTAAACCTTCAATCTAGTCAATCGAAGCATCATGTTACCATAGCAATATCGTGTGTGGAGAAAAGCTTTATTGAAATTACATAGATGGGTGTGGTATTATTTATGTGTTCTGTGTTCGGCCCACAGGTAGGCACAGTTTGACAGAATAATAACACACATGTGATAATAAGTATGTGATAATTATTTGGATTATTCATGTGAACATGAGTCGGTCCACAGATAGACTCTTGTTTGACAAAACTTATTGTCAATACTTGATTGTTGCACCAAGATTACCACTGTAGTTAATTTTTTGTCCACAGACATGGTTAATGTTACACTTGGTGTCTTGAGATGGGTCCCCAATTTATTTTACTTATTCGTTCATAATTTGATTTATAATATGAATGTTATGTGAGTATACTTAATGTGTTCTCTATTTAGTTTCTATTGCTACAGCTCCTAACTTTACTCAACAAATCAATAACATCCCAATGCTTAATGGGACAAACTTCAAGATCTGGAAAGAAACCCTTGAGATCGTTCTGGGCTGTATGGATTTGGATCTGGCTCTTCGATCTGATCGACCCACTGCTACTACTAAAAATCCAAATGAAGCTAAAATTGAGAAGTGGGATCGGTCAGACCGAATTTGCATGATGATTATGAAGCGCTCCATTCCGGAGGCATTTCGGGGCTCTATTGCTGAGAGCAAAAACGTCAAATCGTTCTTCGAGGCTGTTGAGCAGTACTTTGCCAAAAATGAAAAGGCGGAGGCAAGTAGTCTTTTGGCTAAACTTGTCTCCATGAGGTATAAAGGCAAAGGGAACATAAGGGAGTACATCATGGAAATGTCTAATCTCACATCAAAGCTTAAGGCACTCAAGTTAGACATTTCTGATGATCTGCTTGTGCACTTGGTTCTGATCTCACTTCCTGCACACTTTGGGCAATTCAAAGTGAGCTATAACACTCAAAAGGATAAATGGTCCCTTAATGAGCTTATATCTTACTGTGTGCAAGAGGAAGAGAGAGTGCAAAGAGATAGAGTTGAAAGTGCTCACTTGGCTATAAATGCTCGAGGCAAGAAAAGAAATCGACCTAATGGTACTGTTGTTGCTGCTGCTTCAGAGCACAAGAAGCAAAAGATTGAACCTAAGGATCATAGATGCCACTTCTGCAAGAAGCGGGATCATTTTAAGAAAGATTGCTCAAAGTATGCTGCATGGCGTGCTAAGAAGGGTATACCTCTTACTTTGGTTTATTCTGAGGTTAATTTATCCTTTGTACCTAAAGATACTTGGTGGGTAGATTCTGGTGCTACTACTCACATAAGTGTGTCTTTGCAGGGTTGTCTGCATTACCGGCTGCCAACTGATGCTGAAAGATTCATCTTTGTGGGCGATGGCAATAAAGTTGTAGTAGAGGCTATTGGAACCTTTAAATTGCATTTAAAGAGTGGTTGTTATTTAGAATTGTTTGAGACATTTGTTGTGCCGTCTTTTAGACAGAATTTGGTTTCTATTTCTGCTTTGGATAAACTGGGATTTTCCTGGTCTTTTGGAAATAATAAAGTATGTCTCTTTCAAAATTCCAATTTTATTGGTGATGGCCATTTAATTGAAAATCTTTACATGCTTGATCTTATAAATTCCAATAATGTTATTCTGCAAACACATTCAAGAGGTACAAAGAGAAAATTTTCGGAGGATTCTGCGATTTTGTGGCACAAGCGCTTAGGCCATATTTCTAAACAAAGAATTCAAAAACTTGTGTCTGATGGAATCCTTAATCCCTTAAATCTTGTAAATTTTCAAGTCTGCGTTGAATGTATAAAAGGGAAACAAACTAATATGAGGAAATTAGGAGCCGAAAGAGCTAAAGAAGTCTTAGAACTTATTCACACTGATATATGTGGTCCATTCCCCATGGCATCATGGAATGGGCAACATTACTTTATCACGTTCACAGACGACTATTCTCGTTTTGGCTACCTATATTTGATTCATGAGAAATCTCAATCGTTGGACGTTTTCAAGTCTTTCAAAGCTGAAGTAGAACTTCAACTTGGTAAGAAAATTAAGGCTGTCAAATCTGATCGTGGAGGTGAATACTATGGTCGATTTGATGGATCAGGAGAACAACGTCCAGGACCCTTCGCACTTTTCCTCAAAGAATGTGGAATTGTTCCGCAATACACTATGCCAGGTTCTCCTCGCATGAATGGTGTTGCTGAACGTCGGAATCGAACTCTTAAGGATATGGTGAGGAGTATGATAAGTCATTCCTCCTTGCCAGAGTCTCTTTGGGAAGAAGCTTTGAAAACAGCAGTGTATATTCTCAATAGAGTACCAAGTAAAGCAGTTTCGAAAACCCCACATGAACTTTGGAAAGGCTAGAAACCTAGCATTAGACACTTACACATTTGGGGTTGTCCAGCTGAAGCGCGGCCTTATAAGCCACATGAAGGAAAATTGGAATCAAGAACGGTAAGCTGCTATTTCATTGGTAACTCTGAGCATTCGCGGGGGTTTAAGTTTTACCATCCCACATCAAGAACCTTTTTCGAGACGGGAAATGCTAAATTTCTTGAGGATATTGAGTTTGGGAGGGAAGAAATTATGAGGAAGGTTGTCTTTGAGGAAGATTCTGGAGTAGATAATGATTTAATTACTTTACCGATCATAACTCAAGAAACAACTCCAGAGACTCATATGGAAATCATTATTCCAAATCAAGATAACATTGAAATTCTTCCTCCATTAGCTGAAGAACAAACTCAACCACCTCAAGAAGTGTCATTAAGGAGATCCACTAGAGAGAGGAAAAATGCTATTTCAGATGATTATATAGTATTCCTACAAGAACATAAGGATAGTGTTGGTTTGACCGAAGATGACCCTGTCACTTTTAGTCAAGCCATGCGCAGTTCTAACTCTCAGAGATGGATTGATGCCATGAAAGATGAGATGAAGTCTTTGAGTGACAATGATGTTTGAGATCTTGTCGAATTGCCTGAAGGTGTAAAACCCATTGGTTGTAAATGGATATTTAAAACCAAAAGGGATTCAAAAGGCAATATCGAAAGATATAAGGCTCGTCTAGTCGCTAAAGGCTTCACTCAAAAGGAAGGCATTGACTACAAAGAGACTTTCTCTCCAGTTTCTTCGAAAGACTCTTTCAGAACTATCATGGCACTTGTAGCTCATTTTGACTTGGAGCTACACCAGATGGATGTAAAGACCGCTTTTCTCAATGGAGACATTGAGGAAACCATTTATATGGCACAACCTGAAAACTTTGTCTTCGAAGATGCAAAGTCTACAGTGTGCAAATTAAAGAAATCCATCTATGGTCTCAAGCAAGCATCTCGTCAATGGTATCACAAATTTCATCAAATTATTATCTCTTTTGATTTTGAGGTAATATTGTTGATGATTGTGTATATTGCAAGTTCAGTGGGAGTAAATATGTTTTCTTGGTTTTGTATGTCGATGATATTCTTCTTGCAAGTAATGATATAGGCTTATTGCATGAAACTAAGAGATTTCTTGCGAAGAAATTCGAAATGAAAGATCTTGGTGACGCCTCTTTTGTATTAGGAATTCAAATACTTAGAGATCGCTCTCGAGGTATCCTTGGATTATTGCAAAAGAGCTATATCGATATGGTTTTGGGAAGATTCGGCATGAAAGGAAGCAAACCATTAGACACCCCTGTGGCCAAGGGAGAAAAATTCAGTCTTAAGCAATGCCCCGCAATGATCATGAGAAAAATGAGATGCAAAAGATTCCTTATGCATCAGCAGTAGGAAGTCTAATGTACGCTCAAGTTTGCACTCGTCCCGATATAGCATTTATAGTTGGAGTTTTGGGGAGGTATTTAAGCAATCCAGGGGAGCAACACTGGAAAGAGGTCAAACTTGTCATGCGTTATTTAAAGAGAACAATAGATTATATGCTCACTTATCGGAGGTTGGAGAATTTGGAGATCATTGGATACTCTGACTCCGATTTTGCTGGATGTCAAGATAGCAAGCGTTCCACATCGGGTTATGTATTTACATTGGCTGGAGGGGCAATTTCTTGGAAGTCTGCTAAACAGACTCTTGTAGCTTCTTCCACCATGGCTGCAGAGTTCATTGCTTGTTATGAAACATCTAATCATGCATTGTGGTTGCGGAACTTTCTCACTGGGCTACGTGTGGTTGACGGTATCGAAAGACCGTTGAAAATGTATTGTGACAATAGTTCAGCAGTGCTATACTCCAATAACAACAGAAGTGCTACTAAAGCAAAATTCATTGAAATTAAGTACCTTGTTGTTAAGGAGAGAATTCAGAATAAACAAATTACTATTGAACACATAGGAACAAATAGCATGCTAGCAGATCCGCTAACTAAGGCATTGACCCCGAAGGTATTTCATGAGCATACTGCTCAAATGGGTGTTGTTTCTGATGTTACCTTAGCTTAGTGGGAGTTTATGTTCTATGTATTGAACTTCATATTTAAGACATTCGGAATTCTATAGAATAAAGTTGATGACCTTTTGGTTTATTCTGAATTCACTTAAGTTAATTTCCATTTTGTGATATTTGCATTGTGGATTGATCTCACTAAAGTTGAACCAGTTGGAAATAGACATGTTATTAATCACATTTTACATGTAATTTCCATGCTACTCACCATATTTGATCTATGTCATTGAGTATATTAATATGGCGATTGTCGGGGTTTAACCACGAATAATAATGTGGTGAATGCCGCGGTAATTCCATTGTTAGTGTATGAGATGGACCAGATTGTTGAAGGTAGTCTGAATGAATAGCATAAAGTTGTGCACTTAAGGATCCTTAATATAATTGTCTTCGGAAAATAATATATAGCCCAAGTGGGAGATTGTTGGGAAATTTATATTTCCTATATAATTTAATTGTGGGCAATATATTAATACTCAATTATATTAGCTATTCAAATATTATATTGGGCTTAATTAAGTGATTAAAATAAAGTAAGAGCCCATGGACTACACTTATTTGATATGGGCCAATGAGTAGATACTCAATATTACGTATCATGTGATTATGGGTGGCCTGATATGGGTAATATATATAGATACCTAGGTTATGGTCCCCAACACTAAGCCGCACACAGTTCTCTCTTTCCCCATCTGAAGAGATTACGAAGATCCTTACAGAATCCAGAGGTTTTAGTGAAGGAAGACCTTAAACCTGCTGCTGATCTTCCGTTTAATTCCGCATAAGAAGATCAATGGATCCAGGTATTCCTCTATATAATTATTTTATGTATCTTGTTGAATCATGTTAGGGCTTAAGGTGTATTTGGATTAATTGTTATATTTCCAACAGAACATGGGTTTACAATGGTCAATCTGTCCAATTTGAAGCCTCACAATGAGCCTTTCATTCTTGCTTCTCAAGCAAGACAAGTATTTTATGTTGCTGATCCTACGGAGAAAGGATGGCATGTTGCCATATCGTCAAAAGCGAGAGATGTGTATGAAATTGATGCTTCTGAAAATGTTGATATGCACTTGCAAAGTGAAGTTTGTGATGTTCAAGTGGATCAAGTGATTGAGGATGTGAATTGGATACGTGAAGGCTTTCCAGGCTATATTGTTTAAACTTGATTAAACACTGTCATTTTTTAAGGTTTTGGTTTATCTCTTAGTGGATCATATGTTCTTTACTGGTGGTTTGGAATCTCCTTTAACTTTTTACAAATTTAGTTAACTGTTGGTTGAGAGAATCATATCCATTAATTACTGTGTTCAGTTGCTTTTGAAATTAGCTTCTGCATCATACATACCCTAAAGCTTATGCTGATGTGTATTCTCTGCTGATATGTTTATTTTGCTCATATCTTCTATTTTGAAATGGATTTATGTATTCTCAGCTGGTTAGATTGTTATAACTTTGTGAATTTAGGCTGATTGGTAATTCTTTTTAATTATTTTTGGATTAGTGATGTGTTGTGTGAGAGAAAGAAGTGATGTTTTGGTCTGTCACTAAATTTGAAGGAAGCTGTGAATTTATAGAATAGGCTTTCAAAAATCAAAATCAGAGAGAGCAGCTATACTTTTTTTTAAGTGATTGGTAATTTTTTTAATTATTTCTTGATTAGTGATGTGTTGCGTGAGTCTTGAAAGAAAGAAGTGAAGTTTTTAATCTTTTTTAATTAAAGTTATTTTATTAACATTTTTTAAATCAGAGGAACTCTGGAGTAATGCACTAATTTGAGCTTTGTTTTATTGCTTTATTCTTTTCTTTTTTACTTTTTATTTATTTTTTAATTATTTCTCCAGCAGCAGGATGTCGTTCTTTAGTAATTTTAGTTCAAATAACAAGATTCAATCATTTTAGAAATTTCAGTTGTAATTTTATTCCAAATTTACTACTTTGTGACATTATGAGGCATTTTTATCACTATTATTAAGAACACATTAAACTATTTAAGTTATATTGGCTAAGAACACTGAATATTTTACTTAATACTATTTCTTATCAAATTCATGTTCTCTTGAGCAAAACATGTGGAGATATGACTCTATTCAAATTTTCTTTGTTTGTTTATTGCTCTTAGAAATTATTGTTTGAAGTCAGAGTTGAACATGGTTGACAAGAGTGTTCAAGAGATTGGAAGAAATACGGAAAGTAACCTGGTTGCCCTCAATGAAGGGATTTCGTCTAAGACTAGAAAGCTAGTATTACAAGATGAAGATGAAATAGAAGAGAATGTCCAGGGGCAAAATGAACTGCAACATGGTAGCTTAGCTTTCATATTTATTGTGCTATGTGATTAGAATGTCAGAAAATTCATTTAAGGTTAACTTAATTAGATGATATATGTTATATTATAGTAAAATATCTTAGAATTCGGAGAGGAACTAAAGGGAAATATGAGCAGCAGATGCAACCACAACGAAGTCTACATGCTTTCAAAGAGTCAAGTTAAAAAAATTTCAATGATTACTCATGTTTTCCATCTACTACTTCAATCAGTATTTGGTTATAACTTCGTATATCTTCTTCTTACATTTTAAGAACAAGTTCTCAAGGAAAAACAGCAGCAGCTACAACCAAATGAACAACAAAGCTCACTACAAATTTCCAAATAGCAAGGTTATACTTGTTATTACTGTTAATTAAGAGTTTTCTGGCTTGTCACTCACTTGTAATTTTTTTATTGTTTTTTAGTGATGACACAGAGAACTCGAAATGCTAGAAATCAAATGGCAAAAGATGACAAACAAATTAAGGAACAAAAGTTGCAAGCTAGAAAACAAGCTTTCAAGGAGAAAGGTTAAAATTTATTTATTCTTAAACTTTTCTCGGATGTTTTATCTACTTACCATTTTCTTTCTTTTATTGTTTCAGTAATGACACTTACAACTCGATATCATACGAGGAATGAGCCTCAATTAAAAGATCTGCCGCTGCAGCAATATGGACAACACAAACAATCGCACATGTGTAAAAAGCCTTCCAAAGAGCAAGGTAATATTTGTCTTTACTACTTAAAAGTTTTCTTACTTGTGACTCTTTTATTTTTTCTTGTTTTGTAGTGATGACACCTAGAACTCGAAACTCTACCAGAAATGAGCCTCCAATAGAAGATCCATTGTTGCAGTAATATGGACAACAGAAACAACCACAAATGAGTCAACAAGCATCAAAGGAGCAAGGTTAAAATTTATTTTCAACGTATAAATTTTTCTACCATTCGGCTGGCTATTTATGCCTTTTTCCAGTGATGGTACGTAGAACTAGATATGCAACAAAAAACCTAAGAAGAGAAGACGAGCAGCTAGAGAACTTGGAAGTCAGTCAACAACAAACTGATGAACCAGGTTGATTAGGATATTGAAATTTGTATATATATATACATTTTGGTTGTATTTAAACATACTTTTAATGTTTGAGTGCAGTGACAACAAAGCACCGAGGACCAACTTACTTACCTGAAATTTGGGCTAGAAATCCGAATGAAGAACGCATTCTTGTCCATTTCAACAAGAGAGGCCAGCCTATTGGATCCACTAAAAAGAAATTAACTGGATTTTTAGGTACATTAGCGGGAAATAGCAAGTTTTTTCCACTTGACATTGATGATTGGCGCAGATGATAAAGATGGTTAATGTAATAAGATCTTTAATTTGTTGTAGTTTATATGAATTATTCTAGTTCCTTGAGAAAAGTTTAAATGATAAAGGTTACTGATATGAGTGTTTTATAGGAGAGATTTCAAGTTCCCCAAGCTGCAGAACATTGGATCTTGATGTCCATTGGAAAAAAAAGGAAAAATTGGAAGGGAAGAGTCAAAGCAAAATGGTTTGATACAACACTTCCAATTGAGAATCAAGCATATGATAAACCAGATCGAGTAAATGAAGATCAATGGAAGATTTTATTACCATATTGGGGTAGAAAAGATGTGAAGGTAAATAATATTGAATTTATTAATATATTCATATATATTTCATACTAATGTAACACTTTTCAGGAAGCAAGTGAAAAAAATAGAGATCATAGGAAGAGTTCTGTAATGCAACAAACAACTGGGAAGTTGAGCTTTGCTGAGGTCGAGGAAGAATTGGTAAATACTGAATAATATGTTTTTTTCTATAGCCAATTATATCAAAATGTGAATGATTGTGTAATTATTTTAATAGAAAGAAAAACTTGCTTGATCTCCAATGCGCAGGAGATATTTGATGCATGTTATGCTGATGCTGAGGGAAATCCTTCAAGTGCTGCAGTAAAAGAAGCACTTGTAAGAAACCAATACAGTTTATTACTAGTTATGTTGATTATAGGCTTATAGTCATGAAGTTACTTGTTTCTTGTGATTATACAGACTCGAATGAGAGCAGTGCAATTACCACCTGGTTCATGGGACTCCATTGGACCCAGTGACTCATTCGCCCAAGTTATAGGCAAAGATCCACATGGTAGGATACGTATGCTTGGATTAGGTGTCAACCCATCAGATGCATGGGGTGAGATTCCAAGTCGTAGTACATGTCATAGGATGGTTTTAGAACATCAAGAAATGATGGCTAGGATGGAGGAAAAAATGGATCAAAGTTCCAAGCTGATTGCAGAGTTGCAAGAAAAACTGCAACAGCAACAAAATCCAAACCATGTGTCCATCCCACCTCAACCTTTATTCCCTGGTCAATCATCCAACTCGATCAACTTTGGAAATGGGCTTCAGGTGTATTTTATCTACTCTTATGTTATTATACTGTTCTACTCTATCAAACATTCATTTTCAACAATCTAATGCAGTTTAATTCATTAAAATATTAGGTTGAAAATTTTGTGCTCTTGAAAAGTTTGTTTGATGCTAATAAAATAGTGGCCAAAGGTTATCTCCGAAGTTTAGATCCTAATCAAGAAGTTGGGGGAAGACGACTTGAGAAAAGTTGGTGTGAAGCTCAAATTGTTGTACCTATTGAGCGGGATGAAGAATTAATCAGGCCATATTCAAATTTAGCTACAATTGGAGACGCAATTGGGACTTGCATTGCATGGCCCTGCTACTTGGTTATTTCTCATATTCATAGCACTAGCTATTAGCATTGAATGTTTCCTAAATAATGCATATATGGATTGCAAGTATTGTGTTTTCTAAACCTATGCAATAAGTAATGTAACTTGAATCTCTTTTTTTTTGTGATTTTGTTACAGGTGGCTAATGTTGATGATCAAGATTGATTGGTTCAAGTTAGAATACTATTCTTTGTATCGGTTCAATTAGTAATAAACAGAAGTTCAATCTTCTTTAACTCCTTGTCATATATTGTATCCTTTTAGCTATTTGTGAGAAGTTTTAAAAGCCAATACTTATAGTTTTTGTAAATTTGGTGGTTACTGCTAATTGATATAGTAATATTCAGATTACTAATGTGAATTTTAAGGAATAAAACGTATATTTAATTAAAATTATATTTTAAATTAATTATTACTTTTAAAGAACACCTTTTTTAAAAAATTAAAATTAAAATTGACTTGTTAATTAATAGGTATACTTATAAAGTGTCCTATATAATTATAGAATATTAGGACACTTCAAAGTGTTTTAATTATTATGTAATGAGACATTTTTATTATTGTGACACAAGCAAAAAGGATATTTTAAAGTGTTTTAATTATTATGTAATGAGACATTTTTATCTATTGAGACTAAAGCAAAAGGGACATTTGAAAGTGTTTTAATTATCATCTAATGAGACATTTTTACCTATTGTGACTCAAGTAAAAAGGACATTTTAAAATGTTTTAATTATCATTTAATAAGACACTTTTACCTATTGTGACTAGACGAAAAATGACACTTAAGATAAGTGTCTTATTCATTTAAAACCTTGAAAATGTCTCATTATACCCCTTAATAATTCACTTACAAGTGTCCTATTAAGGGTTTTTTGTTGTAGTGATTCCTGCATGTATACATATCATGACATGAAAATCTACGTAGTCGTATAAATTACCCCCTCGATTAAGCTGGTAGAGAGTAGATTCTTTTAATACTTAATCAAGTCACTCTAACACGCTCCCTGACATGCAGGGGGTTAATATTTTCCTTAAGTCTTGCTCGTTTAATATTTAATTAAGTCACTCCAATATGTATACACCAACACATAATTCTTACCGCATTAAACTCTGTATCCATTCTGTCTGAGAAGGCGAAAGCTAAGAGCAATGGCGTACATGTCATGATTGACCCTGCAATATTCTTCATACTCTTCCGATAGAGTCTTCAAAGCTTCATCAACATCTTCCTCGAAAAGATACTCGATGCCTAGCCGTTGGATCGCATCCACAAGCTTCAGCTGCTGCACGTAGTCGTGCGATGCTTCCTTCAGCTCTCTTTTCACCTCCTCTCTCAGCTGCTCAGCCTCTTCTTTCTCGTCAGCCTTTCCTCATATGTTCATCAAAGATTATATAATTTGCTCAAATTTTAGACAAGAAGATATATGACCTTAATTAACACAAACGTCTCTGTAAACCGGATTTACGGTATAAACCTTGTAGTTCCCTGTTTAAACTAAGGGGACTACAGGATTTATTAGGGTTTATGATGTAAACTCAATTTAGACTAACTCAATCAATTAAATGCAGAATTGATACTATGTTCTTACCAGGCATGGTCGGGGGGTGTATACGAGAAACTGGTCTCCCCATACATAGGGATGATAGTTTGCAAGTGGACGAGAAGGAGAACCATTTCCAACACTTTCCCGTGACATTTCCCATATCTTTCTCATCTATCTTTAGATTGTTATATGATTGATACGTAAGACAGCTCGGTTCTCCTGTTACATTTTGATGTTGCATCTCCTGTTGCAAATCGTTAAATGATTGACACATATGATATAATAAAATATACACCCTAAAAGGAAAGTATCAACTTTTAGAGAAAATGTTAAGATTTTTCTCCCCACGTACGTGCAGTGGCGGATGTATGTGGGGCAGCCCAGGGCTATCCTCCAAGAGCCCATTATATCATATGTAAATAATTTATAAATAATTTGTGTTTTTAAGTTTAGCCTACCCCAATAATATTTTCAGCCCACCCAAATGAAGCTAAAAAATAAATATATCTTCTTTCTTCTTTGTGTTTTTAAGTTTAGCCCAACCCAAAAATATTTTAAGTTCACCGAAATGAAACTAAAAAATAAATATATCTTCTTAAATTATATATATATATATATATATATATATATATATATATATATATATATTATTTTTTAATTATTTTTTTTTTATTTTCTTCAATAAACTTAGCCCACCCCACCGCGATTTTCTGGATCCGTCACTGCATACGTGATACTCATTTAACACGTGGAGTATCAAGTAACATAACATGTAAGATCTACCTAAGAGGGAAAAGAAAAATTAAATAATAATTTTCTCTTCCTCTATTGGATTTATACTTTTCTTTGGAGTATAGTTTTCTCCTTCTATGTGTAATTCATTTAAGGGTGTAGTATAAAATATGTTACACTAAAATCCGTACCAAATAAATAGGGATTCTTCGCGTGGAAACCTATAATTTTTAATGCTTTTAATTTATATTATAAATGGCTCATAGTTTATAATAAGTCTGTAATTTTTATCAATTGAATATCATATTTTAATATAAAGATTATCACATTTTACGTTTCGTCATTCCGAGATGCTCTCACAAAATTTTGCCATCCTAAAAATGTTATCCAGTCTCACATAATTCTTCTGTGTGCTGGAGTTTCTTACCTAACTTTTTATGTTTAATTAAAATTTCGTGATTCACGTCATTTTAGAATTGATAACATAGAGAAAAAGGAACTAGGGATTTCTTATTGACTTGCATTATAAAATAGAATACAACAAACAGTATATATACTTAGGGATTACAATGAAAAGTAAATAGACTAAAATACCCTACAGCTAATATTCCCCCTCAAACTCACGATGCTACAGCGATAAGCATAGAGAGTTTGTCAGACAGGAAACGAAATCGCGAAGCTGAGTGTGCTTTTGTAAATATATCAGCAATTTGCAGAGAAGAAGAAACGAATGGCAATGTGATGGTACCGATCTGTAGGTGGTGGCGAGTGACATGACAATCAATCTCGATATGTTTGGTTCGCTCATGAAAGACTGAATTACGTGCAATCTGAATAGCGCTCTGGTTATCACAATGTAGCGGAGTAGGGTGAGAAAGAGAAATACCCATATCAGCAAGCAACCTTCGTAACCAAACAATTTCACAGGTAGTAGAGGCCATGGCACGATACTCAGCTTCTGTAGAAGACCGAGAGATGACATCTTGTTTCTTGCTCTTCCACGAAATAAGCGAATCACCAAGGAAAATACAAAATCCAGTGGTCGACTTGCGGTCCGTAGGATCACCAGCCCAATCCGCATCAGAATAAGCACGCAGCTCTAACGAAGATGTAGAAGGAAACAAGAGACTATGAAACTGGGTGCCCCGAAGATACCTGAGAATACGAAGAATGGCAGCCCAATGAACTGTAGTGGGGGAAGTGACAAATTGACTAACCACATGAACAGCATGCGCAATGTCTGGGCGAGTCACAGTAAGATAAACCAGGCTGCCTACAATGGTACGATAGAGGCCAGAATCCGCCAAAGGAGTGCCATCCGACGGAGAGTATCTAGCATTGGTCTCAAGTGGAGTAGGAACAGTCTTGTTGTCAGTAAGTCGAGCACGCTCAAACAAATCAGCTATATACTTTGATTGAGATAAGAGATAGCCTTTTGGAGAATAGGCAATCTCAATTCCCAAGAAATAACGTAGCATACCCAAGTCTTTCATAGCGAAACAGCGTGCCAACTCAGACTTCAAAGACTCAATACCATCATAATCATCACCCGTAATGATCATGTCATCAACATACAAGGATAGTAGAATACGACCTGCCGGTGTACGCTTGACAAATAAAGCCGAATCATGATGACTAGGAAGGAAGCCAAGCGAAGTGATCACCATAGAAAACTTCTCAAACCAGGCACGTGGTGCTTGTTTGAGACCATAAAGAGCTTTGCGAAGCTTGCAAACTTCACCAGGCTGATGAGCAACACCAGGAGGAGGCGTCATATAAACTTCTTCATGAAGATCGCCATTCAAGAAGGCATTCTTGACATCCATCTGAGATATTCTCCATCGGCAAACAGAAGCAACTGCAATCAGAGTGCGAACCGTCGTCATTTTTGCAACAGGGGCAAATGTTTCTTCATAATCCAGGCCATACTCCTGGGAATAGCCTTTAGCAACAAGTCGAGCCTTGTATCGCTCAACGGATCCATCTGATTTGGTTTTAATCTTGTAGACCCAACGAGAACCAATGGTGTGTTTTCCTGATGGCAGCGAAACCAAATCCCATGTATGAGTCTGGTGTAGAGCAGTAAGTTCCTCAGCCATAGCAGCCTGCCAAAGGGGATCACGAACTGCCTCTCTATAGGATAAAGGCTCAGAAAGACGATGAACAGAGGCAACAAAGGAAGCAAATGAAGTAGAATATGAGGAGTACTCAAAATCGGGGAGTTTAGTAGACTTACGAGTGCGAGTGGACTGACGCAGAGGAGGATCATTCGCAATCTCATCCGACAACTGGGTAGTCGTAGGAGCAGGGGCAAGGGAGGTGGATGCCTCATGAACCAAAGTATCAGATAGAGGTTCATCGGTGTCGGTATCGAATGGATCAATACGCACTAGATCTGACTGTGTCATATGATGGGAACTAGCCGGAACAGAGAAGAAAGGAATATGCTCTAAAAACACAACATGACGCGAGACATACAATTTTTGGCTAACTGGATCAAAACAACGATATCCCTTTTGACCAACACCATAACCCAAAAAGACACATAAGGCGGACCGGGGAGACAATTTATTACGCTCAACATGTGGTCGAAGAACAAAATAAGTACAACCGAAGACGCGCAACGAGGAATAATCAGGTGAATGACCATGTAATTTTTCGAACGGGGACAAACCTGAATTATGAGATATTGGAATTCTATTGATCACGTGAGCAGCGGTAAGGACTGCTTCTCCCCAAAACACACTAGGAACCTCGGCTGACAACATGAACGAACGAGCTGTTTCAACAAGATGGCGATGCTTTCTTTCAGCAACACCATTTTGTTGAGGAGTGTCTGTACACGAGGTTTGGTGGATAGTCCCAGCAGAAGCAAGTAACTGAGAAAAATCGTTAGAAGTGAATTCACCACCCAAATCACACCGAAAACACTTAATGACAGATGAGTGTTGGGTTTTCACAAGAGCTCTAAAATTGCTGAATATGGTAAGGAAGTCAGACCTACGTTTCATAAGATAAACCCACGTATAACGAGTGAAATCATCAATAAAAGAAACATAATATCTAGAACCTCCTTTGGTGGATACAGGAGAGGGTCCCCACACATCAGAATGCACAAGATCAAATGGTGCAATTGAAAGAGAAATACTTTTATAAAAAGGCAATGCGGAAAATTTAGCCAGTTTACAACCACTACAATCGGAAATATCATGACTTTCCAAATGACCTAAAACTCCTGTAGAAGCTCCTGAATCTAAGATCCACAGGGGAGACGATTTACCTGAATTATCAGACAAGGACAAACCTTTATGAGAGGAGGCTGACATGGCATGAGGCTGTGAGGCGAGAAACTGCTGAAACTGCTCCAACATATGTGGATCCAAGGACGGGGCAGCAACTGCGTTGTTGGTCTGAGGTGGGCGATACGTCCATGGAGCAGTCTGTGGCGGGCGTTGTTGTTGAGGTGGTCGTTGATGCTGTGGTTGTTTGCTTTTACTCAATAATTTTGGACACTGAGCCTTCCAATGACCCTTCTGCTTGCAGAAAGCACATTCATCCTGAGAGACCTTAGGGGCAGGTCTATTTTGGTTGCGAGGAGTAGACTGTTGTGAAGCAGCAAAGACAGATGAAGTTGTAGGTGTGACAGACACCTTATCTGCGTTAGACTTAAGTCGAATCTCCTCTGCTAACAGTTCATTAACCACAGAATCAACAGACGGAAGAGGAGAACGATGCAGAATTGTTCCACGCAATCCCTCGAAATCATTCCGAAGAGCCATCAAAAACTGTACCAGACGTTGTTCTTCTCTACGAGCCATATACGGTTCAAATTTTCGCAGCTCTGCGGACTCAGTGAGAGCCAACTGATCCCAGAGATTAGACATGGCAGAATAAAACTCTTGAACACTCATATCATTCTGCTGAAGAGCACGAATATCTGTCTCCAACTGATACTGCTTGGCGAAATTAGACTGCGTGTACAATCTAGCAAGATGATCCCATACCTCTTTAGCCGTCTCATACTTAGCCAACTGAACACCAATGGAGTGGGTAACAGAATTGTTAATCCACGTAATGATCTTCGAATTATCAGCCTCCCAACTGTCGACCAAGGCCGCATAATTAGTCTCCTTCTCGTCTACAGGCTTAATCCGCACACCTGTGACATAGCTCCACATAGATTTTCCACGCAAGAAATTCTTCATAACATAGCTCCAATACGTATAGTTTTTACCATCCAATTGAACGCTAATCGACTGAAGTGAATCATCCTTACGACTAGCCATGATGAAACAGAACTCTACGAGCACACCAAATCAAACTAAACAACAAAATCCAATAATCCCCAAAGTACCAAATCAACAAAATCCAACCAAATCAATCGAATCCAAATCAAACCCTAACACCGAGAGCACGAACAAACAAAGGGAAAATCGAAAATACCTCCATAAAAACTGTACGGACACCGATGTCGAACTCGTACGGACGCCGAAATTGTACGGACGTCGCCGCGAAAGCTGTGGATTGGATTATAACTTCTTCAATCAAGCAAAGAGAAATCGATGAATGGTGGCTCTGATACCATGATAACATAGAGAAAAAGGAACTAGGGATTTCTTATTGACTTGCATTATAAAATAGAATACAACAAACAGTATATATACTTAGGGATTACAATGAAAAGTAAATAGACTAAAATACCCTACAGCTAATAAGAATCAGTACTAAAAGAAAAAAAAATATATATATATATATATATATATATATATATATATATATAAAATTTCTTTCTAATTAGTAATCTTCATCATTTTAAATCATACATCGATTAGGATATCAGATGTTTTTATTAAATTTTAATATTATATTATTACATTTATTAGGTGTGTGACACATATACAAAAGAAAAATTCATTAATTTTTCTCTCTATGATTAATATTTTTCTTTTAAGGTGTAAATAAACTTTTTCATATCCTACATATATCAATCATCAAAAAATGTTAACAATAAAAAAATGTAACACAAAAATATACTTAAAAAAATTTTCAAACCAATCAGGTATTATTTTACTAAATTTATGTTGCTGTGACTCGGACCCTCACCCACTCATGTTTTATTCTCATTGAATTATTAATAAAATAAATGTATTATTCACCAAAATGATTTTGCGGCCTAATACAATCTTTTCATCAACTTCCTCGTCATAAATGATAGGTATACGTACTTTTCATTCTTATTATTTATTCTATCATAATGAGTTAAATTTATTTTTTGTTTTACAACAATGAGGTATTTTGCTTGTTATTCTAAAAAAAATTTCAATTAATCCCATATTCATCAAAAAAAAAAAAAAATTAACGATAAAAGTGGGTTGAATGAATTTCGTATTTTAGGAGTAATTATTAGTAGCGTATACCCAAATGATATCATACAGATGGGAACAGGGCATGTTTTTCATCCAAATTGCACCCATACCGAACTAGATCTCGAAAATTTGAAATAATATAATACTACCCTATATTTAGATATAAATAAAGTATAAAAATATATATTATGTGTATGTATTCAGTGAGAATAATAATTTTTATTATATTTAAAATGTATTTTTGAAGTTATTGAATTGAGATTGTATTTTTGAAAAATTGTGAAAAAAAATGGAATATTGCCTAACTTGGGAAAGTGAGCCTGAAGATTAGATAAGAATTTGTAGATTTAAATGTTTACACAAAGATATGGCGAAAAAAAATGTGCAAAGTGCAAGTAAAATTAAGGAACTAGGTTTCCTTTAAGAGACATAAGTATATGAAATATGTTTATTTGTAGTTAAAATATGTTAATAATAAATCATATTATAATATACTAAAATTATATTTTAATACATAATTCAACCTACTTTAGAAAATATATTTTAACTACTATAAAATATATTTTATCTAAATAATAGATATACTTTAGCACGTCTTACAAACCATCTCACGTAACTAACATCTTACAAGAGATTTTGTCTTGTTTTAAAAAAAAGAAATTGGATTAATTTATAAAGGAGTGGAGGGATGACATAAATGATTTAGAAATGGTGTAGGATAGTTTTACTGAAGTGACATTTGAATAAAAAGTTTAGGGATGTAAATGGGTATGGTAGGGTACGGATTGAGCAAATTCACATACTACCCGCTACCCAATTACCCTATCCATACCCTACTCTATTACCCTCAATTGAAGCATCGGGTAGGGTACGGGTTTATCCATCGGGTAAATGGGTAACTCACGGATATGCAGATGCCCGCAAGAAATGATGAACGGATATTTTAAACGGGTATAATAAGGATACCCGCAGTAACTTGAACCTGACATACTTTACCCGCACTTTCCCGTATCAATTTTTTCCCTCAAAATCGACAAAAAAACATCAAAATAAAATATAAATCATAAGAATAAGAATAAAGTTCATAGTAGAGAATAATATTTAATCCTAGTGTAACAAAAAAAAACATAGTTAATATAATAACATGAAAAGAAATATCGTAATCCAACCCTTGAAGATATATAGAAAACTACGATCTCCTTAGTAATATATATATATATATATATATATATATATATATATATATATATATATATATATATATGTAGTATAATATATTAATACATATATTGTATAACGGGTAATCGGGTCGGGTACGCTGGTATAAAAGGAAAACCCGTACTCTACCCTTACCCGCATATTTTTTTCGGGTACGGGTATTACCCGATCCTCTACCCGATTTTTCCTACCCTATCCTTACCCAATCACCCAGGTACCCACGGGTAACCCGATCCGGCGGGTAAAATTGACAACCCTAAAAAAGTCATGACCTTTATAATAAAAAGTAATACTCCCTTCATCGTGACAAATGGTTGATTTTATTTTTTGCACGTGAATTAAAAAGTATTATTATTTAATGTGTAGTGGGTAGTTATATTAGTGGGAGTGTAGATCTCATATTTTAATTGTATTAGTGAGTGTGGGTGGGTCACATGTGTGTTAAAAAGGAAAAATGACTCTTTCGGTTGGACGCCCAAAATGACAAAAATAGACTATTTGGATGGGACGGAGGAAGTAATCAATTGATGAAAAGTGATAACGGTGCTCTGAACTATTTCATGTAAAATTTGTATAATAAATGAAAAGTTATACCTCCTCCGTCCCATAATAAACTTCAATGTTACTGTAAACACAGAGTTTAAGAAAATTTACTTTTTGACCAACTTTATTAACTTTTGAAAGGTAATGTAGTATTTTTAGGTGATAAATAAGTTATAAAGTATGATATGTGTGTTATGTAGGAGTAGTAAATTTGTAACTAAGATGTAATTTTAAGGGTAGGGATTGATGTGATGTTTCCTTTTTTGGGTGGTGAAGTTTATTGTGGGACGAACAAAAATGAAAAGTGTGAAGTTTATAACGGGATGGATTGAGTAATGTTTTTTCAAAAAAAGAGATAATGTATTTAATTAAAAATTATAATTAATTAGAAAATATAAAATAATTCTACCACGGTCTCAAATATTTATATTCCTTAATAAATTGAATGTTGGTGGTGGTAGGTTTACAGAAATTGAACTTTGATCATTGGAAATAGGATGATTGCAGTGGAGGCGCATACTTTTTGGGATGGGATTGTAACTCATCTAGCATTCATTTAGATCTCGCAAATTGTGTATTAGAGGATTCAAACAGTTTCCCTCTTTACAACTCACTAGTACAGCGCCCGCGTACGACGCGGGTTATCAAGTTTGTTATTTATTTATTGTTTTTAAATTTAAAATAATTATATATATTTAGGATAATTGAAATAATAACTTATTATTTGACCAAGAAAAAAATATTTTAAAATAGATAAATTTAACCCAAGTGAAACATGCATTCTCTATTTATTTCACATAAAAATATTGTTATCACTGACGTTGATGTGTCAAATACCTTGGAGATCATATACGAATATATGATAGAATTCATACCTGAAACTTTAAAATTCATTTAATCTTTTGAAAATTTTAAAATTTTTCAACTATTTACTTTCATCCTCTAGTAAAACCCGTAGTAAGAGTAGTAGAAGTGAAAGATCATTCATATTTAATGAATTTTAACTAACTGTGAGGAGCAATTTTAAAATAAATAAATGTATTCCTTAATTTTATAAAACATAAAATATGTAAAACATTGTACTATATTAAAAGGATATCATATTTTATTTAAATTATGATATCAAAACGAAAAGTTAGTTCATAAATTACACTATGCAATTGATCAAAATGATAGTTATCATCATCAATAATTAAAGTAAACTCATCTTTATAGCAACCATGAAATAACCTAAAATTCAAAAAAAATAAATACACTTTCAAAATTAATGTGTAGCTATAATTTTTAGTAACGATATTTATAGTATACATTAGTCATTTAAAAATTGTACGAATACTATTATTTACCTCTATTTACATCATCAACTTTTAAACCTTTAATTAAGAGATCTAATTTATTAAAAATAAATAAGAGGAATAATGAGTTAAGCAAATTATTTAGATCCATGTACCAATATCTCACATTTTTTGCAAAATTAAATTGAGAAACTTATTTTGTTTTAATATATAAGAACCTAATTTATAAACAAATAAATCAAAATTGTATATAAGAAATTTTACATATGTATATATTTAATATTTTAAATGATATTACAAATATAAAATTCATTTTGTGTAAATAAATAATAAAAATTATACAATATTCTTATAATTAATGATTTTATTATTATACGAAGCATGTATTTTATGAAACATTTCATGGCTTATTCCTTAAAATTTTTGTTTTAATATAAATGAAATTAAATAAGTTAAGATTTATTTAAGATAAAAAATTCTAATAATACATTGTTTTATTATAGTTATAAATCTCAAATTTGATATTACTTAATTTATATTTTAATTTATTAATTTTTAATAGTATAAAAAAAGAGAGTTAAATAATCATAAATAAATATCAAATACACTTTAACACATCACATATTTTAATTTTATTTCAAAAAACATATTTTACTTATTAAAAATAATAAAGAAATGAATTACAAAATAATAAATTTCCTAAACAAATAATAATAAGTCATCTCACAATTTTTAAAATGTAACTAATATTTAATTAACATATGTCTGTCACCTCACATTTTATAAAATGTAATAAATATTAGATGAACTTATGCCTGACATCTCATATTTTGTAAATTTAAATTTGGAAACTTATTTTGTTTTATATTTTGTTTTAATATATAAGAGGATTTTTTTTGTTTCAATGTATTCATAATTTATTGAGACCGAAAAAAAAAAATTAGCCCACAACACACAATACCCTTTATATGGTATTGTGTAAAGGGAATTGTCATAGTGCACTTTCAAATGGATCAATCATGTAAATATCTCATAAAAATATGAAGTAATAAATACAGAATTTACAGCTAACTGTTATTCCTGATCAAACACTGATATTTTAAAACTTACTGATCTCTTAAACTCGGTCATTAACATGTTAGTGATGAAGCACAGCTTCTCCAGTTGATGTACTAGCACTTAAATATCAAGATCACTTATTTCTCCTTCATTGAAATACAGCTCTATAAGACACTTTGAACAATACGGTAACCTTGACAGGATCGAATATCAAAGAGTGATGAACGCATGGCGCACTTTGAACGAAGACGACTATGAAAATCCAGAACGGGTGAACTTAGCTTTGTCCTTGCTGAACGCTCTATAAACTTCATCTTTAAGTTCCATAAACCGGGCTCTCTTTATTCCCTGCTCCTCTGGTGTCCCCTTCTCAAGGTAGAATGCATCCGGCTGGTCATCCTCCATAAACTTATCCAGCACTTGGGAGCAATGAGGAAAATATCGTCGCCCCAATTCAACTAACGCACACATACACGGATGCACAAAGGAGGAATAAAAGTGAGAATCGGAGTCTACCAAAATGGCAAAATTAAACTTAATTAACTCGTGATATAGCTCACAGTGATTTGATTCAGTGTATCTAGAGTGTGAGTTGGTTTCTTGAAATTTGAATTAGGTCAAAGACAAGAGTATGTTAGTTATACCTGTTCGAGAGAGAGTCTCTATTTTAGAAATGAGTCTTTTCTTCTGCGAACTGGGAGTCTCGTTCAAATCTACCTCCATTAAGTTCCCACTTGAACATCTTGTAGATAAAAGACCGGAAAGGTCAGATGTTGTCTCAGCATGTGCAATTTCCATAGCTAGCTTAGCTTCGGTAGGGAAAAACATTCGCGCAAATGCCACTGTTAAGACATGAAGTTCAAACAAGGCTACAATGTTAATTTGATCACAGATACAGAAACAAAGCTCGTATGATGAGTTTTAAGTAGATAACAAGTTACCTCTGTCTTCCAGGTATAGCAATTTCATATGCAGATCATCAGCCATAGAATGGGAAGAAATCCATGCATCCCCTACAACAGGATTCCTACGCATTTCTCTCTCCAACACATCAATGCATATCCGATCTTTATTAGCTTCTTGTCCTTTCTCGCGCTTCATCTGATAGTCCTTTGGCCTTGTCAATCTCCTACAAATGCTAACAGCAGTTTGTCCCTCAGATGTGGGTTCTGATGCACATGCTCCCTTGGTTAGAAGGGACACTATAATTGACGGCTGTTTCCTCCTAGCGGCGACATGAAGCACTGTATAACCCCTTGCATTCCGCAAGTTGACATCAACAAGACCTAAACTAAGCACCTCTGTTACTATCTTGGGGTCACAATATGCAACAGCATAGTGGAGAGCAAAAGCCTCATCTAAGGTTATGTCAGACTCGGTCAGAAGAAGTGTCACAAGTTCAATATCATCCGAGTCAAGTGCCCTATGTATTCTCTTAACTCGTTTCTCATGCAAAGGATCCACAGGGACAATTTGATTTTCAGCTTGAAAATTAAGACGGAGCTTTGCAATATCCTCCACAATCTTTGATGGTAGTGCTTTTTCTATAGAGATGGCCTCAAGGTCTGATCGAGCAACTCTGTGTACACACTGGGAGAGAAGATGACTTAATTCGCAATGGAAGGCCACCATAAGAATGGGAATGACATCTTCTACAGTAGCCTTGCCAACCAAATTAAGAAGCCGGCGCTGCAGTCAAAGATTAAAAAATACTAAACGCTTGGTTAATCAGGAAAATCCCACAATCATAAGGATAAATATTAAACTAATCCTAGTATATATTTCCACTTTGCCCCAAAATCCTCAGTGTTTATATAGAAGTTTCAAACTTTCCGTCAACTAATAGAATACGAGGGCGACTCTGTTTTTAACCCATCTGAAAAAACTTAAAGAGATAATATTTTTTATTCTGGAATCTATATAGCAATGATAAGAAAGGGGCCAGGGTGATCATTGCCCGGACAAGAAATAGCTTATGAATTATTTGAAAGAATGATCAACTAACACCTACTAAGCACTGTATAATTTGAAAAGTTCTTCAATCACAGACTACAGACATTGCTACACTTAATAAGAGAATTCAAATCAGCTGATTTTGAAGCAAATACTTCATAAATGCTCAATAAGACATGTCCATAAGCATAGTTACAGCACAATGATTGTAACAGCAATCGAATTAGGAGAGAGTATTCACCTGAAAAAGAGACACAAGCTCTGTCACCTGAAATATTGTCGATGCATACATCAACTCCACAGCAAAGTCAATAGCAGGTCTGCACGCATCATGGATGCACGTGCTGTCAACGCAAGTTGAAACCTCCAATGGAGACGGCCTAAGCTTTCCCGTGTACAAGTAGTTCAAGAAGACGTTAAAAGCCTCATACCCGACCTTGCCATAGGGCAACAAATTCACCATGTTATACTTCGGCTTTCCTTCCTTCCCAACATAACCTTTATCTTTTCTAAAAAGATCAGCAAAGAATTTACTCCTCGCAGCTAGAATACATCGGTGCATACCAACACTACTATCTTCTACTATGATCTCCGCATCACTGAAATCGCTACCCACGTCGGACAACAGCTCCCCCAAATTACAACTCAACTTGCTCAAACTGATGATTTCAAGATTCAAACCAGGCTCATTTCCACCAGAGGCATAAACCTTATTACTCGTTGATCCATTGGATAAATGAGACGACGAGGTAAAACTAATGGATGATGATGGTTCACCAGAATTTTCCATAACAAAAATCACCCACGGCCACTAGAACCCAATGTTCAAGGCCAAGCCCCCATCTTTCCCTATTATCTTAACCAAAAGTAAATTTGAAGTTTATTACGTCCTGAGCTAGGGCATGCCAGCATCATTAAATTCTTCCCACTCTTCCATAAATCAAAAGGATTGAATATCATCATGCAAACTCGCAACTCGCTGCTAGAATACCAGAATCGTAGACACAACACAAAGTTCTTTCCTTAACAACTAGGTCACACAATTACATCAAAATAAACAGCAATTCTCTCTCTCACAAGAAATTCCATTTCAACACTGCATTCCTGTGTCGTTGATTCTCGGTACATGGTTATATCAACATAATAATCTCAAGCGCCTGAAATTACCAACCAATTTATTAAATCTATAAACCAAAATCAATCAAGCCAACAATCAGTCAACCTGGAAGCGGAGAAATCCAGAGAAACAAATTAACAGACTACAGCTGCAGGATATCCATGAAACAGAAAGAAATCTTACCAGATTGTGGAGAATTAGCAATGGCAGAGGAAGATTAAAACGAAACCAGATGATTCTATCCAAAAGAGAAAGAGGCTTGAAATTGAAGGAAAGAGGGAGAGGCGTAAGCTGGTCCCACAGTGAAGGGAAGTTTCGTGATGGGAATCAAAGAAAATATGGAGCCTTCAAAGCTACCCTACAAACACTAACGTTTATTTTACAGTGAACTGAAGAGCGAAGACTACCATTACTTGACCCGCTTCAAGTATCCACCCGTCACAACTCATATCGGGTCAACTCAATTATTATTCAAGAAAAGATAAATTTATATAGATTTTATGGATAAAATTACATTACTACCACATCCGATTTTAAGGTGTCTGTTTGTTTTTTTCACGTGAATTAAGAAGTTATTATTATATATGTAAAGTGGGTAGTTGGATTAGAGGAAGTAGTGGATTATATTGTATAGTATTTTTTTTACTATAATGGGGGGGTTTATAATTATAAATTGGTATAAGTAATTGTTTTTGTTTTTGTTGGAAGTATCTGTGGTTCATAAGTAAGGTAGGTTTCATCTCTTATATTGGGCTAAAATAGACTGAGCTTTGTCTGAATTTAATTTTCTTCATTTGAATTAGTACTAATATGGATGAATTTTTTATTTTTTTAAAATTATAAATACACAATCAAATCTTTGAAGATTAATATCAAAGCTCATTACTCAATTTGTTATTCAAATCTTTTTAATTATCCAATTTTATGTATTAATATTCCACAACTATTGAAAATCAATTTTGAATTTACGAGGATAAAGTCTTTGAGACGATAATTATGTGAAACAAGTTCCGTGACAGATCGATTTATTGTTAAAATATAATTGTTATATATGTAAAGTATGTTAATTTATAATTAATTAAGTACTATATTTTTAAAATATAATGAATAATAAATTAAAGAAGTAAAATATACGTTAAAATATTATAATACAATTTACTATAAATATATTTAACTACTAAAAACATTTAATCCCTCCATCACAGGTTAAGAGGATCAAAGACTTTATGTTAAACATAAGGTCTCTGGCCTCATTACCTGGGACTAGGGGTGGGTAATATCGGTATCCGAAAATATCGATACCGTACCGAAAATTTAGGTATGAAAAAATTCATACCGATACCGATATCAAAATTTCGGTATACCAAAATTTCGGTAAATTAAATCGGATACCGATACCGTAGCGAAATTTACATCATACCGATTTTTCGGTAAATACCAATTAATACCGAAATGTTGACATACCGTTTCATACCGAAAATTCAACATATTGAAAAATACCGATTTACCGAAACTATACCAAAAAATAATATTTAATTTTAATCAAAATAATAAAATTAATATAAAAATATTTCAAAATAATTAAATTTTCTAATCTCAAACATTCTACTTTAATGATACTTATGTTGCTTTTAATTTATTCATGATTAAATAATAAATTTTTTATTATTAAATTTTTATACTCCTATATTTTTATTTAGATGTGTATTATATTTTTATTTATTTTAATTAGAGCTTATTTTATATTTTTATTTATTTTAATTAGAGCTTATTTTAAATTTTAAAAAATATATATGAATAAATGTAATACATAATAAAATAAAAATAATTTAAATATATTAATAATATAAAATATACAATTAAATATATTAATAATATAAAATATACTTAAATATTGTATTATGTATAATTAAATTTTAAAAAAAATTATATAAAATTTCCAGTAAATACCGAAAATAATTTTGGTATACCGAAATACCAAAAATTTTAATATTCTATACCGATACCGTACCGAAATTATCGGTACGACAACCATACCATACCGAAAATTTCGATATGTTGAATTTTCGATATTTTTTGGCATTTTTCGATACAGCGATCGCGGTATACCGAGTTTTCGGTATTTTTCCCCACCCCTACCTAGGACGATGGAGGGAGTATAAGTCAATGCGATCAATTATACGAAATAAAAATTGATCTTATGTTGTTTAATTTCTTAAAAAATAAATTTACATACCTCAAATAAATTGATCATAATTGATTTGCTAATCACTAAATCAATTTTTCCAATAATTAAATTTAAGTTTAATAATTACATTAATTAATTCAATAATACTGAGTATAAATATTTTTCTAGTTAACCTTTTAAAAATACACAGATGAGTAGATTAGTTATCATACCGAAGCCCCGACCCGAGTTGTATTCGGGTAGGAAAGGGGTGAGTGGTCAAGTATTTATTTTATTTTATTCGGTGAGGCGTTACGTAGCAGATGAAGTCTTTATGATGACGACTCGTGTGACGTCACGCATGTCGGCTACCCTACGCCTTATGCCCGCAATGCCACACGTCATCATCCTACTTTTTCCGCGGAAAATAAATAATTTCTTTAGTTAATTAATTATTATTATTACATGGAATATTTGTTCGGGAAAAGTTACAGGATGTAATTAATAAACTAATTACAAGGAACCTTCACTTTCCAGCTAAATTATAGGTTTTTCTTTTTGCCAAGATTTTTTTTATAAGAAAAGAAACAATTTTATTAAAGATTTTTTTTATAAGAAAAGAAATAATTTTATTAAAGATTACGGATAAGAGAATTACCCGTTATAAAAACGTACAACAATCAGAATAAAAAGGTCTACCTCTACCCACTCTAGATTTAATACAAGACTCCTAGGGTCCGTTTACTTTTAGGTTTAGGATTAAGATTTATTAACCTTTACAAGATTTCTTTTGATAAGAAAAGAAACAATTTTATTAAAGATTACGAGTAAGAGAATTACCTGTTATAAAAACATACAGCAGTCAGAATAAAAAAGATCTATCTCTACCCACTCTAGATTTAATACAGGACTCTTAGGGTCGTTTACTTTTAGGTTTAGGGTTAAGGTTTATTAACCTTTACAAGATTTCTTTTGATAAGAAAAGAAACAATTTTATTAAATATTACAGGTAAGAGAATTACCCATTATAAAAACGTACAGCAGTCACTCCCACTCTATATTTAATACAAGACTCTTAGGGTTCGTTTACTTTTAGGTTTAGGGTTAAGGTTTATTAACATTTACTAAGGGTTAAGTGAAGGTTGAGTTAGTATTGATCAGAATGGTTAACCTTGGAGTGTAATGTTTACTTTGAGGGTTTATTTTTAACAACTTTATTATAATACCCTTTATTTAAATATATTAAAATATATTTGTGATATTTCTCAATTATTTTGCCCATATATTGCCAACGAAAATGAAATTAGCAGAACAGGGTCTCAAATCAAGATTAATACAATCTCATTCAAGAATTGTCGCCGGTGGCATTCCAAACACTGTTCAGTTGAAAAACATGAGAGCAATCCTCATTTCACAAAATATTTTGTGGATCTTGTTATACGTTGAGGAGAAATGGTGAATTACGGGAATCAAATTTTGAAAATTTCAATTCAAAGAAATATATTGACGACGATATAGAGGAGCCTTAGCTTTAGTGGAGGAACTGATATCGACGGATCTAGGCAAGTATTTGAAGGAAGTGCCGGCAGCCGGTACATCCTTCCACTAGTTCTGTCACCTGAACACCCAACAATGGCTGAGAAACGCCGTCGGAGTTGCGAAATTCGATGAGCGGGAAGAAGGAGCGGATGATCCCCGGAATGGAGTTGGAGAGCTGTCCGATGGGTCCCGAACCGACACATCGGAGAGATCGAGAGAGCAGCTGTCGAAACCTGCCACCGTGTCGCCCATCACGGACAGTCCTTTCTCCGGTGGATCGTGGGAGATGTGGAGGACCCTGCAATGGTAAATCTAAAATAAGGTTCTTCAAAATTGGCTGCGGCTGCGTTGGGTTCATATGGTGGAGGTTGAAAATTTGAGGTAGATGGGTGGGAGCGTAGGGCTTCTCAATATAATAGAGGGGCAAAATTAAAATTTCTCTTCTTAAACATGGCGGTTGAGAATTATCCCTCTATATTTTGAGTGTTGGGTTAGCCCTCTGTCAGCCTCAAATCACACCGGCCCACAAAAACCCCAAAGATTATCCTTAAGTCTTAACCCTTAGAGTAAGCAACGTTTAACTAGGGTTGAACAGGGGATAACCCCTACTAATCCTCGATGTAAACGGACCCTTAGAGAATAAACTTTGGACATTTTCTCTATTCTTCATAACAAATTATCAACCCTTTAGAATACTTTCCTAAAATCCAATTCCACATATGAGCTTTAAGTTCTTCCACCACTTTATCTAACGTGATCGATTCATATTTGAAGATAATGACATTTCTACTTTTCCATAATATATCCACACCATGCATTCCCATAAAAAACCATGAACATTTTCCTTTTCCTCCCTCTAATTAGTATAGTAAAATGTAGTAAACTAATAGAAGGATTAGAGGACATCATCTCTTGTACACCAACCCATTTAAAGCATGTCATCAAAAGTTGATAAGAAAATTTACATTAAAAAAATGTGTGTGTACTGTCTCCTGTTCTTCTGAACAAAACTGACATTTCACATTGGCATCTTGTGCTAGAATCTTCCTTTGTTGGAGTTTCGTCGCTGTTGGTACTCGTTCACATAAGACTCTCCATGCATGAACTTTTACTTTTGGAAGTGCAATTTTATTCCACATAAGGACAAACTCCTCCTTAACCTCCGGTTCAATCCTCATTTTCAACTGCATGATTTTCTAGTATGCTCCTTTTGTAGTATATGTCTCCTTTATTTTGTTGTGCCATCGCCAAACATCTTTGATTCCATGTTTTGGGGTATACCTGTCAATCACTGAAATCAAATCGTTAAGAATAAGTAATTCCCCTTCTCTTAACGGCCTCCTCCACCTCCAAATCCAATTCCACCCCTCATCCCTCCATTCTCCCATTTCTGAGACGCTAGCACACTTATTTAAACTAAGATGAAATAGTCTATGAAATTTCACTTTCAAACACTCCTCTGTCCATACACCCTCCCAAAATGAAGTATCAACTCCATCTCCTAATACTGTTTCTAAATTTGGAAAGACCAACCTCCCTGAAAGACCTCAACTACCCTTAAAATCTCACCCCACCACCCTGAAGGTTTGCACCTTCTACTTCTCGAAATATCATTAGTACTCATATCCCAAGATCCTCCCCCATCTAGACCTAATCACCCTCGCCCATGGTTTATCTTTCTCAGTCAAATACCTCCACATCCATTTCCCCAAAATGCAGCATTAAAAGATTTTAAATCTTTCACCCCAAGGCACCCCGATGCTTTTGGTTGACAAATTATAGACCATTTTACCCAAGAAATTTTGGTAACACTCTCCCCACCCCCAAAAAAAGTACGTTGAAGTTTAGTGATCTCACTCATGATAGCTTTTGGAGCGCGATAGATGGACATCACATAAGTGGGAAGAGATGAAAGCACAGAGTTAATGAGTGTAAGTCTACCTGCGTAAGATACTTTCGTACTTTCCCAATTCTTCAATCTGTTTCTCACTTTCTTGATTACATAGCCCCAATCTGATACCTTATGATGAGTGCAACTGACTTTTATCCCAAGATAATGAAAAGGAATTCTCTCCACTTGACAATTTAAACACTCAGCTGATCTATGTACCCAAGCTTCTTCCACATTCAATCCCAAAATTTGATATTTTTCTTTGTTTATTTTCAAGCCCGAGACTAGCTCTAGGATAACAAGATATCTTTTAAGGAATATAATGTTTTCCTCTCTCGCCTCCCCAATAAAGACTGTGTCATCAGCAAATTGAAGATGTGATAAGTGCACTCGTTCATCATCAACCTCCATCGAGAAATAAAGATTATTATTAACCGCCTTAGATATAAGGATACTCATTCCCTCTGTCGCCAATAAAAATGAAAAGCGGGAAAGAGGATCCCATTGTCTCAATCCTTTTTTCAGCTTGAATTCCTCGGTCGGGCTACCATTCACTAGGACTGATGCTCGGGCTGAAGTAATACATTCCATCACCCAACCAATCCATCTTTTATTAAAGTTAAAGGACTTAATCAATTCTTCCAGATAATCTCATTCTACCGAATCATAAGCTTTAGCAAAGTTAATCTTAAATAACATGATTTTCTTCTTTTTCAGCTTTGCCTCTTTAATAGCCTCGTTGATGATCACTATATTATCCACAATTTGTCTTCATCCCATGAAAGCAGATTTTTTGTTCTGAAATTATAGATTCCAACACCCTACTAAACCTGAAGGACAACACTTTTGCAATAATCTTGTAGATACCACCAATCAAAGAAATATGTCTGAAGTCGCTGAGATTGCCCACCTCCTCCTTCTTAGGGATTAAGACAATACATGAAGGATTTATACCTCTAACCAGTTTTCCATTTTGATGAAATTCTGTCATCATACTCATGAAATCCTCTTTGAACATGCCCCAAAATTCCTTCAAAATTTTAAAATTGAAACCATCTGGACCTGGACTTTTCGAACTTTCGCAAGACTCTATTACTTTTTTAACTTCCTCCTCTGAAAAGGTTGCCATAAGCCAAGAGTTATCTTCTTCTGAAACTTTTTTGCTACTAAAGTTTGCTCCAAGGCTAGGCCTAATAAGCTTACCCGATTTAAAATGATTGCTGAAGAACTCGAAAATTCCTTTTTTCACATCTATCACCTCTTCTTTCCAGCTTCCCCCAATATTAATTCTTGATATTTCATTGAACTTCATTATGTTGTTGATGCGCCTCTGAAAAAACTTGTATTCGCATCTCCTTATTGGATCCATTTAGTTCTTGATTTTTGAACAATAGGCTATCTTTATTTTATATATCATTAAACAGCAAAGCTCTCTCTTTATTTCTGCTCGCAACCTCCATCTCATCAAGGCCTAACACATCATCTACCATATCAAGTTGGAAAATTTTTTTGCGCCTTTCTTCAATTGAATTCTCTATATTCCCAAAAGTATGATCATTCCACTTCCTCAAATCAGATTTCAATCTCTTAAATTTTTCATTCAAGACATAACTAGCCCAACCTTCCACATTGTAGCTCCTCCATTTTTCCAGAACAAAGTCTTTGAAGTCTGGGTGAGAAAGTCATGCGTTGATAAAACGGAAAGATTTCGGACCCCAATCTCTCATCTTGATGTCTAGAACAATAGGACAATGATCTGATAAAGATCTCTGAAGGCCCATCTGGTGAGAGCACGGCCATTTTGCAAGCCAACCATTGGTTATAAGACACCTATCCAACCTGCTTTTATAGGAACTTCCATCAGGTTTATACCAAGTGAAGGACCTTCCATGAAGAGGTAGATCTATTAGCCCTGATTGAACAATAAAATTATCAAAAGTCTCAATGTCTCTTATACAGGAACTAGCCCTGCGTGATGACCGTTCTGCTGTCTTTCTAACTGAATTGAAGTCCTCTGCAATCAAATGCAAGGTGAAGAGCTTTGAGAAATTACAAGCAACAATCTATCCCAAAGAGCTAATCTATCTGCCAAGAGACATGGTGCATAAACATTAATAATCATGTATTATGTTCTTTCTATACCCCATAACTCATTAACAACTAGCACTCCCTCGATAAACCACGAACTTGACACACAAATTTTTCACTGTCCCATAATGAAATGATACCTCTTACACTTCCTTTCAGACCCTTTAAAAGCCCATCCAAACTTCCTGTTTCTCCAAATCAATTTACACAATAAATCATCCACTTCTTCTTTCTTCGTTTCCTGAATCATACAAAAATCAATTTTCTTCTTTCTCACCAGTCCCCTACTTCATTTATTTTAGCTCTACACCCCAAGCCTATAATATTGTAAGTCATAATTCTCATTGGATAGTACCTCCATTCATTCCCAAGACATCATCTTTAGTGGAACCCGTAGCTGAGTTGATAGCGACTACCCTGTTGATAATTTGTTCTTTCTCCCCTCTG
Source organism: Pogostemon cablin (assembly GCA_023678885.1). Lineage (NCBI taxonomy): Eukaryota > Viridiplantae > Streptophyta > Magnoliopsida > Lamiales > Lamiaceae > Pogostemon > Pogostemon cablin. Next base: position 11,140,724 of record CM042960.1, read on the forward strand.
TATTCCAGATCGAGTATCTTTCCCATGTTCCAAATCTTTTTGGCTTCACTTATCTCTTGATTCATACCTTTATCAGTCTCCTCTTGATTGCAAACAACAACTGTTTGTGGTTCTTTACCTTTTCTGTTCTCGAAATTATCCATATCTGCCATGAAAGCCTCAAATTGTATACGTTCTTCTCTTTTCTTCATCTTCTTCGTGCGCTTTGTAGGTCTTTTATTAGTATGAAAGTCTTTGCTACTTACCTGGGATACTTCACTGTTAGGGACTGAAGAATTGGGCTTCCCTATGGTGCTGATGTGGCCAGTGATACTAGAATCTTAGGGGTTAGTAGATCGTGGTGATACTGAGATGGTTTAGGCTTGGTCACTTGAGACGAGTTCAGTATCTTGGCCTAATTTCTTAAAATCATTAGGCACTGGGCAACTTTGGACTTTATCAATTGATAAAAATTATTTTGTTGGCCCAATGCACATATACTTTCAATAGTCAACTTATTAATGGGCCCACTTGTGTTACCTTCCCTCTATCTAATACCATCATCCTCCATAACTAAATTCTCTCTCCCATTATCCATTATTTGTAATAATGATAGCGTGCAGATCTGTTTATCTTTATTAAGAGGATTATCATTTCCAAGAATAAGAAATCCATTAGAATTTCTGCCGTCATCATCATTCTCAAGAAGCTTTTTTTAATTTCGAAGTTTGATTGTCGATTCACACTCTTCACTAGAATCTTCATCGACGGAGTTGCACTCGATCAACTTTCCGATTATTATTTTTGATCTCTCCTGCTCCGAATCCTCGCTGCATCTTGAAGATTCATCATCTAACAAATAGTCTATTCCCCAACTTACTCCTGGAGGTGGATACCCATATTTTTCTGTGATTTTAATCAGAAATACACGGTTCTTAATTGTGACTGTCATCGTCCTGTTTATATAAGTGAGATGAGGGACTGATAATAACACCCTTGCTACTTCTAATCTCTTCCTTTTTTCAGTTTTATCATCTACTTTGAGAAACTTTCCTAATGGCGCAGAAGCAAGACTAAAAATTTTGTAGACCAAGCATGAAACGAAACACTGATCCATCTAGTCCACACTCTTCTCCTTTGATAAACATCATATGCTTTCCATTGTCTAAACCATTCAAACCAGTATTCCAGCCAATTATCCATTTCAACTGCTAAATCTGCCAGAGATAAATCACTTTGATTATACACTAGCATAGACTCATCCCCTGCATAACTAACTTTCAATTTAGCACCACATTCGGCTTGGATTTCCTCTCCATTCTCTTCCCACGTAAAATCTTTCTTCAGTGAGCAAAACCAATAGTTAGATAGCCAACTCTTCTCTTCTGTTGTGGGTTCATACGCAAAGGATTGAGATTTATGATTACTCGAAGAGAAAATTTTTACATTAACTTCTAAAGCAACATCTCTATCCGAGGGCTCTTGTTTCCTCTTTCCGGCATTCTTTTCGAGATAGTTCTTTCTTGTTGTTAATCCCTGTGCAGCATCTCTATAAGAAATCTCATGTATCCTCATACCAGCATCCTTCTCGAAATGAAATTCTTTTGTAAATTTTGCTGTCGGTTGATTTCTCTCATGTCTTGGTAAGAAAACTCTTAATTTGAAGTTCCCGATCCACAAATTATTCAACTTTAGCAGAGTATCATCAACATTGATAATCTCCCTCTCTAGAAATCTCACAAATCCAAACTTCCTCCTGCCTAAATTTCTGACTACCAGAGAATCTAGATGTCCATCTATCGTGCTTGAGAAATGGTTCAAATTTCTGCCTCGCCGGTTGACGCTCGGAACGGGTTAACCTATGATCTACCCAATACCTCACCCTCTCTCCTCTTTTTCTCTCTCTAGTCATCTCTTCTTATAAAGCTTCTATCCTTACAAGCCTCTAGAAAAGGGATTCTGTCAAGATCTCAGTTAGGCAATTCTCTGTCTCTTCCTTCCTAACAATCACGATTTTTATTATCAATTGTTTGTGGCACAAATTTACGTTAATTTCCATCTATTCTTTTTGCCAAGATTAACTATAGAAATTCAGATCATCCATCATTCTCAAGTTTACATGAAGTACTAGTGTCCTATCGCCGGCACCAAAAAATAAAATTTGTAATTTTTCAAACAAACTCACTAAGAATGTAGTAAGGTAAGTAAGGGTCAAACCCACAGGAAATAATTGAACTTTAATTGAATTTAATGTGTTTTTAAAAGTAAGCAGAGAGGGATTGGATTAAGACTAACAACTAATAGACATAAAAGAAACAATTAAAATAACAAGAATAATAAAATTAAGATATTAAATAAAACAAACCTAGTCCAAGGATTTGATCCCCTCCCATATCCTAATTCACATGTATAAAATTCCTAAAATACCAACAAGTTCATAAACTCAAGCCCCTTAGCTAACGGTACGACCAATTAACTCGAAATATTCTTAAGTTTAATAACCTAGGGTACGACCTCTAGATTAAACTATTCCCGAGTGACCCTATGGATTCGAACTCAATAAATTATTAAGATTTAGATATTATGACTAGTAGGCTATGAAAATCGACTAAGAATCATCCAACCTAGATTTCGTGATTTCAAGAGGTACTCCCTTATTTTGCTACTCGATTCACAATATTATAACAATTACGGGTTATAATAATATATAAAATAACTATTGAACAATCAATCACCTATTGAGAGGGGTAGTATAAACTAGCAATTGAAAATTCAAGATTCACATCAAAGCCAATCACAAAATAAATTCATAAAATAGGTTGATAATATTATTCATAATCAAACATGAAAATTAATCTACAGAGGTTCACAATCCTTAGACTAGAAAATGAAATTACATAATCGAAATTAAATTAAAATTATCAAAACCTTAAAACCGTGTTCTTCTTCCCCATAATCGAAATGAAATTACGGAGGTGCGTTGTCTTGCATGATCACATTTTGTCCTCCTTCCCCATCATGCTCTATCACCACGTGATTATCTTCTTGAAAATTCTCCATTAGATCACTATTTTTGGGATTGTTCTCATTTCTTCTCCTTCTCAACGTATGTTCAATCTCTCAATCAATAGGTTCTACTTGTTTCCCCTTGGATCTTGTTTGCATACACCTTCAAAGCAAAAGAAGTTAGAACAAGGTTTTCAAAGCAAATACAAGTAACAAATAAAATAAAATAAAAATGTCTCTAGTAAGATTACTCAAAACGATCCTTCTTCAAGTTACTAGCAACCGTTGCCTCCCGGGCAACAGCTCCATTTGATTAGCCATAACTTGTAGTCGGGTTGACCAATTTAAGAATTTATCGAACCACAGGGAGGTCGATGCTAGAACTTAAGTGAGATCACATTTATCGCAATTTTATAGAGACTAAACATCAATGATGAGCTTTTGAAACACAAGTAAATAACAATTACTAAAGCAAATAATGGTAGTAAATAAAATAGATGGATGAAATGAGTGATTTTTCAAGTTGAGTAAAAGTGAGATTAACAACATTTAAGAAATGGAAATCCTAGGATAAATGCATCAAATTCATATGATCATGGGTTTAGACTAAGGGCCAACACTAAGTTCACCTAAACTCCCTCTCAAGACGAATAGGATATGGAATCAAGTTCAATGGATTGATTCTCATTCAAACAATTCCAACTAGGTACTAAGCTTGAATTAAGAGTCCCTTCACATGATTAATCAATTTCTCAATCAAACCAACCGTATGTCCTATCAAAGGATTCTAAACTCTAAAGGATTTCTCAATCTCTTTACAATTTATAATGCACATGAAGTGTTTGATGAAATGATTCACTTAATTATCCTAAGCATATAATTGATTTCTCAATCTAATCATATATCTAGAACAACTAAACACACAAATCAACAAAACAAATCAAGCAATTAATAAACAATGATAGAAATCCATAGATCCAATCAACATATGAATTCAAATACACAAATCCCAAAATTATCCAACAACTCTCATGTTGCTAATCTCACAAGGGAGATTAGTCTACCATATTCATAAAGAAATTAACATAGACAATTAAATCCTTACAAATCATGATAAAACTATGAGGTTTAATACAAAGATTGAATGGAAACTCCCTTGATCTATCTTCAATGGTGATCTCCTTCCCTTCTTTGCACTTTCCTCTCTTTCTTGATCATTTTCCTTCAACTGGATGTAGAAATTTATGGTGGGATGATGGTAGATCCAAAGGATGAAGATGATGGTGTGGAATGGAAGAAATGGTGTGTGAGGTGTGTGAAACAGTAAAATCCTCGTCCCATCTCATCAAATGTTGAATTATTGGGTATTTATACCCATTGGGAAGCTTCTAGAAGGTTCTAGAATTTTTAGCAGTTTTTTACAGAACACGAGTCGTGCTCTGCAACATGGCCACAAGGTGGACGTGTTGGGTAAATTGATGTCACTGCACGGCCAAAACTTACAGGACCGTGTTACGCAACACGGCTCGTGTGCTGCAACACGGCTCGTGTGCTGTAACACGGGCACAGGGTGGTCGCATTGGATGAATTGATGACGGCACACGGCCACTTCTTACAGGGCCGTGTTCTTTACACGGTCCGTGTTGGTGCATGCCCCTGTTTTCTTCACTGTTTTAGCTCGTTCTCCCTCGTTTCAACTCCGAATTGAGATCCGTTTTTTCCTACGTCTTCCTTATCATGTCTAGCATCCATTAAAAATTAAAAATCATAGGTTTAAGCTCATTCACACATATTTTATTAAAAATACAAAATACAACCAAATAACACATAAATACAGATAAAATAATACGAAAACAGATATAAAAAGGCACTAAAATCTAGGTGAAAATATTACTCATCAGTTTCGCTCAATAACGCTCAAGTATATGTAATGGGTAGCAAAACACTCAAAATTAAACAAGACAAGACATTACCATAAGCTTGCTCCCAAATCAAATCTCCACCAACTTCAATGAGCGTGGTGCAAATATCAAAATGACTTTAAAATGGTTGTAATGGGGCTTGGGATAAGGTATGATAAAAAGGATTAGAAAGGATATATTTACCACTTTACAAATGTGTTAATCATGTAAAACGTATATCAAAGAGATACATCTTGTCATTCTCAATAATTTTTCAAATCCACTTCCTCATTTTCTTTTTATCAACACATGCCCCTACCTACACCTGTTTCTTTTCACAATTTCGAAAAACAGGGACAATACTGAAGGATTCAGTGTTACTTTCAAAAAAATTCTGCAACAAATTACGGCTCCTCTACATTGACTCTTTTTTCCTGGAGTTCACAATTTTTTTTTTACTCCATATTTTTTTCAACCATTTCTTTTTTCTATAAACATTTCCTTTTATTTTTTATTTTTTTTTTCTCCATTTTTTTCTTACTACCACCAATTTCCCTTCATCATCAATTCAACCACAAAAATATTTTTTTCAATGAACTCCACAATTTGCAAAATAGTAAAGGTTCAATTGGAGGAGTTTAAGAAAGAAATGGAATATGACTAGGTGATATGCTCATTCATCAAAGAAAAGGGCTCAACTTGGCTCTTCTAAAGGTTTAGCATGATCGGGTAGACAAAAAGAAGGCCAAAGTATGGTTTGCCTAGGTGCCTCTATCATTTAAGTACACATGCTCAAATGTATGATCTCAAAATGCATTCAAGGAGCAAGTTCTAGAATGTGCATATCAAGTTCAATTTGCACTCAATCAAGAAAAATATAGAGCTTATATAGATGATAGTTCTTTAAGGCTCAAAAGCTCACAAGAATAAGGTAATTTTTTCATGAATTCTCAAACAAAAATTGTTCCACATTTGTCACAAAACAACAAAACAAGTCCAGCAACTCATAAGTATAGAAGCATCAAATTCAACTCTCTTGTCTTGCCAAAAATTTCACATATCAAAGGCACAATCTCATCATAAATCCAACACCAACTTCACATATGCATATGTACAAGAATATGATTATAAAATGAAATACTATATGCATATTCATGAATAAAATTTGCAACTTCAAATACCACTTAATACACCAAACCTACCCACTCCTAATATTTTGCTTGCCCTCAAGCAAACAAACATAATAAAATTCAAGGAAAAATCAAGTGCATGAGTGGAGAGAAGTCACCGGGTTAAGCTCAATTTGATTGACCACATTTGGGATTTTTTTTATCTCTCTTTAGTAGCATTATCAACACCATTACAGCTTTCCTCCATAGCCTACAAGTGAGAACACACAAAAAGAACAAGATTGTTTATTAAGAAAGTAAAATCAAATAAATAAAAATAAAAAACCTAAGTTGGGTTGCCTCCCAACAAGCGCCTCTTCTTAATGTCGTTGGCTCGATGTTCACTTCCCTTTCACGTGATGGGAGTAAAATGCTCAAACCAATATACATGCTTCCTTGGTTTGAAAATTTTGTTTTCTAAACCTCCATGGAAGATTGTTTGATTGCCTCAAGAAAAGGATTTTGAATCTCTTCAATTTGAAACACATCAATTGTCTTCTTTTCTTTAGGTAGATCAGCAACCTCTTGCACCCTACATTGTGATGAAAACAGATTATAATTAATGGAAACTAATTCGGCTAATTTTACCTCAATTTCGTTTCTGGCAGAACTAACACTGAAGGCTTCAGTGTCAATTTCTGCTATCAGAATTTTTTGCACCAAATCAGCATAATTTTTAGCCTCTTCATCCTCTTCAATTTCTGCCTTCATCTCAAAATTCTCGTCTTGGGTGGTCTCCTCATGATATTCCCCTTGGTTTTCAATTTGTTGCGCCACCATACAATCAACCTCAGATGCTAATTGGCTACATTGGTTTTCCAAACTCCAAAGTCTCAATTGAGTTTCTTATTGAAATAACAATGTACTAATCTCCATACGTTTCACCAAGGACTCCAATAAAGTCTTCGAGCTTTGTTCATCACCATAATACCCATCATCCTCATAATAGTGTTCACTACTATTGAAGGATTGGGATATTTGCTCATTATAGCCACGCCTTTGATATTCAAAAGGTTGATTGGGATAGTGGTCCACATATCAAAAATGATGAGGATTACGCCACCCTTAATTGTAAGTGTTGTTGGCATATGGATCACTCTAATGCCGCTGCAAATTTGCTCTAGGATATCCATCTCTTCGTCCCACTTCTAATTTTTCAATCAAAACTGGACAATCATGAGTGGAATGGAGTGTGGTTACACAAACTCTATATGGCTGAATAATCTGATCATAAAAACCATGATAACCATCACGTTAAAAGCAAACCTACAAAGAAAAAAGTGATTAATCACGAAAAATCAGAAAAATGAAAACAGAGCAGATCTGACACTGAAGGATTCAGTGTTAGTGCTCTGATGGGCAAAATTCAAAAATATAAATTAAAAACACAAAAATTCAACCAAATTTGGGATTTCTCGCTGGCAACGGCTCTAAAATTTGGTGTGCTGTCGTCAACACCCAAAAATAAAATTTATAATTTTTCAAACAAACCCACTAAGAATGTAGTAGAGTAAGTTGTTGGCGTTCGATCGTTTGGTTAACGTGAACCGTTAGGGTTCCATACGTTTCTAATTCAGTAGAAGCAAGAAATCAAAGAAACGTATTATCTTTCACCAGGGTATGTTGAAGTAGATGGATTCTTGCTGGCAGCCTGCGCAGTCTCACCGTTTTGGACATAACTCCCTCGTCTGTTCTCCAAATTGAGTGATTCACACGCTAAAACGATCCTCTCTTCCGTGGCTTTTCGTTAGTATATCACCCATCCAGTTCTTTGATCTATACAATTTTATAAAAATTGTGCAAGTTGATGGACAGCAGCAACAAACAACCTTTCGGTCTTCTGCTGCATTCTCAAGTTCAATCTTGACGTCGTGTGGGAGACGATCTTCAAGATCTTCTCAATCTGCTGTTCCGTCTACCCTCTTTATGTGTTAAGTGTGTCTCTCTAGGGTTAGAACAGTTGAGATGACTTATATATGGGCTATAACAGGGACCAGGAGGAGAAATTAGAGTTGGGCCTCCATTGGGCTTAAGTATCCAAGCTTAGCCCAAAACTTATACTTAAGTCCAATAATAATAATATATACCACTAAAATATTATTACTGCACTATCGTTCTAATCTCATAATTACGTTATGGACTCCTTCTTATTATGAGTCAGACAGTCTCCTCATGTTTAAGATATACAATGCTCATTAATTAATTAAGTTACTGACAACTCCATTAATTAATATCTCATCCGAGAGCAGTACCACTCAACCTCGTTATCATGCCAGAATAAATCCACCTGCAGGGTTTACATGATAATCCTTATAAGCTCCTTAAGAGGACATCATCAACTTATATCGGACACTGATTCCTTCTACAATCAACAGCACACCATAGAGACAACACTACTTCCCCACTCACCGAGTTTGTTGATTTAATACATGTAAATCTCACCAATTGATGAATCAAAGAAATACATATTGCCTTACATGTTGAGGTTATTGTATAGGGATTAAGAGTACGAACATCCATTATAACTGAGATCAAATTTTTCTATAAGTCAGTATAAGTCGAACGATCTCAAACGGTCCTACTCAATACACACAAGTGCACTAATGTGATTCTATAGTCAAGACAAACTAATATCAAATCACACTACAACCATCCCGATAGAGAGTCCCCGTCTATCTCGATTGTGAACACATATTTATACTTTATAAGGAAACCGATAATATGATCTTCCGCGTGTTGTCGCACAATATATTATCTACAGTATAAAGTAAATGGACTATTGCATCGTACATATAAATAAATTATAAGTCACAATCATTTGATTATATTGATTCTCATTTCAAATAAATTGTTTAAACATTGTTCATACAAAAAGCTAGACTTTTAGTATACAATCCAACATAAGTAAGGGTCGAACCCACATGGAATAATTGAACTTTAATTGAATTTAATGTGTTTTTAAAAGTAACCTGAGAGGGATTGGATTGAGACTAACAACTAATAGACATAAAAGAAACAATTAAAATAACAAGAATAATAAAATTAAGATATTAAATTAAACAAACCTAGTACAAGGATTTGATCTCCTCCCATATCCTAATTCACATGTATGAAATTCCCAAAATATCAACAAGTTCATGAACTCAAGCCCCTAAGCTAACGGTACGACCAATTAACTCGAAATATCCTTAAGTTTAATAACCTAGGGTACGACTTCTATATTAAACTATTCTCGAAGTGACCCTATGGATTCAAATTCGACATGCATTAAGATTTAGATATTAGGACTACTAGGCTATGAAAACCAACTAAAAATCATACAACCTAGATTTCGTAATTTCAAGAGGTACTTCCTCATTTTGCTACTCGATTCACAATATTATAACAATTACGGATTATAATATGTAAAATAGTTATTGAACAATCAATCACCTATTGAGAGGGGTAGTCTAAACAAACAATTGAAAAATCAAGATTCACATCAAAGTCAATCACAAAATAAATTCATAAAACAGGTTGATAATATTATTCATAATTAAATATGAAAATTAATCTACGGAGATTCACAATCCTTGGACTAGAAAAAGAAATTACATAATCAAAATTAAATTAAAATTATCAAAACCGTTAAATCGTATTCTTCATGAGTGGTGCGCCTCCTTCCCCAGGCCAATTTGCCTCCAACGTGCAGCCCGGATGTGTGTAATGATGAACCGTGTGGATGTAATAAATATAACACGGTCCAAGATCTCATATTAATTATCCTCATTAAATTCCTTAACCTTTCTTTTTAAATGATGTCCAGATTCGTTGTATCTTTCTCCTTTGGTAAGTTTCTTTAGGCTCTTCAAATAAAATCTCTCCTTAATTTATTTGGTCAATTTTTTATTTCCAGAAGTAATGATAATTTTAGCATACACAAAATAAATTATTGTGATTGTACAATTTTTCTCATTTTTTGCCTTTTTCAATAAGAAATAAAATAATTAAAGTTCAAGTGTATAAAATAGAAATAAGTCGTAATTACACTAAATAATTCACAACTAACGTGTAAAGAAGTGAATTTCATTCAAAATAATCGTGTAAAATTACGACTTATCAAGTATGCTCTATAAAATGTGTGAATTTTTATATGGGATGGAGAAGTGTAATTCAGAAGATATAATTACACTACAAAAAAAGTTTTTTTAGCAACCGAATTTACCAACAGAATTCAATCCATTGGTAATTACCAATGGATTAGCAACAAAAATGACATTTTTGTTTTAGCAACGGAATGTCAACTGATTTATTATCTATTTTAGCAATGGAATTCAATTTGCTAATTACCAACGGATTACCAAGAGAATCATTATATAAATTACCAACAGAATTATTAGCAACGGATTACCAACGAAATTATTTACCAACGGGATTGATTTTCGTTGCTAAAAATTTATCAACCACCACTTAACCAACGGATTCCGTTGGTAAGCTAATTTAACAATGAAATTAAGATTTTTACCAACGGAATATTTCGTTGGTTAAAAACAATTTTTTGTAGTGTGAAGTAACGAGATCACAAAGAATATAATTTTTTTTAGGTTAATATTGAGATTAAAAGCCATGAATAATAATACTCCATATTTGTTTTGGGTTTTAATATAATATGTTTTAGTTTTATCTTAAATTAATACTATATAAAATGTGAATATATATAATACATAAACACTTTTGTAAAATAGATTTACGGTATAAATTCTATGGACTCTTTCAATTCTATATACCATATGTATTGTTAGGGTGTTTAAATTAAGGGGGACTACAGGATTTATTAGGATCTTTGATGTAGACCCGATTTATAAGAGACTAATTCATGATAATATGTAAAAAAAAAAAAAAAAAGTACTCCATTAATTAATGTGCAAGAAATGATGAAAAATCATAAAGAAAAGTAGAAAAATTATTAAGAAAAACTATATAATAAGTGACTGAGTTGAAGAATAACAAAGTTTGTATTTGCGTAGATAAAAAGATGATTTTCATAAATTCTAGTGTGAATTTAAAAACTTAAACTTAAAGTATAAAATTCAAAACAAACATATCCTAAAAATAATTTAAATTTTTAGAAACTCTCTTCGTTCCACATTACCTATGTTCACTGTTCTATGTTGCTAAAGAATTTTTTTCTTATTTTATTGCTTTTTTAGAGTATTTTAATATTTTTAGGTAATGAATAAATTGTAATGTAATGTTATGATTGTGAAAAATAAATAAAAATTTTGAAATTAAATTAATTTTTAAGATTATTAGATAAAATATTATTCATTTTTAGGATGTCTGTAGGACATACAAACGGTGAAAATGTGTGGAGTATTTTCTTTTCGATTCAAAATAATGGAAGCAAGTTCACGTATGAATCCTTTGTACGTATTTGTGCTGTGGATTTGGGCCGAACTAAATTTATAAATTATTGTAGGCCTTCAATCCCATTAGTAGGTTGGGCTTTATTATGGATAATTGGGCCTGGAAGATGCTCCGCCCACCTTCCCCAATTAAAAAAGAAATACTCACCCTTCCAATAATTTTTGCACACTATCTATTTAAGATCGTAATTAATTGTGTATACAGTTGAATTTTATAACTCATCTAAAAGGATTTTGGGTTCCCAAAACCACCCATTTCCAAAATTGCAAACAAATATGGCCTTATATGGTATAGTGATAAAATTTTAAAAGTCTAATTGTATTTTCAATTCATAATTTATAATTAATGAGTTTTCACTAGCAATGTTTTAACGCAAGTCTCTTGGAGACGTTACTTACGCGTGAGACGGTTTGTGAGACATGTTAAAGTATGTTTATTATTATTTAGATAAAGTATGTTTAATGATTGTTAAAGTATGTTTTCTAGAGTATGCTGGATTATGCATTAAAGTATGATTTTAGTGTGTTATAATTTGATTTATTATTGAAATACTTTAATTGCAAATAAATATACTTTATCTATAGAATAAACATACTTTAGTAATGGATCGGTCCGTCTCACACCTGTCTCACCAATAACCCGTCTCACAAGATAGTTTCTCATGTTTTAAAGCAACTCACATCCTCTAAAAATAAAAATACTCATTTCATTTCATAATAAATGTCATAGCTTCTTCTGATTTTTTCCTCGTCGTTAAAAAAAAAAATTCACATCAATCATATAATTCTAAATACTCCATCTTAATTTCAAATTTTCACTTTCATATATCACACTTAACATAATTTATAATTTATTTACTATTTAAAAAATGGATTTATTACTACTCAATACAAAATATATATTAAAATTATTAATAGATATGATAGTGCAAAAATATTACCGATAGATACAATATATTAAAGTGAAATTTTTAATATAATCTTTCTCATCAATTTCCCACATTCATCGTTGAACATCACCTCAGAGAAATAAATATCTTTCCTCACCCAAATAAAGAAATGTATTCACATTATCTACGTCAATTTCCTTTACCCATTTTTTCTCCACCACGCCCATTTTCCCCTCTTCTTCTACAATTACGGTGGGATTATTACAGTAGGGAAGAACAATGAATTCCACCAACCCATTACATGGATTGTAAATTGAATTTAGGTCTTCCCTCCGTAAATCTAATTAAATTTTTGTGGGGGTTGGATCTAAAAACATATTTTTTTGAGAATATAATGAAGAAGATGATGATCATCTTTCTTCCTTGAACCACAACCGACGGATAGGTTCCGAATTGAACCACTGTCAATCTACTTCTGAATATTAATATAGGATTTCTCAAAGCAAATATATTGAACTTTAATATTTTTTAATATTTATGAATACATCGTTCTTATGGTGATAATATTTGATCTATTCTGCTAATTTCTTAATTAATTTCTGAATATCAAATATTTCTAAATATTTGAATACATCGTGAAAAATACCAATATTTTTCTTAATATTTTTGAATATATAGTGAAAATTTAATATTTGATTCATACTGTTAATTTTTTAAATAATTTTTTAATACCAAAATGATTCTTAAATAATTTTTAATAATTTTTGAATATCAAAATGATTCTTAAATAATTTTTGAATACCAATAATCTAATTCATCAATCCATCCTGTTAATTTTTAAATAATTCTTAAATACAAAAATGATACTTAAATATTTTTTTAATACCAAAATAATCTAATTTATCGTCCTGATTCTTTTAATTTCTTACATAATTTATGAATACCAAAATTCTTCTTAAATAATTTTTGAATACCAAAATAATCTAATTCATCATTTAATTCATTTCCTGGTCCATCATGTTAATTTCTTATTTAAAATCTGAATACCAAAATAATTTCTGAATACTAAAAGAATATAATTCATCGCTTCACTCCTGAAAAACATCAATGAGTTTTAAATACATAAATTCTGGATAACAAAAAACATCACAATCACAACATAACATATTTTAAAGATTTAATATTATAGTCAACTTTCAACCTATTTTTAAGAGAGAAAATCATGGAAGATAATTATTTGTATATTATATTAATTACTACACCCTCTAAATTTCTTTTAAGGGGGAAAATCATGAAAAATAATTATTTCTATATTATATTAATTACTACACCCTTTAAATTTCTTTTTGAACACAAATAAAATAAGGTTAAAAAGGACATTTTATTCATTATTAATGTAGTGATATGCAATTTTTTTTGAAATAATGTATCTACTATTAATAATCATGTATAAATGATACTAATGGTAATGGTCCTTAAAAAATTAATAGTGTATATAATTTAACGAAGAGAGTTATATAAAAATATGCCTGTTAAACTTACAAGCTATTTGTTTGGGAAGAAAAAAAATCTAAGCCGCCACTAATCAAGACTTAAAACTTATGAACAGTACAAATTAAGGAAGCTTGATTTTAATAATGATCTCTAAAAGTGTAACACTAACCCTAGTTATCACAGTGGACAAGTAGATCGAGTTCCTATTCTAGTTTTGAAGATGAACATATTTTATTTTATTATTGTTATTATTTTATTTTATTTTTATTTTTTAAAATGAAAGGAGAGAAAAACACTTGAAAAATGAGAGGATGAGAAGAAAAGAAGAAAAACTTGAGGAGAGATAATAGTGTACGTAGGGCCCACCAAAAAACTCTGTTTTTTTGTCCTTTATTTCTTATTTTGGTGCCAACAATTTGATTTCTCTATCACGGCTTGATTCAAAATATACAGATCCTATTTATATTCAAACACAATAACTGCATTTTACATGTTCACTTTGTATACATTCTTAATTTTCAAATAATTGTTGGGTTTATATTATTACCAATCACCAATATGCTTGACCCTAAATTGAAACACTATAATTTAATTACCTTAATCCAAATAAAGAACGCTACTAGTGTTTCAAATTAGTACTCCCTCCGTTACGGAATTTTTTGCACACTTTCTTTGTAAATTACAAAGGAAATGTGCAAAAAATTTTGGGACGGAGAAAGTATTAAAAAAGAATTGGTTTAAAGATCAATCAAACGACCCATATATTTAAAACCATTTTTGTTATCTTATAACTAGATACCTAAATTAGATGTACATATATAATTACCTTGAAAATAAGAATGATTCAAATGTAAAACTACGAATTATAAGAAGCAAACATGTTTTTTAGATTCATGAAATTTTAATTAATGTTTATTTTTTTGAATTCCAACTACGGTTCACCCGGTATGTTGTGATAAAATTAAATTATAAAGTTTATTAATATTGATATAAAGTATATATCTACAATGAATTTGTACATATATATACATACAAGCATCAATAATTTATTTGTGTTTTTTCCCTTCCTACCATTGATGATCGTGAATAAGTTAGAAAAATTACCTTAGTTCCACATCGGATCTTCTGCGTCATTTTCGTGCATCATTTTCAGTGTCATATCTTAAGTGATTGACCCGTAAGAAGGGGAAATAAATTCAATCATTGCCCCTAGGGTTTAAGAATTAGGGTATAGTTTCTCTCTCCTACGTGTTGTCCATCTAACGATGTGGCACAGAAAATGATGTATAAAATAGCACCGAAAATCCGAGCCACCCTAGTTCTTTACAGTTAGGAGCATCAATTAACCTTCTCTACTAAGGGAGATGGGGTTCTACTTCTACACCACACCATGCATTCAAGTGAGCATTAAAAAGAATAATGAATGTCCATTTTCAAGTCAGAGCTAGCATTAAACATCACCTTCTAAATCAAGATGGATGCTGAATTCTTCCAAGTATGCATGAAGTCCCCACCCCCACCCCCCCCCCCCCCCCACCCCCATGCAAAGCCAAGTGGTGTGTATATAGTAAATGGGGTCCCCCATGGGGGGGTTAGAGGGTGATCACATGGAGAGAGGTTAGGGACAAAGTAGGTTGGTTTTTAAGTCCACATCACTTCTCCTAATTTTCCACCACTCTCTCTCACCATTACTAACCACTCTCCATATTCCACCTCTTTTTTTTTTTTTTTTTCTATTTTGTCTTTCTAAAATTTATTTTCCTTCTATCTTTTGTTATTAATTGTATGTCCTTGCAAATATTCCAACCTTTTGTCTCAATTGCATGTGATTAGTTATGGATATATATATTTAATTTTATGTTGGCTATATTGTCAAAAAAAAACATTCCATTCAAACCCTACTGCACTATTTTGAATTCATTTGAAATTCAATATATAGTTCACAACCATGAGAATTTGTTTCATTTTAGGGTTTTTATATTGGTGTTGGATATAATTAATTCTCGGACATTAAAATCCAAATTTAAATTTAATGCTATGATATCTCCTGACATTTTGTTGTGATTTTTTTTTTTTTACATCAAGAAGGATATTTGACATGTGAAAAATATAAGAAATTTAATCTTTAAACTCTTGCTAATGATATTAATAATATAAATAATATAGCCCATGATCAAGTACGTTTGTTTGGATTTTCATAGTTGAAAAAAAGGGCGCACGTCACATTTTGAAATTTTAATTTAAGTGATATAGTCTCAAATAACCAACCATTTCATTTGTAGGATTTAAAATATTTGAAGATATTAAAAATATTTGAAGACCCAAAAAAAACATCATAAGCTGGACGATATCGCCAACACGATGATAGAGAATTGATGATTGGGGGCAGAAGTTGACAATTAATTAGTCCCTAGGAGGCTTGGGGGGGTATGGTCCTAACAAGATTAAAGGAAACCTTATATTTCATAACTAAAATCAAGCAAAATATGAGATGGTAGGTAACATGTTTTTTTTTTAAAATAAAAAAATATACACTAATAAATTATAAAATAAAACACAGACAGTCTCTAATACCGTCGTCATACATAAAAGAAAAAAAAATTGAGGATCTCTTTAAAATAATAGAGAAGATTTGTTTGGGAAAAGAGTCACAAAGTTGTTTAGTATAAATAACGAGACTGCGACTTTATGTTGTAATTAAATAAGTGAGCTTATTTTTATTCAAGTCCTTTAAAAACTTCCTAGTCATGGTTGAGCATCATCTTTTTCTTGTTATAAGAAAAATTTACACTAAAAGGGAGTTTTGAAAAAAAGTTCTTTAGAGGGCTGAAATCTTAATTAGGATCAAACGTATTAAGTAGTTGTAATAAGAGTGTCAAGTTATTGGAATAAACGTGTTGATTCATTAATAACAGATTTTGAGGAATGACTCTTTCTTTTTGAATTCTTTTTGAATTCGATGGTGTTTTTTTTAATTAATCCAATGTCTTCTTAGATTACAAGAACATCAATTTTAAGAATTTCAATCTCAATAATAATACTATAAAAAAATCACAAACATTTGAGTAATTATTAAGTACTCTGTCTCTAAAAAGTAAATTTAAATAAAAATTCAACTCTTACCCTATTCTAATAGTAATTGTTTCCAAAACACAGAAGACCTCCAAATGTTACATAGAAACTTGAAAAAACACGAGAAAAAAAAAAAACCCTAAACAATAAAATTAGGGTCCACGTGAGCATATATAAAACACGCCTAAACCCTGTTTAAGCTCTTAATCACATGATTAAAACTCGAACAACTAATTAAACAAACCAATATTTGAAAAAAAATACTTTACAGCAGTAATAATTAAAACAAAAAGAAAAAAAAAGGGAATTTTTTCTTGGGAAATCAAGTGGCAGAAATCTTGTCCTGACGCACTCGCCACTTCAATCAAAAATCTCAGCCCTTTGTCCATTCTGTGTTCTTTTGTTACTATCTTGCAACCATGTCAGTGCAACTTTACACCATTACTACACCACTTCCATGGGTTCCCTCCACAAACTCCTGTACGAAGATGGCTTCCAGCACCGCCAGCCCAGCAAGAAGGTCAAATTCAAAGACGACTCTTCCGTCGCCCTCCCCATCTACATCTGCCACGACCGCCGTAGCTTCGCCCACCCCCGCCGCCCCTCCTCGGTCGTCTCCTCGTCAAAGAAACCACCCACCCCGCGACGGGACGAACCCGCCATCGACGACGTGGCAATCAAGGCCATGGTCGCCATCCTCACCGGCTACGTCGGTCAGTACGCCAAGGACAAGAGCTTTCGCGTACGGATTAGAGACAAGTGCCGCGCCTGCTTCGACAGGACGAGGAAGATGTCGGATTCCGACAACCAGATTTTCTCGCACTTGGAGATGGGAATACAGAGCATTGAGAAGCTGGTGGAGATGAGAAGAGAGATGGACTTGGATTCACTTCAGAAATCCATCAAGATTATGAACATTCTTGCATCTCTCGATCAATCCGATTCCTCTTGGCTCTCCGCCTGCTCGAATCTCTACCTAAGCATCGTCTACAAAATTGCGAGAAACGACAGGATTTCAGCCAGACATCTGTTGCAGGTGTTTGGCGATTCGCCGTTTCTCGCGAGGAAGCATTTACTTGTTGAGTTATGGGACCATTTCTTTCTCCCTCATCTTCTTCATATCAAGATTTGGCATGCCAAAGAGCTCGAATTTCTTTCGAATTCGGGCTTTTCGGACAGAGAGAAGAGGATTGAAGCTTTGAACAAGCAATACAATGAACAGATGGATATTAGTACTACTCAGTTTGCTAATTATTACAAACAGTGGCTTAAACTCGGAGCTCCGGCACCTTCTATTCCGACAGTCCCTCTTCCCTCCAAATCCACATATCCACGTTCCAGAAGAAAGTCTGCAGATTCTTCCATCCCAAGAAGTAGTAGTAAATCACTGTAAGTAATTAATTACTTTTCTTGAACAAGCAAGAGAAAAGAAATTCTTTTGTAAATAATATTTTGCTGCTGAAATGATAGGTATCAAGCAGTTTTTGGACCAGTGGGAGATGGGTCTTCAAGAAATTTGTGGCAAGTACAAGTAGAAGAAGAAGATTGTAAGAATTCAGACAATGATGAACAGAGTATGATCAAAACCTCTCACAGGAGATCATCGAGTCAAAGTTACAGAAGTCACAAATCTTTAGAGACTTTAAACGACAATCAGAAATCAGATTATTTCAGGTTCTTAGGTTGTCGTTCTGAGCCAACAGAGTACTTGACGAACGCAATCTACGACAACACTGGAAATATCCATCTCTTTCATATGAACGAAACAGACAGAGCAATTGCAACCATCTGCTCATCTCAAAGCATTGCCGATTGCGAGACAGCAGTTCGTGTAGTGAGTGAAGCTTGGCTGAACTCCAATGGCGATCCCGACATGGAAACCTCTTTGTCTCAGCCTTCTGTCATACAGGGGATACTCGAAGTGCTCTACGTATCGAATGATGACGAGGTTCTTGAACTAGCCGTTTCAATTCTAGCTGAAATCGCAGCTAAGAGTGAGGCGAACATGCAATGCATACTGACAGCGGATCCTAACCTCGACGTTTCGTTGCGTTTAATGAGAAGCAGTACTATATTCTTGAAGGCTGCAGCTCTGTTGTATGTTGTGAAGCCCAAGGGGAGACAGATGTCAACAATGGAGTGGATTCCGTTAGTCCTTCGTGTCTTGGAGTATGGAGATCAGCTGCAAACTCTGTTCAGTGTCAAGTGCAGCCCTCATGAGGCCGCCTACTACTTCATAAACGAGCTCCTAACGAGCTATGACGAAGATAGAAATGTCGACCAGGCGAAGCAGCTCGTTTCGCTTGGAGGGCTGAGCTTGCTGGTAAGAAGAATTGAAGTAGGAGATGCATTGGAGAAATGCAAAGCTGCTTCTGTTCTTCTTCTCTGCATACGAGCCGATGGAAGTTGCAGACATTACTTAGTGAAGAATCTCGGGAAAGACTCCGCCTTATCGCTTTTGTTATTCGAGAAGCAGACGAGTACTCAAGGACATTGTCTTGAATTACTAACAGAGTTACTCTGCCTTAGCAGGTTATTATTGCCTTTTCAAGATGAATTGATCATCATAACTGTTCGAAGTATTTCTAATCGTTTCTTTTACCATCCGATCGATAGGAGAAACCAGAGAATCGAGTACTTAACCGGATTAGCAAAGGGATGGAATGGAATAAACGCGTTGCAAATCGTTCTACTACGCCTCCAGATGGCGCGACCGGAGGAGCAGCCCGTTGCAGCAGTTCTACTGCTGCAGCTAGACCTTCTGGTTTGAACTTTAAGACCTAATTGTGTGTATATCATCAGTTTTATTACAACATTTACAAGTTGTGTGTAAAATTGGTGTTTTGAACTCTTTCTTACAGGGGGATCCTTTGGAGTACAGTGTGTACAGAGAAGAAGCCATTGATGCACTAGTGAGAGCATTGGATGGTTGGGTTTTTGATGAAAAGATTCAGGAACAAACAGCTAGAGCTCTCTTGATCATGGGAGGCTACTTTTCTTACACTGGAGAGGCAGAGATTGAGAAATGGCTATTGAAAAAGGCAGGGTTTCAAGAAAATAATGATACTTCCTTTTATGGGCATTTTAACTTGGTAAGTCAAACTAATTATAATTGGTCCCCAATCTTGGACTTGAATTCTCTATTACACAGTTAGTATTCATAACATAAAAATTCATTCCCTATAAATAATCATTAAACCTGGGCATGTTGTATTAATCTTGGAAACCATGATGACATGCATGTGTCATTTAACTAAATTAAAAAGTAGAATACAAGATAAAACAACAAATTGAATTAAGTGAGTTCATCCCTAGAATCCCTATGCCACTATGACATGTATTTCTTGCCCCAACCACATCGTTTGATGAACGACACGCATGAGATAGAAAAAAATCTAAATTTTAAAGAGAGTATTATAACATGGAGTCAGTTCCAATGCATGACTAACTATTGTCCTTTAAAAATCATAGAGAACTTTAATATTTTATTTTTAGGATGCAAACAATTAGTATCATACATACAAAATTACCTTAAAGGTCTGTTATATTAGGATAGATGATCTTGTTTTTTTATGTTATTCTAATGAGTATTGACAATTCTCAGAAGGGCGACGATAAAAGGAGCGACGAGTGGGAGAGAAAAGCAGCGACCGTACTAGTCAAGAGCGGAAACACAAGGCTGGTTTCTGCTCTTTCAAACTCGATAACAAACAGCATACCGTGCTTGGCACGCTCAAGCCTGGTGACGGTATGCTGGATCAGCAGTTATATGCATTCGATCGGAGATAAAGGTGCTGAACTCGAATGGTGCTCGATTCTTGTCCCACTCTTGAAGGATCTCCTAACTCATAACACCAGCAATCTCCAGGACAAGATTCTTGCCTCTTATACATTACATAGTCTAATAATTAATACAGGTATCATTATATTATTACATTAATATACAAGGAATCACAAATAAATGTGGGTGGGTTAATTTGAATTTACTTAAATTGTGACAGATTATTTTGAATTGGAGGAAGAGGTCATAAGTTGCCTTGAGAAACTCTCTCTGCTGACGTGGACGGCTAAGGAGCTAATTTCACACGTGACAACCAATTCAACGGACAAGATTTTTTAAATACAATAGAATAGAGATCGAGACTTTATTATATATATCTATTAGTATTATGCTTGATTTGCCTGTTCTTGTATAGGATTTTGTCTCTGTAACAATTCTTTTTATTTTCTTTTCCTTTTTTTTTGTAGGGTATTTATTTAAAATGGTGTATATTTTATTACTTCCCAACTACATTTATCATCTCATGCCTCTTATTTGCACATTCAATTTCTTTCCACATTTGCACTTATAAGACAAACAAACATACATACGAATCAAGAGTATGAATAGAACAATTATATGCTTCGAGGCAAACCTAAATCGGGTTTAGGATATAAACCATGTACTTATTCCAATCTTATTATATCTTATGTATTGCTAGTATTTAAATTAAAGAGTGACCACAAGATCTATAAAACCCAGCTCCAGGAGATTAAATCATACTTCTATTACTTGTGTTTTTAATGAGATAGCCAGACAGGGATGGAATACTCTGTTCGTTTCGGAAGAAATCCGTCGGATCAACTACGGTTTTCACACGAACAAGGCGATCGAAGTTGTTCTTGAAATACTTATAGCCCCAAATGCTTGCTTGCGCGTAGCTCGTCTTCCCTCGATTGTTATTCACTCCGATGTCTGTCGAGATCTCTGTAGTTCACATACGAGGCCCTGGGAGAGCTCGAAACGTACGGAGTCAGGTAACTGTACAGCCTCCTTATCCAACCCATGTACTTGTCCGAATCCTGTTCTTGGTCCCAGAATACTATGTTACCCATGGAGTACAGATTGCCAGCTCTGTGAGGAAATGGAATGGAAGATTCTGGAATTTCATCCATTCTTCCACCGTACGGTACGATGAGGGCCTGACCCTCCTTCGCTTCTGCTTCCTGGAAATGTTGCAGGTATCCATGTAATACGTTTTCGGAAACGGGTTTCTGCACGTAATCTGGTTTCCCTTTGAAGTACTTCAATCCAGGTTGTGTTCTGTTTAAGAGGGCTTCCAGTGGTCGGGTCAGGTACCGGGCGTGATACAGTACGGATTCGATCCAGCTCATCTCAATGCAATCTTCTCTTACCAAGCCCAACTCAGGGAAGCTTTATTGCATCAATGGAAGCAACCTGTCAACCCCACCAAGGAACAGGGAGAAAAAGGAAGTAGCAATGGTGATGTTGTCCTCCATTGCTCTTCCCACGATGATTCCGAGGAGTAAATCTTTGTCAAATTTAGGACCAACGTACTGCCATTTGTGGATCAGTTGAGTTGCATTCTGCGCCATAGTCCTTTCGTACAGTGAAAACAGTTACCTGTTAAAGTGACTTATATTAAGTATAAGTCCATTTATTAAAAAAAATTGAAGTGCATGGCCAAAAATTAATCCTGTATTCTCCCAATTTAAGCTTATGTGAAATGGCGTGTTATAGTGATTTTATCAAGTATTAAACGATTTTACTCTTTATCAACATACGCGAAGAGGCGTGTTGGAATGACTTAATTAAGTGTTAAACGATTCTCCTCTCTACCAGTTTAGGCTGGAACGTTTTAGAGTGGTTTGATTAATTATTAAACGATTATCTTCTACACCAGCTTAAGCTTACTTGAGAGACAGGCTAGACTGAGTATTAAACGATTTTACTCAATACATGCTTAAGGTTTTAGATGAGACTTTTAGAATAGGTGGTCAATTATCGATGGAACATCAACCAGTCGAACCTTCCATGCTGTAATGACACCAATGCTGGCACCTCCACCACCCCTGATCGCCCAGAACAGATTCTCACCCATCGATTCTCTGTCGAGAATTCCACCATTAACGTCGACTATTCTTGCATCGACAACATGATCAGCAGCCAGGCCGTATTTCCTCACCAAGAAGGCATAGCTGCCGCCACTGAAGTGCCCACCAACTCCGACAGTCGGGCAGATTCCGGCAGGAAACGCTAAAGTCGAGCTTTTCTCTGCGATCCTGTAATATAACATTCCAAGAGTGGCACCGGCTTCAACCCACGCAGATTTGGACTCAACGTCTACCGTGATTCGACTAAGATTGATCAAGTCAATGATCAAAAACGGAACAGGGGAAACAGAGGGTAGGCCCTCGAAGTCATCGCCGCCACTTCGGATTCTGACCTGTGTGTCGGATTTCTTGGCGCAGAGTATGATTGGTGGGATTTGGGATTCATGATCAGGGGTTGTAATGAGGAGGAGTTTGGGGGTGGAATTTGAGATGAATCTGAGGTTGGAAATGGAGGATTGTAGGACGGAAGAGTAGGATGGGTTGGGTGGGGTGTAAACAAGGTTGGAGATGATGGATTGGTTCTGGAATGTTCCAAAAAGGCATTCAAGAAATTTCTGCTGGTGATGATTTGCAGAGGTTGTAAGGATGATGAGAAGAAGAATGAGTGTAAGAGTGGAAATGGAATTGGGCATTCATCTTCATCATTAGTGATTTGTTTAATATAGAAATTAGAAAGAAAATTTGTTATCAAATTGTATGAGTCCGTTGACTTTGGGGGTGACCTTGAGTAAGGTGAGGGTTGGATTAACAATTTGTTAAATTATGATGTGTTTGAACTTTGAACCATCGAACATCTAATATATTTTAGATTACAATTTGTTAAATTATGACTAACTCTTATATGTTTACACATATCATTCTCAAGTTAATCAAGATTTTTAATAAATTTTGTAAAAGTAATAGTTACATATATTACAAGTTTATTTTTTGTTAATGACAAATTAATAGCTTGAATTTTATTTATTGATTTAAAGAGATTTTTTTTAATTAAATTCAATAGGTATATAAATTAATGTTTAAATATAAAAATAAGCGTAATTAAGTATAACACGTTGGTTTCATACTAAAATTTGAAAAGATGACTAAAATTATAGTAATTGTTATAATAATATGATCATGTTCTTAATTACTTTGAATATGATGTTAATCCAAATATAAAAGTATATCAAAATGATAATCTCAAACTTCTATATTATATCAATTAACTATTAGAGGCTCATAATCATATTTGATTATAAAAATTTATAATCAAATATTGACTGAATGAGGTATTTTTTAGTGAGTTCGAGGGTTCGAATATCCATGCATGCATTATTATATTTATTAAGCTTATTTATTTTCAAATATATATTAAGCTTATTATGCTTATTTAATTTGTTATTTTGTTTATTTATTTTATTTGATTTAGTGTTATTAATCACTATAAACTTTTATTTTGATTGGATAATGGATTTATATATTGGGATTTAATTATCAATTTTTACTTTACGTGTTACTCTATTTGGAACGTAAAAGTTAATTATATCGTGATCATATTCTTACTTGAAATGTCAAGTTAATCCAAATATAAAATTTATCACATGAACAACTTGAATAAGCCTTCAAAAATTCACGGTCTGGCTTCCTTCTTACGTTAATAATTAATTTATTCATTTTGATCGTCTACTCTGAAGATATTTATTTTTTATTTTTATAAAAAAGATTCACAATTCACCATTAATATAGCTACTCTCTTTATATGAAATAATAATATTTCTAATTCACGTGCAAAAATAAATACATTATAGATGGAATATTTTATTTGATTATATAAAAAAATTGTACTCAAGTACTGATGGAATAAAACTTAAAAAAAATATTTGAATACTTATAATTAATATAAGACATATGAAAATATTAGATTACTCGCGTCGCACGCAGGATCTGAACTGACTTAGGTTTATTATTATATATTAATGACATTTTGAAAATGTTAAATGACTTCTTATTATTGATTTGAAAATTTTATTATTTTGTAACTTATTTATGTATTTATTATTTTTAATAAGTAAAATAGGTTTTTTAAAGTAAAATTAAAGTATGGAGTTGTTATGTTTAAGTGTGTTTGACATTTATGATTTATCTTAATTTGTGATTTGACAACGTTTAATTATTTTTTTATTCTTAGGAGGTTCTAGGTTCAAACCCAGCAACGCGTTATTTTATTTTTTTTTTACTTTTAAATGGAAACTTTAAATTGAGTTGAAGTAAAAGTTTAGTTAATATTGAAAATTATATTGACACATCAATCAACAATTTTATTTTAATATCTTATGATGATGCTGAGTTTTAACAATGTTTTTATTATTAATGCGAAATAAATAAAAAATGCATGTTTATCACTCAATTTAATTTATATACTTTAAAACATTTTTTTTGGTCAACCAACAAATTTTATTTTTAATTTTTCTAAAATGATATGATTAATTTATATTTAAAAATAATAATAAATAACAAACATGATAATTCGCATGCCGCTATAATTTTGACATTGTATTTAACTTACTGTGTAATAATTACTGTACAGTGCCATTATCGAGATATTTTCGTTTTTTAAACAAACTACCCTCAAACCCTTATTCTACTGCCATCGCACTCATGGGATTTTGGCTTCTGCGGAGACTCCTCCAACTGTTCATCTCCGGCAACTTCTGCTTTAATTCTTTGTGGTGATTGTGGTGGCCGCCGAGCGCTTCTACTCCGCCGTGGCTGCCGGACAACAGAATAAAAAAATTGGCCATGCTATGTACGTCTTCCAGATGTGATCCTTCTCTACTTCTCTTAATCATCATGCTGGGTGAAGTTCTCCACGCTATGGAGGTAAATATATTTCCTATTATTTGAATTGGTTTTGATGAGAAAATAAGTTAAAGAAGAAAATTGGGAATTATTTATTTGCCCTAATCTCATTTGGGGAAGATTCCCACACTGCAACATAGAGCCCATCAACAATCTTGCACGGCTGAGATTTCATATCATTTAGCGAGATCAAATGTTCGATCTTTCTTTTGCCTATTCATTTTTTTTCTATTTTTTCTGTTCATTTTCTCTATTTTATCAATTTAGAAATTATTATGATTTAGAGAACGTTTTGTTGTAATGTTCCCATTTTGTTTGTTGGTTAATTGGCAGATTGTGTATGTTGGACAATGCAAACCCTTATTTTCCTCTCCTCCATCGAAGAATAATTTTCGTCTCATGATCGTTTCTTCCTATCACTGATTCGGAAATAAGGTACTACAAACTATATCTTTTAATTTTTTAACCTCTTGCATTTACCATTCCAGTGAACTACATACTTAATTTAATGGTCTCAGTGTTTCAGTATCTTTTTTTTATCTGACAAAGTTAGTTGTTAGTATAATTAGTAGTTAGTTCACCAAGTCTCCCTTATTCTCCAAAGCCTCCTTATAACTCCCCTCCTATTCGTTTACAATGGGAATCGAACCCGGGTCACTCACTTGTGTGAGGAGCCCGGTGGCCAGGTGGGCTAGCCCACATGGTTAGTGTTTCAGTATCTATACTTTTGTAACTTTTATATATTACTCTTTGTATCATGTATTTATATTTTTTAATTTTCAAGTCAATTTTATAAGTAGAGGGGCAAAGAAAATTTTGATGGGTAAAAAGTTTGATACAGCAATGATAGGGCTAAAATCAAACGCGCTCATGAGATTGTGTTTTTGAACAAAAATCAAACGCACTGAAAAGTGAAAATGTCTTCATCCATGGTTGTAGCTGCTGGTGCATCCTCACATATATTTTTTAATTTTCAAGTCAATTTTATAAGTATAGGGGCAAAGAAAATTTTGATGGGTAAAAAGTTTGATACAGCAATGATAGGGCTAAAATCAAACGCGCTCATGAGATTGTGTTTTTGAACAAAAATCAAACGCACTGAAAAGTGAAAATGTCTTCATCCATGGTTGTAGCTGCTGGTGCATCCTCTTCATGTGCACCTGCTTAACCGTAAACCTCTCTCAGAACCCCAATTCAAGGTACTCATCTCCTCCATTTCAGGTACTCAAGTTTGTAATCAGTATTGTTTAATCATGTATGTAAGGTTATTTTTCTTGAAACTCTGATAAGAAAACCAGCTTTCAAGGGATTTCGATTCAAGAAGCCAAAAGGGTTATGCTTAATTCATTGGTGAGTCAGAGTATTATTCGTGTCTTGAGTTGGCATGCTAATACAGATTTAAGGCTGAGTTGTCATGTTTTTAGAGATTTAGGTTAAGCTTACTTGCGTTGCTCTCTAATAAACTATTTGTACAATTGAAGGACTATATGTTGCAATAACAATTAAGTATTAAAACAATTAGAATCTATCCAAACCCTAATACCCCGTTCTGTCGTCTCTCCTACTTATATGCCGTTCTGTCGTCTTTCCATCTCACTACCATCCACATTGACAATGTGTAGAAGCAGTGAGGAAGCTTATACTCTGACTGGGATATCCTTCTTCCATAGCAGATCAAGGACCCTAAGGCAAAAATGTTTGCTTATGTAGTTTTATATATGTTTGTGTGTTTTGATTTACTTCTGTAGTTTTATATATGTGAATGTATTTTCTTGAAATCATATTCTTATACTTTGTTTACATATATTTCAATTCTAAGTTTGGCAACCTAAAGATTGGGATGATAAAGAATTCCATCCTGATCCTGAAGACAAGAAACCAGAGGTGAATTGTCTTTTGATAGTTTTATGCTGTAATGGAGTGAGTGGCATTGATTTTATTTATAATTTCAACGCTAATTTTTGTGTAACAGGGTTATGATGACATTTTGATGGAGATTCCAATTCCTGAAGCCAAGAAGCTGACAACCCGTCATGTGCCCATGACCCTCTTCTACTAAACGAGGGTTTTCTATAGATGACATGTCTTTTTCTACATAATTTGCGCATGAGTTGGGAGCTTCTTGGTGCTTTTTCACGCTTTGCCAAGTTCTCAATTTCTTCAACTTCCTCGGTTCCCTAATTATATTTTCACAAGATTTTAGGGTGTTCAGTGCAATATCAATATACATTATAGAGAATCATCTATTCAAGCCCTAATCTCATTTGTGACATTGGTGGGGTGACGGCGCATCTCCTTCATCTGACAGCCTCTACCGTCTACCATCTACCATCTCTATTCTTGCCTTTCCTTTTTGATGGCCTACTTCTTGGTAATTGATGTTGTCTTATTTGATGTCTGCGTTCTTCAAGAATATTTTCTTAAATTTTATTTCTTCAGAAGAAATAACATGGAGGAAGTGAAGAAGTGGAACACAGCTCTTTATGCTGCAAGGAGATATCGAGTTAGTGATCATAGTGATAGTGACGATGATTGGGAGGGCGTTGTGAGCACTGAGTTGGATGAGATATTCAGTGCTTCTAAAACAGGCCTAACCATGTGGAACAGGCCCTAACCATAATTTCTAAATAGATAGTTGGGCTGTCTAATGTCAAGCGGGAGCTTCAAGATGTGATACAAAATTTAAAGGCACTTTGACCTGTTGTTTGGCTTGCTAAATTATATTAATCTCACCTAACCTCTTTCTATGTTGTAGACTGCTCAGTAATAAATATCCTGTGGAACATCCAACGAAGTTCAAGAAATTTGGTATGTCGCCTTCAGAAGGTGTTCTTTCTATGATACTACTGGATGTGGAAAAACTCTATTAGCCAAGCCAAGGGCATTGCAAATGAATGCCAAGCAAATTTCATGTGTTTTTAAGGACCTAAATTTACTCAACCTGTGGTTCGGATAGAGTGAAGCATATGTTTGTGAAATGTATAAATTATTGGGGAATAGTAGACTTTTTATTGGCTGAGGAGCATTAGGCTTCTGAAACGGATTAGTTCTCATGTCGTGTAACATATTTGAATTCATTCGTCTGATCTATCTTTAATCACATCTTGAAGCTTAATATCTATTCAACTATAATCATCATTTTTTTCCTCTAATCATTTCAGCCTAAATCTCTCTGGGAGGTTATAAGGAGCCTGTATTATTTCATCTTATGAAAAAATGCCCACCTCAAGTAGGAACTTTTTCCAATTCTGCCATTGAATTGCCTGTTGCTTCACCTTTTTAAGTTCATTCTAATTGAGAAACTGTGTTCTGCATGGTTTCAGGTTCAAGTTATCTTCTTGCTCTGCAGAACTCCCCAGAGAAGGAAAAGACTATTGAGGCGATTAACTGCAGTTGGTGATGTATTTCAGAGCGAGAATGGCACAGAGTTTCATCTCCCAGTGACCAATTTAAATGATTTAGGTAACCAAGCAGAGTCATGGAATTATCAATATGAAAAGATGAGTTCTGTTGCTAAACTTATAATTTTTTTAATTACTTAGCAACTTTTTCCTTACAAAGTGAATCAAAGATCATATTCTATGTTCGAGATTATTTATTTCAATTCAATAATTAATTTACAAGTTATTAATGTTTTTATTATTTTCTGTGTTCTGTGTTTTTTCTGTAGTTTTTATTAATGGATTCTTCAATTAACAATTTCCTAATTTTTAAACTGTAAAAAAGCTAGCTTTAGATCATGAAGTTATAAGCCTCAGCTCACTTGGGTAGTAGCGGAGTTTATAATGTTATATATGCATCCCTGAGGTTTTTATTTCTTAATTTACTCTATTATATGCATATTTATTAGTGGCAAGAGGCCAATGGTGCTCTAAGCACTAAGTTTCTATAGTCTTATTACCTCCAAGAATGATGTATTTTGACCATTCTAAATTTTTCCCATTAAAGTTGTATATTTTTCAAGAAAAGAATGCACTTGAAAATTTTTTAAAGTTGATAAAAATAGTGTCTGGTGTAACTATAAGGATGAGACGGATGGAGTAATACATTTTGTAAGAAACGCATACCCCCTCTTCTCATTTCAATATTTACATATTTCTATTTTGGGTCCCCCATTCTAATCTTTTGCGTTTCTCTTTTTGATAAATGAGACTCACACAAATTAATTATTTCTCTCTCCATAGTCCCACGCATCATACTAATACAATTGTTCCACACATCAAAATAATACACCTACCCACTTTACATTAAAAAATATTATTTCTCTCACCTCATTACACATCAAAATACTACTTCATATTATTTAATCTACGTACAAAAAACAAACGTAAAGTTTAAAATGGGACGGAAGGAATATGTATTATTGAATAAAACTAAGGAGTGAAAAGTATATACTACTCTAGTCCCGCATTACAGAGATTATTTAAATAGATTGATATAACTAAATTTTCTTATTTAAAAATAATATAAAGTTAATTAATAATTATATAAGTAATAATTTTTTTAATATTTAATTAATTTTAATAAATAAAAATTTAATGAGCACGTTACATGCTAGTAACATATATTGGAGAGAAAAGAGATAATGAAGCCTGAGCCCTCAGTTCCTCGGTGATATCTTGGAAATCGTATTCCGTTGGTGATTACGATTGATTTCTTCGCTCCATCGAGATCATGTCCCTTTTTCTCCCTTTTCTTATTTCAAACTCATTCGGAGTTATTATCCATCCCTTAAATTTCAGGTTCGATCTTCATTTTTTTTACCTTGTTTCTACTCTGTTAGCTGCAAGTCATGTACGTATATTTTTCGTGTGTTTTTTTTTAATTGATATTGTTGGGTGTTTTAAATTTGTGGGTTTTCTATTTCCTTTTCAAATTGAAAAGAATGAAAATATTTCTTGTGCGATTGATTGCAAATTACATTATGTTGGCGTATCAGTGTTTTCTAAAAACCATTCAATTTGTTTTTAATTGATTTACTTTCTTGATAAGGGCGAAGTTGGTTGTATAGGGTAGTATTAGTATGATTTGGGGATTCATTTTGAATAGTTACAATTTGACAGAAATTTGGGATCCATTTTGTATAGTTCTTTTGTGTATATTCTGTTTGTGGCAATTTAAATTGGATATGTTATTGTTTCTATTGCATTTATTCACCATTCATTTAAACCTATTTTGTCTAAGTTAAGGGTGTTTATGCATCACAATCTTGAAAAGTTTGGGTAATGATCATCTTTCATGAGCAAGAATATTGCTATCGATCTCCATTGTCATCTCTTTCTTTGGGATTTATTTATGAATTGAACCCCACAATTGGTGTGTGTTATAAGTGTAGGGCATTGACTGCGCTGGTGGAAGTTGATAAAGTTACTATTCTGGTGGAATTAATGAGAGCTATAGTTTTTTTAATATGAACATTGTAAATACTCAATTAAATTTTGGAGCAAGTCTAGTGGAGATGGGGAATCATTTCACTTTTTTTTTTCTTCCTTTATTAGTTATCACTTAATTTATTATTCTTAAAAAAACTTAATAATATTTAATGTTCCAACTATAATTCTAACATTATGAGCTTGAAAAACATAATGTCCTACAAATATCAACATCTCTTAATTAGTATCCAATATTAATTTCATTATGAAGGTAGTATTGTCTACATCTCATTTTCTTTCAATCAAGTAAATTTTCATCTCCAGCAGCAACTTATGAGAATGATGGGCATCAATAAACACAAGTTATAAACTATATTTCATGAACTGATGATATCCCTTACAATGCATCATATGTGTTACCATCCTACACTGGGGAATTAATACTGAAAAAAAGATTAATTCAACTTAATGATCACAATCAAAGAAACAAAAATATGTATATTTGTCAGGTGTGACACTTGACTCAATGCATCTGCCCATCTCCCATTTTTTGCACTGTATTTTTTTTTTTTTTGTAGCAATCCTCTTTGTAACTTGGAAGATTGCAACCTTGTCTTACTTCGTCACTGCATCTTTCAAAGCTATTCACCATTTGTTAACGCAGAATAATTCACCACCCAGTTGTGGCTGCCTGCACCTAATCCAGAGGAAATTTCAGCACTGGAACTAAACTTAACCGCTTGCATGATGAGGGTAGTAAATAAATAGGAACCATATCATAAAATAATGGTTTGAACCATTCAATTCAAAACCACTTCCAACTCATCACTATCAGAAAGTAATTAATTTCTATATCTATATTTTAGTAAGACTAATGCAAATTGATCATCCAAAACACTAACAATCATCACTTAGGAAACAGGAAAACTAAAGCCAAAAAGAGTTTTCCCAAAATTTAATGTGCAAATAACCGCACTTTAATAGCTTCAATTAAGAAAATGAGTGTGAGGAAAAAAGAAAAAAAGAAAAAAAAAAGTGCAAGACTTGTGCGACAACAAAGAGGAGGTGGTGGTGCATCTAGAGTAAAGGGAGAAAGAAAAGCAATAAAAAAGTCCAATTGCTGCATTTTCCTCTCCTCTCACCGACGTTGAACCCAAAATTTACCTCATGAAGAACACGGATATAAACTTTAATTAACCCATGTAAATCGAATGAGGAAATACAACAAATTGAGGATGGAAGGATTTAACACAAAAATCTACTTGCAGTATTGTGCAGATGCGACATATCCACGATGAGGGACGGAGAAAGTAGGGCTGGCTACACTAATCTAAAGAGTAGAAGAAATTTATGAGAATCAATCGACAAATGCGAGATCTGTGAAATTTTATTCCAAAGTAAGAGTATATATTCGAAAGGCTTACCTTCGCGAATTGTGAAGTATCGGCTGACTTTGATCTCAAGTGACGGAATAGGGCGACCAGAATCGACGAGCAGTTGCGGTGCTTTTCTTAGAGCAAGAGCAAGGCGGAAGCACGAATCCAGGAGCAGGAGAACGGAAGAGGCGCCTCTCTTCCACCGATGCTTTAGAACCCAAGTCTCCTTTGTGCGAATAGTGATTTCGTTGCTTGGATGTAATAGAGGGGCAAAATAATAAATTCACGTGCTATCCCGGGGGTTAAGAATTATCTCCCAATATTTTTGAGGGTTGAGTTAGCCTTTTCTCAACTTGTGTACACCGGCATGGGGGTTATCCTTAATTGGTAACCCTCAAAGTAAGCAAAAATTAACTAGGGTTGAAGGACACTTAATCCTTCAAAGTAAAAGGACTCTAATTGGTTATTGTTCAAATAGGGAAATTCCAAAAATATCAAGTTGCATTATTGATACAAGATTACCTACCTCTATGACTATATTGACCCCACTTATCTCATGCATTCTGCTTTAGGATCATACCTCTCAAAGTAGTAAAATAGAGTGAAAATTCCTTCAAACTAAGTTGTCAACTCTAATGTAAAACCCAAGACATTATATTGAATCCCTTGTAAGTACATAAATATAATCAAACAAAAAGTACTCTTTATAAGTCACTCCAGAAAAATGTCGTGATTTAACTACTCCACTTAATAGTGTACTATTTGTCTCGTGCATCATTTTCAAAAGTCACTTTGTTGACATTTCATCTCCCACTGATTATTATTATTATTAAAGTTGAATTAGGGCCATGAAGATTGAATACCGTGTTAACAATTTTACATTTTTATAATTAGTTAAAATAGTATTTATAAAGTAATTGGATTGATTTTTTTTTAATATGAAATAAACAATGAGAAAGTGTAAACAATTTTATAAAATGAATGAATATGTTAAATCCTCTTGGATTTAAAAAAAAAAAAAAACTCAATTTGGTCACCCACGAGTTTCTAGACCACAGTGGGATTCATTGATTGCTCTCACTCGCGTTTCCTTCGTTCTCAAGATCTGGTCTCTTTCCGTCGTTCTAAAGATCTGATCTCTGCTCAAGTTTAATCAACAATGGCCGGAGGTCCCGATCCGTTATTCGGATTGAGGAACAACTTTTACTTGGGGGCGTATCAGTCCGCAATCAACAACAGCGAAATCCCTAATCTTTCACCAGACGACGCCGTTGAGAGGGATTCCCTCGTTCACCGCTCTTATATTGCTCTTGGAAGTTACCAGGTATTATCGCGTTCAAGATCTCCATTTATGATCTGTTCTTGATTTATATGGGTTTGTTGTGTATTGTGCTTTCGTGATTTGTATTTCTCGATTGATTTTTTTGTTGAATTGTGTTCTTTCTTTGATGTGTAGCTTGTTATTAATGAGATTGATTCATCTGCGCCAACGCCACTCCAAGCCGTTAAATTGCTAGCTTTGTATCTCTCCAGCGCTGCAAACAAGGTAATCCTCTTTTGTTTTGGTTGTTATTGCCTTTTATGGGGTTTGATCTTTTCATCTGGGAATATGCTTTTTTATTTTATTGATCCCTTGTTAAGTTAATTAGATTGGCGCATAGAATTGAATTTTACGAGGGATATAGTTTTTTACTTGAGATGTTGATTGTGATTTCCCACCTCACCAATGAAGATAACCCTGAAGGACACAAATCAAGACATATAATAGTCCTAGGAATAAAACCCTAATCAGCACTAGAATGTCATTTATCTATTGTAAATATATTTCACGAATTAATGGTATCTTGGCAAAAAAGTGGTTTGGTGAACAATGTGGGAGAAGTTTCAGTTGTCTGTGTGACTGTTGGTAGGGACCGAAATAAACCCTCGCAATTACATTTTGTATAGGAAGCAGCAATTTCAGGTCTCCATGAGTTGTTGGCAGATCCTGCACTTGGGAACAACCCCACTTTACGGCTTATCGCAGGGATTATTTTCATGCACGAACAGGATTATAACGAGGCCTTAAAGCACACAAATGCTGGAGGAACAATGGAATTGTAAGTCCTTTAAGTTTGGTGCTGGGTACCTCAAATTTTCATGTTGTTACCTAATGTAATCCCAATTGTGGTTGTTTCTGTCACCTTTTGATCATTTTAGTTAGTACATGTAATGCTAGATTTTTGCTTTATGGTTTATTACTAGAAACTTCTGTTATTAGTTTCACCTTACTAATTTGAGTTTGAGTTTTCACTTTTCACTTTTCCTTGTGTTTTTGTTTAAATTTGTGTGATATAAAAAATTGTCATCTACTTAAAGCTTGATGATATAACGCCTCTACAGGCATGCTTTAAATGTCCAAATTTTTCTTAAGATGCACCGATCTGATTATGCTGAGAAACAACTGAGAATTATGCAAGGAATTGATGAAGATCATGCACTAACTCAACTTGCCAATGCGTGGCTGAACTTGGCAGTGGTAAGTGTCATTCCATGAGACATATCTTTAAAATCCAATTCAAAGGTGTATGGGCTTACCTATTGTTGTTTGGAATAGGGAGGCTCGAAGATAGAGGAGGCATATCTTATTTTCCAGGACTTCTCAGAGAGGTACCAAATGACTAACTTGGTCTTGAATGGGAAAGCTATCTGCTGCATGCACAAGGGCAAGTTAGATGACGCAGAAACACTTCTTCTTGATGCCTTAAGCCGGGTAGATTTTTATATTCTAGTTTGTGTTTTTCTCTAAGATCTGAATTGTTGTTTCCTGGCATGATAACTTTGAAGATTGCTTCAACTGCAGTCTGTAGTTCTTTTGTGAACTTGTGGTCTTCCACTATTATATATGCAATTGGTAACATAGCATGTGCGCATCAAGGGAGTTACCTCCTCAAGCATGCCGTATTTGCAGTATTTTTCCAGCATAACGTGAAATTTATGGTTTAAACAGGACGCTAAGGATCCAGAGACTCTTGCCAATTTGGTTGTTTGCAGTCTTCACCTGGGGAAACCTGCATCACGCTATCTCAGGTAGTGTTTTTCATATAAATCGTTCAATCGATTCATAAATGATTCCAGATTTTTGGATAGATGGGATCCACAAAAGTATTAAAGTGCCAATCAATATTGCTTATTTATAATTTTCAGGATAATGATTCTCAGTGTATCTGTCTATTTCTATACTTCTTATGGTGCTTTAACTTCAAAATCTATTCCTTATAAATGTTATCTCGTCCTTCTATTCATAAACTTAAGTTGGTTTGCTTTCTAAAATGATTTTTGGGATATTTTGCTTAACTAGGGTGGCATTTCATCATAAATGGTACAACAAAATGCACTTTTACCCTTCACAATTTGATATTGTTTACATTTTAGGTGTCTCGTATCCATTACCTGTTCAGCTGATATAAACACATTTTAGTATTCTTACCTAAGTTTTCATATTCAATTCAAATTTGCTTTGTGATGGTATAATTTATGATACTTGAATCTTTTGCAGCCAATTGAAACTGTCACATCCAGATCACATACTTCTCAAACGATCATCTACTGCAGAAGAGAGTTTTGACAGAGCAATTCAAACAGTTGCTTGAAGAAGAGTGGACTAGCTGCGACGAGATTGCTTCTTGTCTAATTCTAGGGCCTCTTTTCATCACCTTATAAATGACCTGAGTATATTTTTGGTGTAACATCTCACTTTACTTATTTGTTTTTCGATTTCTATTTTCAACTGTTTTGATGTTAGATGTGCCAAAATTTAGTATATTGCTTGTCAAGATTTGGTGTATGGTTGGGAGACACGAAACTCATTATTACAGGACATATTGGTAGCAAAACTGTCTTCTTTTAAACCGGTTGAATACGGTTTTAAGTTGAACTTGTATGAGTTGTGTTCATTGAGTGTGGTATTTGTGGTTGGGTCATATCCTTCCGACTATTTTCGTTCACAACCCAACCCATAACCGGTTATGCCTCTTTTTTTTTTTTTTTTTTAAATCTACCCTTTTGTTCTATTTTCACAACAATCCATGAATGGGGTTGTGATGGAGAATTGGAGATGGTCTTGGTAGATGTTGCTTTGAAAATTATGAGCAAATTCAGATTCAGAAAACAGTGATCTCACAATTGCTGCCAGTGTATTTTCTTTATGCAGAGCTCAATATGTAGTATCTTTTGAGGGGTGAGGCTCTTGTGTCCCGGGGACACTGTGTCCTTTTGCAATTTAAACCTTTAGCAATGCATAGATTTAAATAGAATATGGAGGGTTGTGTCCACGAGGGCACCGGAGCTTTTGCCTTGATTTTTAAGGTTATTCAGACTTTGAAATCTTACACCATCTTCTAACTTGTACGAAGGCCACATCTAAGGGGAGGTGTGTTAGAGAGACAAAGAGAGGTTTGATGAAATGCCATTTTATTAAGTACCACTTTTATGCACTCTATACGGTTGTTAAACGGGTTGGACCTGAACCTACAGGGCTAGATTTATAGAGCTATGGGTTAAACGAGCCACGAGTTAAGCGGTCCATGTTAAACGAGCTTTCATTTATACGAACCTAACCCTAACGAGTCTCGAGCTGAACGGGCCACTAATGGGTCAACGAATAAAAAAATTAAAAAAAAAAAAAATTAATTTGAAATATAATCATACATTAAAAATACATCAAATGTTGTTCTACTATTAATTATGAACTATAAATTTATAAGTTTATACGTAAAAAATAAAAAAGAATTTTAGGATTCCAAATACGTTAATATTATTTATGAATTAAAATAGTTTATTTTCAATATTACTTCTTAAATGATTTTATTTTAAAATGACAAACCAACAAAAATGTAGTAAGTTAGAAGATATTAAATTAATATTAGATATAATTATCAATAGAAATTATTTGTTAATATAAAAAGTTGTTATTAATTTTAATAAATTAAGTATATTATTAATTAATTTTTTATATAAAAATTTTAATCAGGTTAACTGGGCCAACCCTATTAACCTACGGGCTAGCCCTATAGGGCTGCGGGCTAATCGGTTCGAACCAAAAAGGATCTAATTTAAATGGGACACTACTTATACAAATCTAAATCTACATTTTTTCGGATTAAACGGGCTGGACCTATAGTCCCAGAACGTATTAACATCTCTACTCCAAACCCACATGATATATATTTTTTTTAATTTCATTCTCTTACCGTACCAGTGTATACATATAAAGATAGAATAATTCAAAAAAATAAACAAATGGGGATGTAGCTCAGATGGTAGAGCGCTCGCTTAGCATGCGAGAGGTACGGGGATCGATACCCCGCATCTCCATATTATATTGTATTTTTTTATTTATAATTTCTTATCATTATTAACCAACTGATTTACTTTTTTTTTTCACCCTCTTATCATAAATTTCTGATTTTTATTTATCAGAGTTTTTAAATGCTTTTTTTTTTTTTATATTTAGGACTTCGATGACAGTTTATGAGTATTTGAAATTTTTTATTTATAATGAAATTTTTTATTTATAATTTCTTGTTATTATTAACCAACTGATTTATTTTTTTTTTCACCCTCTTATCATAAATTTCTGATTTTTATTTATCAGAATTTTTAAATGCTTTTTTTTTTATATTTAGGACTTCGATCACAGTTTTATGAGTATTTGAAATTGAACTTAAACATTGTAGAAAAGTAAAATTTGAATGATTTTTTTCATTTTTTCACCCTCTTATCATAAATTTCTGATTTTTATTTATCAGAGTTTTTAAATGCTTTTTTTTTTATATATTTAGGACTTCGATCACAGTTTATGAGTATTTGAAATTTTTTATTTATAATGAAATTTTTTATTTATAATTTCTTGTTATTATTAACCGACTGATTTACATTTTTTTTACCCTCTTATCATAAATTTCTGATTTTTATTTATCAGAGTTTTTAAATGCTTTTTTCTTTATATTTAAGACTTCGATCACAGTTTTATGAGTATTTGAAATTGAACTTAAACATTGTAGAAAAGTAAAATTTGAATGATATTTTTCAAAATTAGCCGCCCAGCTCCTATACATATCATTATCAAACTCAAACTGAATGAGAGTTGAAAATTTTCCATTTATAATGGGGCGACATATGTAGAGCACTTCTTAACAAGCAATTATTTCACACTTGTCACAATGCAATAGTTATTTAAAATCTTTATTTTTTTTTATCTTAGTGGGGTGGTTTGCACTAAGAGATGAAAAAAAAAAGATAATAATAAAAAATCCATCCTTGGAATTTCACCAAAAGTTTATACTAGTTAGAGACAAACTTTTTATCCCTCCTATAACTCATCTTACATTTCTTCATTTCACAAAAGAGTGCAATTTTTACGAATCTAATTTCATTACACATCTAATTTGATAGAAAAAAAGAAAATATACTAAGAGCTATATATATTCTATAGAATCCAACTAATGTGGAATCAATTTAATCACTGTAATAATTCTACATGATTCTTTTTTCTCTTTTTTTTAACAAACTATAACTCTTTCAATAATATAATACAACAAAATTCACATATTTTATAGATGAGAGGTAGTTTGTCTTTGTAGAAGGGTGACACTGCTACATAATCCGATTCACGCAAAATATTGCCATGCATGTGGGGTCTTCATTTTAGGTTTTTGGAAAATTGCCTAACTTATACTAGTGGGAATACAAACGGATCGGGAGACCCTTTTGGGGCTCCGGCATCATATCTCCTTGGACCTTCTCATTCGGGTCAAGTACTTCCCATTTATAGTTTTTCACCACATTATGCACAAACGCTAGGATCGCTACCCGGGCATACTCTTTTCCGGGGCACGTTCTCGGCCCGCCTCCAAACGGAACAGACGCGAACGGAGGAGGCGCTTCGTCCTCGTCGTACCTCGACGGGTTAAACTTTTCTGGGTTTTTGAAATACTGTGGGTCCATATTGGTGGTGCTCACTGCCCAATATACCTGTGAATAAAATCATCATGAGTTTGTGGCATACTCCCTCCCGTCCCAAACAAACAGCACAATTAAGAAATATTATTATTTTATATAATGTGGGTAGATGTATTAGAGAGATGTGATGGGTAGTGGTGGATCATTGGTGGACCCTTTTTACTAAAAGAGGAAAATTGTGCAATTTGGACGAAACGCCCAATATATTAAAATGGTACTATTCGGCTGGACTGAGGGAGTACTGTATTAGCAAATATCTAAAAAGAGAAATTAGGAGGTAAATTACCTTCCAGCCCTTAGGAACAGTGTAGCCAGCGTAAGTGAAGTCGGTAAGAACCTCCCGGAAAGTTCCTTGCAGAGGTGGTACCAACCTTAATGTTTCCAAAACGACGTTCCACGTGTACTTCATCTTCGACATGTCTTCCCATTCCAAACTTGACCCTCCTTTCTTTGTACCCGAGATCTCCATTTGTTCTGCACATATATCCCACTTACGTCTAAATTATACTTTATATTTTAAACTGAATATTAAGATTCGAAATTCGATTTTCTTCTCAAATTACTTAAAATTTTCATAACAAATCGTACAATAACTCCTGATTTCTTTTCAAAACCATCCCAATTTTTGAAAGCTTAAAAAATTTGGGACGATTTTGAAAAATATTAAAGAGTTAATTTGGGACGATTTTGAAAATTTTTGAAAAGTTATGATGATTTGCGACGAATAATTAGTTTTGGGACGAAACAGAAAATTATAAATAATTTAAAAGGAAAATTGAATTTAACTAAAGATATGGGACTGAAAATGCGATTATTAATGATGATGTTACCTGCTCGGACATTTTCATAGATTTCCGAGGTGAGTCCAATATATTTCATAACGAACGTAATAGCCGTAGCCACAGTGCTATATCCAGCAGCCAACAAACCCATCATCTTATCCGCAATCTCTGCTTCCGGCGACTGTCTCCCACTCGCCTCCGCAATCGCAATCAAATGCGACAATATGTCGTGCCCCCCACGCGCCTTCTTCTCCCTCACCGCGCTCACCAGCTCCTTCCTAATCGCCGCCGCCGCCCTATTCGCCCGGTGGAACGCCGTCCCCGGCAAATCCACCATAATACTATGCAGACCCAAAGTCACGTCGTCGAAATTCCTCACCAATCGCGAAATTCGATCCGGATTGTCGATGCCCAGGAAGAAATTGCAGGCCAGAGACAGAGTTAGGGTTTTCGCCATGGAGTAAACCTCCACCACCTCCTTGCCGGCGAAATGAGATTGCAGTTGTTCCTGAACGATTGAATCCATCTTCGGCAGCCACCGTGTTAGGGCTTCGGGTTTGAAGAATCCGGGCTGGCGGATCGCCTTCGCCTCGTCGTATTTTTTATTTTCCGGCGGCGGCGGCGCAGCCTTGGTCTGGTAGGAGCGGAAGATGTGCTGCATTGGGTGGGGACGGAAGGTGGTGAAGTATTTCAGCTCGTTGGAGAAGAGGAATTTGTTGCCTTTGGGGCCGCAGAGGACGGCGGTTTTCTCGCCGAGGATTTTTGTTTTGAAGATTTCCGGCGAGTACTTTTTCATCCGATAGGCGACGAATTTCTCCGGCGTTCCAAAGAGGAATTGAATGGTTTCTCCTATGATCGGCCAGCCGTAGCTGCCGGGAGGGAGCTTAACGCCGCCGTCATCGCGGCGGCGTGAGATGAGAATGAGAGTGATAAGAATTGGAGCAAGAGAGAGGAGAAGGGTGGATACATCCATGATGGTGAGAGTGTGAATTATGAGGTTTTGGATGGAGATGTGTTGGTTATATAGGATTTGAGGAACTCTTTTTTTTTCTTTCAATATTTAATGAATTAGGAATTAGGAAGAACTAGAATTAAAGAAAAACTCGATTTTAAAAATAATAAAACATCCACAAATATAAAATAAATTACGCACTTGGTAGTTGGTTCTATGATAAACTTCATAACATTTTTTTTCATGTTTGCGGCAAAAAGGGTTTCATATATGTTCGTGCTGGGTTTAACTTTTAAGATAAATTTTAAATCACAAAAATTAAAATATATAAATATAGCACCGATTGTACAACAGCAGGCTTTTTTACTGAAATAATGTAAGTTTTCAAAATAATTTAACCAAATACTCCATTGTAGTTGCATGGGGTGTAATAAAATAAGCAAAGTTGTCCCTAGTAAATACAACTTTGGAGAAGTTGCAAATGTCAATAGTGAAGTTGCTCCTTGTAGAGATAATTTTTTATTATGTGGTACTGCAACAGTGTTGGGGAATCTTTAATAGTGAAGTTGCTCTTGTCATGAGTAACTTTCCCCTAATATGGGCAACATTCAAAATTTATAATCTTTTACTATAAAATTTTCAATTTTCTTGAACTATTAATTAATTGGAGTTTTTTCAATACACGACCCGAAAGATACGTAAACTATTAATTAGGAGCCCGAAAATTTTTTCTATCAAGTTAAGATCCGAAAGATATGAAACTATCAATGCAGAACCTAAAATTATAAAATTAATAAAAATAAAATAACAAAAACTACATTAAAATTTCATGGTTATTGGTTTATCTTCAAAAAATAAATTATTTTTAATTAATATCAATCAATTAATATATATATATATATATATATATATATATATATATATATATATATATATATATATATATATATATATATATATATATATATAATTAAATAGCAATACATGATCAAAAGAGTTACAA
This sequence comes from Pogostemon cablin, assembly GCA_023678885.1. Taxonomy (NCBI): domain Eukaryota; kingdom Viridiplantae; phylum Streptophyta; class Magnoliopsida; order Lamiales; family Lamiaceae; genus Pogostemon; species Pogostemon cablin. Next base: position 11,182,860 of record CM042960.1, read on the forward strand.
TATTTTAATTAATTATTAATTTACATTGATATATATTTTATTATTTTATAGTTATTTTTTTAAATATATATAATTATCATTAGTACTAAATTTTAAATACATTTATTTAAATTTCTATTAATCATAAAATTTTCTTTTTTAATTTATAAATTTTTAATATAATACAACAATTTCTGTTAATCATAAAAATTTATAATACAAATTAACACATATATAACTACACTATCATTTAATTACTCTTTTTTTATAATTAATTAATTATAAATAATTGTATTATGTGGAATATTAATTATATTTTAAATATTGTTGTATTATAATTTTTTAATTTGATAGATAATGTATTTATTATATTTTAAATATTGATGTATTAATTAAATTACTCATATATTTTATTAATATAAAATTCAAATTAAAAGAGAAATGTTGTGTATTTTTATTTTTTATATATATAAAATTCATGATTAAATTGATAAAATAGAATAGATCGTGTATTTTATAACGCCTCTAGAGCTACATTATTTTTTATACACTTAACATAATTAAATGTATTCAAACTAAATACACGCCTCTATAACTACACTATTTTTTATACACTTAACATAGTTAAATGTATTCAAACCTATTTTCTTAATACATAAGTTATAAAAATCTAATACTATATATTATTATCATATATATTAATACATTATTTTATAAATGCATTAATATAACTATGTTAATGCACTTAAATAGTGTCTTAATAATTTTTTTATTTTTTAAAAATATTTTTATACTGATACAATGTTAATTTAAATTTATAGAACCTGGATAAAAATCTAATAAAATTAATTACAACATAACATGGACATGACAAATTTATTATTTAATAAATATTATACAATGATAACACAATAAATTAAAAAGAAAATTTTATGATTAACAGAAATTTAAATAAATGTATTTAAAATTTACTACTAATGATAATTTCTATATATTTAAAAAAAACATAACCATAAAATAATAAAATATATATTAATGTAAATTAATAAGTAATTAATTAAAATATTGTAACTCTTCTGATCATGTATTGCTATTTAATTATATCTACATTTATTTTAATTGATTGATATTAATTAAAATAATTTATTTTTTAAAGATAAAAAAAATAATTAATAGTTCAAGAAAATTGAGAAATTTACTGTAAAAGATTATAAACGTTGAATGTTGCCGGGGAAAGTTGCCCATAGGAATGACAACTTCATTATTAAAGATTCTCCAATACTATTACATGTCACGTAATCAAAAGTTGTCTCTTCAAATGACAACTTCACAACCAATTGTGAGGTTTGAAAATAAGTATTATGTAAAGTGGCCTACCCATAAATTGGGTTGACATAACCTATGATGCATCAAACATATATTTTCCAACCTACGTATATTCTTTTTGTTGTGTTTCTTTATCGACAATTATGGTCTAAACCCACCATATGAATGGACTCCACACGAATTTAATTGCAAGGGCATGTTTGGCTATTTGGATTTTGAAAATCATAAATAATGGAATTTTGGTGTGTAAGAGGTAGATGCATGATATTATGTGTAAGAGTATATTAATTAACATGAGAAAAGATAGTGAAGAAATAAAATGTGTATGAAATTGAGTATTAAAATTAAAATAACCTTATATAAATTTACTTTATTCAAAGAGAAACTCTCTTGTGAGACGATTGTGAGATGGGTTGACCCATTATTAAAGTATGCTTATTATATAGGTAAAGTATGCTTACTTATAGTTAAAGTATGTCAATAATGAATCATAATATAATACTCTAAAATCATACTTTAATTCATCATTTATCATATTTTAGAAAACATACTTTAACAACCCCTAAGCATACTTTATATATATAATAAGTATACTTTAACACGTCTCACAAACCGTCTTACATATATAATGTCTTATAAGAGAATTTGTCTTCTCTTGTGAAACGCTATTTACATGAGACGGTTTGTGAGACGTGTTAAAATATGTCTATTATTTAGATAAGTATGTTTAATTGTTGTTAAAATATGTTTTCTAAAATATGCTGGATTATGCATTAAAATATGATTTCAGCGTGTTATAATATAATTTATTATTGACATACTTTAACTACAAATAATCAACTTTAATTCTATAATAAACATAATTTAGTGATGAGTCGACTCGTCTCACACCCATCTTTTAAATAACCCATCTCACAAGAGAGTTCTCATTATTGAAAATATTTTTAGGAAACTTAATTTCTTCAGTATATGCCCATAACTTTTAAAATTCACAAAAATGGTCATATTACTTAAAATATTCAATTTTTCTAATTCAATGGGGTGTGATTAAATCAATGCTTTTAGGACAAAATTTGTAAATAATATTGTTTTGAAACGAAATCAAAGAAAAACTGAAAGATTTGAAATGAAAATTCTAATTATTTTGAAACTTTTTTTAAGTAGAAAAATATGGAACGGCTTATATTTTAAACTCTAATTAAGATTTATTATTCATAGAGTTCGTTGATGTGATGATTTTAAAAACTCATCTAAAATAGACATACATTGTTTTGGAAGTCCTAAAACTGGTTTTCATAACCCAAACAAACACAGCCATAAGCGAACCAAGTCTACCTTTGTTAGACCTTACACAAAGCCACCATTGACAAGCTTAGAAAGGAAGAAATAATATTTAATTCGTGTTCATATATTAATTTTTACCAAATTAATTACTTATTGCTCCTCTACCCACACTAATTTGGTGATTAATCAACTGTATTACATCTGAATCTTCTCTCTCCCCTTTTATTTATTTATTTATTTATTTTTAATCGTTAAGTGCTTCACAATCCACTGGCCAAAGACCAGTACTTGACCACCAGTCTTCTATGCTGATGTATATAGTTTGAGTATTCATAAATTAATTGATTATAAATAAATTTTTTTAAAGATAACATAGTAAATCCTAAAAATATTATAATTTAATTGAGAATGACATTGTTATTTCTAATTGTATTCTTACTTTAATGGTTTGTTGAGTATATTTTAGAGTATTAATTGGAGATCCAATTTATTCCTAAAAATGAGAAATAGTGTTTCTTTTCTAATTTCTATATTCATGGGTTTAAAATAGGATAATTTGAAGTGCTATACCTAGATAGAGTGTACTGGTAATTATTTATTTTAAATTTTAATTATTTAATTTGAATATGAATATTAAATAAAAATTTAATCTAACGATTAAGATTATATAGAAATTTGTTATTTTAAGTGTACTTTAATTACACTTTAAAAAGTAAGAAGTAATACTCTATTTTAATAACAAATAATAGCTTATTAATGAGAAATATAAACATTATCATAACTATTTTAGGAACTATTAGTAATAAAAATAAAAAGTGATTGCAAATTTATTAAAAATATACTAGTAATAATTAATTCAAAAATAAGTACTTCAATCTTTTAAACTTCTCAAACTTCACCACCAAAAAAAATATATCACATTAATCCCCACTTTAAAAGTAAATATCAATTATAAATTTACAACTCTCACATAACATATTTTTTTCATTTATTTATGCATGCGCCAAATTCGAATTCACACGCTCTCTTCCCTTATTTTCCTCATTCTACCACTTTATAGAGTTTTGGATATTCACATGTTTTTTTCTTTAAACTATGTACCCAGTATTTCTACTCCTATGCTGTGCACCCAGGATTTCTATTCCCATATATTTAAAATGAGTTATGTACACGCGCATATATATATATATATATATATATATATATATATATAATTCAATAGCTTATATATATTTCTTATATAATTTTTTATATTTAATTTTCATTAAAAAAACTAACAAAAGAAATTTGCTAACAAGTATTTCACATATTGGTATGCGCGGAGTTTAATAAAATTTTGTATTTTTATGTATGAAGTAAGAAAGAGAATATATATTTTAGTTGATTTAATGAAAAATGTGTGTAAAGTTGTTGGGAGGTGTGTAAAGTTATTGGGGATGTGAAAAAGTAAGTATTATATTGGGTTGTGTGTAAAAAATGAGTATTGTTATAATGCATTTTTTACCAAATTTAATAAAAATAAGGTCTGAAATACTTTGAGGAACAGATGAAAAAGGAAAATGTGAAATACTTTGGGGACGGAGAGAGTATATATTCAATGAATGTATTACTATTTAGTATTTAATAACTATGCTCCAATTTTTATGCATTTTCATATCAAATTATATTAGTTTTAATTTACTAACTTTTAGTAAATGTGAGTTAAATCATATATATTTCTAATATTTAATAAATTATGTGTAAAAATAAAAAGGAAATATCGTTAGCGATCTATTTCTTCCTGCTCATCTTCTCTACACTTTATCTTCTACCAAGTATCACCAACAACTAAGAACTGATCATGAATACTTCATTTTTGAATCAGTACAAAGCTGTATTCAACATTATGTACAGCAAACTGAATCTAAAACCTCGATCTCCTGATCAAACTCTACTTTCTTCGGTCGTACGGGTGTTGTCAACAATTTGCAGCCCGTCTTCAGTAGCTACAACAGCCGTGCACCTGCCATCATTAACGTCAACTTTCTCACATCTTATTCAGTAATAATCATCAAGATTCAAAACTAGTTCGACAGATGTACACTCACTAATCTCAGCCTATCCCGAAGAGGCTCAGAATAATAACTAGACAGAGAGGGCAGCAATAATTTGACATTAACCTAGTCATCCGAATGTCATCCTCTTCTTTCTAACTATCAAATGATTAAATAAGAGTAACATGGTTGTATCTCAGGATCAGGTTGTTTCATACTTCAACTGGAAAATTAGATGTATAGACTCCAATATATATAATATAAAGTCTAAAAGGAGGTAGAAGAAACTGACGGTATTCTGGAGATGACACCATGCTCGATAACACCAGACACTTGATCAAGACTATCAGCAACTTCAGCTGCACAAGATGCATACTGAAAATGAGTCGAAAAAAGAATAGGTTAAGAGAGATGATGATGTTAGTATTTGGATGTAGAATGGTACGTACCTAGGTTTTGAATGGGAGATGTAAATATGACATCAAGAACATTGTGTCCTTCTTTAGTGACGAGTGGAAAGTCTCCTCCCAATGGACCTGCATACCCTATAGTTGATCTTCTCCAAACCTTAACATAATAAGGTAAATAGTTATTCTTTTCACAGTGATCATGGTCGCTTGGACATTAATGGCGAATCTAAAGTCCTATGCAGCCATAGATTTTGAATGAAGTTGAGATATGACAACTATTCGATCTCATATCTCTCTATATACTGAAGATTGTTAGCATTTAAAACTCTGGTTTGAGAGTACCTCAGCATCACCAAGAAACAGGTCGCCTATTTCTTCAGCAGTCTCCAACCAGTTGAACTGACATGAGAAATATGAAGTGTAACTTTTCTCAGAGATATTAATCAAGATAAAATCAATTACTTGCATTTGACCTTACAGAGTTTATTAGAACTGGAATTGACCCGTCTACAGAACCTTGATATTGCTTTGCCGTAACAATGAGAACAAGTTTCCCAGCCGTTCTCAGAATGGTCTGTAAAGCAGAGTTAACCAGTGTATCTGAACAAGAAATCCTGATGTGAAAAGGAAGCCACTTAAATGTGATTACAATCAAGACGGCATATCAAAGCCATGAGTAGTAAACAATATCACTATTTGAGAGTCAGAAGAAGGCATTTATAATTATAAGTTTTCCAATATGACTACAGATCAAAGTAATGATCAAACCGTACATGAACTTAAAAATATATAGCAATAAAAAAGAGATGAAGACAGTATTCTTGATTTTTATAATTAATATATTTTTTTAAAGATACCATAACAAAATAGAGACCATAATCTGTAATACTATTATTAAGCATTTTCTCTTTGCATCTCATTAACTACATTTGATGTATGGAGAATAAATATGAAATTCTTGACTGACCTTCTCTTGAACTATTGACTCACCACCATTCATCTTCTGACGCCCAATAACTGCCGCAAGAGATTCTTCTTCAATAACATCAGCATCATCGAACGCTATATCAATCTAGAGATGAGGAGATATAATCAACTTATTTTCTATTTAGTTTCTTTGCTTACAAAAAACATTATGTACTCTAACAAACTTAAAATTTGCACGCATCATGCACGGGTACTAATGAAATGTAATATAAATACAGAACGCATTTTCCAGAAAACCATTGCCCACATTTATGAATACTAAAACCCACAAAAAAATCTTGCTTACTTTGGAATTGTCAATGTATTGATCTAAAGGGACACCTGCCTTTGCTGCTTCACTTGCACTGTCAACAGATCTGCATCACCGATTAGCTGATTACTCAGGCTTAATGGAAAAATGAAAATGAAAATTAAAATGAAAATATAAATTCTACTTAGAATCATAAATAAGCAGCAAGAATGATAGAAACTGAACCCACATTGACATCCATAATTTTGTGAAGGCTGAAGATACTAATCATATATTTAAAAAAAGCACTCACTATAGTTCTTTCACATACTAAATACTTCCATTGCCCATAGTCAAGCTAATTTTTAAATTTTACAAAGACGGATACCATAAAATTTACTGTGTTCTTTTAAACTATCTTAACATTTTTGCATCATATGACCAGGTTTAACTCATAACAGATGCAAATGTGATTGAAACAAATATAGAGAACTGAAGAAACTAATTACAAGTAAACTTCAACTTACTCATCATTATCATTACGTTTATAACTTCAAAACGAGTAATTCTTTCTACTTACGTGGGTATTCCAGTAATATCTTTAATGGCACCAGAGCGAAGTTGCCGCCCCAGTCCTATCACCATCCCATTCTTCACTAATGAATCAACCTTTTTTCACACAAAAACAACAGATTTACTCAATCCTTCGTACTCCAGTAAAATCAACTTCGTCATTAAGGAACAAAGTTTCTGAAAAGGTATTAAATTCTACAGAAATCAGAAATGGTAAAGCAAAATCAATTGTTCTCAAACGTTGATTATTTCATTTCAAAAGGATGTTCGGCGTAGAGCGAATTATAAATCCTGAAACTAAATCAATCGCCCGAAGAAACCTAAACGCATTACAGAAAGATGAAATAAAAACTAGTAAAAAGAATTCACAGTGTATTTGGCGGCTTGGAGAAAAGTAGAGTCGTCGGAGAGGCTCGAACGGACCGCCATTGAAATTCCACTGAAACTTCGAATTTTTTTGGTGGAATAAGGGTTCAGAATGAAATTGGAGAGTGGAAGAAGAGATGAAGAAGATGATAATGCCATTATCGCCATATCTTTTCTTATTCTCAACTGTGATCATGACTTCATATCTGATTTAGGAAAATATATGTAATAAATATATGGGCTTCTCTTTAAATTAAGTGGATAAGGCCGTTATTAGTAGTTGGTATTTGTAGTCAATGGACTAAAATCGAGCCCAATTCATTTGTTTGGGCCTGTTGAATATTCGGTCCTTCTCGTGAGATTGTCCCTAGTTTAACAGGCCCATATAGAGCCCGTTACAAGGGATTTATTAAATTGGATAAAGTAATTAACTTTAAAAAATAAATAAAACCAGTGAGACTGGTGTGAACCCTATTTTTAAAATTACTATTTAGTACATAAAAATTCACTTTTTATAGGGTAATAATTTTTATTTAAAATAGTAATAATTCATGTCTGCAAAGAATAATTTTTCATGCACTAAACTAAAGAATAATCAATAAATCAGGGTGCGTAAGAATTTAAAGAATAATTATTTTTATTTAGAAGAGTAATAATTTGTCTTTCTAAAGAACTAGCGTTTGAATCCGTACGTTGTACGGAACAAAGGACGTTATTTAAACCCTAAGGAGAAGCCTAAATCATATCTTTTAGATAAATAATTTTATCTCCACTCGAAGGAGAAGTCTAGTAAGACCCGTCCCGTGTATTGTACGATCACGCGTTTTTATAAAATAAGTTTATCTTGACTTAAATTTTATCTTGTGAAATGAGAGACATAATATTTGTATGGAAATATTAACTTGTGAAAAATCGCTATAGGGGTATGTTTTAGTTTATAGGGGTATAGTTTGAGAGATATAATATTTCACTGTACAATCGGTAGTTGTTATGGATACTCCTATAGTAAATATTTTTTTGAACATAATAAATAATTATGTTTATTAATTATGTAAGATACTTGCTTATTTCTTAATACTCGTACCCGTATATAAATAAATATCATTTAAAAATTAATATTTTAAAATTTTATTACAATATTTGTATCCGTCCCAAAGTCTTTTATCAATACATGTAAATTACTCATACTCATTTTCATTAAAAAATATTTATGATACTCATATCCGTCTCAAACCCGTTTATCAATACCCCTTGATTACACATATCCATTTAAAATTATTATGATGTTAGGACCAAAATATTAATTTAAAATTATTAATAATGAAGAAAATAATTTAATAATGAATTAATTGTTAAAACTATATTATAAATTTCAAAAAATTCGTAAAAAATATATATTATGATATTCATACCCGTCCCAAATATATTATGATATTCATATCCGTCTCAAACTCGTTTATCAATACCCGTTGATTACACATACCCATTTAAATTTTTATAAAATTAAATAAGGTATCATTATGACAAAAAAATCAATTGCTAAGATCTAATCTTATAATATTGATGAATTGATGAAATTCAATAATGGTTAGTAATCAAATTCAATGATATAAATTAAAAATTGACTCAATTTTGACTTTTCCACCTTATTATTATATTACTTTAGTTTATATTAGATTAGATTAAATAATTTTTCATATATTAAAAAATAATCGATAAAAACAAAAACCTAAAGTAATTGATAAAAACAAGATTTATGTGTGAAGCCGTTCATTCACGTGTTTGAAAAAAATATATATGTGTGGTGATATTTTTAGATATATTGTATGACATTTTTGTTAATCAGGGAAAAATATAGAATAAAATAAGATTATAACAGGAGGAATTTGGAAAGTAAACATCCAACGTCTCTCCTTAAAAATAGCTTTCGGTCACAACAAGCTGCTACTATTTCCTCCGATTATTTTTTACATTTTTCGTTTTACTCCCACTTTTCATTGTCTAAAAAAGTCCATAATAAATTAATAATTATCTCATTTCTTAAATTTTCTTTAAAAAATACTCACAGCATACTTTATCTTATTTTATAATACTATTAAAAGTTAAACTTTTCTTTATTTTTTTGGTATGTAAAAGGTGAAAGACAAAGTCTTTTGTAAGCCGGTAATTATGTAAGACAATATAATATGTTTATTGTTAGTTAATTATACTTTTAATGAATTAAAGTATGATTTTAAAGTGTTATAGTATGATTCCTCACAATATACTTTAAAACTTTAAGGAACAATAAACATATTATACTTATATAACAATTATACTTTAACAATTGGTCGATCTGTCTCACATATACCTGTTAAGAGAACAAATAAAAAATGGAGGATTTATTTATTTATTTATATGTGGCCCCTCGTGGTTGTGGGTAGGCATGAATATGTGAATCATTACACACACTTTCCAAACTATCATATGGTCATATTCATTGCTATTATTCCCCACGTATAATTTTGTACGTACGTATATACCTTCTATTTACCTGATCATGTATGCTAGATTTGTACTACTCCATAATTTAATTATTATTACTAGTATATATTACCAACATTGAGTATTAACTTTCTATTTTCAGGAAAATCTTAATAATTTGTATTTTCACATATTTGAGATTTTGGTTCATTCTTATTTTAATTAATAAACCAAGTTCACTTATACCCTTTTCTTGATACTATCACGAACTCCATACTTCTAGCTAGAAAGATTTACTAGTCAAGTATGAAGTTTAATTATGTTTTAAAAGTATGATTGGAATTTTGATAGAAAACTTATTAAATTATCTCATAAACAATTTAAATAGAAATTCAAAATTAATAAAATTTAATTAAAAAAATGATCTCATAATATTTAATCAAGAAAAAATAAAATGATTCCATGTAAGACTTGTGAATCAGCCTAACGAAGGTCTCTTGAAAAGACTTGTAAAATGATGTGAGAATTCACAAAGATCAAGTTACTAAATTCAGGAAAAATGTAACATCTGAGGGTTTTTTTTTTTAATTATTGTATTACTATTTTTATTTAATACTTTGAATTAACGAGTCAGATGCTTAATTTCTAGTGTACTCGAGTCTGATAATAACATGTGGGAGACATTGAGACTCAGAATATTAGATAATAATGAAGGTAATTAATATACTCCCTCCGTCCACTCTAAAGGTATACGTTTGTTTTTTATACGTATTATTATTTAATAAGTACTCCCTCTGTCCCTTTTATACGTATCCATTTTTCCATTTTGGTCTGTCCCATTACAAAGTATCTATTTCCCTTTTTGGATTAATGTGACCCACAACCACTACACATGACTCCACACTCAACACTAATACAACTACCCACTACACATTAAAATATTATTTCTCTCACCTTACTATACATTAAAATATTATACTCCTTAATCCACGTGCAAAAAGTAAACGAATAAATTTCAAGGGGACTCCCTCCGTCCCATTCTAATAGTTAGATATTTCCATTTTGGGCGTCTCATCCTAATGGTTACATTTCCCTTTTTAGCATATGAGACCCACACAAATTAATTACTTCTCTCTCCATGGCCCCCACACATCCCACTAATACACCTACCCACTTTACATTAAATTATTATTTCTCTCACCTCAATACACATTAAAATACTATATTCATTAATCTCCGTGCAAAAAGTAACGTAACTATAAGGATGAGACTGAGGGAGTAGTTAGTTGTATTAGTGAGGTGTGTGTGGCTCATATATTAAATGTATTAGTGATGTGGGGGGGTCCATATGTTTAAAAAGATAAATGCATATCTTTGGTGCGGACGACCAAAATAACAAAATGGACGGAGAGAGTGTTAATTAATATTGCAAAAAGCATAGAATAATTGTAGTTATTATTAGACTTATGTATCCCATTTGAATGCCACTGAATAAGGGTAGGATGGTGGGGTTTTAGGTCAATCAGCTTTAATTTCCCTAATATGCTTTTGCAATCATTTTTTAACAGTCACCCTATCCTTTACAGGTAGCACCCCACTACATACCACCCCCCAACAGGTATATTTTAAGTTTTCAAGTGGCAATATATAAATACACATGATGGTATATATGTATAGGTAGAAAAACAAGAAATATTAAGATTGTATGAAGTGCAAATGTTCACGGGTTGAATGAAGGGTAGTGACAAAAGAGAATTCGAACGTTGGAGTTGCCAATGGCCTACCACAAATCCTCTTGCTAAAAAGCCCAAACTCATCATTTACTTCTTCAACAATACCCATTCAACCCCCCCTCCCCCCCCCTCCCCCCCCTCCCCCCCCCCCCCCCTCTCCATTTCCACCCTATTAGGCAATCTCTAGTTATCGATACTATTTTACATGTTTAGCAAAACAAAATTATTATTCGAACGTTGGAGTTGCCAATGGCCTACCACAAATCCTCTTGCTAAAAAGCCCAAACTCATCATTTACTTCTTCAACAATACCCATTCAACCCCCCCCCCCCTCTCCATTTCCACCCTATTAGGCAATCTCTAGTTATCGATACTATTTTACATATTTAGCAAAACAAAATTATTGGGTTTATAGATCACTAAATATTGTAATTTAGAAATTAAGAGGAATAAATAATTTAAAATAACAAATAAAAACTTGGTTTGAATTTTTTTTTCTTATGTATGCATGGAGCATATACAATCTAAGTAGGAAAATCTTCAATAGTGACAATCACAGCGGTAAAAAATTCAATTTTGACAAGAAGAAAGTAATATTATAACAACCTCAGTACTTCATTCTAAGCACAAAGATCTTGCGATAATTCAATATTGAGACGTTCAGGTGGCAACGTATCTATAGTCATTAATGCATGATAGATGTCAACGAAATTTTAGAACGTCATGACAACATATCCATAGTTATTAATGCATGATAGATTTCAATGAGATATTAGAACATCTTATGGTTTGTCACGTTCCCATATACTTTCTAATGCGATCCCTTAAATTCCACATATATATATTTATGCGCGAAAACATACAAGTCTATACGTGAGATTTGAATTTAGAATCTCATACGAGAATGAGAATCAACCTCAAATATGTAAGTGTAAGAGTGAGATTTGAACTTAGAATCCTATACGAATGAGGATCAACGTCAAATATGTCTTAAATACACTCATTCATATATAGACTGAACCACACTTTGCAAGTAAAATCTGTACTATAGCAAAATTCGAATTCAAAATCTTATACTCCCTCCGTCCCGTTACAACGTACGTGTTTGCTTTTTGCACGTTGATTAAGAAGTACTCCCTCTGTCCCGAAAAACTTTTCACGTTTACTGTTCCACGTTATTTAAGAAAAGTTACACTTTTTGACCAACTTTATTGACTTTGGAGGGTATTGTAATATTTTTAGGTAATTAAAAAATATAAAGTAATGATATGTGTGTGAAAAAGGAGTGGAAAATTTGAAATTAAAGTAACTTTTGAGGTTGTTGGATAAAGTGGTGTTTCATTTTTTGGGGGTGAAAGGTTTTGTGGGACAAATAAATGAAGAAAGTGGGAAAAGTATTATGGGACGGAGGGAGTATAATATTTTAATGTGTAGTGAGGTGAGAGAAATAATTTATTAATGTAAAATGGGTAGGTGTATTAGTATGACATATGGGCCCATAGAGAGAAGTAATTAATATATGTGGGTCCTCTTTACCAAAAAGGGAAATATACACTTTGTATTGGGACAGACCAAAATGGAAAAACGCTTACGTTTAAATGGGACGGAGGGAGTATTAGACTCAATTGATATAGCATTTTAATCACTTCATCTAAATCTTCAAACTTCTAGATATTTGTATCACATTACATATATCTCCAATATAATCAATCAAGTTGAATTTTTAATCAATTCCAACTCAAATAGTGTGATATAATTAAACTTAATTAGCTAGATATGATGTTTTCTCAAGAAGTTAGTTTGATTGATTTTCCGTTGCTATGTATTTTCACCTGGAATCATGTGGTTACAAATGACAACCACCCAAAATCGACATGACACAAACCTAAGACAGGGAGAAATGAATAATACCAAAAGAAAAGGTTGAAAATTTTTCACATTCCAATTCCATTTCAACACACCCGTTGCAAGTTTTTTTTTTTGTTTACTTTCACCTTAATATAAACAAAACGTTCATATGCACACCACCCAAGAAAGTTGCAGATTGCATACATGTGTCACTCTATGATATGAAAATAGGTCACAAATAATTATATATACATATTAAAGAAAAAGATACAAGGAATTGGAGGAGGTACTTTAATTGTGAAATAGACAGAGGTCTCATTAATTTTCTAAAGTATTAGTATTAAAACAACATATGTGGGAGAGTTGAGTTAATGGGGTTATGGAGTTTCTCTTTACAGCTGAGTGCATTTAGTGGGAAAGGGTTTGTTTCTTCTTATTGTCACATGTAAAGGGGGAAACTTGTGTTGTACATCTTGAAAGAAAGATTGTACACCCACATTTTGAAAACTGGAAAAGAGGAAGCTTGTTTTGGGAAAAACCCATTCTTGCTAATGTGTGTTGTTGTACTTCTTGAAGAAAGCTTTGTACTTTCTCATCCAACGGAGGGATTTTTTTGGTGGTGATTCTTGGGAAAAGGGTATTCTTGCTTCCCAAATGGAGGGTAGGTTGGGAATTGGGTTAGCTGCTATAGTGCTGTGTTTGGGGGTGTTTGTGGAATGCAGTTGTGCTCAAGAGAATGCAGATAATATTACAGCTGTGTATATTGTGACTCTCAAACAAGCCCCCACTTCTCATTTCTATGATGAGCTTAATGTTAAGCAGAGTCACCATGTTAAACGCGATGGGTCTGAGAGAATGAGCAGATTTGTTAAACCAAGGTACAATTTTTGTTAACTGGTTTTGTCTGAATTGAGTATGTTTTTGTCTTCAAGATTGAACCACCTTCTGCTGAATCAAATGTAATTGGTTCTTTAGCCACCATTGAGTATCTTTGATTTGGGATTCTTTTTTTCTTTGTTTTGTGTTAATAATTGATTTTTTGAGGTTTTAATTTACTGAGGAGCATTTTGTTTTGTGATTGAGGACCAATGGAGGAATTGTGCCCTGAGATATTTAGTTTGGGTTGAAACTGATGGAGGGTTTTTGTTTGTTTCTGGTGGGGAAATGAATTAATAAGGCATTCATTAATCTGAATTCTTGTCTTTCACTGTTAAAGGTAAAGGATACTGTAGTTAGTTAACCATTTAGTGAGAGAATGTTATTCAATACATAGGAGGGAAACTGAAATGTAGTCTGATTCTTGCTTCTTTTTTAATAATTATCCTCTGTAGTCATGTTTGGTAATCAGGGTTATGAATTTCCCTCAATTGCCACTCTTTCTTGCAAGTGATTTTATCAATATTATATTTAATGAATAATTATATTTACAATATTCATACTTTCTTAAAGCAGCAATGTATCAAGAACAGATAAACGACACAGGCCGTACATAGACCGTGTGCATAATTCTCTGTTAAAAAGAGCATTAAGGGGTGAAAGGTATCTGAAGCTCTACAGCTACCGTTACCTGATCAACGGATTCGCTGTGCTCGTCACTCCACTGCAGGTCAGTCTTCATGATATTTTTGCCTAAGGACTCCAACAGTGTCTGAGTGTCTGTCTAAAGCATTTTTTGTGTTTCTTAGAGCATCTTAACTGTTCTTTTTATTTAATTTGAGTTTTTACTGTATTTATTGGTGACTTTGTTGAAGGCTGACAAGCTTTCAAGAAGACGTGAGGTGTCGAATGTGGTCTTGGATTTCTCAGTCAGGACTGCTACTACTCATACACCCCAGTTTCTTGGTCTACCTGAAGGAGCATGGGCCAAAGAAGGTGGATTTGAAACAGCGGGAGAAGGGATTGTTATTGGATTCGTGGACACTGGAATTGATCCCACCCACCCAAGCTTCTCTGATGATACACCTGAAAAACAATACCCTGTTCCAGAGCATTACTCTGGGATTTGTGAGGTCACACGAGATTTCCCGTCTGGATCCTGCAACAGAAAACTCATTGGGGCTCGCCATTTTGCGGCCTCTGCCATTACCAGAGGGATATTCAATGCTACACAGGACTATGCTTCACCATATGATGGTGATGGCCATGGGACGTAAGTATCTTCCCTCTGAACCGAAACTTGGATGTGGGATACAAGTTATTGCTTAGTTGTAGCCACTCGTCCTGAGTTCACGTCCATAAATGGTCGTTAAACTTTAGTTATTTGCCTTAGCAGCATGCTAAAACTTATATGGTTTGCAATTTTGTACAGGCACACATCAGCAACTGCAGCAGGAAACCATGGGATTCCAGTTGTAGTAGCTGGACATCACTTTGGAAATGCCAGTGGAATGGCTCCTCGTTCACAGTAAGAAACTTTGATTGATTTTTTGCCTGTTATCTCGCTTCAGAGCTAGTATATTTTTTTTATTGAGAACTCATCTGAACTATATTGATCAATCCAATGCTTCCATAGCACATAGAGCTCTCAACTTTCAATCTTTGTTCCTGAATTATGCATTGACGAAATTCCAATACTTTGTAGCATTGCTGTTTATAAGGCATTATACAAGAGCTTTGGAGGCTTCGCTGCAGATGTAGTTGCTGCCATAGATCAGGTACATCTGACAAATTCATATAATTTTGACTTTAAATGTTCCCTCTTCGTCTTAGGGTCTTTGTCTTGCCCCTTGTTTCAGCTCCTTTAGGTCAGCTAATATCTTTCCGTTACACCAAAATTTCAATTGTATATTATTGGTTCATATTAGAGGATGTAGGAAATAGTTAGTCATTAATCTTGCTTTTGCGCGATTCTATATAAAGCCATTACATGCAGTCCTGTTCCTTCGGTGAATCCATGTAGTAATACAAGCTAGATTTTGTTAATAAATCCATTATCGCTGCATTCAAATTTAGTATATAAATGGCGTTTACAATATCGTTTGAGATCTTCTCTTTACTAGTTACAGTCTGAAAACCAGCCCTTGCATGTATTTCAATTCACATGGATCTGTCCATTACTATGATTTATTTTAATTTTTTTCCATTTGTAGGCTGCACAGGATGGAGTGGACATAATAAGCTTGTCAATAACTCCAAATAGGCGTCCACCTGGCATTGCCACTTTCTTTAATCCTATAGATATGGCCTTACTGTCAGCTGTCAAAGCCGGTATCTTTGTAGTCCAGGCAGCTGGAAACACTGGGCCATCACCTAAAAGCATTTCTTCATTCAGTCCATGGATCTTCACCGTTGGAGCTGCTACACATGACAGAACTTACAGTAACTCCATAGTCCTCGGCAACAAAGTCACAATTTCAGGAGTTGGACTTGCTCGTAAGGCTCAATTATCTGATTATTAATTTACTGTTATGTCACACTTGCAATTTTCAAGAATGATCCGAAACTAGAGTTGAACTCTCTTCAACTTGTTTTTTTCCAGCTGGAACCGATAATGATACAATGTATACACTGGTTTCTGCTGCCCATGCTTTGAACACAGCAGCTGTGAAAGATATGTACATAAGTGAATGCCAAGATGCGAGCAACTTTAATCAGACCATTGTTCAAGGGAATATCTTGATATGTAGCTACTCTATTCGGTTTGTACTTGGACTCTCCACCATCAAACAAGCTTTAGAAACGGCAGATAACCTCAGTGCAGCTGGTGTTGTGTTCTACATGGATCCTTATGTGATCGGATTTCAGCTTAATCCGATTCCTATGAGAATCCCTGGCATTATAATTCAATCCCCGGATGATTCCAAAGTGAGAGTTGTTCTTTCTGGTTTTTGAAAAATTGATAGTCTCCCACAGCATAATGCCATTTACCAGATGATTTACAATGCATTATTCCTTGCAGATCTTGCTTCAGTACTATAATTCTTCGGTGGAGAGAGATCCAGTCACAAAGGACATTGTTAGATTTGGAGGAGTCGCAAGTATTTCTGGTGGAATAAAAGCAAATTTCAGCCGTTCAGCCCCGAAGATTATGTATTATTCTGCTAGAGGACCTGATCCAGAGGACAGTTTTCTTGATAATGCTGACATATTGAAGCCAAATATCGTTGCACCTGGAAATTTCATCTGGTCTGCATGGAGTTCTCGTGGAACCGACTCGGTTGAATTTCAAGGTATATATATGTCCCTGCAGACAATAATAGCTTCCTTATTTGCAAGAATTGCATACAAATTTACCATGTGATTGTATATAGGTGAGAACTTCGCGATGATGTCTGGTACGAGCATGGCTGCTCCTCATGTAGCTGGACTTGCAGCCTTAATTAAGCAGAGATTTCCCTATTTCACTCCTTCAGCTATTGGATCTGCACTTTCGACAACAGCATCTCTTTATGACAAAAATGGTGGGCCTATAATGGCACAACGGGCTTATGCTAACCCAGATTTGAACCAATCTCCGGCCACACCCTTTGATATGGGTAGTGGATTTGTTAATGCTACTTCTGCCTTAGATCCCGGTCTTATTTTCGATTCAAGTATGTCTCTCTGCCTCCACAATGTCCAAATTTTAAAGATGATCTTAGATTATAATGTTCATTTGTATGTATCTAAGTGTAAACCAATTCCTTACAGGTTATGACGATTACATGTCCTTCCTCTGTGGCATAAACGGATCATCTCCCATTGTCCTAAACTACACAGGTCAGTTTCCATTATGCGGTGCTGTGCTGTGTCCAT
Organism: Pogostemon cablin; assembly: GCA_023678885.1. Taxonomy (NCBI): domain Eukaryota; kingdom Viridiplantae; phylum Streptophyta; class Magnoliopsida; order Lamiales; family Lamiaceae; genus Pogostemon; species Pogostemon cablin. The sequence continues at coordinate 11,200,825 of CM042960.1, forward strand.
TGTATCTCACCATCATGTTTGTTCGTATTTCGTTTATAGTGAAGTGGAGTATTACTATTACATATGTTTATGTAGTAAATTTCCTTTTTAAATTACTCAGGTTACAGTTGTGGAACCTCTACTGTAAATGCTGTTGGTCTGAACTTGCCCTCCATCACAATATCAAAGCTAAACCAGTCCACCACCATCCAACGGGTAGTGACCAACTTTGGCAGCAACGAGACATACAGCGTTGGCTGGAGCCCTCCGTATGGCGCTTCAGTGAAGGTGACACCAACTCACTTCTTGATTGCAAGTGGAGAGAAACAGGTGTTGAGTGTATGTATAAACGCGACTATGAACAGCTCTGTTGCAAGCTTCGGAAGGATTGGATTGTTTGGTACTCAGGGTCATATAATCAACATTCCGCTCTCTGTTATCATCAAAATCTCATACAATAACACGGGTGGTTGATCCAGAATCGAAACGATCTCCGGTGTGATCTTTATTAACATGGCTGATTTTTTGATTGATTACTTTGTAAATTCTTTGAGATGGAGATAGAATTAGTTGCTTGGCTGACAGCATTCTCCAATGTGTTTTTATTGTAGTCTTTCTTAGTGTTCATAGTAGATGGTTTCATGTAAGTTGTTTCCATTTTGGCTAATGTTTGATAGCACATTTTGAACAATATACTCAATTGGTTAAGAATATGAATGCAGTATCCATTTTGTCACATGTTTACATCAAATGGTGAATTTGCCAATTATTCACATTTGATCACAAGATATCTCATATAGGATGAGTAAAGAAATATAATTATAGCAATCAAACAAGTAATATGTATTGGCACTTTAGTACAATATGTCACACCCCAGAATTTCATGTTCTTGAGAAGAAAATGTGTAAATGCAGTTTCTTTAGTACCCAGTGAAGTAGATGGAAAGCCAACAATTTCTTTTCGGCTTTGGTTATATTCGTGCATTACTCGTAGATCAAGTAAGATCATCTTCGTCCAACTGCTCTTGTTCTTCTGTCGCGCCGCTCTTGAATTCAGAGACATCTCCAGTTGGTAATTTCCTCGCAAGCTTTATGATCTGTAAATAACACTCTGCTAGTGACTTTTTAACGCTTGATGATGCATGAGCAACGGAGAATAAAGGAACAAGCATATGAACTATGAAGGAAAGAGAAAGAGAATGAATGAAACAAAAACACACTTGGTTATTTTCAACCCATCACTCTATCTGGAATTGAAGCCAAATTAAAACATAAAACAGGTGTAAATAATGCGAGTCTTATTGAACATTACGTGTTCAGAGCAATAGATATGGTAGCTGGAGAAAGAGGAGAAACAAAAAATACACATTTTCCATTCAACACAGATTCAGTAAGGAATAGAAGACGAAATAGGAGCGTACATAGGTGGTTGAAAAATAATGGAGCAAAAAGAACATATTGATCACTCTTAATGAGTCTCAAGAACACACAGCTATCTAGATAATAACAGGCTCATTAATCATTAATTAAGGATCATCATCCATGTCATTTTTTTCTGTGTTAGATATTTATAGTCACATTACCAAACACTGGTCTGTTTGTGAACCTTGAATTATCTCTCATATATCTTCAGACCATGTTAATGAATTTTTAAGTTATTCAAGAAAAATTAAGGGGGATTGAAAGACTAGCAACTAGAAACTGTAGCGAATGAATCAATATTTACCACGCTGTCAAGGTTGGAAATGATACTAGATTGAGCTGCCCGTTTGATTTCCTCAACATCACCATCAGTGTATGCAGACAGAAGTCGAGTAGCGGCACGACTTTGATCACTGTTTAAGAAAGCATCAACCCTGCCATAGAAATCAAAAAGAAATTAGTGATATCATCAAGCAACACCATGAGAATTTATGAAAAACGGAAATAACACTAGAAACAGCATTTGAGGCTGAGACGTTGAAATATCTACCTTCAAAAAATATGTTATTCAGCCAAGGCATATATTCTATATGTTACAAGGACAAGCGAAAAAGAACCAGAACTATAAGAAAGTCAACTTACTGGCAACAATCATTGTAACATTTCTCTGCTTGCTGGAAGTCGTGAGCATAAAGATACACAATAATTGCACTAAGATAAGCCTACACATAAAAGATATTAAACAGGACTTCAGAACAAAATTACGGTTGTACAAAACATGCATTTCAGAATGGCCACATTGCATCTTAGCAGACTGCTAATATAAATACAAGGAGAGAAACATGAAATTAAGATTAGACAGACAAAAAGATACAGAATGATTGCACTAAGATAATCCTATATCCACAACAGGTTGAATCAAGACTAACGTGTGTTTGTTATGAAACATGTAATACAGAAAAAAAACTTTAGCCTAGACCACTAAAGTCCAACAACATGGTGAAAAGCTACTACTACCAGCCTATCCATGCCCCAGGTTGACATATTTAGACATAGAAGAACGCTCATAATATCATACATGATGCAGCCATATATTTGGCTCTCCAAGTCCCAGGCTTCATACAATGATATGCTGTCTAATACTTGCAAAAATATGCAGCACGACTATGTTGAATGTAAACAGAAACCATTTAATCATCAGCAACTGATTGCAGTCAGGCTTCTTGCAGTTGGAATACTTGGGTCACTAGAAGACTAGTAGGAATTCTTAACAGTAAAAGAAGGTATGATGCTCTAATTATTTTTTATATTTGATAAAGGAAGTAAGAGAGAATATAATGGGATATCTCCGCACCTTGCACTGGCTATGGGTAGCATTGCACTTATCAGCTGCTAGGGCCAATCTTAGGAGAAAAGTTGCAGCATCTGTGTACCTGTCGGATGGCAAATCCAGAAGGATATCATTTTATGATCTGTCTAACTTTTCAAGCTAAAAGAGGAGTTTTTATTTGTTCCATGGACTAATATAGAAAATTAATTATGGGAAACACTTCCGAAGTGAAATATTAGGTTAATAATCATAATGATATTATTCCATTTAACCAGCTTAAAAGATGATAACTTCATTTATCTGCTATTGGATAATAATTGCCAAAGAGGTACCAAATGAAAAGTACATTTGAGACAGATAGACAGCTCTATAAAACATTTTAATTTGCTACATATATCAAGATTTTCAAGAAGGAATTTAAGCTTACTTCTCAAGCTTTACATAAACACTGGTAATAGAACGATAGAGATCAAAGGCCATCTGTTCCTTCCCATCTTCTTCAAGAGCTGTACATGCATCAGTGTAAAGCTGGATAGCTTCTTCTGGCAATGCATCTTCTAAGGCACTTCAAGAGAAAACAACACATTTATCAACTTATCAAACATTCCATGAGTGAGTAATAAGTTAATGCAGTGAAAAGGCTAAAGCTTTAAGGTGAAAAGAACCTCTGGAGAGGAAATTTGATTCCAGTTATTTCACAAACTTAAAGATTAAATGTGTCTCCATCGAAGAAAATGGTAATCATGTTAGTCATAAAATTCAGCATGCTACTAACAAATCCTCTCAGGGAAGCCTCTATGCAATAAGAAACTATCGAATTGAATCTAAAATGCAAAGATCAGCCCATACCGAGCACCCTTTGCAAGGGCATCTGATGCAGGTTGAGACCTTCCACACTCAATATACAACTCAGATGCACGTCTATAGAAATCAGACACTTCCTTCCAGTTGCCGACTTCCTTCGCTAAAGCTGCTGCAGACTCCATATGTTTTGCAGCATCCCAGGGCCTGATCATTCATCAAGATCCCTCAATTGTTGAATGTATATGTATATATACAAGTGATCGAAAAAAAATTAATAATATAATCGTTCATCAGAACAAGATTCAAATAAAAAATCATACGACGAGAGCATTTCTTGTCCCTTGGAAGCTCTTTCAAACGCATCTTTCGCTTTCTCATAATTTTTCGAAAGCCTATACGCATTTGCTGCCATATAAGAACAAAATCCTATTAGATTTCTAGATTTTCCATGACGAAACGTAGAATTACTTCAGATATGTTACCTTTACTAATTATTCTTAATCTCCAACTTTAAATTAAAAAGAAACGTGGGTGCAAACGTACCCGCCTGCTCATACAGAACTGTGGCATTCCTCCAATCAGCATTCCATCTCGTCAAACTGAGTTTCGTTCTGGCAAATTGATATGAATTTTTCACCCCCAAATGATTATTTTGAGATTTCCAATAAAAAAAAATAAAGAGGATTAAGATATTAAGGAACTGAAACAATACAATTTAAGGGGAAATCTCACAGTTTTTCTGCTTTAGCGATCAATTTGTCGGGATCGGAAGCTGCCATGGCCGATCGGAATATGAATTCCGGAGTCCCCTTTGGATCAAACTCGCTGGATTCCTAATATATTTCACTCACGTTTTCCCTTCAAGTCTAGATTCTCTACTGTGAAGCTCGCTCCAATTTTCACCAATTCTCACTGAAATCGCTTTGTTACAACGCTTATTATTCAGTGAAATATCTTTTGCAGTTTAACCCCTATTGTTTTACCAAATTGCAGTGGATAGACCTTCGATCACGTTTGTTATGGGGTAAAATACTAGGCCCAAAACATCAAGAAGAAAGCCCAATAAAGAAGGCCCAACAGAGGAAAGGCACACTAGAAATCCAGAGGCCCGCTATAGCCTCATATAGTTATACCCTGGAGTTACCAAAATTAAACCCGGGATAAACGTGGAGGTACACTCGTGATTAAGAACGGAAATAACCCCAGGATCTATACCCTGTATTCTTAGGGATAATGAAAATGAAAGCAAAAACAAGGAAGGATATCAAAGTCTCAAGGTGATCCTCAAGATCAGTTTTATTCAATTCTTCATCAGCCAATCAGAAGAGAGAAGTTACAAGAGAATCAAGTTTATTATAAGATGATTCTATAATGGGACACGTGACAATCAATTAGTGGCAAGAACCATCTAGAAAATAGAAGGGCAGCAACGCCCGTAGGAGGAGGAAAAATGATAGATAAATAGGAGAAAATACACACCAAATGTATGTTTAGATCACTAGATACTTGAATGAGAAATACAAAATGCCTTGAAGCCAAATTCTACAAAATATCTCTATCTTCCTCACCTTCCATAGATTATCTCATGTTTGATCTTGTTTAAGTTTTCACGACGAAAACGAGCATCAACAACGTTATTGTAAATTTTCATTTTTCTTTTGTGATGATACTTGATATTAATCATCAATATCATTTAACAAAACATATATGTTTGCTATACCCTGATAAGTAATAACCCTTTCATTTGTTTTGCATACATTTTAGGCTAAATTTGCGTGCTCTCGAATGTATTGTATTTTCACATTAGACGATTTTGAGTGTATCATGTTTTAACATCTGACTATTTTAGAAAATTATACTCCACCTTTTATTATTAAATGTTGTACCACTTAATATAAAAACTTATATCCTTAAATTTTATCACATATTCATCATCTTTTTATTTCGGCAATACGTAGAACCCACCCAACATAAACAAATTCTCTTGGGGCAGATACACTCAAGGTACAATGGGGTACAGTTGTACCCAAAATATATATATATATAACATTAAATTTAAAAAATAAATAAATTGTACCCCCACTTATAAGTGTAATGGTCTTAATTATATGAGTTATATTTGAATTATAGCCCAATTCTAAAAGCCCACTTCCTAATTCTATTCAATTAGTTAGTCACAAACCCATTTCACTATTAATATCAAATTATTAATTCATTTAGTGGAAGCCTGGAGAATTTAATTTAAAAGCCAATTAAGTAACTCACTAGCCCATTTAATCATTAATATTAATTCAATCACCATTGTAGTTGAGGTTTCCATTCAAATTAAAATTTAGAGTCTCGCCGTCTGCAGACTCTGCACCTTGCACTTTGTTATCGGGAGACTCGACTCCACGGTCCACCTCTTCCTTTTATTTTTTAATTTTCAAGGTAAGAAATAATTAATGTTATTTCAATAATAATGTTATGTTTAGTAAATTTTATTTTATAGACTATATTGAATTATTAGCCAATTAGGGTTTATGCTTTCTCTTTTTAATTTTCACTATACTTTTTGGTAATAAATAATTAATGTAATTTTATTATTAAGATTATGGTTAGTAAATTTATTTTATGTATATTATATTGAATTGATTAGCCAATACGGGTTTATGTTTCTTTTTATTATTGTTATATGTTATGTGTAATATAAGTTTATGTATTAGTAAATTTTATTTTATATATTATATTGAATTAATTAGTCAATTAGGATTTATGGTTTTTTTGTATTATTGTAATGTGTAGTTTTATTTAAAAAAATTATTTCTTTTGAATAATTTTTTATAATATGAATATCTTTTGATTATAATTTTTGTTAAATATAAATTAATGTGACAAATTGAATTGAAATGTGAATAGTTGTCAATTCAATAGAAATTTTGAAATTAAGACTTTTATTATTTTTAACCTATTAATTCATTTAGGAAAATGACAAAGGATAAATTTAAAGCAAAGAAACAAAGGACGATGACAAAGCAACCCGATCTTCGTCAATTTATGTTAAAAAAGATGAACCAAGGTGCTCCTTGTACCTCGTTAAATGATATCGAGGTTCCTCTTAATTGTGAATCTTCTTCAACCCCTTCATTTAATTCTCCTGAAACTCAAGAGAGCAAAATAGAGTCAAGTGGTTCAATTGAGAACAATAGTATTTCCTTGGAGGATGAAGAATTGATATATGATGTTGAACTTCTTCCCAATGATCCGGGCAAAAGAATAAATATAATGGATTATCCACCGAATCAACGAAATGCAATGAGGAGAGCATATATTCTTAAAGGACCTTGTCAACCTAAAACTCATGACTTTCCTCAAAAAGATATGATTGACTTGAATATAGTATTGAAAAAGATGCAGCATATTGTTTTAGTTGTTATTTATTCAAGCATGAGATTGACATTAATGTGGGAGGAGATGCATTTGTTAGAAGTGAATTTAAATCATGGAATAAACCAATTAGATTTGAGACGCATATTGGTGGAGTTAAAAGTTCTCACAATCTTGCTCATGAGAAATATGTAAATTTAAGAGATTCAAGAAAAAAATCTATTTTACATGCTTTTAGTCATGCAAGTGATGTGATACGAAGTGAGTATGAAGCTCGTTTGAAGGCTTCACTTTCTTGTTTGAGATTTCTTTTACGATAAGGATTGGCATGTCGAGGGCATGATGAGAGTGATGAATCAATAAATATGGGAAATTTTCTTGAGCTTTTGAAATGGCTAGCAGAGCACAATGAGAATGTTAGAAAAGTTACTTTTGGAAATGCTCCCGCAAATAGTCAAATGACATCTCCCATAATCCAAAAAGACCTCATTAATTGTTATGCCAAAGAGACATCTAAATGCATTATAGAAGAGCTCGGAGATGATTATTTTGGTATATTGGCAGATAGTCAAGTGATATATCTCAAAAGGAACAATTAGCTCTTTGTTTGCGTTATGTCAATGGTAAAAGTGGAATGGTAGTAGAGAGATTTCTTGGATTAGTACATGTTGGTGATACCACTTCTTTATCACTCAAAAGTGCAATTGTATCTTTGCTTGTAGAATATTCATTGAGTCCATAAAAAATTCGAGGGCAAGGATACGATGGGGCTAGCAACATGAAGGGTCAGATAAATGGCCTTAAAACTCTGATTATGAACGATACACCATGTGCTTACTATGTTCATTGCTTTGCTCATCAACTTCAACTAACACTTGTTGCAATTGCTAAAAATAATGATGATTGTGGTTGTCTTTTTGAGGTAATTATAAACCTGTTGAATGTGATTGGGGTTTCTTGTAAGCGAAGAGAATTAATCCGAGAAAGCCAAGCAGAAAAAGTTCTTGAAGCCTTGAAGATTGGAGAAATTGAAAGTGGATCAGGTATGAATCAAGAACTTGGTTTGAGGAGACCCGGTGATACTCGTTGGGGATCTCATTATAAAACTCTTTTAAATATTATCCACTTATTTCCTACAATTCTTGATGTGCTTGAGATGATTGGGAAAAGAGCTACAAGTTCAGAAGATAGGATAAAAGCTCAATCTATTTCATACTCGTTGGAGTCATTCGATTTTATTTTTGTGACGCACTTGATGCTGACTCTTTTTGGATACACTAATGATCTGTGTCTTGCTTTGCAAAGAAGAGATCAAGATATTCTTAATGCTATGTCTCTTGTTACCTTAACAAAGGAAATGTTACAAAAAACAAGAGAAAATGGATGGGAAACTCTCTTCGATAAGGTCACTTCATTTTGCATCAAACATGAGATCGTTGTTCCCATTATGGATGCCTTCTATATTCCACAAGGAAGATCGAAGCGCTTTGTTAGACAGGTGACAAATCTCCAGCATTTTCGAGTTGAAATTATGATGGCTGTGATTGATTTACAACTTAGAGAACTCAACGATCGATTTGATAAGGTTAATACGGAGTTGCTCATATGCATGTCTTGCTTAAGTCCTAAAGATAACTTCTCTTCTTTTGACAAGAAAAAGTTACTTAGACTTGCCTCATTTTATCCTTCTGAGTTTACTAGTATTGATTTGATGGCTCTAGAATATCAAATTGATATATTTATTGAAGATATGCGAAGAGATGTCAGATTTCAAGAGTTGCATGATTTGGGTGCCCTTTCAATGATGCTTGTGGAGACAAAGAAACATGTGACTTATCCAATGATTTATTTGTTTATCAAGTTGATGTTGATTCTTCCGGTTGCTACTGCAAGTGTAGAAAGAGTATTTTCTGGAATGACATATGTGAAAAATAAGATGTGTAACAGCATGGGTGATCAATTGCTAAATGATAGTTTGGTTACTTTTATTGAGAAGGATGTGTTTTTACAAGATTCTGATGATGTTATTTTAGATCGTTTCCAAAAGATGAAGACTTGGCGGTGTCAATTGTAGTGGTAATTTTAAAAGTTTTTGTATGTATTTTATTTATATGTATTTTAATATTTTATAAATTTTATGTCGTACCCCTAGATTTAAAATTCTGTATCCACCCCTGTTCTCTTGTATACCCACATTTAAAATTTATATAATTATAAATAAAAATATATATAGTAATAAATATGAATTTATATTTTTTTAGGTAAATTTTTTGTTAGTATTTTAACGACAAAATAAATATAATAAAGGTACTGTTTATTAAGAATAATACTCCATATCTTAAGTATATTATAGCAGAAACTTTTCTGTCTGTGTGTCGTCTCCAGAGCGCTCCGTTATGACGTGTAATTTTCTCATTTTTTGAATTTTTAATAATTTTTTATATTTTTCTTATTTACTTATAATTAATTTCCTTATTTTGCATTTATTTTTTAAAATAATGTATTTCCTTTCTATTTATAAATCTAAATTAAATAATAAATTAAGAAAATATATTTTAAAAATATATTTATTTGATTTTTATAAACAATTAATTAAAATACTCCCTCCGGCCACTTACAAGGTACTCGTTTCACTATTCCTGACGTCCGCTTCAAATGTATTAATTTCCTCTATTTAGTAAAGAAAATACACAATATGACCCACCACTTCCCTCTAATACAACTACCCACTTTATCTATAATAATAATACTCCTTAATCCACGTGCAAAAAGCAAATAAAGACTTTAGAATTGTCCACGTGCAAATAGCAAACGGTTACCTTTCAAGTGGCCGGAGGGAGTATATTATTATTATTATTAATATTGTAATATTTTAATTTTAAATAATGTATTTCCTCTTCTATTCATAAATCTAAATTTGGCTGTCAAAGACTTGTGTGAGACCGTCTCACATAAGGGCTTATGTGAAACGGTCAGAAAGTGATAGCTTTTATAATGAAAAGTGATACTAAATTAATCAAAAGTGATAATACTATTCCATAAATAATTTATAGTATAAATGAAAAGTGATAACATTTTATAACGAAAGTGATAACGTTTATAGCGAAAGTAATATCTATTTTAAAAAGTGTAAACAGACGTCTCATGCAAAACCGACCCAATTAGGTTTGAGTTGATCTATTGTGCAATTGGTGTATACTAAAAATAGAATTCATATTTAAAATGGGTTAACTATATAATCCTAAAATACCCAAATGGGGTCACACACTTTATTCACTCACGCAGTCTCCTCTCCTTTCTCTCCCAAATCTCGGCTGCAGCTTCCTTCCCGTCTGTAGTCGTTTCCCTTCCCTTCCAGATCTCCGGCTTCACGTCCAGATCTCCGCCGCCGCTTCCCTTCCCTTCCAGATCTCCATCGCCTCCTCCCGCCGTTCCGTTTCAGACCAATCGTGACTCTTCTCTTCCAATTTGCCTCTTCGCGCCGCCTCCTCATTTCGCTGCCTCGTTCCATTCGCCCGTTTTCTCTCTCTTTTCTCACAATCTTCCTGCTGCATTTCATTTCTCTGTATGTTGATTATAGATGTTGGTTGAAGGAGTGAATTTGAGAATGAGCGTTGGGGGTAATTTTGTGGAATTTGTGAATTTGGAGTGTGGATTGAAGGTTTCATGCAAGATTTGTAAAGATGGAACAAGTTTGTGCATTTGAGTGGGTTTGGGAGAGGATTTGGGGATGAACAGGAGTTGATACTGGGATATTTTAAATAATTGTATTAACGTTTATTCATTGATGTATGTTTTTTCTTCATAAATGTATAATTTTATATTCGGATATTTTAAATAATTGTATTACCATTTATTCATTGATGTATGTTTTTTTCTTCATAAATGTATATTTTTTATTAAAGATATTTCATTTGATTTGCTATTAAGCTTAATTTGTAGTATATTTTTACATAAGTGTATTAGTTTTTACGCTAAAGTGTATATAAATATAAATGAAAGCATAGTATAAGATAACAATAATCATAAAATTTTAAATATTGAAAAAGTAATACTTTTATTAAGTAAAACTTATACAATATTGAATTATAACTAATACAGAATAACATATTAGACTATTAAGTTACAATTAATATCGTTTATTAAAAAAGTGTTACATTTATTAAACTGAACATATACATGATAGAGTTAATTAATACACTCTATTATTAAATTGATAAAAATATTGATATAGAATACAAATCTTGATAAATTCTACATAAAACATAAAATAAAAATTTAATACATTTACTTGAAAAAACATATACACTATATAATTACAATTGATACAAATAATTATTAAATATATTTTTATACACAAATTTGGTTAAACATTTAAAAGTAAAAAACAATACATTTATTTAATATAATCTATACATTAAGGAATAAAAATTAATACAGTAATATTTAATTCCCCTCCAACGTCCATTTTCTTCAGCTGCTTCTGCATCTTGTCCATTTTCTTCAACTGCTTCTGCATCTTCGCCTCCTCACCACCTCTTCCAGCGCCGTATCTCCACCCTACTCCTGGCACAAAGTTCAACCATCGTCAGTTTCGCTCCACCACACTTTCAATGATACAAAAATCAATCGCAAAAATTCAATCATTAGAGAAAGATAACATCGCCAACCTAAAAATTGGAAAAAATCTAACATCGCAAAAATTCAATCACTAGAGAAAGATAACATCACATTGCAGCCTAAAACCTAAAAATTAGGAAAATCTATGAGACGATAAAAATACATAGAGTTGAGATGACGAATGAGAGAGAAATAAACACCGAGAGAAAGTTTTGAGAAAGAAGTCAACAGAAGTTGTGAGAGAGAAAAGCGGCTGGCAGCATACCGTGAGAGAGAAGGGCGGCGTTGTACGGTGACAGCCTGTGAGAGAGAAGTTGGTGAGAGAAGGGCGGCGTTGTACGGTGGCGACCCGTGAGAGAGAAGTTGGAGACAGAACCTATGAGAGAGAATGGGCATCGGGCGTGAATGAGGGCAAATGACCCAATTAACTCATTTGAGTATAAATATCTCGTGTCATGGGTTAATTTTAACCCAATTGCACCTTAAAAACTGGTGCACAATAGTATTTCCCATTAGGTTTTACTAATTTATAAATCTAAATTAGGTAAAATTTATTTTGGAGTTAGATTAAAAAATAAAATTGTATAATCCATAACACTTCACTATTTATAAATCTAAATTAGATATAATTTATTATTATTAATATGATTTTAATAATATTTTAATTTTAAATAATGTATTCCTTTTTTATTCAGCTTTTTTATTCATTAATCTAAATTAGATTTTATTTATTCATATTTCTAAATTAGATAAAATTTATATTGGAGTTAGATTAAAATCGTATAATCAGTAAGACTTTGTTATTCATAATTCTATATTTGGTTAATTGCAAAATAAACCTCAACCTTTATTTTTATTGCAAATAAATCCCATTCTTTGAGAAATTGCAAAAAAAATATTGACCTTTAGGTTCCGTGCAAAACACACCCAACGGGCATGAGAGAGTTGCCCGACGTCCGATGTGGCATTGACCTTGTCACGCCAGCTTCCACGTCAACTTTGAGTTTATTGCAGAAAAACCTCAACCTTTACTTAAATTACGATTTAATCCCAACCTTAAAGATTTTGGCAAAAAAGACCATCAGATTTTTTATATTTTTTCAAATTGCACCTATAATATTTTATATTTAAATTTAAATTCTAAAAAATTATCAATAAAATAATAAAGTTATTTTAGTTTTAAAATATTTTATAGATTATAAAATTTTTATAATTTATAAAATCAAAGTATTCTTGAACATGTTTAAGTATTTTTTTGTAATTTTATGTCATATTTAATATGAAAAATTATATATATTTAGATGACAAAAAATTTATACAAAAAATAGTATATAATTCATTTAGACTTATCTTCACACTTTTCATTTCCATCCGTCTCATACTTATCTTCACCACTCAAAAATTAAAATACCACATCAATTAATAACCTAAAAAAGTTATCTTAATTTAAAAAAATATCACTTCTACACAACACATATAATATATGTTATATTTTACTTATTACCTAAAAATACTACAATGCCCTTAAAAAGTTAGTAAAATTGGTCAAAAAATAACTTTTCTAACTACGTATCTATAATATCGGTGAAGATAACTACGACACGGAGCGAGTAATAAAAAATTAATAAATAAAAACTTAAAAAACTTTGTAAAAAAATTTAATATAACCTTTAATTATGAAAATTTTATAATGTATAAAATATTTTTAAAATTAAAAGAATTTAAATATTTAGATTTTTAATAGATTCTTTTTACAATTTAAATATCAGATATAATAAATTTTACTCACGTAATAAAATATAAAATTTTAAATATTTTTTAATATATTAGTTTATATTAACATTTTTTTGAATTAAATCAATATCATATTGAGCTTTATTATATTACATAATAATTTTTTTGTATATAATTTTAATATAAAAAATAAAAAGTCTGATGGTCTTTTTTGCCAAAATTTCAAAGGTTGAGATTAAATCGCAATTTAAGTAAATGTTGAGGTTTTTTCTGCAATAAACTCAAAGTTGGCGTAGAAGCTGACGTGGCAAGGTCAACGTCATGTCGGACGTCGGGCAACCCTCTCCTGCCCATTGGGTGCGTTTTGCACGAAACCTAAAGGTCGAGGTTTTTTTTGCAATTTCTCATAGGTTGGATTTATTTGCAACAAAAATAAAGGTTAAGGTTTATTTTGCAATTAACCATTCTATATTAGGTAAGATTTATTTTGGAGTTAGATTAAAAAAATTGTATAATCAGACTAAGTCAACCCAATAATAATAATAATAATAATAATAATAATTATTATTATTATTATTATATATAAAATAAAATTTTTTGGATACTAATTCCATTATTTTAAAATTCATATCATAAATAAACATCTCATCTTATTATATATCTTAAAAATATTATAGCAGAAATTTTTCTGCCTGCGTGTCGTCTTCAGAGCGCTCCATTATTTTTCTTGCTTTTTTGAATTTTAAATATATTTTTTTATATTTTTCTTATTTACTTATAATTAATTTCCTTATTTTGTATTTATTTTTTAAAATAATATATTTCCTTTTCTATTTATAAATCTAAATTAAGTAATAAATTAAGAAAATATATTTTAAAAATATATTATTTTATTTTTATAAACAAATAATTAAAAATAAATCTATGATTATTATTATTAATATTGTAATATTTTGATTTTAAATAATATATTTTCGCTTCTATTCATAAATCTAAATTAGGTAAAATTTATTTTGGAGTTATATTATTAAAAATAAAATTGTATAATAATCCATGAGACTTTACTATTAATAAATCTAAATTAGGTATAATTTATTATTATTAATATTATTATTATAATATTTTAATTTTAAATAATGTATTCCCTTTTCTATTCAGTTTTTTATCTATAAATTTAAATTTGGTTTTACTAATTCATATTTCTAAATTTGTTAAAGTTTATATTGGAGTTAGATTAAAAAATAAAATCATATATTCAATAAGACTTTACTATTCATAATTCTATATTAGGTGAATTTATTTTGGAGTTAGATTAAAAAATTGATAATCAGACTAAGTCAACCCAATACACGTAATGCTCAATTATTATTATTTTTATTATTATTGTTAATAATAATAATATTATATTATAATATAAAATAAAAATTGTGTGGATACTAATTCCATTATTTTGAAATTATTATTATCATAAATAAACATATACTCCTATTATATATAAACATGCATCGTCAATATAATTTTAACATTTAAAACAACTGAGATAAAAAAAAGTTGAATGATTCATTATAATCAATAATATAATGACTACACATCACAATTTTCTATTATTGATTTAACTCCTGCTATGGTACTATGGACAATTACGGGGAGAGTTATTCAAAAATGGATTGTATAACATCTAAATAATTTAAAAGAGGTTACATATCTTATTGTCGTTCTTATGGATGAACATGTATTGGTCTATCTTTCGTCATATAAATTAATTAATAAATATTATCTTTGATTTTTTTCAATTTTTTTTCTTCAAATTATAGGGCTAAAAAATTAAAAGATTTGTTGTGGATAAACCTTTCCAATGGTTAAAAGAGGATGGCATCATAAGTATTTCAAGCTATAAAGTTGTGGCGAATCAAAAAGATTTTCTAACAGTTCAGCATGACTATATAATTGAATTTCATAGATTTACACAATTTAGAGGATGCAGTGATTGTACATAAATATAGGTTTGATTTCATTCCATTTGACGCAATATAACATAACAGAGTGGAAGAATCAAACTTGATTGGTAAGTTAAATTTATTATCATGGTGTGTGTAATGTGTTGTTTTGAATTTCCTGCATACATGCCTCATTCTGTCTTTTGAAATTTGCAGCTTATGAAACATAAATGGTTCTAAGAGTGATATATTAGATCATATTATTCAAATATTTTACTATGTAAAAATACATAAATTTTAACTCTGATTATATACTATTTTTTTATAATTATAGATATTATTAGATAAATAACTGATGTCAGTAAAGTGCGTTCCACTAAGGGTAATTCTTCTAAAAAAAGTATCAAAGTGGATCTCATTGATGCTAAGTATGTCTTTTTTATTGTATTTTTTATTTTTGAAGTCAAACACCATATTATTTATCAATTTTATAATTTTTCCTTTCAACTTGATTTAGTGGACTACTCTTGAATGTACTATTTGGGAAAAATATGCGGATCAATTGATAGAATACTCAAAGAGGGCAAAATCTGGTGTTGTTGTGTTAATTTTGAGGTTTGTTAAAATCTACAAATGGAATGGTTAGTGATATTAATTATATAATAATGTATTAATTTAAAAAAATTAAAATTATTAATATGAATATTTTTTTTCTTTATATTATTATTAGATGATTTCAAGGTGTCTGATTCGTACTATTCAAGTCAAATTATTTTGAATGATGACAGTGTTGATGAGATTCAAAAATTCAAATCCAGGTCTTTCTTCTAATCTATGCATTAGATTCTTAGGTTTAATTTTCTCTCATTAATTCTTATTTATTTTTTTCTACATAACAATGTATCAACATTGATGATAGCTAAGAGCAATTATTTTTCAAATATTTTACTTCAAACAATTAAATTGAATCCAATAAAGATTTAGCTTTATCGGATGTAAAAACAATAGTTCAATTAATCAAGACTGAAAAGGTAATATATAATCTCTTCATAGCAATCTTCTTTTGGTAAATGCGCTTGCAAGTGGCATTCGATCTGAAGGTGAGATTATTTTGTATGTTGCATCAAGTGGCATTTCTTATTTGCTATTACCCAATGGACAACGCATTCTAGATTTGAAATCCTTCTATTAGTAAATGAATAATCTACTTGTCATATTAAGCCTGGAACAGAATTATCATCATAATTAATTAAGTAGACAAAACTTATTATTTGGGATGAAGCTCCGATAACAAATCGATATTGCTTTGAGGCACTTGATAGAAGCTTAAATGATATATATTTTGAGATGTAGAAGAGATGCAGAATATACCATTTGGTGGAAAGACAATTATTTTTTGAGGTGATTTTAGACAAATCTTACCAGTAATTACTAAGGGTACAAGAGAATATATTGTGTATGTCGCACTAGCATCTTCTTATATTTGGAAATATTGTAAGGTGCTTAAACTAACAAGACACAGGAGATTGCAAAGTCAAAGCTCCGGCATCGAAAAATCTAAATAGAAGATTGAAGAATTTTCAAGATGGACTTTGAGCTTAGGAGATGGAAATCTAGGGGAAAGAACTAATTTCGGAGAAAATATTAAAATTTCAGATGATCTATTATTGAAAAATATACAATATCATCTGGATTCTATTGTTGAGTACATTTATCCATCTGTTGCTTCCGATTACAAAAATTTACACTACTTTGAAGATAAGACGATTCTTGCACAAACACATCAAGTTGTTAAGTTCATAAATGAAAAGGTGTTCTCTCGAATTCCAGGCGTAAAATGGAATATTTGAGTTCAGACAGTGTCTCCAAATTAGATGGGGTCATAGGTAATAATGAGAATCTTTACTCAGTAGAGTTTCTAAATTCTATCAAGTGTTTAGGACTTCCAAACCACATATTGAAGCTTAAGAATGGAGTACCGATAATGCTTATCAGAAACATTGATAAAAGATCTGAATTGTGCAATGGAACAAGATTAATTGTGACAAAGATGAGAAATTATCTTATACAAGTAAAAATAACTTGTGGGAGAAATATTAGAAATATTCTCTACATACCAAGGATGACTCTTACTCCTTCTGATGATAGCACAATGGTTAAATTTAATATAAGACAATTTCCTATGGTAGTGTGTTTCGCAATAGCGATAAATAAAAGTTAGGGACAATCTATTCAAATAGTTGGAGTGTATCTTCAATAACCTATTTTCACACATGGGCAGTTATATGTTGTTGTCTTAAGAGTAAAAGATCGAAAAAGTTTGAAAATTTTGTATTTTGATGAAGAAGGTAATGTATCAAACAAAATACAAAATGTGGTTTACCGAGAAGTTTTCAATAATGTTCAATAATTTTTAATATTAAATTATACATATGGCACTTATAATTAAAAACAATAGTATGTAAAAAATTTAATTTTAACAATAAAGATAAATTAAAATATGAGCTAATATAACATAATCAGAGACATTAATAATATTATTAATTTTATTTTAAAAAAATTAATGATCCTGCGTAGTACGCGGTTCCATGCTAGTATTCATATATAATAAAATTAATACAAGGCATAAGATATACTCTCAATATAATACTTCCTTCTATTGTTTATACATGTATATTTTGATTGGGTGCAGTTGAGATAACTTTACATTATATTTTTTTATTAAAGATGTTATTTGTTTTCTTTTAAAATATTACTCGTTATTTTTCATTTATATTGTTCATAAAATAGTTCATAATATCTTAATCACTTTTTATTATTAAAATTATTACTTTTTATTCCTCCAAATGAAAGCCATTTTGTGATACTGAATCACAAGTCTTTGCGTATTTGATTTGATTTAAGCGTTTCAAATTTGTTGAGTAAATAACATGTGAGGAAAAGCAATAATCCAAGATTATAAAAAGGAGTTGAAACAAAATTCTTGTGATTAAAAAGTAAAATAAATGGAAGGGTGAGATATCATAAGAGCACACGATTTCTTTTCTTAAAAAGAAGGCAACAATAATAGCAATAGAAAGAGAGGGACCAAAATGTAATGAGAAAAATAAATAAATAAATTTATAAATAAATAAATAAAATAATTTTTTAATCACGAAATTAAAATTACTAAATATGATCATAATATTCTCTTTTGTCGATCAAATTATCATTTTTTTATTAAAAATTATTATAATTTTTTATCCATTCTTCAATTTGTTTATGAAATGGTGTCTATTCTAATTAGATTATTATCATTTATTCATGATGAAATATTATTTTCCATTAAAAATATGAAGTACTCATTTTTTATGTGTTTTTTAATTTATTTATGAAATAGTTCATAATCTAATCTAATGACACCTTTTCATGACCTAATGTCACTTTTTATTATAAATAAATACGGTTAAATGTAATATAAAAAAAAACACTAACTTTACCCTTATTATTAATTAATCTTCACATTTGATAAATTAAAAAAAATATACTATTTTTAAATATAGTAACAAAACGCATTCAATAATCATCTCATTCCAATTCCAACCTAAGCCACAAAACAAACACCCCCACAATTACTAGCGGACTAATTGGGTCAAATTAGGATCCGTATAAAAGGCCTTTAGACAATTACATACAAATTGTCTTTAAGGAAAAGACAGAGTTGCCTTCAATCATAAAAATTTCTGAATATATATAATTTTGAGTGTTTGTCTATATTATAAGGTAAAAATTAATATATTCTTTTCAATAATATACTCAATAAGACTCCCATAGCTCTGTACATTCTATTAATTTTTCGATGTACATTAAGATATACGGATGGTAAATAAATTTTAGTCGTATTTTTATCTTCTTTTTTTTTCTTTTAATTTTAATTTGAATTAGTGGCAGTTTATGTAATATTATAAAATAACTATGGGTAATTAGTTTCACTTACCAAAAAGATTATATACACCTTATTGTTTAACGAAGCAAAGTGGCAAAATTAGCAAGATGAATAAAATATTTATTACATCCTAAATTATTAATTTATTCGAAAAAATATTCTTTTTAATTTTTCAAATCAATAATACTATCCTTTATGTGTAACTTCATCCGAACCATTATGCATTTCATATTTTCTAAGTTGATTCAAATTCTGAAATAATAATGGCCATTTGAATCATTAATGGATGTTATGATTGAGGATTCAAATTTCTTTTAGCTTTTATGAATGGGAATCAACTTCTTATTAACTTCTGTTATTGATTTTACCAAACCCGCCTATTTGTTTATTTTATCAAAAACATTTGTAAAAACAAGATTCACAGTGTAAATTAGGGCGGATCCAGAAAATAAATTCGGGGATATAATGCAAAATTAATAAAAAATTATTTAATATTTAATAAAGAAAATTAATGCTATGTTATTATAATTATATTGTTCACACAGTCAAATTTTAATTTATAGAATATCATTTAAGACAATATCTTCACAAATTTAATGAAAAAGTAGCGTACTCTATATAAATTTGTGCAAACACTAAATAATTTGAGGTTAGAATATACTCAATTTCTCCGCTTCTAAGGTGTCCATTTTACTATTTTTGGCATCCGTTTAAAAGGTATCTGTTTTTCATATTTAGTAAAAAAGTACACAATATGGTCCACTAATTTCCTCTAATACAACTACACACTTTACATATAATAATACTTCTTATTTCACGTGCAAAAAACAAACGGACACCTTAGAACCGAACGGAGGAAGTATATTTTTTTAAAAAAAATTGTTATATAAAATGGTGAAAAAAATTTATTTTGGGAGTACAGCTGTACCCCAAACTTGCACATAGATCTGCGTGCTCTCTTCAAATTCTATATACTCTATGTATTGGTAGAGTGTTGAAATTAATGGGATCATAGGGTTTACAAGAGTTTATAATATCAACCTTATTTACGACATGCTAACTCTTGTTTTATTACATTTTTCAAATTAAAAATGACAAAGTTGTAAATTTTTTAAAATAAATAATTTTTTAACCCACCTTAAAAAATTACTCCATATCTTTAGCAAAAACACATAACTTTATTTCTTAAAAATAATAATAATAATACTTTAATCCTCTAAGCTCAATAAAATTAATAAATAAAATTATTTTTTTTAAATGAAATGTAGCTTAGCACTTAGGTAGGTGGTGGAATTTCTAATAAAAAAAAACTAAAAAATCAAACTTAAGATATTGACTCATGGGGGCCTGGCCAGTGGTGGTGATTGGTGAAAGTGATAATGTATGGATATTGTGTGTATAAAAGTTCACTCCGTAGTCCATCCATTCAAATATCTCCATTGATTCAATAAAAAATGATTATTAATTATAAAAACTCAAAAACTCATCATCATGATTGCTTCCTTCTTCTTAGTTTATTCCTCTTCACTGTATTGAATCTACCACCATCTTCTTCTTCATCCGACATTGTCGGATATGGCTACACTCTCCGATCAGTCAACGCCGACCCAACCGGAAAGTCGTTGACTTCCACTCTCCAGCTCGTTGACCACTCCTCCGTTTACGGACCTGACATCCCACTCCTCTCCCTCACCGCCAGGTAACTCTATCATTACTTCATCATAATATAAGTTCACTGCATCCACAATCTGACGTGGCTAACGGTCGGAATCTTATCTGTCCAGCTTGGAAACAAAAGACCGCCTGCGGGTCACCATTACCGACGCCGCAAACCCCAGATGGGAAATACCGAACAACGTTCTTCCCCGCCAACGCCGCCGGGAGGACCATCGCCGCCGCGCTCCGCCGCGGCTATCCCACCCCAGCTCAGACCTCGCCTTCACCCTCCACAACACCACCCCATTCGGCTTCACCGTGAGCCGCCGCTCCTCCGGCGAGACCCTATTCGACGCCACCCCCACCCCCAACAACCCCTCCACCTACCTCGTCTTCAAGGACCAGTACCTCCAGCTGTCGTCTTCCCTCCCCGGCGCCGCTGCCAATCTGTACGGCATCGGAGAGCACACGAAGGGGTCTTTCCGGCTAAGGCACAATCAGACTCTTACGTTGTGGAACGCCGACATTGGTAGCGTGAATCCGGATCTGAATCTGTACGGGTCGCACCCGTTTTACATGGATGTGAGATCTCCGAAGGGGGTGACTCACGGTGTTCTGCTGCTGAATAGCAATGGTATGGATGTTGTTTATACGGGTGATAGGATTACTTATAAGGTGATTGGTGGGATTATTGATCTGTACTTCTTCGCCGGACCGACGCCGGAGTTGGTTATGCAACAGTATACGGATCTCATCGGACGACCGGCTTCCATGCCGTACTGGTCTTTCGGTTAGTATAATGCTCGTAATTAATTTAAGGATTACCTTAATCTTATTTTCTGATTTTTTTTTAATTACTTTAATATCAATGGTAGTCCCATAATTATTGCCAAATTTTAGTTTTTCAATTTTAACTGGATAATAAATTAAATTCGCTTCTTTTTTTATTTCAAAATTTTTTAGGCCAATTAAAGTTATTATTAATTCAAAATTCCCAACTTTTTTCCTGTAAGTTTTGTTACTTTTTGACAAAGCAAGTTTTATTAAGTATTTTTCGACGCATGAGTTAAGAAAATTTTATTTATTTTCATATTTGTAAAATGAAATGAAAAGGAGTACTTTTGGTAATTTTACAAGAAAGTGTATAAAGGTGATTAAATTAAATATAAAAGAAATATGACGAAATTTTATAATATTATGAGGGTGTTGTTATATATTTATTTTTAAAAGTATATGTTAAATTTTGAGATAAATGAAAATAAAAGGGTGAAAATAAATAGCGAGAGTCATAAAAGTAATAAATTTAAAAGACATTGAACAAAATGATTAAAATTGAAATGTAAAAAGTTGCATGGCCATAATTGAATGAATGGGAATTTTTGGAAAAGTAAGAAGCTAGGTACTAAGATTACAAATCACATCACTAATTTAATTTTTTTAAGTTTCATTTTTCATATATTACATTTTTTTCACTTATTATAATTTTATTTTTGCGCAGGCAATAGTTTAATGGTCATTATTTAAATAATAAGTTATAGTATAAAAAATGGAATAATTGGTTCGTTAAATTACAGTCTAATTATTTGGTATAATATGTCAAATGGTTTGTTGGATAGATGAAAAATAGAGGCAAGTGATATCCAAAAGGAAATTATAAATCTTTGGGTGGTATTGGTTGGATTTATATACGATCTTACAAGTAATGACAAAGTTGGGGCAAATAATATCCTAAAGAAAATTATAAGTCTTTGGGGATTATTGGTTGGATTTATATACTTTCTTATGCATCAACCATGTAATTAATTATAAGAAATGACAGAGTTGTTATTTTTCTTTTTCCCTTTTCTAGGATTTCATCAGTGTCGTTATGGATACAAAGACGTTTATGATCTTGAGGCTGTGGTGGCTAATTATTCAAAAGCTAGAATCCCATTAGAGGTGATGTGGACAGACATTGATTACATGGATGCCTACAAAGACTTCACTCTCGATCCCATTAAGTTTCCAGCCGACAAGATGAGGAAATTCGTCGACAATCTTCACAAAAACGGTCAGAAATACGTTGTCATCATAGATCCGGGTAACTTTATCTAAAAGTTTAAGCTTGTAGATACCTAATCAAGTCATTCTAACGTACCCGGACCCAACACTCTCCATTGCTTACACTGACTTCAATTTTCCGACATTGATTGCAGGGATCAGCGTAAACGAATCATATGCCACGTACAAAAGAGGCATGGAAGCTGACATCTTCATCAAACGCGACGGTAAACCCTACCTCGGAAAAGTCTGGCCTGGCCTAACCTATTTCCCGGACTTTCTCAACCCTAAGAGTAAAGCCTATTGGAGCAATGAGATTAACATATTTTTTCAAACTCTGCCTGTTAATGGCCTCTGGATTGACATGAACGAGATATCCAACTTCATTTCGTCTCCGCCCAATCCATCTTCGATGGTCGATGATCCTCCGTACAGGATCAACAATTCAGGGGCTCAGAGACCGATAAACGAGAAGACGGTGGCTGCGACTGCGCTCCATTATGGGAATGTGACGGAGTATAATGTACATAATTTGTATGGATTCTTGGAATCGAGAGCTACTCATGATGCCTTAGTGAATGTGACTGGTAAAAGGCCATTTGTGTTGAGTAGGTCTAGCTTTGTTGGTTCGGGTAAGTATGCTGCACACTGGACTGGTGACAATGCTGCCACGTGGAATGACTTGGCTTACTCTATTCCTGGGATTTTGAACTTTGGTGTGTTTGGTATTCCCATGGTTGGTGCTGATATATGTGGCTTTGCAGAGAATACTACTGAAGAACTCTGTAGACGATGGATTCAGGTACGTTGTACGAACTTGAATCCTCTGCTGTCGTGCGCTGTGCAGCGCACGGCAGTAATCAAAATTCCTCAATCATTCTAATTGTTTTGTATGCAGCTAGGTGCGTTTTATCCGTTTTCGAGGGACCACTCGACTATCACCTCGACTCGGCAAGAGCTCTACCTCTGGGACTCGGTAGCCGACGCGGCTCGGAAGGTGTTAGGGCTTCGTTATAAGCTCCTACCATACTTTTACACATTAATGTACCAAGCACACGCTACGGGAATCCCCATAGCAAGGCCTCTTTTCTTCTCGTTCCCCCAAGATACAACGACTTTCAATATCAGCACGCAGTTCCTGCTTGGGAAGGGCGTGCTTGTCTCCCCTGTTTTGAAACAGGGAGCTGTTTCGGTCGAAGCCTATTTCCCGGTAGGGAACTGGTTCGATCTCTTCAACTACTCGCGCTCGTTGGTCGCGAAACGAGGCCAGTATGTCAAGCTCGACGCTCCACCAGACCGGATCAACGTCCACGTTCGTGAAGGGAACATACTACCCATGCAGGGAGAGGCAATGACAACAGAGGAAGCCCGGAGAACACCTTTCCGGCTGCTGGTTGCGCTCAGCAGAGACGAAAACAGCACCGGAGAGGTGTTCCTGGACAACGGAGAGGACGTGGAGGTTGCCGGGGCGGGAGTAGGGTGGAGCTTGGTGACGTTTAATGGTGGGGTGATGGGAGGAAAGCTGGTTGTTGAATCAAGTGTTTTGAATGGAGATTTTGCTGTGAAACAGAAGTGGATCATTGATGAGGTGATCATTCTTGGATTGAAGAGGGATTTTAGCAAGATTGGTGGATGTGAATTGGTTGGAGGGATGAGAGTGGAAGAGAGAGAATTGGACATAAAGACAGGGGAAAACAGAGATGGGTTTGTGACGCTGGAAGTGTCGAAACTGTCTTTGGTGTTGGGGAAAGAATTCAGAATGGAGATTACACGCAGTGAGCTAATTAGAGCATTCTGAAAAAAATAAAATGGTTGACAATAATCTTATGCTTTGTGTAAGTTAAATTATAACAGAGCAAGTGGTGGCTTGTGATCTCATATTTTGCACAAGTATCAAATAAATCTCTATAATTGAGCATTTGTGTTACTCATTTTATTAAGCACATATTTATGAATTAATGCAAACATTTGTATAAAACTTTATGAAAAAACTTCAAGGGCAATTCCAAGGGATTAAATTGGCCCCTCACCTATATTTTTGTTCATTCATCCCCTTCTTTTATTTTAAAGGGATCAAATAGCCCTTTTTCCAGAAAATTAAATGAAAAAATAATTATTTTTTTATCTCTCTTAATTCCTTTGCTGGTTAGTACAGAATAATTCCTTTATTCTCATTTTTTTATCTGTTTTGGGTTTATTGAAAACAAGATGTTGAGCCTCAAAAGTGACGGAATCATTCATGAACACAAAGGAAAATGAGAATAAAGGAAGAAATTAGAAAGAAGGTGAGAATGTGACCTGCTGAAGTGCAGTTGAAGAATCCATCTCACCATGCAAAAGTGTCAAGCTTACAATTAATTCCAAGGAGTGACGGAGGAGGGATCATTCAAGAAAAAGAATGATATTTGTTAGGCGGATACGGTCGTCATCCTCGTCCGTGTTCGTCGTCTACGCTGGAGAAGGTGGTCGAGAGATGAACTCCACAGTGATCAGATTCCCGTTGAACTCACACAAGAATTCAAATCCACGTTCTACCCGTAAGGGTCACAAATGGGTGATTAAATGTGACCAAAAAGTGTAAGGCTATGAGCCAAGACACACTTGGCCCAATACTTTGAGAGAAGAAGACCAGCATTTGGGCCAAATACCCAACGGGCCCAACAAATCTCCATCTTGGCCCAAATCATCTACCCTTGTGTATAACTAAATGGGAATTCATTATTGCACTTTTCCCCGGACACCTGCAAAACGAAAAGACACAAAGTCAAATGCAAGATCCAGAAATTTGACACAAAGTCAAGGTATCACAAAAGATACTCAAATCTAAGCCGAAGCAAAGATCACGGACACACAGTCACAAAATGTTTAAAATATCTCAAGGACAAAATAAATGGAGCACACAAGCTCAAGAGTGGACACAACATCCACGGAAAAGAACTGCATACAACATGCTTCAATCAAGAGAGTCGAAATTTAAAGTCCTCATGCAAGACCTAAATTTTTCAACAGATAAGCATTTAGTACCCATATCAGCAGGATTAAACTCAGATGCAATCTTTTCCAGGTTAACAATACCTTTTTCCACAATATCACGAATGAAATGATACCTAACATCTATATGCTTGGTTCTATCATGGAAAACAAGATTTTTACACAACTGAATCGCAGACATACTATCAGAAAACACAGTTGCACATTTGTCAAGAAAACCTATTTCATTCAAAAGGCCTTGCAGCCAAATAGCTTCCTTTAAAGCATCAGTAATAGCCACGCATTCAGATTCAGTTGTAGATAAAGCAACCACATGATGTAACTGAGACTTCCAACTTATGCAAGAGCCACACAAAGTAAACACATAAGAAGTTGTAGACTTCCTATTATCCCTATCATTTTCATAATTGGAATCAACATGGCCAACAAGGGTCACACCATTTGCAGATTTGGAAAAGAGCAAACTTACCTCCATGGAGCCCTTGAGGTATATCAAGAGTCATTTCAAAGCCTCCCAATGAGGCGCACCTGGATTAGCCATATACCTACTCAAGCAACTAACATAATATGCAATATCGTGTCTAGTGCTAACCATAAAATACATAACAGACCCAATGACATTGGAATAAGGAACCTTTTCCATTTCAGTAATTTCAGAATCAGTCTTTGGAGACTGATCCTTACTTAACACAAAGTGAGCAGCAAGAGGCACATTCACAGTTTTAGCAGACATCATAGAGAATTTACTCAAAATCTTTTCAACATATGAAATATGATTAAGTAAGAGAACATTGTTCTTCCTATCTCTATCAATGTTCATACCAAGAATCCTTTTAGCATCTCCAAGATCTTTCATATCAAAATTATCACATAGACTCTTTTGAACAAGCTCAACATATTCAAGATTAAGGCTAACAATTAGCATATCATCCACATATATGAGCAGAAAAACAAGAACAAAATTATCAATCTTGAAGTAAAGACAATTATCATGCAAGCTTCTCTTAAACTTCAACGATGTCATGCATTGATCAAACTTCTTATTCCACCGTCTAGGAGATTGTTTCAAGCCATACAAGGATTTCTTTAAAAGACATACATGATCAGGATTTTTGGGGTCTACAAAACCCTCAGGTTGTTTCATAAAAATCTTTTTATCCAAATCACCATTAAGAAAAGCCGTTTTTACATCCATTTGCTTTAATTCCCAATCAAAATGAGCAACTAATGCAAGCATTATACGAACAGTGGTGAATTTAACAACAGGAACAAATATTTCATTATAATCAATCCCTTCCTTTTGAGTAAAACCTTTTGCTACCAATCTAGCTTTAAATCTAACATTTTCAGGCTCATGTTTCACTTTGAAAAGCCACTTGCAATCAACAACAGAACAATGAGCAGGTTTTGGAACCAGAGTCCAAGTATGATTAACATGCAACGATTTCATTTCATCTTTCATAGCATTTAACCATTTCACAGAGTTGTTAGATTTTAAAGCCTCTTGATAGGTCTTAGGTTCATTATCAACACTTTCAAACGCATTACAAGCATGAGTATCAATATGAAAATCATCATACCTAGCAGGTGGCCTAATATTCCTTCTAGGTCTATCCCTAGGCAACACATAGTCATCATCTTCAGGAATATCATGCACATTTTCATCATTGATAGCAGGTTCATTGGCAACAAGTTCTTGATCAACAACAGTGTCAGACAAGTTTTCAACATCAGATAACAAAGGAGACAACTCCACCTCACTCGAAGAAGTGGTAGGATCATGTAAAGGCACAACATCAGGCAAATGAGCAGATAAGCAAGGAAATTCAGATTCATTGAAGATCACATCCCTATTAATCACAATTTTGAAACCCGATTCAGAAAAATCCCACAGCCTATATCCTTTAACACCCTCAGGATAACCAAGAAAAACACATTTTTTACTCCTAGGATCCAATTTGTCATATTTTTGACGCACAAACGCATCACAGCTAAATACACGTAGCACAGAATAATCAATACTTTTACAAAAAAACACATAGTCAGGGCACTTACCCTTTAAAGGCACTGAGGGGGATTTGTTTATGAAAAATGCTGCGGTAATAAGCGCCTCACCCCAAAACTTTTTAGAAAGTCCAGAAGACATCAACAAGCTCCTCACCCTTTCTAACAAAGTCCTATTCATCCTCTCAGCAACCCCATTCTGTTGGGGAGTGTAAGGAGCAGACTTATATCTCACAATTCCAGATTTGACACATAAATCATCCATGACATTATTGCAAAATTCGAATCCATTATCAGTTCTAAGATACTTAATCTTTTTACCCATTTGATTTTCAATCAAAGTTTTCCAATTTTTGAACTTTTTAAAACATCAGATTTGTTTTTAAGCAAAATCACCCACACTTTTCTTGAAAAATCATCAATAATGGACAGAAAATACACATTGCCACCTTGAGTTGGCTCACTAGAAGGCCCCCACACATCAGCATGCAGGTACTCAAGTATATCACTACACGAAGAAGTCTTAGGGTATGGGGAAACAGGGAATTTCACCTTCGCATGTTTGCCTTGCACACAAGAATCACAGAAATGAATGCATGTAAGCTTATCATTACCAAAAGAATCAGCTTTATGCAATATTTCAAGAGCTTTTCCACTCATGTGACCTAACCTACCATACCAAATATTTGTTTTATCTTCTTTAACCGCGTTGGCAGACATAACAACAGATTTAGCACAACAAACATACATGTTATTCCTTTTTTCAGCATTAAAGATGGGCACACAATTTTTTACAATAGACATGCAACCCTTTCCCCACCTACCCTCAAGCCCCTCATCTTCAAGTGCAGCACAAGAAATCAAGTTGTTATACAAATCAGGCACAT
The DNA here is from genome assembly GCA_023678885.1 of Pogostemon cablin. Classification (NCBI taxonomy): domain Eukaryota; kingdom Viridiplantae; phylum Streptophyta; class Magnoliopsida; order Lamiales; family Lamiaceae; genus Pogostemon; species Pogostemon cablin. The sequence goes on from CM042960.1 coordinate 11,229,520, forward strand.
GTCGCACGTTTTTCAAAGTGAACACATAATTATCTTCAAAACGCAAGCAAATGTCACCAACACCGAGCACATCACATCTTCTTTCATTAGGCATAGACACAGATCCATGAGAAACATTTTTATATAAAGAGAAAAGATGTTTAAAAGGTGTCATATGAAATGTGCAACCGGAATCCACAAGCCATTCACTATCACACAGAAATGAATGCACAGAATTCACACAATTATCAGAAATAGCAAACACATCACCATAATTCACAGATTCAGAGGCAACATTAGCATGATCATTAGAATTATTCCTCTTAGGATGAGGACACTTGTTTGCAAAATGTCCCCTTTCATGACAATTAAAGCATTTCTTCTTTTTCTTGTCCCCATTCTGATTATTCTGGGATTTCACATCAGAATTTTTGTCCTTTTTCTTATTCTTGTTTTTGTTCTTGTTCTTGTTACGATTGTTAGGTTTCCCCTTAACATGCATAACCTCCCCAGAATTCTTAACACCCCCATTTTGTTTTAAATCATGCTCTTTGCTTTTTAAGGTCAACCACAATATCAAGAGTAACGTCATCATGACCATACTTTATAGCAGACTTGATATCATTGTAAGAATCAGGTATAACATTTAAAAGCACAATAGGAGTGTATTCATCAATATGCTTGTCACCAGTTAGCTTAATATCTTGAATCAACTTCGTGAACACATCCAAATTTTCTTCAACATCTTTGTTTAAATCAAGTTTAAAACGAAAAAATTTTTCCAGAAGAAACATTTTACTAGGCAAATATGTTTCAGTGTACAGCTTATCCAACGTTTCCCACAAAACTTTTGCGGACTCATGCACACCAACTTTTCTAAGCACAGGATCAGAAAGATTCAAGATAATCGCAGACAAAGCAAGCTCATTCATCTCAGCCTTTTTAGCAGGTGTATCATCCTTATCATACGAGTGATCTACAACATTAAATACCCTTTGTTGAATGAGTATACACTTCATTTTCTATTTCTAGATACTGAAGTCTCGCTTACCATCAAACGGTGCTTGTCCAAATGAAGACGAAGCCATGGGTATTTAAAGTTGAGTAGAACACACTTTGAACGGAGAAAATACAGAAATACAGAGCAATAATCTGTCACACACCAGGTTGACACTACTCTAATCACACACAAAGCGAGAAACGGAGCAGCATAACACACAAGGACAGATTTTCAGCAGCGAAAATTGAAAGACTAAGATGACAGTTTCACAAAAGAAACAAATAAGAACAGTAATAAGAGGGCCAGCCGCCTCAGGGCATCACACAAGAGCAAATAAGAGGGTCAGCCGCCTCAGGGCATCATACAAAAAAAAATAAATAAGAAAGGCTCAAGCTATTTCACCAGAGCGGTGTCTCCGACGAGAACACTATACCACCTCTACGAGCCACCAGCCCGTTACTTAATGGGGGCGGATCCCTCGTAGTCTTGTTCACATAGCAAACACGAATGGGCAGCCTCCACTCCAAGTTTCAACCTACACACAAAGTGAGAAACATTGGGGTTTAGTAAAGGCACAATCTGAAAAATTTCAGAAAAGAACTATTCGGAAAAGTAACAAAACAAATTTGAAAATTTTCTAAATAATATAAAATGAGAGGAGAGACACTTCCTTTCCACAAAATGGAGAGCCCAATATGAAGATATGGAGATGTGTGCTTTGAAATGATAAATGTGTGATTTTTATAATTAAGTGCCTTAAATTGTGCTATATTTGTTAATATTTAGAAAATTAGTAAATTGGTGTAATTTGTGTAATTGTCAGGTAAAAATAGATTCTAGACACGATAAAGAAGATGTGGAAAAAAATGGAGCTCAATTCGGAGTTGAAATGAGGAAGAACGAGCCAAAGAAAATGCTGAAAAACGCAAGTCTAATTTGTGTAATTTTTTTGTATTCTTGTAGAGCTCGAAACTAGACTTGTGATATATGGTTGGAAAGCCACAGAAGAGAGGATCGCGTGAGCGCAAGAATCATTTGAATCGAAGATCGAATGTGAAAGTTATGCGCAAAACGGTGAGACTGCGCTGCACGCGATGACCCTACACGGCCCGTGTGCTGCTACACGGCCCGTTGATGAGCATTTTCTCAACACACAAAATTAATCCTCAAATATAAGGATATCAATTGTAGTTTCGAAAGGTGACCAAGTATATATCGAATCCAAGGGACGGATTAGTATCAATTTAATTATATTCTAATTAACTAAGATTATGTTGGTAAATTTGAGTTGGTTTTATTAGGAAACTAAATAGCATATAATAAAATTAGCAAGATAAGTAAACAAGTAAGAGAAGAAATTCGGTTGTGATCGAATAAGTAATAGAGTAGTTCTTCAGGTAATCCAGTTTCATTTGTTAATCTCCTTTCTATACGTTGATGTCTGACTCTGCCTTGTGGTTTATGGACGCATCACTAAATCATACAAGCGTACTCTATAGACACAAGTAAGCAAGCGTATGACACGTGTGAATATCCTTGGAGCAAGACGTATACTTTACCCCCTTTCTAGGTGCTATTATAATCAATTATTTCCCGTGCACTAAGTACTCTAATCCGATTTGAACTCCCTTTTTAGGTACTATAAAGTAATACTCTTTATCCTACTTATTATCTCGAATACGATTCAATTAACAAGTATCTATATAAGATAGTTCTAATAAGACTTCGGAATTCATTCACTTAGAATTATAACATGTGACACTGCTCAGCAATGAACGCACTCAATTAATAACCAAGAGATGTATTCAAACTCTACATAACAGTTAATGATGCACAAAACAACCGTGAGTATGAATTGAAAAAACACAATCTTATATAAAATAAACCACAAATAGTGTTGTACGGAGTTTACACATGGAAATTCGATTAACTCATAAAACTTTTATAACCCTAGAACTACCAAGGTGGTTCTAGCCCATGATTGATCTAGGAACAATCATGACTAGTTGGTATGATCTTACTTGACTCGCCAGACGAACCTCTCTCTCAACCCCTTCGGATGGTGGTAGGATTTGGTGGATAAAGGAAGATGTGTTATATTGTGTTGTATGTCGTCCATTTTTCTCCTACGAAAGCCCTTCTTTTATACACATAGATCTCCTTATGAGCTTAGGATGAGCCTTTGTTTGAAGCACATGTCAAATTTGGTGAAAGACATCCTGAATTACCATAAATAACATTCAGCGACATGCTGTTCGACCTCAGCATCCAAGTTGAACAAGAAGCCCCTGGTCGAACAAACATTTTGGAAAAATTTGGCAATTTGCTCGACCAGATTGATTCTGGTCAAGAACTCCTCCTAGTCGAACGAGCACTCTGGACGTTTTCTCCACTTTGCTCGACTTCCTCTCATCTGTTCGACCAAGATAATGTTGGTCGAGTAGATCCTCCAAGTCGAACTGGCTCTCTGGACAAGCTCTGGCAATCTGCTCGACTTGTCACCTCCCGTTCGACCACCTATTGAAGGTCGAACAAGTCAATTTGGTCGAACAACACCTTGATTTCGCCTCCAAAATCGTGTCTTCCAATTCTGAACCTTTTTCACCTGTTTTCCTATACGAATATGCTCAAATCACCCTTGTACCCTTTGATTCGTGCCTTTCTCATAAATGTACCGATTCGTCTCGATAAAAGACCAAATAGTATTCCATTTCCAAGCAAATCAAGGCCCAAAATATACGAATTTACACTCTCATCACCCGTTCAAGTATAAAAGACAGTTTTATGATATCCACTTATTCTAAAAGCTTCCATGGGGGTATAAATACATGTTTTGACCACAAAATCTGAGAGGAATCATTTGTGATCAGTTTTCACACATACTAAACACCTAAATCACACACATTCATCTCCATCTCTTCCACCCTTCACTTCATCCATCCAATCCACTTGATCTTCTCAAATTCATCCATAAATCCATCTATCCACCAATCTAAGAAGAGGAATTCATCATTGGTTGAAGAGTTTAGGATGATCAAAGGGGAGGATGTTCACCATCAAATGGGAGTCAACTTACCTTTATTTTGTTATTTTCTTTATTATTTAGCTCAATTGGAGCATGCTATGGATTGTATTGATTTTACTATGATATGTAGTGGCTAGTCCTCATATGAGGCTAGCAATATGATTGGTTAGGTATTATGTAGATTTTGCACACCACATGTTTGATGAAGTGATTGTTATGAATATTTTCTATCATGAATGCATATTCTCATTTTATGTATGATTTGTGTGATTAAATTCTCAATTCATAGTGTTAGGATGGTCATTCCAATATTATGCTTAGTGGTTTAATTGAATCATTGATTGTATGAGATGACTTAGTTAGTATGAGGAGAGGTAAGTCATACCCTTCAAGTGCTTAGAACCTCATGGTAGAACATTAGTGATGAACTAGTGAGGGTGACCCAACTTATGATCATAGTACCTTCATGAGAATTGAGAGTAAGAACAATCCTAGGAGATTTAAACTTGTAAAAGAGTTGAGAACCTAATCACCTTGGCCATAGGGGTATAAACGTGATTGCCCTTAATATCATAACATGAAAACCACCAATGCATGTGTGTTTGTGAGTCTATATATACCTTGTCCATAAATGTTGCTTGTCTTACATACTTCTTAGATTGTTCACCTTCACCCATCATCCATCTCATTTGTACATGTTCTATCTTTAATTGTTTTCCTAGTTGTTAGTTTGTAGTATAATCAACCCCTCTTTTATTAATTCGTCCTACTAGAGTGAAACACTTCTCAAACACGGCTATCCACTTTCGTCCTTGGGTTTGATATCTTATAAATTTTGCACTTGGTCGCTTACATGCTACACATGATAGAGTACACTTGATCTAAATCAATTTAAACCAAAATTAAAACCAAGTTCATGGCGCCGTTGCCGGGGCGAAAGCCTTCAGTGTAACGTGTTTGAATTTGTTAGCTCTACTTAGGATATTTTTCTTATTTTTGCATCTTTTATTTGTTTTGAAAAATCTTGTTCTAACTTGTTCTTCTTGATATGTACGACAACCTTGAGAGAAGGGGAGCAAGAGAAACCAAAAATAGTAAGCGAAGAAAGTTGTAGTTAGCCTTGAAAAGAAAAAGTGTGAACATGGATGGTTGGAACCAATACTTGGGAGGAAATTATGGAAATCTACTTGGTTTGGACAAATGTGGAACATGCCCAATTACCAAATGGGGAAGGAAACATGTATGCAAAACGGGTATGTTCAAGAGAATTTCTAAGAAGAATGTCCACCATATGATGATGGGAGACCTTCCTTGCAAGGTCAATTAAGTCAAATGATGAAAATTCTTGAAGAAGGAGAAGAAGAAAATGATAGGAGACTTGAAGCACTAGAACATCGAATGAGTCAAATGATACAAGAACAGAACACTCTTCGTGAAATGGAGAATTTTGATGAAAAGATTGAAAAAAATTTGGAGGTAGAAGAGTGTTCGAGGGATAGTAAAGACTTAAGAGATGTTGAACTTAGTGAGGATAAGGAAGACAAGGAAGAAGAAAAGTTGGCAGATGAAAATTCAAGTGAGATGAGTAAAGAGCCTAAGGTAGAAGAAAACTTAAAGAAGGAAAAAAATATCTATGATTTCTTGTCTCTTGTTGATAAGGAAAAGTTAAGTAAAGATGAAGAATCAAGAGATGAGTATGAATTTGATAAAGTGGAACATGTCATTTGGTGGTGTTATATGAAAATATGGAGATGTGTGCTTTGAAATGATAAATGTGTGATTTTCATAATTAAGTGCCTTAAATTGTGCTATATTTGTTAATATTTAGAGAATTGGTAAATTGGTGTAATTTGTGTAATTTTCAGGTGAAAATAGATTCTACACACGATAAAGAAGATATAAAAAACAAACGGAGCTCAATTCGGAGTTGAAATGAAAAAGAACAAGCCAAAGCAAAATGCTGAAAAATACAAGTCTAACTTGTGTAATTTTTCACGCGATGACCCTACACGGCCCGTGTGCTGCTACACGGCCTACACGGCCCGTGAGGTGTAAAAGCAGTTTATGATATCCACTTATTTTAAAAGCTTCCATGGGGGTATAAATACATGTTTTGACCACAAAATCCGAGAAGAATCATTTGGGATCAGTTTCCACACACACTAAACACCTAAATCACACACATTCATCTCCATCTTTTTCACCCTTCACTTCATCAATAAAATCCACTTGATTTTCTCAAATCCATCCATAAATCCATCCATCCACTAATCTAAGAAGAGAAATTCATTATTGGTTGAAGATTTTAGCATGATCAAAGGGGAGGAAGTTCACCATCAAAGGTAAGTTAACTTACCTTTATTTTGTTATTTTCTTCATTATTTGACTCAATTGGAGTATGCTATGGATTGTATTGATTTTACTATGATATGTAGTGGCTAGTCCTCATGTGAGACTATCAATATGATTGGTTGAGTATTATGTAGATTTTGCACACCACATGTTTGATGAAATGATTGTTATGGATATTTTCTATTATGAATGTTTATTCTCATTTTATGTATGATTTGTGTGATTAAATTCTTTATTCATAGTGTTAGGATGATCATTCCAATATTATGCTTAGTGGTTTATTGATCATTGATTGTATGAGATGACTTAGTTAGTATGAGAAGAGTAAGTCATACCCTTCAAATTCTTAAAAACTCATGATAGAACATTAGTGATGAATTAGTGAAGGAAACCCAACTTATGATCATATTACCTTCATGAGAATTGAGAGTAGGAACAATCATAGGAGATTTAAACTTGTAAAAGTGTTGAGAACCTAATCACCTTGGCAATAGAGGTTAGGGGTACAAACGTGATTGCCCTTAATATCATAATATGAAAACCATCCATGCATGTGTGTGAGTCTATATATACCTTGTCCATAAATGTTGCTTGTCTTACATACTTCTAAGATTGTTCACCTTCACCCATCATCCATCTCATTTGTACATGTTCTATATTTAATTGCTTTCCTAGTTGTTAGTTTGTAGTATAATCAACCCCTCGTTTATTGATTCATCTAGTATGATTCATCCTACTAAAGTGAAGCACTTCTAAAACATGGCTATCCACTTCGCCCTTGGGTTCAATATCTTATAAATTTTGCACTTGATCGCTTACGTGCTACAAACGATAGAGTGCACTTACTCTAAATCAATTTAACCCAAAATTGAAACCAAGTTCATACTGTCTCGCCAACAGCCTCCGTCAACAGTCTACCTCTCTCTGCCAACAGTCTTTGTTTACAGCCTCCTTCTACAGTCTCCTTCTACTATCAACAGTCTACCTTCCCTGCAAACAGTCTTCGTCAACTGTCTCGGCCAACAGTCTACTTCACTCTGCCAACCGTCAACAGAGGCTTGATTTTCCGCTAACCGCTGTGGCTCGAGGCTCTCAAAATCATGGCGGTCGTCTTGGAGCGGTGGAGCGTGGAATTAGGTCGCGACGAACTAGGCACCCCTCAGATCTGGAGCGGTGAAGGCGTACAGCGGGTTCGTGGCTTGAACGATGGGGCGGCAATTGTTTCTTGCAGCGGCAGATCCGGTGTGGCATTTGGAAATGGGGACATGGCGATTTGCGGCAGCATTGGCGTGACCGGCGGCGAATCCAACGTTGAAGGCTGTTGTGGTGTGGAACTCTGACAAAGGAAATGGCCGTGGAGAAGTAGCGTCGCTGATGGTGCATCGCGACAGACTCGGCGGCGGTCGGGGTTGGGTGATGAATCTCCGGTGAATGAACTCGCGTTGCCGGCCGTTGACTGGGCTGGTATTGCATCGACGTTGGAATCCGACAGCGACACGCGATGGGGTGATGAACTAGGTGACTATAATGTTTATCAGTGGAAAACAAACTGGTTAATTCCGAGGAAAATTGTGATCAGAAGCAGATTTGAATTGCAGAAAAGTGAGATTGGGGGAGAAATACAACTGTAACCCACTTTTCCTTTTTGAGAGAAAATTAATTAATTTCCTCCAATTCTGACTTGGGAGTTTTAACGTGAGTGTCATTATCAACTACCCATTTTGACTCAATTTCAGCATAACAATTTTATACCTCCATTAATAACTTATGGGCCCATTTGATTTTGGGCTTTAATTTACTAATACTGCTTCAATTTTTTTGAGATTTAAACTCCAACAACCCCATCATGATTCATGAGTTCACTTATTTAATTCACACCTTTGAGCCTTCTCATGATTAATTAACTCCATGAATTTATTTTGCTTCCCATTTAATTTGATTGCTTAGATCAAACATTCCAGAAGCTGAAACTGCAATGCCAGCCTGAATCGGAGAGAGAACACCATGCAGACCATTAACTTCTTGAAATTGTACCTGGATGACATTTATTTATTTGAAAATTTCCCCTTCTTGCTGCATTCGTACTCTAACTCCCTCAATGCCACCCTTTTATTGATAAATTTGGTGTTCATGATCTTTTTCTGTGGAGTGGATGGATATCTATTAGTGAGGAACAACATCGGTCTCGCCACTCTTCCATGAGATAAAATCTCGTCATTCTTCCTTGCGATGGAATCAACGGGCAACATGGGTCTCATCTCTCTCCCTTAAGGTGGCAATTCTGCTTCATTTCCACTCCGTTGGCTGCTTGATGAGGTATAGCGGCTGTCAACAAGATTCCGACAAGGAGAGTAATGTGAAGCATTTGCGAACTTCGGTGGCTCATCGTTGGAAGGTAACTTCATCACTTCACCGCTATAAGATTCGAGATTATTTCAACTCTTCAAGAAGTTAAACATCTTTTACCACTTTACTAATTTGAATTTCTTCATCCAATGTTGCATTCAACCACCGTTTTTTCCTTGTCAACCTTTTGCTTCTCCACTCATTCATGCTCCAATTTAATGTTTGCCTCACAAACTCGATGCGATTAGTCCGAATTATGACTGAACTTAGCAGAGTGCTAAGCTGCCTACGTATCTCTATAAAAAGAATCAAGTCATAACGTAGTTCAAGGGGACATGATTTAATTTGAATGTGGGGATGCCGTGCACAGTTTATATTCATGCGGGCCAGGAGTGACTATTCTTTAACTACTTTAGACAAAGTAGGGTACTTAATGCTTTAACCACTTAAAATACCTGAGTGAGGTGAATTAATAGTTTAACCACATATAATTACCTTTGGTGGGTGTCGTACGCAGTTTATACTCGTGCGGACCAGGAGTTCGTCGTACACAGTTTATACTCATGCGGACCAGGAGTAACATGCAGTTTAGGCTCGTGCGTCATGGAGCGTTGTACTTGTATTTGTTTTACGCGTAATAGCATTTCAAGAATTTTTCATTTATGGGGCCAATGTTCACGCCATCTTCTGAGATCAACTTGTAGGCGCCATTTGTGTAGGCTTCTTTCACAACATGAGGGTCATCCCATTTGGGTAAAAATTTATTTCCAACACGATGAGTGACTACTATAGGCCTTCTCACAGCAAGCACCAAGTCACCAACTTGGAAAGAACGTATCTTCACTTTCTTATTGAACGTTCTAGAAATGCGAGATTGATAACACTCAAGTCTTTGTTGGGCTTCCAACCTCTTTTCATCTAACGCTTCTAACTCTTGAAGACGTAACTTTGCATTTTCTTCTTCGGTGAGGCCTTCATGTATGGCCATTCTCAAAGAGGGAATTTGTTTTTCAAGAGGTACTACAGCTTCAACACCATACATTAAAGAATACGGAGTGACCTGAGTAGGTGTTCTATAAGTGGTAAAGTACGCCCATAAAGCTTCACTGATTCTTTCATGCCAATCCCTTTTTGACTTGGAGACCACTTTCTTCAGTAAACTGCACAAAGTTTTATTGAAGGCTTTGGCAAGACCATTGGCAGCTGTGTTGTACATTGATGACTTCCTTTGCTTGAAATCAAACTTCTCTCACAACTTATCAATCCAACTGTTGCTGAACTGCTTTCCATTATCAGTGATGATGTAGCGCGGAACACCGTATCTATAAATGATATTGATCCGAATGAAATCCGCAATATTTTCTTTCTTCACTTCCCTTAGAGGTATAGCTTTGGCCCACTTTGAAAAGTAATCAGTTGCAGCAAGAATATAGAGATGACCATCAGAAGACTTTGTAAGCAGCCCTAACACATCTAAACCCCAAGCATCAAAAGGCAATGAAGCGACTGTCGGATACAAAGGCTCCGAATGCTGATGAATCAAATTTCTGTGGAATTGTCAAGCTTGACATCTTTGTGCATAATTCATGCAATCTTTTACCATTGTTGGCCAATAGTAGCCCATTCTTTTTATCCTGAAATATAACTTTGGCCCATATTGATGAGCACCACAAATTCCGGAGTGAGCCTCCTCCATCGCTTGAATAGCTTATTCCTTACCCAAGCATCTCAAGAAGATTCCATCAAATGATCTTCTATAAAGTGTACCCTTGAAGTAGATGAATCGAGGTGCCCGACGCCGAATATCAACCCTTTGGCATAGATCGTTAGGCAACTTATCATATTTCAAATAATCCACGAGTGGTTGGCGCCAATCTTCTTCTTCAATTTCGAAAACCTCCACCACATGATTTTCAACTTCTTTATAATCATCATCTTCAAAATTGGTAGTACAACCCAACTTCTACACACCGGTATTTGAATTTGCGTTTCTGACATAACTATAGTTGATGCTAACTTAGCGAGGGCGTCAGCTTGCTTATTCTCTCTTCTAGACAGATGCTTAATGTCAATATCACCGAGATAACCTATAAGTTTCTGAGCATACTTATGGTATGGGAGTAACTCAGGCTTTTTCACTTCGTACACTCCAAGGAGTTGATTTATCACCAATAGTGAATCACCATACACTCTAAGGTGTAGTTGCTTTATATCGAAAGCCATTTTCAAACCAAGTATGAGTGCTTGATACTCAGCCACATTGTTGGAGCAGTTTTTCGTTAAGGAATATGAGAAAGGTATAACTTCACCACTGGATATTACGAACACGACTCCAGCACCAGCTCATTCTCTATGAGATGCTCCATTGAAATATATCTTCCAAGGGGAAGCTATTTCCACAATGAAAGCATCTTCATCGGGGAGTTCATCAGACAGTACCCATTCAGCAGGCATTGGATGATCAGCTAGAAAATATGCAAACACATGTCCTTTTACGGCTTTTAGAGGGACATATACGATCTCAAACTTTTGAAGTTGGAGATACCATCTTGCAAGCCGATCAGAAAGCACTGGCTTTGACATGACAAACTTTAGTGGATTGGCTTTCGAAACCAGACGGACTGTATGAGCTTGAAAGTAATGCTTCAACTTTTGAATCACGAAGATAAAAGATAAGCATATCTTCTCAATGGGTGAATACTTCAACTCGTTTGGAGTCATGGTTCTACTTAGGTAGTATAGAGCTCTTTCTTTACCATCATCATTTTCTTGTGCAAGTAAAGCTCCCACAGAATGCTCTTGAGCAGCTAGATAAAGGATTAAGGGACGTCCCGGTATTGGAGCACCCAACACTGGTGCCTTCATCAAGTATTATTTAATGCTATTGAAAGCATTATTGCAAGCTTCATCCCATTTGAATATGCTGCCTTTCTTCATGAGATGACTAAATGATTGGCATCGGCCAGTCAAATTTGATATGAATCTTCTCAAGTATGCCAACTTTCCTTGGAGACTTTTGAGTTCATGTATGTTCCGAGGCACATGCATCTTCATGATTGTGTCAATCTTTGGTTTCACAATCTCGATTCCTCGTCGGCAAACAATAAATCCAAGAAATTTTCCGGATAAAACTCCAAATGCACACTTGAGTGGATTCAGCTTGAGTTGATGCTCTCTTAATCGCTCGAATACTCGCCTTAAATCACGGAGATGATCTTTCTTTCCTTTGATTTCACCACAATATCATCAAAATAGCACTCGACGATCTTATGAAGCATGTCATCAAATATCTTTTGCATGGCTCGCTGATAAGTGGCACCAACATTCTTCAAGACAAATGGCATGACATTGTAGCAATATATTCCTTTCGGAGTACGAAAAGCTGTCTTCTCTTGATCCTCAGGAGCCAGACTAATTTGATTATAGCCGGATTACCCCCATAATTGAAAGGACCTCATGCCCCATTGTTGTATCAATCATGAGTTCAGCAATTGGCAGTGGAAAGTCATCTTTTGGACATGCCATGTTCAAATCTCGAAAATCAATACATACCCTGAGTTGCCCATTTTTGTTTCTTACCGGCACGATGTTAGAAATCCATGTTGGATATTTGACTTCTCGGATCTTGCCTGTTTCAAGAAGCTTATTAACCTCGTCCTCAATCAAAGAAATTAACTCTGGTCGAAATTGACGTTGCATTTGCTTTACTGGTCGAGCTTCCTTTTTAATGGACAACTAGTGTACTGCGATTTTTGGGTCCAAACCTGGCATTTCTTTATGTGACCATACAAAGAAGTCTCTGAATTCTCACAAAATGCTAATATACTTTTCTTCTTCCTCAACATTTAGCAGAACACTTATGTAGGTAGGACGTGGATCATTTTCATCACCCAAGTTGATTTCTTTCAACTCATCAACAATGGCTTTCAATCCTTCTTCAAATTGTGGATGGGCATCTTCAGCATCTACCTCCTCCATGTGAGAATCGTCAAGAGCAATGATATGGTTGGTAGAAACTACACTTTTTCTGTCATCATCACTATCATCTTTAGTAAAGACGATTGTTTGCATCTTAGCTTTCAACACTCTTCCACATGAGACAGTCAAGATACTTCGCCACTTCATGCGAGAAGGAACTCGACTTCGAAGCTTCTTGAAGGTAGGAGAGTTGACATTATTTTGTCTCCCATACTTGTTCCTTTCACAGGGTCCAAGTCTTTCGAAGACACTTCCAAGCCTTTCGAAAACAGAGACTCTCTTGGTTTTACTATCGCCTTCATCAAATATATCATCCGTGGATGAAGCTTCTCCTTCGGTGATATAATTTGTACTTACTCATCTAATTGAAATGCGGACTGGCTTTTGAGGGATATATCTCAAACCTGGCTTATCATTCTTGAAAGTAGGACCACTATTTTTCAATATTTTCTGAATAGCATTAAGCACATATTTTGGAGGGTTGATGGTCTCTTGATGAACTAGATTTTCTTTTGGTTCATAACCAGCCTTCATAAGGAGTTTGAAAGCTTGCGGACTATATGCCTTGGCTATTTTTGCTTCAAACACTTCACAGTGTTCAGTCTTAGCTCCTTCAACAGGACGTATAAATCCTTTGAGTGGTGGAGAAGAAGGCTTACTAGCATCAATTTTTGTTATAGGTAACGTTAACTCTTCCGAGGTCTCAAGCCCTTTGCCTTTGTTCTCCTTGAGAGTGGCAGATGATGTGCTGCCTTCTTCTTTTATTTGTGTATTACCCCTGTCGTCTTGTGCTGGGGCTTCTTCACGTTTCACTTCCTTTGTACTCTTGAAGAAATATTTAGCATCTGCAAAGTAAGCTTCAGCTTCAATAAACGGCTTGTTGTCGCCAAACATCCTTTTCACCTTGTCACCTTCACTATATTTGAAGCACTGGTGTAATGAAGAAGGAATCACACCATTCTCATGTAGCCATGGCGCCCCAAAAGCATGTTGTACGAAGATTTTGCATCAATAACATGAAAGAGGACTATTGATTTCATCTAATCAATTAGCAAATCAAGAACTATTGTGCCGAGAGTTCTTTGCCCCTCATGGTTGAACCCTTGAATCATCAATCGACTATGATTGAGTTCATCCACCGTTATTTCTAGCTTTTTCAACATTTTCAAGGATAAAATATTCACTGTCGAACCTCCATCAACAAGTACGCGATTCACTCGCATCCCTTTAATATAGCCAGTCACAAATAGTGGTCGATTATAAGATTGCGTACCAACAACATATCTTCATCCGTGAAGGTCGCCTTCATGGAGTAAGCTTTACCCTTAGTTTCAGATTGTTCGCTTACATTATCCTCTTCGTTCACGACATGACAGGAGCCTTCATCATGACTTTCCTTTACATAAGTAAAGTTTGTGGCTGCCTCATCTTCTAACACAGTTTTTCCTTCCTTGGCTAACTGCATGATCGTTTCCTTGAGAATGAAACAATCATGAATTGGATGACCCACCAACCTATGATACTTACAGTATTTTGAAAGGTCAAGAAGTTTATTTTTTATCAAATCATCAAATATGCCAGAAATGTCTGAATTTAGAAATGGGTACTCTTTTTCTTGCATCTCCTTCAGAGTTAATCTTCTTTGCCCCCATTTTTGGGCAATTTGCTTCCCTTTATTTTTCTTATCATCTTCATTCTTTCGGATTTTGACCGTCATGGTATTTGTGGCCATCGTTTTTTTGTTGGAATTTCTAGCATAGGGCTTGCCCCCCTTTTTTGAAATCTTGTTTATCTTTGGATATGTAGGAGTCTAACATTGGTGAATGTTTGATTCCACTAGCAGCCATGCTTAACTCCATGTCATGGGCCCTAGTAGCCGACTCTTCGAAAGTCTTAGGTTGAATTCCTTTAAGTATATAAAGGAGATTCCATTCCATCCCTTGGATACACATCTCAATAGCGGACTCTTCAGATAATCGGTCCTTGCAGTTTAAACTCAAATTCCTCCATCGATTGATATAATCAATCACAGGCTTTTCCTTTAATTGACGAGTATTAGTTAGCTCAGTCATGCTAACGATTCTCCTTGTGCTATAGAAACGGTTAAGGAACTCATGCTCCATTTGTGCCCAACTATCAATGGATTCAGCTTGCAAGTCGATATACCAATCAAAAGCATTTCCTTTGAGAGAGCGAACAAACTGCCTCACCATATGGTCTCCATAATTACCAGCGTCATGACAAGTCTCAATGAAGTGTGCTATGTGCTGCCTCGGGTTTCCCTTGCCATCAAATTGTTGGAACTTGGGAGGTTGGTAGCCAGCTGACAACTTCAAATTGTCCACTCTTTTCGTGAATGACTTGACATAAGTAACTGTGGGCTTGAAATTCTCTTCAAACCTTTCTTTTATTGTTCCAAGTATAATATCCTTCAATTGATCAACTTGGAGCATTCCATCAGCTGAAAGCTGCAATGCTCCTTGAGTTTTCTCCTTTTCAATAGTTTGGCGTCTTGTGATCTCTTCCACCTCACTATCGTCCATGACTCCTTTTCCGTTTGCATGGCTAGTCTCCGCGATGTCTCTTTTTTCCATCAATTGGGAGATTTTCGAATCTTGAGCTTTTATGTGTTTTGTGAGCCCTACGATAACTTTCATCATACTTGCTAACTGCTCTTCAATAGTTGAGGCGCCTTCCATCATTATTGGAGCTGCAACTGAGTCAGATGAAGAGCTTGAAGATGCGGAATCTTTATCACTATCCTCTTTCATAGGTAGTTATTTTCTTGAAGCCTCCTCAATCGAAGGGTTGGATCCAGATAAGGCTTCCGACCGAGCTTTTTGTGACATACTCCTCGTAACAACAACATATTCATTTAATGACTCTGAGAGTTTAGAAGCAGCAGCCCTTCTTACAGTAATCTTGACAGAAGTCATTTTATATCTTCGAGCTTGTAGAGAGAAGAGATGAGAGATAGAGACAGTCCCACTGGGCGTGCCAAAATTTATAACAACAAATTTTGTATTTATAATAAAATAAACACAAAAAAGTGTACAAAGATAATCCAAATAGATTTAATTAAAAAGATAATGTAAGCGAGTTATAAATCTCTAATCAATCCTCTAATTCTTCTCTCGAACTAATTTGGTCTTGACTTTGACTTGTTGATTTGACTTTGACTGGAATGTATATGCTGACTATGTTGACAACGTGTGTGTTGAGCCGGATCTTCAAATGAAGCTTGTTCGAGCTCGGATGTGTAGTCTTGACGTTAATCCGGAGGGGTCGAGCCTTTGTTCGGATTGAATGTTGACTTGAAGAGCTTTCCATGGAGAAAGTCATTGGATGGAAGAACGCCGAATCGGAGGAGCTTGACATCATAATCTCGGATCGGAGGCGATTGGTTAGATGAATGCCGGATCGGAGGCGATTGACACCTTAATCTCGGATCGGAGGCGGCTGGTTGGATGAACACCAGATTGGAGGGGCTTGGCACCTAATCTCGGATCGGAGGCTGTTAGCTGGATGAACGCCGGATCAGAGGGGCTTGGCACCTTAATCTCGGATCGGAGACTGTTGGCTGGATGAACGCCGGATCAGAGGGGCATGGCACCTTAATCTCGGATCGGAGGCGGCTGGTTGGATGAACGTCGAATCGGAGGCTGCTGGCTGGATGAACGCCGAATCAGAGGCTGTTCTTGACTTGAAGATCTTGAAGGAAGGCTGTTGCTCGTGTTCTTCGGATTTCTTCATGTGTCTGAGTGTGTCTGGAATGAATGGAGGAGAGCTCCTTATATAGGTGAAGGATGGGTATGCCCCATAAATAACTCGCATTCTGATTAGTCCAAGGCTGATTTGACCTGATTCTGCGGGCTTAGGTCTTTCCATAAATAACATAGTTTGATTGATCCTTGCTTAATTTGACCTGATTCTGGAACCTTCTAGGCTTTTTTTTGACTTGGGAGTCAAGCTTTACTTAATTTAAACCCCCTTTTAATTTGTTGAGTTTTAAATTAATTATCAATTATTTATTAATCTATTTTAGGAATTAATTTATTAAATTCGTAAAATAAATAAATTAAAATTGATATTTAATCAATAAAATTCACGTGTCGCAATTTGATTGGACCGTGAATTTTAATTGCTTACATATAATTTTTTATTCTTATTGTGGAACATTAGTATACATGTACATGCACAATAACATGCTTAGTATATGTTGAGGTGAGATAAAAAGTGGGGTAAATATCAAAATTGGTCTTATAAGTATGACATTTTCTAACTTCAGTCATTTTTCTATTGCATTTTTCACTTTTGACCTTCTGTTGTCTGATTTTAGTCATTTTGGTTCAAATTTAGTTTTTTTTTCTGCTGGAAATTTAAAAAACTCGTCGGAAAATTATTTGTGAGTTGCACACGCTCAAAATTGTTCCTGTAAGTATGAACTATTCCAACTTCAGTTTTTTTTATTGCAATTTTCACTTTTGGTCCTCTATTATCCGATTTTAGTCATTTTTTGTTCAAATTTAATCCTATTTCGCTGAAAATTTAAAAAACTCGTCGAATTAATCATGCGTGAGATGCACCTTAAATTCACACATGTACTACAAGTGGAATTAATCATGCGTGAGATGCACCTTAAATTCACACATGTACTACAAGTGGAACACAGTAGATATTAATTTTCAACTAAGATTTACATTTAATTTCCACCTAATTTCTTACTTTAATAGGATCATATTTTATTCCTAATCTTACAATTTTCAAAAGACAATATTAGTTACACTTAATTTCTTATATGATCTAATGTATTTTTTTTGGTCCGTCCTGTATATTATGCTTAATTTTAAAAATAATATTATTGTGTAATATTATAATATTATAAACACATTCACCATACTACAAAATATTATTTATTTTTTAAACTTTATTATTCAAACACGATAACTTTATTTATTTTTGTTATTAAATTACAAAAAAATGCATTTATCTTACGTACATTAAGAAAATTGTATCTTTCTTAATTTCTCGTACATAAAAGAAATACCTGAGAGGGTAGTATAATTTATCATCATCAACACCCAAACGTTATATTGGGTTTTGATGTTATAATAATAATAATAACCATAATAATAATAATAATAATAATATTAAACTATTCATAATTATTTTTTTATAAGAAAAATAATAATAATAATAATATTAAACTATTCATAATTATTTTTTTATAAGAAAAGGTTCATATGTGATGTCAACACTTAATTATCCTTGTATTAATAATGTATAGATGAAATAAATCGTCATATGTGATATCCGACGAGTTTTATAAATTTTCGATGAAATATGATTAAATTTGGACAAAAAATAACTATAATAGGATAACAGAGAACCAATAGTGAAAATTGCAATAAAAAAATGACTGAAGTTGGAACAGTCCATACTTACAGGACCAATTTTGAGCGCGTGCAACTCATGCATAATTTTTCGATGAGTTATTTAAATTTTCGGCGAAAAAGGACTAAATTTGAACCAAAATTACTAAAATCGAACAATAAATAACCAAAAGTGAGAAATGCAATTAAAAAAAAGATTAAAATTGAAAAATATCATATTTACAGGATTAATTTTAATATTTACTCAAAAAGTGTAAGAACGAGAAATTTGTATAAGAGTCTATAAGGTACTCCCTCCGTCCC
This sequence comes from Pogostemon cablin, assembly GCA_023678885.1. Taxonomy (NCBI): domain Eukaryota; kingdom Viridiplantae; phylum Streptophyta; class Magnoliopsida; order Lamiales; family Lamiaceae; genus Pogostemon; species Pogostemon cablin. The sequence continues at coordinate 11,247,896 of CM042960.1, forward strand.
ATAATAATTGACATATTTTTTTGACACGGAGATTAAGGACTAAAATAATTTAATGTGGAGTGAAGTGAGAGAAATAATATTTAATGTGTAGTTGGTAGTTGTATTAGTGATGAGTGTGATGTGTATATGAGCCCATATAAATAAATAAATTATTTTTGTATGAGTCTCATATTCTTAAAAAGGAAATATGTCAATTTCTGTGGGAGTGTCAATATTTTTGGAAGGGAGGGAGTGTAAATAAATATTGTGATCCTCGATTCGAGGGTGTCTTGGGCAATAGCTTGTTCGAGTAGATGTGCATCTAATCTGATTTGATGTTAATATTTTAAGATTAATGCATGTTAATATTAAATCATCATGTCAAATGTAAAGTCAATATATCAATATTCTAAGCTTGTTTATGGCTGATATCTAATTGTATTCACCTCAAAATTATCGAAACAATAAAAGATTTTCTCCTCTAGGAATTTCATCTTCAAACCAGTAAATCCTCTCAAATTTAATTTTTTTTCTTCTATCCCATTATGTGGTTTAATGTGTAGTCTTTCTTGTTTTTTTTTTTCCAAAATCCCAAAACAATTCTTATATCTCAATTCTTAATAAAGAATAATAATTTTATTAAATAATATGAATACATTAAAAATAAAATATACTCCATCCGTCCCAAAAGTAGATATTTGTTTTTTGCACGTGGATTAAGGAATATTATTATTTAAGGTGTAGTTGGTAGTTGTATTAGTGGGGTGTATGAATCCCATAAATTTATTGTATTAGTGATGTGTGTGGGTCTCATGTGTTTAAAAAGGAAAATGTGGATCTTTGGTGCAAACTCCCAAAATGACAAAATGTGGACCTTTCGGGCGGACGGATGGAGTATTACCTTATACTAATACTTTAAAACTTTTATAAAAATAAATTTTACAGTGTTACTCATAATAATACCCACTCCGTCCGTCGGAAAAGTATTTATTTTGCTATTTTGGATTTTCGTATCAAATGTATACATTTTCTTTTTTAAACACATAGGATCCACACACATCACTCTATTACAACTATCTACTACACATTAAATAATACTCACTCCGTCCCATAATAACTGTGTTACTTTCCGTTTTTGTCCGTCCCACAATAACTGTCACACCCAAAAAAATAGAAATTTCACATCAATCAACAACCTCAAAAGTTATCTTAATTTCAAAAATATCACTCCCACCTAACACACACAACATACTTTATAATTTATTTATTACTTAAAAATACCACAATACCCCTAAAAAGTCAATAAATTGGTCAAAAATATATTTTCTTAAACTCTGTGTCTACAATAACTACAACAACAATTATGTAACGAAGGGAGTAATACTTCTAAACTCACGTGAAAAAATAAATATATAGTTACTGGGGCGATGGTTGGACCACGGGGCCGGGGGGAGTACTTTAAAAATAAAATATACTCCGTATTGTATTTGGCTTACGCACAATAAGGTACAGGTACTAATAATATTTCGCTTAAATGGAAAAAAAAATGAAAAAGAGGGAAAAAGTATATAAACATTGTGATAAAATATTTTTCAGGCACTGCGCCTCTTCTCCGTTGGGACATTCTCCTGAAAAGTCAATCCCTCGCTTTTCCTATAATTTCAACGGAGAAGAACTCAAATTTTAGGTAATCTAATCCATTTCACAACTGCAATTCCATTTTCTGCAATTACACTCCTACGATTCGACGAAAGCTATCTTCAATTTCATCAGTTTCTTCGTGGTGAGAATTATCCTCTTATGCTAGGTCATTTGATCTCTTGTTTTAATACAATTTCTTTGTTTACTGAAACTTGCTATGACTTATTTGCAGTTGATTTCTGAATTTTCTTTGTAAGATCTCCCCTCTATTTTGCCTTTGGGGGTTTGGGTTTGATTAATTTTTTCCCCCTGTTTTGATTTTCTTGTGGGAAGGTCTAAATCTTGCTTGTATTTCATTATTTGGGATCAATCAGTTTTCAGAGGCTTCCTTCTTTACTTTTTGTATTTGGATAAGATAACTTCTTTTTCAGTTTATTCATTATTCGCCTCATCTGCAATTCTGGGCTTCATCTTCTGTTTTATTATTGTACCCTATTCTGCTCCTTTTGGCTTGAAGTGAATTTATTCATGCTGCTAAATTAAAACCATTAATTCTTCCATAGCTTATGTCTGTTATTTTTCTGCACCGATTGCTTACTTTTTTCTTTTTTGTTCTTTCTTTTACGGATTTTTGGTCTTCATAGATATGCAGAACCAACTTGTTTGCAGTGGGTGTAGGACTGTGCTCCTATACCCCAGAGGAGCTTCTAATGTTTGCTGTGCAATATGCAACATGGTGACTGCTGTTCCCCCACCTGGTAATTCTTGAAACAAATCTTTCTTTGTCATGTTCCATTTTTTTGTATCTAAGTAAATTGCAACTATCTAAAATTTTGGTGACCTATATGTATATCGAACTGTGAGAAATTTAAATAAACCATCCCATGGAAACATTATGATTTTGTCGCAGTCTTCCTCAGATCTTGGTGCATTGTATTGTCTATTCAGTTTATTTAGTTTGACTACATTCATGCAATATGTGGTGCACAAAAGGAATGGGATGGAATAAAAGAAGGTTGGGTGGATCAAAGAAGGTGAAATTCCAATACAATAGGGTCAATGTTTTGTGGATGAATGGACATTTTGGCTATGGCAATTCCACTCACATCAGAACCATACCCTACTTATAAAGATGGATTTCTGTATCTTCAGTGTTGGTTGGACTTCTGTACATGAATCCTGATGTGGTATACCTATTTGCTTGTTTTCAATACGTCGCACCTCTTCTGGCTACCAGTTAGTTTGTTCAGCTCATAGAGTTAGGTTAGTATCTTGCTTAGTAAGAATGTCTATTGATATCGTATTGGGAACTAGCATAGGAATTGTACTAGCCTTCCATTGAGGGACTTTGAGTACAAATCTCGACCAAGTGGTTTTGTTCCTTTAACAGTTAATTATGACTCAAGCGAAGTGTGGGTTATACAATTTCCCTTTGTTGGTGTCTAATCTCTGTTCTTCTTTAGCTGGTTGTAAAATTAAAAGAAGTTGTATTGCTGTATGCAGGGATGGAGATGGCTCAATTGGTATGTGGAGGCTGCCGCACGCTACTTATGCATGCTCGAGGGGCTACCTCTGTACGATGCTCCTGCTGCCACACAGTTAACCTTGTTCCAGGTATTTATTTGATGTATCATAATTGAGTTATATAATGCCTCGGCCTTCTGTCAAATTATTATCGGCTAGATTTGTCTTTCCCCAAATTTTTAGCATTTTTATCTGAGTATTACTGAATGGTGATATTACATCAGGAGCAGCACCAGCTCCAGCACCTAATAATGTCGCTCATGTGAACTGTGGCAACTGTCATATGATGCTGATGTATCCAGCTGGAGCTCCATCAGTTAAATGTGCAATTTGCCATTTCATCACAAATGTTAATGTTAGTACTGTTCTTTTTATTTGTTGGCCTATGTGGTTACTTTCTCCCTCTCATGTTCCTGCTGTAGAAAAATTATGGCCAATGAGACTCATTGAACCATATTTGTGCTCTTGCCATTTGTCAAAGGCTTATTGTCTTCGTAGGAATGATGTTTCCATCTATTTCTTAAGTAGAGATCCATCCTTTTATTTTCGTTGTAGGACTAATTACTAGATAACCGAGAGAATATACAAGAACTGAAGATTCCATGATATATGACTTAATGTGGTCAACTCTTTGCTGATGAATTTCTGACTAATTAGCCAAAAAAATAGAATGATGGAAAAAAGATAAATAAAAAAGAAAGATCTGAAGCACTTCTGGGGAGTTATGAATCCCTTTTTCTTTCTCCACTTCCATACTTATCACTGTGACACTGGGTAGATACACAAATCACTATCTGTTTTTACATCATTCATAAATATTCTCCTTCCTATGCAGACTGGTGAACCAAGGGTACCCATTCCAGCACATAGACCCAGAGGGAGCCCTACATCTACTTCCTCGGTTAGTTTCCTATGTACTTACCTAGTCAGAAAGATCTGAGTAGAGTTGGTTTGTATTTTTCTCTATTAGAGGAAAAAAGGCTCAAACTATCTACACCTATAAATTATAATCTTAATATCTTAAAATGGTTGAATTTTGTTTTAAAATGAATTAGTCAATTTCACAAATCGAGTTGAACTTCCTGATTTGCTTCAGGCAACCTCCCACTCGCATAATCAAACAGTTGTCGTGCAGAATCCCATGACTGTTGATGAAAGTGGCAAGTTGGTGAGTTGCTCTTACTCGTTGCCATTTTCCCCTAACCTCTTTACGTATTACTTGAGTACTTGTTACTCTGCTTGTGCACAGAAGAGTGACTGGTGTGGTTTTTTGCGCAGGTGAACAATGTTGTAGTTGGCGTTACAACATAGGAATGCAATAAAATCCATAATTGGTTCTGGTATTCTGTTGTCAATCACTTTTTCTTATCCTTGTATGCTTCGAGGGCATAGAGATGTATTGTGAATATATGCTGTAATGATTATGTTTGCATATCTAAATTGTTTGTAAAGGACCAGAAAAAAATATTGGCTCCTTTTGTATTATATGGATTTATTTTATCCATTTATTTGCAGTTAAACCACTGAAGAGCTATAACTTGATAAATCCTTGTGTATAACAGTTCAATTGAATCTCTAACTCATCAACCATTTCTCATTTTGCTTTCAATGAATTGATTACTTCTAAGACGATCTCACAAGTGAGTGTATATTTGAACTTTTGGTACGATTATGCAACCAAACACGTAGTAGGCCAATACTTTGAATGCCCTGAATTCATCATTTTCGATGATCAAAGCGTGCGCTGTGGTTATTGTGTTGTCGTTTTATATGTTAAACCGAGGATTCTTCTATTGCTCAGGGACATATATGAAGTCATTTTACACATTGAGCATGTGTTGATGGTGTGGAAGTGGTAGATAGGCACATTTGCTACTCATACTAGCTTTACTTCAGTGTTGAAAGTCATACCTGCATATATGCAATTTGATTCCTCAGAAATGTATAAATTAAGTGTATTGAGAAGTTTAAAGGTTGAAGTTTACCATAAATCAATTGTCATATTTGTTATTTTCCAATCAAGATTCACCTATATACATCCACTCTCTCTCTCTCTCTCTCTACACTTCATCTCATGATTCATTTTCCCAACAAACTAACCAAAAACTAATCAATTTTTAAATCCAATCCTCTCTATATATACACATGAATATCAATCTACTTTCTTTCCCTCATAACATACCATTTTTCATTGACCACCACCACCACCACGATTGTAATGGCTTCTGAAGGAGGAGACAAGCCGGAGATCCACCAGAACAAATCACCGGTGACGAGATCAAAGGTGGATCTAGTGATCCTATTGTTGAGATTGGTGGCCTTTTTAGCAACAGTTGCAGCAACCCTGGTGATGGCACTTAACAAAGAAACAAGAACAATAGTGGTGGCTACCATTGGAAGTGTGCCTATTCAAGTCACTCTCACTGCCAAGTTTCAACACACTCCAGCATTTGTGTAGGATTAATTAACACTCTATTAATTTTGTTTAGTATAAATAAAATATTCATGATGAAATTAATTAGTTGATTTATTTATCATTCAGGTTCTTCGTGATAGCTAATGCGAATGCTAGTGTCCATAATTTGCTGATGATGATTCTTGGATTTGTGGGAACTAAGTTTCATCTTCTCCCCTTGGCTATTCCAATTCTTGACTTGGTAAGTTCACACACAAACGTGCATGTGGGTTCGTCTCACGAAATGATTATGTGAAATGAATTACTACCTTCTATTAAAAATATTACTACTTATCTTTCCTATGAATTGTTAATAAGACAACTCAATCAGAAGAATATCATTTTATTATAAAAACATAACTTTTAATTAGTTTCTGGCAAGAGATGCTCATTAAATATTTTTAAAAATTCTATCAACTTAATTTTTTAAAAAATTTTCTCACATTAAAAAAAATGTTTACTTTGCTTATATATTTTAATTGATTTAGTCTTGTCCTGTTAACTGATTTACAATGTAACATAGGATATAATAAAATTGAAAGAAGATCATATGTTTTCACCGTATCTGGATTACACAAGTATTTGCCTGAGTATTGTTTTTACTTAAAAAAAATTAAATTAATTTTATGTTGATATAAGGTGAACGTGGCAATTCTTTCCGGCGGCGCAAGCGCGGCGGCGTTCATGGGGCAACTGGGGCGGGATGGGAATTCGCATGCGAGGTGGAACAAAATCTGCGACAAATTCGACAGCTACTGCGACCGCAGCGGCGGCGCCATGGCGGCGTCTTTCGTCGGAGTAATGGTGATGGTCACCATCTGCTCCGTCTCCATCATCAGGCTTCGCAATTATTACACCAACAAACTTGACCATAACTCTTCTGTTGTTCCTTAATTAAATATCTTATTTTATATAAATGAACACTATATATGTTTTTCATTTTATTTTACAATATACACTATCTGAATTATCTTATTTTATGTAAATATGTTTTTTAATTTTATATTGGAAAATTCGTGATCTTAATGATTCTGTAATGTGGAGTTTGATCCTTTCAATCGAGGTTATATATTAAAAAAAAAAAGTGATTTGTGCTCACCACTTATAGTGTAGTTGTTTTTTAACTCCATAATTTTTTTTATTATTTTTTCATAATACATAATTAATACTATTTTATTATATTTTTGTTGAATCATTATGATAATACTACTCCTATATTACTTTTGTATTGTACATGCATATTATTCTGCGAAGATATATATTAGTCTCACAGAGTATCAACAAACATTAATATTGTTACGTAGAATATATTGTTACGTAGAATATTAATAATTGTTCTGCAAAATTCACATTTGGAAATATAATACTCCTGGTCCTGCGTTAACGCCAATATTTTAATACGGCTGTGGAATATAATATTTAATGTGTAGTGAATAGTTGTATTAGTGTTATGTGTGAGCCTTATGAATAATTAATTAATTATTTTGTATGAGTTTTACTTGACAAAAAAAATATAAACCTTAACTTACAACAAATTAAAAAGAAAAATATAAACCTTAACGCGAGACGAAACGAGTAATTTAAATTTGAGTTGAGATTCCAATCAATTCAATTAGGGTGCACCTCTTAACAGCTAGATTAATTATTAATTCAATCTCTATTATTAAATAAAATAAAATAATTATTTTAAAAAAAATTTACCTAATCATAAATTTGGGGTGCATCGATGCAGTACTAGGTGCACCCAAAATCACTCTAAATTTAAGTAGGATCGAATTTAATTGCACATTTTAGAACAATGCACATATATATTAGAAATTAAAATGACTTTTAAAATTATTAATTGATGCGGTGTTTCATTTTATTAGAAGTTAAAGATAAGCACAAGATGAATAAATGCATTATATATTTGAAATTAAAATAACTTTTAAAATTATTAATTGATGTGATATTTTATTTTATTAGATGATAAAGATAAAGACAAGATGATAAAAATAGACAGGAGATGGATTTGGATTTCTTTGATGGTGATCGCCCTATTTTCATTTGCTTCCGTCAATAAACAGCTTAAAGAGTTTTTCTTTATCACAAACTAAATAGTAATAATAAACCTAATACTTAATTATCATGTAATTCACACTCAAATGCTGATTTTTGTAATCCATTTCGGTACGACACTGCACATCTTTAATTCCTTATAATTGGAGTTGTAAGGAATTCTGGTAGTTCATGAGTTCCTCTATTATTATATATTCAAAGTTCATTTATGACATTAAAGAATTTTTTTTTGGGACTGCTCTGCCAATTCCTAATAGCTATTATTGTTGAAATCTCCGATTCAATTGCTATTTTTTTATGATCTCTCAAACTAGCTCGTGAGACAGTGATGATTCTTATTTTTTGTTTGATTTATAATTCGAAATCCACACATTTCTTAGCAAGGCAACTCGGATTGGGTTGTGATTTACCACAAACAAACGGTGTTTGCAGTCATGACGTGAATTTTTCTTTCTTTTTGCCCAATTCCCATTTCAAATCTAAGCATCCTGAAGATGATTAAAAAAGCATTTTACTGTAATTGGGCGTATTAGGGTGGGATGTTGGGTGTACATAGTAATTTGGGTGGATGTGTATTTGGTGTATATTTGAGGATAAGGTTAAAATTGTATTTTCAATTTTTTTTAAAAAGATTTTGGGTGTCATTAGTAAAGTAGTAATCTTTGTAATACGAATACGAATATAAAGTAGTAATCTTTATAATAAATTTTGTAATACGAATATAAAGTAGTCATCTTTATAATAAAAAATAATATTTAATTAATAAAAAGTGATAATGATATTATAATATTTCATGATCAATTATAATATAAATAAAAAATGACATTTAAAAAAAATTAATAATATTTTTAATAAAAAATAATAACTAAGTGAAATTATTTAAGTGGTTTCATATAAATTTGTCATATCCTATAAAAACTTAAACTATATAATCTTTCTAATGACATCAATAGGAAAATTAAGTTTAACCAAATATTCCTAAAGAGATCATTATGCTTAAATAAAAAACACTTTTGGAAACAATATAAAACGAGTTTATGTGAAAAGGAGGAATTTTAATCTCTAATCACTCTCTAATCCAACCAATAAGATTAGAAGAAGGGGGGACAAATAAAATGATTAGAGAATCTAAATTGTTGAAAGCAATGTAGTTTACTATTATTTTGTACTTTGTTTGGCAAAGAAGCCAAACAGCACTCAACAACATTGGGACAACCCCTGAGTGACACTGCCCCTAGATTTCTATTCCTTGTTCCCCAAAACCATCTTTATCAATTAGATTCCCCCATTGGGGTTCTTGATTTCAGTTAAAAGTTAAGAACAACTCTTAACACCAAGTGGGGTGGGGTGGGGTGGGGGGTGGTTTACCTCCCGGTTTTTTCTCTTACAGATCCAGTTTCCTCGTTTTAGTAGAAACTCATATATACTATCCCTCCTAAGCAACCTTTTTTTTCTTCTAATTAATATATTAAAGATTATATATTTTTTTTTTGCCTTAAATTCAATTTTCCTATTTATAAGATTATTATTTATTTAGGAGGTGGTATTGTGTAGCTGTCATTGAGGTAACCGTGGTTTTCACCTTTTGCATCTTAGTTTCTATACTCGTCAGCATTACATGAATTAAGTGATTAATATTCATAACAAATTGTTTTGTTTTGCCGTCAATAAATAAATAGAAGGTTTTTATTTAGTTTTCCCCCTTTTTACTTGGTCTAAAATTTTAATCTTTTCTGCTGGTTCTGATTTCTTTGACCCCCACCCCCACCCCCACCCCCCGTGTTTGCAGTAAAGAATTTATCATACTCCAATTTCTTGGAAATTGTCTTTAATTTGGAGGGTTTTTGTTGAACAATCGTAATCAGAACTTTGCTATGTTTTGTGATGCTGATGCAAGATTTCTTGGAAATTCTTGGGGGCATTCAATAGGGTTTGATTTATTACAACATTTTAGGTTCAAATTCTGCAATTACAATTACAGTTTGCTTCTGAATTTCAGATTGCATTCTAAGTGTTTGTGAATTTTACCCCTGCATTGATTTATTATAAAATCTCAGCATTCTCTGTTATTTTTTCTCAATTCCTCGTTTAAATTCCCCTATTTTTCTGCCCTAGGTTTAGTTCTGATTCCTTCTTGATGAATTTGTGTTTTGTCCTTTTCTTATCTCAATATGTTCAGATCTGAAACTCCCCCTTCATAGCAATTCAGTCTTACATTAAATATCATTTGTTATATCCAGTGATTGATTAATTTGTCATTATAAATTGTAGAAATTGATTGTGAATTTGTTCGTATGGTGTAATACTCTGTAGAATTTCTGGAAAATTTTGATTCTTGGTAATGTGCAAAGAAGCTTCTAGATTCAAGACTTTTATTTGTAGACTTTTTCATGCTAATGGTTGTTTAATTGGTTGTTATTTTATAAGATAAGATTATCAAACATAATAGCAAATATTTGGACGGTTGTTTTCTAATGATTTCAATTTGTTATCAGGATCTCTGCTGATTGAGAACAGCTGTAACCGCCGATCAGCTTCGCCTCGTTTTCTACTAATCATGAAACTGAAGGTTCGCATGATTAAGTAAATATGCTGAATTCTTTACAGCCGTTTATTTCTTTTATGTTTATACATTGTCTTATTGTCTGGATAGCTCGTTTCATCAGCAAGATCTGTTTATAAACCTCGAGTTATACGAATCTAGGTTGCTTAAGTACTCATATCCATCAATATCATTATTATCTTGTTTGAAGTTCTAATTTTTTAATTTGTTTTATTTAACTTTCTGCATGAGTTCAATTAGAGCTGAGATTACATGTACAAACGCATGACTAGTGTTGTAAGTAATAAATTAAAGTTAGATTTGCCGTAAATGCAGCGATATACGAGTGATCTTATGGCAATCTTGTCAGGATTTCCTCGAAATAGAGTACTTCCAGTTTTAAATGAAAATCCTTGACAATTGGAAAGCATGCAACTCATTTATCATATTACAATCCTGTATTCTCCATGGATTTAAGAAATATTTATTTATTAGTATCATCTAATACGTGGCGTGGCGTTTGTGGCTATATTAAGGCGAGTACACTTGACTTCATTTTGTTACACGAAAGATTTTAAAATAGTTCTGCTTCAGGATCATGCCTCCAGAAGTGCCCAGAAAAGCGACGACAGCCATGAGAGTCCAGGCAGTCCACGGCACCGGAAGGTGCGTATGATATGCTATTTTGTTGGCATATCTTAAAATTGGAATTATCATTTAATAAGTTTCTTTTGTCCGAAAACTAGTTATGGAACTTTTGGTGATATACATTCCCTAATGATGTACTATTGAACGGCTAATTCTTTACTCTTCCGTTAGTTTTGGTTTTATCTTGTGATCATTTCAGTTTAATCACTTTTTTTACTTGGAAGGAGGGGAGGCATAAATAATATTTTCGGATTTGAAATATAGGCAAACACCATCCGAAGATTATCAGACCCTTGCTTTGCTACTTCGTTTCTTTCTTTCTAACTTCTTTCCTTTTTCTCACGTATATGTTGTATCAGGTAACAGCGAGATGGGTTCCTGATGAAGCATGTAGGCCCTTAGTTGATGATGCTCCAGTCTTCCATCCAACTGAGGAGGTACGATTTTCACTTTAAAACGGAGAATTTTGATATCCTTGCATTTAATCAGAGATGAATACGTGTTGATGGAAAATTCTACTTTAGGAGTTCCGAGACACTCTTGGTTATATAGCCAGCATACGATCCACAGCAGAAGCTTACGGCATTTGTAAGATTGTTCCGCCGCCTTCTTGGAAGCCGCCATGTCCACTGAAAGAAAAGGAAGTTTGGGAAAATGCTAGATTTTCTACTCGGATTCAACAAGTGGACCTACTTCAAAACAGGGAACCAATGAGGAAGAAATCAAGCCGAAAGAGAAAAAGGCGGAGGCAATTTAATTCAAGGCCAAGGAGACGAGCTCGTGCTGAAAGTTCAGAATCTAATGCAGCTGGTGACAGCGAAGACAAGTTTGGTTTTCAGTCCGGATCTGACTTTACACTTGAGGATTTTCAAAGATTTGATCTTGAATTTAAAGAATCGTACTTTGGATTAAAGGACAAAAGGCAAGAAAGTTTGGTTGGGAATGGACTAGATTATACGTCACTGCCATCAATTGAAGAGATTGAAGGGGAGTACTGGAGGATAATCGAGCAGCCTACGGATGAGGTTGAGGTGAGACGACAGGAGATTTTAATGAAAAATTTCCTGTATGGTATTCATACAATAATGTACTGTAAATAAATTCTGCTTTATATGTGGATTTTTAGGTATACTATGGTGCTGATTTGGAAACCGGAATGCTGGGGAGTGGTTTTCCTAAAAAATCATCATTAAACTCTAATGTAGGACAATACATGACATCAGGCTGGAATTTGAACAATTTATCGCGTCTCCCCGGTTCTATTTTGAGTTTTGAAGAGTGTAACATCTCGGGGGTAGTTGTGCCATGGCTCTATGTAGGGATGTGCTTCTCTTCGTTTTGCTGGGTAAGTTTAATGTATCTACTTTTATTCAGGCTGTGTATTTATGAATTAGTGTTTCTTTTGATCTTGGATCCGAAGCATGAAGTTTTAATGAGTTCTCATGTTTTCTAAAGCACGTTGAAGACCACCATCTCTATTCGTTGAACTATATGCACTGGGGCGATCCAAAAGTTTGGTATGGAGTTCCTGGAAACCAAGCTTCTTCATTGGAGAATGCGATGAGGAAACACTTGCCGGATCTATTTGATGAAATACCCGATCTACTAAATGATTTGGTATGTTATGTTCTATAAAAGTTTAATGAATTCTATTCTGTGAGAGATTCATTCCTTCGTTAAATAGACATAAATTCAATACATATTTGTTCTTTATTATGGACTATTTATGACAGGTTACTCAACTATCACCATCAGTTCTAAAATCAGAAGGTGTATCAGTGCATCGTGTTGTTCAGAATTCTGGAGAGTTCGTTCTTACCTTCCCAAGGGCTTACCACGCTGGATTCAACAGCGGGTTTAATTGTGCTGAGGCAGTAAATGTGGCCCCAGTTGATTGGCTGAAGCATGGACAAAATTCAGTCGAGCTGTATAGCGTACAGGTTCGCAAGACTTCAATATCACATGATAAGTTGCTTTTGACTGCAGCCAAGGAGGCTGTTCGTGAGCTTTGTGAAATAAACGCTCATAAAAGAGAAACTCCCGAAAGTTTGAGATGGAAAAGCTTCTGTGGAAAGGACGGGTTGCTCACTCAAGCGATTAAGGTATTTATTCATGTATATCCATGCATGTATACTTACACCTATATGTTTATATTTTGTGTAGTGGTGTGTTATTCTTTTCGACCTAGATGCATCAACCTTAAAATACATTCTCTTAAAAAAGCATAGGTGTATATTTTTATTTTATTTTTTAGTTACACATAAACTACATTCATCATCGTCTTGTCTTTATTCTTGAATTTCAGACGAGATGTTTTCTAGAGGAGAAACGAATCGAGCATCTCCCAGGAATCCTGCGTTTTCAGAAGATGGAAAAAGATTTCGACCTAAATACAGAGAGGGAATGCTTTTCTTGCTTTTACGACTTACACCTCGCTGCCGCTAGTTGCAAGTGCTCACCGGATAAGTTTTCATGTCTTAAACATGCAAAAATACTCTGCGTCTGCAATCCAGACAACAAATTTGTGCTACTTCGTTACACCATGGACGAGTTAAACACGTTGGTTAAAGCATTGGGAGAGTGCCCGGATGCTCTTCGAAATTGGGCGTCCAAGGAGCAAGATGGTATGTTAGATTTAAACGATCCAGGCCATGATACCCTCCCCGATCATGGGAAATTGTTCGGTGTAGATCTCTTACCTTCGAATGATCCACCAAATGGGAGAATTAAAGAGTCAGTAAATGATGTTCCTGATTCTGAACTACGGCCCATCTTTTGCGTTGAACCCGTAAATTTTGGGTCCCTCGTTTCTAGCAAGCTATGGTGCAACAAGAATGCCATATTCCCCAAAGGTCTGTATGATTTTATACTAAACAAGAGATTCTTTGACGAAATTTTGTTAATATGGTTGTATCATTTTGACAGGATATAAGAGCCGCGTTAAGTATTTTAACGTCTGCAATCCGTTCATTGAAAGTAGCTACACGTCGGAAATCATGGATGGCGGCCTCCTAGGTCCTTTGTTCAAGGTAAAGATGGCGATTCGTATTATCCTCTGCCAAATTTTCTATATTACATCACCTTGAGTAAACATGTTATGACTTGAAAGAATCAATAACAGGTTACTCTGGAAGGGCATCCAGACGAAAGCTTCGTTCACGTCTCAATAGACGAATGCTGGGAGATGGTGAGACAGAAACTTAATCAAGAAATACTAAGACTAAAATTTTTGGGGAATGGAGGACTGCCTTCAATGCAGCTTCCAAATAGCGTCCGAGGGCTTGAAATGTTTGGTTTCCTCACACCGTCCATTATTCAGGTACACTGCTCGTCCCGTCATCTATATCTACAAACAGCTCTATAACAGTCGTTTGAAGTCTGTGCTTCTACAATGACATTTCATTCCAACTACATAATGTATATTCAGGCAGTTGAGGCGCTCGATCCTCACCACAAGTGCGTGGAATACTGGGAAAACAGGCCCATTACGAAGAAATCATTGAGTGCAGGCAGTAGTTTAGCAGCAGAAAAGAACTCTTCATCCGATGGAGGGGAGATAGCGGATAGTTTCGACGCAGAGTTATTGGTAGGAAACGACGATTCTTTAACCGACGGTGAAACGATTTCGGTTTTCAGGAGATTGTTAGGTAAAGCCAGTTCAGAGGAGAAGGAGATAATGCATAGGATATTCTGCAAAGGGCCAAGAAGCCCTTTATGGAGAGTAGCTGTTGAAATACTGACACAGGAGATTCAAAGGAATAAATAATCAGTATAGCCATCAATTTAGGACTAATGTTTTTTGGTATTACTCATAATGTCATTCTTATTTTAAAAAAAGAGTTTTGATTTAGGTTTTTTTTTTTTGGGCTGAATTGCAGAGCAGATAGCTCATAGCATGTATACATTAGATGATAACATTCCCTTGATTAAAGAAAATAATTAATCCTTAAAGTCATCAAATAAGTTATTGATGCACTTGGATCTCTCTCTCTGTCTTAAATAAAATATATATCAGGGCTTATGGAGTCGTTCTCCTATGCTGGGTGTAATGTGCATTTGACCTATATAATTGATTTGCACTATCTATTTAATTGAAATGAATTGAGTATATCTTAAACCACAAAGATAAATACTCATACAGAAAAATTATGTCCTAAATTAATCATAAGGATAAGCAAAAGTAATTAGCAAAATAATTATTATATTGGAAGAACATATATTTTAAACCATGAAGATGATATACTAGTTTGAACGAATGGACAAAACTTCAAAGAAATAAAAATATACCTCAAGTATAAATAATAGGGGTAAATCACAAAGATAAAATTATACTCTTAATTTCAATTACAAAAAACTCTTTATATTTATCATTTATGTATCTTATAAATACTCTTCATACTTAAAAAAAAATTCCAATCATAACCTTAAAATTAATTTTCAGGCCTCCATTATTTGTTGGTTTTATTTAGCTGGTAAACTAAACTCATAATTACAATATTCCAAAATTTTCAAAAATGACTAAATTTGATTTTGTCAACGATACTAATTATCATTTTAAGGATGTGAGCTCCATTTACATTAATATTTATATTCTATTAAAATATTATACCTTAATTATGACTTAACCCTTGCAGAGGTAACGTTAATTTAAGCACCGAATATAACATACGATAAAAATCTAATAAGTTAAATAAGAGATTGAATGAAGAAATTGATTATCTGATATACACGAGATGCTTGTAGTAGTAAAAATGTTATACTAATTAGTACTTTTAACAAGATTAATATCATTATTATATAACTCAAATATATAGTTAATGACTTTATATGTGGTGTAAATGATCGAATTAAAAAATAAAAAATTGCAGCAATATTGAAGCAGCAGAAGCAATGAAATGATATTATCATAGGATTCAAATCTTCAGAACAGATGAAGAAATCAAACTAGAATTGATCCACCGGAATTTTTCTCAGATATAACCACGTTCGCGCATAAACCCAAACGCTCCGCACATGGAAATCCAAAGGTACAAATTAAGAGCCAAAATAATAAGCAGAAGCGGAAGATTTTCCTCTACGTTGGCGATGAACTCCGCCGCGTCGGAGCTCACTCCCACGGTAATCTCCGCCGGAATGTTAGGGGTTTCCTTCTGCTGGGGCAGGACAACACTAGGTTTCGCCTACAGGGACCCGCGCGGAGGCGGCGATTCAATTAGGGCTCCGCCGCCGCCGTATTCGGAGTAATCGAGAATGTTGTTGATTCCGTGGACGGAGAAGGCGTCGTTAGATAATATATCCGCCTGAGTAATCGTCGATTATGAAATTGGACGCTGAATTGTTGGTGATGACGATGGATTTGGAGGGGAGTAGAGTGGGGATTCGTGTTTGGAGGGGAAGTTGTTGCAGATCGGCGAAGGTGAGGCGGCGTGGGACGATGTGGTAGGGGATGAGGAAGTGGTCGAAGGAGATTCCGGTGGTGGTGACGGCGGCGGAGTGGGCGGCGGCGTCGTCGTTGGGGATGAAGAGAGTGGCGGTTAAGGGGAAGGCGGAGGAGTTGGCGGAGGCTAGTAAGTTGGCCCATCCACCGAAGTCGCCGGCGTCGATGAGTGCCTCGATGATGTTCCTCAGCTGGTTTTCTTGGATCTCCGATGGTGGATGTGAGTAAGGTGGAGAGTGATGGTGGTGGAGGAGTGTGGGCGGTGGAGGGTGGTGGTGGAATTGCGGCGGTTGAGGGTGGTTGGGATGGTGGAGGGGTTAGTTGAGCGGTGGTGGTTAGTAGGAGTAGGAGGAGAAGGGTGAGAGAGAAGGGAATCGCCATGGGAATTGAGTGGTGTTGCTTGGAAGAGATTAATGGAGATGAGAAGTTGCATGGATACAGATATATAACTCAACTGTGTATCTATACTGTATATATACATAGTGATACAGTAAGTAACTACCAAACTAGAAGAGAGAGAGAGAGAGTGGGGTTTCTTAATTCCCGCTCAAAATACATTCATCTCCTCTTACTTCTTCATTTTATTTATTTATTTATTTTTTATTTTATATAATACTTTCTCTTTTCAAATTTTATACAAAATAAAATTAGATGTATAAAAATACTATCTTTTCTTTTAATTACTCACACCTTTAACATTTTTTTTTCATGCGTGCCTGCTTTATAATTTCCTTTTTTTAAAAAATATTCATTTCATCCTATAAAAAGAGTTACGTTTACTTTTGCATGAAAATTACGAAATATAATATTTAATATGTAGTGGGTTGAGAGATATAATAATTAAATATACTGTGAGTAATTTTATTAGTGTTGAATGTGGCACTATGAAGATAAAGTGATTGATTTATATGAGTCTCATTTACTAAAATATGAAATGTAACTCTTGTAGCGTCACGTAAGAAATAATTTTTATGTCCTAAGATAATACAGTGCACTAAATCACATAGTGCACATAAATTGCATTTGGGTTACATTGGCTGGTTTTTATTTTTTATTTTTAAATATAATTAGTTATCATCTTTAAGACAAAGTCTCTTCTGAGACGTTACTTACGTGAGACGGTTTGTGAGACGTGTTAAAGTATGTCTGTTATTTAAATAAAGTATGTTGAATGAGTGTTAAAATATATTTTCTAAAATATACTGAATTATGTATTAAAGTATGATTTTAATATATTATAATTTGATTTATTATAAATAAACATAATTTATCTATACAATATGAATCAACCCGTCTCATACCCATTTCACAAATAATCCGTCTCAGAAGAGGGTGTTTCCATTTTTTATTTATAATATGAACTTCATCAATCAAATACTATCATTTTATTGGAATTTGGACTACGCACACTGCAAAAATTCTACACATTTTGATTACTATGATCGATACTCACACATCCAACCCAAACTTGTGAACTGGGTTATATAGCTCCATATTCGATCTCCACATGTGAGTTGAAAACACAACTGAATGATTGATAAATGTGGAGGAGGAAACATCAATCCTAAGAGAAAAATATGTATATAAAAAGAACATAAACTCCTAAAGCTCAACTTTCTTTCGTGTTGATTATAAAACTATTGACGTATAAAATATCATACAAAAACAAAAGTAATATAGAAAAACCCGTATGAAAAAAATAAATAAATAAAAACCCCTCTACTGAAGATTTGTTTCTATGGAAAAGACAAAAATGAATTTCCAATGTCAAATGCTTACTTTTTAAGTATTTTCAATAATATTGTATTAAAACACAACCAAGTTTTAACAATATAATATTCTATCTCTTTCTTTTCTAATATTACCATGTTTCATTGATCCCCAATGCTACAAAATAAAAAGGAAGATAAAAAAATCACTGGAAAAAGGCTGTACATAAGAACAAATGAATATTTGTCCAAATGGCTAAATGACCAAACCAAGTCATTCTAACGCCCAAAACTATCTTACATCCTTCCAACAAAAACTGTGGTGACTTGAAACATCAAAATTTTAGTACTTGTGATTTAATGTAATCGAAATCTCTGTTTTTCCCCTGCAATTATACAAGCACAAAAGTGTGGGTATATAATGGATCCACAGCAAACTTGATCTAGTCTAGGAGGAAAATGGATGAAAATAACACATGTAGGTTTGCGAAAATGGATGAAAATAACAGTTGTAGCTGACACAGAGGTGGTGCGAAAGATTTCTTATTCAACTTTGTTGCACCAAAGAACTCATCATAGACACAGAAGAGTAAATGATTGCCATGGTTGTAGCTCGCGTATTCATAATCCTAGAAACAAGAAAAGATAGGTTATATTATATGAAACTACAAATGAAGCACAAGCTCAATGGCTATCCAAATCACAACTACTGAAACTAATTTATTTTAATTCTTATGAAAGATGGATCTTGCTCAAAATATGGATCCTGCAGTCTTGGTCCTTCCATGCCTACTTTTACTCACCATATGTCCATAGGGAAAAGAATTTCAAAAAACTTTAGGGTGTGTATGGATGCCATTTGAAATCAATTGATTTTGAATTTTTTTAGTTGTTTTTTAATGGATTTCAAATTCTAATTCAAACGGTGTCATTTGAAAACCTTCGTTGTAGTGTAATTGATATATTAATATATAAAAATAATATATACTCCCTCCGTCTCATACTTATCTGCATCATTCCTTTGTAATTTACAAAGGAATCGTGTAAATAAGTATGAGATAGAGGGAGTATATAATTAATAAACTAATTAAAAAATATATATATTTTATTTTAAACTCTACCACTCAACCTACCCCCTACCCCAACCCACCCCCAACCCCCAATAATTTTTTTTTATAAAATTTTAGATTTTAATATTTAAATAATAAAAAAATTACCACACAGTCCTATTCCCCTATTCACCCACCCCTCCATCCCCGGCAACCCACCAATTTTTTTTTAAAAAAAAATTCAGATTTTAATTATTTAAATAATAAAAATATTATCTACCAACCACCTGTTAGGAATCAGACAATCAGATTGAATTACAATACCACAAAAGAACATTCATCCTATCTATTACATGATCACTTAAATATATAAGTGCATCCTATAATTGCATCCTATTTAATAGGAATAACTAAATATTAGATAAGACTAAATAACTGATAATACTAACACAGATAATTAGATAATCTAAACCTTAACACCCTCCCTTAAACTAATTAGCAGCAACAATTACTTTACATGCATAGCTGGAACTTCACGGACTCCCATCAATCCCCTCAACTTCAAAAACATATCAAGTTTAAGAAGTTTGTCATCACATCTGCAATCTGGTCTTGTGTGTCACAATGAATTAATTCCACCACTCCTTCCCTTATAAGATCACGCAGAAAATGAAAACGCACATCTATATGCTTGCTCCGTTCATGCATCACCGGGTTATTTGATAATTTGATTGTTGAACTATTGTCACAAAAAAGTAGTGCAATTGCCTTGTGTATAACCAATCCTTTCCAAGATTCTTCTCATCCAAACAGCTTGACAAGCACACGATGCAGCTGCAATGAATTCAGCTTTAGTTGTAGATAATGAGACAATAGGTTGTTTCTTTGATGACCATGATACAACTCCTGAACACAACATGAATACATACCCTGATGTGCTTTTCCTATCCTCCAAATCACCCGCATAGTCACTATCAGTAAAAGCAACTAACTTTTCATTCTCTCCTTTTTTGTAAAAAATCCCAAGGTTTGTTGTACCTCTCAAGTACCTCAACACTCTCTTTGCAACATGTAAGTGAAGCTCAGTTGGTTGCCCCATATATCTACTCATCAAACTAACCACGTACATCAAATCAGGTCGAGTTATGGTTAGATACATAAGACTCCCTACCAATTGCTTGAAGTATTTGTCACTTATCTTGACACAATTTTCGTCTTTAAATACTTTAAAACCTGGAACAATTGGATTATGAGCAGGATTGCTCTCTTCCATCCCAAATCTTCTCAACACATCAGATGCATATTTTTATTGACAAATATAAATGCCATCAGTATTTTGAATCACTTCAACCCCAAGAAAATATCTAGTTTTCCCCAAATCAGTCATTTCAAACTCATGCATATTGAACTCTTGAACTCACGAAGCATTGTGTCATCATTACTATTGAAAATTAAATCATCAACATACAAGCTAACAATTAAAATCTTAGCTCCTTTGCTTGTTTTCACAAAAAGGGTATGCTCGTTTTGACACTTCTCAAACCCCTCTTTTTCAAAGTGTGCTTCTATACGACTAAATCAAGCACGTGGGGCTTGTTTAAGTTCGTGTAAAGCTTTCTTTAGCTTGTATACTTTGTCTAAATTGCCTCTTTGCTCGAAGCCCTTTGGTTGCTGATCGGTGTGAAATTCACCTAGAATTTTGGACTTAATTGCATGAATTTAATTGAATTTAATTCAATAATTGTTCTTAGTCGCATTTCTAGTAAAATGTTTGACAGTAAGAGACTCTATCGTTGTTGTACACGTGTGACCAAGTAACAAAATTTATAAGTATGTCGTCCAAGGGAAAGTAAACTCTAGGTTGTATCTGGATTTATCATTGATTGTGCTTTGTAAAAGTGACAAGATTGAAGGTTTGATTTAAGACTAATGATTATTCTAATCAATTAACTAATGCAATCAATTAACACTAATTGTACCAAATATCAAACAAGTAACAAGATGAATGGAATATGGATAGAATGCACTTAAAAAGAGAGCAAGGTTAATCATACTCATGATTAAAAAACTAGCTAGATATGCATGACCCTTAATATTGTAATTCATTAATTATGGACTAAAAGCAATCACGTTTTTACCCATAATCTCTATGGCTAAAGCAATTAGGTTCTCGACTCTTTGACAAGTCTAAATCTCCTAAGATTGTTCTTACTCACAATTCCCTTAAGGTACTATGATCATAAATTTGGTTCTTTTCACTCAATTTCTTAAGTGTCCCTCTATGAATGTTCTAAGCATAAGAAGGGTATAGCTTACCTCCCCTCACACTAACATACACTAACATGCATGTACATCTTAATATATGATTCAATTAAACCACTAATCATAATATTGGAATGATCATCCTAATACTATGAATAGAGAATTTAATCACACAAGTATTGAAATGAAACATGATTCATTAATTATAAAAGGAAGTCCAAAACTAACTCAATTTAACATCTCAAATCCTACATATCTAGCATTCTTCTCAACCAATCATATGATTAGTCCTATTATAGGACTAGTCACTACACATTGTGTTTATATCAATAAATTCAAAGACTTGCTCCATTTGAGCCAAAATAAAAAAAAATCATCAATTGGAAAGTAGATTGGCTTCCCTTTTGTGAAGTAGTCTTTTCTTCTTTCCAAAATGCTAAAATCTTCAATCATTGATGCTTTCCTCTTCTTAAAGTGATGGAAGGATGAATTTATGGATGGATCCTTGAAGATCAAGTGGTTTGAATTGATGAAGTGAAGGGTAGAAGAGATTAATCGGATGGAGTGTGTGAAATAATGGTTAGAAAGTGTGTGTGTTGATCTCCAATATAACTGTCAAATGAGGCTCTCCCTTTAATTTTTGCACCAATTGTACATTTATACCCCTTGGGAACCTTTTAGAAGCTTTTGAAATTTTCTGACTTTTTCCTGCTTTTTACCCAGCTCGACTCGAGTAGCCAACTCGAGCTACTGCCTGTCAAGTCGAGTTGTGTGGCTTTGCAAACTGGATGGTTTTTCGAAGCCTGCTCGACTCGAGTTGCAAGTTGAGTTGAGTCTTGCAACTCGAGTTGAGCTACTGGACAATTTTGAATGCTCCGCACGACCTACGACTCGACTTGTCCTGACCCAGCTAGACTCGAGTTGGGTAACTCGAGTTGTTGCCTGTTAACTCGTGTTAGCTCGATCAGAAACTAAAATTTTTGCGGGCCTCAACTTGATTCGAGTTGCAAGTCGAGTTGGACCTTGCAACTCGAGTTGGGTCACTGCATGCATACTGACCTTGCTCAACTCACTGCACGACTCAAGTTGCAAGTCGAGTTGGACATTGCAATTCGAGTTGGGTATTTTCAGCAGCGCAGTTTCACCGTTTTGTGCATAACTTCTATGTTCGATCTCCGATTCAAATGATTCTTATGCTCACGCGATCCTCTCTTCCTTGACTTTCGAACCATATATCACACCTCCAGTTTGTGCTCTACATAAATACAGAAAAATTACACAAGTTGAACGTGTATTTTTTCAGCACTTTGTTTTGGCTTATTTTAGCTCCCGACTCCGTTTTGCTCCATTTTTGACATGTTTCATATATATTTAAGCTCATTTTCACATATTTATAAACCTGTACAAATTTCTCCTAATTAACATAAAACTCCACCATAAGTTATACAAATATGGATAAAAACATACGAACATTCACAAATAAAGACACTAACACCTAGGTGAAAATAACGATGATCAATCCCCAAACTTAAAGTTTGTTCGTCCTCGAACAACGAAAAATGATAAACAAGAGGAGTAATTTTCACCTAGAAAAATACCTAACGAACATAAACCACAACACATCACAAGTAATAAGGACTACAAAATCAAATTAAGTATTTCTACAACATCAAACTCATAACATAAAATATTAACAAGTTCAATCTCAAGACAACAAAAGAGTAATTAAATTTCTTTCGATCCAAACCTCTCATAGAATATTACATTCATTCAACACTCTATTAGGTAAGGTTTAAACAACACTCATCAACCGGTTGGAACTGACGCACCATAGGCTTGCTCATAGACTATGTTCACAAGCCACCCTAGTTTCAAAATGTGATCACAAAGGTCTTTTATCTTTGGATATAATGTTTAGGCTCTTTGGTAGGGTAGAAAAATTTAAATAAAAGTGACTTTACATGTGTAGATAATCAAAGAGATGATTCTTTTCTCCATCATCTTCACTTTCTCACTTTCTTCCTTTTTCAAATATTCATAAACACTAAACATCAACATACCATGAATTTATTGAGTTTCTTTTAACTTGCATACTTTCTTTCTTTGTAATTTGAATTTCCTTGAGCATGTTTTATGATTTTGCTCAATTTTCCTTTTTGTTAAAGTTGCATATGTTTTTAGCTCTAGCTCTTTCATCCTTTTCTTGATTCACCATTTCCTTCATTTTCTTGCACATTTCCACCATCAAACCTTGTAGACCATCATCCCCTCAATCACCCACACATAAGTTATATATAACGCTTAAGTGGGCTTTCAAGACTTGTATTATGCTCAAATCACAAAGAATAGGCTTATAAGCTCAAAAATGGCTAACTAGGGATAATGTTTGGGTAAGAAAATTTATGGCTATGACTTCATTTAGCAAGGATGGCCTAAGATCATATCACAAATTTCAACCATTCGGGCTTTGTTCCTATAGTGCATGAGCAAATTCTAGAATTTGTCTAAGTACAACCGGTCCTCTCATCAAGAATTAACCATGGAGGCACGGTTGAGGCTCAACTCTCACAAGCTTTTGCTTGGATAAAAAAAGAAACATAATTATCCTTCATACTTCTCAAAATTGAACAAATTATATAATCCATGTCACAATTTTGACTAGTAAAAATCCTTAACATGCTTACCATCACCTATCACAAACAATGCATCATAGCTCACATTCAAAAATATTTAACACCTTTTCAGAACATACCACCAAGCATCCCTGTATAAGAATAAAAATTCAAACATAATATATAAGAAAAGATTCACCAAACTAAAAACATAATGAAAGCAGATAACATACATGACCAAAATCATCCATCACTAGAAATCAAAGCATATCACCTCATCATCCATAACAAATAAGCTCAACATACATCTCATCCTTAATTGAAAATGAAATCCTAGATTACGAAAGTAAACCTCCTACAAACATAACACATGAAGTAGCATGCTAATCCAATACAATCCAAATCAATATCAATTCATGTCAAGCAATTAGAAGTGATAAGATTTAGAGTAAACTCCCTTAAACATTTGAGAATGGAAATGGTTGGCATGAGCTTCCGACTTACATCCACAACGTTTTCTTGATTTGATCTTCGGGCTCAATTCATGCTTCCACTATACTTCATTTATTTCAACTATGCTCCAAACTCATTAAAAACTATTAGTTCAACAATTGAAATAAAATAAGGACTATCATGCATTTCAGCACAACCAATCGAACCAAAATTATAAGCGAACTCATGAGAAAAATTTTAAAATTGACTCAATTTTACACAAAATAATCCCTCAATCAATCATTAATCATGATCTATAGCACACTCAAGTGGTGAATCACACCACACACTCTCCCCCCAGACTTAAATCGAAATAAGAATTGAGAATTAAGTTTGCAAAAAGTGGTAAGACTTACCCTTATAGGTTCCAGTGATCTTCATGAAGTTACATTGTGATGACATATGTGCACTTCCAATATTCAAGTATGGCCACCACACACTCCCTCCAAACTTAAATTAACACGTGTTAAATTAAGTTTGAACAAAGTGGTGTAACATACATCTCCATTTCTTATCAAGCACACCTCGTCTTCTTCATACATATCTTTCGTCACGAGCACAACCCACCTACATACCAAAAATACAAGAAAAATAAAACTAAATAAGAAAACTTACCAAAATGGGTTGCCTCCCATCAAGCACTCGATTTAACGTCGTTGAGCTAGACGCTTCTAGGCTTTTAATAATCGGAGAAATCCAAGACCCCATCGGGCCTCATCTTCACTTTAAATATTTCCTTAACAACCTTCTTATCCACACTTCTTGCTCCTTTAACACTTGAACTCAATTCATTGCCTCTTTTCCTCATGTTTTCAAATCCCGGAGGCTCTTTATCAATCTTCCAATCAACACGTGGATTACCCCGAACTTGTTCCTCCTTGAAGAAAAATATCCTGCAAATTCAAGTAAAAAGTTAGTTAAATCTTCATCTTTTAAAATCTCACTTACCACTCGATATCGATCATCCGGAGGCTTAATGGGTGGCTTCAAATGAAGAACTCCCCCTTTTAAATTCCTGTTTGACAACATCAATTCTCTTTCATTTGAACGTAGTGTGAGTTCCTTCTTATCCATGTCAAATTTTGCTCTTCCGGTTGCCAAAAACGGCCTTCCAAATATAAATGGGATCAAAGGATCCGCTTGCTTCTCAACTATCATAAAATCCACCGGAAAGATAAAATCCTCTATTTTCACAAGCATATACTCCACAACTCCATGGGGCTTTATAATTGAACTATCCATTATTTCGATTTCCACATCCGTTTTCTTTAACCTCCCAATGCCAAGTTTTTCAAAAATTTCCAAAGGCATCACATTAATGTTTGAACCAAGATCACATATAGCATTAAAATATTCCCCATTTCCAATTTTACAAGTAAGCACGAATTTACCGGGGTCTTCCACTTTTAATGAAACATCAACTTCAACTATTTCATGATCTTGTTCCAACCACAACTCTTTATCATACTTACTTTCATCAACAAATGAAGACAAAAATTCATCAATAATCCTCTCATCATCAAAAGACAAATCATCATCAATGATAATTTCCTCCTCCACGTTTGACACAACTTCATCACAAACTACTTCTTCAACCTTTGAAACAATGTTTGTTGCTTCCACCAACCCTTTCTCCACCTTACTTTCTATATTACACACGGTAACATACAAACATTGCTCCTTAGGATTAGTAACGGTAGTGGAGGAAAACTTACTCTTACGATGCATTTCACCTTGCTCGGTTGCCATTTGACTCATATGTGTTTCCAAAGCTTTGAATCTCGTATCACTCATCTCTTTCTCTTGTTTCATAAAGTCAAATATTTTATCATTCACCTCTTTCTCTTATTTCATAAAGTCAAACACTTGGCCATTTGATCCTCCATTATAGGCTTTCCTTCACCATTTTGATCTTTCTCCCCCGGATTTGTGCCCGATGGAAGAGTAAGGGCATTCCCTTGATTCTCATATGACAAATTCTCATACCTACGAGATTGATTGAAATTTCCTTGAAAATTACCTTGCCCCCATCATTCTTGCCTTTGTGGATATTCCCCTCCATGATTACCAAAGTTACCATCATAATTTCCTTGAAAGTTCATTCCTTGCATGAAGGCAACTTCCTCAAGTGACATCTCTGGTTGACACCAAATATCTTGAATTCCAAAATTAGAGGACATACCTTGTTGAGGCATAGATGTAGGCATTTGACAACTTTGAGAAGATTGACCCATATTAGGCATAGACATACCTTGTTGAGGATTTGGAAACACTTGTTGATTCATCAAAGATAAAGGCACACCTTGTTGAGGATTTGGAATCAATTGTTGGTTCACCATAGGTGTAGAGTTTGGAGAAACTTGCAAATTAGCATTCATCCTCTTAAGTATCTCCGTGATTGTCTTATCGGTTACATCTTCCTTAGGCACCTCCACCTTTTTCACTTGTTGCAAGCACACTTCTTCCATCTTAGCTATTCTCTCCCTTTCATACATACCCGCAACTCTATCCATAGGCCATTGACCCGTATTCAAAAAAATTTCTACACATATAGCAATGGCTCTTTTCAGAGTTTGCCCCAATATAGAACCTCCCGCCGAAGCATCAACAAGCATCATTTCACTTCCATTCAACCCGGTATAGAAAAATTTTACTTGCTGATCTTCGAGAAATTCATGTTGTGGACACGTCCTTAGTATTTCTTTGAACCAGTCCCAAGCCTCACTAAAAGTTTCAAGAGGCATTTGTGATGAGAGTGGAAATTAGCGTATTTGAGTGTCCAATTTAACACCTTTTGATGGAAATTCTTGTTATATATTAGCACAAGTGTCTTATATTCATTGTATGTAAGAAAAATATGCACTTGAGGTGTTTTATTGTATTTTAGGTAGAAAAAGGATGAAAAGTGCAAAGTTGGAGAAAAGGTGCAATTTGTGCAAGAATGCTGAAAACGCACATCCAAATTTCATAATTTTTCTATATTTTTGTGAAGATCAAAATTGATTGTGTGATACAAAGTTGGAAAGCCACTGAAATGAGGGTTGATTTGGCATAAAGAACACCTCAATCGGATTCCAAATGAGGAAGTTATGATCGAAATGGTGACGTCGCGCGAGCTGTGCCGAACAAAATTGCTGTGCTACTTTCCGTGGCTTGTTGCACATACAAATCTTAGAGTTTTATTATGTTCTTTATATGGATATAAATCCAAGGAAGAGGTAATCGCGTGAGCGTAAGAATCACTCAAATTGGAGTTCGGATGTGGAAGTTAAATGCGAAACGGTGAGACTGCGCAAGATAATTCGACCACAACATTTGAATTCGACCTGACCATGTGGTCAAATCCTGGTCGAATTGGATGGTAAAAGAAGCAATTCGATCACGACATCTCAATTCGACCTGCTCTGCTGGTCGAATCCAGCACTTGAAGCTTGAATCCGGTGTCTGAAGCTTTCAGTAGGGTGATTCGACCTGCAATTCGACCAGGGTAGGTGAGTTCGACCTAGCTTCGTGGTCGAATTGACGTGCGGAAACTTACCATATCCGTATTGTTACACCCTCAATGCGTGTGATCACTCAAAAACCCCATTCCAATGCCTATAAGGAGAGTTTACAAGTATAAAAGGGGGTGTAAATCACACCATTAGAAGACAATACACAAAATAAGAGAGCCATAAGAGAGGCCACAACCATACCACACCCTACAAGGGGGGATCACCCCCCAACCATCATCCACTTCCTTTCCTCCATCCATCCATCACTTTGAAGATTTGTTGTGGAATCAAGAGGAGAACCAAAAGGAGAATTCAAGACGAAGAAGGATGCGACGATGCCCACATCTAGGATTTTATTCGTTTCCTAATTTATCTTGTATTTTCTGAACATCCGGGTAAGATCTATCCAACACCCATGATTATTCTTCGTAACATCATGGGCTAGAGCCTTTTTGGTAGAACTAGGGTTGTGAAGGTTTTTATCAATTAATTGAACTTTCATGTGTAAATTTCATACAACACTACTTGTGGATTTATTTTATATATGATTGTGCCTTTTTAGTTCATACTCACGGTCGTTTTGTGCATCATTAGCTATTATGTAAAGTATGAATACATATCTTGGTTATTGATTGCGTGCGTTCACTGCTGAGCAGAATTCCATGTTATGATTCTAAGTGAGGGGACTCTGAAGCTTTATTAGAACTATCAAATATGAATACTTATTAGTTGAATTGAATTCGGGTTAGTAAGTAGGATAAAGAGGTTAATTTTATAGTACCTATAAAGGGAGATCATATCGAGTTACAGTACCAATTGACCAGGGAAATAATTGATACTGATAGTACCTAGAAAGGGGGTGAAATTATATCTCTTGCTTCGAGGTTATTCACGTGTTACACGCATGTTTATTTGTGTCTATAGAGTAGATATGCATGGTTTAGTGATGCGTCCATATTCCACAAGACAGAGTCGGACATCAACATACGGAAGGGAAATTAATAAGTGAAACTGGATTATCCTAGAGCTATCTATTCTCCTACTTGATCCACTTTCGAATTCTTCAAGTGACTTTATTTTATTTATTTTTTTAATTACTTGTTTAGTAGTTTAATAATTATAAACCTCAACTATATTTCCATAATCGTCTTAATTAATTTAGATAATAATTAAATTGATAATACGCAGTCCTTTGGGTTCGATATTCACTTGGTCGCTTGCTTAAGCTGCAATTGATATCCTTAATACTTGGGGATTAATTTTGCATGCAAAGAAAACGCGCATCAATTTACTTAAACTGTAATATTTGATCTTTTAGATACAACATCATTGATGGTGGAAAATACTTGTTTAGGAACCTTTGAGCTAACTCTCTCCATGTATTATAAGATCCCGGAGGCATAGTATGAAACCAAGTCTTAGCTCTATCCCTTAATAAAAAGAAAAAGAGCTTCATCTTGATAATATCGTCACTCACTATGTTAATCTTTATCGTATTAGCTAACTCCGTGAATTGATATAAGTGAGCATTTGGATCTTCAATTGCTCCACCTCCAAATTGATTTACTTGCACCATATTGATCAATCATGTCTTGATCTCAAAATTATTGACATTTAGTGGCGGCTCCATCATATAATTCCCAAATTGAGGTTGAAAATGATCTCTGATATTCATCCCCGCTCCATTATGTCCATGGCCCCGAGGTTGATTTTGCACTACCGGAGGAGCTTGTTGGTTTTCTCTAGCTTCTTGTTGTGCCATCAAGTTTTAAATAATCGTTTGCAATTGTTGATTTTGTAAGTGCATTTTTTGCGCATAAGCTTGTGGCACAAACTCGGGATTACTATTTCCTCCTCGAACATATCACCCTCTTGAAAATTCCTCATATGTCCTTCATCAACCATATTAGCATTATCCATTATGTTTTCCATAACCTCCTCCGTAGGATATAACACTCCTCTCCTTTATCTTCTTAAGGTAGCTTCCAATTCCAAGTTCAAAGGTTCAATAGATTGAGACCTTGAACAACTTCGCATGTACCTACAAGAATTTTCAAATTAGTTCTCCAAGTAACCAAGACAAGTAAACAAGTAAACAAATAAAAGAAATACTCTTATCAATACTAATCAAATTCAAACTCGTTACAACCAAAAGTTTAACATTTTCTCGGCATGCGGCGCCATGTTCTTAGTCGCATTTCTAATAAAATGTTTGAGAGTAAGAGACTCTATCGTTGTTGTACACGTGTGACCAAGTAATAAAATTTATAAGTATGTCGTCCCAAGGAAAAGTATACTCTAGGTTGTATCCGAATTCGTCATTGATTGTGCTTTGTAAAAGTGACAAGATTGAAGGTTTGATTTAAGACTAATGATTATTATAATCAAATAACTAACGAAATCAATTAACACTAATTGCACCAAATATCAAACAAGTAACAAGATGAATGGAATGTAGATAGAATGCACTTAAGAAGAGAGCAAGGCTAATCATACTCATGATTAAGAAACTAGCTAGATATGCATATTGGACTTCATTAATTATGGACTAAAAGCAATCACGTTTTTTCCCCTATTCTCAATGGCCAAGGCAATTTAGGTTCTCGACTCTTTGACAAGTCTAAATCTCCTAGGATTGTTCTTACTCTCAATTCCCTTAAGGTACTATGATCATAAATTTGGTTCTTTTCATCCAATTTCTTAAGTGTCCCCCTATGAATGTTCTAAGCATAAGAAGTGTATAGCTTACCTCCCCTCACACTAACATGCATGTACATCTTAATGTATGATTTAATTAAACCACTAATCATAATATTGGAATGGTCATCCTAACACTATGAATAGAGAATTTAATTACACAAGAATTGAAATGAAACATGATTCATTAATTATAAAAGGAAGTCCAAAATTAACTCAATTCAACATCTCAAATCCTACATATCTAGCATTCTTCTCAACCAATCATATGATTAGCCCTACTATAGGACTAGCCACTACACATTGTGTTTAGATCAATACATTCAAAGGCTTGCTCCATTTG
Organism: Pogostemon cablin; assembly: GCA_023678885.1. Taxonomy (NCBI): domain Eukaryota; kingdom Viridiplantae; phylum Streptophyta; class Magnoliopsida; order Lamiales; family Lamiaceae; genus Pogostemon; species Pogostemon cablin. The sequence continues at coordinate 11,278,838 of CM042960.1, forward strand.
AGCCAAAATAAAAAAAAATCAACAATTGAAAAGTAGATTGACTTCCCTTTTGTGAAGTAGACCTTTCTTCTTTCCAAAATGTTAAAATCTTCAATCATTTATGCTTTCCTTTTCTTAAAGTGATGGAAGGATGAATTGATGGATGGATCCTTGAAGATCAAGTGGTTTGAATGGATGAAGTGAAGGGTGGAAGAGATGAATCGGATGGAGTGTGTGAAATGATGGTGAGAAAGTGTGTGTGTTGATCTCCAATATAACTGTCAAATGAGGCTCTCCCTTTAATTTTCGCACCAATTGTGCATTTATACCCCTTGGGAACCTTTTAGAAGCTTTTGAAATTTTTTGAATTTTTCCTGCTTTTTACCCAGCTCGACTCGAATAGGTAACTCGAGTTACTGTCTGTCAAGTCGAGTTGTGTGGCTCTGCAAACTGGATGATTTTTCGAAGTCTGCTCGACTCGAGTTGCAAGTCGAGTTGAGTCTTGCAACTCGAGTTAAGCTACTGGACAATTTTGAACGCTCCACACAACCTATGGCTCGACTTTTCCTGACCCCGCTCGACTCGAGCTGTTGCCTGTTAACTCGTGTTAGCTCGATCTGAAACTTGAATTTTTTTGGGCCTCAACTCGACTCGAGTAGCAAGTTTAGTTGGACCTCGCAACTCGAATTGGGTCACTGCATGTATGCTCGACTCACAGCTCGACTCGAGTTGCAAGTCGAGTTGGACCTTGCAACTCGAGTTGGGTTGTTTTCAGCAGCGCAGTCTCACCGTTTAGTGCATAACTTTTATATCCGATCTCCGATTCGAATGATTCTTGCACTCACATGATCCTCTCTTCCTTGGCTTTCCAACCGTATATCACATCCAGTTTTTTGCTCACATAAATACAGAAAAATTATACGAGTTGGACGTGTATTTTTTCTGCACTTTGTTTTGGCTTGTTTTAGCTCCCGACTCCGTTATGCTCCATTTTTTACCTGTTTCATATACATTTAAGCTTATTTTCACACATTTATCAATCTGTACACATCTCTCCTATTAACACAAAATTCCGCCAAAAGTTACACAAATACGGATAAAAACATATGAACACTCATAAATAAAGACACTAACACCTAGGCGAAAATGACGACGATCAATAATTAAGCATAATTTTAATGAAAATACTATTAATTGCTTATTACTTGGAAAGAGGTATTTTTGTTTATTTTTGTAGAAAAAGGGGTATTTTTGTGCTTGAAAGAGCGATGGAAGAAAGGGTAATTAAATCGGGATGAAAACGAGAAAAAATGGTGGCAGACTAATAAACAACAGATTTTAAAAGGATCTACGACAACACTTTTTCTAAGCGTTGTGAAATAGAGACATAGACAACGGCTAATAGTATTGTCTTTTAGGACGTTGAAAGTGTTGTCGTATGTACGAAATAGAATGAAGATTCTATAAGAAAAATTCGATCAAATTTTTAAGACATGCGTGTCACGTCAGCTGCTTTGTTTCTACGCATCTTTGTGCGCTGATGGTGATGGGCCGATACTGATGGGCCAGCAGCATGGTGATGGGTCGCATGCACATTGGGCCAAGGCTGAGGGCCCCTTTAATTAAAAATAAAAAATAAATCTCGCGGAAGCAGGGACTCGAACTCGGGACCTCAGCCTTGCTTGCGCCTCACACAACCAATGGATATCTTATTTATCCCAATCTCTGGAACCGATTTTTGAGCCAAAAAGCCCATTTCTCCACTTAAGCCCATTTATCCACTTAAGACCATTATTTTTTTGCCCTAATCCTCCACACAGATATATACCCTCCTTCTTATATTTGGAGCTCCCAATTTCCCAAATTCCATTCCTCATTTTGGAGGCCACACCCATTTCACTCAAACACCCATTTTTCATCCACTAAATTGGAGAGAGCTTTCTAAAAAAATATCTCCATAGTTGAAATCCCTCCCCCTTTCGAGGTGAAGGATCCGTAGTTTTAATTTTTTAGATTAAGATTTTATTCGTTTTCCAAGAAGGTGGAGACACCAAGAAAATGATGATCCTCTTGGATGTAAAAACTTTATTAATGTGTAATCTAATCCTATTTATTGGCTTTCTATTTTCTATGTTTTGGTGGTTAATTGATGGCAAGATTATTGATTAATTTATGAAAATGTATTAATTGAATTTCCGACTTTGATTAGGTTTTATTTATAAAATTCAAATGTCTTGTAGTAATATGAGATTTATATCTTTGATATTAGTGCATTGTGATTAAGTTGTGTATTGTGTATCAGCATGTCTTGTCGTTGCTTTACCCTTAGTTGTTTTGCATAATTATCATATGTGAGTTTCTTCCTTTTATTACTTGTGGGTTTAATATAAGGGGAGCCTAGCCAAGGATTAAACTAGTGAATGAAACACTTATGCCCGAAGATTAAACTAGTGAAGGGAACCTCATCCATAAGAACATAGTACCTTGAAGGGAATTGCAAGTGGGATCGATCCTAGGAGCTTTTTAGGGGTTGTGAAAACAATCTACATTCTATTCACCATGACCATTGGAGATAGGTGGAAATCGTGATCGCCCTTACCATGATTTGCTTAAAATGGAAAACAATTAAAGATGTTGGATGATTGATTATATGAGTGCAATATGAAAACTACCATGTCATTGAAAATCTAAGAATACTGTAATTAGATTTATTTTTCCATGTATTTTATTTTCTTTTATTTTTAAACCTCCTCTTCGATCGTCCCTAACTAATCACGATACTATACTTAAAGGCCATGAATTCTAAATTCTCTTGGGTTCGATATTTTGTTGCTTGATCGCACGGACTATTAACGACCAATGAGTTGCACAACAAATACGTCTTCACTTAATTCTCCATGAAGAAAAGCTGATTTCACATCTAACTGATAAATTGTCCAATTTCTTTGAGCTGCAAGTGCTATAATAAGTTGAACCGTATCCATTCTTGCCACAGGTGCAAAAACCTTTATATAATCAACTCCATGTTCTTGTGCATGGCCTTTTGTCATAAGACGTGCTTTGTACTTATCTATCTCTCCATGTTCATTAAGCTTTGTTTTATATAGCCACTTGAGACCAATCTTCTTTGCACCAACAAGTAAATCAGTTAAAACCCATGTCTCATTCTTTTCAATGGATTTTATTTCGACATCCATGGCTGCTCTCTATTTTGCACTTTTTACAGCCTATGCAAAATAAATTGGATCCATGGATGCAAACAGAGCTAAATTAGGCTCATCTTCTTCTTCATATAAACCTTCACCAGTTTCATAATCTCTCATCCAAAATGGTGGCATTCTAACTCTCCCTTCATGAGAATCAAGTGAATTCTCTTCATGAACCGTGTTAGAAGGTCCTTCCGTACCACAATTATCACCATTTTCTGCCTCATTATCAACGATTACAGATTTGTTTCCTTCAACATCTTTGCACTCCAGCACGTCTGCTATTTCAGCTTCTTTATTTTTTTTCCAATCTCATTATTTATTTTCTTCAAAAACATCATCTCTACTCACCACAATCTTTTTTGCAACAGGACCATAGAGTCTGTAAACTTTAGACTCTTTACTGACTCCTAATAATATACAAGTCAAACTTTTATCGTCTAACTTGGTTCTTTTAACATCAGGTATATGTATATGTGCAATACACCCAAAAACTTGAAAATGTTCAACTGATGGCTTTACTCCATTCCATGCTTCTTCAGGAGTTATGTTCTTTACCACAAGAGTAAGACATCGATTCAAAACATATAAAGCCTAATTAACAGCTTCTGGCCAAAATGCCTTCGGAATTTTCTTTTCTAAAAGCATACTTCGAACCATGTTCATAATGGTTTGATTCTTCCTTCGGCAACTCCGTTTTGTTGCGGAGTGTAAGCTGTCGTCAATTGCCTCTTAATACCATTTTCTTCACAAAAATTATTGAAATCTTGTGAAGTAAACTCACCTCCACGATCACAAGCACTTTATATCACAACTTGATTCTTTCTCAACACAACTTTTATAATGTTTTGAATGTACCTAAAGCCTCAGATTTTTCAGCCAAAAAATATATTCATGTTTTTCGACTAAAATCATCAATGAAACTAATGAAATACCTTTTCTTGCTGTTAGAGATGAGTGATAGGGCCAAATATGTCAGCATGAATGAATTGAAGTTTTTGAGAACCTCTTTAGGTGTTCTGCTTTGGAAATGCATCTCTGTGTTGCTTTCCGATCATGCAGTTAGTACAAATTGTTGTTGAGGCTTCGAATTGCAATAATCCATGCACTATCTCCTTTTGTTGTAGTGTTTTTAACCCTTTATAACTCAAATGTCCATACCTACAATGCCAAAGGTATGAAATATTTTGTGTTGTGAAAAGGCAGCCTGGTTGTTCTGGTTGTGAAACAACCACCAGAGTGAACATTCTATTTGTGGACATCTCCGCTTGTAGAATCAAGCCTTTCTCCGAGTGATAGATCTTACATTTGTTATGTTGTATAACAATTGTTAGACCTTTTCTTGCAACTGTCCAATGCTCAGTAGATTTTTTTTTAAATCAGGCACAAATAACACCTCAGTGACAACATGTTTAAAATCATTCACCTTTAATCTTATGTTTCATTTTCCCATCACTTTCATTTTTGAATTGTTCCCCAACTTTACTGTCTATTTGAAACATTCATCCAAGTCACAAAAGAGAGATTTATCTCCACACATATGGTTACTACAGCCTGAGTCAATCTCAACAGAAGACATCAGCAACATCTCTTCCTCGTCTCCTTGTTCGGCATAATTAGCTTCTTTATCCAAACTTGGGCACTCATATTGGAAATGTCCAAGCTTGTGATATTTGTAACACTCCACAACACTCTTGTCGAAATACTGACGTCCTCAACCATGACCTCTACCTCTTCTTCTTCCTCGATCAAATCCACGACCTCCCCGACCAAAACCACGACCATAATTCCTTCCTCCAATTCTATCTTCAGAACTTACATTCTATGCTTGCTCTTCCTCCTTGTGTTTATTAAATTTCTGCTCATGAACAATTAAAGAACTTTGCAATTCATCAACAGAAAGATGATCAATATCCTTTGATTCTTCAACAAACAATGTAATTAAATTTCTCACTCAAGGATCGCAGTATCTTTTCAACTATCGTCACATCAGTCATTTTTTCACCATAAATTCTTATCTTATTTGCAACAGACATCACCCTTGAGAAATAGTCAGAGACACCCTCACCAGATTTCATCTCAAGGGTTTCAAACTCTTTATGAAGAGCTTGAAGAATAGATCGTTTGACTCGTTCATTGCCTTCGAACTTCTTTTTCATGGAGTCCCATATTTGTTTAGAAGTGTTCTTCTCAAGGATGGTCTCCAGAATGTTTCGATCAATGGCTTGAAAGAAATAATTTTCCGCTTTAAATCTTTCAACTTTGATTCATCAAGTTTCTTCTGTTGAGCCTCTGTCAATACTGCTCCTTTATCTGGTTTAACATAAACCTCTTCCACAAGGCTCCAATATTCTTTGGATCTTAAGAAATTCTCCATCAACATGCTCCAATGGTCATAATGACCATCAAAGCGAGGAATCGCTGGTTGTACAAAACTTCCTTCACTCGTCATTTTTCTTGCAATAATGAAACACAAAGACTGCTACTTTGGTTGTTCTTTTCTTTTCTCTTTTTCTTTTTCAACCTGGCTCTGATACCAGAATGTTAGGAATCAGACAATCAGATTGAATTACAATACCACAAAAGAACTTTCATCCTATCTATTACATGATCACTTAAATATATAACCACATCCTATTTAATAGGAATAACTAAACATTAGATAAGACTAAATAATTGATAATACTAACACAGATAATTAGATAATCTAAACCTTAACACCCCTACCCCTGCCACCACCCCTGCCCCTAAAAAAAATTTTTAAAAATAAAATTTAAGATTTTATTATTTAAAAATAATAAAAATATTACCACTCAACTCTACCCTCCTATCCAGCCACCCACTCCCTTGCCACCACCCTCTCCCCCCAATTTTTTTTTTCAAATTTAGATTTTAATATTATAAAAATATTACCATCCAACCTATCCCATCGGGTGGGATAGTGGCAGGAGCGGTGGGTGGGTGGAGTAGGACTGGGTGATAATATTTTTATAATTTAAATATTAAAATCAAAATTTAAAAAAAAATTGGCAGGTGGGTGGGGGTGGGTGGATAGGTAGGGGGTGTGGGGTGCGGTGAGTAAGGTGTAGGGCTGGGTGGTAATATTTTTATTATTTAAATATTAAAATCTAAAATTTTATTTTAAAAAAATTTGGGAGGTGGGTAGGGGTAGGCTGTGTGATAAAGCTTTCTCTAAAAAGTATTTTTAATAAAATTTTAGATTTTAATATTTAATATAATAAAATTTTATTATTTTTATTTATCATATATAAAATTCTATTTTAAAAATAATTTTTGAATTATGGATTTGAAATCCTTTCAAAAATTCATAATTTATTCAAACATTGGAATTCAAATGAATTAATTTAAAATTTAATTTTTTCAAAAATTTATAATTTATCCAAACAGTATAATTCAAATAAATTGATTTAAAATTAAAAAATTTAAAATAATTTATTTAAAATTAAAAAATTTAAAATCCACTCATTTTTAAGTCCATTAATTTAAAATAACTCAAGCCAAACACAGATATTTTGTTTGTGAAATATCCCAAGTGTGTTAGCATACAGTAACTAACCAAGATTGTTATTTGGAAAACTATCATGTGCAATATGAGCCAAGTGTGATAATCTCATAATGTTAAAAAAATTAGAACCAATTAACCAAACCCACAATATATATATATATATATATATATATATATATATATATATATATATTAGCAACAGAATTTACCAACAGAATTCAATTAGTTGGTAATTACAATGGATTAGCAACCAAAATGACATTTTTCTATTAGCAATAGAATGTCAACGAATTTATTCTCTATTTTACCAACGAAATTCAATCCGTTGATAATTACCAATGGGAATCATTATATAAATTACCAACGGAATTTTTAGCAATGAATTACCAACAAAATTATTTACCAAACGGAATTGATTTTTCGTTGCTAAAAATTTACCAACCACCACTTTACTAACGGAAATTTACCAACGGATTCCGTTGCTAATCTGTTGCTAAATCAATTTAAAAATGGAATTAAGGCTTTTACTAAAAAAATATTATGGTGGTAAAAAACAATTTTTTAGTGAAATTAAAAGAAATATTTTCATTACATCAAATTTGGAGTATGTTTTAATTAGTCAAATGCTTCTCACTATTTCTAACTAATTTCGAGGAAAGAGCATGCAGCCTGTAAATTCCAATCAGATAATATCCTAAATTTTAGTATCATATTGTAAAATGCTAAATAAACCCATCCGTTATATAATCAGGTTTACCTGAAGAAAACATCTTCATTATTGACATAATTTTCAGGCTCTCCATTATTTGTTGGTTTAATTTAACTGGTAAATTTAACTCATAATTAGGATATTACAAAATTTGATTTTGTAAACACATAAAGTTATCATCTTTTGCTCTTATTTCGTGTGTCATAATTAATTTTTTATTAAAATATTGTATCTTAATCAATGAATATTAAATTTTTGTAACACGCGGTGATATATAGATGGAAAATTGAATAGTTAATGACGTTATAACATGTAAATGTAAATGATCGAATTAAAAAAGAAAAAAGAATCAACAATGAAAAGATATTACTGAAGAAATGAAGAACATATGTAATTGTAAGTGCAAAATAAAACTAGAATTAATCCACCGGAATATTCCTCAGTCTTGATGGCGCAAATACCTCAACCCTCCCATGATGGAAATCCAAACGTGCATATGAATCACAAAAGCAGCAATCATCACTAACAGAATAGGTATCTGAATCTCCACTCCCGACGGTGTTTCCTTCTGCTGCGGCTCAACATCACCGGATTTCGCCCGCGCGATTCAATTAGGGCTCCGCCTCCGCCGTATTCGGAGTAACCGAGAATGTTGTTGATGCCGTGGACGGAGAAGGCGGCAAGATATAGTATACAATTATAAACAAAAATGTATATATTTTGTTAGCTAGCGAATTTTCATGAAAATTTGAGAGTAAAAAAGTATACAATTATTAAGAAACATGTATACAATATTAAATAAAAAATTATACACAAATGGATGCACGCTTTCATTTAACTGCACCAAGTATCACCTCTTTATTTATTTATTTATTTTTTTTTTTTTGCATGCATGCTGTATAATTTCCTTTTTATAAAAAATAATTTTAAGTTCGTACACAATACAGTGCACTAAATAAGACGGCGCACATAAATTGCATTCGGGCTGCATTGGCTGTTTTTTTTTTTTTAAATATAATTAGTTACAATTTTAATTTATAATATGAACTTCATCAATCAAATACTATCATTTTATTGGAATTTGGACACATATGCACACTGCAAAAGTTCTACACATTTTGCTTAACATAATCGATGCTCATCTTTTGGCACATATCCAACCCAAACGTGTGTTATTGAATTGGGTTTTATAGCTCCATATTCGATCTCCACATGTAGTTGAAAACACAACTACAGACTACACTGATTTTTCAAATTTGACACCAGAGTAGAAAGAACTTCCTATATCATTTGATTTATTATCTCATATATCTTATATCGTTTAATGATTGATAAAAATGGACGAGGAAACATCAATCCTAAAAAGAAAAATATGTAAAAAGAAAAACATAAACTCATAAAAATTCAATTTTCGTGTTGATTATATACCACTAGTAACATACTATGAAATATTGTAAAAAACAAAAGTAATATAAAAAATCCCGTATAAAAAAATTAAAAAAAAAAACTAAAAAAATTCCCCGAGGTAAAATTAAATTTGTTTATATGGAAAAGAAAAAAGATGAATTTCCACAGTTTTTTTTAACGATAGTTTATATATATAAATAAATTCAGACATAAAAATTACAACGTGACTAACTAGCGTCAAAGACGGATTCGACATTATCCTACCATTTCTCAAGAAAAACAGAAAAATCCCACTATAAGGGATAACTCACAAAAAAAATAAATTAAACCACCTCACGAAGAGTACTGGAAGAGTCTTTTTTAGAACGCTTACATTGTTGGAATTTTGTATTCCCTCCATCCGCTTTAAAAAGTCTATTTTTTTCATTTTGAACGTCAGTCCCCAAGAATCACTTTTATTTAAATATGAAACTCACACACACTAATACAATTAAAATATAGGACCCACGCACACTCACTAATATAATTAAAATATGAAACTCACAACCCACTAATACAACTACTCACCTCATTAAATAATAATATAACTAATCCACGTGCAAAAAAGCAAAATAGACTCATTCAACGTGCAAAAAAGCAAAATAGACTCCGGACGGAGAGAGTATTAAAACACAAACCAAGTTTTAACAATATAATATTCGTCTCTTTCTTTTCTAATATTGGGCCAATTTTAGAACCAGTGTCTCTTTTCATTGATCCCCAATGCTACAAAATAGGACAAAGAAAGATCAAAAATCACTGAAAAAAAGCTGTACATAAGAACAAATGAATATTTCTCCAAATGGCTAAATCACTATTGTGTTCCTTAACCAAACCAAGTCATTCTAACGCCCAAAACTCCAACTACACAACTATCTTACATCCTTCCAACAAAACGAGTACCACCATCAACTACAGTGACTTCAAACATCAAAATTTTAGTACATCTGATTTAATGTCCCAGTATCGTCGAAATCTCTGTTTTGCATACTCCTTGTAGTCGAAATCAATTTTGTTAACTTTCCCCTGCAATTATACAAACACAAAAGTGTGGGTATAGATCCACAGCAAACTTGATCTAGTCTAGGAGGAAAACACGTAAGTAGTGAGCGGTCACTAAATTCATCATCCCTAGAATATTTAGAAGGAAATTAAATGAGTTCGAGTGATGTACCGAGATTATTCCCCAGAGGCTCCAAGTTAGATGGCTAGCAAGAGTATACTTCTCCACTTCTTGCAGCAGTTGCTCCACCTCTGAGTCAATAGGTCGATTTCCTGTATCGAGTTTCTAGTATTTCAAGGGCATGCTTTAAATGAGGGAAACTTTACTATAAAAAAAAGAAGACACTATTGCAAATATTCACTTTGTTTCAGGCTCGCCCATAAGATAGAAAATGGGATGAAAATAACAATTGTAGCTGTTTCTTGCTCCTGACACAGAGGTGGTAGGCGAAAGATTTCTTATTCAACTTGTTGCACCAAAAAACTAATCATAGACAGAGAAAACATGCCACAAGCAATAACCTACAAAAAATATAATGAAAACTACATAATTATTACCTGAAGCACTCAAGTAGATAGAGATGAACCTTTGACGTTCCTGCAAACCTGGGTAAGGAAAACAAGAACTAATGTCATGTATCCACTTTCTAAAGGTAGCTAAGATGGATGAAAAGTGATTGAAGCAGACCCCTTACCAGGATATTTACTGTAGTCTAAGATATGTGGAGTTTCAGTATGATAATCTGCTACCATCTCACAAAAATGATTGCCAATATCGAAGGCCACATGGTTGTAGCTCGCGTATTCATAATCCTAGAAACAAGAAAAGATAGGTTATATCATATGAAAATACAAATGAAGCACAAGCTCAATGGCTATCCAAATCAGAAGTGAAACTAATTTGAATTCTTATAAAAGATAGATCTTGCTCAAAATGTGAATCCCGCAGTCTTGGTCCTTCCATGCCTAGTTTTACACACCATATGTCCAAAAATTCTGTATCTATTCTACCCAGACACTGGTTAACAGAAGGTTCCTACTTCACCAAGTGGTAAAATTAAGCAACAAGGATTTATAGCAGTAGAAATGGCCTCTCAGGGAACAGAATTCCAAAAACCTTTAGATCCTTCTCTGAACCCCAGATGTCTTAGCATACAGTAAATAACCAAGCTTGTAATTTGGAAAACTATCATGTGCAATACGAGCCAAGTCTGATAATCTCGTAATGTTAAAAAATTAGAACCAATTAACCAAATTAAAAGAAATATCTTCATTAGATCAAAATTATGTTTTTAGTCAAATGTTTCTCACTATTTCCAACTAATTTTGAGGAAAGAGCATGCAGCCTGTAAATTCCAATTAGATAATATCCTTAAAAGATATCATATTGTAAAATGTTAAATAAAAACATCAAATAATGAGGTTATAAAGGAGCCGGGAAGACACTGCAATGCGAAAAAAAACTAAAAGCAAGCTGTCGGTGGATGAGGTTATAAGGTCCTACATGTTTGAAGCTGGAAGCTGGTGAGTACAAGTTAAACTATGCCTACACTAGTCCATAAACAGTAGAGTGAAACAGAACAATTGCCACCTATAATCAGGTTTACCTGAGGAAAACATCTTCATTATTGACATGCGTCAACCAAATTCCACTAGGATACCTGCCACCCCATCATTGTCTTATAAGTCACTCAACCAGGATAGCAGCATCTAAACTCAAAGGCATGATAATTAGACTGAATGTGCTAAAGAATGGCAAGAACCCTCCACGAAAATCACATTAACAAAAAGTCCTCAGCAATTTAAAAAACCAGTCTAGTGATCTATTATGAGTTTGTAGTTAGCTTCCTCATTGTTAAAACCCATGTCTATCTCTTACATATTTTCTCATAGGCCACAAGCAGCCAAAGAACAGAAGTCCAAAATTATGAAATTGAACATATTAAGACACCTAGAAATTTGAGCATCCAAACTTCTATTTAACATATAAAACTGATCTCATTGAATTAAATTCATGACAAATAAATGAGCATAGCTTGATACTCACAATTATAGTTATTGATTTGGTTTCCTCATCCATCATTATGTTACCATACTGCAAGTCATTGTGGCAGAATCCCACAAGTTGGCGACAACTAGAGAAATTCTTTTCCAGTGCTGATATTTCACTTTCCAACACATCCAAACGAAACTCCTTAGCTTCTTCCGGTGAACATACACGTTTAGCTTCCCTAAGCCAGTGGCTGAGACATTATGGCATGTAGTTAGCAAGCTGGATTTTCCTGGACATATATATTATATAAAAATAAATAAAAGAAGGCGTTGGAGAGAAGAGTGTACCGCAGTCTATCCCAGAGTACAATTTTCTTAGTCCCAGGCATATTCAGTTTGTGAAATTCATTCATTTTGGTTGCTATAATACCAGAAATCTCAGGATCACGCAAATCAGCCGCTGTGAGAGTCTGTCACACAATCAAGAACAACATGTTACTAAATAGGCTATTCTATTCATTTGCTTCCACAATCCTCCTAATTAACAACAACTACATCCTCCTAATTAACAACAACTATAACACAGAAATCAAAATAAACCTAAATAGAATCTCCAAAAAGATACCCGAGCACGAATAAACTCCTCGATGCGGCCATTAGAGAAGCGTCCGAGCAACCGAGGTCCCTGGCCTTGCTTCGACATGAACTCAAACGTACGGATCTCATTTTCGCGATCGAAAAATACTTCCACCCCCGCACCATAGATCCTCATCAACACCTTCCTGGATCTGGGAAGCGAATCGTCGGTGTTAGAATTGGTAACCCATTTAATCTGAGAAACCTCGTTAGTCATGGCTCCCTTGAGCGGAACCACTTGGAGCGCCTCCGGATCGACGATGTCGGGCCATGCGGACGCCACTTTGAGAAGAATCTTCTTGGCCTCGTCGGGAATGCATGGGGATTTCACGGCGGAGCCCATGGAGGATTGAATTAGAGGGGAATTGGTTGAATCGAGAGGAATTTGAATGGAATCGAGTAATCGGGAATTCCGCCTGTTGAATTGGGAGAGGTGAGAAGAGAGGTCGGCCTTCGGGATCGCGATTAACACAGTTGACAGATGGCACCGCTTAACCGGGAAACGGTTGCACCACGTGGCCCTCACGTGACTTGAACATCTCCACCTTCGCATTATTCTGTATTTCTGAATTTTTCTCGCGAGTGTTTTCTTATTTATATTTTTAAAGGCCCACTTTAATATTTTAGAAATTTGAAAAATGACATTTTAATTGTTGATTTTGGAAAAAATGGCATTTAATATTATTTTTTTTAGTTTTTAATGAAGATATGGAAGATTCAAAATAATTATAGTATCGATTAATATTATTTTATTCTAATTTTACTTTATTTATGTCTGTAATTATTACCTTTTATGTTAATGTAATGAATTTATCTCTATTTATCATGTATCAAGGGAGTTGAATTTGTTTAATGAAAATGAGAGTTGTCTGTCAATCTTCAAAATAATTATAGTATCGATTAATATGATTTTATTTTATTTATGTATATAATTATTACCTTTTATGTTAGTGTAATGGATTTATCCCTATTCGTCAAGGGAGTTGAATTTGTTTAATGAAAATGAGAGTTGTCTGTCAATCTTCGATGAGGAAGATGATGAAGTTTCTTATGGTAGCTATGATGGGCCACCGATCTTTGATGAAGAAGATTCATATGTTGGTTATGATAGTCCACCAATTTTTTATGAGGAAGACCATTAAATTTTTCATGTTGCTTATAGTGATCCAATTTTTAACAAAGAGTCAACTGAAGATTTTATTATTGATGCGCCAGAAGATTTGTTTGATCCTAAAGATTCGTATTTTCTGAATTTTTTAATTAGAGATAATACTGAATATGAAGATCGACAATTGAAGGAATAGGAATTTGGGTTACAAGAGTTTAATAATGTTCCTGCAGTCTTCGAATCTTTAGGTTCGCTATGACACAAAGCTAGATTCGAGGGCAAATCATTTTCAAGAGGAGGAGAATGATAAGATATGGAAGATTCAAAATAACTATAGTATAGATCAATTAGATATTATGTTTGATTTAATTTTGATTTGATTTTATTTATATCTATCATTATCTTTTATGTTTGTCATTATTACAATAGATTTATCCCTATAAATAGATTTTATATATGAAGAAATTTATTTCCCTCCTCAAATACGATATGTTAAAATTACAGTTTCGAAAAGTGTAAGAGAAGTTTTTATTTTAATAAAAATGAATTTGGATTTTTTGGTGGATGTGTATAATTTTAATTTTGGAAAGGGTAATTTTAGATTTTTAAGGGGTGTGCATACAATAAATTTAAGAAATACTAAAAATTAACAGAGGTGTGTATTCAATAAAGGGTGTGTATTCAATAAAAAGTGGTGTCTATTTAACAGTACTCTATTAAAAATCATAACTTAAAAAAGAAATCCCATTCACCCTATAAAATTCTTCATAAATCACTCATTTGTTTATTTAATTTTGACAAAAACTTGTGTGCAACCAGATGCACGGACACACTCTGTTAAATTGTATATCATTTATTATAAAGATGTTTACCCTTTATTTTTTGAAGAAAAATAAAAAAATATTAATGAAAAGTGTATACTTTTTAGAACAAAATGGTATATCCTTATTAATTAAAGTGTATAGATTTTGTGGCTCTCACCTGGAACATATAAAATTAGTTTATACATGGACCAACGTAAAATGTATCATAAGGAGGTTGTTTTCTTTAAAAAAAAAAATCTTAAATTACGAGCAACGTAAACTGTAGGAAGGAGGGAGTATTCCCCCAAATAAATTCCATACATGTAATAGTATAACATTTCATTTCGGACGAAATTCTACTTAATAAGTTTACATGGGACTAACAAAAAGAATAAAATCATAAACAAGAGTTTAGATTAAGAAGAGTTGGATGCAGATATAAAATCTTCGAGTAGTAGTTCAATAGCTCTCCTCGACGTAACTTTGTCGACCTCAAACACTCTCATCTTGTCTTTCAAACCTGCACGGGCAACGATCTCAATTATCTTGCAGAAATTACGACGACAGAGGGCTTCGTCTAGGACTAGACGTTGTGAGATTCAGAAGATATGAACAACACACAAACCTGGTAGATGTACAACTTTGAGAGGAAGATAGTTGGTTTCACTTGAATCCATGAACATTAGAAGATTCTTCATCAGTTCAGACGACTCCGAAGATATAAGAATTTCTCTCTGATTAGCATCACCAGATAAGGAAGATATAATAACCAGAAAAGGCACACATCATGCATGGTAAAATATGCTCTCAAGTTTCCAACGAGACGTTCTTATTGGAAACTCAAGACTCTCTATGCAGAACACAAAGCGAAGAATATATCTCAAATATCTGTGATTTTGAAGATCATCATTGAGCATAATCTATCAGGCATAAGTGTCAGACTCGAATGATTTGACGACAAACATGATAAGTAATGTCCAAGTAAACGAAGAGTATCCAACCTTGAACCTCTTCTGAGAATCATAATAACCAGACACAACCAACAATAAGCCAAGTGCTTCCGATTCTACATTCCAAATCAGTAATAATCATTAAGAAATGAAAGAAATATACCAGATGCAGTCTATGCAAAACCTGAAATTTAAAAAAAAAAAAAATGGAGCCAAATCTACTTTAATATTTCTTTTGTTTAAATTTATTTATATGTGTGTACGTATCATCTACAATACGTTCATTATAGATTAAAAGAGTTAAGGGTGATATTGCACGGGTAGTATCGTAAAGATTGAGTGAAAGGAAAAATGTGAGTTTTTGTGGAGGAATGGAACTTCCAAGACAGATTCATGTGACGACAATGTAAACTATAGTAAATATCTCCAACCAATTAATTACTTTGAAAGTGTACGATGTCGGGAATTGAAGCAGGATCATAAGACAGCAGTTGTGCAATTGACATCCCAATTGAACTCATTCCAATTCGGGGAATCAGTGACCTCCAAATAGCATTTGAATTGCCTGTTCCAACAAATTTCAGTACCAATGCAAATGCATGACAGTAGAAGTTGATCTATACGGCCAGTTTCGTTAGTTCTAAATTTTGAGATATGATATACTACATTTTGATTGGGGGGAAAAAAGAATAGTTAAATTACCAAACTAAGACAGCACACCGGTAGGCATGTGATAAAAAACATATAATTCTTCTCGTTCAAGATTTTCAAATTAAATGTGGAAGAAATAAGTCTTAGAATTGGAATCCATGCCCAAACCTGATACGGTCCACTTCTTGTATTCCTTTTGCAAAATATCTTTCACTTTAACGTCAGATGATCCGGAGATTTTGTATTTCACTGCCCCAAAATGAAAGGAAAAGAAAAGGTAAATGAGAAGTTGAGTCAAATAATTTACTAACTGATTTATAATGATGATAAGTTGAGGAGTTTTAAAAATAATTCTCACGCATTTGGTAAAGACCATTGAATCCTAATCCACCAGCTCCATTAATTAACAAGGTGGCCATGTATTTATCTTTCGAGGTACAATTTGAGCTCGATAGATTTCCACTATCCATAAGGATGCCTGCTAACTGCCAATTTGAAAACATAAATGAGAAGCAGATATTTTAATAACCCGTAATAAAAGACCACAGTTTTTCAGTTGACAAAATATTTCCTTTCAAACAAAACTGAAGCACAAAATAGTCAATTGACTATGATTCTCCGGAGTCAACGTCAAGGTCAAAACTCAAGAGTAGTATCTATAAGCAAGATTAACTGGATCATATTCATGATCCCAATAAATTGTAGAAATATTTCTTTAATTTACTCCCAACATATATGAATGACAGGCAATTTAATGGACCATTTTTCTTATTTTCTGGTGAGAGAGAAAGAAGCAATTAAGGACCTCAATTCTCATGCATCTAAATCATTGAGCAAAATATAGAACTTCAAATAAGAGAACTTTAAAGCATCTGAGTTAAGGATACATACCAGAAGTCTGCTGAATCCTAGCCCAGCTAATATCTCTGGTGAATCAATGGCGAACTTTTCAGCAATTACAGTACAGCACGACACATCCTGAGGGAAAAAAAGAACATAGCATATTTATCTTGCATCGTGTGAAGAAAACATATCACTGAATGAAATTAAGCCCCATCATACATATTACATGTACATCACTGGAACATGGAGGCAAGAGTGACACATGTTAACATTCAAATAATTTTTCAATTGATCAGGGAGATCTACCAACCTAAATATAAAGTCTATGAACATTCACATGAAATTGTAATCTTAAATTACTTAGGCAATCACTCTCTCACTATTACCAATTTATAGGACAAAGCACAATTCAAATATATTTCAGCGATATAGGCAATGGTCTTCAGCTTTCCATATTGATAAGAGGACCAGAAGCGAAGAACAAACAAAAAGATTTAGTTTGCATTGTGAATAAGATTACCTGTCGCACAATGACAGAATCAATCCATGAATATACATCAGAATGTATAAAGAACAGAAAATGTTAAAATATGCAAAGTATATATAGATATAATGCACCATAAAAAAGTTAGGCAAACCTTCGTGCAATGAAACACTTCAACTATTGTCTCTTTGAGTGCCTGATCAATAGGCAAGATACACTTGTCATTTATTTACATGAGGTTGGGAGCAAAACCAGTAAGTTAATGTTTAGAAGTTACCTCTTGTTCTGAGGGGATCTTATCACAATTGATTAAAACCAGTTTCAGACACCCAAAAAGATTATAATAAGATAGATCAATCTGGTCAATGGCATAGGACTAAAAATGAGATTTCAACTTGAAGAACAGAACATTCAACGGGGAAAGGGGGTCAAAGAATTAGTAGCCAGTAATTAATTGTAATGTACTGGAAGAGAAGGAGCTCGTATGGACTTAGAACAGAAAAAATATATGTACATACAAGAAGATATACAGACTAGACAGTCCCATCAATTAACTAATGGATCTTACATTACAACCCTGTAGGTAAAAAATCCACAAATTGCCAATGACATACTTGTAGAGAAACCCACAGTAATTATGATGTTCACAATATTAGAAAGGCTAGCTGCTAAAGTACCTCATCTATAAAAATTAAGGATGAGATATCAATATGGCATGAATCAAGCAGCCAGTGAACAGCATGTGAAACTAAATCAGCCCTCTTCATGTTGATTACAGGTACAGTACAGAATTGCGTGCTCTTACCATTCTGATAAAGATAAAAGGCATACATGATGGTAGATGCCACAGATCCCACATCTGCATAACATATGTCATGTTTCAGACACGCAGACTTCAAGATTAGTCTACATATTATTGTTATTGCAAGTTTACAGAAAAGAAAAGGAAAGAACAATCACTTTATTCCATTTTATGATTCCCTTATCAATCTAATGTAAAAGAAAGAAAACATGTACTACTTTTCTGATTTTTAGTTCGTTCTCTATAGCTAGCAACAGTCCTTTTTAGAACCGAAAATGAATGCGGACAGCTACAGATTTAAAAATCATTCAAAACAGGAAAAGTATCTCTAGCACAGTTTAAAAGGAATTACCAGCAAAATCTGGCCCAATTACGACATGCAAGAACTTTCCAGGGATACCAGCATTCACATCAGCTCTTCTGGCCTTCAGATACATATTTAACTTGTGAATACCTTCACAAGATTGAGTAACTTCCAATTGTTGTGAAGGCCCATAGTAAAAGAGTGCAGCTGAAGGAGGAAGAGGAACATCAGAAATATCTGTCCTCCTCAACCTAGCATAATATAATGACTCAGCTGTGGGCATTGTCAAGCCAACTTGAGGAGCCAACTCTTTCTTTATTTCCCTAGGGTCTGGACGAAAATCTGTTAATGGTCCGCTTGGATAATGGAAGTTAGTATCTAGATCAGACTGAATAGAAACTATTGGTGAGGAAGTTTTGGACCACCTCCCTGAAAATGACCGGCCAATAGGTTCAAGATCAATATCAAAGGGGTCCTTTGGACTGTTAGAGGCTTCTTCAGTTGCACTAATAGTTGTATTTCTGGGTCCGCGATTTCCAATATCTGTGGCGGTTTGGTAACTGTTTTTCCTTGCCAATTTTTCTTGAAGATCGATGGCAAAGCCTTTTTTTGTTGCTACTTCACCTCTTCGCATACCATCAAAGAATGGGTCATCACGAGTACTAATGTATACTTCCTGCAGTGCAGGTCACAAATGTAGGGTAAGCATGACCATGTTGAAAAAATCATATCAAAGTTTCAATGCATGAAAGACAAAATAGACTTCTTATATTAAATCAAGATGCACGAATGCATATTTAGATGTCCCCATTTGGTGTCTATTTATGGTGTATATTAGACACGTAGCAAATGGAATCTAGATGCACGAATGCATATTTAGACGTCCCCATTTGGCGTCTATTTATGGTGTATATCAGACACGTAGCAAATGGAGAGTTAGACTCAACGAAGTATAAGAGAGTTAATTTATCTCTTGTAGTGATGGTAGCATTTGCCACGTCATTAAAGGGTAGCAAGGCTCATTAAGACAACATAGTCCTGTGGCATATGCATATTGATTTCCTAATTGATGCATAGAATTCAGCAATTACGGTCAGATTTCAATTACTGAATTCTTGACATGCAATGAACAAAACATCAACGAAAACCTAAACTTTTTCGCACATCATGTCAGCTCGACTATGGGATTATATCTTGCTAACTTTTTCAGTCTACACATGTTTCCTTATTATTTAAGTGTAATATGTTGTTTTTAATAGTTTATTTCCAATTCAATTATTTCTTCCCCTTCACATAATGTTTGAGCTAATGATTCTCAACTTTTACAAGTGTTACAGCAAGGTCTCTTGTCCACATATTTAAACCATCTTAAGCACGTTTCCCTAATATTATCTAATTGTGCACCCGCAATCAGACTCTATGTATCCATAATGTTAAACCATACCTGCAGAGTGAATTTATGCTATTCATTTCGCTACAGAGTCTATTTTATATAGTCCTTGTCCCCTTACTATATTTTTGTCTACATTCTTTTCGTCAAGAATGGTGCTAAACTGCTAACTTGTTTTGGGTAAAGTAGACGAAGTTAACAAGTTAACAATGTTAATTCTATTATCAGCTGCTGCATCCTCTAGTCATCTGAAGCATAGCATTGCAGCCAATCCTCACTATAGCATAATAACTTGCATACGAGAAACCAACCCAAAATTCATGGCTTTACATTAGTTAAAATGAAAATACCGCAAAAGAAAAATATAGAAAGCATCTCATAGACTTAGACTCCATCAATGCATAAGACAAAACTCTTCATCAGATAAGCCCAGAAAAAGTTAGCATCTCAACTGATATTCTGGCACATTTCTCTTCATTTGAGATGAATAGGCATCTTCACCTGTAATGCCAAAGGGCTAACTCAACCAGAAATTATTCCACATGCCCCAGAATAAAAGACACTTTCCGTTCTTTCCTACTAACCAAATCAACTATCACTTAAGTTTGCCCATTGTAATTGACTT
Organism: Pogostemon cablin; assembly: GCA_023678885.1. Taxonomy (NCBI): domain Eukaryota; kingdom Viridiplantae; phylum Streptophyta; class Magnoliopsida; order Lamiales; family Lamiaceae; genus Pogostemon; species Pogostemon cablin. The sequence goes on from CM042960.1 coordinate 11,299,294, forward strand.
CTACACATCTATAAATAGAATAACTTGTGGAACCATAAACTCACTTTCCTTTTCATTTCTAATATTAATTTCATCAAAGCCTGAGTTAAATACACTGTAATCTCTCTTCAATCATGTCAATCATGTCATACATTATAAACTGATCAATTGTGAAATTCAGGGTTGAAGGCTGACTTACCCGATGATCAGAGTCCACTGCATGAGAGAGAGTGGTGGACTTCATGTTTGCAACAAGTTAGCCACCCAAATGAAGAATGTAAATGCAAACTCTGCAATGGAAAAAGTTTATCACATTGGAGTTGACGGAGGCTTTGAGAGAGACAAAAATAAAGAGAGCAATGACGAAGCTTTGTATTGTGTAAGCATTGTGAAATCCGCCATTAGAGTACAATCTTGGACACAATGCATAAGACTCAAACAGATAAAATCATGAGAAGAAACCAAGTAAGATATCTGCCGAATCCCTATTTCCAAAGTTGAAAATACCATTGGAATTTCACAACATTCTAACAATGTCCAATCCTTGATAAACTTCTCCCTAAGTTCTTTTAACTTTAAATGCAAGCAAATTACAGGGTCGAAAAGAAGTGCGAAGAAAACGGAAAATTTTTCCATGGCGGCGGCGCCGCTGCCGCTCAGACGTTCAAGGCGGAGATTATAATCAAAGGTAAGTATTTCGTCATCGAAATTTCCATTCTTCCAAAGTGCGATTCATCGGGAAATCGTATTCAAGAATCTCGTTGCAGTTACATGAATTCTTCCGCAAAATCTTTTCCTAATTTAACCTAATTAATAATGTTTTAGTACCACAAAAATCTTTTCAAATCCATATTCAGAAAATTTCGCTGAGATTACATTAATTTCAAATTCTAGCAATCAGATTTATGCTAATTTAAGTAGGCAATAATATTTCAAATATAGTAGCAAATTTTTACACATTTAGGTTTTTGTTTTAAATACTGGAAAAATTATTTAAAACCATTTTAGGAATGACAATTTTGTGTGTTACCATCCTCATTATATATTTTCATAATTAATTATTATTTTTTATTAAGATTTATATATATATATTTTTTAAATTTGAAACCATTTTTTGGAATGTACATTAATTAATAAGTTAATAATAATGATAATATATACTAGTAATACTCTATAAATTACACACATTATAACGTACGTATATATATTAGTATTATTATTATTATTATTCAATTAAAACACCATAGTAAATGGAAAATCAGGACTGAGATTTGATTGTGGTAATTATATTAGATTCTCAATATTCTAAAATTAAATTAATACTATTAACACCAACTTTTTACGCACAAGGTAAGTACCATCATTTCATTTCTCACCTCTATAAATTGTGTTTGTCCACCCATCAATTTGCATCATTACACTCTCCAATCACATACTAAATTATTACTCTTATCTTTATATATATATTCTTCATATTTTTTTTGTTAGTTTTTGGCAGAAGTTTATAAAAATGATTTCTTTTTGTGATGAGAATCGACATATGTTGGCTCTTTGAATGATAGTCGTCAAAGCTTATCCATCGAATGGATTGATTGAGTTAAAATGATCATAAATTTTCTAATCTTTTTATGATCTTTATTTAGTAGAGTAATGTGTTTTAGTTATTTTACATTATTATTTTAACATGATATATCAAAGTTTACTTGTATTGATTGGTTTGAGAAGCTTAGTGTGTTACTTATACTTTCATTTTTATTCTCTTGGCTATTTGAGAAATTTTGGAGTAAAACATGTCTATTTCATTCTCATTGTTTAATAAGTAGTATTAAGCAAAGCTAAATGAAAAGTTATATTAATATTCATCATAAAATGAAAAAAGAAAATGATTGGATATGCCTGGCTCCCTGTATGCCACTTGACGACACTAATTCAATCGATGAATTTGTCGAATCGAGTGGCATACGAGGAGTCGAGCATGTCAAACTATTTTCTCTATTTTTTTTGATGATGAATATTTTATAAGTTATTAGGTTTATTTTTTAATTTAATATATTTTGAAGATCATAGATAGTACTTGAGTAAGATGTCAACCAGCTCATGTATCTTTATATATATTAAAGATTGAAGGGATCAAATTTGTGTAACTATTTTTTTTTTGTTTGTTAACTCTATTAAATCTTAAAATTTTTTAGATTTAGTTACTTTTCTCGAGAAAGCCCAACATGGAGATATTGATTCCAATGAAGAAGAGATATGTACGATTCCAAGATGTAATGTAGTAATTTTTATTTTTATTTGTCTTAAATTTATTTTGATCATATATTGATGAATGAGTTAAATGTTAAAATTTAGATATTTCTCCCAATACGTGATTAAAAAAATAGATGTTTTGCATTTCTTTTCCTTTATCTTTTGTTTCTTATTTGAGGAAGGAGCTTTTTATATTAAGTTTTGTTAAAGTCTTTATTTAGTTATTATCTTTTACTTTAATTGAATATGAATATTTGTGGGATAAAAAGTTTTAATTAAGATTACTAGAAAGAAGATCCCATTTGAATTTTACTACTTTATAATTCTAACAATATTATTTGAAAGGATCATAAGGTCATCTTATACAAATATCTATTGCCATTAAATTTAGTTAGTGTGAAACAACCATCAAATTACAGTGAGATGAGTGGAGTTTAAAATATTGTTGAAAGAAATAATATCTTTAATGAAGCAATTAACTCTTATACACCATGAATACAATGACAGAAGTGAATGATTATTAAGTAATAGTGGAGCATATTATAATTGGCTAAATAACTACGTAATCTTAAAAAAAAAATAAAAAAAAATAAATCATGAACCAAAAAAATAATTCTTTCGTACGGTGAAACGAGCTTCAAAGTTAATTCTTTCGTTTTTAATTATAATTGAATAGATAATTATTCTCTCGAATTAACACTCTCGACTTAAGTGTAAACTATGACCCACAAGAGTAAAATAAATCATGAACCAAAAAAATAAAATGCAAAATATAGCATATTGACAAAGTCTTTTATGAGACATTATAGTCTAAAATTAATATTAAATTCTAAAAATAAATATTAACTTTAAAAATATCATAGTATATGAGATTCAAAGTTAAAATACAAACATTTCCATGCAAGCCCAATGTAACATATCTTTACAAAAATAAATATTTAACCCTTGAATGCAAAGTCCAAAGGGACATTTTATTCAAGCCCAATTTCTGTATATTTGCTGATTAGCCCACTTTCGGCCCAATAACAACTGACATCCTTCCTTAACATCCAACCTACTTTACAATTTATATATATATATATATATATATATATATATATATATATATATATATATATATATATATATATATATATATATATATATATGAAGTTGACAACTGGTGGAAGCGGAGTGTGTCATTAACCTTAGGCGAAGATTTGTGTGAAGCCATCTCACGTGAGAAGAAGACTTGTGTGAAGTCATCTCACGTGAGACGGATAAAAGTTGATATATTATCACTTTTACTATAGAATGTTATCATTTTCGCTAAAAAATATTACTCTCTTCGTCCCGGATATTTTTATCCGTTTGTACGGGCACGGAGATTAAGACGTTTTATTTTTTAATATATAATGTAAGAAAAAGTATGGATAAATTAGTAATTTAAAAAGAAAAAGTGAATAAAGTTATTGGGAATGATGAATAAAGTGTAAAAAAAGTAATTATAGTTGTTAGGATTGTAAAAAGTAGGTAATAAAATATTATGTATTTTTGCCAAAATGGAATGGGTAAAAATATGTGGGACACCCCAAAATGAAAAGTGGGTAAAAATACGTGGGACGGAGGGAGTATCACTTTTTATTTATACTATAAATTATTTCATGAATAATTCACTGCATCATTATTACTTTTATCAGTTGAGTATCACTTTCCCTTAATGATGCTATCACTTTTTATCTGTCTCACATAAGAACTTACATGACACCGGTCTCACAAGTGGCTAGGGGTGAGCAACGGTCGGTTCGGTTAACCGAACCGAATCGAATAGCGAAAACCGACTAAAACCGGATTGAGGGTATTATTAATCGAAATCGAACCGGATATGACTGAAACCAATCTTTCACCGAACCGATTTACCGGTTTGATTATGGTCGGTAACCAAAAAAACCGAACTACTTATTGATGAAGGAGAAAAATATAAAGTGTAAAGAAAAATTGAGGGTGTAAAGAAAATAGATCTCAGTTGGTGAGAGGGAAAAGGGAATCCGAAAGATCCGACGGTGGGGAATGTCAGGCCGCCACTACCTTATGCGGCGGCAGCATCACTGGCACTTTTACCGGCGTCGATTGATGCCACAGGCCCACAACAACATGCTATCGGAAGGCGACGGCGACGGAGGCCTCTTCGAATCATTATCTGCGATAAGGTCGACGTGGCGGGTGAGGTCGAGGTAGAGGAGGAAAGGGAAGATGAGGCTGAGACCTTGTGGTTGAATACTAGTTTGAATGAGTGAGTACATAGGTGAGAAGTGTGAGAAGAAATGGAGAGTGAGAATGTGGGTGCGGTGGAAAAAGATTTGAAATGAAGGCTGAACAGAATGGAGTGGGACTAGGGTTTCTTACATATGTATTAGGAAATTTCGGTTCGGTTCTTGGTTAACTGATTTTAGAAAATTTAAAATCATAACCGAATCGTAATATCGATTTTTCAATTTTTGAAAACTGATAACCGAACCGTATGTGTGGTCACTGAACCGATTTGAACGATTCGATTCGGTTTCGATCGGTTTTTCGGTTTTTACCGAATAGTGCTCACCCCTACAAGTGGCCTACCCTTAACACAAGTTTTTGCTAATTTTCAAAATCTTTATCCAACAGTATACACCCATATTTATAAGAATAAAATATGGAACAAATATTTTTATTCATCTTTAATAAAATTCTAAACTCATCTTTAATGTGTCTTAGTACGTGGTAGTGATATTATAATATAAAGCAATTAAGTGTATAATTCATGTGTTTATGTGTGAGAGAGAAATAGAAATTGCAGTGGTAATGCATGTCTTAATTTGAGTTGGACAATTGTCCGATTTTATAGACATGTTGGCATGTTCTAGCAGAAATTAAATAATAATAGTAATTAAATAAAAATAATAATTAATTAAGAATGAAAACAAGTTGGCAGACACAAAGCCAGGAGAAATGCCGGCTTTCATCGTTCACCTACAGATTACCCAACTACCAAATCCCTGTTTAATTGCTAATTATTAATTAACACTAATTAAATTTTATTTAATTATGTTCCCTATCTATATCACAACCCTACTTTAACTCACCCAAATCTTAACCATATCATCTCACATAATGTGCCTATTTCATGCCTAAGGCCCTAAGGAGAGCCAAGAAAAAAAGAAACAAAAATATTTTTGTGTGTTTAAAATGACTTAATTTTTAAATTGTAGTGTATTACATTATTATTACTTAGTAGTTAAAATTTAATTGAAATCATAAGAAATTCTTTAACTATTTTTCTTTTTTATTTTATCTCATTTCAAAACTATTTTCTAAGCAGATTAGGTGATTTGTATAATGTCTTTTCTCTGACCTCATGATCTGCTTGTGGGGGTTGATCAGAATTATGTGAGTTTGCCCTAAACAATTACTTAAAAAAAATTGGTTTCTCAAGTTCTGCCTCAACGACTGACCATTTAGATGGGCTGTTGTACGTAGACGATCAAGCGTCGATGTGGTTGGGTCCGCTATTTTAAGTCCTCCATACTTAGACATTAGATACATACTCCCTCCGTCCCAGTCAAAGAGGGCCTTTTTTCCATTTTGGTCGTCTCACCCAAAAAGTCACCTCTTTCATTTTTTACATACATGAGACTTACACACCCCCTCTAATACAATTAAAATATGAGACTCATATTTTTATTAGGTGAGAGTTTAGATTCATATTTTTATTGGGTGAGAGTTTAGGGATATTGCAAAAGATATTGAACCCAAAATTTTTGTATAATTTTTCTAGGGTCTTAGTCTACTCATTTGCCTTTACAAGATCAATTTTTGAATATTATGCTCTCAAATGAACTAATATTATTTTTTAAAGACTTTTGGATAATTCTTTGTGAGTTCATTAAAAAGCAATTAAAGGGGGGAGTTGGGATCTGGAAATAGCACTCATTTTGTTGCCAATGGAAGTAAAGTAGTGATTTGTTATACTATAATTCACATGCAACCGCCAAACCTGCCACACAATTCTAGGGACTCTTTTTATTTAGCTTATGGAGTATTAATTTTAAATGTATTTATTTTTATTTCATCAATTTCATGGAAAGTTTATAAATCTAAGTATTTTTTAAGCATCTTGTTTATACTTAATTTGGATGCAGGCCCTTATCTTCTCGAGATGATCAACTTGTAGTTTTATTAAATATATATTATCGATCTCGCCTTACCCCAACTACTTCACTAATTTAATAATGGAAATTAAGCAAAAATTAATTTTAAAAAACAAATAATCTAACAAGATATTTTATTTATTTATTTTTATTTTATGAAAATGGTGTACGGATGTATATTTGTTTTGTGTTTTGCCATTGATCTTGATTGGGGATTTTTGTAACTGCAAAATGTTATTGTTCTGGACTAAATATTCATAATCATGAGGTGATTTAAATTTTATTATATAATTAAATCCATATTTACAATTTATGATATATACTTCTTCTTAATATCTCTATTTTTCCATTATCAAATCGATGGCTTCTTGACGAAATCTTTTAAACAAAACTACTCATTAATTTTCAGTACTGTTCGTTTAATTTTCAAATCCAAAAATTTAATGTCATCGAATTTTGCGAAACGTACAAGTTCTCTATTTATGTGTTTCAGCTATTTGTTTTGGTTAAATAAAATTAATTAGTACATATGTCTTATACGCATAATAACATAAAAATTATAAATAAGAAAGATTTTTAATGTGTAGTATAGTAGAGAAATATAATATTTTAGTATACCATGGCTATTTGGTTTAATATTGTATTTTAGTTTAATCTACCAAATTAAAAATTGTATATTTTAAATTAAAATGGATTAAAATAAAAAATCGTATACGCAAGTTACGGTGAGACGGATGAAATATTTTAAACTAAAACATAAATTGTTCAGGAAAATTATTGTCTTCTTACCCTCACTAAACAAATCATCATAAGAAGTAACAGTACTAATTGGTGCCTAAATTAGATTGACTTAATCCATAATTTATATTATTATATAAATAATTTTTAAAAAATAAAAAAGAAGCTAAAACCCTTGAACACAAACATACTGTAAGTTGCCTAATTAAAGGATAACTGATTTGACTTATTTCTATGCTACCACAGTATAAACATATAGTATCATCACTCACCAATAAATATTAAAAATAAAATGTGGGTGGTGGCAAATCAATCTCATCCGTCCACATACACAGATCGTGCGGCGGAGATGCGGCTGAGGCGACGTCAGGCGGTGGTGGCCGCCGCCGCGTGAGGATGAACACCAACAAATAAAGACTTTTTGAGAAGAGCCATTAAAAACACGACTTCTGTAATAATATAATAAAATGGCGTTTTAATTTTCGTCATTATGAGGGGTGACTCACGACTTTAATTAATTGTTTAATTCCTTGGTTTAATTAATGACAAATGGGGATTAATTAATATAATGACTGTGGATCACATGGAAGGATGCTTCTACTTCTCCTCAATTAAGATTAAAAGGTCAGAGAATCCCAGTGTTAACCTTGTTTTATTTTGTTTCATGCATGAACATGGGTTATGTGTTGTCTTTACTCTCTACCCCCAATTATATATGCAATGATTCCAAATATTACTTAATTTATAAGATATTTTGGTTTTTTTTTTATATATATTTTCATATTATATTTTTTTTTATTATGGATGGACCACCCCAAATCTTTCAAGTGAAGGGCCCTAGAAAAATTTCTTTTCTTTTTACTTTCTATTTGTCAAAATAAAATCAAGTTTATTGGAATTTGGGATTGGAACATGGGAAATTAGTGGAGGTGTGCTTATAAATTAAACATTGTATTTAATAATATGTAATTGAGTGCTATGTTATCATTTTAATATTTTAGCTTAGAGTTTATAATTTATTGCATTCATTTATGATTTCCGTTCATAAATAAATGATAAAAGAGACATAACAAAAAAAATGTCTTTTAATAATTTATTTTGAAAAATGTTATTCACTATAATTTTTCGAATTTTTTTTTTTTATAATTTTGAATATAAGTAACTCTAGTCTGAGATTATGTCTAGAACTCTATGAATTTATATGTGCAACTCTATACGTGACTATATGTATGATTATACACATATTTTATTTATTAATATATGTTCGACGGTGCACATAAATTTATGTGCGACTATATATCAATTATATAATGAAGAAGAGAAAAAAAAATAAAAAAGTGTATTTTTTTAAAAAAAATTATGTAGAAGGATATTTTTCAAAATCAACTATTGGGGTATTTTTCACCATTTTTCTTAATTGATTCATGAATCCAAATATATGAAAATATGATATATTACCTATTTTACCAGTCAATTTATTAAAAATAAAATTGACGTGCATATGTCTAACTCTAACTAAATATACACTAGATCATGCTTAAAGATATTTTATGAACTAACTTTTATATTAATTAATTATTTTAGGAGTTTTATTCATTCAACGCCCGAATTATAAGTAAACTATCAATTTAGGACTTGAATTATTTTTTTTTATCAATCCAAGGCCTGAATTTGTCAAACATTATCTCCTATTTTATCAATTTAAGACCTAAGTTCAGACCTCAAATTGATAATTTTACATAATTCAGGCCTCTAATCGATAAAAAACATAATTCAAGCCCAAAATTTATAATTTACCCATTCTTCAAGCCCATGTTAATTTAGTAATTAAGAAGAAGAAAAATAATTAATTATGTATGACTAGAGACTAGCTGGGTAGGGTAAATGATCCATGTATTTTGCGATCCTTAAATTCCCAAATGTATTTAAAAAAAAAAAACTCAGCGTAGCTTAATTTGCAGATCATGACCTAGAGACTAGTGTGATGATTTGTTAATAATGACCAAAAATTAATTAATTATATATCCCTAGGAGAGGGGGGGGGGGGGGGGGGGGGGGGGTATAGTAGTAATTATTTAGAAATATGAAATAATTAAACAATAATTAAAGTATGGTAGCTAGTATGTCATACTTTAGTCTACATTGATCTATCAGACGAATTCCAAATTAAAATACTCCATTAATTAATCGTATTTATCTTTTATAAATTAATCAGCTTACATAAATAATTTATATTGATTTGAAATATATTTATAATAGTTCATTGAATAATATAAAGGAACCGTAATTTAATTCGTTGCGTCCCATCAAAAATATAGAGGGTTACATTGGCCCATTCAACAAATTCCAAAAGTCCAATAAAGCCACCTCTGGAATATCCACCCTTTCATTTTTATTTTTTACTCCATTTTTTATTTAATACGTGAGTATGTACACACAGTAAAAGATGTGTATGCGCATGTATACATGAGTACGATGTATGTGTATGTATGCATATTTTATAATCATGTTAATTAATTCTTTGGATCATTCCTGGAAATTAATAATGGGATGCTAAAAATGGGTTAGCAGGTTGCTCAAATTTATTTATTTGTTTTATTTACTCCCTCCGGCCACTTACAAGGTAACCGTTTGTTGTTTGCACGTGGACAATTCTAATGTCTTTATTTGCTTTTTGCACATAGATTAAGGAATATTATTATTATAGGTAAAGTGGGTAGTTGTATTAGAGAGAAGTGATGAGTCATATTGTGTACTTTCTTTACAAAATAGAGGAAATTGATACCTTTGAAGCGGACGTCAGGAATAGTGAAATGGATACCTTGTAAGTGAGCGGAGGTAGTATATTTTATTGCTTTTGATGCATCATGCGTGTTAATAATGTGCAATAAAAAAAAATCATGAAAACATATGAAACGTTGAAATAAGGAGTATTAAAATTCGTTAAAATGTTACAACAAAATGAATGTCTGACAATTTGGTTGAATAATAGTTTTGATGTGGTTGAAATTTCAATTTCTACTCAAAATTTCGTACTTTTGAAGTATTTTAATTTGATTTAAATGCTTTAAGTAATTAAATGGAACTTGGTTCAATGAGAAATAGTTAATTATGAATCGAATAAGAAAATAAGTTTATAATTTAAAAATATTTGAGAGGTGTCATTCTTGTAGTGGCTGCTTACATAAGTGTTTAGGTTAACACACATAATTACCCTTAAAAATTTTATCATGTACTCTCTCCATCCGCTCGAGAGAAGATCCTTTTTCCATTTTGATCATCCATTCCAAAGAAGGACATTTTCTTTTTTAAACATATGGAACCCACACTCACCCACTAATACAACTAAAATATTGGGTTCACACTCCCACTAATACAACTACCCACTACATATTAAATAATAATACTCCTTAATCAATATGCACAAAAGTAAAAGGTCCTCTTTCGGATGGACGGAGGGAGTAATACAATTTGTCATCAATTTAAATTAAAGTTGGAGATAAAAAGATAAAAGTATAACTAAAACTTACTCACACAGTTCATTAAAAGAGCAATACTTGCATGAAACTGTCTCATATGATCTCGTTTTATATTTTCTTAAGTAATTAAAATTTTTTTACTAAAAATGTAATCATTTTCATTAAAATGTAATCATTTATTATTTATATTATGGATAATTAATAAAAATAATTCAATGTATCACTATTACATTTTATTAATTCGAATATTATCTTTTACTTAAATGTAATCATTTTTTATCGTCTCATAAAAGTCTTTATGTGAAACCCTCACACAAGTGTTTGTCCCATTAAAAAATCATTTCCATTAATTTAAAAACATGAGGAAAACAACAAATGTATTGCATTTTTTCTTGAGGATGGGAGTATTTTAAAATGTTGTTTAGAATAAAGTGATATGAATCTCATATTTGTGAGATATAGGTTTTTTTTATTGAGTATTTTAAAATGTTGTTTAAAATAAAGTTATATGAATCTCTTCTTTTTTTTTAAAAAATTTATTCATTCATCTAAATGGAATCAAGGGAGTTGAATGAGTGAATAATGAACATTGTGTGAATCCCACAAGATAAGATTTAGGAGATATGGTAAAGTCAATTCTTATGATTATAAAAATGGCTCAATGTAGTAGGGTCAGCACAAACTCAAATGACACCTCATTTAATTTGAAATCAATAAATTAATTTAGCCCTAAATCATGAATCACAATTTTGATCCTTTTTAGCTCAACATTCCAAATGATAATAATACCACACCAATCAAATAGCCATAAATCGACAATCCAACCCATCCACCCCTTTTTCTCAAAAAAAGCCACTGCAAATTAAGCCAAAAATCTTACCTTTTCAGTATTTATTTTTATAATAATTAATAACAACTTATTTCACTAAATCCAATCTAGACGGTCCAATCATCATAATAATTAATTAATTTTAAATAATATTTAGAAATTTAATCTACTCTAGGTAAATTAGTAGGCCACCGGAACCAGGCGAAACGCTTTGTAGCGTTCTCCGAGAAATGCGGCTACTTGCCACCCCACCCCCACCCCCACCTACACCCACACCACCCTACCTCATTTAAATTTTCAATTAGTACTTGTTTTTGTAAAATGATTTTTTCAATAAATCTAAATACTCCCTTCTTCCCCTTTTTGGTGTTAAGTTTACTATTTTCACGGACGTTAAGAAATAGTATTGCAATTTAATAATCCCTTCCTCCCACATTAATATATTTAAATTTATCTTTTACATGTATATTAAGAAATGTATTCTCTTCATTCCCTTGAAAGAATGTTTTTTTTTTTTTCATTTTGGGAGTTCCATTTAAAGTTTTCCTTTTCTTTTTAACACACATGAGACTCACACACACCCACTAATAAAATTAAAATATGAGACTCACACTCCACTAATCCAACTGTTCACTATACATTAAATAATAATACTCCTTATTAACGTGCCAAAAAGTAAAAGACCCTCTTAGTGAGGGACGGATGGAGCAATAGTTTAATATGTAGTGAGGTGAGAGAAATAATATTTAATATAAAGTGGATAGTTGTATTAGTGTTGTGTGTGAGCCTTACATGAAATAAATAATTATTTTGTGTGGGTCCAATTTGACAAAAAAGGAAACGTAAACTCTAACTTGGGATAACTCAAACATAAACATTAATACGGGACAGAGAGAGTATATAGTAGAGTAATTTTTTATTTTTTCTAAAAGCTAGTAGCGTATTATTTGAATGTGTAATGAGTGATTGTATTAGTATAGTATTGTGGGTCCCATGAAGATATTTAAATATTTTAGGTAGGTCCCTTCTACTAAAAAACAAATGTAACATTAATTATGGACGTGTTTAACAATATCTGCGGGACGGAGTTGTATTTAATACTCACCCTTCTGTTCTCATTTGTATTTCAATAATGATATGTGAAAAAGTGAGTATTATGTTATAACTAGTATTATGTCTTGTGTATCGCATGAGAAAACATATTAATTTTAAATGAAATTTATATAATTTTTTTAATTTTAATAAGAAAAAAAAGAATAAAATAAAATATAAATATATGCATGTCTTTCATTAAACATGATAATATATTAAATTATATAATAATTTTATAAAAATTACATAATTTTGACAATGCAAATTATTTTGAAAAAATATAACATGTATATTAAACTTTATTCTTTTAAATGATGTATTATAGCATTATGCATCGTGAATTACACGAGAAAGACATCAATTTTCAAAGTAAAATAAAATATAAATATACGCATACCAATTAATAAAATATAATGAACAGGAACCCATAAAAAGATATTTATAGTGAATTATTGTGTATTTATATATTACAATAATTAAATTAATTAATTATAATCAATTTAATAAAGAAATGGAATAAATAATATTCATAGAATTCATAATTATGATAACTGCACAATTAATACAATAAATAATTAATACACATAAAAGTATTCATAATAATTAAGTATAACATAAATGTGAAATGTTATTTAATCAAATTCTTTTATTATTTAGACACATAGACAAATAATATTTAGACACGCCATGTAAGTATCCAAGCTTCATAGAGTGAGGTTCATGTACACCCGGACACACGGAGCACATTCTGTGCGCATTTGCAATTTTTATGCCCCTTTACAATTTAAACTCCTAGCAATACATAAGTTTAAATAGAATATAGTGGAGAGAGTTGTGTTCACATAGAGACACGGAGCATCCCTCTGTGTCCCCGGGGGCGCAGGAGCTTTTACCTAAGAAATAAGTATTATTATAGTGTATTTTCACTATTTTTAATAAAAATAAAATGTTAAATATTTTGTAGGACGGATAAAAAAATGCGAAATATTTCGGAAGATGGGGAGAGGCCGAGAGGAAGGCCGACGGGGACACCGTGCTCCTTTGAAATTTTTCGTGTCCTTTACAATTTAAATCTCTAACAATATATACGTTTAATTAAAATATGAAGAGAGATAATTGTATTATGGACAAGGTGTGTCGTTGAGGCACGGAGCTTTTGCCCTTGTTTAATTAGGAATATTATATTTTGTTCTTAGCTACAGATCAAAAGGCGTGGCCCAAGATAGGGTGATTAAATGGATAGAGATGGTGAGGAACAAATATATGCTAAAATATTACACACTTTAATTAACAGAAACAGTTTCGCAGATTTGACCCTTTTTATGTCTAATTTTTTTCATCATTTATTTAATTAATTAATTTTGTACCACCCCATCCCTGTTAGAATATTAACATTATTTACTTGTTCACATGTACCCCCTATCCACCCACCCCACCCCTCTCCTCTTGGTAATACTACATTGCGTATAGAGTAGAGCTTTTTATATGTCATAAGTCAGCGACTCCCCCCCTCTCTCTCTCTCCTCATTCTGTCGTAATTCCTTTGGTCTAAAACTCGAAGAACAAAAGAGCAAAACCCCCCCTGGTTTATTCTTAATCCGATCGAACTGCATGCTGTCTATGTTGATTTAGTCGTAAGAAAATCATCAATTAATCAGAGTCAAATGAGACAGCGTTTGTGTCAACTATGTGCAGTCAATTCTTGAAGAGGATGGACAATTTTCAGGGAGATTTAATCGACATAATTAGGGCCACCGGCGGCAATCCAGCCTCCGAGCCAGACGCCGCCCTGCCCGATTGGCAGTTCCCGATGAACTACTCGTCTTGCCCGGCAGAGTACTTCGGCGACCCGTTTACCCAGTTAAGAGATCCGCTGCTCCTCGATGTCGACAACCCAGTATCAGAATTCTTCCACGCCTCAGACGGCGGCGCCTCCGGAGGGTTTGGCGGTGGCAGTAACATGAATTTTAGCCACCACAGTAGTAGTGTTGAAGATGATCAGATGATGAAAAGACCTAATTTCTTTTCGAGGATGCTGCAGATCTCTCCATCGACGTCGACGTGTGAGTCTCCGGCGGTGGCGGTGGGATTAAAAGGCCCTCCTCCGCCGCCCATGTTGGTATCAAATAATCATCAGAGATTGATTTCTACAAATAACTCCAAAAGTTGCTTGGTGGATAGCCCAGCTCTACAGATCTCATCTCCGCGAAATACGGGCATCAGAAGAAGGTGGGCTTTTTTTAAAAAAATTTAATTTCTTGAAAAAATGATTAAATTCTGTATTAAACTTAATTATTGGGAGATTATTAAATTTATCCTGACCAACCAGCTCTAGCTTGTATTCAACTCTGGCTATCACATGTTGATTCACAATCTCAAAACACGTAATTAATCCTCCCAAAAATTGATGCATGAATTACTATATATAAATATTGATGTAAGAAAACCCTGTTTAGCCAATTATGGTTGTCTGAAATTGATGCAGGAAGAGTCAGGCCAAGAAGGTTGTCTGCATACCAGCACCAGCTCCTGCAAACAGTAGGCCCAGTGGAGAAATTGTTCCTTCTGATCTATGGGCATGGAGGAAGTACGGACAGAAACCCATCAAAGGTTCTCCATATCCGAGGTAATAATTAATTAATTACTCAATCCATTTTTTCCACTTTCAATTTTCTCATTTCTTATCAGCATTTATTTCACACTTGTTCAGAGGTTACTATAGATGCAGCAGCTCCAAAGGATGTTCGGCCCGAAAGCAAGTCGAACGGAGCCGAACCGACCCGAATATGCTCGTCATAACCTACACATCGGAGCACAACCATCCATGGCCCACCCAACGGAACGCCCTCGCAGGATCCACTCGATCTCAGCCCTCCAAAACCAACTCAAATTCATCAAAGCAACAAAGATCCACAATTCCAAAGGACGAAGAAATTACCACACTAACCCTCCCGCAGAAGGAAGCCAACGCCGCCACTACCGTTAAGGAAGAGATGGATCAAGATTTCGAGGAAACAGAATATGACCAAGGGTTTCCATCCTCGTACAAGCCCACATTACCGGAATTACCAGAATCTAATCAATCGGAAGACAGTTTCTTCGCCGATTTAGGAGAAATCGAAGGTGATTCATTGGATCAGTTGTTGTTATTCGATGGGAGAGATAGCAAGGGTACAACTTTGGATCCATTCACCTTCTATGATTGGGGTGCAGGAACCACTACCACCGCCACCTCCGGCGGCGGCGCCACTTCTTACGGAGAGGCAAAGAGGGCAACAGAAACCAACCCACTTGCAAAAAAAGGAAAACCCTATACACCTTCAATCGATTAGCAGTTCTTTTCTTTTTTTTTTTTAAGCCATGCATGAGTTTCCACGTGGGGAAGTTTATTACAACTACATCTGATAATTATTTTTTTCTATTTTTATTTTATTACCATAAATTTGTTTTGGAGGATGGGACAGAAAGCTGAGGAACAGAAGGTTTGAATAGTATGAAAAGGTTCATTTATGAAACATGACAGGATAGCTCAATGAAGGGATTATGATGTTGGATGGGACTCCAATCTTTCTCAGTGGGATTAATTATATGGCTCTTTAATTTATCAATTATTACACTTAGAATTAATTAATTAATTAATTATATATATATATATATATATATATATATATATATATATATATATATATATATATATATATATATATATATATATATATATATATATTCCCAGTATTAATTTCATGTAATCCATGTATGTATGTAAGAAAAAGAAAAAACAAGGTACTGAGAATTAAACTTTGGGTTCCTGCCCTTTCTTTCTTTTATACTTCAATTAATCTTGTATTTAATTACTTAGTCATTAATTATCTTTTTAATTTCTTCATTTCTGTAGCTTTCTATCTGCTATCAAGGTAGTTGAGGATTATAATGGATTGTCTTGAGCTTGATTTATGAACAGTGGATTAACAATCATGGTTATAAAATTAATGTGGATCGAAGAGATCGATTAATTAATTAATTAATGTTGAATAAAACATTTGAAGAGAGTCTTACTGAGACAACTTATGGAAATTAATTGGTAACAACCCATTTTGAGTTTTATTATAGGGATAATTAAGGACATATACATTCTGATTTATGTTTTGGAAAAAACACATATTTGATTCTTCTTTTACTAGGATTAGCATTTTATTTTTCTAATATATACGTTTAAATTGTATTCTAATTTCGCCCAAATTGCATTAGAAAAGTAGAAATTATTTTGTGATAAAATATATAGTATAATCTATATCTCACCACAAAAAACTATTTTTAGCAACGAAATAGCAACAAAAATGACATTTTTCCTTTAGCAATGAAATATCAACGAATTTATTCTCTATTTTACCAACGGAATTCAATCTGTTGGTAATTATCACGGATTACCAACGGAAATATTATATAAATTACTAACGGAATAATTAACAACAGATTAACAACGGAATAATTTACCAACTATTGGGTCCTTTGGACTATCTTGTGGCCCAATACTGGTATTCAATTTTGGTATTGGGCTTGGTTAAGCCAAGACACATCCCTCCAACCCTCTAGTCGTTCAACCCTAATGGGACCCGACCACTCTTCTCTTCCCTCTTTGATTCCTGCCATTGTTGCCATGAATAGAAAGATTGATCTTTCCTTTCATGTGGTGATTAGGCTCCTGTATAAGTAGGGCCCCTGCCTTCACTTATCAAAACGAAGAAATAGTGAGTGTGAGTGTTTACGTGAGTTCCTTTGGTGGGTTTATGGTCTAAATCTACCGTGAGTTTATTTCCATTGCCTCTGTGTGTTCATCGGTTCTGTTGTGAGTCAAACCTCAGGAATCTGAGCACCCATTGTCTTCCTCTGACCCCGACGTATCGACGGCCGAGATACCCAATAGTGGTACCAGAGCCGGTCGGTCGGTCGTCCGTCGGTTCTAGTGCTTTTTGCCCTTCCACATTCAGGGAAGTCTTTTTTTCGTTTTCTTTGATCTATTTGTGTTTTCTAGAATTTGTCTTCTCAAAATTTGTTAGATCTGTTTCTGACTTGAACTTTTGATTTCGTTCTTAGTTCTTATCTTCGATGCTTGGTGCTTGGTAGCTGTTGCTGGTGCCCTTTGTGTGGCTCGTAGTATCTACTCTTGGCCATTCTGAGCCTTCACTCAAGTGGCTCCGGTGAGTTCTGGAGGTGTATTGAGATTTCATCCGAAATCTCGCTCTGGTATATTGACTTGTTACCCATATTTATTTCAACATAGTAGTGTCACTGATTGTGACTATAGGGTTGGGATTCTGTGATGTTAGTCATTTAGGATTTGTGTAATGCTTGAGGCGGCTGGTCCTCTTGGTGATCCTATTTGATTATTTGCTTTTGTGAATCTCATTTCTGGGCATATTTTTCGCTGCTGCAAATCTGATTTTTCTGCCTTTGCTCTTTTATTCCCTTTGTGTGTGATTAGAGTAATCTTTAGGCCCTGAGTGACCCCCTGCGTATTCGATTAATCGTCTTGTGAATTGGGATAGCCTCAGTCTGCCTGTGTGTCAGATTGTTTATTATTTGTTTCTTTCCCGTGATTGTTCTACATCCATTTAATGAAAAAGGTGACTTCAGTGGAAACAGAAAATGAAGTGTATCCTTATCCAACAACGGGTATTTAAAGCTATAGATCATTCTTATGAGAAGGATACTACTGATGCTAAAAAGTATGAAATGAATGAACTTGCTTTGTCTGCTATTATCTTGAATTTGTCTGACTCCGTGTTGAGAAAGGTTGGTGTGTATGATTCAGCTAAAAAATTTTGGGATAAGTTGGGTGAGTTATACACTGAAACTTCCTTGCCTAATAAACTGTTTCTACTTGAAAAGTTTTTTCGTTTTAAATTGGATTTAAACAAAGATATTGAAGAGAATCTTGATGTGTTTACTAAGCTTATTCTAGATATTAAACAGTCTGGTGACAAGCATATTGATGAATATTCTCCAATTGTGCTCTTAAATGTTATTCCTGAATCATACAATGATGTTAAATATGCTATTAAGCATAGTAGAGATGATATTACTTTGGATGTTGTGATTAATGCTCTTAAGAGTAAATAGCATGATTTAAGTCAGAATGAAACTCACTCTGGGGGTATTATGCATGTTGAGGCTAAACCTAAGAATAAACCTAAGAATAGGAGATGCTATAACTGTCATGAACGTGGTCATTATGCTAATAAATGTCCCCACCCCAAAAAGGATAATTCTAGTGATCAAGCAAATGTTGCAACTGAAACTGTAAATTATAGTGATTTTTTTATTTATGTTGATGTGTATTTAATTGTGCATTTTAAATACTATGTGTTTTTTAATGGCTTATTATTTATGCATGTTTGTGTGGAAATATGTTTTCCTTGATTTTTGTGTTTTCTCAAGGTGAGAAGTAATTTGAAATATGTTTTTTGTCTAATATGTTTATTTGTTAGTTTTGCTTTTGTTGTTGGTTGCTCCTAGTGAGGTGGAATACTTTTATTGGTTTACTATTTGTTGGTATTGTTAGTGCTTATGTGCATTTGTTGGTTGCTCCTAGTGAGGTGGAGCACTATTATTAGTTTACTATTTGTTGGTATTGTTAATGCTTATGTATAAGCTTATTTGTGTCTCTTAGTGAGGTGGAGCATGTTACATGAATCTAAGCTTTTGTAGCTCTTGTTAGATTATGTTTTATTTATGTGTGCCTCTTTGTGTGGTGTCTTCGTGATAATTTTTAATTGCTATAGCTTTATTTTTCTTTGTGTTTGGTATGCGCGCGTGTCTTATAAACTTTATGTTCTGATCTTGGTGATTACCCTTTGAACTTCGTGTTCATGATCTTTGTGATCACTTTTGAGTTTTGTTCTCTGTTCACTATATCTTTGTGATATTGTGTTCCTTTGCCTTTGTGGCATTTCCCTTCGTGGGGCTTTGTGTCAGATTATACACTAACTTTGTATTTTGCTAATGTGCAGGTATGTCCGGGAAGGTGCGATGATGAAATCCTGACTAGATGAACACAGTGGTGAGTTGGACCAAGGTGAAGAATTGTTGGGCCCTTTGGGCTATCTTGTGGCCCAACTGCTAGTCTTCAATTTTGGTATTGGGCTTGGTTAAGCCAAGACCCATCCCTCCAACCTCTAGTCGCTCAACCCTAATGGGACCCGAACACTCTTCTCTTCCCTCTTTGATTCCTGCCGTTGTTGCCGTGAATGGAAAGATTGATCTTTCCTTTCATGTGGTGACTAGGCTCCTGTATAAGTAGGACCCCTACCTTCACTTATCAGAACGACGAAATAGAGAGTGTGAGTGTTTACGTGAGTTCCTTTGGTGGGTTTATGGTCTAAATCCATCGTGGGTTTATTTTCATTGTCACTGTATGATCATCGGTTCTGTTGTGAGCCAAACCTCAGGAATCTGAGTACCCCTTGTCTTCCCCTGACCCAGACGTGTCGACGGCCGAGATACACAACACCAACGGAATTGAATTTTCGTCGCTGAAATTTTACCAACCACCACTTTACCAACGAAAATTTACCAATGGATTCCGTTGCTAATTCGTTGGTAAACCAATTTAACAACATAATTGAGAATTTTATTTTGTTGGTAAAAAAACAATTTTTTTTTTGTGGTGTCAGATGTTATTATAATCTATAAGTCTACTTTAAAATTAGTCTTAACTCTTTTTTTTTTTTTGGTTTTGTGGGCTCTTTGTGTGTTCCATTGTAAATAAAATAAGAATTCGAGTAGCTATGAGAAAGAGTATTAAATTTGAATCATTAGTTTGATCTTTAAAAAAGTATATTAATGGTCATTAATAGCTATGTGCAGTAAATATGTTTTTTTTTTTTTTAAATATTGAGGTTCATTTAGAAATGGATTATGTTTAGCAAATGTTCGTTCACTTTTAAAAATGGTGATTCTTATGTAAAAAATCTTTTTTAAAAAAAATTAAAAATTAGGCTGTGTTCGATCTCTAGCTACTTCTCCTTAATTAATTAATTGGTCATACAAAACATGGAGAGTGGAAAAATTAATTGACAATGCTTTGCTAAATTAAGTTAGAATAATAAGGGTAGCTATCATCTGAAACTAAGCAGGAATAAATAGAGTATGACCCAGGCGTTGGATGTTATTCTTCAAAGTTGGTACATCTCTCAAAATAATTAGGAAATAGTCTTGTAAAATTAACGAATTAGAGGTGATATATATATATATATATATATATATATATATATATATATATATATATATATATATATATATATATATATATATATATATATATATATATATATATATTATATTTCTTCCGTCCCACCAGAGTCTCTTTTTTTTATTTTGGGCGTCACATTCAAAGATATCACTTTCCTTTTTTATGCACATGAGACCCACGCATACCCTCTAATACTATTAAAATATGGGCCACACACTCTAACTAATATAATTATACACTATACATTAAATAATAGCATTCCTTAATCCACGTGCAAAAAATAAAATACACCCTTTGAGTGGGACAGATGGAGTATATATGTATATGATTCTAAACTTGTATAATTAAGTGACTTTTTGGGTTAACCAGTGGCCACTGGGTTCTTCACTTAAGTGAGAGACTCAGGTTTGATTCCCCTTGGGAACGAATTAGGAGGGGAGTTATAAGGAGGGCTTGGAGTAAGGGATTGTAAGGGTGTTTGGTGTAACTAAAATGGATGATACTTTTGAAATTAAAGTGTAATAAGATAATTTTTAAAACAAATTAAATCTCATAATTTTTCTTAAGTTCATCTTTTTGTTCCAAAAAAGGTACTCCCTTCATTTTGTCATTTTGATTCGTCACAATATAAATTATATTCTATTTCTTTTTTGGATTGTTGTAACCTATAAAATAACACTCCCTCCGTCTACTGTCAATCTATCAATTTTACCATTTTGGGTCGTCTACTCTTAATCTATTCATTTCCACTTTTAGACACATGGGACCCACCCACCCACTAATACAATTAAAATATGAGACCTACACACTCCACTAATACAACTACCCACTAAACATTAAATAATAATACTCCTTAATCCACACGCAAAAAGTAAATATATAGATTGGGGATGGACGGAGGGAGTAGTATTATTATACCCAACCCATTACACATGGGGCTCACACTCAACACTAATACAACTCTCAACTACACATTAAAATATTATACTCCTCATCAAGCATTACACATTAAATTATTATACTTCTTAATTGATCGGCTTGAAATTCACCTAGAATTTTGGGCTTAATTGCATGAATTTAATTGAATTTATTTGGCTTCAATTCAATAATTAAACATGATTTTAATGAAAAATATATTTATTGCTTAATTAGTTTGAGAAAGGTATTTTTGTTTATTTTTGCAGAAAATAGTGATTTTGAGACAAAAATGGATTCTACAAGTGAAGAGGAAGATGTGGGAGAAAACGGAGCTCGATTTGGAGTTGAAACGAGCAAGAACGGGCCAAAGAAAAAATTGTTATAAATCTCATTTTTGGTCTCATGAGCTAAATTATCTCACATTGATTACTTACCGCAAATTTATCTCACTACCACTACATGAACCCACTTGTCCCACATTGGAAACTCACTCAAATTTCTCTCACCCTTACTACTATAAATACCATCTTCCATGAAAGCCATCATACACAATTCTCCATCAATTAAATTCCATTAAATTGAATCATTAGATTCAAAGAGAGCTTTTTCAGTAAAGATCTCCATAGTTGAGATCCCTCCCCCTTTCGGGGTGAGGAATCCGTCCGTAGTTTAAATGTTTTTTCTAGATTAGAAATTTATTGTTTTCCAAGAAGGTGTGGACACCAAGGAAAGGATGATCTTCGTGGATATAAAACTTCATTAGGTGAAATCTAATCCTACTTATTATCTTAATTTGCTTTGGTGGGTGATTGATACACGATTATCTTTCTTGATTGAATTTCCGACTATGATTATGTTTCGTTTATGGAATATGTATGCATGCTTTAATTTGGGATTAATGTCTTCGATATTAGTGCAAATGTGATTAGATTGTGTATTGTATATCAACATGTCTTGTTGTTGCTTTCACCTTAGTCGTTTTACATGATTATCATATGTGAGCTTTTTTCATTTATTGCATGAGTATTAATATAGGGGAGTTTGACCAAAATCTTTCTATGTTTAGAATTACATAAATGAACACTAGCGAAATTATTTGTAATTGAGTTAGTGAAGGGAACCAAACCTTAGTGAATTCATAGTACCTAGAAAGGGAATATTACATATGATTTAGTATCTTTTCGGGTACTCGTACGTGTAATTAGTACCTATTGGGAGGTGTTCACTTTGGTCTCGACCCTATGTGCTATTTTGGGGTCTTTGTAAGGGTCTACATCCTCTTCATCTCGAGAGAGAGCCTAGGTGGAATTTGTGATCGCCCTTACCATGATTAGTTTAAAAATGGAATCAATTAATGATGTTTAATGATTGTTTGAGTACATCGAGAAACTACCATTGCATCAAAAATATTATAATTATATTTATTTTCCTTGTATTTTATTTCCTTTTATTTTTTTTCTTATCCTCCTTTTCGATCGTCCCTAACTAATTACGATACTATACTTAAAGGCCATGAATCCTAAATTTCCTTGGGTTCGATATTTTGTTGCTTGGTCGCTCGGACTATATACGACCAATCAAATGACGCCGTTGCCGGGCGAATTTAGTTGTATTTGTGACTTCGGGTTTCGTTGAGTGTTAGGATAGAGACATTTTTATTTGATTTGTTTTTTTGTTGTATGGTTTTGTTTGTAGGGACAAAAGCGTGGAGCCATGATATTGGCCTTGAAGAGCAAAGGAGTGGTGCAAATTGAGGTAATGAACATCTTCTCAACTTAAATTCGACTTTGCCTAATTTAAGTTTGGGGGGTACGTTCTCTTTGTTACTTGACTTTTCTACGGTTTGAATTATAAAAATTACATCTTGAACTCCTACTTGATCATATTGCACCGGCGCACGTTTAGTCCTTACTCTTTTCCTTGGCACATTTTTTCTCTCCTTTCTTTGTTTTTGCTTTCAATAAGGAGAAAATTTTTCTTGGCTCTCTTGTGCTTCATTGTGAGAAATTTTGAGATTATGATTTTTGGTTGAAACTTGTGACTTGATGGAATTTTAGTTGTGTACCTGTTGAGCTATGGTTTATGCTTGTTTTGTGTTGTCTTTCACTTCTATAAGCCAGTGAGCTTTTGAGCCTTAAAATTATTAAATCAAATGGTTTTTCCTTTCTTGTGTGTGCATCATTTTTTATGTGCATTCTAGAACTTGCCATTGTGTCTTCTTGAAACTACATGTATGTGAAATTATTGAAAATGATTTAAGGTCATCTTTGTTTTGATAAGTCACTTAGCTAAATTAATCCTACCAAATGAAATTATTTTGTAGTTTGCCCCTTTGATCTTATTATCCTTATATCTTTGGCAACCTATAAATTTAGTTATTCTTATCCATATTTTATATTTTAATCACCTTTATCGATTAGTAGAGGATTAATGTGGATGAAATGGTTGAATTGAGCTTACAAAAGAGTCTGGAAAGAGAGAAATGGTGAAAGTACAAGAAAAGAGGGAGAAAAGATGAAAAAAAAATGAAAGTTGTGTGAAAAGAAAAATTGAATGAAGCTTGTATAAAAGAAGCATAAAGGAGCTCTACTAGAAAAATGGAAAGAGAGCTCTTGGTGAAAAAAGAGAAAAAAAATCAATAGTGGAAGAAGAGAAGAAAAATGTTCATTATTTTGTTGGATTGATAAATTCTATTTTTGATTAAGGTGGAAAAATGAAAAATTGGGAATGAGAGTTGACATTGGCAACCAACTTGAATTCTTCACTTATTTGAGGAAAGAGAGAGTGAGAGTTGATAATGGCCGTCAACTTAAATTCTCTACTAATTTTGAGCTTACTTTTCCTAAATATTTTTCATACCCAACACCAAAGAGCCTACATTACAACCCCATATAAAGACCTTTTTGATTCAATAATTAACACACATAAAAGTAGTGGAGAACGTAGACTTTTGGCAAGCATTTGGTAATGTCATGCATTTGAATCGATTTTTGAGAGTATACACTTCTCCCATACACTTCTTTTGAGTGTGAGAGTAATGCAAAATATAGAGCGGAGTAGTGAAAGTCTCACTTGCTTGCACATTTCTTAAGTTTAACTTGTATGCATTTAAATTGATGTCTTGTTATTTGTTTTGATTAAATTGAAATGGTTTTGAAATGACTCAATTATCATTGATATGTTGATTCAATTTTAGGTGAATTCCCCTACTAGTTCTTTCTTTACTTTCGTTGCTCGGTGACGAGCAACACTTTAAGTTTGGAGGGTTTGATCGGTGTGAAATTCACCTAGAATTTTGGGCTTAATTGCATGAATTTATTTGGATTTATTTGGCTTCAATTCAATAATTAAGCATGATTTTAATGAAAAATATATTTATTGCTTAATTAGTTTGAGAAATGTATTTTTGTTTATTTTTGCAGAAAAATGGTGATTTTGAGACAAAAATGGATTCTACAAATGAAGAGGAAGATGTGGGAGAAAACAGAGCTCGATTTGGAGTTAAAACGAGCAAAAACGGGCCAAAGAAAAATTTGTTATAAATCTCATTTTTGGTCCCATAAGCAAAATTATCTCACATTGATTACTTACCACAAATTCCTCTCACTACCACTACATGAACCCACTTGTCCCACATTGGAAACTCATTCAAATTTCTCTCACCCTTACTACTATAAATACCCTCTTCCATGAAAGCCACCATACACAATTCTCCATCAATTAAATTCCATTAAATTGAATCATTAGATTCAAAGAGAGCTTTCAGTAAATATCTCCATAGTTGAGATCACTCCCCCCGTCTGTAGTTTAAATATTTTTTCTAGATTAAGAATTTATTGTTTTCCAAGAAGGTGGGGACACCAAGGAAAGAATGATCTTCGTGGATTTAAAACTTCATTAGGTGAAATCTAATCCTACTTATTATCTTAATTTGCTTTGGTGGGTGATTGATGCACGATTATGTTTCTTGATTGAATTTTCGACTATTATTAGGTTTCGTTTATGGATTATGTATGCGTGCTTTAATTTGGGATTAATGCCTTTGATATTAGTGCAAATGTGATTATGTTGTGTATTGTGTATCAACATGTCTTGTTGTTGCTTTCACCTTAGTCGCTTTACATGATTATCATATGTGAGTTTTTCCATTTATTGCATGAGGATTAATATGGGGGAGTTTGGCCAAAACCTTCCTATATTTAGAATTACATAAATGAACACTAGCGAGATTAATTGTAATTGAGTTAGTGAAGGGAACCAAACCTTAGTGAATTCATAGTACCTAGAAAGGGAATATTACCTATGATTTAGTACCTTTTAGGGAACTCGTACATGTAATTAGTATCTATTGGGAGGTGTTCACTTTGGTCTCGCTCCTATGTACTATTTTGGGGTCTTTGTAAGGGTCTACATCATCTTCATCTTGAGAGAGAGTCTAGGTGGAATTTGTGATCGCCCTTACCATGATTAGTTTAAAAATGGAATCAATTAATGATGTTTAATGATTGTTTGAGTACATCGAGAAACTACCATTGCATCCAAAAATATTGTAATTATATTTATTTTCCTTGTATTTTATTTTATTTTTTTTCTTACCCTCTTTTTTGATCGTCCCTAACTAATCACGATACTATACCTAAAGGCCATGAATCCTAAATTCCCTTGGTTTCGATATTTTGTTGCTGGTCGCTCGGACTATATACGATCAATCATTAATCCACGTGCAAATAACAAATGTATACCTATCAACGGGCAGAGAGAGTGAAAATTTTCAATTTGATACCACCAATTCTGAAATAGGAAAAAAATAATTCATTTTTCGTCAAAAATGCTGAAATAATTGAAAAACAGCATGTGATTGTCACGTGACAACGAAAATCGGTGTAAATAAAGTCATTTTTTGCTTTATTTCAGAACCGGTGGTACTAAATTGAAAATTTTATCTTTTTTAGGGACTAAAAATGAACATAAACAAAATTATGAGACAAAATATTTATCCTGGAACAAGAAACAAACACAGAAAAAGGGGAAAGTCATTAATGTCCAAGTTCCAATTAATAGAAAAGTGATGCATGTCTTACAAAAGGAAATGGTTTCGTGAGACATTCTCGCTTAACGTTTACCACGTGAAAAAATGTCAACAAATTAAATACTAGTAATTAAATTTTAAATTATATAAAAGAAATTAAGAAAAAGATGAGATGCTTTATATTAATAATGATTAAAGTAAAACCGCATATTTGGGATGCTCCAAGTAAGTGAGCAAAAGAGAAGTCATCCATCAACTTTTGTAAGAGGGAGTTAATGTAGGTGTGCAACTCAAGTCATTTCCTACGTTGAAAAAGTGCAAAGTTCGTGCGATTATAATTAATATGTGAATTGGAGCAACTATTTCAAGTCATGATTTTGATAGGAAAGAAATCACACTACCATGCAATCATCATTAATTCAACTAAACTCGTGTTTTCCTATAAAACATCCTTTCGCCTTCTTTTACTCTATTTATATAACCTTAATCCTAAACTATAACTACCACCACTCTTAGGTGTTAATTGTAGCTAATCTTGATCCA
Organism: Pogostemon cablin; assembly: GCA_023678885.1. Classification (NCBI taxonomy): domain Eukaryota; kingdom Viridiplantae; phylum Streptophyta; class Magnoliopsida; order Lamiales; family Lamiaceae; genus Pogostemon; species Pogostemon cablin. The sequence continues at coordinate 11,326,565 of CM042960.1, forward strand.
AATATGCATAAAGTGGGATCTTTCATTTCACTATTTAATCTCATATTTCACTTTTTCATACTTTTCATATGTTATACTCAATTAATGTCTAAATTATTATTATGAGTGTAAAAGTTTAATGATTAATTATGGTATAGTATTTTAATAATGAAATACAAAATAGAATATCATGGTAGAATATGACATTCAATATTAAGGAGGTGTTTGGTTGGAAGGTATGGAAGGTATGAAATGAGAATAATGGTAGGGTGAATATTTGTTACTACTATACACGATCATTCGATGAATAATAATTTGAGGATCATCCATTTTTCAATATATATATATTTTTTTTGAAGAATCACTTTGATTCCACTCAATTTTTATTCCAATTTCCTTTCTTATTCCACTTCAAAAACCAAACACCCCAAAAATATATAAAATTTGATTTTGGTGCATGAAACTAGCTTCATGCGTTCAGCCGTTCAGGCAGGGGCGTATCCTCTCTATACCACTCTACTATATATATAGTATTTTTAATTATTTAATATTTTTTTAAAACATATTAATATACTCCTTCCATTTTGGGATAGTATTCACAATTATTGTACTAAGTTATTTAAGAAAAAATACTTTATTAACTTACTTTATTAACTTTGAGAGGTAAAGTAGGTGTTTTTAAGTATTAAATAAAAGATAAAATAAGTTATATATATTAAGTGGTGGTACCATTTTTAGAATAATAAAATGTATTGAAAAGTTATTTGTATTGATTTTTTATTTTTTATTTTGGGATGTGAAAAGTGTATTTGACAAAACAAATGAGGAAATATGAAAGCTTTAATGAGACAGAGAGAGTATTACATAGGAGTATTTAATATTATTTTTAAATATAAGTAGTAATATTATTTCAATATCTATAGCAGAGAAAACTTTTCTAATTCATTAAAATAAAAATAATAATAATAAAGTTACGAATCAAAATTGATGATGAGTTTCCTTGCAAAATGTTTAAATCAAAGAAAAAAAAGGTTCTACATTTATTACTTATTACGGATGATATACACTTTCCTTCATTTTAGATATCGAGGATTATAAGATAATATTTTTAAATTCTTTTTGATAGCAAATTATATACTCATATATTTATATATTACACATTAATTAGTATTCCCTGGTCCATTCGTTATTCCAAAGGTACCATTTGACAATTTTGGTTGTCCACTGCAAAGGGTATCATTTATGTTTTTATAGAAATGTAAGATCTACACATACTACTAATACAATTGTCCACTACATATTAAATAATAATATTCTTTAATCCACACACAAAAGGAAAATAGTATCTTAACGGGCGGATGTAGGTATTATAAATTATGATCACGATAATTTTTTTTTACCCCTAAAACATTTTTCTAGCTCTGCCCCTGCTTTTACATGCATGCAAGATTTTGCCAAATACAATTTATTGATACTATTAAATCTAATTTAGGAATGAAAATTGCATAATGAAAATAAAATTCTATCTATGAAAGAGAAAATGGAGTATAATGGATGCTCTCTCTCTCTCTCTACACTACTCTCTAACGTGGTTTTGAAATAAAGAGAAGGGGAGAAATGAGGAATGAGGGATGTTTTTACACTAAAGAATGAAATGATTGTGTGGGCCGGGCCTACTTCATTAAAGAATCAAGTGGGACATTTTTTCTCCACTAATGTTTCACAACTAATTTCATCAAAGAATTTGGGCTTCAATAAGAGTTGAACGGCTGCTTCTTTTTATTGGGCCAAGTCTGGTTGTAACAACTCATCAATTACTTCATGAAATGGGCCATCATGAGAGTGGAAGGCCCAAAATGCTGTTCACCAAAAATTTTAGCTTATGTTGCATTTTTATTTTCGATCGTTTTTACACGTTTGAAGTCCAAATTAAGCCTCATTTTATAAATCCTGCAATTTCCATCAAAACTACCCTCTCCACAAATATTAAGAATAAAATAAATTAATCATTAAAAACAACTTTAATTATTCAAATCCTGGCAAAAATTAATAGATCCAATTATTGAGAAATTTCACGCTACATAAACCATGTAGATCTTGACTATTATTTGTGTCGTGTGCGAACATCTTATTAATTTATCACTTTTTATTTTTAAACTAATGAAATAATTAGTAATTAGTCATGTAAAATAGACCAACACACATAAAAAAAAACACAAAAAAAAAACAAATAATACAAAAACTCCCATATAATTGAATATGATTATTCACGTGACACTTATTTAATACATATATTAACTGAAGCATTAATTAATGCAATCCTAAACCTAAACTAATCTAACACAAACTAGAAATGGCAAATACTTAAATCCCCCACTGTCCCCAACCCTAGGCCCAACTCCAATCATAATCCTAGGCCCAATACCAATACTACTCACAACCCCAATCCGCCCAAGCCCAATCCCAAACCTTACCCTAACCCCTTTAATAATCCCAACTTCCAGCCCAAACTTACTAAACTCAATCCTGATCCTCAGCCCAATCTGACTTTTCCCAACCATAATTCCAATCCCAGCTCTTCCTATCAGAATATCCAATCCACCCAGCCCCGATCTCTTACTACTCCCGAGGACCTATCACCGCACTTCAAAAATTTCCAGGAGCAAGTTCTAGAGACTCCACAACCTATTCAAGGTAATTCGAAACTCAAACAGTCTTGGGTGCCAATTTACAGTGGGGAATCTTCAGCCTCTACTGGAAGGAATTACAAGCATAAAAGGGCTAAATCCATAGGTAACAATGATGAAGATGAAGATGAAAATGAAAAGGAAAATGATGCGAATGAAAACTTTGTAGATTATGGAGATTGGATTGCTAAGAAGATAGCAGAGGAAGGAATTTTGTCCTCTAAATATTCTTCATGAGTCTTCTTGTATGGAACGTGCGTGGGTTGGGGCACACAACAATTCACAAAACACTCAAAAAATTTGTGCATGATCATGATGTTGCGATTATTGGTTTAGTGGAAACAAAGTTGAACTCCAGTAAGGTAAACGATGTGATGAATAGGACCTTTCCTTCTTGGAATTTTATTCATAATTTCAATTGTTGCAATGGAGGTAGAATAATGGTTTTTAGAAATCCCTTGAGAGTGCGGCTTGATAATTCTGTCACCTTTGATCAAGCCATCACCGCCAATATTCTTTGCCTCACTACTTCTAAGGAATTCGTCCTTACTATTATCTATGCTCATAATAGATATGTTGCTAGAAGATCACTGTGGCAACATCTAAACTCTCTATTTTATTCTAACACCTTACCTTAGATCTTGGGGGGAGATTTTAACTGTGTTAGATTTGAGAGTGAAAGAACTGACAACTCTCTTAACTCGGGGGTACGAGAGTTTCATGAGAGCTGTTCTTTGTTAGGTATTGAGGATACCCGATCCTCAGGGTGCTTTTACACTTGGTCCAATGGCACTATTTGCTCCAAATTGGATAGAGTGATGATATGCAAGATTTGGAGAAGCATGGGATGAGAGCTTAATACTTTATTTCTGGCACATGGAACTCTTTCCGACCAATGCCCATCTATTACTACTTTTCAAAACCCTAATCCACACTCTATAAAGCCGTTCAGATTCTGCAACTTTTGGACTAACCATGATAATTTCTTACATCTGACATTTATTCATTGGCAGGTCTCTTTTGCAGGTACAAGGCAATACTCTCTTTGTCAAAAGTTGAAACTATTGAAGATACACTTGAAGGAGCTTCACCATCAGAACTATAATCACATATCAGAAAGGGTGAACAGAGGAAGAGAACGTTTGATCCATCTCCAATCACTTTTTATGATGGATCTGAGGAATCATGGTCTTTATTTAGAAATTGCTGAGGAGCTCAAAGAACAGAAGCATTTGGAGAAGTGTGAGGCTGACTTTCTGACACAGGTTCTAAAAAATACTCATATTAAGAATCAGGATCGCCCAACCAGGTATTTCTACTCTCTTATCCGCAGCAATGGAGCTAGAAATGGTATCTATAATATTTTTACTGAGCAGGGGCCCACTAAATCCTATCAAGAAATGGTTGATGAGTTCCTTTCTTATTATCAATCATTACTTGGTGAGGATAGCTCAGTGTCAGAAAGTGTGGAGCAAGAAGTGTTAGACTTGGGGCAAAAGTTGAGTATGGAAGAGGCTGCCAGACTAGAATACAGACTAGAAATACCAGTTGAGGAGGAAGAGATTAAAGATGCACTTTGGTCCGTTAACAAGAATAAATCTCCAGGTCCAGATGGGTATAGTTTAGCCTTCTTTCAGATTGCATTGGGTATAGTACGAAGAGATGTGGTGGCAGCGGTTACTGAATTCTTTCGAAAAGGGAAATTGCTCAAATAGATTAATGCTACCTTTGTCTTCCTCATCCCGAAGAAAACTCACGAGCCAGGTGTCTGATTAGCCATTTTGTAGTCGGGATGACCAATTAAAATAATTTATCGAACCACAGGGAGGTCGGCGCTAGAGCTTAAGCGAGAACACGTTTATCGCAATTTTATAGAGACTAAACATCAATGATTGGTTTTCGAAACACAAGTAAATAACAAATACTAAAGCAAGTAATGGTAGCAAATAAAATAGTAATAGATGAGTGGTTTTCCAAGTTGAGTAGAAGTGAGATTAACAACACTAATGAAGTGGTAATTTAAGGATTCATGTATTAAACTCATATGTATCAAGGGTTTAGACTAAGAGCCAACACTAAGTTCACCTAAACTCCCTCTCGAGATGAATAGGATATGGAATCAAGCTTAATGGATTGGGTCTCACTCAAACAATTTCAACTAGGTACTAAGCTTGAAGTGAGAGTCCCTTCACACGATTAATCAACCTCTCGATCAAACCAATCACATGTTCTATCAAAGGGTTCTAAACTCTAAAGGATTTCTCAATCTCTTTACAATTTATAATGCACATGAAGTGTTTGATGAAATGATTCACTCAACTATCCTAAGCATATAATTGATTTCTCAATCTATTCATATATTTAGAACAATCAAACACACAAAACATCATAGATCTTAAGATATTAAGCATCAATGATAGAAAATCAAATATTCCAATCAACATATGAATTTAATTACATAGATCCACAAATTATCCAACAACTTTCATGTTGCTAATCTCACAAGGGAGATTAGCTTACAATCTTCATAAGATCCTTAACATAGACATTAGAAACCTTACAAATCATGGTAAACTATAGGATTAACACAAAATTGAAATGAAAACTCCCTTGGATTGGATCCAATTAAATCTCCTTTCTTCCTTTGTTGATCACCCACACTTTCTTGCTCCTTCACTTGATTTGGATGGAAACTTTATGGTGAGACGATGATGGAGTGATTAGATGGATGAATTTGATAAATGATATGGTGTAAAATGAAGGAATTAGTATGTGAGGTGTGTGAGCAGCTGTGTGCTTAATCACTGCATGGGCCGTGTGCTGCGACACGACTCGTGCGCCTGACACGGGCAGCCGTGTTGCTGCTACCATGTTTATTCTTCTTCGTTTCTTCTTCCGTCTTCATTTTTTGCTCCTTTTTAACCTGTTTTACATATGATTAAGTTCATTCACACTCAATTACATAAAACACAAAACACAAAACACAACCAAATACATTACAAATACAGATAAAATACTACTAAAATGGACATAAAAAGACACTAAAATCTAGGTAAAAATATCGCTCATCACACCCCCAAACTTAAAGTATTGTGCGTCCCGGTACAACAAAAATGATAAGCCAAGGGATGAGATTTTAACCTAGGAAAAGACTAAACGAATATAAATAATAACACATCGATAGCAATAAGAATTACAATTCATGCTAAGTCATCCTACAACATTAGATTCATGTCATGAGAAATTAACAAGTTCAATCAAAAGAAAATAGAGTGTAATATAGTCCCTTTTTAGTCCAAACCTCACATAGGTTATAAACGTCACTCAACACTCTTTAAAGTAGGGTAGATCATCACTCATTAACCGATTGGCTCGACTCGCTATAAGCTTGCTCGTGGACTACATTCACAATCCACCAAAGTTTTCCTTAGTGATCAAAAAGGTCTTTCATTAAGGAAGTAATGATAGGCTCTTTGGTAGGGTAGGAAGAGTATGGATAATAATGACTAATCAAGTGTAAGCAATCGAAGAGGTAGCTACTTTCTTCCATACTTTCACTTATCTTTCTTCTCTTCTCAACTTTGGTAATCAAAAGCACTAATCATCAACTTCCTTGAATTGAGCTTCTTTATAAATCATGCTTCCTTCTTTGAATTTGTATTTTCTTGAGCATCTTGGTGTTGCTTTGCTCATTTTTCTTGTTTTGAGGTTGCATGTTAACTCTTGTTTGTGCTATTTCATCATTTTTCTTATTTTTTTTACCATTTTATTTCTTCTTTTGCTTTCTTATCAAATCTTTCTAGCCACCATCTCCTTAATCACTCACACAAAAGGGTAATTATGTAAGGCTCAAATGAGTAATCAAGGCTTGTAATGTGCTAAATTCACAATAAATAGGCTTATAGGCTCAAGGTGGTTGACTATGGATGATGTTCAAGGTATGGAAATATTTGGCAATGACTATACATGACAAGGATGACCTTAAATCATATCACTAATCTTCACTAATCGGGCTCGTTCCTATAGTCCTTGAACAAGTTCTAGCTTATCAAACACAACTGATCCACTCATGAAGAAATACCATGTATGCACGGTTGAGGCTCAAACGCTCACAAGCTTGTGCTTGGACTTAAAGAAACTTATTACACCACATTCATCTCAAAATTGAACAAGTTAAGTAAAACATGTCACAATTCGAAAGTGTAGAGATTCTTAATCATAACTTGTCATCACTTACTACCACAACATATCATCACTCACATTCAAAAATGACTCACAACATCCCAAAACAAACCACCAAACATACCAAGACAAAAATAAAAATTCACACAAAATAAAAACAAAGACTCACCAAACAAGAAACAAACAAAACACATAACATGCAAAAATAAACATCACCATCAAAAGAAAATGAAGCACACATTCCTATCATCCATAATCAATTAAGCTCACAAACATCCCCATATTTGATTGAAAAGTAAACTTCCCAAAAACATAACACATAAAGTAGCATGCTAATCCATTCAATCCAAATCAAAATCAATTAGAAGTGATAAGGTGTAGAGTAGTCCCTCAATAGGCATTTGGTAAAGAAAACGTTCACTCCAAGCTCCATTCGTGCTTCCACTACCCTTCATTCATACTCAAAAACTCATACAACACCATTAGCTCAATAATTTCATTAAAAATATGGATTCACATACACTTCAACACAACCAATCATACCAAAATCCAACCAAACTCATGAGAAAAATTTTAAAATTACAAGACCAAAATACAAACAACAAAACATAAAAAGAATGGGTTGCCTCCCATTTAGCGCTAAGTTTAATGTCTTCAAGACGGACGGAATTTTCATGCTCATTGGACCAAATGTTGGTCCACCATAATTTCTTCTCGCATCCTCACTTTAAACATTTGTTTCGCCTTCTTCTTGTCAACAAGCTCTATTTCACCATTCTTGCTCACAAGCATCAAATCATCATCAAGGAGAGTTTCTAGTGGACTTTCTCTTTCTCCTTTGTCTAGTTTCCAATCGAGCTCCGGAGCTTTCTTCCTATCAACATCACAAGAAGACAAGTTAGCATTTGACAATTTCATATAATCATGAAGAAATGAATTTAAATTGTCAAAAAGAATAGAGTCATGATATATGAAATCATCCGTAGGCTTCAACTGAAACATGACTCCTTTTTCCTTATTGCACAAGAATGTGACACTCTTTCTTTTTAGCTTAAGGATAACTCTTCTCTTCCAACATCAATTTTCGCTCTTCCCGTCGCTAAAAAATGGTCTTCCTAAAATGAGTGGAACTCGAGGGTCCGCCTTCACTTCCAACACCATGAAATCAACTGGGAAAATTAGCCCTTTCACTTTCAACTCAACGTCTTCAACAATCCCTAATGGCTTCACAACTTCTCCATTTAATACTTCAAAAAAGAGTAGTAGGCTTTAGCTCTCCAATTTCAAGGTCTTTGAACGTGGCATGAGACATCACGTTGATGCTTGCCCCCAAGTCACACAATACATCAAGAGTGCTCTTCCCTTCAAAATCACAAGGAATGATGAACTTTCCCGGATCACCAACTTTTGTAGGTCCTTCTTTTTGCATTGATCCACTTGCGTCTGGTTGCTCTTCTTTCCTTTTCTCGTCATACTTTTTCTTAAGATTTTTCACATACTTTTCAAACTCCTTTTTCTTTTCCTCTTTAACAAACATTTGTGGATAAGGAATATGGAATGGAGTGATCGGAATACCCCCAATAGTCACGTTTGTACTCTTCTTCTTTGGCCTTCTCCCCCACTTTCTTTTCCTCTTGCACCCTTTTCCACTTTGGTACCCATTTAGGCTTTTGCTCTTCCTTCTTAGTAATCTCATTATTTTCTTCACCAACCTTACTTTCCACCAATCTTTCTTCAACCTTTCGTTCCTCTTTCATATCAACCAACAAACATTGAGCTTTCGGATTAACCTCGGGTGTGGCTGGAAACTTTCTTTTTTGTTGAGTACTCAAAGCACTTGCAATTTGTCCAACATTATACTCCAAAGTTTTAAACCTCTTTTCATTTACTTCTTTGGCTTTTTTCAATGCTTTATCTCGAGCTTTGTTTGATGCAATCAATTGTTCAAGTAGCTCATTAATCGATGCTCTTCCCTCGTTGTCCGGTGCCTTTGCTCCCGGTTGATATCCAGAAGGATACGCAATTGCATTGCTCGAATTAGAGTAGGAGAAGTTCCCTTGCCTTTGTTGTTGTTGTGGGTATGAGCTTCCACTACTTTGACCATTGAAACCTCCTTGCCTTGGTGGATAGTTCCCTTGACTTTAGTTGAAATTACTTTGGTAATTGTTTTGATAATTCCCTTGGTAATTTCTTCCTTGCATGTATGACACATCCTCCACACGTGGCATAGAGTTGGCCCATTGTTCTCTACTCACAATATTCGGAGGTAGCACACCTTGATCGACTTGTAGCCCCTCAACCATATTAACTCCTTGGCTTACACTTTGATTTAAACTCGTTTGCCTCAACATTTCCGCCGCTATCACCTCAACACTTGGCGTTTGTTGCTCAACATTCACACTTTTGACATTAAACTGTTGCCCTTGATCAAAATTCTCAAAACTATAGCATCCACTTACTCGCTCTGATGGCCATTGGTACACATTTGTAGCTATCTCATCAAATATCCTTATGGCCCTTTCCGGAGACACACCAAGTACGGATCCACCCTCCGAAGCATCAACAAGCACTCTTTGACCATTCACTAATCCTTGATAGAAAAATCCAATTTGTTGATTTTCCGGGAAGCCATGTTGTGGACACTTGCGAAGCATATCCTTAAATCTTTCACACGCTTCATAGAAACTCTCTTGAGGCATTTGCTTGAATTGAGTAATCAAGCTCTTCATTTGAAGCGTCTTGGAAGGCGGTAATACTTGTTCAAAAATATTTGTGCAAGTTCATCCCATGTGTTGCACGTACCGGGAGTAATGGTAGATAGTCATATTCGAGCACGATCCCTCAACGAAAACGGAAATAACCTCATCTTGATACAATCCTCACTCACCCCATTCATCTTCATGGTGTTGGCAATCTCCACAAATTGAGCTAGATAAGCATTAGGATCTTCATTTGGGGTTCCACTAAATTGTTGCTCTCTCACCATAGAAACCAAGCCCGCTTTAATTTCAAAGTTGTTGGCGTTAATTGGTGGAGCCATCATATGTGGCACAACCCTCGGTATAAAGATATCCCGAATCACCCTTTGATCATTTTGCATTCCATGTTGTACCGGAGGTGTTGGTGGTGGTACATAAGCTTGTTGTGGAGGAGCATAAGTTTGTTGAAAGCCTTGTTGCCTCAGAACTTGTTGTACCATTTGTTGAAGCAAACCTTAATTATTGAAAGCTCCATGATTTTGATAGGCTTGTTGAGGAGGATTTGCATTGAATTGAAGTGCGTTGTCTTGCACGTTCACATTTTGTCCTCCTTCCCCATCATGCTCTATCTCTACACGATTATTTCCTTGAAAATTCTCCATTAACTCACTATTTTTGGTTTTGTTCTCCGTTCTCTTTCTCCTCAAAGTGTTTTCAAACTAAAGATCAATTGGTTCAACTTGATTCCCTTTTGACCTTGTTTGCATATACCTTCAAAATAAGAGAAATTAGAACAAGATTTTCAAAAGCAAATACAAGAAAAAAAATATCTCTATTAAGATCACTCGAAACGATCCTTCTTCAAGCTACTAGCAACCATTGCCTCCTCGGCAACGACGCTATTTGATTAGCCATTTTGTAGTCGGGATGACCAATTAAAATAATTTATCGAATCACAGGGAGGTCGACACTAGAGCTTAAGCGAGATCACGTTTATCTCAATTTTATAGAGACTAAACATCAATGATTGGTTTTCGAAATACAAGTAAATAACAAATACTAAAGCAAGTAATGGTAGCAAATAAAATAGAAAAAGATGAGTGGTTTTCCAAGTTGAGTAGAAGTGAGATTAACAACACTAATGAAGTGGTAATTCAAGAATTCATACATTAAACTCATATGTATCAAGGGTTTAGACTAAGAGCCAACACTAAGTTCACCTAAACTCCCTCTCGAGATGAATAGGATATGGAATCAAGTTCAATGGATTGGTTCTCACTCAAACAATTCCAACTAGGTACTAAGCTTGAGGTGAGAGTCCATTCACACGATTAATCAACCTCTCGATCAAACCAATCACATGTTCTATCAAAGGGTTCTAAACTCTAAAGGATTTCTCAATCTCTTTACAATTATAATACACGTGAAGTGTTTGATGAAATGATTCACTCAATTATCCTAAGCATATAATTGATTTCTCAATCTAATCATATATTTAGAACAATCAAACACACAAATATCATAGATCTCAAGATATTAAGCATCAATGATAGAAAATCAAATATCTCAATCAACATATGAATTTAATTACATAAATCCACAAATTATCCAACAACTTTCATGTTGCTAATCTCACAAGGGAGATTAGCCTACAATCTTCATAAGATCCTTAACATAGACATTAGAAACCTTACAAATCATGGTTAACTATAGGATTAACAAAAAATTGGAATGAAAACTCCTTTGGATTAGATTCAATTGAATCTCCTTTCTTCCTTTGTTGATCACCCACTCTTCCTTGCTTCTTCACTTGATTTGGATGAAAACTTTATGGTGAGATGATGATGGAGTGATTAGATGGATGAATTTGATGAAGGATATGGTGTAAAATGAAGGAATTGATATGTAAGGTGTGTGAGCAGCTGAATTTTGGAATCTCAATCTCCCAAAATGTTGAATGAATTGATATATATACCTTCTAGAAGATGTGTAAAAATATGGAGACCTTCTAGAAGATGTGTAAAAATTTCCTGTTTTGGCACCGACACGACTCGTGTGCTGCTGCAGGAGTCAAGTCGTGTCAGGGTTTATTGTCAACCTTCACTCAAGATGGCACACAAGTCGTGTGCTGACGCACGGAATATGGGTGGCCGTGTTGGATGAATTGATGTTCCCGCACGGCTTCCCCTTACAGGGCCGTGTTAGCTACACGAGCCGTGTGCTGCGATACGACTCGTGCGCCTGGCACGGGTAGCTGTGTTACTGCTACCCTCTTTCTTCTTCTTCGTTTCATCTCCCGTCTCTGTTTTTTACTCCTTTTTGACCTGTTTTACATATGATTAGTTCATTCTCACTCAATTCTATAAAACACAAAACACAACCAAATACAATACAAATACGGATAAAATACTACGAAAATGGACATAAAAAGATACTAAAATTTAGGTGAAAATATCACTCATCAGTGTCCGAGACTTTAGGCTAATTTCTTGCTACAACACTACCTATAAAATTATTTCTAAGATATTGGTCAATCGTCTTCGTGGATGTCTTCCTACTCTGATTAGCCCATCCCAGTTTGGCTTTATCAAAGAAAGAAAATTGAGAGACTGTATGTTCCTAGCAGAAGAGATCTTCAGAGGATATGGTAGAAGGAATGGTAGCATTTTCCCTAGGATGGCTGATGCGTGTTTTCTTTGCTCGCAAATTAATCCCCAAGTATTAAGGATATCAATTGCAGCTTAAGCAAGAGATCAAGTGAATTGTCGAACCCAAAGGACAGTGTATTTTCAATTTAGTTATTTACTAAATTAATTAAGATAGGTTGGCAATAAAGTTTGGGATTTAATTATTAAACTACTAAACAATTAATTTAAATAACAAATAAAATAAAAGTACTAGAAGAATACAAAAGTGGATCAAGTAGGAGAATATGTAGCTCTAGGGGAATCCAGTTTTACTCATTAATTTTCCTTCTGTGTGTTGATGTCCGACTCTGCCTTATGGAATATGGACGCATCACTAAATCATGCATATCTACTCTATAGATACAAGTAAACATGCGTGTAACACGTGTGAATAACCTCGGAGCAAGAGATATAATTCCACCCCCTTTCAAGGTACTATCAGTATTAATTATTTTCCTGGTCAATTGGTACTCTAACCCGATATGATCTCCCTTTATAGGTACTATAAAATTATCCTCTTTATCCTACTTAATAACTCGAATTCAATTCAATTAATAAGTATTCATATATGATAGTTCTAATGAAGCTTCAGAGTCCCCTCACTTAGAATCATGACATGGAATCCTGTTCAGTGGTGAACGCACTCAATCTACAATCAAGGTATATATTCAGACTCTATATACCAATTGAAGATGCACAAAACGACCGAGAATATGGATTAAGAAAGAACAATCATATATAAAATAAATTCACAAGTAGTGTTGTACGGAGTTTACACACGAAAGTTCAGTTAATTCGTAAAAACCTTCACAACCATAGTTCTACCAAAATGGCTCTAGCCCATGATGTTACGAAGAACAATCATGGGGGTTGAATAGGTCTTACCCATATGTCTGGAAAATTACAAGATAAATTAGAAAATGAAATAAACCCTAGATTTGGGAATCGTCGCGTACTTCTCCTTCTTGAATTCTCCTCTTGGTTCTCCTCTTGATTCCATAGATGAATCTTCAAAGTGATTGATAGATGGAAGAAAGGATGTGGATGATGGTTGGGGGGTGATCCCCCCTTGTGGGGTGTAGTATTGTTGTGGCCTCTCTCCAATTCAATCTAATTCCAACCTCCCCCTTGGTGTGATCTACACCCCCTTTTATACTTGTAAGCTCTCATTATAGACCTTGGAATGACCTTTTTGAGTGATCATGCGCATTGAGGGTGTAAAAATACGATATGGTAAGTTTTCGCACGTCAATCGACCAAGGAGCCAGGTCGAATTCTCCCCTCCAGGTCGAATTGGAGGTCGAATTGACCTACTGGACGCTTCAGGTGCTCAATTCGACCAGCACAGAAGGTCGAATTGAGGTATCGTGGTTGAATTGACTCTTTTGCCGTCCGATTCAACCTCAATTCGACCAGCACATCAGGTCGAATTGACCTCCACTGGTCGAATTGACTTGCACAGTCTCACCGTTTCGCGTATAACTTCCACAACCGAGCTCCAATTTGAGTGATTCTTGTGCTCACACGATTCTCTCTTCCTTAGCTTTCTATCCACATAAAGAACTTACAGAAACTCTAACATTTGAATACATAACAAGTCATGAAAATGGACATTCGTTCTGAACAGGAGCAGCTTGCACGACGTCACCTTTTTTATCATAACTCTCTCGTTTGGAATCTGATTGGGGTGTTCTTCATACCAAAACGACCCTCTCTTCAGTGGCTTTCCAACCATATATTACATTAACAATTTGATCTTCACAACAACTCAGAAAAATTATGAAATTTGGACGTGCGTTTTTCAGCATCCTTGCACAAATTACACATTTTCTCCAACCTTGCACTTTTGATCCTTTTTCCAACTAAAACACAACAAAACACCTCAAGTGCACCTTATTCTCACATATAATGAATATAAGACCATTGTGTTAATATATGACAATAATTCCAATCAAGAAGGTGTTAAATTGGACAATAAAACAAGCTTATTTTCACTCTCAACAATGGCAGTGAAGATTGATATTTCCAAAGCATATGATTCTGTACATTGGGGATTTCTTTTGAAGTGATGGAAGGATTGGGATTTCCTACTAAGTTTCGAAGATGGATAGAGCAGTGCGTATCCACCACCTCGTACTCATTGCTTATCAATGGCAAACCAGAAGGATTCTTTAAAGGGAAAAGAGGTCTTCGTCAGGGTGATCCTATTTCATCTCTTCTATTTGTCATTTGCTTGGAGTACTTTAGTAGATTGATGAAGAGAGCCGTGGAGCAGGAGTATAGATTCCATTCCAGAATTTGTAAACGTGTTGAAGTCTCTCACATGATTTTTGCGGATGAAATACTTGTTCTGGGGTATGGTAATATGGCAACGACAACTACACTTCATCAACTGTTGGAGAAATTTGGCAAGGTATCAGGATTGGTGGTTAACCCCCAGAAATCCAAGCTCATCACATTAGGCGTTGCTAACCACATCCGTGATCAAATTGCTCAGATACTTCCATTTAATAGAGGTACCATTCCTTTTAAATACTTGGATATACCTATTTGTAGTAGAAGGATAGGAGTGGAGGATTTCACACCTCTATTAAATGATATTAACAGCATGATTCAGAGATGGTCTTCTAAACTACAGTCATTAACGGGTCGATTGGAACTTATTACTTCTGGAATATATGGCATCTTAACATTTTGGTGAGGTATTGTCAAGATCCCCATGGTAGTAGTGAGCAAAATAGAGACATTGATTCGTAGATTCTTATGGGGTACGAAGGTGAGCCCAGTGTGTTGGAATGATCTCTTTCATCCTAAGGATGCAGGAGGGTTAGGGTTGAAAGACATCTTCTCTTGGAACAAAGCTCTACTAGCAGCGGCCTTGTGGGACATACACAAGGAAGCAACATCTCTCTGGGTAAAATGGATTCATTCAGTTTACCTAACCTCTTCTCAGTGGGTGGTGATCTCCCCTAGATCTAATTCTACATATCTATGGAGAACACTGCTTGCCACGAGGACGTGATACAGAGTGAAGATGAAGAAGGTGAGGGAGTCGTTAGTATTATGGAGAAATGCAGTGAGAATGGGAGCTTCAGAGCTAAACAGATGTATACACACTTGATGAGCGGGCATACTCAAGAACCAAGCTTCGTATACAAACAAATTTGGCACAAGTGGATAGTGAGGAAGTACAGTTTCAGATTATGGCTAGTGCATAGAGAACGACTTTCTACGAAAGACAGAATTTGGTACACAGGAGAAGAAAAACGATGTGGTTTCTGCTTTGAAAGAGAAACCACAGCTCATCTCTTCTTCCATTGCCCTTATACCAAATACATTTGGCAAGAAGTGAAGACATGGATAGGATGGAACAGAGGAAGTATTATTTCAGTTACAGATGCATTCCGTAAAATTTTGGTGGCTATCCAAGGAAAAAAAAAAGGCAGAAGGCTTCTCTTCATCATGTTGGCAACATTGATCTACTACATTTGGATGGAGAGAAATGCTTTGCACTTTGGAACAAGGATGCTGTCTCCGAACCACATCGCATATAAGATCAAACTTCAGATAACATCGTTGTATATGAATTATTGATGTATTTTTCATGTACTTTGTTGTATTCACCCTAGGTTTTGGCCTAGGTAGGTTGGATAATATTGTTAGGACTTGCACTCGCACTGTACGTAAGTACTTTGTAACTGTTTACAGTGAAATAACATTTACCAATTTCACAAAGTTATACATGTATAGTATACTAGTGCATAAAATAGCACATAAATGAGCAACACAAACTTAAATAATACGACCAGTATACATGATCATAAGTAACTACATATATCACAAATTAAATATCCCATTATTCTTATACACTGGGATTAATTTCTTGCATAGTCTATTTAGAAGTGGATAGAGGTGGAATGCTTTGCTCATTTTGAAAGAAGTTGAATGGATCCACTTTGGTCTTAACACGAACTAATCTTCTAAAATTGTTCTTGAAATATCTTTTCCCCCAAACACTGGCTTCCTCGTAACTAGTACTCCCATTAACGTTGTTCCTTCCCATATCAAGATCCTTGTAGTTAACATAAGCATCTCTCGGAGATTTCGACACGTGTCGCGCCATGTAAGAATGAAGCCTTCTGATCCACTCCACGTGTCTTTCAGAATCTTCTGGATTCGCCCACCCCACCCCGTACTCGATCATGAATATATTGCCTTTCCGATGTGGGAACGGAGTGTCGGATTCCGACAACGCGTTGATTGCTCCTCCATACGGACTGAACTGAAGCTCCGCGGATGACTCATCTTCCTCGTGAAGATACCTCCATATATCTCTCAGGCCACTTGCCCCGAATCGGAGTTGAGACGTAGTCGGATTTCCCTTTGTGGTATGCCGGAGAGTAGATACCCTGTGGGTTTCTGTCGAGAAGGACTTCCAGTGGCCTGTTTTCCAGACCGGCGTTATAGAGTATGGATTCTATCCAACTCATCTCCATGCAATCCTGTTAATAGTATTAAATAAAATAGATTTAGTCTTTGATTTAGCTATAATTAATCAGTCTGATTCTCCTATTACATTATATTTCCATTTGCTTTTTGCACGTAGATTAAGGAGTATTATTATTATATGTAAAATGGGTAGTTGTATTAGAGGGAAGTGGTGGGCTATATTGTGTATTTTTTTACGGGAAATGGATTCCTTTAAAATGGACGCCAAAAATAGTAAAATGGATACATTAGAAGCGGACGGATGTAGCAATATATATGCCCTAAAATGAAAGTATAACCGTAAGAGGAAGATTAAGATTTTCCTCCCGAACACTGTAACACAGATATAAAACTAAGTGTAACAGAACATTCAAAATTATTATTAAGGGATTCTATGTATTCTCTAGATTGATTCTTTGGATTCTATGTATTCTCTAGATTGATTCTTTACTTGTACCCTCACCGTCTCAACTTCAACTTCATATTTTTCATTTTACTCCGTTCCAAATTCAACTTCACACTTCTAAAAGGAAAAAATAACTATCTAATATCTTTCTAACATATTTTAATTTTAAATTTCTCATCACCTTTACATACATAATATACTTTATCATTTATTTATTACAAAAAATATCATATTTACCCCAAAAATAAATAAATAAAATGATTTTTCTTATAGTCCATATCTAATTAAACTAAGTAAACGTGCGGTTCGGATTTCCTATTACATTTCGTGTTACATCTCCTGTTACAAATCATTGGATGATTGACACGTAGGATAGATTAATCTATACCCTAACAATCAACCCTAAGGGGAAAGATTGAGATTTCCCTCCCCGCATAAGTGTCACTCATCTAACTTATGTAATAGGAGAGATGTAACACCAAAATGTAACAGGACATCCAAGATCGTAAACGTGAGGATGAATTTGGAATTTGACAAGACAATATTCATTTTTCATGTTCTCGTACCTTTTCGGACAGACCAAGTTCTGGAAACTTCTCCTCCATCAATGAAAGTAGATCACGGGCCGGGCCGAGGTACAATGTCAGAAATTTGGCTTCTATTGTCCTTCTCCTGGTCACCGGAGACCTCGCGCTGCTGAGGAAGAGACGGAGAAGAACGTCGTCGTTTAGCTTTTCCGCAACGTACTGCCACCTGTGCACGAGCTCCGTCGCGTTCTCCTCCAAAGTGCGGGTGACGTTGAAAACCGTCACCGTCTCAGGGACGGTAACTAGGGTTACCTTAAACTCAACCACGATTCCAAAGCCGGTCCCTCCTCCGCCGTGGATGGCCCAGAAGAGGTCTTCTCCCATTGCCTTTCTGTCCAAGATCTCCCCGTCGGCGTTGATGATTCTGGCTTCGACGACGTGGTCGGCGGCGATGGAATGCTTACGCGCCATCATGCCGTATCCACCGCCGCTGAACTGGCCTCCTACCCCAACGGTGGGGCAAACCCCCGCCGCGACGGCGAGGGTTTTGCTCCTCCAAGCGAGCGCGTAGTAAAGCTCGCCGAGCATGGATCCGGCTTGGATCCACGCTGTTTTCTCGTCGGCGGCGATGGTTATAGTGTTGAGGTTTCTCATGTCGATTATGACGAAGGGTTTCCCGGAGGGGGAAGTGTAGGAAAGGCCTTCGAAGTCATGGCCCCGCTCCGGACTCTGATCTGAATTCCAACCTTCTTGGAGCAGAAAATGGCTGCCTGAATTTGGGATTCGTGGAATGGTGTGAGGATGAGATTAGGTCTTTCTGGGAAATGGAAGCTGGTCGGAGATTTGGCGATTGTAAGAGAGATGAATAAGATGAACTTTGTGGGGTGTTGATTATGTTTGAGGGTTGATTTTGATGTTGAAGGCATTCAAGAAAATCATCAAAGTGATGATGATCAGATGAAGAAACGCCATGTAGGAGTAAAAGGTTTGCAAAAATTAATAAGAGGGATGTAGTATTGATTATACGATGAGACTCCACGTTGATGATATACATTAGTGGAGGGTCATTAGGGTTTCCTTATATAGATAACCCAAGATATATAATAAGTATTAATTAATTTAGTTGATTAATTTAATACGAAAAGTTTATTAATGCATGTCTGATTAGTCAACGGTGTTGTCCATCGAAAGTTCTTCATACGGAAATTATATAGGTTAATTAAATTTGATTATTTTAATTATCCAAACCTATTTGAATTTCCCACTAATTCTAGAATTTGATTTCATCAGTACTAGTCCTGTATTCCACCTTAAATATATAAATGACATGTGTGATAATGCTTCCTAGATTAATACCACATCCCCAAGAATTTAATGATCATTTAATTATAGAGTATAGTTTTTTTTTCCTAAACACCCATAAAAATGGAATAGAAAATTCCGATCACATTAGATCTCTAGCGAGTTATATTTCTTTGGTGTGATATTCAAACTCCACTACATATATGAGTAACGTTTTCTTGTTGCATTTTAGTTTACATCAATCGATATATGTATATAAATAACAAGCACGCATGTAATGAAAATTTTAAACTTTTCTCTTTAGATTTTTTTAAGTATAAATTTTATCTCTCTCTTACATTCATCTAATGATTTGCATATGTAACATCAAAATGTAAACATAAATCCAAACTAATTATTCACGTTCATAATTTTTTGTTACGTTATATTTTTATTTCAAATTAATATTGAATAAATAACGTATCGAAGAAAAATGGATATGGATAGATTCTATAATATAAGAACAAATAAACTCTAAAATGAAAAGTTGCTTATTTAAAGAGAGTTATAATTTTAAAATACTAAAATGTATGTAACGCGCATATATCTCTTTTTAATTACCGTTTTAATTATAAATTTCCTTCACCATCAAATATGACTTTGGACGAATTTAATGGATATTATTCAAACATAGTTTATCCACAAAATATATAATGCAGCTTTCGCGTGGATGAATGAACTTCTTCATGTAATTTTCCAACAAATCTAAAAGTCCACTAAAATAACATAAACAATAGAAAAAATATGGAAATGCAAAATCGAATACGTACATACGATGCATTTAATTTCAACGTGCCTCACAATCCTATGATTGTATTTTTCAATTAGAAAAAAAATCAATTAATTCATGTTAAGATGAGCTAGATAAATTTTAATTTTATCCGTCTAGCTCAGTCATAATGTACAGCTTGTTTTTTAAATAAACTAACTAAATTAATTTGATCAATCTCAAATTATAAGTTCAAAAAGTTTTGCATGCAATACTTCGTGACATGATAGAATTTTGTGACACAGGTTTGAAGTTATAATAATTTAATAAAAAAAAAGAAGACATATATATAATATAATAAAGGTGATAACAATCCAATTAAATTATTTATAAATAATTTATAAGATAAATGAAAAATTATTATTATATTTTTAATAAAAAATGATAGTTAATTAAAAAAGAAAAAAAATGTGAAAAGGTTTCTTGTAGGACTTTCACGAAGTATAAATTTTGATTAGTAATTTTTTTATCCAATGTCTCATGCACGTTATTTGTTTGAAAAATATAAGTTCCTATTTCATTTTCTTATTTTTTTTCAGAAAAAGAAAAAAGAAAAATCTAGTCCAATCCATATTATAAGTGGAAAAAAATGTACGAACTCCTTCTGTTTCATCTTCATGTCAGAATAGTTTACATTTGCTTTTTGTATGAGCATAAAAAAAAATTAATTAATACTCCCGTCCATCTTCAATGTATTTATTTACTTTTTACACGTGGATTAAGAAGTATTATTATTTTATGTGTTAGTAGGTAGTTGTATTAGTGGAGGGTGTGTATCCCATATTTTATTTATTTCAGTGGAGGATGTGGGTCCCATAGTCCCAAAAGGGAAATGGATAAATTAAGGATGGATGATCCAAAATGGTAAAATGAATAGATTGACAGTGGACGGAGGGGGTATATTAATGTGTAAAAAGTTAAGAGATATAATATTTTAATAAATATTTTAATTTATAGTGAATGATTGTATTAGTATTAGTATTAGTATTGTAAGTGGATCATATATATCGAGTAATTATTTTGTGTGAGTTCCATCTACCAAAAAATGAAGTGTAACTAGAATTGGTCTCTTGTGTCCTAATGTGTGTAAGGGTATAACATTTTGTTCTTAAAGATATACGGAGTAGTATATTTTAATTAATAATGGTATAATTTTTTCACTTCAATATTGGGTCTAATTCTGGACAGTAAATAGCCCATCATAGTTGGGCCTAATAAAGGCCCATAATCTGTGAAAATTAAAGTCGTTAAGGAATGTGGGTTCCCTTTTTATGCCATCCACATTCCACTCGGATCTGAGGAAGTTAAAATACGGCGTCGTCTGGTTGAGTAGCAAACAATTCCATTCGGTTCCAAACCCTCCAATTCTCTCCACTTGCATTACATGTCGCGTTTTACTGCTGTGTATTTGAAGGTTTCTGGTTGACACAATTGGTGGAGATAAGAAAAGCAACATTGCAGTCTTATAGATGGATTTTGGAACACAACTGTCGATCAAACCAAATTCGACGATGAAGCTAAATTTTGTTGGGCAATGGGTATTGATGGGGAGGCGATGTCAAAAATCATTTCCTAAAGTTCGCATGTTTTCGTCTGAAATCAAACAATTGGACGGTGGCGTTTCGATGGTACAGGGTGCCTCCAGAGGCATCGGCCTTGAATTCGTGAGCTCATTCTTCACTCCATTCCTCTAATTTTAGAACTTTGATGTTTGCAGATTTTATTTACGTCAATGTGCGAGAAGGCAATTTATCTGTTGCCAGCCTTCATTAGATGTAAATTAAATGTTGGATAAAAAAAGTTCTTCGATTATGATTTTAGTTTCTGTTTATCAAGTGGTGAAGTGATTAATTGAAGACACGGCTTTGTTTGATCAAATTTTCTTTGATTTGTTGTGCAATTAGTTACTCATTAAAAGTGGTGAGTTCAGTAGCATCAGCTTGTAATTTAATTTAGATAATTCTACAATGCAATTCTAATCAATATCTTTCATAAAATTCTATTTCTTGTTTATCTTGATCTTATATCAATCTTAGTTTGATGTTTGGCTACTTATAGGTTAAACAATTGTTAAAGAAAAGCAACAAAGAACATGTTGTTGCAACATGCCGTAATCCTGAAGTGGCAAATGAGCTTCTGGAATTAAAGAATACGTTTGCCGATCGCTTAGACATTCATCGTCTAGATCTTACTGTTGATAGCACAATGGAGGTAGATAATCATACACTTTCAGCAATTGTTTGTGTAGCATGTTCAGTTTTTCTTATACTCCCTCAGTCCCAGCGGAGCTTTCACAGGTCCTTTGAGGGAGTGTATTTTTTTCTCTCTTGTGCCAGCTAAATTTATTGTTATAGTTTTCTTTTTTGGGTTTTTCATTGTTAGCTGTTACCTTTTCTTACATTATCATTCTGTTCTCTTATACCAAGTGTGGAATTTCAGGAAACGGCAAAGTCTGTGAAAGATAAGTATGGTTATCTCAACCTCCTTATAAATGCATCTGGAATTCTCTCGATACCAAATGTTCTTCAGCCAGGTAGAGAAATTGTCTAATTATTTAAAGGTTTCCTCTCAATTTGGATTCTGATCATCTTGAATAATAGACTTAATAAGTCATGTGATGTTCAGTACAGAGACCACGTTGAGAAAAGTTGAGAGAGATTCCTTACTTCTTACATATGAGGTCAATGCTGTTGGTCCTGTTTTGGTTATCAAGGTATGCTTAATGAAGATATCCCACTTTGTTAGTGCTATTAGTTTCTTCTCTGTGTGGTGGAGTGTTTTAGATGGTAGAGTTGAGATGTAGAAGAGGCCGAAATTAGGAAATATCAATACTGATTAGTTGTTGCTGGGGCTGGGTGCTTGAACATAGTTATTTTATATGCATGATGACCTAAAATTAGCAACTCATATATAAAATCTTTTCTTATTCGTGATTTGCACGAAAAGCATATGTGGCCTTTGCTTAAGGCCGGAGGAGGTACTGGTACCGAAAGGGATTTTGCTGTCGTTGCCAATATAAGTGCTAGAGTGGGATCAATTGGAGATAATCGCCTAGGAGGGTGGCATTCTTATCGATCTTCTAAGACTGCTCTCAATCAATGTATGAATTCTTCGCTCACTAATTTACTTTTGGAAAAAAATGATGGCGTGGTGTTTGATTCATAAGATTGTCTATTTCAAATGGTGTAGTGACAAAAACTGCTTCGGTGGAATTTGCTCAAAAGAAAGATCCAATAATATGCATACTGCTCCATCCAGGCACAGTAGACACAGATTTATCTAGACCATTTCAGAGAAATGTTCCACAAGACAAACTCTTCACCAAAGAGTTTTCAGTTCAGAAATTACTTAGCATCATCAACAGTGCAAAGAGATCCGACAACGGAAAGTTCTTTGCCTGGGATGGCCAAGAGATTCCTTGGTAATGTTGATGTATCAAATATTCTGTTTTAGGTTGTAGGATGAATTCATTATTCCACTAACACTTTTCTACTTGTTATCACGAAAGATAGAAATACTAAATATTCTTATTTCCATAATAATTCTTGAAAATTTTGTGGATTTCACAATTGATGCCCATTAGCCTATTCTCAACAAAGTGCAGTACAGTTTTATTCGACTCATCTTCTCCACTTCTAACTCAACCTCAGATCTCTGAATTCATCTCCACGGATCTCAGTGGAGCCTGCAAAACCAAACATCAGTTTAGAAACCTTTGATTAATGTTATTATACATGTGAGAGTTGAATCGAAATCAGATGGTTTAGTGCTAACTTTTCACAGTCGGTGGTGAGGGAAATGGGGAAATTGACTTGGATTTTGCAAGCAGCCGGGATCTGGCTCAAGAACTTGTCCTGAACACCGGCAAAGTTCTTGACGCCAGCCTTGAGGCAATTACAGATTGCCTTCTTGTCATCCACAGTCTTCACGGTTTGAGCAAGCTGTTGCAGGCCCGTGCAGCATGCTGCAGACGGCTTTGCGTCCTTGCCAATGGCAAACGAAACGCATGAGGCTGCCTTCACGTCAACAGTGCCACATGGTACGGCTGCATTGCTCGAATGAGCAAAGCAGTAAACGAGGCAGAGGATGAGGAATAAGTAGAAGAAATTGGCCTTCATTTTTGCAGGAAAGTAGTTTTTGTTGTGTGTTTTAGAGTGAGTAGGGTGGAGTGGTGATGAGAGGTTGGAGGAAATTGGGTTTATATAGAGAAGAGGATGATGTGGAGGTTGAATTTCCCAATACATTCTGATTTCGTTGAAAATGATTTTGCAAGTGGTGTTGGGATTGATGAAATTTACGTAGCAGATTGATGAATCATGTTATCTTCTCGGATGAGTTTCTCCCCCATAAATTGCCTCAATTTCCTCTCGTGGCATGCTACAGTGAGAGAAAATTCACTCAAATAACCGGAGATCCGCATCCTATATTCTCATATTAAATGGTGAAATTCTTTTAAATTATTTAGCATGTAATAAATTTCACATTTTTGTTTTCGAAAATTTCACAATAAACTTCAAAAAACAAAAACTAAACATCAATTCCTAATTTCAAAATACATTTTAATTTTTAATTACTACTAAGTTACCACAATTAATATACCTTATAATTTAATTATTACTTGAAAATGTTATGTTATTCTTAAAAAATCAAAAAAATAATAGAAAAATAATTTTTTTTTAAAACTCCATTTCCACATTATCGATGCAATATAATGTGGGAGGAGTAGAAGTTTAATCATATGTCGAGTAATAATTGTTTACAAATTTGTATGTTTTTTTTTTTTTTGCGGAAAGTTTATATTTTTTCTTTTAATTTGTGTACATAGGAATATTGTGTAAAATTTGCCGAATGTGTTGCATTTGCCACCTACTTCCGGGAAACGCCATCTTGTTGGTTTGTAAGCAAAAATAAAATGGATAATATACTAGTTAATTAATTATTTGGTATGCGCTTTAACGTTAATGAAATTATATAAAAATAAAACTAAAAATAAAAAATAAAATGTGGCACATGCCATCTTTTATTTCAAATTTATGACATGGTGTATTACTTGAAATGCTCGTATTCTTATTAAATAAGTTATTTTAACATAAAAATAATCAATAATAATATATCCTTAAACGATATTTAAATCACATTTTATCTGAATGCTAGGCGTCAATCACTTATATACCGTTGTGTCAGAAAATACCTTCTTCTTTTTTTTTTTTGGATAACTCTATGCAAATGTTCTATGCAGCTTACTTGCAGAATGATACAATGAAAATGTATTATAGATCTCCTCTTCTATTAATTATATGATTGTAAATACAATTATTATCTTAGGTTTATATTTTCTTTTTAGTGTATGATTTTCTAAAATAAATGCAACCATTGCCTTTTGTTTACATTTTATGTTTAGTGCATAATTTTCTCCAATGTGGAATTCATCCAACGGTGTGGTACATGAAATATTATATCAAAATGCCCAAACAAACCGTTGATTCGTGAGGTTATAAGGGCATTTGGGTGTTTGTGCAAGATCTTTTGATTATTGAATATTCTTTTAAAAGTAAAATATTTAAATTTCTTATTTTTAATGTCCTATTTATGTTGATGGTTCTTGTTTGTAAGTAGTATATTGCTTTTGTTGCATATCTTGTGTGTAAATTAAATGTCAGTTTTAGCCTCTTTTTTTTTTTTCTTTTTCAAGTGCTGTAGACTGTAGTAGTTTGGTGATGTAATAGTGTTGCTTGATTATGATTTAAAAAGCATAAGCTAATTTGCATAATGCCAAATATAATGCAATAGCTATCAATCTTACATTAGACTGAACAATTAATTAGGTGCCTCATCTTTCTTGTCTATTATCTTTAGACCAATTTTATTCATATTTTAGCTGCATATAGGTTAAAAAATTGTTATAGAAATCAACAATCTCCACTGTTATCACAAAATATTGAAGTACTAAACATTCTTATTGCCATATATAATATCACTTTGAAAATTTGTGGGGTTTCACAATGGATAACCCCCCATTTAGCCTACTCTCAACAGAGTGCAGTACAGTTTTATTCTAACACATCCTTTACTCATATAATCCATCTGCAGATCTCTGACATCCCATTGGACAAATCTCAACGGATCCTGCAAAATCAAACATGATCATTTCATACACCTTTGGTCCTAAAAGTACTTATGATTGAAATCATGACAAACACTTGTGTAAACCGGGTTCACTATGTAAAACTTGTGGTCCCCATTCCAATCCTATTATACTTTGTGTTTTGCTTAGGGATTAAATTAAAGGGGGGCCACAGGGTTTACACTGTAAACCGGAGACTAACTCTTAAATCAATATTAAATAGTAGTAGTTTAGTGCTCACGTTTCACAGTTGGTGTTGAGGGAAACAGGGAAATTGACTTGGATCTTGCAAGCTCCAGGGATATTGCTCAAGTACTTGTCCTTAACGCCGGAGAAGTTCTTGACGCCGGCCTTGAGGCACCGGCAGATGGCCTTCTTGTCATCCACCGTCTTCACGGTTTGAGCGAGCTGTTGTAGCCCGGTGCAGCATGCATTGGATGGCTTCGCGTCCTTCCCGGTGGCGAACGAATCTGATCACATTGATATCAATTTTGTTGGGATTGATGAAAGTTAATATGGCCATTGATGAAACATGTTATCAATATTAAATGGTGTACCCCACCATTAGGGCCCCCACCGCCCCTGCCCTGGGGATTGGTGGAGGAGGTAAATTGCTGGATGTGCTTCAAATGGCTTATAGGAAGGGTTCACTGTTAAACTTGTGCTTGCAAGGGGCCAAATCTATGCTAAAGGCAGGATTCGAACCCCCACCCTGCAGCAGCCAAGCTCAGCTGGAAGGCCTTTTCACCCTCCCCTCTACCACTTGAGTTATGCCCTGGGGGCAACATGTTATCAATACTGTATTAATATTAGGGTGTCTCTTGTGCGTCCGAGCATACGGATTTAGATTCGTGCCCCTTTGTAATTTTCGTGCCCCTTTACAATTTAAACTCCCTAACAATACATAGGTTTAAATAGAATATGGAGGGGAAAGATGGTGTTCACATTGGGGACACGGTATCCCGGGAGCGCAGAAGTTTTTTTCCTGAATATTACTAGTTGGCCGCAATCCAAGAATAATTTTTTGATATTTTGATCCCAATTGCAATAGAAGGCCCAAATCTTAAAAATAAATTTTCCAAATTATTGTTTCAATTTCCATATACCATAACATGTTTTTTAATTAAATTGATATACCCTATTGACATGTAACAATTTTCAAGCTATGTTTGATCCAATATTTTAAAATGGCTTGGGTTTTCATGCATATGCTACTTTTATATACTATAATTGATAATTTGATATCAATAGGGGTGAAAATCAAATCAAACTACTCTATACACGATTTTAGTTTGTTTGGTAAAAGCTAGTTTGAGTTCAGGTTAATAAAAATATCAAATAAGTTTGAACATATTTTTATGTTTGATAAAATTAAAAGTTTAGTTCGAACTTGATTATTGAAAATAAGTGAAATAAGTGTAAAATTATTTAAACTGTTTGAGCTCAGCTCATGTTTGGCTCGACAAAAGTTCATTCAGTCTCCACCCGAATCCTTTAAAACAAGCTCAAACGTATATTTTGAAACTCAATAATATATCAAACAAGTTTGAACATCTCTTTGTTTGGCTCAACTCGACTCATTTACATCCGTATTGATACATGTGAGATAACAAAATTTAGTCGTTGCCCTTACAATTTCAGATGTAATTTCTTCCTCTCCCACTCATAAAGATACCAATACAGTACAAAAAATTAGAATAAAAAATCATGAATTTGGTAAAAAAAATTACTTGTGCTAATCAAAAGCAAGTTCCCCTTACTCAGATATTAGGTTTATTTAATAAATTATTGTAGTTTTTATTTTTCTTTAATGAAATATAGTAGTTACAATGAAGCAGAAGCGCCACTAGAAGTGGCGCCTCTCGGGATTTCTGCTTTTTTAACCATTTTAATTCCTCTTGTCAAATCAAACGTGTTTATTTTATATTTTTAAAATTATTTTTAAGTGTTTTATATATAAATAATGATTTAATATATTATTTATATTATAAATAATTTAATACAAAGTTTTGGGTGAGATCATCTCACGAATTCTCTTATGTGAAACGGATTATTCACTGACCCAAATAAATAAATTTAAAGGATCCTGCTTAGATGTTACGAAATTAGAAAATTGAAATATTAGTTATAAAATATAATTAGTATGATGAATAAAAAATGATAATATTTTAAATAGAAAGTGATATTTGATCAATGACAAGTGATAATCGTCCAATTGCAAAATAATCGATAAGATGAATAAAACGTAAGACTTTTTGCGAGACAGTGTCCAATCCACGAAGCTAAGTATAATACTCTTTCTATCCACCGGCATGAGAGACATTTATTTTTTGCACGTGAAATAAAGAGTATTATTATTTAATGTGTAATGAGTAGTTGTATTAGTGGATTAGTGAGTCTCATATTTTAATTGTATTAATATGTATGTTTGGGTCTCATGTGTATATATAAAGAAAAATAAGTCTCCTTGGGACAGACACTCAAATTGACAAAATATATTCCTTGCCAATAAACGAAGAGAGTAATATATTAAAGTAATTTGACTTAAAAATGTATAATTTTAAAATTAAAACATGTTATGATGTTATTAATAAATACTTCTTCAATCTCGCTAATGTTGTTATATTTATTGTTTAAATAAAAATTAAGAAATATAGTGTTTTAATATATAGTGAATTGAGTGACATAATATTTCAATATATAATGGGTAGTTGTATAAATGTTCGAAAGAAGATAGTATATTATATCACAAGTTGTAAGATTATTTATAATATAAATAATATATGTATTGAGAGTGAAATTTCACGCATTTTATGTGTACACATTACACTGTTTTGCTTAGAAAATTTATCGTTTTTGCATGGAATTGTGTATGTTTAAGTATTTACACGATTTTGAGGCTATTAAGGTGTTTTTGTGAGTTTTGAAGGCAGGAAACAGGGTAAAACAGGGCGGGATCGAAAAAGGAGCAAAACAGACCCGGAACGGCCCAGCTCGGGAGCCGCTCGAGCCGAGCTGGTAGCCGAGTGGGGTCAAAATGTGCCGAGTGGGGTCCCACCTGGACCCCAGTGACGTGTCAAGCCAGATGGAAGGCCGCTCGGCTGGGTTCAGGCCCAGCTCGAGCCGAGCTGGGTGCCGAGCGGCCCAGTTCAGAGCCCAGACGGGGCCTGTTCGATGCAACAACGTATATATACATCCAGATCGCGTTTTTGAAGCAGTTTCGATCGCGAAAAAGCCCTGCATCAGTCTTAGAAACAATAATTCATCATCAATTCACACCTCCAATCCTTCCATATCAGATTGACAACCTGATTTCACCATCCATCCACTTTCAAGAGGGTTCCAAGTGCTAATTGAGGGAGAATCGAGCAATTGGTGAGACGGAGAAGGAACGCATTACGCTAGGGTTTCATAATTCTTATCTTTTTCTTTCTTTTACTCTGATTTTTGGTATGAATTGCTTAGCCATGAGGGTTGTGTGTAACCTCATGGGCTAAGTACTTTTACAGTTCTAAGGATTGGGAGATTAATGTAGTTGATTTGGGAACCTAGATTAACTTTGTGAATTCATACTGTTTATAAGCCTTGTTTATTTGATTTATCCAAACTTTATTATACGTTTGTAATGTCTTCATAGCATATTATTGATGTTGCTCGTGATGCTTGATATGTTGTGTTAGCTTGTGTGCATACGTGTTTAATATTATTTGTTTGCTAGGGATTATAGTAATTTGTCCGTGAACACGATAATCCTAAGGGCTGGTAAACAAGGTACTTGAGTGTCTTAGTGGAACAATGCAATTAAGAATTCAAGTAGGAAGTGAATAGGTTTGAGTGGTACTTTCAGAGAATATATGTTAGTCGAATTGGCCATCCGGAGGTTTATGAAATTCGCCATATTAATATCTAGGAAGGAGGTTCAAAACTATTCGTGCATCATCTTTTGGTGTATTTCCATTAAAATAGTATGAATGAACAATAGGACGTCTAGGAAACCCAATTAATTGCTTTATACCTGTAACCTTAGAGCTGTTAATTCTCTCTTGATTCGATCTTAAATATTCCTTACTTTTACTTATTTTGTTATTTGTTATTTCAATTCTCTAGTTATTAATCATCTTCATACAATTGGAAATCGGATACAATAAGTTCTAATTGAATAGTAATATAAATTAAATAAATAATTATCTGTCTCAGTGGAAACGATATAATTTTAACTAGGGTACTTGCCATTACAATTGACATCCCTATACTTGGGGATTTTAATTGAGGTGCGCAAAATTGCCTAACAATATGAGTCAATAAATATTAGGTATAAAACGTATTTATATATTACTAATTCATATATTTGCTATAGAAAATTACGCACAAATACAAAATTTAATTTTTTTTTCATATTACCCATACTTACTGAACATCAGTGTGCATCGTGTGAAGCAAATTAAAAAAACACGATTAAATATTTATATGTATATAAATCACTGTGCACTCATTTGAGATAAATAATTTTTGGGGAGAAAAAAATGAATAACCTATTTATATGAATATACATCAGTGTACATTTAGGTGAGATAAATAATTGTTGAAGATAGAATCATTGAATACAACCTTAATTTGTACACAAGTGTGCACAATATACTTAATCAATCTAAATTTTGATTAAATAATCGGAAACTTGTCACAAAATTAAGAATGAAATCACAAATAGAAGAACAAAGACAAATCTCTATATTGGCGTGCATTTAGAGAGAGAAATAATAGAAAGTGACCACTGAGAGAATTAGTAAAACAATTTTTTCCTAAATTATTTCTTTCAAAATCTGTACATCAGCGTGCATTTAGAGAGATGAATAAAAAAAGTGACCGCAGAGAGAATTAGGAAATCGATTTTTTTCCTAAATCAAAATCGATTTTTTCCTAAATTATTCTTTCAAAATCTGTACATCGGCGTGCATTTAGAGAGAGTAATAAAAGAAAGTAACTGCAGAGAATTAGGAAAATGATTTTTTCCTAAATTCCCTCTCCTAAAATAGGTATAATAATAGTGTACATCGGTGTACATTGAGAAATTTACGTTTGTTATTTTTATTTAAATCATTTTTAAAAAAAAATACTCGCTGGAGGTTTAAGAGAGAGGTAGTGGTTATTACTGTTAGAGAAATACAAATTTGTTGTTTTTATTTGATGTAGTGTACATTAGTGTTCAACGAAATTATTGTTCTGTATAAACGTCGAATATTAAAAATTGTGAACAAGGGTAATGTTGAGAAAAAAAATCGTTAAGTATTCCGCAGTAATTATATTAAATTAATATATTTATTGATAATTAGATTATAAATACACGTACATATAATTAATAAACTCATAATATATTAAATCATTATTTATATATAAATACTTAAAAATAATTTTAAATTGAGCCACTCCTTGTGGTGCTTCCGCCTATTTCATTAATACTATATGCAAATGCTATATTTGGTTAAACAAAAATAAAAACTACAATAGTTTATTAAAGAGTTAATTAAAAAAAAAAACACAACCTTTACTTTTATTGCAAATAAATTCCAATATTTGAGAAATTGCAAAAAAACCTCGATCTTTAAGTTTCGTGCAAAATACACTCAACGAGCATAAGAGGACTGTCCGACATCTGACGTGGCGTTGACCTTTGTCACGTCAGCTTTGAGTTTATTGCAAAAAAACATCAACTTTTACTTAAATTGCAATTTAATCCCAATTTTTGAAATTTTGACAAAAAAGACCATCAGATCTTATTTTTTATTTTAAATTGCACCCATTATATTTTATATTTAAAATTTAAATTCTAAAAAATTATTAAATAAAATAATAAATTTATTTTAGTTTTTAAAATATTTTATGCATTATAAAATTTTTATAATTTATAAAATCAAAAGTATTCTTGAACATGTCTTAAGATGTTTTGTAATTTTATGTTATATTTAATATGACAGTATATATATATATATATATATATATATATATATATATATATATATATATTTAGATGACAAAAAATTTATACAAAAAATAGTTTATAATTTATGTAGATTTAATTTATAAATTCATTGTTTTATACGGACAAAAAATAGTATTAATTAAGTTTTAATTTATACAAATCAAATTTTCATGTACTCCCTCCGCCCATTTCAATTTTTACATATTTTTATTTTTGACGTCTCATTTCAATCTTTACATTTATCTTTTTGACATATGACCTATCTAAAATAATTAATACATTACCATGGGACCCATATATACAATAATAATACACTTACCCACTTGCATTAAATATTATTTTAAACTCATTATTCATTTAAATATTATATTCCTTAATCAATGTGTAAAAAAAAAACGTAATTATTGAACAAACGTAATCATTGAAATGTAAGTTTTAAATATTACTACATAATAATTTTTGAGAATATAATTTTAATATAAAATATAATTTTTTTATTAGATTGGGGCAATTTAAAAAAAATAAAAAATTTGATGGTTATTTTTGCCAAAATCTCAAAAGTTGAGATTTATTTGCAATAGAAGTAAAGGTTGAGATTTTTTTTGCAATAAACTTAAAATTGACATGGCAAAGGTCAACGCCAGGTCAGATGTCGGGCAACCCTCTCCTACCCGTTGGGTGCGTTTTGCACGAAACTTAAAGGTCGAGATTTTTTTCTTGCAATTTCTCATGGAATTTATTCGCAATAAAAGTAAAGGTTAAAAGGGTTTTTTTTTTTTTTCAATTAACCCTTTATTAAATAAGCCTAGATCTTACAGTACTCTCCTTCTCTACCACCTTTTACCTACATACATATTCAAGTGGCACTCTTTTCATTACCACTTGGTGTATGCATATCTGCTTCAAACCCAGCTGTAACCTGCTTCCTTGCTTACCTTGTTCACTTCCATCATATCTCGAACATCTTTTACATCATCCCACCTATCCAACGATGAATACATGTTGGCTAGAAGTGAATAAGGAGCCGAATTACCGGCGTCCAGCCGGAATAGCTCGTCCGCAGCTCGTCTTGCTAACTTTACATTCCCATGAACCCTACAACAGCTGAGCAACACCTCCCAAATGATCGGATCATCCTTGAATGTCATCCTGTCTATGATTTCTTCCACTTCATCAAACCGACCAGCACGACCCAGTGAATCGATGATACAAGTGTAGTGATCACTAAGTGCCTCTATGCCGTGTTCTTGCTGCATAGAATGGAATATTTCCAATCCAGTATCCACTAATCCGGAATGACTGCAAGCAGTTAACACCGCGATAAAGGTTATGGAGTCGGGTTTGAGAGTACAGGTTTGAACCATGCTCTCAAATAAATGAACTGCTTCCTCTCCACTTCCGTTTTGAGCATAACCGTGTATCATTTCATTCCAGGTGACCATATTCTTACATGGCATTGTATCAAAAACCTGTCTCGCCCCATCCACATCACCACACTTACAGTGCATATCAATCAGAGCTGTTCCTACATATACATCGTTCGCATGTCCATCTTTCACTATCATACCATGAATCTGCCTCCCTTGAGAAGGTGATGACAGAGACGAACAACAACTCAAAACTGTAGCGTAAGAAGATTCAGTAGGCAACATCCCTCTACTTAGCATTTGCTGAAAGAAAGTAAAAGCTTCTGTATTTAATGAATTTTGGGATAAACCAGCTAACATTGAATTCCAACAGACTGTATCGTATTGGGGCATCATATCAAAAATATCTTTTGCCAAATCAATTTTACCACATTTTGAGTAAACACCGATCAATCCACTCACAACGTACAAGTCAGTAGACAGCTCAGCTTTCAATAAGGAAGCATGGATTTGCTTTCCACCCTCCAAAAGCCCCATGGCAGCACAAGAACTGAGAATTACAGCGTAAGTAGTTCGATCAGGTCTCACTTTTCTGAACTGCATTTCTCTGAAAAGCATCACTGCTTCCCTATGGTACTCGTTCTGTGAGTATCCCGACAGTAAAGCATTCCACGAAGCCAAACTTGGTGACGGCATAGTATTAAATACATGAAGTCCAGTTTCAACATCACCACTTCTCAAACAAGCAGTAAGCATATTGACATGAGTAACCTCATCAGGCTCAAATCCACAACTCTGCATTCTCTCCAAACACTCCATTGCCCTCTGCAAATGATATTGCTTGCCATAACCTGATATCATGACATTCCACGAAACAACACTGACTTCCAACACACTGTTGAACAATGTTTCAGCACTATCCATGCATCCCTGCTTTGCATACATATCAAGTAATGAATTGTTTACGTGTAGGTCTCTGTCGAACCCTAGTTTAATGAGAAGACCGTGAATTTGTCCACCATGCGTCTTATGCTTCGCCGCCACATTGCCATCTTCTATATCAGACACACATTTGGAACAGACACTCAGTACACTAGACACCGAAACACAGTCTACGATCTTCTTTCTATGCATCAACCTAAACATGTCAAATGCCTCATCCATGCGATCAGCTTCCACCAACCCCTCCATCATCGCAGTAAGCGACACCTCATTATGCTCCGGCAATTCCTTAAATACCATCATCGCGTCTCCTAGAGACTCACACTTCATGTACATTCCCAGCAACGCATTTCCAACATACAAATTTCCACAAAACCCAAGCTTGCAAGCGACGGTATGACACTCCCTTCCACACTCCACATTACCCAAACCCCCACAAGCACTCAAAACACTCGCCAGAGTGAAGTGGGTCGGTACAAAACCACTCGACCTCATCGAGTAATAACTCGTCAAGGCTTTCTCTTTCAGCCCATTTCGCGCCAACATACTAATGATCAAATTCCAAGAGACGGAGTTCCTCTCGGGCATTTGATCAAACACTTGAAACGCATTATTCAAATCATTTGATTTGCAGTAAGAATCTAAAATAGCGTGGTAGGAGAATATGTTTCTTACAGGCATTTGGTCGAACAGGTGGCGCGCGGCGGTCGATTGGCCGCATTTTGAGTAAAGCTCGATCAATCGGTTGACAAGAAAAGTGTTGAAGAGTTCGTTCGTACGAAAGATATGAGCTTGAATGAGTTTTCCTGAATTGTACGCTTTATGATCTATACAATTTTGCAGTAGATTTGCTAGCGAAGCAGAAGCATTCCTGATTTGCATCTGTTGATACTTCATATTGCTCTATCAAATTGGACCAAAATAAATATTGGGCCACAAATGCCACAGAAAAATATAATTGGGCTAAGGCCTCAAAATCTTTATGGGCCCTTCTAATATTCTCCTTTATGGGCCTTTCGAAAGTTTCTCCCTTGTTATGTTCGAGGAGACAAGTACACCCCTGATGGTACAATGATGTGAATCAGAATGTACCACCATATACTGCACAAAACCCCAATCAACGTTATTCCCCACAGTTATCTATCATTGTGGCGCTCAAGATTGCTGAGAGCTGGTGTGAACCCGCTGAACTGTCTCCTAATGGACGGGGGCGGGGTGGACTCCGACGGCCGTGAGTTCAAGAACGCGGAGGAGATGTGGCGGGAAGAGGTGGGGGACGGCGACCCCCTCAAGAAATCAGAGTGGTACTCTCAGGGCGTCGGTTATTGGCAGGTACATGGGTGTGTAAACCATACTTTTGAATTTAAAAAAAGGGGGGAAACTCACCCGCCTATATTTTACTCTTGAAAATTTATGAAATGTTGTATCTGTTTAATGTATGTTTCGGAAGAGAAGGGCGTAGAGGCGACGGTGGATGGTGTTCTTGGAGGATATGGACATGTGAATAAACCTGATATAGAGGATAGTGAAGCGTTCTTGAATTCCGTTTTAGCTGAACGATTTCCTGATTCAGCTTCCAGAGGAAGGCGTCTAGTTGCACTTGGTATTATATTTCGTTTTCTTTCAAGAATGTTAGCTCAGATTAGTGTTATAGTTGGTTAAACAGTACTTACATCGTGTGTTGGTGGTTTATTCTCCAATCCATTTTCTTCTGCTGGCTAGAAAGTAGCATTGAAATATGATCTGTTGTATGTAATTAAGGTTTCCATGCTCCTAGGTTCTGCCTTGAATATTCGTTAGAGATCGAATTAGAATATTGCTTATAGATTGATGTTTCGCTACGGTGTTTCCAGATTGTGGCTCGGGGATAGGCAGGGTCACCAAGAACCTTCTTATAAGGTATTTTAATGAGGTAATCTTATGGTGGCTGCTCTTTGTTAATTTTTTTCAATTAGTGGTTATCATGCTTATTGGAACATATTATGTTTTTTTGGAGGTGGAATAATAAATCATACTACATGTGACTGAGTACTGATAAATGCAGACAATCAATTAAGTTTTCTTAAATGATTTATTACTCAGCTTTACTTTTAATTTTGAAATATTTATTTATTTATTTATTTATTTATTTATAGGCTTGTTTAAATCCAGGTTGACCTTCTCGAGCCTGTTTCTCATTTCCTAGACACTGCTCGCAAAAATTTGGCCTCAGAGAATCTGATGGTCACACAGGATTACAAGGCTGTGAACTTTTTTTGTGTTCCTCTCCAGGTTAGAAGTAGGCCCATCATCAATTTTATGTATTTATTTGCTCATAGTTTATTTGTTTCTTTGTGTAGTTGGCTTTCATTTGAAAAAGGAAGTCTGTTGAGGCCAAACATTTAATTACAGTGATATGATACGGCTAAGGAACGTAATTTGTTGCTACAATCTGAAATTTTAAATCATATAGTTAATTGTAAAAAGCTAAAAGTAATTGGATATGACATAGCTACAAATTGTAGTTTTATTTTTCCATTATGCAGTTAACTCTCTAATTTTTTTTTGTTATGAAATTTTTTTTTAAATGTTCCTCTATTTTTCGTCACTTTATGCATTCTATAACTTGAATTATTCGAAGCATACTGTAACTAGATTGCAAAATACCCATTTCAAGTAACAGCCATATTATTACAGTTTTTAAAGCTTATGAATATTATTATGCCTCCAGTCCCCCTCAGTCCTTCTGGCATGCATCCTTTGTTATGCTATATATAGAATATCATCAGACGTAATATGATAATATCTATCTCT
Source organism: Pogostemon cablin (assembly GCA_023678885.1). Classification (NCBI taxonomy): domain Eukaryota; kingdom Viridiplantae; phylum Streptophyta; class Magnoliopsida; order Lamiales; family Lamiaceae; genus Pogostemon; species Pogostemon cablin. The sequence goes on from CM042960.1 coordinate 11,363,533, forward strand.
TTTATACAATGAAGGTATACGCTTTCTTGTTTCTTTTTCTCTTTTCTACTAACTATTCCCTGGTTTAGTGCCTGGGTCAACATAAGCTTTAGACAATGTCTTATCCTTATAATTGCATACAAATCAGTGACTGTTTGTTTGCTGAATCATTTGGCATGCCTTATTGTAGGACTTTACTCCTGAGGCTGAGAGGTATGATGTTATATGGATTCAGTGGTGTATAGGACATCTTTCAGATGATGACTTCGTGTCATTATTCAATAGAGCAAAGGTGAATAGACCATAGTAATCCAGCTTCTATTATGGAATATATTTCTTAACTATTGCGGTACCGCTATTATTATTTGATACAAAAAACATCTGTGCAGTTTTGAATGTTCTTTCATTCTTACTCCCCAATGGATAATCAGATTTTTTCTTTCATATTTTTCTGAATTTTCTATGTTGTGTCGACTTTTTTAACCAAATGGCACTTGCGTCTTAGGTATGAATATGATGTACACAATTATCATGTAAATGTTTCTCATTTAGTTTCTGCTTTATATATTAATAAAAATATAATATTTTGGTCTGAGTTAGACTATATATATTATCAATTTTCTTGTCTTACTTGATCCTGCTGAATTACTGAGGCTGTGTAAGCTCCAAAACAAGACACTAAAACATCTTGTGATGAACCATATAGAATTGCATTGTATTGCTCCTGCTTTTTGGAGAAAGGATTAGCATTTGAACTAAATCAATTTCCAACAAAAACTATAAAAATGATTCCATGTTATTTATATCTGCAGCTCTCAATAATAATTTAAATACTGTTTAATACCTTAAATATGGTCTAAGTTTACTTTATTTTCTTCTGTTTACTTCTGAAAATTATATTATGTTTTTTTATAATGCTAGCTTCTTCTGTACCTCTTCCAGGGTGGTCTCAGACCCGGTGGACTATTTGTTTTGAAGGAAAACATAGCGAGAAATGGTAATGATTTTTTTTTCCTTGACCGGCTACTTATATTATAAACCTATGGTTTTCCATTACTTCTCCTTAGTACTGTGCATGCATTCTGATTCTCTTCACGCATGACCGTTTCTCTAAAAATAGCTGGCCCATTGGTGGTTTTCACACATCACATTGGCTATAATGCTAATTCCTGATATCTAGGCTTTGTGTTGGATAAAGCGGATAAGAGCATTACCAGATCGGATATGTACTTCAAGCAGCTCATCAAAAGATGTGGACTGCATATTTACAAAATGAAGGTACATTTGACCGCTTTTTCCTGAGAATTTTTGTTGTTGGAATGCATTCTATAGAGAGAAGCCATCATGTGTAAATTGTTCTTGGTCGAACATTGTTAAGAAATGCTGATAGGGATCGAAGTAACTGAGTTCTTAAATTTTCTTCTATATATCTGAATTCTTATCAAGTTCTTCTCTTTCCTCAAAACATCAAACATTTATACAATATTTCTTGTTTATCCATTTATGCTCATTGAAGTCGTCGTATGTGTACACGATCAGGATCAAAAAGGGTTTCCGAATGAGCTATTTGCCGTAAAGATGTATGCATTAACGACTGATTCGCCTCCGAAGAAGGCCGCTGTTTTGAAATATAAGAAGCGCATTAATAGACCTGGAATCATCAAATGATGGTAAATTTTCTCTGTTTGAAACTGAAGGGATGAAGACAGCTCTTTTTTTCTTTACTATTATTGCAATTTTGAAACATTCCATTTTTTACTTGTAGTTCTCTTTTGTATCAGCTACAGTATGTTAGTCAGTAAGTTGTTGTTGTTGTTTTTTTGTTTATTTTTTTAAATTCAATCCATTGGTACATTGTAATGACATATAAGGGTTGTAAAGGGATTAAATCATGGAGTATACACATACTGACTTTTAAGGATGATTTTTTTTTTGTTTCATGAAATTACACAATGGAGCATTAATTGTAACATTTAAAACTTGTATAAAATGAAATAGTAAATTGTTAGTAACAAATTCTCCTGTAATCACTCTAACAGCTTATCTAAGATTAATCTGGATAACCGACATGATCACTTCATTCTCTCTCATCAGCGGTTTTTAAGATTTTAGTGCATGATTAATTAAGGTTTTAAAATGTACTGAAAATAAATATTGCATTAAATTATATTAATTTCATGTAATAATATAACTCGTCTTTTTAAGTATTATTATTAATGTAACCATGTTATTTTTAATACTTTTATTTTTTTGAAGGTAATTTATCATTGATATTTATTGAAATAAATAGGAACAGAAAGTTTTGTATTCCACTTGTTAGGATTTTCGATGATCAGACATCAATTCCAGATTGTCAAATAATGAATTTATTTTTAACTTAAATTGTCCAATGCAATTTTAGTTGATATTTTATGAGACATGAATTTTACTGAAGTTTTTTTTAATTCATTTTAATAAATAAAAACTCAGCTAATAAATCATCACAAACCACTTCAAGAAAAAAGATCCCTAATTGCATCGGGTGCACCAAACTAAGTATTTATTGATCAAATCATAATCAAACCATGCATAAAACTATTATTACACATAAAAATAAAAATAAAAATAAAAAGCATAAAAAATTATAGAGTGTATATTGGGTGCACCCGGGTGCAAGGGTGCACCCATATGTGTATATTTTTTTATTCTATTTTATATACATATTATTCTATTTTGTATACGTGTTTTGTAATAATTGTATACTTTTTTCACATTAATTTTTCATTAAAAAAATTAACATCCATATGTGTATAATATTTTATTGAATATTATATACAATTTTTCATTAAAAAAATTAACAATTAAATTGTATATATTTTTACTCTTAATTGTATATGTTTTTGTTTATATTTGTATGTGGGTGCACCCTATCTTTAGGTGTACCCTGGTGCACACTATAAATTGCCAAAATTATAAGTCTAACATTGTTTGAAAAATATTAAATGAAAATGTTATTTGAGAAAGTTTAACAGGTGGAAGATTTTAAAACTAATAAGTACATAAAATCATAATTAAAATTAAAATAATTAAATATTTGAAGTATAATTCTCAAATTAAGACAAAGTCTCTTGCGAGACATTATTTATGTGAGACGGTTTGTGATACGTGTTAAAGTATGTTCACTATTTAAATAAAGTATGTTTAATGTTTGTTAAAGTATATATTCTAAAGTATGTTGGATTATACATTAAAATATAATTTTAGTGTGTTATAATTTGATCTATTATTAACATACTTTAATTGCAAATAAACATATTTTATTTATAAAATAAGCATACTTTATTAATGGGTCGACCCGTCTCACAAATAATACGTCTCGAGTGTTTCTAAAATTAAAAACACATTAAGTAATTCTAGTCTAGAACATGTATACACGTTGGTTTATAAATTGTGTAATGTAATGTCCAAATTTTCTTAGTTATTCCAATATTAATTAACGTCAAATAAATGAAATTCTTTTTTTTTAATATAAATAATTAGTAGAAGGAAATGCAATATTACAGCTGGTAAATTAAACATGGTAACAATCTTCCTATAATCACTCTTACATGAATTCCTCAACTACTTTGACTTAGTAATAGACTGATCTATTATATTATTTGGAATTAATTTCTATGAATTACTATTTCAAAAAAAAAAAAAATCAATGATCGATGATTAAGATTAACCGCTCTGGCTAATGTGCATTTGTGAATTTAATTGATAATGTACATTAAATACTCTCTCTCACTCTAACCGTTTTAATACTTTAATGACAGGTTTAAATACAATAAATCATATTCAGGATTGAAAAATTAATCTTGCAAGACAGAGGGTACTAGAAAAATAAAACATAGTTAGTTGATAAATCATGTTAAAATCAGATTAATTAGAAAAAAGATTACAATTTTCTCGCTAATCTAATCTAACCTAACCTATGTCAACGAAACAACAGAAGGCAGGCAGTAAGACAGTGCCTAATTAAGTAACTAATTAAACGTCAAAACTAATCAAATTAACTCAATTAATCAAAAACTGCAAAATTAATCAATGGTCTTTCTTCATAACAAATGGCATCAAACGTTGATTCGATTTGAACATTTCATAATCTCTGCCAACTTCTTCAACCAATTTCTGTGGCACCAAACAGTTCTCACTCGAATAGAGCTTTTCTTGAATCAATGGCGATTCAAGAAGTAGCTGCAGTTCTTCACAACTCTCCACTGGGTTTTCCTAAAAAACAGAGTATTCAAAAACAGAGTACTAGGACAAATATTATGGATTAATTCTTTCTTAATCAGTACTAATTAATTATTACCATTAATCCAAGCACCCCAACTTGAGCCTGCAAAAACTTGACATATTTGTAAGCAGCTTGAAGCATTTCAGCAGTGTTCATTTTATGTCCCCCCGGAACGAGCTTCCCCAGCTCCTGCGTCTTCTCCGTAATCTTCCGCCGCCGCTGCCTCGCCGCGACGCTCTGCGCGGACAAGCTCCCGCCGCCGGGTTCCTTCCTGGGTGTCAATTCAGGCAAAGGCGGCGGCATGAACACTTCATACGGCAAAGGATAATCCTGAAACTGAAGGTACTGGTCTGGAAGGAAGTAAGTAGGGTTGATGAACTGATCGGTGGTGTCGGAGTACACCTGTCCGAAATCATGACACATCTTTTGTCGTTTATGGTCTTGCGGCAGTGCTGCAATGGTGGAGGAGGAAGAGTTGATGTTGTCGTCGTACGGAAGTACGGATTCGGAGAGGAATAGGTTGTTGTCCGCGGTGGGGTCGAAGAGGAAGTCGAGATTCCACGTGTCGGAAAACGATTGGAGCTCGGGATCGCAGAAGTTTAAGTCGGAATCCCAGTTGGAGTAGTAGCTCAACGCCATTGGTGGAGGAAGTAATTAACCTGCGAGCAAAACGAAGTTTAGTGTAATTAACTGCAATTATGTAAAGGAGGGAAAATTAAAAGAGACAATTACCTGAGGAAGATTCTGTTTTTAGTACTAAGAGACTTGAATTTTAGTGGACTGAACAGAAACAGTATGAGAGAGAGAAGACGTGGTAATGGTGGTTAATGGGTTGGGAGGAGAGATAATGTATCTTTATAACCGTTAGGTAACTACTCTCCTAATTATGAGGAGATTATAGTTAATGGGATTTTAGGGTTTCTAATAATGACGAGTTATTTACATTTTAACCGTTATTTAACCTTCAAGTTTTCATTTTAGGATTGAAAACTGTCACTAAATTCATAATATTCTATTTTTAATAAAGAAAATAAAACTGTCTTACTCTTTGTTTTTCTTGTACAGTATTGGTTTGTTGAAATCTCTTCTATTTTCCAGATATAAATTACTCCATTTTGTATTGATCAATATTTCATTTTCCGCACGAATTTATTATGTATTTCAAGTACCCATTTCTTCTCGTATCTTTCTTATTTGAATTTTTTGTTTCAATCTTTTTTGTAATCTAATCCTTTATTTATTTATTTTTCATTTAAGGGGTATTTATTTTAGTATTATAGTTAAAAATCTATCAAATAAATGTCTTACTTTCCCTAATATTTTAGTTAACCCTAGTAATTTTGTTTACATTTGCATTAAAAATGGTATACTAAATAATAATAAAATCTCGTAGCACAAATTAATATCATCTACTAATAAAAGTATATAAGATTTCACTTTTTCTCACTAAATCACCTAAAATAGTCATATTTTATCTTATAATATTCAAATATATTTTATTAATCCATGTGGTTGCAAGCGTTCAAGATGAGGTGATTGGTCTAATAACTGGGGTAAGATTTAATATCATATATTACCCTCAAAATCAATATAAAAAATTAATTTTTTTTAGTAACGTGAAACAATGAAGGTAAACATAAACATAATGTGGATGAGTAATAGTTATTCATATGTTTTTAGATTTACTAATAAATTGCTGTGTTAGTACTTATAATGCACATGTTTATGGCCTCTGCCTTTGTGTTCACGACGATCCGATGTTTTTGTAGACAAGGTGTTCGACAAAAGGTCGCAGATACGATCCCAGCTTGGTTGTTTCCTGCCTGATAAATCCGTGCACATTACTCCCAATTCAATGATTTTCAATGCCTCAGAAACAATCTCATCCGTTTTCTTCATCCTCGCATCAATCAAATCCTCCGTGTTTTTTGGATGATTCAATCTCTCCCACTGGGACTCTTCATGTGTCCTCCTGTTTGTTACCATCTCCAACAGAAACATTCCAAACCTGTAAATTTCTGCAGATTTTGGTGATTGTAAGCAAGAATATCATGAGAGAGAAGTAGATAACTGTTTTGATTCGACTCTCTTTGCATTGCTGCGATGATCATCAAGTTTGAATCTTGTTATGACTGGCTCTCCATCTTCAGACAGCAGAATGTTTCTTGTTTTAAGGTTATACCCTTCTTCTGGCCATTCTTGATTCAGATAACTTATCCCACCTGCAACTCCTGACATTACCTTCACACTTTGCATCCATGGAGGAACAGATTCAACCAACCATGTTTCGATGTTCTGATCTGCATCCATCCATTGTGTTACTATGGCTTTCAATCTGCGGCTACCACACCATCCTAGTACAGGGACTATGTTCCTATGTTGCAACTGAACAAGAGCTTTAGAATGTTCCTCGAATCGACTCCATTCGCGTCTCGACATATCATCTACATAAACCTCAATTCTTACCTCACTTCCATCTCTCAGAACACCTCTGTATAAGCTAGCTCCACCCCTTCTTCCCACGAAATTCCGACTCGAAAATCCATCCGTTGCTTCCTTCAAGGTTGAAGCTTTAAACTGATGAAAATCAGACCTCCAAAAACAGAACCATCCCCAGAAAACCACCATTGCAATCACAAAAACAGGAAAACCAATAAAAAAAGGCAACAGTTTTGATCCTTAACTCCCTGTGATCTGGTAAAACACCAGAATGAACAAAACTCGACGAGTTAAAACTCGTGAAGAAGCGCGTTTCCGAGATCTTACACTCAGAGAAGTCATTATAAGACAGGTTAAGAAATGTTAGATTGGTCAGAGAAGAAAATTTATGTACAGGAAAGTCACCAGACAACTTATTATGGCTCAAATCAAGACTCTGTATTTGAGAGCAGTAAAGAATCTCTGTGGGGAAACCACCCTTCAAAGAACTGTTGGAAAGATCAATGGAAAGTATTGTGATGGGGCAGTATTTCCAGAAAAATGTGAATGACAGATAAAGTGGTGCTATTTTTGGACAGCCATGAAGATCTATTTTTGGAAAGGTTTCGACGCAGTTGGGATTCTTGGAAACGTTGCAGAGGTGGCTTGCAACGATTGTGAACTTAAAGATTTCGACAAGATCAAAGGGGGTGGAATTGCAGTATCTGAGAGAAGGGTTGTGGATGCAGTTGTGTGTGATTGTGGAGTTGAAATCTGGGGGTGGTTGCAGCTTGTTAATGTCTTCAATTACTGTGGCTGTATATATTACAGGAAGTGAGATTGATGCAATGGCAGTAAATATATGGAGAAGATGATGGGGAGAGATGAATTGCACCATGGCGAATACTTGCAGATACAGAGGTAACAGTTTTTTACTTTTACCATTGGAATTTGAAGATCACAAATAGCCACAACTGCGGTTGAATGTAGTTTTACAGCAGTTAAAATTTAAAACATAAAATTTCAGTATCTTTGAATGCAGCAGGGCGGGGAAAGAGGTTTTTATCAAATCAGCAAAGGCCATTCTAGTGTATTGTGTGAGTACATTTTTATTACCTTCAACTCTTGCAGATGAATTACAAAAGATGATGAATTCATTTTGGTGGAGGAACAAAAAAGAAAGGACTCAAATGGATGTATTGGGATAAAATATCATGTGTTTGGAAAGATGCAGGTGGTATGGGATTTCGAAATCTACACATTTTCAACTTGGCAATGCTTGGAAAGATTGGTTGGCAATATTTCTCTAACCCAAATGCACTTGTTTGCAAAGTACTCAAAGCTTAATATTTTCCTAGAGAGACTTTTTAAATGCAAAAATAGGGGACAATTCAAGTTATACTTGGAGGAGCATCTGACCTTCTCAAGAAGAAGGGAGTGAGGTGAAAGATTGGTGATGGTTTGAACATCAAACTGTGGGGAATGCCCTGGGTATCTAATGATATTATGGGGGTATTTATGTCATATTAATTAGGGATATTTTAATTTAAATATTGATGGGGATGTTTAGTAATTTCGGGTATAAATAGCTGATTCCTTAATAAATTGATGTTAACTCCAGGAATTGTAGTGTATCCTGATTGGATATTTGTGAGAATATGATAAGACATTGGTTGGTTTATTCTTCTCCTTGGCCTAATTTGTTTTATGTTTGTTGAATTAGTGAAGTTGTAATTGCTTCTGGACCCATCTGATCCTATCTTCTCTCTCAAAATTAAACCAAGAATCAATGATGCTGAAAAATCTTCTTATCTGTGTTGATACCCAAGGAATTATCTCTCAAAATTAAACCAAGAATCAATGATGCTGAAAATCTTCTTCTCTGTGTTGATAATTTTAGTCCTTGATGCATCCAATGCGGGAGACATCTGCAGCCCTTCTTCCTGTGGCATCATCCACAACATCAGCTTCCCTTTCCGACTAAAAAATGATCCTCCTCACTGTGGCTATCCCAGCTATGAATTATCCTGCGAAAACAATGTCACCACTCTTTTATACCTCAACTCCCAAGAATACAGAGTGAAAGCTATCAACTACCACAACACCACCATCAGACTGGTTGATGCTTCCATCAACAACAATACCTGTTCTTTCCCCAACCATTCTTTATCTCCATACGACTTCCCCACTGGTTTTCCTTATGGCACTGGTTTCCAGGGGAAACCCTTGAATATCAGTTACTCCCTTTTTCAAAACCTTCCTGTGGTAGCTTCGCCTATCAATTTCCTGACCTGCCCACACCCACTGTACAATACTTCCATCTTCACAGAATTGCCCACTCCATGTGCCACCACTGTCCACAGCAGACATACTTATGTCAAGGTGGGGAACATGAACATCTCAGATTTTCCTTACATGTGCACAACTGAACTCATAGTCATGACATCCTGGAAATTTCATCATCTTAAGAATGTATCGCTTTCGGAAATCCACGATTCTCTGGTGTACGGATTTGAACTCTCTTGGTTGAAATATGGCTGCAGCAAGTGCAAAATTCCATCATATTGTTTAGCTTTTGATGGTCGTACCGTCATTTGCTTAGCTGATTTAGGCATCAACGTTGGTGCATACATGATCCTCGTCATACTTGCAATGCTAGGTAAATTAGAAGCATTATTACTTGCTGTTTATTTCTGCAATTCTAACGATAATTCCATGCAGTTTGTGTATGCGTTGGGGTAACTATTCCAGCAAAGATCATCATACTACTCACCTTGATTTTTATTGGATTCCTCTGCTGTCAAAGATGTACTAGTTTGACTAACAGCCATTTAAATAGTAAGAATTCACACTCCTTTTGTGGGTAAAAAGCAAGAAAACAATTGAGCAGATAAAAAGGAGAATTTAAAAGATGAAAAGGACAAGTTATTTATTACTTTATATATATATTTAGAATATTGTCATCTCAGCTCACTATGTATTTAATACTGTGCTTGCAGTTGTAATCACAGTGATAAGAATTCTGGATTGGACAGGTTTGTGTTCTTAATTATTACAATTTAGAAACACTCATCATTTTATCTTTATTTATTTGTTATATGATTTTTTTTTTCCAGTATTGCTTATCATAGCAGTAAGGATCCTTATATGTCCTTGTCTTGTGGGGTTCCTTTTCTACAAGTTTCGTGGAAGGCATTTGTCCATGTTTGATGTAATAGAAAGGTTCCTACAAGGTGACAACAAACTCATGCCAATCAGGTATTCTTATTCTGGGATCGAAAAGATAACTAGAGGTTTCCGGGAAAAACTGGGACAAGGAGGATATGGATCAGTTTACAAAGGAAAGCTTCAGAGTGGTCATCATGTGGCTGTAAAACTACTTGTAAACCCAAGAGAAAATGACCAAGACTTCATGAATGAAATCTCAACCATTGGAAGGATCCATCATGTGAATATTGTAAAGCTTGTTGGCTATTGTGCAGTCGGATCCAAACGTGCCATCGTATACGATTTCATGCCCAATGGTTCCCTCGACAAGTACATCTTTGATCAAGAAAAACTGAGTTCCTTGACTTGGCACATGAGGCTTGAGATTGCACTTGGAGTGGCTCGAGGGATCCATTATTTGCACAAAGGGTGTGACATCCAAATCCTGCATTTCGACATCAAGCCTCACAACATACTTCTTGATGATAAGTTTATTCCAAAGATATCCGATTTTGGACTGGCAAAATTTTGCTCCAGGGAGAAAGACACAGTGTCCATGACCACACTAAGAGGAACAGTAGGATATGTTGCTCCTGAGCTCATCAACAGGGGCATTGGTGAAGTTTCTCACAAAGCTGATGTGTATAGTTTTGGAATGCTGCTCATAGAAATGGCAGGGTTGAAGAGGGATCTGAGGAGGAAGGATCAAAGTTCTAGCAAGTATTTTCCGAGTTGGATATACAACTCGTTTGAGCAAGGAATTGACATCGAAACTGGCATAAGCTGTGAAGATGAATGCAGTAGGGAAATTGGCAAGAAGATGACAATTGTGGCGTTGTGGTGCATACAGATGAATCCAGGTGATCGTCCTTCCATGAATAAAGTGTTGGATATGTTGGAAGGCCAAGTGGAGCATCTGGAAATTCCAATTCGACCATCTGAATCGCCTCATGTTGGAGTTAATGAAGAGGAGTCAAGCTATGGCACCGATTCTAATTCAATGCTTTATAATGATGATGACTCCACCTCTGAGATTACTCTTGTTCATCATGCTTTTTAATGTTCCTCTCTCTGTTTAATTTAATTTGTAAAAGTATTTCACAGCCGTTTGGAATGGATCTTTGTGTTCAAGATTTGTCATTCCAGTTTAATGAAATTTGCGAAAAAGACGAAAGAGAAAACCAAATGTTCTGCAAATCATGAAATTTGAACGCAAAATGATGAAATTGCACGCCACGATTGAATATCAATCGGGAAACACTTCGCCTATGGCACTGGCTTCCCAGTTACTCTTCTTCCACATTAATTCCACTGATTAGTTTCTCTTCAAACTCTTAAGAAACATGATCCCTAAATTCTCAATTTGAATTCATTGGTGTACTTTTGTTGATTCCCTAATTTCTCTTCTAGGTTGATCCTCGTATTTTTTAGGGCAAGAATTAGAGTTTTATACTCCATTAATTTTGGGGTGTATAAAGAAATTTTTTTGGGTGTAAATAGCCAAACCCTAAATTTACCGCGGCATTTTACCATTTCTCCATAATATCTTGAAGAAAACATATAAACCAGTATTATCCTCTTCGATTGCCAACAACAAGCGGAAGGAGTGAGAGAGAGCTGCATGGGCAATTCACTGCGCTCGAGTGTTATTACTTGAAATGCCTCTTATCACGCGCCTCCGCGTACCGCCATTTACGCCGCCTTGCTGTTTGCATCTCAACACTTCATCAAATTTGTTGTCTTTGAGCCGTCCCACCAATTTATCGCCTTATTCCACCCAACCTACGTTAAGAATATCGTTACGCAACCATGGGTTTCGATCTTCCTCTCACATCCGCCCATCCAAGCTTGCAGGTGCTCATTTCACACTCTCTCGCGCCAAATTGTTTTGCCACTTTTTTTGTTTTTTTATCTGAGCAATTAAATATTTATGTCCGTTTAATTCAATAGAAATTGAAGCTGATACGAACGAGGAGGGTGAGGAGATTACGGATTTTGCTAAACTGAAGCGAAAAATTGAAGCCCTTGGAGTGAAGGTTGATTATTGTAAGCCAGGAAAATATGTTCTCTTGTATTGTCCTAAGGTATTTACTGGATTTACTACTCCAATATCTTAAATTTTTAGAATGATTCAGCTTTAATTTGCCTTCTATTCGCTACTGTTCTTTAATTTATGGTGTTTTTGAAAGAATTGCTTGACATGTTCAGGTGGATTAAGGTATAATACGCATCCTTAATTCCTTATTGATTGATAACTTGGTACATCTTGAAGAAGATATGTTATGGTGTAGGGTACTAGCTAATGCTACTGGAAATCATGTAGATGATCTTGTTAAATGCCTTAAATATGTCTTGATTTGGTACATAAATGATATGGATGTAATTTACTGGTGAATTTCTGTCCTAGCAACCATAAACATGTTCAGATACTTTAGGTTTATTTTCCTTTTCAAAATTATTTTATCTTGGGATTAATTCTTTTGAATCAGTGCAATGGTGGAAGATCGATTCAGAGTCTATCATTTCACATAAGCCAACATTGGTATGTTCATATTTTTATTGATTTTATAAGGTCTGATTCTTCTGAAGATTTTTAAAGTATGTCTATTGATGTCAAATTTCAGGAGTTATGCAATGTGGAGGTGTTTTAATTTACACTGTGGATGGGCTGGCAAGGTTCCATAACATATGGTTTAGATTACTCTTCCCTCTCTTCTCTTTTGAACCTTCTAGTGATATTCCTTTATGAAAATGGTGAATTTTATAGCAGGTTTTTGCTGATGACAGAGAAGCTAATCCTCATATAAACTCACATGGTAAATTCAATTCCTCACAGACCTTTACAGGGGAAAGTCTAAGACTAGAACCTCTGAATGATGAGGTACCACAATTACCCCTTACTAAAGAGATTTGCCTGTTTATCACTAATGGTCATTGCTTATGACTCAGAATTGAAGATTTTGTTTTTCTATACATTATTTTCCGTATTTGTTGACTCTATGTCCTGTAACATAGCTCTCAAGTAAGCAAAGAACTGAAGAGAACTTTTGCCTATCTTCCTTTCGTGCTACGACACTTATCGAAAGGGATTATAGCATCCATATCATTTCCCTACTTGTTTTACCCCTTGTACTCCAGTAGACTAATTCAAAATTTTGCATTTTTTCAGTTGCTTGCATACTTTGCTGAAAGAATGATTTCAAAGAGAACACTGGAGAGAAATAATGTTATGCAAGTTGCTGGCAGTAAGGTAAGAAAATACCTTCATCATCTCATGAACGGTATCAAATTGGTCTTGTTTTTGATTGTGAATTTGATAACTCCCTGCTTCATAGCATCTTTGTGTTGCATTTTTTATTTCATGTTTGTGGACATTAATAGATTATAGAGCTTGTTTCCTATGAATCCGGGTTGCCATGCACCCTGATTTTACCGGAGTTACTCTTTAGTACATCAAAATTATTCATTAGAGTGATGAACTATTACTTGTGTGAATGAAAAATATTACTCTTCTCAATTCATCACTTTAAAGAAAAAAAATTTAATGTACTAAAGAGTAATTTTGGTAAAATCAAGGTGCAAGGTGAACCCTAATGCAAGGAATACTTTGCCTAGATTATAACATACACCTATTAGAACTAAACAAGACAATTGGGTCTAGTTTCTTTATTAAAAGTCCAGTAACCTCCCTGCTTTACATTTTCGTGGTACACTACTTATTTCAACGATTGTGGACACTAATAGAGAATTATAATGTATACCTATTAGAACTTCAACAAGGTAATTGATGTAGGACATAAGTGTGTGAGTTATTTCATCAAGTATTGGACGGATATAAGTGGCTGGTCTACAATATAAGGTGCAGGTTGGTGCAATTGCCCCTCGAGATTTAAAAAAGTGAATTTTGGTACCGTAAATGTAACGTGAAATCAAGAACAGTGCATGTATGAAATTTTGAATTGAACATACATCGGTGTTAAGAAAATAAAGCATCAAGACATTGTTGAAGGCAAGCACAGAGGGTGTTAGTTTCAAGTCAAACTCTTAGTTGATGGATAAATAAATAAATCTAGTGCAGAAGGCATAAAAAATGGTTAATTTGACATGCATGCAACACACAATTTTAATGTTAAGGGAAAGATTTGAGTTATTAGTTGGGTTAGCATAATAACTCCTTGCTAGCCGTTTTCTCCAATGCAGAAAATAATTGCCTTTCCTTACAGACGAAATGGAATGTTTGTTGGCTGCAAATATCGGACTGTTGAAAAGAAATTTTGGCAGGTATACCCATTTATTCAGTTACTCTAGTGACTGGTGAATGGATATTAACAGTATCCTGTTAATTATTCACATTAATTTTCAGGGGAAAAATACCGAGAAAATGCTTTATGGAGTCGATGACATTTCAGAAGCAGACCAGATAATTATTGTATACATTAATCAACTGCTATATTTTGGATCTCAACACTAAATCATCATTGGTGTTGATGTCGACTTCTTTTATGATCATAGGTGGAAGGTGAAATAGATAAGCTATCAATGGAAGAAGCTGGTTATTACAATTGTGTTAGTGTTCCTGCCGGTGCCCCACAAATAGTTTCACTCAAAGAATTACCGCCTCCAGAGAAGGTTCAGTTAGACTTCAGATTTCTGACACGTGCTGGATTTAAACTTTATTCTCCATCTTACAAGTCATTCTATGTTTAAGACTGAAGTTATTTATAATTCTTTTACATCAGGACACTAGCTTTCAATACTTATGGAACTGCAGAGACTATTTGGACAAGGTCAGAGGACTTAATTTTTCTAATATTTCCAATCCCTCAAAAAGACAAGTGATGAATAATGATGATAGTCTCATACTATTCTGAACTCCTTGTTAGGCATCACGTATAATATTGGCAACTGATGGCGATATACCTGGCCAGGCTTTAGCTGAAGAGCTTGCTCGTCGTGTTGGAAAAGAAAGGTTGCATAGAATAAGTTTGTTTGATCTTACCAAACATGAATCTTAATTTCTTCTTATTTTGTTGATTGATAGATGCTGGAGGGTAGATTGGCCGAAGAAAGATGAGGCGAGCTCGTTCAAAGATGCAAATGAGGTTTGTTTGATGCTTGTGTTTTGCTATTCCTTTGTGAATTTATTTTTTCGTTCTTGGAGGAGAACGATGAAGTCGATGCTCTGTATGCTACATATAAAAATATGATCTGTTTATGTAGGTTCTAAAGAACTTGGGTGCAGATGCTCTTAGAGATGCAATTGAGAAAGCAAAACTATATCAGATGCAGAATGTAGAGTGATGAATGTAAGTTAGGTTGATAGTCTGAGGATTGAGGACTCACCACTTATTTGAAATATTGTTATAAAAATCTTCTCTGAGTTTTTGAAAGAAAATTTCAATGATTAGTGTTATTGTACTTCGTCCCAATTCAACTTTCATAATTTTCTTTCATTGCAACAAACTGTGTTCATTTGATTTTTTTATGTAATAAATGGTTCGGTAACTAGGTATTTTTATATACTAAATAAAGTACAAAGTGTATTATGTGTACTTTGAACAATAATTTTAAAATTAAATATACTTGATTTTGAATTAAGATGATTTTTTTTTAGTGAACTATTTAAGAGGTAAATAAATGAGTAAAAAGTGTAAGATTCATAGGTGGGTGGAGTTACTGGGGTATTTCCTCCATCTCATTTAAAGAGGGTATTTTTTTATTTTTGTCGCTCACCCAAAGGGTCCCTTTTCCTTTTTTACACACATGAAACCCACACACCCCCTCTAATACAATTAAAATATGTGGTCCATACTCCCACTAATACAACTATCCACTATACATTAAATAATAACACTCCTTAATATACGTGTAAAAACGTAAAAGATCCTCTTACGCCGGAACAGAGGGAGTATTAAATTTATCGAAATTTTAGCCATTAATTTTAATAACTATCACTAAAATACATTGCATTGCACCAAACAGTAACTTTAATGTTTCAATGGCCCAAACCAAACTTATATAGCCTTGAACAATTAAATTGGGCCGACATGAACTCTTTGAAAGCTGGGCCAGAGCCCATTTCCATTCCTTATTCTCTCCCCCCTCTTTCAATTTTTCAAAGTTCCATACTTCCATTGGAGACTTGGGAGTTCAATACAGTTGTTCTCCATTTTCTGCCTTTTCTACGTAAGAAGAAATCAATATTGGGAAATTATGTTTCCAATGCCATTACCACCTCGGAAAATCTTGTTGAGTTTGTATTCAAACAGTAGCAGAAATTTTTTTATGGGTTTCAAGGATTTTCTGCTCATGAAGTGCTCGGCTAGTTCTCCTGCACATAAATACGTACATTTGCTCCATTCTTGTTCTCCTTCTTCACAAACGCTTTCTCTCCCTTCAAAATGTCGTAAAAACCTCAGAATTTTTGCTCCTCCGATGCACTTTTGTCCAAGTTTTCAAAGGGTCTCTGGCTGTAGTTATGCCCCTTATTCCGCCATGCCTATTTCTAGACCGGGTAATCTTCCTCAGTTTCTTGACATATGTAACTTTCTTTTGGATGTGATTTCTTTTTCTTTTTTATTTTCTTTGATAATCTTGAATGTTTTCTTGGTATTGGAATTCTTTTTTTCTTGGTCTTGGAATTTGGATGTTGTTTTAGAACAAATTGAATAAGCTGAAGCTGCTGAATAGATATGAATGCTTCAATATTACTTATTAATCAAGAAAATCTTTCAAGAGCTTATCTCTATATCTTAACTTCTTCATGGTCTTTTGGTGTAGTTAATGGTGAAGATGTGGTGACTCTGGAGAAGCAATTTAGTGATCAAAGGCAGCTGATGATGTTGAAGCAGAAGTTGCAGGAAATAGGAATTGATGGGAGTGAATGTATTCCGGGGCGATACAGTGGTTTAATGTGTCCAAGTGTATGTGGTTTCAAATACTTTTCATACCAAATTCTTGTCAAATTTTCAGTGTGATTTCCTGAATAGTTAACAAATGAAGCAATTACATTTTTTTCTTATTAGTTACTCCTACTGAACGCAATGGACACATTTCACAACCTATTGCTTATACTTTTTGATATTGCAATGTTATTTGGTTTTATTGTACAGTGTCAGTTTAGTCCCGTATTTGACGTCTGGACATACATTTTGTTATAGTGCTATAAGTGTTTGAATTGAACATTAATAATTTCTGCTTTTTGTTGTTGTTTCCATTGTATCTATTTAAAGTGTTACTAACATTTTAGGGCACCCCAATATCATAGGGGAAGATAATGTTTGTGCATTTTTTTATATAATCATCGTATAATGAATGTTAATTATTTTTATATCAATATTCTGTCTTTCTGATCAAGTTGCTTTGCTGATTTGTAGTGTAATGGTGGGGATAAACATGTGAAGAGCCTTTCTCTTTACGTATCTGAGGACGGGTAAGTTCCAACTTTACATCTTCTTAATTTGTTAGTCTTCTTATCTTTCTTTCTTCGTTTTGCTAAATTGTTTGAATGCACGTATAGTATTTATTGACATCTGCATGAATGTCATAGAGGTGAAGCTGTGTGGAATTGCTGTCGGAGTAAATGTGGGTGGAAGGGCAACACGAGTGTAAGATTTTGAATTAACTAGTTGATTATTTTGCTTTATGCTATTCTAACTTGTTTCTTTTGTGTTTTCAGGCCTTTGCAAAAGTAGTTTCAAAAATAAAAAAACCAAAAATAAAGCAACCAACTAGAATAATTGATGAGAAAAGATTGGGACTGGAACCTCTGGGCAATGAGGTAATTATAGTTGATGTTATTGCAAAATCAAATATCCTTTAGACTCTGGTGTCAACATCTAGATAAAACTTGACGTTTAAAAGATGTCTAGAGAAACTGATGAACTTTTTGGTTTGCAGAGTTCTTTCCAAGTGGCTAGTTTAAATGCCATCTGAGTGACAACAATTTTAGAAGATATGTTATTATGCAAAGAAAAGTTGAACATGTGTCTGTGAAACACCTTATTGATTTTTCTTTGAAATGGGTTGAATGCAATAACTGTGTACTTTACTTCCTCTCTAAGCATGTTGAGTTTTTCTGCTGAGCAAATTATTTGAGCTTTCACAATGAAAGGGAAACAATGACAATAAACAAACTAAGCCTCTGTCAATATGGGGTCGGCTATGTGTCAATCATCTTTTTCGAGCTAGATACTATGTTCTCATTTATACTTACACATACCCACCCTTCTCTATTACTCACATCCTCTCTTTTTCTATTGCATTTCGAGCTAAGTTAGTGTGTTTGCATATTCATCTTAACATTGTTGTATTAGTTTGTGTATTATAAAACCTCATTAACCAACTGAATTTATTGTATTTATTAAGTTGGAACTCTTATAATATCATAAATAGAAAGCCATGGGTTACAGAAAAGGTGTGTAGTGACAAATGAAATAAAGATATATTATACTATAGCTTGTCAAGCTTAATATCGAGCTAAAATGCTTTTGCTCGTGAAGCAACAGTAAAAGGTTAGAGAAGGAATGTTGACTATTTGGATTAAACTATTTCCCTATGTAATTTATTCTGATGTCATTAATACTCTTATTTTCATGCATTTTTTTCTGTCATTTGTTCATGCACATGAGTTTATTGTTTTCTTACTATTTCTATGCAACAGTGAACATATGCAACCTGATGGTTCTCCTTTAAAATTTCTCTCAGCTACTTTCAAATTTTGCTGAGCGCGTGATATCAGGTTGATAGAGATGCACACACTTGATAAATAAAATAAATAAAAGACACCAAAAGTAATCCCTCGAGAGGGCCACGGAGAATGAATTCTCCGCCACAAGCAGTGGCGGAAGCAGGAATTTAAGTCAGGGGGGCCCGATTTATTAGTGTTTTTTCGTACCACAAATACGTACACATTTGTTTTTGTTTTTTTTACGTAAATTAGAAGTTACGATTTAATGTGTTATAGGTTAATAATATTGTAAAGTTTGTAGGAAAACGTATAGTATCTTATAGTGGAACTAAGATACATGAGTGCTCATAATTTGAATAAGAAAAATCTATAAAATTTATTAGGTCAATTAAAGAGAAAATATTTTAATTTCTTATAAGAATTTAAATGAATAAATTTAAAAAGAATTTAATAATTGAAGAGAAAAAAATATAATTTAGTAAAAGAATAAGAATAGAATAAGAATATAATAAAATTATAGGGGATAAAATTTAAGGTCAAACACTGTAATAATTTTGGAATTAGAAAAAAGAATAAACAGAAGAAATGTATAAAAAGAGGGAAAACCAAAAAGAAATAAGAATATTAAAATAAAAAACATAAAAGTAAAATATGTACACTATAGGAGTCGAACCCGTGTGCGTGCAAGAGGAGAGTGGAGTGTTTGTCATTATGCTATGGAGACATATTTGTATATGGACCATATATATATTAATTATTTATAAAAAGTCAGGTTTTAGAATAATCTTTTTGTATCTAGAATGCTTAACATTTATATGGCCTATTTTCACACTACATTCTTCACCTACCTTCTGAGTGCTTTTCAGAGAGGACTGAGGGTCATAGTTGAGTAGTTTTTCAAACTTTATTATTTTCTTCTAGTACGGTGCACAGTTAAAAGTTGTTACTCATTAAGTCATTTAAGTGTAACCAATAGGCCGTGGTAGATGTTGTTCAATCTTTGAGTGTTATCCAAATTACACTTTAATTTGCCTTCTTAACCTTTGTTGTACTTGGCCCATTTAAAACTCGTTTTGTTCCTTTCGCTGACAACCTCCTGCAAGGACTTTTGATGATTATTGCTTTAAATGGTAATAGCCATTATTTTTGCTTGACTGACTGGTGATGATTTCTGGGCAGAGGTTTGCTATTGCATTTCCTTACCGAAGAGATGGAGAACTTATTAGCTGCAAGTATCATTCTATTCCCAAAAGATTTTGGCGGGTAAAGGGTTCTTAGTCTTTAATTCTTTTTCCATGTATTGTTTAGATATCATCTTACGTAAAAATGGAATGCATTGCTCCATCATCACTTGAGTTTCTTATGCAATCTTAATCTGAATTACTATATCCTACCTTTATGCTTCTGTGCTTTACATCTGATAATTTTCTTCGGGTAATACAGGAAGCCAATACAGAAAATATCTTTTATGGACTGGATGATATAAAGGGGAAAGTGATGTCATCATTGTAATTGCTACTCTTCTTCTGGCTATATTCAGTTACAATTACTGTCTGGGAACTAATTATTTTGTGATCCATCTAATGTAAGGTTGAGGGTGAAATGGACAAGCTTACAATGGAAGAAGCTGGCTTCAAGAATTGTGTGAGTGTTCCCAATGGTGCCCCTCCTAAAGTCTCGAATAAGGAATTGCCTTCAGAAGAAGAGGTATCTGTTTAATTAAGTTTTGATATTGTCTATTTAGCTACATGCACCTTTTCCTCTATTTTCTGTCCTTGGAAAGATCTGCATTCTTTGCTTTTATTGTTTTTTTTTTTTTTTGATTATAATATATTAGTCTGTTCTATTTACAACTGTAATATTTTTATCTAATTAGTTTTTGCATTGTGAGTTATTATGTGTTTATCCACTTCATTTCATTTGGTAATTATGTGTCAAATATGTTACTTTAAGTTTCGGGTTTGTGGATAAAGTTATGTGCTCAATCACTAGAGTCATGCCTCAGGCACGAGCCTCTAGCCTTGGGCTTTAGAATGCCTCTTGCGCCTCTCACCCCTAACTCTATTCTCTCTTATTAGAAATTTGCTGTTTGTTTCTGTAATTATACAAGAAAACATTTCCGTCTGCACACTTTTTTTGGCAGCATATGAAATTGAGTTCAAGGTTTTACTAGAAATAGCATGGACCTTTGTCATATGCAGCCGCTGCTGCTCATGACTAGTTACTTCAATCTGAAGGTTTTAATGCTGTACTTTTTACAGCAACGACAGAGAACATGCGTCATTATTTGATTTTAAATCGTATGTCTTGGTTACTTTTTGTATCTGAGCCGCTCCTAATGCTCTTTGTATGTTTTTTATGAAGCTATGACAGGAAGTATAAGTACATATGGAGCGGCAAAGATTACACTGCAGAGGTTGATTTTGTGATGTTTTCCCCTGTTAATAGTATTGATACAAATGCACAAATCTGATTCTGTTGATGTTCTAATGTTATTAAGGCATCTCGGATAATTCTTGCAACCGATGGTGATCCTCCCGGACGAGCGTTAGCTGAAGAACATGCCCGACGCTTGGGAAGAGAACGGTCTTCTCATACTTATTTCCATATGTGTTATCATGCATGTGTGGTTTCAATAAAAATTCATTAAATCTAAGGGGTTTTGTTGTTGAATCAGGTGTTGGAGAGTCAAATGGCCCAAAAAGAATGCCACTGAAAATTTCAAAGATGCAAATGAAGTAAGACTCTAATAATGTATACCAGATGAGTTTGTCTTATGGCCTTTTCTTGTATTCTGCATGTGTTTAGACAACTTTTTGGAAGCTAATGTTTAGTTCATGCATCTACTTATTTCATGTGACTTGTGCTAATTCCTCCTCTTATAATGTTTGTAAGAACAGGTGCTTATGTATATGGGCCCTGATGCGCTGAAGGAAGTCATCCAAACTGCTCAACTTTAGACAGTTGTGTTGCCCCACAGGCCAAAAATCATTTTTAAGGCAAATGCTGTAATGAGACTAGAAGGAACAAACTGGTCTCATTTTGTTTAGGTTTAAATTATAGGGTTAGAAGATAAGTTCACGTTTTATTTTATCCATAAGGTTCATGGTTAATATGAATATAATTGTTCAATATTTAGTTATAAATTATTTTAAATATAAAACGTATCATTTAGTTAACATTTTAATTTTAAATAAATAGTATAAATAAAGGTTTTACAATTAAAATTAATTTTAGGGTGGGTCTTATAAAATTATAATTCATATAATTCATGTTTTTAAAGAGTAATTTTTCTTATACTAAAAAATAATTAATAAATCGGGATTTACAAAAACATGAAGAGTAATTTTTTTAATTTAAAAGAGTAATAATTTATGTATCTAAAGAGTAATTTTTCATGTACAAGTTTTTTGTGTTAATTTTAAGGATGTCTTGTGTAAAACCGTCACAAGTGAAACTATTGTGTATTGTTTAAAATAATTATCATTCTCGCGCGTTATCATTAAAATATTACTCCCTTTATCCTATTAATACATTCGCCTATTTGGTGGCCCGGGTTTAAGAAAAATAATTTTTTATTAATGTGATGTAAGAAAGAGAAAGTGTATTTTGGGTAATTGAGTAGAATAAAGTATATGGTATACGAGTAGTTAATTTTGACTAGAATGTGTGTAAAAAGAAGATAAAACTTTTGTAATATTGTGAGGTTATTGAGATTGTGTATTGTTTCTATTTTTAGGGTGTGCAAATATTCTTGAGACAGATCAAAATAGAAAGTGTGCAGACGGAGAGAGTATCACTTTTCACTTATACTATAACTTATACATGAAATAACATTATCACTTCTCATTAATGAGTTTCCCGTTTTTATTATAGAAGCTATTACCCCCCTCCGTCTCAATTTACATTTTGTTATTTTTGTTGTCCCAATTTAATGTTTACATTTCATTTTTTTGTCAAATTTGGTCCACACAAAAAAATTAATAATTTTTTTAATGTAGGACCCGCAAACAATACTAATATAACTATTCACCTCACGTGAAATATTATATTCCTTACATATATTAAAATTAATATTATATTTCTTAATT
Organism: Pogostemon cablin; assembly: GCA_023678885.1. Classification (NCBI taxonomy): domain Eukaryota; kingdom Viridiplantae; phylum Streptophyta; class Magnoliopsida; order Lamiales; family Lamiaceae; genus Pogostemon; species Pogostemon cablin. The sequence continues at coordinate 11,386,178 of CM042960.1, forward strand.
TACCTAAAAAAATAAACGTAAATTCGGGACTAAAAGAGTATTTTTTATCCGTCTCATGTAAGACCCTACGTGAGATGATTTCACACAAGTCTTTGCCTAATTTTAATTAAATAAACCAAGAAAATCTAATAATAATTGATTTTAATTAAATAAATACTATGAAAATTTATTTTTTAGTTAAAATTTTAATTTTTATTTAATAAATACTAAATTCTTGTAGTTATGAATTTGGAGGCGTGGTATTTCAAAATAATTAAATTAAAAATTATCTTTTAATTATATATTTAAAAATGTGATAATTTCAAAATAATTAAATTAATGAAATCTGTTTTTTAGTCAATACAAAATAAAATTGAATTAACAAAAACGACCTTTATGTAATAAGATCTGCTCAGATATGATCATCTAAATTGGCATCAATGTTTTAGGTCGCATTCATACAAATTTTTGCACTAGGTATTCCTTTTTATCGTCGAAAATAGTTTGTAAAAAAAATTGATATCAATTACTATTTTTCATATTTTCTTAAATCAATCAATATACAATTAACCATGCCACCGCCTAATAATATTCCAATCTACTCCTTAGTAATAATCATAATAATCTACAAAATCATTACACCAATCCACTTAATATACTGCCTAATAATCATAATAATCTATGGGATTCAGTATACAATTAATTACAAAAATCCACCGAAATCTACTTAGATAGGAGGTCGTATTCATACAAAATTAACATCTTTTTCACGAGTAATGTATTTGAAAATAATTATACAAAAATTATTATTTGATATAAAGTTATTTTTAATCTTTTCTTAATATTTAAAAAGGAAAATACTTTAAGATTACTGTTCTCTACTTATTAAAAATATCAAAATTATAAGTTGATGAGATTTGTATCCTCTGTTCTCTTATTTATGATATTAAATATTTTCTTTTAAAAATAATAATTTGATATAAGTTACATTCACATAACTTATGAAAATTATACTCTAAATCAAACATAAAAATTGTCGATATTAAATTTATCATATTTACCAAAAGTCAATTATTAAATGACCACTAGTACAATTAATATTTTATACTACTACTTAAATATACAATTAATATTTTATATACTACTTGAATATTTATTAAGAATATTTATTAAATGGATGTTGACAAATTTTATGTTATTGTTTTAAGGTCTTTCGTGGTGTGAAAGATTTATTATCTGGTATCTCCCCTTTCATTTTTAGGATCTTTACCATTTTAATCTCGCTCATGAATTCTTCCAAACACGATAGAATAATAATTGTTCCGACAGCCGTTGACAAGAATAAATAATAAAACATATTGATTAAAATATTCTTAATAATATATTTTTAAAAATATTAATATGTATTTTTTTCATCCTACACGATATAACTCGAACACTCATCTGCAATTTATGTATGGAGCAAAATATCATCTGGCTCATTATTTAAGTCCAAGCATTTGAACAATTCGATTTCTATTGTAGTAAGCATTTGAACAATTTTGGAGCTCCTTCTGTACAGATGTATGAATTATACTAGCCATATCAATAATTAGGTACTCGATCAACTTCTTTGTCCACGTTTTGAACACCAACTACTACGGTGTGGTATTAATGATTTTCAGTAATCTAGATAGAAATAAAAACTCACATAAGTATTGTTCATGTTACAAAGCAAATAAAAATACAATTTAAAATAAAGACTTTCAAGGAAAACTTATTTGTCAATATACAAATGATGCCATGAATACCATGGATTTTTAATAAAATAATTTTAATAAATAATATCATGTTAATATATATATATATATATATATATATATATATATATATATATAATATAAATATTTTATTAAAAAGTTAAAAGTTGTGTTGTCATTTAAGTTTATACACTCTTTCAACAAATTCATTATTGATTTTGTTATTTCACAGGGGGTTAACATATGGAATGGGTGGGAGTGATTAATGTTCATAATTTTTACACCTCTTATTATAATTTCATATATAATTATTAATTATTAACTCTTATTATTGTTATATTTTTTTATTTTTTAGTTTTTGGTTTTTAATATTTTAATTTTAATATAGGACATATAATTTTTAATTTTTTTTATATATTTATGAACTTTTGTTAAATACCATCAAAATTTTGATTTTATATATACAAAATATGATTATTATTATAATTATTTTATTTTTTGTTTTTGTTTTTAAATTCTTAGGCTATTCAAAAAAAAAACAAAAAGTACCACAAGATTAGGTTTTAAAGTGGTAACCTTCTAAATTCACTGTATAATTTGAGTGGTAACCTTCTAAATTCACTGTATAATTTGAAGAGGAGATGTTGATTGTAGTATTTCCTCTTTAATTGCGACCATTCCACATCAAATTTTTGTTAAATTTTTTTAGAATTGAATCTAAAAGTGATACATACATAATTTTTATGTGTAATAACCTTCTAAATTCACTGTATAAGAGGAGACGTTGATTGTAGTATTTTAATTTTAATTTTGGTACGATCCCACGTTAATTTTTTAGGATCGAATCTAAAAATGTTACATAGATAAAAATTATATATGTGATAACCTTTTAAATTCACAGTAACAAGCGATAATTTTCTGACAAACAAATAAAAGAAAGTAAAAAATTTTATGATATGACGAAGTAATAAAGTTATCGAAATCGAAGACTCAGTTTTTAGTTACTCCAGATTTTTACATTATAATTATCAATAAAATACATTGCACCAAACAATATCTTAATATTTCAACGTCCAAACCCAATTATAGACACCCTAAATAAAAGATTGGCCGGACGGGTGAAATATTTGTATATTCGTATTACCCAGATAAAAAGAAACAAAAATATATATATAATTTGAAAACCCTTCTTCTTTTCTTATTCTTCCCCTCTCTCCCTCCCTTACAAAGTTCCATAGTTCAGTACCGTTGTTCTTCATATTCTGCCTTTTCTATGTAGAAGAAATCGAGTCTACTCCTCCTGTACATAAACACGTGCAACTGCTCCATTCTTGTTCTCCTTCTTCACAAGCACTTTCTCTCCCTTCAAAATGCCGGAAAAACTACAGAATTTTCGCTCCTCCGAGGCACGTCTGTCCAAGTTATCAGAGGGTCTCTGGCTGTAGTTATAGCCCTTATTCCGCCATGCCTATTCCTAGGCCGGGTAAGTCGTTCTTTCTCACTTTCTTGACATGTGTAACTCGGGATGTGCTTTCTTTTTCTTTTTTATGTTCTTTCTTCATTGATAAAATAGAATGCTTTCTTGGTCTTGGAATTCGGATGCTGTTTTAGGACAAAGTGAATAAATGCTTAAATATTAAATTATTATTCAAGAAAATCTTTCAAGAGCTTATCCCTATATTTTAAATTCTTCTTGGTCTTTTGGTGTAGTTAATGGTGAAGGTGTGGTGACTCTGGAGAAGGAATTATTAGGTGATGAAAGGCAGCTTATGGTGTTGAAACAGAAGTTGCAGGAAATTGGAATTGATGAGAGTAAATGTATTCCGGGGCAACAAAGTGGTTTAATGTGTCCATAGTTATTAAAGGCGCGCCTCGGGCGAGGCTATACCCTTGGCGCCTCGGTATAGGTTTTTCAAGGCACGCAGTATCAAGGCGTGCGCCTCGGCGTGTGAGCCTCGGGAGCGCCTAAGGTGCGCCTTGAGTATTGTCATGTATTTGTGTTGTTTTAACATTTTTTATTATCTTAGCAGCTTATCAAATAAATAAAATAAAATAAATAAACATAATAAATATTAGATGAAGGATTTAAGAAGTTATGTTCCCATTCATTTCACTCCAAGCCTCCACGACGCAAACTACTCCAGCCTCCAACTTCCAACTGCCGCCGTCCCGTCTGGTCGTCGTCCGCCGCGTTTCCGACCGCCGCCGCCACGTTGCCGCCGCCGATCAGCCTACAGTTACTGGAGCAGCCGAGCATCAAGCACAGCAGTCAGCAGGTTTGTTACTTTGTTTTGGTTTTCTTTTTTCTTTTTTTTTCTCTTTTTTGTTAGTTTTGCTGTTTTGTTTTTTTTCTTTTTTTCTCTCTTTTTTCTTATTTTAGTGTTAATATTTTTTATTTTTTTCCTTGATATATAATACTATAATCTGACTTTTTTTTTCCGGCATCCTTTTTTAAATTACTAGGCTACTAGTACAAGCATAATATTAAATTTTACTATTTTATACTTTAAAATATGATTAGTTGCATTATTTCTTGATTTTTATTAAATTTATTTATCTTTTTTATTCTTCAGATAATCAGTGGTTTGTAATTTTGTGAGTTGTGAGACTGAGACTTGTCACTTATGGATGAAAATCAAAGCTGTAGTAGTGGTGTGGGATCGACAAATGAAGCAAAAGATCCGGGATGGAAATATTTTGTGAAGGTAAATCCAAATACCAACTTGAAGTGCACTTTTTGTAATCAAGTTTTTAAAGGTAGTATTTTTCGTGGAAAACAACATCTTAGTGGAGGACATCGGAATGCTAAAATATGTAAGAGTTGCCCACCACAAGTTAGGGATGAGATTAAAGAGTTCATGAACATGAAGAAGAAAGAAAAGATTGAAAATATTGCTAAACAAGCAATGGGAATTTGGAAGGATGATAGGTATGATTATGATGAAGATGAAGTCAACATCATAGGAATGACTTAGTTTATATGTCATACTCTTATAAAATGTTATATTATATGCCTTTTAGACTTATTTTATTAGGTAAATGTGTTGTATATAGGTTATATTTAGTATAGAATAAATAATGGTGTTATATTACAGATTTAATTTTGTCACGCTCCAAATTTTACCAAGGAAAATCCGAATAGTATTTGAAATAAAATATTAAATAGGGCATGATTAAAATTTTTATTATATTTTTTTTTTATCAAGTAGGAAGTAATTTGCAATCAAGAAGGAAATGGAAATGGGCTTAGTCCTATAAATTTCAGCAATCTTTAAAAAAAGAAACAAGTTATCTTGCAAAGTGAAAAGTTAGCAAAATAAACAGCAAGTCCCGCAAGTTTTCTTTTTACAAACTTTAGCAAACAATTTAAGCAAAGGATTTAGATGAGGAAATAGATTCTTTAAGTTCTGCAAATTTAGTCTTAAAATATTAAATAAAATATTATTGCAAAAGCTTTGAGAGTAAAGGACTGTAAGTTTATTCCCAAAAAGAAATCCATGCCATGCAAACATACAGGACTTGTCATTGTATAAACCAAGATTTAAGTAGAATTATTTGCAACACTTCTGCAAAACCTTAGTGGAAGGCCAATACATTTAATCCCACCAATTCTTGTCTATTTAAAACATGCAGGACCTATAGTTTCGCATTATTTCGTTCAAAGGATATTAAATAAGGCATGACTAAATTATGCATTTAACAAATGTGAAGTATTTTGTAAATAAGGAGAAAAAGAGATGGGTCCAATCCTATAAGTTTTCAATAATCTTGTGCAAACAATCCAAATAAGAAAGATTAAATAGGAAGTAAGTCCTTTAAGTTCCTGAAATCTTTATTTTATTATTTAAAAAAAATGTTTGCAGAACTCAGCAAAATTTCAAGGTGGACAGTAAGTTTTATTTCTACAAGTGCACTGGTTCCGCTAGGTACAAGTCTATCACCCACTAAATCACAATCCGAAGCATGTAGCTGATCACCTCACTATACTGCTCAAACTGCCTGAAATTTTCCAAAACCATGAAATAATCTAATTATTGGCTTATGTGCTTGTACTTCAAAGTACAAGTCATTCACCAACCTAACCCACAAATGTAAGCAAGCATGTGACCAAATTTAGGAGGTAAACCTTAGCAGCAAAGTTGTAATTGGGTTCTTCCATGCACAGCCACCATAAATTCACAGACTAACTTGTTAGCTGGCCGCTTTCGTCCACAAATTAATAAACCACAACATGCAATCAACTAAGTACTCACACTAATTCATACGAATAGCACCTGCCACTCTTTTAAACATGATACCAAATCTAATTTATCCAAACAATGTCAGTGAGGAAATTTCTCAGAATACCCTGCTCAAACAGAGGCACAAACATGCAATTTCTCATACTAAAGGTTTACTAAAGTTGTCGAATTTTTTTAAAAAAAATATGCAGTCTATGAACTGCAACTTATCAAAACGTTTATTTAGTCTCCTCGCCTACAACCCCCGCTCGTACGCTTTGCCACGCTCAACCTGCGTTAAGAATATTAATCGGGGTGAGCAACCACACGCTCAGTGAAGATCTAGACATGCTTATATATATCAAATAACCCATATGCGAGAATTTAATTCACTTACAATACACTTTTATCATGTCAAAATAAGGCAACTTTCGGCCCTTATCCGTGTAACTTTACGATATCGCGATTCGTTAGTAAGCCACTCCTTCACAGCCCTTACCCATGCTATAGCCCATACCCATGCTATAGTATGGCACTAGTGCAGCCCATACCCATGCCATATATAATTTCATAACATTTCAAGTATGATCATCAACTCATAAGTGACAACAAATTTCAAGTTTAATTCAATTACCACGTACGAATCATCTAAACACATATAAGAATGAAAGAATCCCCACCTTTTTACCGTGTGAGTCTAGGTCTCAATTATCAAACGTCTCGATCGGTGATTCCTTCAAATCCTATTAAGTCATGATCGATCGTTACACATAACCATACAACTTATCGAAAAGAAACAAATCTGCAGAATTTTGTAAGCGTTGCAGACTAAGAACTTTAGGACTAGGGTTTATAGTTTGAAGAAGAAAAAGAAAAGAGGAAACATGTTTTCTGGTTTCACGATAAACACATGAAGAAGAAAGAAAAGGAAGAGAAAAGAAAAGAGAAAGAAAAGAGTGAGAACTTTACCTCTCTCTCCGTTTGCAGAATACGTGAAGCGAAGCCAGTGTGTGTAGAGAATAAGGAAAGATTGGAATTATATTCACACGGCTGATCGAAATAATAATACGCATCTCTTCATAGGATTTAACAAACTTTCCGAAGATGAGGGAGTTGATAAGTGGAAGATATTATCTTCCTTAATGAATAAGGAGATCACATATTTATTTCTTGGGGAGTAAGAAAACTTATCTGTTTTAATTAAACTCACGGCTGATAATAATGAATGGGCTGAGTTTGGATGTGGGCTTCAAAGAGTTGAAAATCTTGGCTTTAAAGATTGGGCCATGACAGAAAAATTTCAGCGAACTTACGGGGTGTTACATCCCACCCTCCTAATAAAAATTTCATCCTCAAAATTCTCTAATGATAAAAATCTCTTACCCGAAATGAAGAAAAAAGGGTATCTTGCTTGAATTTCGTCTTTTTTTTCCCACGTAGCCTCATCTTCCGTATGTCGACTCCATTGAACTTTGACGAGTGGCACGTCATGATTTCGAATCCTTTGGACCTTTTGATCCAAAATGGATACAAGTTCTTCTTCATATGTCAGGTCCTTGCCAATTCCCAATGTCGAGAAATTCACAACATGATTAGGATCATGAACATATTTTCTCAACATCGAAATGTGGAAAACAGTGTGCACGGAGGATAACTCGGGTGGCAACGCCAAACGATAGGCTAGATCTCCAACTCTATCAAGAATTTGAAATGGACCAACGAAACGAGGTCTAAGCTTTTCTCTCCTTCCAAATCGTATGACACCCTTCGTGGGAGCCACCTTCAGAAAGACATGATCTCCGACTTCAAAATGTAAATCCTTTCTTCGTTGATCAGCATAGGACTTTTGTCTATCTTGAGCAGTCTTGATTCTTTCTCGAATTATTCTGACCTTGTCCACTGCTTCTTCTATTAGCTTGGGGCCTAGAATAGCTTTCTCACCAACATCATCCCAATATAATGGTGATCTACATTTCCTTCCATAGAGCGCCTCGTAAGGAGCCATCTTGATAGTTGCTTGATAGCTATTATTGTAGGCAAATTCGACAAGAGGTAGGAACTTCTCCCATGCTTCTCCCATGTTAACAGTGTAGGCTCTTAGCATGTCTTCCAAAATCTGGATTGTTCTTTCAGATTGCCCATCCGTTTGTGGGTGATAAGCTGTGCTAAAATTTAGTTTAGTTCTCATCGCCTTGTGCAGACTTACCCAAAACCTTGAAGTGAAACGCGTATCTCTATCAGACACTATTGACATAGGCACGCCGTGTAACCTCACTATCTCTTAAATATACAAATGCGCATACTGCTCCATCTTGAATGTCATCTTTATGGGCAAGAAATGAGCTGACTTGGTCAATCGATTGACGATGAACCATATGGCATGATTTCCCTTCGAAGACCTTGGTAAACCTACGACAAAATCCATGGCAATTTGTTCCCATTTCCACTCAGGGATCTCGAGTGGTTTAAGCTTTTTGGCTGGTCGCTGGTATTCAATTTTAACTTGTTGGCAAGTTAAACATCTTTCAACAAAGTATCCAATATCTCGTTTCATACTTCGCCACCAAAATCTTTCCTTCAAGTCATGGTACATCTTCGTTCCTCCCGGATGAGCGGTGTATGGCGCTCCATGCGCTTCACTTAAAATCCTTTCTCTCAACTTCTCAACCATTGGAACACACAATCTTCCATTTAAGGTCAAAACTCCCTCTTTGTCCACTTTGAAGCCATTGTATTCGCCTCCAGCAAGTGCCTTCTTCATCATTCCTTGCAAGAAATGATCTTGTTCCCGAGCTTCTTTTATCTCCATTTTTAGAGTCGGCTGAATTTCTAATGCCGCAATGATCGCCTTCGTGCCGGTGGGTGATGCCACTAATTCAATTTGCATCTTGGCGAACTCTTCGACTAGCTCTTCTTGCTTGGTATACAGACTATTCAACTCCATTTTGGTTTTTCGACTCAAAGCGTCGGCCACTACGTTAGCCTTGCCTGGATGGTACTCAATGGTGCAATCATAATCGTTCACCAACTCTAACCATCTCCGTTGTTTCATTTTGAGTTCCTTCTGTATGAACAGATACTTCAAACTCTTGTGGTCCGTGAAGATCGTAAATCTTCCACCATAAAGGTAGTGTCGCCAAATCTTCAAAGCATGAACTACGGCCGCTAACTCCAAGTCATGAGTAGGGTAGTTCACTTCGTGCGATCTCTACTGTCTAGAAGCATATGCAATAACCTTTCCATGTTGCATCAATACACATCCGAGTCCTTGCTTTGATGCATCACTGTAGATCGTGAACTCTTCATTCGGATTTGGGATTGTCAACACGGGTGCGGAAGTCAAATCGTGCTTTAACCTTTGAAAGCTCTCTTCACACTTGTCAGACCAAATGAACTTCTCTCCTTTACGAATCAATCGTGTCATTGGGCCGGCTATCTTGGAGAATCCTTCTATGAACCTTCGATAATAGCCAGCTAATCCCAAGAAACTACGAACTTCTTGAACATTTGTAGGTGTCCTCCATTGATTCACTGCTTCTATTTTAGATGGATCTACTTCAATCCCTTGTGATGTCACCACATGTCCAAGGAATGTGACTTGCTTCAACCAAAACTCACACTTCTTGAACTTCGCGTATAACCTCTCCTTGCGAAGTGTCTCGAATACCAATCTTAAGTGCTCCTCATGTTGTGCTTCATCTTTGGAGTACACCAGAATGTCGTCGATGAAGACTATAACGAACTGATCGAGATACGGGTAAAAAACTCGATTCATCAGATCCATGAACACTGCAGGCGTATTACTCAACCCAAATGGCATGACGACGAATTCATAGTGCCCATAACGCGTTCTAAAAGCAGTCTTAGAAATGTCTGACTCCTTCACTCTCAATTGATGGTACCCGAATCTTAAATCAATTTTGGAAAATACACTTGCTCCTTCTAATTGGTCAAACAAGTCTTCAATTCGAGGTAGGGGATACTTGTTCTTTATCGTCAACTTGTTAAGCTCTCGGTAGTCAATACACATCCTCATGGATCCATCTTTCTTCTTAACAAACAAGATTGGCGCTCCCCATGGAGATACGCTTGGGCGGATGAACCCCAAGTGCAAGAGCTCTTGTAGCTGAACTTTCAACTCTTGTAGTTCCACGGGCGCCATTCGATACGGAGCTTTGGATACTGGTGCTAACCCTGGTATCAAGTCTATTGAAAACTCTACTTGACAATTTGGAGGCACGCTTGGTAAATCCTCCGGAAAAACATCAAGATACTCTCGGACAATAGGTATGTCACTAGGTGGTACTTCTGTGGTCCTGGTGTCTACAATGTTGACTAGAAATCCCTGGCAGGACTTCTTTCTAAGCATCTTGGCAGCTTTTGCAGCAGATAATATTCTCGGTACTACACCACTCTTGAGCTTGTGTACCACTTCTTTCTCGGATTTTGGTTCCCTTAAGATCATTACTCGTTCCTTGCACTTTATATTGGCTTGATGGTAGGTAAGCCAATCCATTCCTAGAATCAAATCAAATCCGTGCATGTTCATGACATACGGCTTGACGCCAAAGTCTACTCCTTCAATGTGTACGCTCATACTTTCTACTAGGTATTCACAACAACTCTCTCCCCCGAAGGTAGACTAATCTCAAGAGGTTCATCACTCTTGACTCGTTTACAGTTAATCTTATTACAATACTTTGCGGAAATAAATGAATGTGATGCACCAGTGTCAAACAAAGTGAAAGCTCGGGATTTACCCACTGCCAACGTACCTGTCATAACATTAGGTTCATTGTCCCCTTCAGCTTGGTTCATGGTGAAAACTCTCCCTCTTCCTCCAGTGCCTTGTCTTGTGTTTCCCCCCGGAGGTGGTCCCCCACGATCAGGTCTAAAGTTGGATGGCTTCGTGCAGTTTTGTGCTTGATGGCCAACTTCATAGCACCTAAAGCACTTATTTTGTCCCATGAGACACTCTCCATGATGATTCTTCCCGCACTGTGTGCAGAGAGTCTTTGGTCTTTGTGCGTTGGCCGGCGGGTTGTTGTTCGTTCTAGCTTGCCTTTGATTGTTGTTTCTGCCTTGGCTAAAATTTTCCCATTTCCGTTTGTTTGGGTTCTCCATTGGCTTTCTGTTCGCTCGCCCCTTTAGTAAGCAAGCTTCAACTTTCTGGGCCCTCATAAACGTGTCGGCGTAGCTCATATCGGGCAGTGAAGACATTCTCTCTTGTATATCCTGGTGCAATCCATCCAGGAACTTCTTGGCTCGTTTCTCTTCGGTATTGACCAGCTATGGAGCTGATCGGCGTAGCTTATTGAACCGCCGTTCATACTCAATTACGGTCATGTTCCCTTGTTGGAGATTGTAAAATTCATGCTCCATATTATTGCGGTAAACTTGAGGATAGTAATTGGCCATTACTATATCCTTGAACTCTGCCCAGGTAATAGCTTTCCGGTTCTCATTAGGTCTCATCTCCCAGTATCCGTCCCACCAATGGTCGGCATCTTCAGTAAATTGGTAGGATGCGCAGATCACACGCTGCTCATCATTGCACCTTAAGAGAAGAAAAATTCTCTCAAGTGTTCGTAGCCACTCTTCCACGTACTCGGGCCCTTCACTCCCCTTGAAGAAGGGTGGATGGTTTTGGCGAAACTCATGTACTATTCTTGTATGAGCATCCGCATCAGCGTTTGGAGCATTCGGTGCGTTTTGAACATCCCTTCTTGAAGGCATCCTTCAATTCCACCATGAAATAATTTTAGCGTTTATTCAAATGAATGAAATCATAATGCAAATCATATCATTGTACCAAGTAGCAAATGTACGATAGAGGCACAGACATCATAATAATAAAATTTTGATCATTGAATGAAAAATTGTCTTAAATTTGCAAATTAACTTAGAATCAAATGCTAAATAATGAAATAACGAATGCTAAATAATGAAATAAAATTCAAGTCCCTAGCATAAGGGATATTGTTTTTTTGTTTAAAAAAAAATTAAATTTAAAACTTAAGTAATTTAGTCTCCATATACTCCCGAGTCCTCAGACGGGTCTGACTCGGAACTCTCATCCATTTCTCCTTCATTCATGGCTCCATTTGGCTCGTTATTGGGTTCCGGTGCCAGTGCCGGCTCTGCAAGGTAACCTACCAACCGCTCTTCTTGCTCATTATGAATATCCCAGATATGATGTCCAGGAGGGGGCTTTAGCGGATACCATCTTGCAACTCTCATGAACAAAACGGCTGTGAACTGCACATGGTCCACTTGCGGAACTTGGTGTTGAACCGAGTGATGCATAAGGTCATCATGTATGGAATCGGCCACGTCTTTCCAAGCCCACGGTAATGTGCTGATTAGCTTTAATCCAGCCCAATAGTCAGTAATACCTTCACCCACATCCTTAACTTGTCTCCATAATTGCAGCATGTGAGCAATGTGGGTGGGCAAGTCATGTCTGATGTCCCGGTGATAATTCATGTAGGCTTGTTGTCTTGCCAAGTCACCCATCTAATGCGGTAATATCTTTACTAATCATATAGGTTCGCAATAAAATTCTAAATATTCATCATTTATCATAAAAAAAACCCACATCACTCATATAACATAAACTTTCATTTTATATCTCGCATGTCATCAATTTATGCAATTCATACTTTCATACCTTGGTTGAAGCGGGCGTCGTACTCGGTGGATGCGTAGCAAGAGAATTTATTTAAACTTTTATACAATTGCAAAATCATATCATTCAAGCCACGAAATTCACCTATGTGCAGAAATAAAAACTTAAAATTTTAAGCAAGTATACAGAATCGCATACCTGCTCTGATACCAATCTGTCACGCCCCAAATTTTACCAAGAAAAATCCGAATAGTATTTGAAATAAAATATTAAATAGGGCATGATTAAAATTTTTATTATATTTTTTTTTATCAAGTAGGAAGTAATTTGCAATCAAGAAGGAAATGGAAATGTGCTTAGTCCTATAAATTTCAGCAATCTTTAAAAAAAGAAACAAGTTATCTTGCAAAGTAAAAAGTTAGCAAAATAAACAGTAAGTCCCGCAAGTTTTCTTTTTACAAACTTTAGCAAACAATTTAAGCAAAGGATTTAGATGAGGAAATAGATCCTTTAAGTTCTGCAAATTTAGTCTTAAAATATTAAATAAAATATTATTGCAAAAGCTTTGAGAGTAAAGGACTGCAAGTTTATTCCCAAAAAGAAATCCATGTCATGCAAACATACAGGACTTGTCATTGTATAAACCAAGATTTAAGTAGAATTATTTGCAACACTTCTGCAAAACCTTAGTGGAAGGCCAATAAATTTAATCCCACCAATTCTTGTCTATTTAAAACATGCAGGACCTATAGTTTCGCATTATTTCGTTCAAAGGATATTAAATAAGGCATTATGCATTTAACAAATGTGAAGTATTTTGTAAATAAGGAGAAAAAGAGATGGGTCTAGTCCTATAAGTTTTCAATGATCTTGTGCAAACAATCCAAATAAGAAAGATTAAATAGGAAGTAAGTCCTTTAAGTTCCTGAAATCTTTATTTTATTATTTAAAAAAAATTTGCAGAACTCTGCAAAATTTCAAGGTGGACAGTAAGTTTTATTTCTACAAGTGCACTGGTTCCGCTAGGTACAAGTCTATCACCCACTAAATCACAATCTGAAGCATGCAGCTGACCACCTCACTATACTGTTCAAACTGCCTGAAATTTTCCAAAACCATGAAATAATCTAATTATTGGCTTATGTGCTTGTACTTCAAAGTACAAGTCATTCACCAACCTAACCCACAAATGTAAGCAAGCATGTGACCAAATTTAGGAGGCAAACCTTAGCAGCAAAGTTGTAATTGGGTTCTTCCATGCACAGCCACCATAAATTCACACACTAACTTGTTAGCTCGCCGCTTTCGTCCACAAATTAATAAACCACAACATGCAATCAACTAAGTACTCACACTAATTCATACGAATAGCACCTGCCACTCTTTTAAACATGATAACAAATCTAATTTATCCAAACAATGTCAGTGAGGAAATTTCTCAGAATACCCTGCTCAAACAGAGGCACAAACATGCAATTTCTCATACTAAAGGTTTACTAAAGTTGTCGAATTTTTAAAAAAAAAGTATGCAGTCTATGAACTGAAACTTATCAAAACGTTTATTTAGTCTCCTCGCCTATGACCCCCGCTCGTACGCTTTGCCATGCTCAACCTGGGATAAGAATATTAATCGGGGTGAGCAACCACACGCTCAGTGAAGATCTAGACATGCTTATATATATCAAATAACCCATATGCGAGAATTTAATTCACTTACAATACACTTTTATCATGTCAAAATAAGGCACCTTTCGGCCCTTATCCGTGTAACTTTACGATATCGCGATTCGTTAGTAAGGCACTCCTTCACAGCCCTTACCCATGCTATAGTATGGCACCATTACAGTCCATACCCATGCTATAGTATGGCACTAGTGCAGCCCATACCCATGCCATATATAATTTCATAACATTTCAAGTATGATCATCAACTCATAAGTGACAACAAATTTCAAGTTTAATTCAATTACCACGTACAAATCATCTAAACACATATAAGAATGAAAGAATCCCCACCTTTTTACCGTGTGAGTCTAGGTCTCAATTATCAAACGTCTCGATCGGTGCTTCCTTCAAAACCTATTAAGTCATGATCGATCGTTACACATAACCATACAACTTATCGAAAAGAAACAAATCTGCAGAATTTTGTAAGCGTTGCAGACTAAGAACTTTAGGACTAGGGTTTATAGTTTGAAGAAGAAAAAGAAAGGAGGAAACATGTTTTCTGGTTTCACGATAAACACATGAAGAAGAAAGAAAAGGAAGAGAAAAGAAAAGAGAAAGAAAAGAGTGAGAACTTTACCTCTCTCTCCGTTTGCAGAATACGTGAAGCGAAGCCAGTGTGTGTAGAGAATAAGGAAAGATTGGAATTATATTCACACGGCTGATCGAAATAATAATACGCATCTTTTCATAGGATTTAACAAACTTTCCGAAGATGAGGGAGTTGATAAGTGGAAGATATTATCTTCCTTAATGAATAAGGAGATCACATATTTATTTTTTGGGGAGTAAGAAAACTTATCTGTTTTAATTAAACTCACGGCTGATAATAATGAATGGGCTGAGTTTGGATGTGGGCTTCAAAGAGTTGAAAATCTTGGCTTTAAAGATTGGGCCATGACAGAAAAATTTCAGCGAACTTACGGGGTGTTACAAATTTCGAGGCGCGCCTCAGGCGTGCGCCTTGCGCCTCGGGCACAGATATGCCTCGGTGCGCCTTGCGCCCTTAATAACTATGAATGTGTCCTAGTGTACGAATACTTTTCTTTCCCAAATTCTAGTCAAATTTTCAGCGTAATTTTTAACGAATGTAGCGATTAAATTTTTTTTCTTATTCGTTATTACTGAACTCAATGAACACATTGAATAACCTATTGCTTATACTTTTGAGAACAATATTATTTGATTTCCTTGTGCTGTAACTTTTTAAATTGGACATTAATTATTTTCTGCCTTTTGTTGTTGTTTTCGTTGTGTCAATTAAAGAGCTGCTGACATTTTAGGGCACCCCAATGTCATAGGGGAAGGATAACGTTTGTACCTCTTTTTTTAATCATGTTATATAGTGTACGTTAATTTATATATTCTGTCTTTTTGATTGAGTTGCTTTGTTGATTTGTAGTGCAAAGGTGGGGATACAGGTGAGAATAGCCTTTCTCTTTATATATCCGATGATGGGTAAGTTCCAATGTTGCATGTTCTTAATTTGTTAACCATCTTATCTTTTTTTTTCTTTTCTTTTGCTATATTGTTTGAGTGTATGTTTAGTATTAATTGACCTCTGCATGTATGTCATAGAGGTGAAGCTGTGTGGAATTGCTTTCGTGGTAAATGTGGGTGGAAGGGCAACACGCGTGTATGATTTTTAATTAACTAATTGATTATGTTGCTTTATGCTATTCTAAATTGTTGTTTCTTTTGTGTTTTCAGGCCTTTGCAAGAGTAGGTTCAACTTATACACAAATGAACAAACCAAAACTAAAGCAACCAACTAGAACAATTGATGAGAAAAGTTTGGGACTGGAACCTCTGGGCAATGAGGTAATTATTGTTGATGTCGTTGCAAAATCATATATCCTTTAGAGTCTGTGTCAACATCAAGATAAAACTTGACATTTAAAAGCCATCTTGAGAAACTGTTGAATTTTTTATTTGCAGAGTTCTTTCCATGTGGCTAGTTTAAATGCAGTCTGAGTGATAACATGTTTGTTAGCCAAGAAAATTTGAACATGTGTCTATGTAACACCACCTTATTGATTTTTCTTTTAAATGAGTTAGCTGAAATAATTGTGTTCATTACATCCTCTCTAGACGTGTTGACTTTTTGTGCTGAGCAAATTATTTCAGCTTTTGCAATAAAAGTGAAACAATGACAACAAACAAACTAAACTTTTACCACCATTTGGGGTTGGTTGTGTCATCCATCTTTTTCGAGCCATATACTTGATTCTCATTTCTCATTTACATATTGGGGCATTTGAAGGTCTCCCAAGCACATACCCACACTTCTCTAATACTTACATCCTCTCTTTATCCTATTGCATTTCGAGTAACTTAGTGTGTTCACATATTTATCTTTAATATTGTCATGTGTTAGTAAGTGTATTTTAAAAACCTCATTAACTGACTGAGTTTATTGTGCTTATTAAATTGGAACTCTTATAATATCATAAATCAAAGGCCATGGGTTAGAGAAAAGGTGATGTGTAGTGACAAATGACATAAAGATATATTTGAAAGCTTAATGTCAAGCTAAAACGTTTTTGCTCCTCAAGCAACAGTCTATAGTTAGAGAAGGAATGATGACTATTTTGGATTAAGCTATTCCACTATGTTATTTATTGTGATGTCATAGTTACTCTTATTTTCATGCATCTTTTTCTTTATTTGTTCATTTACATGAGTATATTGTTTTCTTATTATTTCCGTGCAACTGCGAACATATGCAACTTGATGATTCTCCTTTAAAATTTCTCGCAGCTTCTTTCATATTTTGCTGAGCGCATGATATCAGGTGAAACCTTAGGGAGAAATGGTGTCTTGCAGAAAAAGATTGGACTTCAGGACCAGGTTTCAGAATAATCTTTTTGGGTCTACAATGTTTAACATTTATATGTTCTCTTTTCACACTTAACCTACCTTTTGAGTGATTTTCAGAGAGGACTGAGCGTAATAATTGGGTGGTTTTAAAACTTTATTCTCTTCTAAAATGGTGCACAGTTAAATGCCATTACTCCTGAAGTCTTTTGAGTTTAAGCACTAGGCCATGGTATATATTGTTCAGTCTTTGAGCGTTATCCAAATTAGACTTTAATCTGCCTTCTTAACCTTTGTTGTACTTGGCCCATTTAAAGTCATTTTGTGCCTTTCGCTGGCAACCTCCTGTGAGGACTTCTGATGATGATTGGTTGAAATGGTATAATAGTCATTTTTTTTTGCTTGACTGACCGGTGATGATTTCTGGGCAGATGATTGCCATTGCATATCCTTACCGAAGAGACGGAGAACTTATTAGCTGCAAGTATCGTGATATTACCAAAAGATTTTGGCAGGTAGAATATAAAGGGTTCTTGGTCTTTAGTTCATTTCCATGTATCGTTTAGGTATCATCTCATGTAAAAAGATGCATTTCTCCATCGCCACTTGAATTTTTTATGCAATCTTCCTCCGAATTACAGTTTCCTATACTTATTCTTCTGTGCTTTACATCTGATAACTTTCTGCTGGTAATACAGGAAGCCAATACTGAAAAAATCTTTTATGGACTGGATGATATAAAGGGAGAAAGTGATGTCATCATTGTAATTACTACTCTTCTGCTGGCTATATTCAGTTACAATTACTGTCTGGGAACTAATTATTTTGTAATCCATCTAATGTAAGGTTGAGGGTGAAATGGACAAGCTTGCAATGGAAGAAGCTGGCTTCAAGAATTGTCGTTCCTGATGGAGCCCCTCCAAAAGTCTCAGATAAGAAATTGCCTTCAAAAGAAGAGGTATCTGTCTAGTTAAAATTTGATATTGGCTATTTTGTTACAGCCACCTTTTCCTCTATTTTCTGTTATACATAAATATTTGCTTTAATTTTGGTAGCTTGTATATCTTCAAATTGCTCAAATTCATTATCTAAATATTAATATGCATACAAAAAAATGTTGTAATTTTAATGAAATGATGTCGTCACTTTCTCCCTTTACAGCCTAGCCTCTATGTGCCTCAGACAGGACTCTTACCCAGCCAGACTGGCTGGCCTCATAGAAAATTATTATTATCTTTTTGTGATTCGTTGTGTCTTTTAAAATTTTGTTATTACTACTCGCACTCTCTTCCATGAGTTTTTTTTTTTTTTTGGTTTTTTTTTTTTTTAATTCTTCTGTTACACATGGGATAAAAGAAGATTGCAGACTTATTCTTCCACAATGGAAACTATTTCCTTCAAACCTGACCCTGCCCTTAACCATCATTTGGAGTAATTTACTTGTTTGCTGGTCATTTTGAAACTTCTGTTGCAATTTGTGTTATTGTCTTGATGATTTGAAGTTGAACTTTACCACTTTAATATTTTTATCTAATTAGTATTTACATTTTGAGTTATTATGTGTTTATCAACTTCATTTCATTTGGTAATTATTGTCAAATAGGTTACTTCAAGTTAGGACTTTTGGATAATGTTATGTGCTCAGTCATGCCTCAGGCACGAGCCTCTAGCCTTGTGCTTTAGAATCTCCCTTGTCTCTCTTGCCCCTAACTCTTTTCTCTCTTATTAGAGAATTGGCTGTTTGTTTCTATAATAACACAAGAAAGTATTGTCGTCTGTACATTTTTTTTTTGGCAGCATATGAAATGGAGTTCAAAGTTTTACTAGAATTAGGATGGAAAAAACTATATCAACTAGCAGGTGTTTGCCAACTGCACCTTTGTCACATGCAGCAGCTGCTGCTCGTAACAAGTTACTCCAATTTAAACGTTTTAATGTTGTATATTTTGTGGCAACAACAGAGAACATGCTTCATCATTTGATTGATGTTAAAATGTATGTCTTGGTTATTTCTTATATCTGGCCGTATCTAATTCTGTTTGTATGTATTTTTATGAAGCTAGGACACGAAGTATCAGTACCTATAGAATTGCAAAGATTATACTGCAGAGGTTGATCTTGCGATTTTTTTCCCTGTTAATAGTATTAATACAAATGCCCAAATCTGATGCTGTTTGTATTCTAATGTTATCTAGGCATCTCGGATAATTCTTGCGACTGATGGTGATCCTCCTGGACAAGCCTTAGCTGAAGAACTTGCCCGACGCTTGGGAAGAGAACGGTCTTGTCATACTTATTTCCATATGTGTCGTAATGCATGTGGTTTCAATAAAAATTCAGTAAATCTGAGGGTTTTGTTGTGAATTAGGTGTTGGAGAGTCAAATGGCCCAAAAAGAATGCCACTGAATATTTCAAAGATGCAAATGAAGTACGATATACTATTTTGGACTTACTCTTATATTCTAATGTGTACATATCAATTTCTTATCCAGATTTTCTCTTTAGGCCTTTTCTCTTATTCTGCAAGTATATAATGCTAGTTTAGACAATTTTATGTCAGTTTTTGGTAGCAAATGTTTAGTAGTGTTGTTCATGCATTATTTTGTAAACATCTTACATTCATGAATATGATAATATCTCAACCATATTTCTGGATATTGGCCTCTACTTATTTCATGTGGTACTGCGACTTCTACTAAGTCCTACGTTTAATATTTGTTATTACAGGTGCTTATGTATATGGGCACTGATGCGCTGAGGGAAGTCATCGAAAATGCTGAACTTTATCCAATAAGAGGGTTGTTTAATTTCCAAGATTATTTTGATGAGATTGATGATTACTATAATCAAACACTTGGTTTTAATCTTGGTGTTCCAACTGGTTGGAAGGCTCTCTTATTAGGTATGAGTCCATTGTGAATGATTTGTTTCGACCTTGAGCTTATCTTTCAGATAAGTTGCAATCATAATATTTTTTGTCAAGCACAGTGTTAGATCTTTCAAAAGTAGGGAAAATACTTTGCACCCTGTGAATCGGGTCCTAAGTAACTATCCATTCATAAAGAAAACCGAAATTTAGCACTGTTGGTCCTTATCTAATTATGCTTCCAGTACATCTTTGTCCCTCCTATACCTTCTTCTCTGCCGAGAATCTTTCTATCTTCCTTGCTAAGGAGCTAAAATTTCTTGTGTGGATGTTACATCATGTTAAATTATAAATTACTGTACTTTGATATTGCTGCCCGTCAGAAGTATTTACCATAGTTTCTAACGATTTAGCACTATGAGCATGTTGTGCTTGCCAATGCTTGCTGAAATTAAGTAACTTAAGTTGATTGCTGAGAGGAAAAAAATCCTTAATTATGTTAGAGGCCCCCCTTGTGAATCAGTAGTCTGAAAATGATCTAGCTATTTTTGGCTTAACAATTCCTGGTTTCGCTTAGTCGTTTGCTGTGTTGACAGGTATGGGGAGCATGTTGAGAGGATGAGTGCTGAGGAGTTGGAGGAAGGAAAGAAGTGGCTCAGAGATTCTTTCTCTCTAATAAGGTACTCCTGATTAACATCATGCAAACGAGCTTCTAATCTATTCTCATTGAATCATGACAGGGGGCAAATTAAAGTAGAAAGTTCACATGAGTTGTTGTTCAAGCAGATTCACTAAATATGCAGACTATTGCATATACTCATCCATATAATGACCTAAAGAAATTAGGTGCAGAAAAATTTACTTCTATTTGCTACTTGGGATCCATTGTTAATCTTGGTCAGCGAATGAATTTTGCATCTGATTTGTAGCTTGAGTTCATAAGCTAAGAAGAGATTATGAATTTGAGCTCAAAACATATATTTGAAGTAACGCAGTTGATCACACACACACATTGATATAATGCAAGGGAAATTGAATGTTCTTTGTGTGTGTAGACAGTCATATCAATTGAAAAGTACTTGCTCCCTCCGTCCCACAAAAGTTTGCATGCCTCTTCTGGTACGAAGATTAAGAAAAGTGATAACTTTTAGGGGTATTATGGTGTTTTTTTATAATAAATAAATGATAAAAGTATGTTAGGTGTATTAGGTAAAGGTGGTTTTTTTGTAAATAAAGTGTATGGGGAAGAGTGATTGTATTTCACTTTTTGCTTTTTTAGGAATGTGCAAACTTTTGTGGGACAACCCAAAATAGAAAGTGTGCCATCTGAAATGGGACGGAGGGAGTATTATTTCTTGTTATTTGCCATGAAGCTTTAATTGTAGCATATGATGTTTTTTAAGAGACCCTAGGCCTAGGATATTACTATGTGAGTTGTGATGTAATCAAGGTTCTACTTTGTTAACCATGGTTTTACGGGTTATTAAACAGGTGTGAGGATGATTGCCTTCCAAGCAAAAATTGGGTTCTTGATCTTGCAAGAATCGCAGTTCTGCGACATGGGGTTAATGGACTCGTCATTGATCCATATAATGAGCTTGATCATCAACGTCATGCCAGTCAGTGAGTAGTCTTCTTTGCAATCTAAAGAAGTTTGTACTTGCATTATCTTAAAAACACAATGCCGTTTCTCATTTCTGTTGTAAACTTTGTCTGATCAAAGCTAATTTCATTCTCCACATCCTTATTTTCAATGCTGGAATGGAAATACCCATTTTGATTAGGTTCGAGATCATGTTCATAAACCTCTGCATATTTTTTTTTCTTCTCCGTTTACTTGTTAATTTATTAACATCTTCAGCTGACCACAATCCTTAGATAGCAATATAGCCCTGTGCTGTGAAATAAAGTTAATCTTGATGCTAATACTCTTAGGTGATCAGTGATGTATTCTATTGTGGTGGTTTAATGCATTACATTACTTGATAACAGGACTGAAACAGAATATGTGAGTCAGATGCTGACCAAAATCAAAAGATTTGCTCAACATCATTCATGTCATGTTTGGTTTGTTGCTCATCCAAGACAGGTTGGCAATCGCAGTACTTTACGTTTCATGTCCATCTTTCTTGTAATAACCTCTACTATTCGCTTACAGTGGCAGTTGCATAACTGGGTCGGAGGTCCTCCAAATTTGTATGATATCAGTGGGAGTGCGCATTTCATGAACAAATGTGATAATGGAATTGTTGTCCACCGAAACAGGGACCCAGAGGCTGGTCCTTTGGATTTAGTTCAGGTTTGCATAGTGGCTATATCATGACAAGTTAAATACTACTGATCATTAATGAAGGTGTTCTCATCCATTCATTTGCTTGACCAGGTTTGTGTGAGGAAAGTTCGTAACAAAGTCGCAGGAACAATTGGTGAGGCATTTCTGGCATATGACAGGTATGATTCTGTCTGCATCTCTTATTATCTAGCTCCAATGAATCATGGCGCCAGCTATTCACTCCCAACACTTTACCAAGTAAACCCACATTGATATGTTCACAAAAACACCATCCTAAAAGATTAAAATAACCCCATCCCAAAAAACATCAAAACACTCACCCACATGATATATACACTTTACCAAAAGACTAGAATGTTATATACACCCATCCTATTACGAAATCAAAATACCCATCCCCAACCATCCAATTGAACTTGTACTTTAGTAACGAAATACTAATGACTTGATAATATTTTTTTACCAACAGAATAATAGTTGTTGTCAAATTACCAACGGATTTTGTTGTTATTATGTTGGTAAATCAATTTAGTAATGACATATAGGCTCTTGCCAATGGAATATTCCATTAGTGATTTTTTAAGGCTCTTCCCAATGGAATATTAATTAGTGATTTTTTTAAAAAAAAAATTGTATGAGTGTGTTAGACGGGGGTGATAGTTTTGAAAATATAATGCATTGAGATGTTATTTGTTTTTAACATTTTACTGCATTTGATAAGTGGTTATAATGAGATAAACAAACGAGGATAATGTGAATGTTTCACTGAATCACATCACTCGGGTAATTAACTAATCTATAATAAGCACATCTTACACAGGTTAAATTAAAAATACTACGGATGAAACACATAAAACTTGGTTCATCTTCTCCCTACATTTCATTAGTCTCCTGATATGATACTCATCTTACCAGAATTACTGGTGAGTACATGGACATTGATCAGTCGCCCCGGAATAGCAAACGCTCAAGAAGCTAATCCTCGTACTCGGGCGATTCATTGCGGCAAGATGTTGGATTCAATGTAAAATTCTTGATGGCATGATGTAAGGTAGATTAATGCGTAATTATTTGGTAAATTGTTATTTGGGTACGAGGTTGATTTGATTGTTTTCAGGTCCAAGTCTCTTCAGGCAATTTTGCGCTTATATAGCTATGCCTGAGTTTACATCACTATTGTTGTGTTGTTAATAGTAGGTTAGTCTCATGTACAAATAGTGTATGCGTACTATCAAATCAATTTAAAATCATATTGGCGGAAATGTTCGAATTAGAATTTAAAATTCTTATGAAAGCTTAAGCAACACTTGATGAAGATCACTCAAAAACTTGCACACACTCAATTGTTTGATCACTCACGTTTCACACACGAATCGATTGATGAACGAAGAATGAAATGAAAGAGATCAACATAAAGATGTATAGTGGTTCGGCATAAGCCTACATTCACTTTCCTAAGAGAAGAATTCACTAAACAATGAAGATGATGGTTACAAGATTACAAGCACACCTGAAAACCCTAATTCTTAAGCTTGTTTCTTCTAAACTGATGTGTGCAGATTGTGTGATGAAGATGATGAACTGACTTCCAGCTCCTCTATTTATATGAATGTGAAATCAACACCTTGATTCCCTTTTATCCAATCAAACGCATGCTTAACATAATCAGTTATAACTGATCTTTAACTGTTGGAAGCTTCTCAATGCTGTTTAACTCATTCAGCTGTCATGCTAACTGTCACACTGATCAGTTTATGCTCCGATGATCTAACGGCCAATGTACATGATCATCAACTTACTTGATCTACCAATGAACAGCCTCCACGTGTAGCACGTTCCTAACTCCCATTCAACACACACACACACATGCTCATGCAGCATGCATGCAGCACAAGTACACATGCATGGTCTATACTCTTCACAAATCTCCACCTTAGACCTTGCATCATCATGTTAGCTTCAACTTCTCCACCTTACTGCTTTTATAAGGAGCAGCAACCTTTCCTTCCTTACTTAGTTCAACTGAATCAAGTGCTTACACAGCTCATACTTCTGAGCTGGTAAGGCTTATGTAAACATGTCTGCAGGATTGTCATCTGTCTTGATCTTTTTGACACTTACTACCCCCTTGTCTATCATGTCTCTTATGAAATATAACCTTACATCAATGTGTTTGGTCCTTTCATGGTATCCTTGATGCTTGGAGAGATGCACTGCACTCTGATTATCACAATGCACTTCAACTGACTCTTGTTCAATCCCAAACTCACTAAGAATACCTGTCAGCCATACTCCCTCTTTGATTGCTTTTGTAAGTGCAACAAACTCTGCCTCTGTAGTTGATAAGACCACTATATGTTAATGAGTTGCTTTCCAACTTACTGCAGTACCAAACAAGTTGAATACATAAATAGTAAGAGACTTCCTAGTGTCAAGATTTGCTGCATAATCAACATCAACATATCCAACTACTGCCTTATGCCATGTTGCCTTTTTCTGAAACTTCAAACATGCTGTGATGGTTCCTTTAAAATACCTGAGAGCCCACTTCACTGAACTCCAATGTAGTAAACCTGGATTACTCATAAACCTTCTAATCATACTCATCACATAAGCTAAATCTGGCCTGCAACATACCATTGTATACATCAAACTGCCAACAGCACTAGCATAGGGAATATTGCTCATTTCAACCTTCTCTTGATCTGTCTGAGGAGCTTGGAGTAATGACAGACTCACTCCTTGCTTTGCTGGTGTAGTTACAGTTTTGTTGAGATTCATATTGTATCTCTTTAATACTTTGTCTAAGTAAGATTCTTGGAATAACTTCAGCTCACTAACTGATCTATTTCTCTCAATCTGCATACCAAGAATCACCTTTGTTTCCCCTAGATCCTTCATATCAAATTCTTGCTTAAGTATCTTTTTTAATTTATCTATACCAGCTTGATCCTTACAAGCTATAAGGATATCATCTACATACAAAAGTAAGTATGTATAACACCCTTCTTTGTACCTAACATAAACACAACTGTCATGTAGGCTCCTGCTGAATCCATTTGATGTAATGTAATCATCAAACTTCAAATACCACTGTCTTGGACTTTGTTTCAGACCATACAAAGATTTCAGCAGTAAACAGGCCTTATTCTCAGCTCCTTCAATACTTACATCATCAAGAATCTTCATGTAGATATCCTCTTCAAGATTTCCATGCAAAAATGTTGTATTGACATTCATCTGATGTAACTCAAGATCAAACCGAGTTACTAATGACAGTAAAATTCTGATAGAACAATGCTTGACAACTGGTGAGAATATTTCATTATAATCAACACCTTCTTTCTGTGAGAAACCTCTTGCTACAAGCCTTGCCTTGTACCTAACACCTCATTCTTTGCTTGTAACAGGTTTCTTCTTGTAGATCCATTTACAGCTTACTAACTTCTTGTTCTTTGGTCTGTCAACAATCTGCCAAGTCTTATTTTTATGTAGTGATAGCAGTTCTTCTTCCATAGGAACTATCCACTTGTTATTGTCATTTCCTGATATAGTTTTATCATATGTTCTTAGCTCATAGTTTTCTATATCAGATGCAACATACAGTGCATATGATACTATATCAGCTTCCATGTATCTTACTGGAGCTATAATCTGTCTCCTTAACCTATCCCTTACAAGTTGATAGGAACTTAGATCATACCTTGAGCTGGATGAGCTAGGAGAGTTATCTTCCTTATTCTGATCGGCACTGTTATCTTCTTCATTACACTGCTGAGCTTTCTTTCTTGCTTGCTCCACCTGAGGCTCATCAAAGTCTGTAGTAATTGATATTACAGAATTTCTTTCAACCAATGACATCAATCTTTCACTGAATGTGACATCTCTGCTGACAATAAACTTGTTAGCTTCATAACACCACAATCTGTATCCTTTGACTTCTTTGGGATATCCAACCATCACACATCTTACTGCTCTAGGTTCCAACTTATCTTGCTTCACATGAGAGTAAGCCTGACATCCTATTACTCTCAGATGACTGTAACTAGGTACCTTTCCAGACCACACTTCTTCAGGTGGTTTGAATTTCAAGGCTACTGATGGACATAGGTTGATCAGATAGGCTGGAGTAGTCACAAGTTCACCCCAAAACCCTTTGGTAAATCCTCCACTACTCAGCATACATCTTACTTTTTCTAACAATGTCTGATTCATTCTTTCTGCAACACCATTTTGTTATGGAGTTCCAGGTGTAGTCTTGTGCCTCTTAATTCCCTTTTCTCTGTAAAAGGCATTGAACTCTTCTGAAACAAACTCAAGCCCATTATCTGATCTTAAGCATTTCAACTTCTTTCTTGTTTGATTCTCCACCTCAGCAAGTCATTCCTTAAATGCAGTGAATGCTTGATCATTTGTTTTATGGATCTTAACCCATAGATTCCTAGAGTAGTCATCTATGAAGGATATAAAATATCTTCCACCTCCAATAGTTGGATTTCTTGAAGGTCCCCATAGATCTGTATGAACATACTGAAGCTTCTCTGATGAAGTATGTTCTCCTGAACCAAACTTCAACCTCTTTGCCTTGCTTAGAATACAATCTTCACATTGATCCATCTTACAGGTTGAACTTATATCTAGTAGTTTCTGTCTTGCTAGCTCTTGTAACCCTCTCTCACTTACATGAGCTAATCTTCCATGCCACAACTGAACATCTTCTTGATCTTGAGAAGTGTTCAACTGTCCAGAGACAACTGATCCTTCAAGAAAGTAAAGATCAGAGCTCTTAACTCCTTTCATTACAACTGATTTGTCCTTTATGATGGTGAGTACACCTTTCTTCACATAGTACTCACATCCCAAGGAGTCTAACATTCCTAATGATATCAGATTCCTTCTCAATCATGGTACATACCTCACATTTGTGAGCAACTTAATGGATCCATCAAACATTCTGAATTTGACAGAACCAATACCCTCAATCTTGATGGCTTGATCATTTCCTAACAAGACTGATCCCTCATGATATGGTTTTAAATCAGTAAACCAATCCTTGACTGATGTCATATGAAAAGTGCAACCTGAATCTAACACCCACTGATCTGACATTTGACCAGAAACAACAACCAAAGCTTCAATATAATCTTGATCCTTGTTACCTCTATTTTCAGTCACCTGATTGGCATGGATTCTTTGATTTCCTCCCTTTTCAGCAATCTTCCTGGCCACCATTGCTTTCCACTTATGACATTGCTTCTTGAAATGACCAGGCTTGTTGCAGTGGAAGCAGTTATTGTTTTCTTCATCTGCTGATGTACCTTGATTACTTCTTTCATATTTCTTCTTATCAGCACCAGATTTCTTATCATTCTTGTTCCACTTATTTTGTTTGTTTGCAACAAGACCTTCTCCTGCAACTGCATTATCTGATGTCTTGTGGAGCACCTTTGCTTTGATTGCTAGAATCACTTGCTCCAGGGAGATTGATTCAACATTTCCATACAACAATGTGTCTCTCAACCCTTCAAAAAAATTAGGAAGAGCTGACATCAATATGACAGTCTTATCTTCACTTGACAGTGCTACATCAATGTTCTCTAAGTCATCTATGATCTTATTGAAATCATCTAGTTGGCTTAGAATGTACTTATCTTCTGATACTTTGAAGGAGTAGAGTTTCTGCTTGGTGTACAGCCGGTTTGCCAATGTCTTCACCATGTAAAGATCAACAAGCTTCTTCCACATATCCCTTGCAGATGCTTCCTTTGAGACTTCCCTTAAAGCTTATCACCTAAGCACAGAATGATAACACTTCTTGCCTTGGATTGTTGATCTTGATCTGCAGCTAATGCACCAGCATCCACAGCAGCTGCTTGATCTGGAAGTGGTTTAACTGCATCAGCAAGGCCTTGTTGGATCAGTACAGCCTCCATCTTCATTCTCCACAAACTGAAATCAACTTTCTCTGTAAACTTCTCCACTTCAAACTTGGTTGTAACCATGATTCTTCCCTTCTGATCTGGTATTGTGGCAGTTTCTTTTCCTTCCCACAGACGGCGCCACTTCTTATGAAAGCTTAAGCAACACTTGATGAAGATCACTCAAAAACTTGCACACACTCAATTGTTTGATCACTCACGTTTCACACACGAATCGATTGATGAACGAAGAATAAAATGAAAGAGATCAACACAAAGATGTATAGTGGTTCGACATAAGCCTACATCCACTTTCCTAAGAGAAGAATTCACTAAACAATGAAGATGATGGTTACAAGATTACAAGCACACCTGAAAACCCTAATTCTTAAGCTTGTTTCTTCTAAACTGATGTGTGCAGATTGTGTGATGAAGATGATGAACTGACTTCCAGCTCCTCTATTTATATGAATGTGAAATCAACACCTTGATTCCCTTTTATCCAATCAAACGCATGCTTAACAAAATCAGTTATAACTGATCTTTAACCATTGGAAGCTTCTCAATGCTGCTGAACTCATTCAGCTGTCATGCTAACTGCCACACTGATCAGTTTATGCTCCAATGATCTAACGGTCAATGTACATGATCCTCAATTTACTTGATCTACCAATGAACAGCCTCCACGTGTAGCACGTTCCTAACTCTCATTCAACACACACACACACATGCTCATGTAGCATGCATGCAGCACAAGTACACATGCATGGTCTATACTCTTCACAAAAATCATATTGGAGAATATAAACATGAAAATATAATAATAATGTCGAACTTATTGAACACGGACATTTGATGCTTTAATTTTTAGGTAAAAGCTTGTGTAACATTGTCTTACTTCCCTGCGCTTGGACTCCGATCGTCCTGATTGTTTGGGCTCCTCGGACTACCCCAGGATTCCACCAACACCTCCAGAAAAGGCTTTCTTATTCGCCAAGGTTATTGCTGGAAATTAGGTAGGACAACGGGCATAAGCAGGTGGCCGACTTAAATGCTGTTAACCCGGGAACGGGAATTCTCTTTCCTAGGGGACAAGGAACGGGAAGATTTAGGAAATGCTTGATTGGGATTAATGAGAATATATTTTTTATTGTTGCTTGTTTGATTTAATAAGAATATAATTTTTTTAATTATTGCTATTGATTCAATAATTATTCTTTACTCTTTAATCACTTTTCAATTATTGTGATTGATCTCTTGTTAATGATAGTTATTGTCAATTCAATTTCGTACTAATGGATCCTTTGATTTCTAGTAATAAACGATGATGACATTCTAGTAATAAAAGTTACCGATAACTTGAAAAGAAAATGTAAAATCAAGTTTAAACTTCTTAGTTGGCCATTTTCTTTCCTCTCAATTATAAAATGGTTTTTCCAATATTTGATGTGATCTTGTTGTGAAAATATATTATTCATCCTGCTAAATTAAGAAATTACACCAGAATATCGAGCATCAAGAAATGAAATTGAAATCCTGCTATCATGAATCAGGTAAAAAAATGTGATGTACACGAAAAAGAATAATATATTTTGAAAGAAAACAAATCAATCGAATAAAAAGAATCATTAAAATCCAACCGTCTCTGCAATAATAATAAAATCCATGAATTAGAAGCCAGCCTTCTTGATCTTGCATCTGTAAAACAGCTTCTTTTTCTTGCCAGAGCAATTCTGAACAGTGATCACAATTTTGCCAGCGTCATGATTCTTGAATGTCTTACGAACTGCTTCTTCATCACACCCCATCTTCTTTCCTTTCTGAATAATCATAGTATATGAATTCTCATCTGTCGGAACAAATTCCTCTGTGTAGTTCACCTCCCACCCTAAAACTACAACGTCCCAGATGAATGTAGTTCCACACTGTAATGAAACATCAGATGTTGTTCGATTCAAACTCTGAATCCGATGATAATCGAGCAGAATGGATTCAAGAATTCACATACCTCAGGTGTTGGGATTTCAATGGTTTCAGTTGACCCTGGTTTGATCAATACCTCCGTAGCCACACCATCAGTGGTCGAAAACTCGAAGTCATTCTCTCTCTTGAATCCACCGTATTTAATTGGGATTTCTTGGATAGGAATGTACCTTTTGGACAATCAAGATTATCAGACCAATGATGTATAGAAATAAATCCAACCAGTGAGAGTGAATTGGATTTTACAAGAATACTCACTTGAGCAATGTATCAGTAACCTTGGGTGCACGAGAGAAGACTAACTTGCTTCTGCTTCTTTGAGTCAAGAATGGGGATAACAGGGAGTGAAATGCATAATACCAGAATGGAACATTGATGAATATCTGCAACCATAAAACCCATCAAAAATTAGTAATCAAATCCAACTTTAAATCTATGATAACAAATTTGGAAAAAAAAAAAAGAGAAGAAAAAGCTTACGTTTTTTGCGACGAATTCAGGGTAATTATCCTGCAGAAGAGCAACAGCTTTTTTGAGGGCAACTCGAACTTCCTTCTTGGATGGACCAGGAGAGTTCTTGAGATCATTGATTTGAACCAATGAATTGACGCCACCTGGCGTGAAATCAAGCTTCTGGATTCCTCTCTCCATGAGTTGAACCCTCCACCTCAAGAACTGCTCTGTAGCCAGTGTCTTCTCGTAGATCTCCTCGTTGTCGAGGGCTCCGAAGATGTTGTAGCAGATGGGATGGCCTTCGCGATCCACGCCGCACATGTAGGCTAGATCCGACCCGAATTCTTCCTCCAAGATTGTGTCCATTTTGAACTCTTTCCGCCACTGGAGGGTCTTCTTCAGCATCTCAAAAGCATCGTTAACTTTGAACTCTCTGGCTCGCAGGAATTTGAGAAGTACAACGTTGGTGCTCTCGTTTCCTTTGCTGGGAAGAAGAGGAACTCCCCAGATTGAGACATCTCTGTCAACAGCCTCTTCATTACATTCTTCCTTCTTCTCTTCTTCCCACGTTTCTTCTTTCTTCTCTTCTTCAAATGTTTCTGCTTTCTTCTCTTCTTCTTTCTTGGGCGTGAAAAGGGTGTTTCCAAGAATGGCTTCTTCGAGCTTGGTTTTGAGCTCGTTCAACGCCTTCTTCTCGTGGTCTTTCAGATCAGACAGAAAGTTGCTCTCTTCTCTGTAAGAAGAGCTTTTCACCACCAACTTAGGATTCACTTCTTCTCCCTCCGCCGCCACCTTCACCGGCGTCACCTCCTCCACCGCCACACACTCAGCTTTAACCTCAATAGTCATGGCTTCCTTCAAGCTTTCAGATTAATGCCTGAACTGCAAAACATACACACAGAGAGATCAATAAGAGAGAAACTTATTGTCCCCAATTTCACGAAATCAAAAGAAAGAAACTTACTTTGTGGTGAGAGAGAGGGTTTGTTGAGGGTTTTAGAGAGAGAGAGTGAGGAGAGAGGGAAGAGTGCAACGGCTATATAGAGAGGAGGGGGAAAGGGGGGAGCCCACAACGGTCATTTCCTTGTTGTCATCCCACGTTAGAGCCGTTAAAGGATTCTTTATGGGGTTATAATTTGTGCTACTCTGGATTACAGCTAATTTTTCTTTCTCAATTTATTGTCCCCACTCCCTCTCTTTAATCATTCATTTCTCCCCCTTAATCACGTTTAATCATAATTACTATATCATCTAATCCCTTTAATTTCCTCTTTATTTCTTCACTTTAAATTACGTTTTCTACTAAGTTCAAATTTACTTAAAATTTCTCTACGGATTTATGAAAGATAGAGTCATAGAGCTCTTACATGAGTTATCTGGCATTTAAAAGAAACACACATTTATTGTGAAAAAAAATAATACTCCCCGCATGTATTGTGTGACATAAAATAAAATAAAAAAATAATTTTTTGGTGTAATGATATAATAAAGAAAATAGGTATTTGGGTAATTGAATTGAATAAAGTATATTATATAGTTGACTAGAACTAGAGTGTAAAAAATATGTAACATTTTTGTAATATTATAATATTGTAAGATTATCATATTTTGTATTGTTTCTATTTTTAAGATGTGTAAATATTTTTGGAATTGACCAAAATAAAAATGTGCAATTATTCTTGGGATGGAGAGAATATTTCATTTAACATAAACACTTATGTAAACCAGGTTCACTGTGTAAAATTGGTTCCATTTCCAATCCTATATAGTATATATCATATGTATTGCTAGAGTATTTAAATTAAAGGACCACCACAAAATTTACAAAAATTTATAATGTAAACTCGGTTTACAAGAGATTAAATTTTTCGTTAAAACGTGGTATGAATTTTGTATTTTGGTATTGAACTCGCATTCCGTAACAAAATACCAAAAAAATTACTTAAAATGATATATTATGTCAATATTTTAATTAAAAAAATGAGGGCAAAATAATAAAGTAGCATCCAAAACTAGGGATAGAGGGATAAAAAAATTTTTTGCCCCATAAGTCTGGCTATGTACAATTTTTGCCCCAAAAAAGATAATATTTGGGCATTTGTCCCACTATCTTCATAATTGCGCCAATGTTGCCCCATTTTCGCCAGAATCGATCACGTGCATGTCACGTGACATCGGATTTGATATTTTCCGCCGGAAATTTTTTTTTTTGCCCCGTGAGTTTGGTCATGTACATTTTTTGCCCCAAAAAAGATAAGATTTGAGCATTTGTCCCAATATCTTTAAAGTTGCGTTAATGTTGCCCCATTTTTCCCGAAATTTGTCATTTTCACTAGAATCTATCACATGCGTGTCATATGATTATCGGATTTGACATTTCCTGGCGAATTTACTGACCTGACGACACAGTGACATCCACATCAATAACAACAATAATAATATTTTATTAAAAATTTAATTAAAAAAATACCCTCCATCAATGCACTCAATTCTCACGTGCCCTCCACGTACTTCTACCATCTTCGCAAACTTTTTGTCAATTAGAGGATCTCTCGTGTACCCTCTCACCACCATGGGTGGAACCATTAGATCTTCCGATCGCACGACCCTACTCACGTCACCAAGCTCCCCATCATTATCTACTTCCACGGCGGAATATTCATATTCTTGAGCGCCACCGCTCCATATTCTTCCACGAGTCATGCAACCGTATGGTTGCTCACGTTCCTTCCCTCATCGCTTCCGTCGAGTAATACCTAGCATTGGAGAGTGTTTTCTGGAGGCGAACGACGACCTCATGGACAAAGTGCAGTGGGCTAAAACCTAAGTACTCACAGGTCGTGACGCCGACCCTTCGATCGAAGAATTCGTTAAATTCTCTAGGGTTTTCCTAATGGAAAGCAGCGTCGCCGGCAACATGGTCTACCACGTGGGGATGCATGTACTTGATATTGATCTCCAGATCACAATTAGAATCGCGAGACTGATAATGAATCATCTGTTCTTCAATGGGGTGCGAAGGACTGAATTGGAGCTAAAAGAATGTCAACGACCCCATCCTCCTCTGCATGACTCCAATATCATGTGGTTGTTCGCACTGTCGGATGGTACAGATCGAGGCCATGTATACTGTGATCTGTTCGTTGGTGGTAGGCCCTTGGAGGAGAAGATACGACAGTTGTCGCCCATGGTGGTGAGAGGATACACAGGGAATCCCTGATTGACAAGAAGAGTGAGTTTGCGTAGATGGTGGAAGCACATGAAGAGTGCGTTTGACAAGAAGAGTGAGTTTCCAAATATATTTATGTTTTATTATTTAAATTAATATTTTAATAAAAATAAACCATTATTACCCTATCAAAATGTGTAATTCTTTTATTTTTATACAATTCTAATGCCCTAAATCCATCTTCATAGTAAGGCACGATCCAGATACATGGATAATCCACTAACTAACATATACTTAAATTATTTGGAAAAATAAAATAAAATAAATAATTCTATCATGTATGATTAAGACCTCATTTTTATTTCAGAAGATTCAAATCTTAATTTTCTTAAATAAAACATATGATACAATTATACAAGTGTATTACTCCCTCCGTCTAATCTATCAATTTTACCATTTTGAGCCGTGCATTCTTAATTTATTCATTTCCCTTTTTGGACTAGAGTCCACACCCTCCACTAATACAATTACATACTACACATAAAATAATAATACATTTCTCTTTTTGGACTAGGGACCCACACCCTCCACTAATACAATTACCTACTACACATAAAATAATAATAATACTTCTTAATTTACAAATAAAAAATAAATAGATACATTGAAGGACGAGGGAGTATGAAACATTAAACATAAAATTTATCACACATTGAATCAATCAAAGTCCAATAAAAAAAAAGAAAGTACATCATTGAAAATATAGGACTTTCTTTCTCTAATTTAATTTAATCTGTTAAATACTTATAAAATGAGAATTAAAATGGAAGGGTATGTAATCAATTTCGCATTCCAAGAATAATTGATAGCTCACATGTATTTATAAGAAAAGTGAACTGTTCCTAATCCTATTGTTGTCAAACGAATATTATCTGTCAGAAGAATTAGTCAATGAGAATAAATGTAACGTTCAATGAAAATAAACTTGTTAGTACATATTTTAAAGTTTTATGAAATGTCGTGGGTTTGACCAGATAGGCCATTATTAAACTGCTTCCTATTAAACAAATTGTTTGCTTAGTACTCCCTCTGTCGAGCAATAAAGGTGCATATCACTTTTTTTCAGATGTATTAAATAATATTATTATTTAATGTGTAGTGTGTAATTGTATTAGTGGGGTGTGTGCTCCATATTTTAATTGTATTAGTGGGTGAGTATGAGACTCATGTATATAAAAAAGGAAAAATGACCCTTTGGGTATGGGTATCAATTTTGGCCCGGCCGTCGGGTACTCGCCCCGGCCCGCGCATTTTGGGGCGGCCAATCCCGGCCCGTAGGAGAAACGGGGTGGACCGGC
Organism: Pogostemon cablin; assembly: GCA_023678885.1. NCBI lineage: Eukaryota > Viridiplantae > Streptophyta > Magnoliopsida > Lamiales > Lamiaceae > Pogostemon > Pogostemon cablin. The sequence goes on from CM042960.1 coordinate 11,421,327, forward strand.
CCGGACCTGTGAATATACGGGGCGGGTCCGGATTTTCCGCCCCGCCCCGCCCCGCCCCACCCCACCCCACCCACCCCACCACACCCCGGCCCATATATATAATATAAATTATTTTATATTTTATACAAATAATTATATTTTATATATATATATATATATATATATATAATTAGTTGTGTGTATTATTTTTTACAATTATTTTATATTATATATATAAATTAGTTATAATATATGTTATATATATATAATTATATTTTATATTCTTATAGTTTATTTATTTATTTAAATATATGTATATTTTTTGTATGTGAGTAAATGTCAAATTAAAATTTAGTGTGTGGTTGATGAGTATTTAAAAAAAACAAATGGGGCTGGGCGGGGCGGACCCTCCCCCTACGGGTCCGTGTCACACAATATAGGACCCGTACGGGTTCGGGGCGGGTCCGGGGCAGGCCTATTGAAAACGGGTCGGGTCGGATCAGGGTAGTACACTACTCGCCCCAGACCCGGCCTGTTGACACCCCTACCTTTGGGTGTAACGACCAAAATGGAAAAAAGAGATCATTGGTGCTGGACGGAGGGAATATAAATAAATACTCCCTCCGTCTGGGTTTAAGGGTACCATTTGCTTTTGGGCACGGAGATTAACGAGTATTGTTATTTAATGTGTAGTGGGTAGTTGTATTAATGGAGGTGTGAGTCCCATTTTTTAGTTGTATTAGTGGGTGTGTGTGGATAAAAAAGGAAATGAGACCCTTGGGGGCGGACGCCCAAAATGGAAAAATGATACCCTTGAAAGCGGACGAAGAGAGTACTGAATTATACTACCCCGTACCATAACAGCTTTAACATTTTCCTCATTTGTTTGTCTCATAATAACTTTCACACCCCAAAAAAGGAAACTCAACTTTATCCTACAACCTTAAAAGTTATTTTAATTTCAAATTTGTCACTCATTTTTCACACTCATAACATTACTTTATACTTTATTTATTACCTAAAATAATACAATACCCTTAAAAGTCAATAAAGTTGATAAAAAAATAACTTTTCTTAAATAACGTGGAACAGTAAACATGAAAGCTATAACGAAACGGAGGGAGTATACTTCCTCCATCTCAGGTAATGAGGGTCATTGATTTTATGTTTAACATAAGGTCAATGACCCTCGTTACCTGGGACGGAGGGTGTATACATCATTAAGTTCACCTATTCTTTTTCATTTCCATCTCACAATAAGAGGTTCACCCTTAAAAAAAAATTATATTCAAAAAATTTAAAATTACATTTAAATTTTTTTTCACTTCTTAATACAAACTAAATATTTTAGACAAATTCTTGTGTCACCTTGGTAATATATGACCAAGAATGACAACCACCGTTAAATATAAGCAAAAATAAATGGGCCATTGGATGAAGTAAATTTGGTAAAGATAATAACCATGTAATTACCTACATGGAGGTTAGAGCATTTTCAAAAGGCTCTTTAAACTCAAAGTTTTAATTAATTTAAAGAGTAAACCAAAAAAACTCAATCCAAAAGTTTAATTAATTTACAACTTCCAATATCAATTTATTAATTGATTTACAACTTCCAATACTAATTTTATAGGAATCTATGATATGTGCAATTCATAAATTATAACATAATTATATGATTAGATGAATAAAATATATAAATAAATAAATATGAGAAATTGAACAAATAAAGAGTTAAATTTAAAGAGTGTATTGGAGAGTCTTACCAAAATAAAAGTTAAAATCGATAGGTGCTCTTTATTTTACAGAAAAATATACATATCCTTTTGGAGTTGCTCTCACCACGTTAATTATTATTTTCTAATTAATTAATTATTTTAATATTTGATTAAATTTTTAATAAAAAATAATTTTAACGCAATAAAAATTAATTTTAACGCGAGTAAATTTGCATTAAACTGTCTAAGAATAAATTTCATGACAGATAAAAATATAAATAATATATATTCATTTGATTAAACTATTATCACACAATTTATAAAATAGTTAAAAATGATTCTTTGAATATAATTGATTCTTTTAATAAAAAAAATTGTATCTAACAAAAAGTATTCTCTATTTTATTAAAATGAATTTTAATTATATTAAATCATATAAATATAAATTTATATAAAATAATATGCATGAATAAGAATTTTTTATTTTTTATTCTTAGAATAAATTATAAGCATTTTATACAATTTAAAAGACTTATTGAATACTGAAATATTAAGAAGTTTGTATGAAATAATTTTGGCAAAAACTTATGTGCGCCCACACACTTCGTGTGCCTTTAAAATTTTGTGTTAAATTGTATACTCTATAGTATAAAGATGCGTACTCTTTATTTTTTGAAGAAAAATAAAATATATTAATGAAAAATGTATACCTTTTAGAACAAAATGATGTAACCTTATTAATTAAAGTATATACCATTTAGAACAAAATAATGTACCCTTATCCATAATACTAAATTTTAAAGGCGCACGGCGTGTGCCCGGACGTACACAAACCTCACTCAATAATTTTTTCTTTTAAAAAATCTTAATAATATTCATAAAAGAAAATTAATATTTTGGGCTGATTATTAAAAAGCTTAATAAATACTTCCTCCGTCCTATAAAACCTTTCACACATTCCTCATTTGTTTATCCCATAAAACCTTTCATACCCCAAAAAAGGAAACATCACTTTATCTAACAACCTCAAAAGTTACTTTAATTTCAAATTTGCCATTCATTTTTCACACACATATCATTACTTTATACTTTTTATTACCTAAAAATACTACAATATCCTCCAAAGTCAATAAAATTAATCAAAAAATGCACATTTCTTAAACAACGTGGAACAATAAACATGAAAAATTTTTCGGGTCGGGGAGTATAATTCACTTTGTGAGTGGAGCCGTAAATAACGGACATGGATGACGTGGTAATTAAGAAGAAATGAAACATATCAGCAACAGGTAATAATAGGTAAAAATTTGGGGTAATAGTCACCTAAGTAATCCCCTGTAGCGAATACTTACTTAACCCATAACCCAAAATTTCACCTGTTGTTATCGTTACTTATAATTTTTATTGATTAATATCATTTCTTGTTTATTATTTTATTATGTCCACGTCACTTAAATTATTGCCTTAATCAATGCATTCTTATTTTACATTTTACTTTATAATTGATTAAAATAATAATAATAAAGTAATTTAGAAGAATATTTCTACCTTAAATTAATTTAATAATATTTGTTCAGTATAAAAATAGATTGAATATATAATGTGTGTTATGGAGAATAATAAATTTAAAAGTAGAACGTTTGTGAAATTATTATAGGCAAAAACTTGTGAGGCCCGGGCGCACGGAACACTTTTCGTGCGCCTTTAGAATTTTTTGTTAAATTGTATACCCTTTAGTATAAAGATGTGTACCTTTTATTTTCTGAAGAAAAATAAAAAAATATTAATGAAAAATGTATATACCCTTTAAAACAAAATTGTGTACTCTTATTAATTAAAGTGTGTACCCTTTAGAATAAAATAATATATCTTTATCCATAATACTAAATTCTAAAGGCACATGGTTTGCACCCGGGCGCACGCAAGGCTCACTCAATATTATATTAGATGACATTTGATTTTATGAAGTGAAAAAATAATATTAGGACAAAATAATATATATATATATATATCTTAAGTATACGGTATATTATAGCAGAAACTTTTCTTGCTGACGTGTTTGTAACAACAAATTTGTATTTATTAAATAATAAACACAAAATATATTACAAAGAAAATCCAAGATGAATTGAATTTGAGAATTTGAGTAAACAACTTCTATTTATTCTCTGATTCCTCTCTTAAGTTGATTTCTTGACTTCTTCAACTTTCGGAGCCGGATCTTCAACTTTAAAATATTTATCCGGAGGCGTCGAGCCTTTGTTCGGATCAAATATTGACTTAAAGATTTGTTGTGAAGTATGACGCTCAATTTGGTAGAACGTTGACTTCACAGAGACAGATGGATGAATTTGATATGAAGAACGCCGGATCGGAGAGGCTTAACACCTTGGTCTTTGATCGGAGGCTATTATTGACTTGAAGATGACTTGAACTTGAATTGAAGATCTTGAGTGTTCTTCAACTTGATCTTGAACTTGATCTTGACTTGAACTTCACTTGACCGGATTTTGATCGAACTTGATTTCCACTTAAATCTTCAGAGTTCTTCAGGTCTTCAAGATTTTCAGAGTGAATGGAATGAGGACTGAAAGTCCTTATTTATAGGTGGAGCAAATAACCAATTGTGAGATATTTTCTCCTTGAAAAGATATGTTGGACTTTTATCCTTTAATTAAGTCTGCTGGACTGGATACGGGTCTATTTAATTTAATTAGGTCTGCTGTACTTGATTTGGGCCTATTTAATTTAATTAGGCCTTCTGGATTTGATTTGAGCCTATTTAATTTAATTAGGCCTGCTGGATTTGATTTGGGCCTTTTGGATTTGATTTGAGCCTATTTAATTTAATTAGGTCTGCTGGATTTGATTTGTTGGACTTGTTGACTTGAATCAGACCCACTTAACTTAAATTGAGCTCATTTAACTTGGATTGAGCCCATCTGACTTGAATTGGACTCAAATAATTATATTAATGATCAATTATTTATTTATTTATTTTAGGAATTAATTTATTTAAATTCCTTAATAAATAAATATTAAATAAATATTTAATATACTTTCCTTTGCATTTTTATATTTATTAGTTAATAAAATTTAATTGCCTACAAATGCCCCTTGCTTTTTGTTAACGGAAATTTATCATTGAGGTGGACAAATTGCAACATTTTATATCTTCTTTTCCCCTTTAGTTTGGTTCTCTATCAACTTCTTGCCCCAAATCCTTCTCTAGGCCTTTTCAAATTTATTATTTTTTTCCCTTTTATTCTGGCCCATATGAATTAATGATAAGCAGTTACGCTCTTTCTCATACTTGAGAAAAAGAAATATACTGAATTACACACCAAAAACAAATCCAAAGAAATATTCGAGTAATCTTCACATACTTATCCCCAAACTTTCCAACCCCAATATAAGAAGAGGTCTTGCCCTTTAATTCTCATATCACAGCTGACTATATCATTGTTTACCAGAGCAAGTTTCATCATCTCAGCTTCTTCCCTTAATCCGTACCATTCTACAGTTTCTGATTCTCTATTTACTTTTTCTTTCTGCAGTTTTTTTTCCTTCCAAGGTTTTAGCACAATTACAACATCAACACTTGCGCGTAATAACCATCAACAGTGTAATATTCCTTCTCTTTTTTTAACTTTTCTTTCTCTGCATACAACTTTTTTACCTCATGCTTACTTGGTAGATACAGACAGACCCGCGCTGGTGAATATAGCGGTAGTTACAGACCCGCTTCGATGATGGAGGCGGTAGTTACAAACCCGCTTCGATGTTACCGAGCTGGAAAGACGATGGCTGAGGCGTTACAAACCCTCGAACGGCGATGGTGGTGACACTTCAATGGCAGCAACAGCGACGCGATGGACTGAGTAGTGTCGCGTTTCCGGCGTGATTTTCGGCGGCTCGTGAGTCAAAACTGGTGAGGATAGGTTCCGAGGGTGCGATGCTGACGGGTACTGGAGGTACATGGCGGCGGTGTGGCCGCGATTTCGTCGGCGTGCGATGATGGGACTTCGAAACTTCATCGGCTGACGGTACTCTGGCAACGGGCCGTGACTGTCCATATTTCTGGCAGTGGGTACGACTGCGCACGATGGTGCGTGTTTCCAGCAGCAGCTGCGCACGATTCTCGCCCGAGAGATCGGTGGCTGTCGGAAGCTGGTGTTTCAGCGATGGTGTCCGGCGGTCGACGTGGTGTGGCTGTGAGTCGTCGGGCGACAGCCACCCGCGACGGTGCTGCAACACGGGGAATCGGCGGCTACTGGGCTATGACGCGGCGGCAAGGGGTCAGCTGTTGATGTCGTGTTTCCGGCGACAAGCTTTGGTGTCGCCGCCTGGTGGCGTCGTGGAGACGATCAGCGGCCGATTGAGACTGTCTCGGCAATATTCTCGGAGACTAGCAGCGTGGCTGGGCTCACGTCTAAACGAAGCCTATGGCGAGAGATGGGGCAGATCCGGCGTGTGAGAGCGACGGCGGAGCTCGCGATTTCGGCAGCGGCTCGGCGTTTGGGCAGATCCGGATGGAGACAGATTGAAATGGCAGCGTGTGGCGTTGATTTTTGAGAAGAAGATCTGTTCTCTGTTAAAAGAAAAAGGAGTGGCCCTCAATTTTGACTTCCTTGGACTATTTTGACTTTCCATTTGAAACCATCTATCTTTCATGTGAATTTTCTTCCTCATGGTTCCAAAATTAAATTGGGCCCAGTAACTCTTTTTTTTTTTTAATTTTCTACTTGGGCCTCAAACCAATTTTCTCATACTTAGCTCCGCCTATTAATATGGGCTTCCAAGCTAATTAGTATTTTGGGCTCACGAAATTTAATTTCTCTTCATCATGTAATTAATTTATAAATTTTGTTAATTAATTGATCTCATTAACTTAGATCTTTTAATTAAATCCATAAATTTATAAATTATTTCCATGCCCATTTTCTTGTCTTCTAACATTCCTTCACTTGCTTTGCAGCCTATCCACTTTTCGGCATGGTTTTCTTCAGAAATATCACAGGACAGTCCAACTCAAACTACTTACTAATCCTTGATGACGAGCGTCAACCTTTGAATAAAGGAACTCGCCTTTTAGTCGAGAAATCTCTGTTAGGGAATCATGCTGTAGTTCCTACTAATCTTAAGAACGACTTCTACCTTGAATGTTGGTCTCATGAGTTTACTTTGGGGAAGAATAACATAACCTGGACTTTGAAAGGAGCTGATATTGAGCCACACCCTAGTTTAGAACCCCTATCCTCATTGGGGCGATGCATCTTGGAAGGGAAAGGTAAAGTAACTTGGGGAGAACCGATTAAACTTCTTGGAGACTTCCGCTACATCAAAGGGTACTGGGAATGGACTGAAGATGTGCTAAGCCAATGCCGATCTCCTCTTCGAAACCTCAAGCTTTAAGATGTTGTCTTCACGTGTCTCTTTACTTATGATTGTAACTGCGAAATCATCAAAGCTTTCTGCGAGGCTTGGTGTTCTTCCACCAACACTTTACTCACCAAACATGGAGAGATGTCTATCTCTTTGTGGGATATATACAACTTGATGGGATTGCCCTTAGCTGGCTATGATGAAGCTGTGCCGAGCTTAGCAGAACTGTTTTCCACAAGTAATGAACTATGCATCCCGCGCAGCTGTAAACATCTACTTGGCGCTTATCACTTGCTCTACAAGAATACTAATAGGAAAGGCATGACGATTGATCAATGGGTGGATTTTTGGTCTAAGAAGACTATAACATACCTTGTGCCTCCTATGCGTGTTGAGAAAAAGTCAACAACTCGGCCCAAAAAAACTTATAATCCAACCGGCACTGTCCCAAATCACCATTCCTGGACATCTGCTAAGATAGATCAATTCAGAAAAATGGGAATTGCGCAAGTAAACCAAGAAGAGACCTATCTAGCTGCTCATTTAGCATGCTGGCTTTGTACGTTTGCACTTCCAGGTAATGAAGTAGGCTTGATTCGACCGAGTACCTTTAAAGTGGCGAGTTTAATGGCTGCAGGAAAAAAAGTGAGCCTTGCAATTCCGGTATTGACGAGCATCTATCGTGGTTTGAATACAATTTCAAATTCATCAAATCCATCTGAAGTTAAATCAACATTTCCTGTTCATTTTGTTCATGCTTGGTTGGCTTATTACTTCAAGACTCATTTTCCGCTTGGTAGTAAATTATCTTATCCTCGCATGGTAGCTTACTCTGGTGAACAAGGTGCAAAATACTTTAATCCTGAAGAGGCTCGCAAACGAATTCAAACAGCTGATAATGCTTCGTGGACTTGCAACATTTTTTTCTAAGATGTAGCTGTCTATTATGTGGATGATGGAAATAACGATTGGACTAGTTGGACCCATCTTGTAGCTCTTCGTACCAGTTATCTTACATTGAGGCAAGGTGGCCGTTATGTGATGGAGCCATATTCTCCTCATAGATTTGCCTGTCAATTTAGTTTTCTGCAAGATGTTCCTAACATGCTTAGAACAAACCTCCGCAAGGCCTCTTTAGAAGAAGGATTTGATCACTGGTGGCATTCCATTACGTGTAACTCCAAATCTGAAGCTTACTTTCCAGGTGCAACCTCAGCTCCTAAAAACTACTCCATGTCTGAATATAAGGAGAGGTGGAAGCATGTTCATGACACTTACTTATCTGATCATATTAAAGACCTGATTACCCCAACATCAGCCCCTATAAAGGAAGAAGTGGACATAGAGGAAGAAGTGGACATCATAGGCGATCTAAACAACCAAGACATCCGAGATATTTCTCCGGTGCATGATAGGGTACGACCTGTAGTGCATAAAAGAAAGAAAAGTTAACCTGCGGGAAGCTGCAATGCCTCCAGTGAACAATATTGGAAGAGGAAGAAATCCGTCGTCCATGCTGAGAAAAAAATGACAAGGTCTCCTTTATTTTCTTTCTTCTTCTTCTTCTTTTTTTTTGTCTCTCTTCTCTTTTTTAAAGGTTCTCTTTTTACCTAAGGCCGCACAACAGGTCTCTAGCCCTAAGGCTGGTGAAGAAAAGGAATTAATTGTAGCGGTTGCTTCAGAAGACTAAGCCAATGAGGTTGCCCCCTTTTCCTCATTTTATTTTTTTTATTGCACATCCTTTTCCGCTTAAACATATATATTTTTCTTCAGATCCTGGGTCTTTCTTCGAGCTCTGAGGGCAATGATTCTACAAGAAGCGATGCATCTAACACAAGCATGGATTCTTCCTCAAAGGCATGCCCAGCAATAACAGAATTTTAATTTAAGAAAGAAGTTCGAAGTCTCAAGGATCAATTTACTCAAAAAGCCTGGACTCGTATCAAAGCTAAACTTCAACGGACCACTATTGAATTTTTATCCTCTCTGAGGGAAGGGATATTTAACCTGATAGAGGAAGTAAAGACGCTTAAGATCGACTGTTCTACTTTAGAGGAAATCTTAAATCCTCTATTTGATAAGGCCGATGCTTATACTACTGCCAAACTGAAGTCTGATAAAGCGACCTCCATGGGGGATCATGTAAAAGTCTTAGCCGACATCAAGGGTCGTCTTCAGAGCTGTAAGAGTACCCATATGATGGAGATAGAAAAACTAAAGACAACTTAGGAAGAGCTGGAGCTGATAAGCAAAGAGCCGGCCAACTCGAAGGATGAGGGGAAGACTTTATCTGAAGCAGCTAATCGCCTCCAACAAACTCTCTATCGGGCGAAGAAAGAAGTTGAACTCATAGAAGAGGATATCATTGCACTCGATAAAACGACTACCTTGAAGGAGTATTCATGTGAAAATGAGAAGGCAGCTCTGAAGTGTGAATTACGAAGCATACTCTCTGATAACTTCTTTGTTTAGTATAAAACTTCTTTTTTTTTGTCCATTCCTTTATTCACTTATTTGTTTTTTTATGCTTTTTCAAATGTCAAGTATTTGTGACTTATGAACAAAAGACATTTCCCCTTTCGTTTACTTCACTGTCTTTATACTTCATCAATGGGCTAGCATCATGAATATTTATCACCATACTGTCAACACACTTGGAATTTCTAACTTCTTCAACTGACGAGCTAACTTACACAAGATAACCCATATAATGACTGAACTTAGTGGGTTGCTAAGCAGACTATGTACCTCTTTATGGAGGATCAAGTCATAACGTAGTTCAAAGGGACGTGATATGGTTTGAATGGGAGGTGCCGTACACAGATTATACTCGTGCCGGCCAGGAGTGACCATTCTTTAACCACTTTAGACAAAGTAGGGTATTTAATATATTTAACAACTTAAAATACCTGAGTGGGGTGAATTAATAGTTTAACCACGTATAATTACCTTTGGTGGTTGTCGTACACAGTTTATACTCGTGCGGACCATGAGTTCGTCGTACATAATTTATACTCATGCGGACCAGGAGTAACATGCAGTTTAGGGTCATGCGTCATGGAGCGTTCCTTGGGTTTGACTGGATTACGCGTAGTAGCGTTTCAGGAATTTGCCATTTATGGGGACAATTCCCACTCCATCTTCAGATATCAACTTATATGCACCATTTATATACACTTCTTTCACAACATGTGGGCCATCCCACTTGGGCAGGAATTTATTTCCAACTCGGTGAGTGATGACAATATGCCTCCTCACAGCAAGGACTAAGTCTCTGACTTGGAAAGAACGTATCTTCACTTTCTTGTTAAACGTTCTGGAAAGGCTAGCTTGATAGCGCTCAAGTATCTGTTGTGCTTCCAACCTCTTCTCATCAAGTGCTTCTAACTCTTCGAGACGCAGTCGTGCATTCTCTTCTTCAGTCAAACCTTCTTGTATGGCTATTCTCAAAGATGAGATTTGCTTTTCTAGTGGCACCACAGCTTCAACCCCATATATAAGAGAATACGGAGTAGCTTGAGTAGGTGTTCTGTAAGTGGTTTGGTATGCCCATAAAGCTTCATAAATCCTTTCATGCCAGTCTCGCTTTGACTTCGAGACTACTTTTTTCAACAGATTACATAGCGTCTTGTTGAAGGCTTCTGCGAGCCCATTAACTATTGCATTGTACATATAGGATTTTCTTTGCTTGAAGTCAAACTTCTCACAAAGTTTGTCAATCAGAGAGCTGCTGAATGGCCTCCCATTATCGGTGATGATATACTGAGGCACTCCATATCTATATATGATGTTGATGCTGATGAAATCAGCCACATTTTCTTTCTTCACTTCTCTCAAGGGTACAACTTCAGCCCACTTGAAAAAGTAATCAGTGGCAGCCAAAATATAAAGATGGCCTCCAGAAGACTTCGTTAACGGCCCCACCACATCCAAGCCCCATGCATCAAATGACCATGAAAAAACTGTTGAATGTAACGGTTCGGGAGGTTGATGAATGAGATTTGCATGAAATTGGCATGACTGACATCTTTGTGCATAATCTATGCAATCCTTTACCATAGAAGGCCAGTAATATCCCATCCTCTTAATTCTGAAATGTAGCTTGGGTCCAGACTGATGGGCGCCACATATTCCAGAATGAGCTTCCTCCATAGCTTGAAGAGCTTCTTCATCACTTAAGCATCTTAAGAGAATACCATCAAACGATCTTCTATAGAGTGTATCTTTGTAATAGAAGAATATTGGTGCTCTACGTCGGACATCAACCCTTAGGTGTGGATTATTGGGAAGCTTATTATACTTTAAGTAATCCATGAACGATTGACGTCAGTCTTCTTTCTCAATATCAAAAACCTCTATGGCGCAATACTCAACTTCTTCACCATCTTCATCTTCGAAGAAGGGAGGTACCACCCAGCTTTTGCAGATCGGCACTTGAGAAAGTGCTTCGGGCATTGCTATGGTTGATGCTAGCTTTGCCAAAGCATCGGCTTGATTGTTCTTGCTCCTTGGTAAATGTTCAATCTCTACATCTCCAAACCAATTCATAAGCCTCTGAGCATAGTTATACTCTTCTTCGCAGGTTTACCCAATCAGCCACTTGATGTATTGCTGGATCGAACCCCACAGGGAGACTACGCACCCTCCTACTTCAAAGGGAAATCAGACTACGTGAGTAGTCCGATTCCATTGGATGGTCTGAGAGATATATGGAAGATCCTATCAGAAGAAGAGAACTCTCAGCTTCAGTTCAGTCCGTACGGAGGTGCACTCAACAAATTCTCAGAATCCGAAACTCCGTTCCCACATCGAAAGGGCAACATCTTCATGAATCATTACGAGATAGGATGGAGAAATTCGAATGAATCAGAAGAACACATAGCGTGGATTAGAAAGCTGTACGAATTCATGGCTCGCTACGTGACAAAATCTCCTCGGGGAGCTTATTTTAATTACAGGGATCTTGACATTGGAAGGAACAACGTTAAAGGGAACACGAGCTAAGAACAAGCCAGTGTTTGGGGGAGAAGATATTTCAGAACAATTTTAGAAGATTGGTTCGTGTGAAGGCCAAAGTGGAGCCATCCAATTTCTTTAGAAATGAACAGAGCGTTCCTCCAGTGTTGTCTAAGTAGGAAGAAAGATGAAGCCTCATATAGTGCTGCTGAATAAAATAAAATGTTACATCATGGGTTATAAAATAAAATGTTACATCATGGGTTATAATATGTTTAAGTGTATTGATTTGGTTAATTTTTATTGTTTTAATTTCTATTGCATACAGCTTACATAGCCTTCTGTTCTTTGTAATACATATATACTCCAATAATATATCTTTGTAATTTTTTTTTTAATAATACAACTTGTGAGCAATCAATAAAATATCATTAAAAAAAGTGAGAAAAAGAAAAACTGAATTTTACGTAAATTTGGTATAGTATGATACTATCCCGATTTCTTTCAAGTGGGATCACCTTATTTTTTTTATCTCCTATTTTAATACATGCCACATGTTACGATCAATATCTAAACTAACACAACATGCTTAAAGAATTTAATGGTAAATAGTAGGGCGTTGGATGTCCTGTTACACTTTGGTGTTACATCTCTTGTTACACGCGTTAGATGAGTGACACGTGTGCGGAGAGAATAATCTCAACCTTTCCGGGTTGATTGTTAGGGAATAGATTAGTTTATCCTACGTGTCAATCATCCAACGACTTGTAACAAGAGATCCGAACCGAAATAGTAGAGTATAATTTTTTATATTATGGAATACCAAGAAAACATGAAAAGTGGAATACGGAATTCAAGAAACGCCACATGCTCCGGGGTTTAATGGTAAATTGCAGGATATATTATGTAATACCAATAAAATAATAGAATAGGGAATTCAAGGCAGATTTTTTTGGTATGGCACAGGATAATGTTGGTATTTTTGGAGTTTTACTTTATGATACTATTTTTACATTTTTTTAAAAAAAATATTATTACTTTTTATGTATACTACAATTTGTTTTTAAATAATTAATTACTCCACTATCACCTTTTATAAATCCCTATATTATTTTTACTAAAATATTATCACTTAAATATTTTCATCTGTTTTACAAAAATATTTTTGTGAGACCTAGTATTTACCTTTATATATAATACAAATACTCTTGTATTTAGTGTATCTTATAAAAAATATACTTATAATTCAATTACATTTAAACATGTCAAGGTATACATCTATATGATTCATGACTTATTTTATGACTTATTGTAATTTTAAGTTTATAGAACCTTGCACATGACTTTAATTTCATCCATTAAATATCACTTTTTATTATAAAAGTTATAATTCTTTATCATCTCATATCATCTCATGAAAGCTTAATTATACAAGTTTTTGCCATTTATTTTATATTCAAGAGAAACACAAATTTCTAGAATATAATTATACGTCCAACTTATAATCATAAAAAAATTTATATGAACAACACTTGCACTCAATATATGCTCTTATATATTATTATTATCGAGGCGTTGGACTAGATTTTTTATTAATTAAAATAAAAAAATATAAAACTGTTAATTTCTACTGACCAATAAACGAGACGAGTACCGTAACGTGATCTGTTATAACGAAAATTTGACAGATTTCCGCAAGAAATGACGAAATTATTTTGTTCTTTTATTAATAAGAAGCAGTCTCCAATCTAATTAACTAGGGGCTCCTTATGTAAAATATAAAAAATAACAATCGTCCACATTTCTTTATTTACAAATCATATTAAATAAAAATTCCACCATACTACGTACGTGCAATCGTAGTCAATCATAGTTACAGGGAAAAAATTTCGTGCAAAAAAAGTAGATTTCCTCACCTAATGGTTTATCTATAAATTTTCACGTCATCAATGTTGAAATCAATTCTAGATTTGGTGAGATATGTCTTCACACTTACGTGGCGGTTTATCTCCTTAGAAAATAGTTATGGAACGTGATTTGGTAAAAAAGTGAAAATTTTTATAATGAAATATTATATTTAATTAATGAAAAGTATTAACAAATAAATAAAAAATAATACTCACTCCTTCCCAAAATTGATTGCATTGTTACTGTAGATACGAAGTTTAAGAAATGTTGACTTTTTAGGGGTATTGTGGTATTTTTAGGTAATAAATAAATTATAAAGTATGTTATGTGTGTTAGGTGAGTGTGACAAAATTGTAATTAAGATGAACTTTTAGGGGTGAGTATTGATGTGATATTTCCTTTTTTGGAAGGTGCAATCTATTTTGGGACGGATAAATGTGAAAAATGTGCAATCTATTTTGGGACGGAGGGAATATACGATAATATTTTAAATAAAAGTGATATTATTATCATTAATAAAAGTATAACTAATTTAAATTTTATAATAGTAGTAATTAATTTTCATTCTTAAATTTTAATTAATAACTAAGTTTTTAAATTATATAAAATTAAATCATTAAACCCTAGGTTGCATTTCAAAATTACACTAATTACAAAAGTATCAAATAATCACGCACGACCTCACACAAGTTTGTCCCAATTTAAAGAGTCATATTTTTTATGAAAATTTCAAGAGAATAAATTGTTGGAAGAGATGAAATAATTAATGCATTTAATTTTAAAAAAAATATTTTTATTCTCTAAATTTAAAAAGTCAAAATCATTATATAATTTTTTTGTTATTTTAAAGAGGGGATGAATGGTTATGACCATTATTCAAATCAAACTTTTTCTCATAAACTAAAAATGCAGTTTTCATGTAACGGGATCTTGACAAATTACACATTCAATTTGAAATTTAAACAGTAGGACAATAGATTTCAAAAATTGGGATTAATTCTCTTTGTCAAATACGAAAAGTGTTCCCTTCGAGAGGATATATAATTAAGAAGCACCAATTAAGAAAAAGAAAAGTAAAATGTGGGAACATGAATACTTTTCTAAGAAATTTGTATCCTTTTCAGAGGCAGCTTCCATCTCGATATTAACTACAAGAATTTCAAACTTTTGCAGCGAATTTAAAATCAAAATCCTCTCATCCAAATTTATTTTATTTAAAATAGTCCCAAAAAATTTAATTCTCTAAAATAATTTCATAATTTTTAAATTCTCATCAAAATAGTCATTTTTACTAAAAAAATTTCCAATTTTTCTAATTTCAAATCACTGAAACATGGGACTGAATCGTTGCTTTTACAAAGGTCATGACACAATTGATGAAAAATATTGTTTTTGGACGAGATCGGAGCAAAACTGAAAAATTTGAGACGAAAATGAATGTTCTAACTATTTTGGAACCTTTTCGAATAAAGTAAAAATGTATTAGACAATTTTTTTTTTTAAACTCCCTTTGCAACTATTATGCATGAGAACGAAAATAATTTTCAAGCAACTATTATTTCCAATTTGAATTAATCAAAAAACAAGAATTAAACCTGATAAAAAGATCAACATTAATATTATAGAAAAATGCATGAGAACGAAAATAATTTTCAAGGAAATGTGGGCTTCGTGGTGAATTCAATTCTTGATATTAATAACAGAATTCAAACAGGATGTTCACATTCAAACTTTTTCACGTCAAAAAAAACCTTATAAATAGAACACAAATAATGTAAGATTCTCAATAGCACAAACTGATCAAACATCATAAAACATGAAGACTCCAAGCATTTTTGCCCTTTCATTCATTCTTCTTGTAATCTTTTCGTGCTCATCTTCAGCTTCAGATGATCACGAAGACTTTCTCGAATGTCTTCGTAGCTACCCT
Source organism: Pogostemon cablin (assembly GCA_023678885.1). NCBI lineage: Eukaryota > Viridiplantae > Streptophyta > Magnoliopsida > Lamiales > Lamiaceae > Pogostemon > Pogostemon cablin. Next base: position 11,437,203 of record CM042960.1, read on the forward strand.
TCGATTTCCAACAACACTTACACCCCAAGCAACTCCTCCTACACTTCCATCCTTCGTTTTTCCATCCAGAATCTTCGATACATATCAGCTTCCACCCCAAAACCCAACGTGATCATAACCCCGAAACACGAATCCGAAATCCCCCCTGTCATCTACTGTGCTAAGGAAAATGACATGGAGATCAGAACTCGAAGTGGCGGACATGACTACGAAGGACTGTCCTACGTATCCTATGTCCCGTTCGTGATCCTTGATCTGATCAACTTCAATAACATAACAGTGGACGCCGAGGCGAAAACTGCGTGGGTTCAATCTGGCGCCACCATTGGCTCATTATATTACAGGATCGCAGAGAAAAGCCCGATTCTAGGGTTTCCTGCCGGCGTTTGCCCTACTGTTGGCGTTGGTGGACACTTCAGTGGAGGCGGCTACGGCACGCTTCTGAGAAAATACGGCCTGGCAGCCGATCAGGTCATCGATGCAAGAATAATCGACGTCAATGGCAGAATTCTGGACAGAAAGGGAATGGGAGAAGACCTCTTCTGGGCTATCAGAGGCGGTGGCGGTGCCAGCTTTGGTGTGATCACTGCATGGAAGGTTCAACTGGTGGATGTGCCAGAAAAGGTGACTGTTTTCACTGTGGAAAAGACTCTGGAACAAAATGCTACTCAGCTTGTTCATCGGTGGCAATCTGTGGCGCCTCGATTCGACAAAGATCTGTTCATCAGGATCATCGTAACTAGGGTTAACTCCAGCCAACCTAGAAGAAACATGACTATTCGTGCTGCATTCAATGCAATCTTCCTCGGAGAAATCGACAGACTGCTTCCTATGATGCAAGAAAGGTTTCCTGAGTTGGGTTTGGTGAGAGAAGACTGTATTGAGATGAGCTGGATCCAATCCATTTTATACTTTGCAGGATTTCCGATCGACTCACGAGAAGTCCTGCTCAACAGAACACAGCCTAATGTTCCCTACTTCAAAGCAAAATCAGATTATGTGCAGACTCCCATTCCTGAGTTCGGGCTTGAGGGACTCTGGAGACTGTTTTACGAACCGGAGGCCGACGAGGCGGAGATCATCTTGAGCCCGTACGGTGGAAGAATGGATGAAATTCCGGAATCCGACATTCCTTTTCCTCACAGGGCAGGTAACTTGTATAAAATCCAGCATCTGGTGTACTGGCAAGCGAACGAGGTTGCAAGTACGGACAGGTACATAAGCTGGATAAGGAGGCTGTACAGCTACATGGCTCCATATGTGTCGAGGAATCCCAGGGCTGCCTACATCAACTACAGAGATCTCGACATCGGAGTCAACGACAACCATGATGACGACGACACAAGCTACGCACAAGCCAGCATTTGGGGGTTGAAATATTTCAAGAACAACTTCGATCGTCTTGTTCGTGTGAAAACCATGGTTGATCCTGAGAATTTCTTCAGAAATGAACAAAGCATTCCATCACTTCGCAGGGACGATTAATTCATCACTTTACACTATTCTATTTGATTTGTTTTCGTTGATTTCTTTATTGGGTTGTGAATAATGTAAAATAATTATTATTTGATGTTATTCGATAGAAATAAATGATTGTAAGCTCCTTGCTGATATTTTTATTAATAAATTGGTCGACTATTGCGATTGCCATTCAATACTCCCTAGTCCCGCATTAAGGTTTTCGGTATCAATTTACTTTACATTTTTCATTTTTTTGAGTGAGACCACACCAAACAATTACTTATTTCTATCCACTATCCATTAAATATCTCTTAATTTACTTGGAAAAAATAAATGAAAATCTTAAAAGGGATGCATGGAGTATATCTATTCCATTTCCTTTCTTCTATTCCACTTATTATATCTTAGTATATATAAAAGCAGAATAACTTCAATATTAACTATCTATTTCTAAAACAAATCTCAAACACCCATTAAAATAATAAAAAAAATTATAATTATGACATTTTCAAATTAGTCCCAAACCCGCAGAATTAGATCAAATCAGCCATTGACCAATCAAATTGCGAGTTATATATGGGGCTTCTTCACCCTTCACCTATATAATGAACCCTCCTCCATTCATTCTAGACACACCGAGAGTGATTCTCTATGAAGATCAAAGACTTTAGAGTTGTCTGAATAGTCTTCGAATTCTTCAACGAGAATCAATTCAAGAACAGAATATATCTGGGATTCAGGTTCTAAACCGCCCGGATTAAGCGTTTGTTGAGAGTGGAATTTCACGCATTATAGGTCTCACATTACACCATTTTTGTTAGAATATGGCCATACTTTTGTGTAAGATTGTGTATTTTTCATATCTTGTGTAATTAAGATGCTACTAAGGTGTTTTGTTGAGTTTTAGGTGGAAAAATAATCAAAAGTGCAAAGTTGGAGAAAATGTGCAATTTATGCAATGATGCAGAAACGCACGTCCAACTTATGAATTTTTTTGTATTCTTGTGGAGCTCTAAATTGGAAGTGTGATATATGGTTCGAAAGCCAAAGAAGTGAGGATCGTTATGTCATAAAGAACAACTCAATCGGATTCCAAACGAGAAAGTTATTATCAAAGTTGTGACGTCGCGCAAGCTGTGCCGAACAGAACGGCTGTGCCACATTTCATGACTTGTTACATATACAAATATTAGAGTTTCTGAGAGTTCTTTATATGGATAGAAAGCAAAGGAAGAGATGAACGCGTGAACGCAAGAATTATACAAATTGGAGTCCGTAGGAGGAAGTTATGCTCAAAACGGTGAGATCGCGCAGTGCAATCTCTTCAGCTCGGCAGACAGCTTGGCTCGAGCTGTACCTAGCTCGTGCGAGTTTTTAGCTGAAATGGTGTCCCACGGAGCCTACAAGACGTTCTTGTTTCACCCATATGCTGCTCGGCTACATCTAGGCCCAGCGCGGCTCGAGTTAGGTGCCTAGCGGGCCAAAATCGGGCCCAGACGAAGCCTATTCGATACAGCACTGTATTTATACCCTTCAGGTCGCGTTTTGAGGCAGTATTGGATACTAAAACAGCCCTGCAATAGTCCAAGAGAGATTAGGGGAGATCGATACACAAATTGGAGAGAACCCACTCACACCCATCACAATCCATCGTGAATTACACTCCATATCAGATTCACATCTGATTTCATCTTCCATCTACTTTCAAGAGGGTTCCAAGTGCTAATTGAGGGAGAATCGAGCAATTGGAGAGTCGGAGAATGAACATGAGGCTACGCTTACGCTAGGGTTTCATAATTCATATCTTTCCCTTCTTTTTATTTTGATTTTTGGTATGAATTGCTTAGCCATGAGTGTTGCTTGTGACCTCATGGGCTAATTCCTTATACAATTCTAGGGTTTGATGGATTGATTTAATTGATTTGGGGATTTAGACCAAAGATTGGGATTTTATGCAGTTGAGCTTTTGATTTTACTTATTTTATTCAGACTTGCTTATCTGCTTCGTAACGTCTTCATTGTAAATTCATGACATCCGCTATAATGCTTGAATTATTGTGTTAGCTTGTGGGTGTTCATGATTATTATTGTTTATCTGTTAGAGGTTGAAGTAGTTCCGCTATAAACACTTTAATTCCATGAACTGGTAAATCAAATACTTGATTTGTTTAGTGGAATAATGCAATTAGACAATCAAGTAGGAAGTGAATAGAACCTTGTAGTAATTCTGGAAAATATCTTGTTAGTCAGACTTACCATCCGGAGGTATTGTTGCTTGCTTTAATTAGTATCTAGGAATAAGACTTGGTAATATTCGTGCACCTTAGGATTTAAACCAGAATATACTGTTAGCTTAAAATCGGATCATATCTGGTGGGTTAACAGGGTCATGTGGTGTATTTTCAATAAAACTGCATGAATGAACAATTAAAGGTCTAGTAACTCAAATTAATTGTCAATACCTGATTCCTTAGACCTGTTCGTCATCTTTTGATTTAAAACTTGCTTTTATTTTAATGCTTTTAATTATTCAGAAATTTATTATTTCAGTATTTTAGCTAACTTGGAAATTTGGTTACTTACTTCTGATTAATTAGTAATTAATATTAAAATAGATAATTAACTATCTCAGTGGGATCGATAATTTAACTTGGGAACTTGCTGCTACAATTGACATCCTTATACTTGAGGATTAAATTATAGTGAGCAGAAAAAGACTATCAGCGTTCTATAGTCAAGTTTTTCGGTGAACGCCAAGATTGATTCTCTACGAAGATCAAAAACTTTAGAGTTATCTGAATAGTCTTCGAATTCTTCAACGAGAATCAACTCAAGAACAGAATACATCTGGGATTCAGGTTCTAAACCGCTCAGATTAAGCGTTCTATAGTCAAATTTTTTGGTGAACGACCTATATTAGGTGCTAAACCGTCTAGATTTGAGCTTTCGCAAGTCAAGTTCTTCAGTGAACAGCCTATAATCTGGGATTAAGGTGCTAAACTGCTCGGTGATCGTCGCTATTTTCACCTAGATTTTGTGTCGTTTTTATATGTATTTTCATCCTTTTATTTCGTATTTTCGTATCTTTTAATATTGTATTGTGGAAAATGGAGGATTTATGATGATAATGCATTTTCATGTTGAATAGGTGATTATGAAGATAAATGGTGAAGAAAAGCATGAAGAATAGAGAAGAATGAAAAAAAAAATAGAAAATTGGCAAAATGACATAAAAACACGCCCGTGTGTTTACGTCATTGACCATGTTTTCATGCAAATGTGGTCGACATACAGAGAGTTGTTAAATTGCATAAAAACACGATCAGTACAAGAAAATCGCGTTTCGGGCGAAAAAAATTGCAGATGCAAGAAAACACGGGCAGATACAAGAAAACACGACTGTGTTTTTATGCAAAAGTGTTAAAATTCAAATGCAATTTCCAGATTTGCGAAGGGGGTATAAATACCCCCAATTACACCATTTGCACCAGGTTTTCAAGGGTTTTGGCTTCCCACACACATCACACACCACTCTATACATTTTACACCTCCATCTTCATCCATCTTCCATCTTATCCCTCTATCCTTCAATCCATCCATCCATTCCCATTAATTTCCTCAAATACAACCATCCACTCCACCAATCCACCAATCTAAGAAGGGAAGAACATCAAGAAGTGAAGATTTGAGCATGTTGAAGGAAGATAAAGCCAACTCCAAAAGGGAAGTCAATCAACCTTTGATTTATTATTTTCTTCATTATTTAGCTCAATTGGAGCAAGTCATAGATTTTATTGTTTTTGTAATGATTTATAGTGGCTAGTCCTCATGTGAGGCTAGCAATATGATTGGTGAAGGATAATATAGATTTTGTACACCACATGTTTGATGAAATGATTGTTATGAATATTTTCTGTCATGAATGCTTATTCTCATTTTATGTATGATTTGTGTGATTAAATTCTCTATTTATAGTATTAGGATGACCATTCCAATATTATGCTTAGTGATTTAATTGAATAATTGATTGCATGAAATGACTTTGTTAGTGTGAGGGGAGGTAAGCCATACCCTTCTTGTGCTTAGAACCTCATGATAGGACATTAGTGATGAACTAGTGAGGGGAACCCAACTTATGATCATAGTACTTTCATGGGAATTGAGAGTAAGAGACAATCCTAGGAGATTTAAACTTGTAAAAGAGTTGAGAACCTAATTACCTTGGTCATAGAGATTAGGAGTACATAAGTGATTGCCCTTATATCAAAACATGATGACCTTCAGCATGTGTGTGTGTGAGTCTACATGAGCCTTTTCCATGATATTGCTTGCCTTACATACTCCTTAGATTGCTCACCATCACCCATCATCCATCTCATTTGTACATGTTCTATCTTTAATTGCTTTCTTAGTTAGTTTATAGTATAATTAAACTCCCCTTTATTGATTAGTCCTTCTAGAGTGAAACGTATTTTGAATACGGATACATCACTTTCTCCCTTGGGTTCGATATTATAAATTTTGCACTTGGTCACCACGTCTACACACAATGATAGAGTACACTTACTCTTATCAATTTGAAGTCCTTGAACATCGAATGAGTAAAATGATAAGTGAACGGAACACTTTTCATGAAATGGAGAATTTCGATGAAGAGATTGAAGAAGAGTTAGAAGTAGAAGAGTGTTCGGTGGATGATGAAGACTCAAGAGATGTTGAGATCATTGAGGATAAGGAAGACAAGGTTGAAGAAAATTTGGGGGAAGAAGAATCAAAAGAGGTGCTTGAAGATCCTATTGAGGCAAATGATGTTGATGAAGAAGAACAAAGTCTAGAAGCAAGTGAAGATGACTTAAAGAGTGAAATGAGCATTTCTAAACCTTTAAACTCTTTAAGTTTCTTTGAATTTCATAATATTATTTTTATAGACTTTGTCTTACCTATTGATTCTTCTCATATTCTTAAGGACAAAGGTAACTTGAAGACATGCTAGAACTCTATGTGGAGAGAAGGAATAAGTAGTGCTCAAGAATGGAAAGGTTGATGGAATGTAAGCTCAAAAGAGTAGAATTTTTAAAGCTAATCTCGAAGGATGCAACTAAGGTCGTTACTTGACGCAAATGCCTAATAGAGGAAGAAGCACAAAGATTAAAATTTGATAGCAAGAACGAATGATATCCTTGGCCATTCTGATGAGTTCTCCAAGTTCCGTCCAGCTTGAAGACGTTAAACTTAGCGCTAGATGGGAGGCAACCCATCATTATCTTTATTGCTTTCAATAAGGATGATGGATTTATTGTATGTTTTGGTTTGATCTTTTCGTTTTGTTTGTATTTCATGTAGAAATTATGTTGAGCTTGGTGTAGATATAGAGCGTTTTGGATTACGAGAAGAGCTACGAGGGATGCTTCAAAGGGAGTACTTGTTCTTTGGCTCCAACTTAATTCTAGCCTTAGCTAAGAATTAAGTTTGGGGGGTCGATTTTTTTTATGCTCTCGTAGTTCTCATATTATGAACATTTGCACCGGCGCACATAGTTTCCTTGTGTCTTATGTCTTGTGTCTTGTATTTTTGTGACGTTCTTATTTTCTTGTGTTGTGAGTCGTTTTCTTGAATATGAGTGATGATGTGTTGTTTGTGATACGTGATGACGAATTATGTTAAAATTGTGATATGCTCTATTTAACTTGTTCAATTTTGAGATGAATTGAGGTGTAATAAGTTCCTAAAGATTCGAATAAAAGCTTGTGAGCGTTTGAGCCTCAACCGTGCATCCATGGTTAATTCTTCATGAGTGGATCGGTTGAGCCTTGGTAAGCTAGAACTTGCTTGTGGACTACGAGAATGAACCCGATTGGTGGATGTTAGTGAGATGATTTTAGGCCATCCTTGTACTTTAAAGTCATTGCCATATATTTTCTTACCTTATACATCATCTCTAGTAAGCCACTTCGAGTCTTTAAGCCTATTTCTTGTGAACAAAGCACATTACAAGCCATGATTACTCCACTTAAATCTTATATATATACCTTTTGTGTGGGTGATTGAGGAGATTGATCGGCGTGAAATTCACCTAGAATTTTGGGCGTAATTGCATGAATTTACTTGGATTTATTTGGTTTCAATTCAATAATTAAGCATGATTTTTATGAAAATACTATTAATTGCTTGATTACTTGGAGATATGTGTTTTTGTGTATTTTTGCAGAAAAAATGGTATTTTTGAGCTTGAAAGAGCGAAGGAGGAAACGGGAATTAAATCGGAATGAAAACAAAAAAAATGATTGCAGCTGAAAAGACAACATATTTGAAGAGGGCTATGACAACACTTTTTCTGAGTGTTGAGAAAAGTGAACATAGACAACGGCTGAAAGTGTTGTCTTTTAGGGTCTCGGAAGTGGTGTCGTAGGGTACGAAACAGAGAGAAGAACATAGCCATGTCACCTGTTCTGCTTCTGCCGTGTTCTGTTCCTTGTTGGGCCGCTTCTGTTGTGTTATGTTCCATGCTGGGCCGCGCAGAAGTGGGCTGCACACACATGATGGGCCAAAGCTGATGGGCCTCCCTTTAATAAAAAAAAGGGGGAATTAATTTCGCAAAGGCCGGGACTCGAACCCGCGAACTCTGCCTTGCTGGGCGCCTCATAATACCGCCAGGCCACAACCAAGTCTTGTTTTTAAAATGTACGGATATGGTATTAAACTCAATTCCTGGATTCTAATTTTATCCAAAAAAGGCCCAAGCCCATTTTCTTCACTTAAGCCCATAAACCCAAATGTTGCCCTAAACCCTTTGAGCCTCCACACATATATATACTCTCCTTCTCATCTTTGGAGCCACCAATCCCCATTCCCAATTCCATTTCCTCCTCCACACATCTCACTCCATTTTTTTCTCTTCTTCACCGCCACTCTTCATCCAAAAATTCTCCATTAAATAGTTGTAAGATCCTTCCCCCTTTCAGGGTGAGGGGTCCGTAGTTTTATTATTTTTCTAGATTAGGATTTTATTGTTTTCTAAGAAGGTGGAGACACCAAGGAGTGAATAATCTTCAAGAATGTAAAACTTTATTAAGGTGTAATCTAATCCTACTTATTATCTTTTCTATTTTCTATATTTTGGTAGTTGATTGAAGGCATGATTACTGATTAAATTATGAAAATGTCTTGATTGTATTTTCGGCTTGATTATGTTTTATTTATGAAATTCACATACCTTGTAGTGATATGGGATTTATGTCTTTGGTATTAGTGCATTGTGATTAAGTTGTGTATTGTGTATCAGCATGTCTTGTCGTTGCTTTACCCTTAGTTGTTTTGCATGATTATCATATGTGAGTTTTTTCCATTTATTACATGTGGGTTTAATATAAGAGGAGCCTAGCCAAGGAGTCCTTATATTTAGAACAACGTAAATGAACACTAGTGAGATCACTTGTGCCCTATGATTAAACTAGTGAAGGGAACCCCATCCATACGAACATAGTACCTTGAAGGGAATTGCAAGTAGGATCGATCCTAGGAGTTTTTTAGGGATTGTGAAAACAATCTACATCCTATTCACCATGGCCATTGAGGATAGGTGGAAATCGTGATCGCCCTTACCATGATTAGCTTAAAAATGGAAAACAATTAAAGGTGTTGAATGTTTGATTATTTAATTGCATCATGAAAGCTATCAACACATTGAAAATAGAAAAATTTTGTAATTAGATTTATTTTTCCATGCATTTGATTTATTTTGTTTTATTTTTAAAACCTCCGATTCGATCGTCCCTAAATAATCACGATACTATACCTAAAGACCACAAATCCTAAATTCCCTTGGGTTTGATATTTTATTGCTTGGTCGCCCGGACTATAAATGATCAATCAAATGGAGCCGTTGCCGGGGAATTTAGTTGTATTTGTGACTTTGGGTTCGTTGAGTGGTTAGGATAGGGACATTTTTTTTGCTTAGATTTGTTTTTCGTTTTATGGTTGTGTTTGTAGGGACTAAAGCATGGAGCCATGGTATTGGCCTTGAAGAGCAAAGGAGTGGTGCAAATTGAGGTAACAAACATCTTCTCAACTTAAATTCGACTTTGTCTAATTTAAGTTTGGGGGTATGTGGTCTTTGTTACTGGACTTTTCTACGGTTTGAATCATAAAATTATATCCATGAACTTCTAATTGAGCATATTGCACTGGCGCACGTTTGAGTCTTTACTCTTTTCTTTGGCACATATTTTCTTTTTTTTGTTGTTTTCGGTTTTTCGTGCTTTTCTTGCTTTATCTTATTTTCAATAAGGAGAATCTTTCTTAGCTCTCTTGTTCTTCATTGTGAGAATTTTGAGACTATAACTTTTGGTTGGAACTTGTGACTTGATGGATTTTTGTTTGTGTACTTGTTGAGCTATGGTTTATGCTTGTTTTGTGTTTTCTTTCACTACTATAAGCCCGTGAGCGTTTGAGCCTTAAAATCATTTAATCAAATGGTTTTTTCTTTCTTGTGTGCGCATTATTCTTTTGTGTGCATTCTAGAACTTGCCATTGTGTCTTCTTGAAGCTATATGTGTGTGAAGATTGTTGGAAATGATTTAAGGTCATCTTTGTTTTGACAAGTCACCCAAATTAACCCTACCAAATGAAATTATTTCGTAGTTTGCCCCATTGAGCTTATTATCCTTATTTCTTTGTCAACCAACAAATTTAGTCATTCTTATCCATATTTTATATCCTAATCACCTTTGCCGATTAGTAGAGGATTATTGGGGATGAAATGGTTGAATTGAGCTTACAAGAGAGTTTGAAAAGTGTGAAATGGTGAAAGTACAAGAAAAGAGAGAGAAAAGATGTAAAAAAAATAGAGGTTGTATGAAAAGAAAAATTGAGTGAAACTTGTATAAAAGAAGCATAAAGGAGCTCTACTAGAAAAATAGAAAGAGAGCCCTTGGGAAAAAGAGAAAAAAAAACTCAATAGTAGTGGAAAAAGAGAAGAAAAAGGTTCTTTAGTTTGTTGGATGGCTAAATTCTATTTTTGATTAAGGTTGAAAAAAGAGAAAAAGTAGGAATGAGAGTTGAGGCTACCAACCAACTTGAATTCTTCACTAATTTAAGAAAAGAGAGAGTTAGAGTTCATAATGGCTGTCAACTTAAATTCTCTACTAATCATGAGCTTACTTTTCCTAAATATTTTTCCTACCAATACCAAAAAGCCTACATTACAACCCCATATAAAGACCTTATTGATTCAATAATTAACTCACATACAAATGGTGGAGGGCATACACTTTTGGCAAGCATATGGCAATGGCATGCATGAGATTTGATTTATGAGAGTAAACACTTCTCCCATACACCTCTTGAGTGTGAGAGTGAAAGCAAATATATAGAGGAGTAGTGAAGGTCTCACTTGCTTGCATATTTCCTAAATTTAACTTGTATGCATTTGAATTGATGTCTTGTAACTTGTTTTTATTGAATTAAAATGGTTTTGAAATGACTTGATGTCTTGATTTAATTCTAGGTGAATTCCCCTCCTCGTTCTTTCCTTTTTTTTGTTGTTCGGGTAAGAGCAACACTTTAAGTTTGGGGGTTTGATCGGCATGAAATTCACCTAAAATTTTGGACTTAATTGCATGAATTTACTTGGATTTATTTGGTTTCAATTCAATAATTAAGCATGATTTTTATGGAAATACTATTAATTGCTTGATCACTTGGAGATAGGTGTTTTTGTGTATTTTTGCAGAAAAAATAATGTTTTTGAGCTTGAAAGAGCGAAGGACGAAACGAGAATTAAATCGGGATGAAAACGAAAAAAATGATTGCAGCTGAAAAGACAATATATTTGAAGAGGGCTACAACAACACTTTTTCTGATTGTTGAGAAAAGTGAACATAGACAACGGCTGAAAGTGTTGTCCTTTAGGGTCTCGGACCTGTTCTCCTTCTGCCGTGTTCTGTTCCACGTTGGGCCACTTTTGTTGTGTTATGTTCCATGCTGGGCCACGCAGAAGTGGGTTGCACACACATGATAGGCCAAAGCTGATAGGCCTCACTTTAATTAAAGAAAATGGGGAATTAATTTCGTAGAGGCCGGGACTCGAACCCGCGACCTCTGCCTTGCTGGGCGCCTCATAATACCGCCAGGCAACAACCGAGTCTTGTTTTTAAACTGTACGAATATGGTATTAAACCCAATTCCTGGATTCAAATTTTATCCAAAAAAGGCCCAAGCCCATTTTCTTCACTTAAGCCCATAAACCCAAATGTTGCCCTAAACCCTTTGAGCCTCCACACATATATATACTTTCCTTCTAATCTTTGGAGCCACCTATCCCCATTCCCAATTCCATTTCCTCCTCCACACATCTCACTCCATTTTTTTCTCTTCTTCACCACCACTCTTCATCCAAAAATTCTCCATTAAAGAGTTGTAAGATCCCTCCCCCTTTCGGGGTGAGGGATCCGTAGTTTTAATTTTTTCTAGACTGAGATTTTATTATTTTCCAAGAAAGTGAGACACCAAGGAGTGAATAATCTTCATGAATGTAAAACTTCATTAAGGTGTAATCTAATCCTACTTATTATCTTTTCTATTTTCTATGTTTTGGTGGTTGATTGAAGGTATGATTACTGATTAAATTATGAAAATGTCTTGATTGTATTTTCGGCTTTGATTAGGTTTTATTTATGAAATTCACATGCTTTGTAGTGATATGAGATTTATGTTTTTGGTATTATTGCATTGTGATTAAGTTGTGTATTGTGTATCGGCATGTCTTGTCGTTGATTTACCCTTAGTTGTTTTGCATGATTATCATATGTGAGTTTTTTCCATTTATTACATGTGAGTTTAATATAAGGGGAGTCTAGCCAAGGAGTCCTTATATTTAAAACAACGTAAATGAACACTAGTGAGATCACTTGTGCCCGATGATTAAATTAGTGAAGGGAACCACATCCATACGAACATAGTACCTTGAAGGGAATTGCAGGTAGGATCGATCCTAGGAGCTTTTAGGGATTATGAAAATAATATACATCCTATTCACCATGGCCATTGGGGATGGGTGGAAATCGTGATCGCCCTTACTATGATTAGCTTAAAAATGGAAAACAATTAAAGGTGTTGAATGTTTGATTATTTGATTGCATCATGAAAGCTATCAACACATTGAAAATACAAAAATATTGTAATTAGATTTAATTTTCCATGCATTTGATTTATTTTCTTTCATTTTTAAAACCTCCAATCCGACCGTCCCTAACTAATCACGATACTATACCTAAAGGCCACAAATTTTAAATTCCCTTGAGTTCGATATTTTGTTGCTTGGTCGCCCGGACTACAAATGACCAATCAGAGACGGTGGTCTACACAGTTTGATGTGAGAATTGTGCAAGAGAAAGAGGGAAATGGTAAAAAAAACAAGAAAATGATGAAAAGAGCTCAAGCAAATATACATGCTACTTCAAAGCAAGAAAAAAGGAGCAAAATCAACAAAAATATGCTCATGCAAGCAAAAAGTCAAAAGGAAGAAAGCATGAAATCAAAAGAAGCTAAATAAATCCAAGGAATGATAATGATAAGTGCTTGTGATTAGATAAGAAAAGAAAGGAATATAGAAATGTGAAAAAGTTGAAGAAGCTGATCATCTTTTCGATTACTTACACTCGATGAGTCACTCTTATCCAAATTCTCCCTACTTTTATCAAAAAGCTTATCATTACATCCAAAAATAAAGTCCTATATGATCATTAATTGAAGCTATGGTGGTTTATGAATGTAGTCTACGAGTAAGCATATGGCGCATCGGGTCAATCGGTTGATGAGTGTTGATTTACCTTATTTTGATAGAGTGTTGAGTGCATTTGATATCCGATGTGACACTTGGATCGGAAGGGACTATATTTCTCTTTAATCTCTTTGAATTGAACTTGTTAATTTTTCATGTTATGAGTTTAATGTTGTAGGGTGACTTGATATGATTTGTAATCCTTATTGCTTATGATATGTTATTGCTTATGTTCCTTAGGTCTTTTTCTAGTTGAAATTTTCTCCTCTTGTTTTGTCATTTTCATTGCTCGGGGGCGATCAACACTTTAAGTTTGGGGGGTTGATCGTCGCTATTTTCACCTAGATTTTGTGTTGTTTTTATATGTATTTTCGTCCTTTTGTTTTGTATTTTCGTATATTTTAATATTGTATTGTGGAAAATGGAGGATTTATGATGATGATGCATTTTCATGTTGAATAGGTGATTATGAAGATAAATGGTGAAGAAAAGCATGAAGAATGGAGAAGAATGAAAAAAATGAAAAATTGGCAAAATGACGTAAAAACACGCCCTTGTTTTTACGTCATTGACCGTGTTTTCATTCAAATGTGGTCGACATACAGAGAGCTGTTAAATTGCATAAAAACACGGTCAGTATAAGAAAACACGATCGTGTTTTCTTGCACTTTGGACAAAAATCGCGTTTTGGGCGAAAAAAATCGTAGATGCAAGAAAACAGGGGCAGATACAAGAAAACACGATCGTGTTTTTATGCAAAAGTGTCAAAATTCAAGTGCGATTTCCAGATATGCCAAGGGGGTATAAATACCCCCAATTACACCATTTGCACCAGGTTTTCAAGGGTTTTGGTTGCCCACACACATCACACACCACTCTACTCATTTTACACCTCTATCTTCATCCATCTTCCATCTTATCCCTCTATCCTTCAATCCATCCATCCATTCCCCTTGATTTCCTCAAATCCAACCATCCACTCTACCAATCCATCAATCTAAAAAGGTAAGAACATCAAGAAGTGAAGATTTGAGCATGTTGAAGGAAGATAAGGCCAACTCCAAAAGGGAAGTCAATCAACCTTTGATTTGTTATTTTCTTCATTATTTAGCTCAATTGGAGCAAGTCATAGATTTTATTGTTTTTGTAATGATTTATAGTGGCTAGTCCTCATGTGAGGCTAGCAATATGATTGGTGAAGGATAATGTAGATTTTGCACACCACATGTTTGATGAAATGATTGTTATGAATATTTTCTATCATGAATTCTTATTCTCATTTTATGTATGATTTGTGTGATTAAATTCTCTATTTATAGTGTTAGGATGACCATTTCAATATTATGCTTAGTGATTTAATTGAATAATTGATTGGATGAGATGACTTAGTTAGTGTGAGGGAGGTAAGTCATACCCTTATTGTGCTTAGAACCTCATGATAGGAAATAATTAGCATATATTTATTTTTTGATTTTTTTTCTTGCCATATAAAATTATTAAAAATTTGACATATATTTATTTTTTTGATTTTTTGTGTGTGTTTATTGTTGCTATATTAGTAAAAGATTTAATGAGATTATTAAAGTTTTAAATTAAATATCTTAATGTAATGTAATTTCACGAAAAAATATTTATTTATTTATAGACCATAAAGTTGTAATATATTTATTTTTTAATTTTTTAAGCAGGCTTAAATCCGAGTGAACTTAGTCTCAATTTTAGTACAAATTGATAAGAGTAAGCATACTCTATCGTTGTGTGTAGACGTGGTGACCAAGTGTAAAATTTATAACATCGAACTCAAGGGAGAAAGTGATGTATCTGTATTCAAAATATGTTTCACTCTAGAAGGACTAATCAATAAAGGGGAGTTTAATTACACTATAAACTAACTAAGAAAGCAATTAAAGATAGAACATGTACAAATGAGATGGATGATGGGTGATGGTGAGCAATCTAAGAAGTATGTAAGGCAAGCAATATCATGGAAAAGGCTCATGTAGACTCACACACACACATGCATTGAAGGTCATCATATTTTGATATTAAGGGCAATCACTTATGTACCCCTAATCCCTATGGCCAAGGTAATTAGGTTCTCAACTCTTTTACAAGTTTAAATCTCCTAGGATTGTCTCTTACTCTCAATTCTCATGAAGGTACTATGATCATAAGTTGAGTTCCCCTCACTAGTTCATCACTAATAATTTAAAACTTTAATAATCTCATTAAATCTTTATCAACAATAAAAACAAAAAAAATTAAAAATTAATATGTAATTTTGTAATATATTGTTAATAATCTCATTACTGTTTATACAGATTATTAACGTAATATTTACATTGCAATAAAGTTTATTTTATAATTCTGAATATATTTTAATAACTTAGATTTTACAATGGTTTCACAGTATACTTCAATTAAAACTCTACCAACTAACAAAACAAATATTGTCGTCAAACTCAGATGAGTTAGATTGTTTGAGTCTCCTAATTATCAAATTCCTGGTTCAACCAATCTGGAAGGTGTTTATCACTATGCTGAAGATTGTTAATATTTGTTATATTGTTGTTATTTATTTTCTATCCAATCCTGATAATCTATTTCTTAAACAAATCACAGTCACTCATTAAAATAATTAAATAATTATAATTGTGACTTTTTCAAATTAGAAAATAAATTATTATTTATTAAAAAAATTAATAATATTAAATATAAATCAAATCCTAACCATCAAAAGGCTTAGAGTTTATGACATAATGTTTCCATAGGGTTAAGTTCTGACCATCTATTTCTAAAACAAATCTCAGCAACCCATTAAAATAATTAAATAATTGTAATTGTGATTTTTTCAATCAGGAAATAATTTAATTAGTACAAATCATGACCATATATTTCTGAAACAAATCTCAATCACCCATTAAAATAATTAAATGATTATAGTTATGACTTTTTCAAATAAAGAAATAAGATATTATTTATTAAAATTTAAATAATATTAAATATATTATTTGAATATATTCAAAATTTTCAATCAAATCTCAGCCACCCATTAAAATAATTAAATAATTATAATTATGATTTTTTCAAATCAGAAAATAAGTTTATATTTATTAAAAACTGAATAATATTAAATATATTATTTTAGTATATTAAAATTTTCAAACAATCAAAACTTTAGATGAGTCTTTTAAATTATTTGCAATGGAAGTTTGATTGAGTTAATTAATAGTAAAACATTTCATTAATTGATTGATGTTTATAAATTAGTAATATAGAATCTGATCTTATAATTTTTAAAAAATAAAATTTTATTGTTGCATTTTAACCTCATTGCAAAAGATATTATTAAACTTATACGAATTGATCAACTTAACAGGCTCGCAAGGTTTTGTAAGTATTTTTCCCATAACAATATTATACTATAATATTAAAACATTAGATTAGATAAAATTCAAATAAATATTATTCGGTTCAAACGTAATATAATTAAATGAATTTGTTGCCCTAAAAATAAGCATTCCGTACAACACACGGGTTCAATTACTAGTACATACTATGTATTATAAACAATATTTAAATTACGGCCACATATATAAGAGTTTAGTGATTATTAATTTAGATATAGTATTTTAATAAAAAAATAAATTACGGAAATAATATGAATAGAGATCTGGACCGTTCGTTTTCTTATATATGATCGATCTGGGTCATTACCAAACTAACCCATAATGGATCATGAAAAAGTTGGTCTGAATTAATTCGCTCTAACTAATGGGCCTGTTGAGCTTGCCCAATCAACATTAACAGGAAAGAAGCCCAAGTGTATATCAATGAAATATCAACCAACTACAAGCCCAAATTAAAGAAAAAACTCTTTATGTGTTTGATTCTTCAAGAAGCTTAACTATCAGACGTGATCAATCCAGAAGCAGAAGGTGATGACGAGAGAATACAGGGGAGAGAGGGAGTGATGTGTGATGAGAAGTTTCCATTTTTAGTGTTCGTTTTTCATCGTTGATTACCAATTTTGAAGAGAGTTTGTGGAGACATTTCCTATATATACTTTGATTGAGGTGGTTTTCTTGAAAAACTCTTGGGAGCTGATAGGAGAATCGTATGATTTTCATTCTTATGGTAAAGCTAGGTATTACTTTTTCACATATTTTAATACTCGGATTCCTCTATAGAAATATATCCATTTTTGTGTTTTAGTCTGTTTCATTAATACTAATTATTCATTTTATTTTGGATTTTTAGGAATACGACATTCACACATTATTAATACATGAATTAAAATTAATATGAAATCCATACACTCCAATGATATAAATACCCATTAAATATTAAATAATACTCCCTTCGTCGTCTTAAAGAGAAGTTCAAAGTTACTGTAATACAGAGTTTAAGAATAAGTTATTTTTCTTTACTTTTAGGGGCAGTTTGCTATTTTTAGGTAATAAATAAATTATTATAAAGTAAGTTACGTGAGTTGTAAAGGGGTGACAATTTTGAAATTAAAGTGTAATGTGAGGTTATTGATTTGTGTATATTTCCTTATTTGTGGTGTAAACTTATTTGTGAACGGATAAAAATAGAAAGTATGAATTTATTTATGAGACAAAGATAGTAATAATTTTTAACTTACGTATAAAAAATAAATGAATGCATTTAGAGGGTAAGGAGGGGTATTTATTTGTTATTATTGGTGTTGTAAAT
The DNA here is from genome assembly GCA_023678885.1 of Pogostemon cablin. NCBI lineage: Eukaryota > Viridiplantae > Streptophyta > Magnoliopsida > Lamiales > Lamiaceae > Pogostemon > Pogostemon cablin. The sequence continues at coordinate 11,455,162 of CM042960.1, forward strand.
TTATTTTAAAACTTCATCTTTTATCTCTATATATGCTCAAAATATATATTCATTATAAACAAGTTACGCTTAATTATTAACGTATTATTAAAAGAGAAAAAAATCCTAGACTAAAGAAAATGAAATCAAATCCATCTTTTTTTAGTTTTGGAGTTTTTTCAATTATAATACTCCTTCCTTCCATTGCAAATGTATTTTTATGTTTTTTTACATAAATTATGGAGTATTATATTTTATATAAAGTGGGTAGTTGTACTAGTGAGGAGTGGTGGGAAGTGATGGTCCATGTGTGAGCCCTTTTGCTAAAAAGAGAAAATAGATAATTAAGAGTGGACGACCAAAAATACAAAATAGATACGTTAATGATGGATCGAGGGAGTATTTTATGGTAGGCAAGCAATAGTTACAAAAGTATAAATTGTGACCATATAATAATACTCCCGGAATGAATATTATTCCCCTCATCCTACAGAAGTTGTGACATTTTTCTTTTTGGGTTAATGAATATTACTTATTTCATCACACAGAAGTTGTGAGATTTTCCTTTTTAAGTATATGTGACCCACTCAACAATTAAGCTATTCATATTTGGCCCACATACACTCCACACACACTACTAATACACGTACACACTATACATTAAAATATTATATTCTCAATCCACTACCAAATATATTTTATACTCCTTAATCTCCGTTTAAAAAAAAATGTTACATCTTTAGTGGAACGGAGAAAGTAAACGTTAATGAGTTGGTCACCTGCAAAAAGCTTATTCACACGTGTAGAACTCTCTTAATTAAGTACTTCAATTTGTCAATATCTGCAAACAATACTCCCTCTATCTTACTAATTACTTCACACTCCCCTTTTTATGCGTCTCAATATTTTGCGTGTGTCTAAAAATAGAAAAAATATAGGCAAAAACTTGTGTGATTTGGGGATACACTGTGCCCCCATAAGAACACAAGAATTTATTATTAGAAATTCTTGTGTTCCCATGGGGCACGGTATGTCTCCGGAAACACAAGAGACTAACTCAAAAATATATTACCTTCCTCCGTCCGCTTCTAAGATATCCTTTTTATTATTTTTGGTATCCGCTTCAAGGGTATCCATTTTTCCTATTTAGTAAAAAAGTACACAATATGACCCACCACTTCCTTCTAATACAATTACCCACTTTACATATAATAATAATACTCCTTAATGCACGTGCAAAAAACAAATTGATACTTTAGAACCGAACGGAGAGAGTACAATATTACTCACTTTTTATACACATTCTAACAATTTTATACATCTTTTTTATTAAATTATATAAAATACTAGTAACTTTTTACACAAATTTAATAACTTTACAAATCTTTATATATAAAAATTTAATTTTTTAAATTTCTATGCACTAAAATATGTGCACAATGTACCGTAAAAAGGAAATACATGATGACATAAACCAACTAAATTAGGTGCATTTTAATTAATTAATTCATCCCCGTGGAGATGTTGAGCTGTATTTTGAATTTTTGAGCTCATCTATCTTTCAGTCAATAAGAATCCTCTAGATAAAATAAAAACGTGCAGTATTTAATCGAGTTTAAAATAAAAAAAAATCCCACAACTTTTTACTTTTCTCAAAACAATCCCAAAATAATTAAAGTTTTTTATACACTCCCACAACTTTTCAAAAAGTTTTGATATCATCCCATACTTTATTTTTTCTCCAAATTAGTCTTGTAACTTTTGAAAATTCTCCAACACCGTTCCATATTTTAGAATCTTCCAAAATTTTGCTAAGTACCATCCACTCCTTTTATCATCTTGATTTTAAAATTTGGGATGGTTTTGGAGAATTTTTAAAAGTTATGGGACTAATTTGGAGAAAAAATAAAATATAGGATGAAATCGAAACTTTTGGAAAAATTGTGGGACTAAATCAAAAACTTTAAATATTTTGAGATTGTTTTGAGAAAAGTAAAAAGTTGTGGGATGTTTTTGGTTTTAAACTCTATTTTATCCTATTCATTTCAGACATTGGAAGCAGGGTCTGATTCAATGAATTCGTTCATTTTTTAGTTTATATACTCTCTCCGTCTGATTCTAAGGTATCCATTTATTTTTTGTACGTGGATTAAGAAATATTATTATATGTAAAGTGGGTAGTTATATTAGAGGAAAATGGTGGACCATATTATGCACTTTTTTACTAAATAGGAAAAATTGATACCTTTGAAGCAAATGCAAAAAATAGCAAAATTGATACCTTAGAAGCGGATAGAGTGAGTATAATTTAAACACATCTTTTATAATTATACGTGTCGACTTGTGTGTTTTGTGCAGAGATAGTAGCCCACAAATATAATAAAGAAATAAAATGGGTATATCATACATTAATTAACTCATCAAGTATATTAATAAATAAATAATATACTCCCTCGTTCCTGATCACCATTTACTGTACCACATTATTTATGAAGTGAAAATTAGAGTAACTTTTTTAAGGTATATAGGAAGAGTATTGTTGAACAACCAAATAAAGAAAATGTAAAGGATGACATGGAATAGAGGGAGTATATAATAAATGGTACAAGAGATTGAAATATTGTGGAACTGTGGATTATCATCGTAAAATAAACAAATAGGAAAAAAAAGTTGGCTGAGTAAAGGTTGAACCTTCAGGTCCAGAAAGATGTACACTAATAGTGGGCTCATCACACTCGTTATATGAATGATACTAATTAGATTGTACTCTGTACATCGCAAATGTATTCGTTTGTTTTTTATATGTGGATTAATAAGTATTTTTATTTTATATAAAGTGCGTAGTTGTATTGGTGGGAAGTGGTTGAGAGTGGTTGACCATGTGTGGGCCTTTTGCTAAAAAGGAAAAATAGACACTTTAAGAATGAACAATCTAAAATGACAAAATGAAAACATTAGTGATGGACGGATGAAGTATCTCTCATAGGTGTTGTTATGGAGATTCACTAATTAGCTTTATTATTTAAAAAAAATAAAAAATGTACCCTAATAGAGATGTGCTCATCGTTCCTGTCTTGAGGATTGATGGAAATGTGTCTTAAGTGATTTATAGAAAAAATGCACTATTTGCTGGAAAGGGTCAAATCCATAGACATGATTTGAACTTCTATCCTACAGCTCTCAGCTCAGTTAGAAGACTTGGGAACTAATTAGCTTAATTATTAACACCATATCTAATCATTGAACCAAATAATTGAATAACTGAAATGAGGGCGGGTGTAGATGTATTAGGTTACACTTGGATTGAAGATTAATCACACAACGTTGAATGAATGAGTTAATAGAGGAGGAACACTCTGTTCGTTTCTGAAGAAATTATGGATCAAACTCCGTCTTCACACTCACCAATCTTCTAAAATTGTTCTTGAAATATTTGTGCCCCCAAACACTGGCTTCCTCGTACCCCATTTTCCCAACAACATTGTTCCTTCCAATGTCAAGATCCCTGTTATTCAAATAATCCGCCCTTGGAGATTTTGTTACGTAGGGTTCCATGAATCCGTACAGCCTCCTCATCCACTCCATGTACTCTTCTATCTCATCTGGGCTTAACCAGACTGTCGCATAATGGATCATGAATACATTCCCTCTCCGATGAGGGAACGGAGTTTCGGATTCAGAGATGTTGTTGAGTACTCCTCCACATGGACTGAACTGCACCTGAGAGATTAAATGCACTTTCAATCCAATAATTTTTGTCAAATTAGATTTCCATCCCAAATTACTTAGAATTTTCGATTTAATCTCGTAACTATCTCAAAATTTTATATTTCATTCCAAAAGTAATTCCAAATTTTTCTAAGCTTTCAAAATTTTATGAACATATTTTGATTGCTGTAAATTTCTAAAACCGTCCCAAAAAAGATCATTTCTAATTAAAATCCAAAAGTTATGGGACATTTTCAAAAGTTTTAACTATTTTGAAAATCGAAATCTTAAAAAATTGTGGGACGTTTACCGCACCTGAGAAAACCCTACCTTGGACAGAAATTCCCACATCTGTTGGAGAACATTCATTGGAATCGGACTACGTGAGTAGTCCGATTTTTTTTGGAATAAGTCTGAGTGTAGTTTTGTTGTAGAAGTACTTCCAATGGCTGAACCCATAAACCTGGAAAGAGGAGTGTAGATTCCACCAAGCTCATTTCCGTACAGTCTTCTTCGACCAGACCAAGCTCTGGAAACTGTTGTACCATTAATGTCAGAAGATCGTTAATGGAGCCCAGGTACATCGTTAAGAACGAAGTTGCATTTGTTCAGTTTCCTGACGGTAACCTAACGATCGTCAAGATAACTCTTATTACAATTTTCTCGTTGAGATTGTCCTCGATGTACTGCCACCGGTGCACCAAGTGCACAACAGTTTCCAACATTCTAGTGACGTTAAAAACGGTTACTGTCTCCGGGACAGTAACCAACGTCACCTTGAACTCCACAAAAATACTGAAACTGGTTCCTCCGCTGCCGCGGATGGCCCATAACAGATCCTCTCCCATTGTTCTTCTGTCAAGGTTTTCTCCGTCGGTGTTGATGAGCTTGGAGTCTATGATGTGATCTGCCGCGATTGCATGCTTTCGCGATATCATGTCGTATCCTCCACCGCTGAAGTGGCTTCCGATGCCCACGGTGGGGTAAACACCGGCCGGAAAAGTGAGTCTTACTCTTCCTGTAAGAGCGTAGTAAAGTTGGCCTAATATGGCGCCAACTTGAACCCTAGCAATTTTGCGGTCGGCGTCTATGTGTATTGATTGGAAGTTTCTAATGTCGACGATGAAGAAGGGGGATTCCGATGTGTAAGAAAGACCTTCGTAGTCATGGCCGCCGCTTCGGATTCTGATCAGCATTCCATGTTTTGGGAGCAGTGAATGGCTGAAATAATGTGGAATTCATGATATGGTGTGACTATGAATGCTAGTTTTTGGGAGGTTGTTTGTGGTCTGAGATTTTGTGGGTGTAAGATAGAGGTGTAGTTTGGATTCTGAGTGGTGTAAATTGTTGGAAATAATCCATAAAGTCTTAAACTCTATTACTTTTAAATGAGATCTAAAACGTAAAGTGGAAGTGTACATGATCCAATGAGTCCTCTAGGTGAAACACGAACTCGGAATCAGTGGTTTTATGGTCTTCCTCAACTAAGCCTCTTATTCCTTTATGGGGACCGTCGTAATCCCTCCCGATAGGGAGAAGGGTAGACCATGTGCGGCTTAGTATATCTGGGACCATAACCTGGTAGCCTTTATATACTACACAACTGGGCCACCCATTATCACACAACCATGTAGTATTGGGTATCTACTCAATTGGCCCAAATCATTATTATTATTGCTCATGGACTTTTAACCTTAATTGAATCACTTAATTAAGTCCATAAAATAATTGAATAGCTAATATAATTGCATAATAACTTTTTGCCCACAATTAGATTATATAGGAAATTAAAATTTCCTAACAATCTCTCACTTGGGCTATATATTGTTCCCAAAGCAATTATATCAAGAGTCTTTAATTGCGCAACTTTATGCTATTCCTCTTCAGGCTATACTCAACAATCTGATCCATCTCATATACTAATATGGAACTACCGCGGCATTCACTACATTATAAATCGTGGTTAAACCCCGACAATCACCAATATCAATATACTTAATGACATAGATCAAATATGGTGAGTAGCATGAAAATTACATGCAATGTGATCAACATCATGTCTATTTCTAACTGGTCCTACTTTACTCTTTAGTGAGATCAATCCAAAATGTAAAATATTACAAAATAAAATTATTACTTTAGTGAATTCATAACGAATTCAAATCCATTAAACTTATTCTGCAGAAAGCTGAATTACCAAATCAAAGTGCATTAAAAAATTTAATGAGCAATAAATATAGACTCCCACTAAACCAATATATTCTAAAATCATATAACACCCACATGAGTATCTAGCTCATAAAATTACAGGGTGTTGAATACATGATTGGCGGATCCATATTTAGAGTCTATCATAATATACTCTACCAAAATGTATCCATAAGAACACTTTCTTAAACAACCAAGAATTCTATGTCAATATGTTTTACTTATAAGTACTCTTGTCGTTAATACTTTACTGCGAACTAACTGTCACAATAAACTTTATGTGAAAAAGTTTCGCAACCTTTATTTCATGTTTGAATGCCTCTTAGTGTGCTACATCTTCTGTTATCATGGCTAATGAGCTAAAGTGTTTGCTTAATATTTTTACTTGTATAGCTTTCCAGACCAACAGAAGATGTAGCCTGAAGTGGATCTTATACTGTATTGACATCCAACAAACTTAGAATCAGAATTCCTTATGATCTCTAACAAATCTGATCCCTGATGTGCAAGCATCTTATCCTTAGTTCTCTATAAATACTTTATAAAAATCTATACTAGAGTTACTTAAATGTCTACTTAATACACCAACAACAGAAGCCAAATTAGGTCTTGTATAGACCTCATCATATAACAACTTCCAACAATCAAAACATATAGAATATTTTTATATTTTTAAATCTTTAGTTTAACTTTATGGCACCTGATTGAGGCTGCACTTGTCTCCCTTAGTTTAACTTAAACATTCTCCCACTGAATCACATAATCATCTACATTTGTATCAAAACCAAACGAGACAAAAAAAATTGCATGATGATGATTGTGATTCCTTTACGGGAAAGTTTTCTTGAATGCATAGATGAATTTCATTTTAGTTCTTAAATCATTAAAATCTTTACATCAATGTTACCATCATGAAACTTTAATTTTATATCCATCAAATTTGATTCAAGACCAAAATGTGCTACACAATATCACTATTATCTTAAAAGAACCTTTCTCAGTAACCGGATAGAAAGTCCCTTAAAGCAATGTCTTCTTTTCCTTTTGAGCATAATCCTTTACCAAGATGAGAACCTAATCATTTTGTATTAATTTATACTCATAACTTATAGCATTAACCCACTTCAAGTATTTGGACCTTACATGGCTTGATGAACATGGTTTGAATGTTCTACCATTAACTCTATAGTGTTCTCATTATTTAAGAGAAAAACTACATAATCATCTGGATTGTCTTTCTCCCAACTCTAGTGGTTTCCTTAGTGACATTGATTCTTGAGGTTGTTGAATTTTGCTATTCCTTAAATATTATTGACATTATCATATTGTTATTATGAATTTGCACCATTTCTTAAAAGTCATAAGTAGGGGTCTTGTTGACTCTATTTGAAAGAAATGTCTCTAATATTATTCTTCCCCCTAAATCAAAATCCTCAAAGAATACCGTATTACTCGTCTCAAATATCATCCAATTAATTGGATTATAAACTTTTATCTTTATTCAAAACCAATAAAGTAGCTTGTATTTATTTGAGTCCAATTTTCTTTAGTAGATCCCAATGTTCCAGCCTTAGTTGGACATCACCATATGTGAAACTCATAAAGAATTCTCACAACTACTTTAGTTGGAACTTTATTGAGACCATAAGCTGCAATCTTTAGTATTTCTCCAATTAGTAACCATATGTTGTGGAGTACTATTTTTGTCTTTTAACTACACCACAACACCATTCATACTAAGTAATCTTAATGTGATGTATTATAAAACAATTCCACAAGTCTTTAGGAGTAAATAAAAGGTTGTACTTTAGTTGTTTTAGCAGCTTTCTTAATGTGTTTTCTTATATTGTCCTTACTTTATTGAGACTAAATTTTTCTTGAAGCCTACTAGTCTCATATTTATTGTTTAAGTTCTCATCATGTATGATTTTGTTGTTGATATAAGTTAAACTTACTCAGCAGACTTCTTAATTATACAGAGAATTATTACAAAAGAATTTATCATGCTCACATTAAACTTTATAATCTTTCAAAATTTAAATAATTTAGAATCATCTCAAGGAATCGAGCACAACATCAGCATCAAGTCCAATGACAACAATACTAACTTGTAAGTAACACCCTCTACGTAGTAGTCAAATACTGACAATAAAACTGTCAAGTAATAGCCTTCATTTGGGCCGACTTATTACTCACATATTAAACAAATAATTGTCACGTATTCACCACCACAGGTGTTTGTATATTTCGGGTCAGATTTTAATCTACTTTTGGGTCGATCAATACCAGCATGAAGATACACTCGCAAAATTATTAATTGGGGACCCATCACAAGACACCTTGTGCAACATTAACCTCGTTTATGGACAAAAATTAACTGCAGGGGTAATCTTGGTGTAATAATCAAGTACTGATAATAAGTTCTGTCAAATAAAAGTCTATCTATGGACCGACAAATGTTCACATGAACAATTTAAATAATTATCACATACTTATTATCACATGTGTGCTATTATTCTGTAAAATTGTGCCTACCTATGGGCCGAACACAGAACACATAAATAATTCCACACTAATCTATGTAATTTCAATAAAGTCGCACTCCACATACAAAGGATGCTATGTCAACATGATGCTTTGATTGACTAGATTGAAAAATTACTAGACCAATTAAACAAATATTTTAAAAATAAATATTTTTGTTTAATTGAACAACATTAAAAATATGTCACCCCAAATTTAATTTAATTAAAATTCTCAAGCTAAACAAAAGTGCTAGATGATTCACACATATATAAAAATAATGAAATATTTCTTTAACTTAAGTAAGGATTTCAAATCCTAATTCAAAATAACCTAAATTAGGCTAATATCTTTTATGAGCTCTTAAGCAATACTTCACTGTAAACCCACTAAATTGTATAACACAAATACTTAAATCCAAAAATTGGAATCTATGTTCGCAAAAAACTGAAATAATATAAGCTCAGATAATTAAAATATCTTGACAAATCACACGTGCATTGGTTCAAATCAAATATTAATGCAACAATTTGTCATAACCCATAAATTTAAAACTTATCTAAAATCTTCATACATGACTTATGGCCTCCGACTTAATCATGTAATTGAGCTTTCTTTATCATTTATCATATACATGAATAAAAAACGATCTTCCTTATGATTTCAATTTCAATTATCAATGTCATAATTAAATGGCAACACACTAATAGTCTTTGCATAATTGTAACTAATTCCACATTAGAAAATTTAATAATGATTTTCTAGTTCAGGTTAGTAACCCAAGGTATATGTGTATTCAAATGGTAAGCATGAACTGAATCTAGAAATATTAACCCATATAACTCGATATAATTTGCAACAACATAAGTGAGTTTTATAAATCTAGCTGAATTGTCATTAATCAATTCCAAAATTTTCAAGAGTCAAAGAGTGAATAAATTTATTGAAATAAATATATACAATCACCACATGTAATGTGTTCACATATATACACATGTAAGTACATATTATTGACATTATTAAAGGATTTCTGTAATTTTTAATCCAATCAATCTCAACAATCAAAAATCGAAGAGAGGACATTCAACAAGATTTCATAATAATTATCAAATCAAGAATTGCAAATAAAGTACATAACTGATCAAATGAACCACATGTTAAATTGGACCCATATTAATCAAAATATATATTTTGAATACAAAAACTCCATGTATTCACTCTTTTAAGAGTGATAAATATTAGACACAATTATTCAAAATGTGTCTCTACTGCAATCCTTTCTGAATTAATCTGAAGAGTCGTATATACCAAATAATTGAGTGAATCATATATTACAAGTATGGTAAATGAATGAATTGATCCAAATCAAATAATGGAGTAAGCTCAACGTAATTTGAATTAATTATCAACCATCAAACATGAATATTTATTCATTAAATTTAAAATAATAAATTAATCCAAATTAGTTACTATATAGATTGAATATACAAAAATAAAATATTCCATAAAGAAATAACCACTTCAGAATAAAGCATCACCGCATATCTTTCTCAAACGCTCAAATATCCAGTTTGATTCAATAACTCAAGAAGACATTATTCATAATAATCATAAACTGATATAAAAAAATATTAATTCTTTCCATAATTTCCCAATATAATGCGCAATTGTCAATTGGGAACCACACAAAAATCAATTCAGATAAATTTTTCCGAATACTGATTACATAGAAATTTGAACATGGAAGTTTAAACCAAAATTAATAATTAATAATGGGACATGTGCACCCATTTAATACCTAATTAATTAACCATAATAGTATCACACTTCAACCTTATTTTGATCGAATAACCAATTCAAGTCAATTGCTATACATGAGGATTTGAACTGGAATTGGACGAAATGTTATATAATGAAATAATTACGATTCCTCATGCAAATCACACAAGTATAGTGAATATATGTGTTGAATGAAGCAATGATCTGAAAAATTCGCAATTATATATAATTTTCAGATCTAAATTTCTAAATATATATAACGATCAATCACAAATACTTGAATTAACACACAATTCCTTCGGATCTCAGAGAATCATAAATTGGTGGCTCTGATACCATTTGTTGGAAATAATCCATAAAGCCTTAAACCCTATTACGATTAAATGAGATCTAAAACGTAAAGCGGAAGCGTACCTGATCTAATGAGTCCTCTAGGCGGAATACGAATTCGGGATCAGTGGTTTTATGACCTTCCTTAACTAAGTCTCTTATTCCTTTATGTGGACCATCGTAATCCCTCCCGATGGGGAGAATGGAAGACCATGTGCGGTTTAGTATATCGGGGACCATAACCTGGTAGCCTTTATATACTACACAACTGGGCCACCCATTATCACACAGTCATGTAGTATTGGGTATCTACTCAATTGGCCTATATCATTATTATTATAGCCCATGGACTTTTAACCTTAATTGAATCACTTAATTAAGTCCATAAAATAATTGAATAGTTAATATAATTGGATAATAACATTTTGCCCACAATTAGATTATATAGGAAATTAAAATTTCCTAACATAAATGAGATTATTTGTAGTAGAGTTGGGGTGTTTATATTGATTAGTCAGGCAATCAAGCAATTCGTCGAAGAAGAAATTGCAAGTTGAAGAAGATCCTCCTGAGAATAAAAGAAAATTTATGTCAAAAAAGAGAAATAATAATGCAAAAGAATAGTCCATTCTAATTGATTTATATTAGTAGGCATTTACATGTACGCAAAAACTTGTATTCATTAATTTTGTGTTAAATTGTATACCTTTTAATATAAAGATGTGTATGCTTTATTTTTTGAAAAAAAATAAAAAATATTAATGAAAAGTGTATACCCTTTAGAACAAAATGGTGTACCCTTATTAATTAAAGTGTATACCCTTTAGAACTAAATAATGTACCCTTATCCATAATACTAAATTCTAAAGGCGCACGGTGTCCACCCGGTCGCACGCAAGACCCACTCTTACATGTATTACGTCCGTAGCAGATTAAATTCTATATTTTTCGTTTTTGTTCATCCCACATTAAATTATATCATAAAAAGAAAAAAAATCATATCAATTCCAAAGAAAATTACTCCCTCTGTCCCACAATACTCTTTACATTTTTCTTATTTCTTTGTCCTTCAAAACTTTTCGCGCCTAAAAAAAGGAAACATCATTTTATCCAACAACTTTAAAAATTACTTTAAACTTCAAATTTGTCAACCCTTTTTCACAAACATATATTAAATTATATCATAAAAAAAATATCATATCAATTCCTAAGCAAAGTATTCCCTCTGTCTCACAATACTCTTCACATTTTTCTTATTTGTTTATCCTACAAAACTTTTCACGCCTAAAAAAAGAAAACATCATTTTATCCAACAACTTTAAAAATTACTTTAAACTTCAAATTTGTCAACCCTTTTTCACACACATATATATCATTAGGTTATTCTCCTGATTGTTCGTTATAGTCGGGGAGACCAAGCAACAAAATATTGAACCCAAGGGAATTTAGGATTCATGACATTTAGGTATAGCATCGTGATTAGTTAGGGACGATCGAATATGAGGTTTAAAAATAAAAGAAAATAAAATGCATGGAAAAGTAAATCTAATTACAATATTTTTGGATTTCCAATGTCATAGTAGTTTTCATGATACACACATATAATCAATCATCCAACATCTTTAATTATTTTCCATTTTAAGCAAATCATAGTAAGGGCGATCACGATTTCCACATATTCCCAATGGCCATGGTGAATAAGATGTAGATTGTTTTCACAACCCCTAAAAAGCTCCTAAGATCGATCATACTTGCAATTCCCTTCAAGGTACTATGTTCGTATGGATGGGGTTCACTTCACTAGTTTAATCCTCAGGCACAAGTGATCTCATTAATGTTCATTTATGTTGTTCTAAATATAAAGACTCATTGGCTAGGCTCCGCTTATATTAAACCCACATGTAATAAATGGAAGAAACTCACATATGATAATCATGCAAAACAACTAAGGGTAAAACAACGACAAGACATGCTGATACACATTACACAACTTAATCACAATGCACTAATACCAAAGATATAAATCTCATATTACTACAAGGCATGTGAATTTCATAAATAAAACCTAATCAAAGCCGGAAATTCAATCATGACATTTTCATAAATTAATCAATAATCATGATTTCAATCAACCACCAAAATATAGAAAATAGAAAGATAATAAGTAGGATTAGATTACACCTTAATGAAATTTTACATTCATGAAGATCATCTCCTCCTTGGTGTCTCCACCTTCTTCGAAAGCAATAAAATCCTAATCTAGAAAAATATTAAAACTACGGATCCCTCACCCCAAAAGTGGGAGGGATCTCAACTATGGAGATCTTTAATTAAAAGGCTTTCTAAACTATTTCATGGGGAATTAATGGATGAAGAAATTGGTCACATGGCCTTCATATGAGAGGATATTTATAGTAGTGGATTGAGAGGAGTGTTGAAGTAATTTTCCAATGTTGGATAAGAATGAAAGTTATGGAATTTTTAGTGATTTTTGGGAGGGAATTCGGTTCCAGCAGTTTGGTATAAGAATAAATCGGGCGAGAACTAATCACATGTGGTGGTCTGGCAAGTGGTTGGAGGCGCGCCCAACCAATGCGGAGGTCGCGGGTTCGATTCCTCCTCCCCACGAATTTAATTTTTTAGTTAAAGGAGGCCTTCTGTGAGCGCGAAGTAGGAGATCGCTCCCCTGTTGGGCCCAAAAATTCGATCGAGGATTGAAAAACTCGATCGAGTTTCTCCTACAGAATCTTCAATCTTTGATTTGTTTCGTACATACGACAACACTTCCAACGTCCTAAAAGACAACGCTTTCAGCCGTTGTCTATGCCTTTCTTTCACAACGCCCAGAAAAATTGTTGTCGTAGCTCCCTTTAAAATTTGTTGTCTATTAGTCTGCCACCATTTTTTCTCATTTTCATTCCGATTTAATTCTCGTTTCTTCCATGGCTCTTTCAAGATCAAAAACACCCCTTTTTCTGCAAAAATACACAAAAATACCTCTCCCCAAGTAATCAAGCAATTAATAGTATTTTCATTAAAATCATGCTTAATTATTGAATTAAATCCAAATAAATCCAATTAAATTCATGCAATTAAGCCCAAAATTCTAGGTGGATTTCACGCCGATCAACTCCCTCAGTCCACTTTCAAGGGTATCATTTTTCCATTTTGGACGTCCGGCCCCAAGGGTCTCATTTTATTTTTTATCCATACACACCCACTAATACAACTAAAAAATGGGACCCACACCTCCACTAATACAACTACCCACTATACATTAAATAACAATACTCCTTAATCTCTGTACCCAAAAGCAAATGACACCCTTGTATCCGGACGGAGGGAGTACTTTATTAACTAAATTATTACAATACACTCTAAAGTCAATGAAGTTGGTCAACAAGTACAACTTTTCTTTAAAAACGTGGAACAGTAAATGCGAAGCATTTTATGGAACGGAGGATTACATCTTAATATAAAATTTACTACTCTTACCTAACACACATAAAATACTTTATAATTTATTTATTTTCTAAAAATACTACAATAATCTCAAAGTCAATAAAGTTGGTCAAAAAATATTTTTTCTTAAATTGCATATCTACGATAACGGTGCAAGTAATTGTAGGACAGAAAGAGTATATAATACTCCCTCCGTCCCAGGAAAGATGACACACTTTTCATTTTGGGTTGTCCCACAAAAGTTTGCACATTCCTAAAAAAGTAAAAAGTCAAACACAATCACCCTTCTCCATATACTTTATTTACAAAAAAATCACCCCTACCTAACACACATAACATACTTTATTATTTATTTATTACCCAAAAAATACCATAATACCCCTAAAAGTCACCACTTCTCCGTGCCAGGAAAGAGGTGCAATTTTTCCTGGGACGGAGGGAGTACTTTTTAAGGGAAAATATAAATTTTGGCATCTAGAATATGTCAAATCCAACTTTGAAGTTTGGTAATTTCTCAAAAGTGGTCCTCCGATGTCCGCTTTTAGTCCTTTTTGTCCTTTTTGTCCACTTTTAGTTCTCTAAGTAGACCAAATAAGGATTAAAAGTGAACAAAAAGGACCAAAAGTGGACAAAAATGACTAAAAGCGGACACTGGAGGACCAATTTTGAAAATTTACCAAACTTTAAGACTAAAGTTGAATTTTGTATATCCTAGAGGACCAAAATTGATATTACCCCTACTTTTTAATGAATGTATTACTTTTTTTTTATGTTTATTAAAAAGGTTATTTAAAATTTACTTAAAAAAACTGTATAAATTTGTATCAATAAGCGTAGGTATTTAGAATGTATATCAATATAAATTTTTATTAATAAGCGTTTGGAATTTAGATATGTTTTGCCAATTATATGTATGGATGGTGTGCATGCGTTGCTATGTGAAAACAGGAAGAATCTCCTTTTCAATCCTTATTATAATATCCGGTGCCAGATTGTGTAGGTCACATAACAGATACTAGTCCACCTTTGTTTATCGTTAGTGCTACGTTTTATATGATTTTTGTAAATCTTGATTTTGATTTTTGATTACTAATTAAACAAGTCAGTTGGTCATTTATTGCAAAAAGTTTTTTTTTTTTTACAAATTCTTTTTATACATGATAAAATATTAATAGTAGCACTGCTAATTACTTAACCCTCACGTGTAATAAAAAATAATTCTAAAACGTGACATATATAATGTGAGAAAAACATGCAAGTAATTATTTACCGATAAAATTCATATGAACTGTTTTTATTTTTCTTAATCCAGAGTATGAAATGATTATTACACTTCTAATCAGTTAAAATTTTACCAATTTAATTAGTTTAAAATTTGGTAGAATAAGAAAAAAAAAATTTCCTATAATTTACTCCTAATTTGGTAGAATAAAAAAAAAAACATACTTAGGAGGCATGTTGTATGCTATTGCTAACACAGACATGCATGCATAGAGACCATTTGTAATTTACATATAAAAGAAATCTTTAAAAAATTAATTCGAAGGTAACATGTGATTGTTTAAAAATAAAATAAAATTAATGAATAATAAGTGATAACACTTTTAAATTAAATTTTATGCATTCCAAAGAAAAATTATACTCCATATGATTCATCAAACTCTTTTAAAATAAATTGTAAATATATTAATATATGACTACATATCAATCATAAAAAAATGAATTAAAACTATACATTAATTATATAATAAATAAATAATTTTTTTTAATTCCTTCGTCTGATAATTTTCGCACGTAATTTGTCTTGTGCTGGAAAATCTCTTTTTTTAAATGTAATATAATAAGATAAACTAGGAATATTTTGGTAATTTAGTTAGAGAGGTGTATAAAGTTACTCAATTTTGTGTAAAAAGTACGTCACTTAACTATTCATATTGTTTAATTTTAGTCCAAATTTCGCCCTAAAATCAATTTTCATGATGGCTCAAGTTCAAATGACGAGTATATAGTTTAAGGAGTTAAATCACATGATAAAACTACACATACAGTAATAAAAGATGACATCACATTATACCTTAATTAACTCAAATTTAAAAAACCTAAAGGGATTAAATTATTTTATTGGAGTATTTATTAGATTAAAAATACATAAATTTGAATATTTAGTCACATAAAGTTGAATGAATCATGACATGACAGAGGAGGAATACTCTGTTCATTTCTGAAGAAGTTGGATGGATCAAACTCGGTCTTCACACTCACCAATCTTCTAAAATTATTCTTGAAATATTTGTGTCCCCAAACACTAGCTTCCTCGTAACTAGTTTTCCGACCATAGTTGTTGGTTCCAATATCAAGATCCCTGTAATTAAAATAAGCTGCCCTCGGAGATTTTGTCACGTAGGGTTCCATGAATCCGTAGAGTCTTCTGATCCATGCTATGTGTTCTTCTGATTCATTTGAATTTCTCCATCCTATCCCGTAATGGATCATGAAGATGTTGCCCTTTCGATGGGGGAACGGAGTTTCGGATTCCGAGAAGCTGTTGAGTACCCCTCCCCATGGACTCAAGTCCAGCTGTGAAGTTTCTTGTTCATATAGAATCTTCCATATCTCTCTCAGACCATCCAATGGAATCGGACTACTCAAGTAGTCCGATTTTCCTTTGAAGTATATGAGTTTGTACTCCCCCTGTGGAGTTGTGTCCAGCAATACATCCACTGGCTGATCCCATAAACCTGCGAAGAAGAGTGTCGATTCGATCCAGCTCGTTTCCGTACAGTCCTGTTTTTCCAGACCAAGCTCTGGAAACTGCTCTTCCATTAGTGGCAGAAGATCAGTAATTTGACCCAGGTACAGCGCTTTGAAAGAAGCTAAGATTGTTCTGTTTCCTGTAGGAGATTTAACTGTATTCACGAAAAGCCTGAGCAGAAGATTCTCATCGACTTTGTCGGCGATGTACTGCCACCGGTGCACCAGGTGCGTCGCAGTTTCCGACATTCTTGTGACTTTGAAAATAGTCACTGTTTCTGGGACAGTAACCAACGACACCTTGAATTCCACGAAAATGCCAAAACTAGTTCCTCCGCCGCCGCGGATGGCCCAGAACAGATCCTCTCCCATGGTTGTTCTATTCAGGATTTCGCCATTGGCGTTGATGAGCTTGGCGTCTATTATGTGATCCGCTGCCATTGCGTGCTTCCTCGATATCATGCCGTATCCTCCGCCGCTGAAGTGGCCGCCTATGCCCACTGTGGGGCAAACACCAGCCGGAAAAGCGAGAGTTTTGCTCTTCCGGCCGAGTGCGTAGTAAAGTTGGCCTAATGTAGCTCCAACTTGAACACGTGCAGTTTTGCGGTCGAGGTCTATGTGTATTGATTGGAAGTTTCTCATGTCAACGATGAAGAACGAGGATTCCGATGTGTAAGAAAGGCCTTCGTAGTCATGGCCGCCGCTACGGACTCTGATCTGCATTCCATGTTTCTTTGAGCAGTGAATGGCTGCAACAATGTGGGATTCATGATATGGTGTGAGGATGAATGCAGGTTTTTGGGAGGTTGATTGTGGCCTGAGATTTTTTGGCTGTAAGATAGAGGTGTAATTTGGATTCTGTGGGGTGAAAATGAGAGTGGAGTTGGGGTACTGCTGAAATTGATGAGTGAGGCAATCAAGCAATTCATCATTACTAGATCCTCCAAAGAATAAAGGAAAATTCATGGCAATTAATAATAGAATTAATATTAATAAAGCAAAAGGAGGATGTTCCATTGTAAATGATCATGGAAGCCACAGATCAGCTTATTGCATATTATTATAATTTGCATTGGCATTGCAGATGTGTGAACACAAAAATATAGAATCTGCTTTTCAACTAAATATCCAGCTTATCATACCCCACCTAATATTTAACATTAATTTGTGTTGATCATTAATTAAACGTGTTTATGCATTTCCTTCACGCGTTGGTTGCCAGTGCCACTGTGCCAGCATGCCAGATTGTGTAGGTCACATAAGAGATACTACCACTCTGCAAGTTTTGTTTGCATCCTTATTTATATGATAGATATTATTAAAATGTGATTCACTTCATCCCACATTAATTTTCTTGAGATATTATGACGGTTGGTCCCACAAGTATGCTGAAGTCAAGTTTTTACTTGGATTCTCTGAGTCATTTAATACACCATCTCATGTGTCACACCATTAGATTGACAAAACGTAGGAGAGAGAAACTATACCCTAATCCTTAAACCCTAGGGACAACGGTTGGATTTGTTTCCCCATCTTACGTGTCAATCACATAACGTGTAGCACAGAAAATGATGCACTAAAATGGCGCAGAAGATCCGATGTGAAGTTTTTATCATTATTTATTTCAATTCTCAATTTCGGACTTTTTTTTCTTCCAATTTTAACTTTTTTTTTTCAATTTTAGTTTATTTTTATAATATATATATATATATATATAATATTTTTATATTTTATTTAATGTTACTTTATAATATAATACAATTGAAAACAATTTATTACTTCCTCTGTCTCTTTAAAAAAATATGCAACCATATATGAGCAATTTTATCTTTTTGCTGTATATTTATTTACTTGTTAGTATTTCATTTTTTTTCATTGTATTTAAGCATAATTGTGATCAAAGTATGTCACTCTTAATAATAAATCCTTAATTTTACTGTCTAAATAAATATCAATTATATAAAAAAATCTCAGTTCATTATTTTTTTCTACAAATAATTTGTTTGATACTAATTAATTTATTTATATCGAATTATTTATTTATTAATTGCAATTAATGATACTAAAGTAAATACGTTATAATAAATGCATAGGAAAAAAATAAATAATTTTTCTACACATAATTTGATTTGATACTAATTAATTTATTTATATCGAATGATTTATTTATTAATTGCAATTAATGATACTAAAGTAAATAAGTTATAATAAATGCATAGGAAAAAAATAAATAAATAGTAAGACTATATGTGAACAACACGTTAGAAAAAAATGACTTTACTTTAGTATATATATTATTTATAAAAATAAGGTCAAAAATTTTAGAATTAATTAAAAAAATTATTAAAATATTTGAAATAGTTGCTATATTTTTTAAATATTAGTAATATTATAAATAATATTTAAATGGAATATTACTTTTACTCATGATCATGATTTAGTATTTCTTAATTAACTATATAATAATAATTCAATTTTCATTAATGGTTATTTTTAAGAAACTAATCTAATATAAATATATATATATATATATATATATATATATATATATATATATATATATAATATTTTTTAAATATTCATAAAAATTTTAATGAATTTTTTAATTTATTTTTATATTATAAAAACTAAAGAAAACGATTTTTATAATTTACGTGTCATAATTGAATAATTCATATACATATGAATAATTAAATAAAATTAATATGCTAAAATTAATAAATCAACAATTATTTAAAAATTCGATTCCAATATCATTTGTCAATATCAAGTAATATATTAAAAAATATAATATAAAATATTAATTAAACTTAAATAATTTGAAGAAAGATTCCGATTCTTTACATGAATCGGTCTTTTAATCTCTTATTCATCTTAAAAAAAATACTTGAATCGATTATCTACTTGAAGAGGTAAATTTATTCCAAAAATACTTGAATGATCTACATGAATCTGTTTTTTTAACCTCTTATTCCTCTTAAAGAATACATATTAACAAATACTTTAATAAATTATCTACTTGAAAAGGTAAATTGATTCTAAAAATACTTGAATGATCTACATGAATAAGTTTTTAACCTCTTATTCATCTTAAAGAATATATACTTGAATTGATTATCTACTTGAAGAGATAAATCAATTTAAAAAAAATACTTGAATCGATCATCTTATTCCTCTTCTTAAAGAATACTTGGGATTATATACTTGAAGAGGTAAACCGATTCCAAAAATACTTGAATGATTCAAGAATAATTGAATCGATCCTCTTATTCGTCTTGAAGAAAGAATACTTGAGATTATATATTTGAAGAGGTAAATCGATTCCAAAAATACTTGAATGATTCAAGAATAGTTGAATCGATCGATTATCTTATTTCTCTTAAAGAATACTTGAATCGATCCTCTTATTCATCTTGAAGAATATTTAAATTGATTCTTAAAAAATACTTGAATTGATTCTTTTCATCTTGAAGAATACTTGATTTGGTTCCAGATTCAATTATTATTTATAAGTAAGATTCACTTTTTTATACTTTTTATAATTCAATTATCTAGAGGAACTTGAAGAAATATTTTATTTCACTTGAAAAATCGAATGTGTGTGTTTAAAATGACTAACCAAAAAGGCTTATTTATAGATGGGGTATGAGAGAATATTATATGGAATATTCTTTTTTCTATTTATATATAATTTAAATTTATACTTATTAATTTATTACAATAAAAGATTTAGTAATAATTAAATAATGATACCAAAATAAATATATAAAGATATTCAAAATTTAATTAGTCATCAATCAAAATAAAAAAATAAAAAAGGAATTTATTTTATGATAAATTAATGAGGTGCACATATAAGAAAAGATAAATATATTTTTAATTTATGTTTTGATATATATTTTTAATTTGAATTTTTTTCTTTAACTATCTATATTTTTATTTTTATTTATTATTATCTCAAATAAACATAATTTTTATTTTTAATTAATATTTTGTTCTTAATTTCTATAAATAATTTTTTAATTTATTACCTATTTAAGATTAATTAATAAAATAAGAAAATACATTATTTTAAAAAGAAAATATTAAATAAAGAATTTAATGATAAATAAATAAGAAAAATATAAAAAAAATAATTTAAAAATTCAAAAAAATGAGAAAAGTACACGTCGTAATGAAGCGCTCTGGAGACGACACGCAAACAGAAAAATTAATATATATATATTTTGGAGATGAAGGGACGAGTCAATTTTTTTCAAAATTTTCAATTTTTTGTCAACACGCGACACGTGTAAAATCCAGCAAGGGAATATATATTCCCTTGCTGGATTTTACAATATATTCCCTTGCTGGATTTTACATTGTCTCGCGTGTTGACAAAAAATTGAAAATTTTGAAAAAAATTGACTCGTCCTTAATCTCCAATTATTATCCAATGCTCCATTATTTCCTCCTCAACTTAAAAGCTTACACTAATTATCTCTCTTCCTCTCCCTACTTGATAAAAAAGAAAAAATCAAAAACATTGAAAGTGACGTTGTGTATACATACCACAATATTGTTTGTTTAAAAATAAAAAATAAAAAAGGGTTGCAGGAGGTGACAGACCGCCTTTCCCCACTCAACTTTTAATTCACTTTCTCGTGATCACCTCTCTCTCGTCTAAGGGATGTTTTCAATCTTCCATTACTTTAAAAAGCCAAGGTCGCTTAATTAGAGGTAGTTGGGAAGGCAATAGGAATTAAAAGATATTAATTCTCATTCCTCATTATTGATTAGAAGTAATGAGAATTCAAATTCCTCAATCATTCATATTGATTCAATGTATATCTCTGTCCCTTCAATCACTTTTATTCACATTACCATTATTCTCATCAATGATTTTCATTTTCATTACCATGTAGCTCTTAAAATATTTCTAATAGAGATAATATCAATTTTGATCTTTTACGATAAGGTCAAATTCAACTTCAATTTTCAAATTTGATAATTTTTCAAAAGTAATCTTCCGGTGTCCGATTTTAAACATTTTTGTTCCCCTTTTGATTCTTTTTGTACCTTTTCAATACTAAAAACTTACTCTTTTTAACTCTCTCCACTGAGAAGGGCGTTACTAGTGAGAATCTATCATCAGGAGGGTTCTTATTGGCAAAAAGATAAAGGAGCTCGTAACCATAAGTGAAGATTTAGAGTGGTAGGTTTTGTGTGGAACCGTGTCATATAAATCCTTACATGATATGAATAAAAAATAAAAAATTATTATCACTTTTTCTATAAAATATTATTATTTTCTCTATAAAATGTTATCACTTTTTATTTATACTATAAATTGTTCATAAAATAGTATACTGCACTATTATCACTTTTTATCAATTGAGTATCATTTTTCTTTAATGATGCTATCACAATTTATGTGTGAATTTCAAAATACTGGTAAACCATAAACATCACTGTAGGATGAATTAATTAATAGTAGTAGTACCAAGTTTAGTTAGGTTATCTTGTACTCTTTCCATCCCACAAATGTTTGCATGCTCTTCCGGCACGAAAATTAAGAAAAATGATAATTTTTAAGAGTTTATGATATTTTTTTACAATAAATAAATAATAAAATATGTTAAGAGTGATTTTTTTGTAAATAAATTGTATGTGGAAGAATGACACTAAAAAATAAAATGTTCTTCCCGTCTTGTGAAATCATTCATATAGTTTAAGAAAATTTATCTTTTTTACGAATTTTTATAGACTTTTTAGGAATAAATTGATATTTTTACATAACAAATAAAATATAGTATTAATGTATGTTAATATTGTGATATTTTTAAATTAAAATATAAGTAAACTTTAAATTTATTATTGATGTTTTTTTTGGGTAAATATAATACAAATAAATGAGTAAAGTGTAAATAATTTTATTAGACAAAGAATATTATGTTGTATATTATAAATAAAATAAATTTATTATTATTATATGTAGAATAAAAGTAATTGGAAAAAAAAAAGAATTAAATGATCAAAAAGAAAGAAGATTAAAAAAAATATAAAATATAAAAGAAAAGAAATAAAAAAAAATAAAACATGATCGTGGGGGGCAGAACTCGAAATTGGGACCTCTAAGTCTCGAAAAGGAGTGTTCAGCCACCAAGCTAGGAAAGACTTGCAGTAAACCTTTTATATAGATAATTAAATTTTCTCTTTCTTAACTCCCTCCGTCACTGGCACCAAGTATGACTTATGTGCTGCAACTAACAAATTTCACAAAACAACAGGCTGTACATAATGATAATAAATAATTTGAAGTTAGAGCACATGCTGAAATGTCTCAGGCCCAACACGTAAGTATAACCATTAAAAAAAACTACGAAAATGAAACAACATGGGCAAATTTATATGACAACGATGAAAACACAAATCACCTGATACATAATTCTTAGCACAGATAGTCTTTAATGGCTGCTCCAATTGTTTGTTGTGGAATATTCACATAAGAAATATGTGGAAGAATATAAGATCCAGGAGTTTTTTCAGCATTACACATCCATCCTGCAATTGCATATCACATAAAAGTAAGTTACAATCAGGATAACATTTAGCATAAAATCCAAATCTTCTATGTACTAAATCTATCCCATCTGCTCCCCAATCCTACATGGAAAAGCTATTTCATGGTTTATGAATTATTAGATAAATTTTGGAATATATAAAATTTAAATGAACTGTCATATCTCATAAGAATGTATCTCATTCCTACATAAACTTATATTATTTGGAATAAAAGCTAAAATTTACTGCCAAAGTAGTACAAAGAGAATCTTATAATTCTGTGGTTATGGCCACATATTCCGCTTCTGTAGTTGAGAGAGCTACAATGGATTGATGTGTAGCTTTTCAATTAACAGCTGTACCAAATATAGTAAACACATAACCAGTTAAAGATTTTCTTGTATCCTGGTTTGCAGCATAATCCGCATCAACAAATCCAACAAGAGCAGCAGTACCATCAGCAACTTTCTGAAACTTCAACCCTCTATCTGTTGTTCCCTTTATGTACCTCATAGCCCATTTAACTGAATCCCAATTAAGTCTACCAGGATTCCCCATGAATCTAGTAATTACACTCATCAGATATGCAAAATTTGGCCTGCAACACACCATAGAATACATTAAACTTCCCACAGAACTTGCATATGGAATTCTCTCAATCTCAGCTTTCTCTGCAATAGTACGTGCACTTTGATCCAATGAGAGCTTCACTCCTTGCTTCACAGGTGTATTCACTGACTTACACTAATCCATGTTGTACCTAAGCAATACCTTATTAAGATAAGCCTCTTGATGTAGCTCCACAGAATTTTGTTCCCTGTGCATGCTGATTTCCATACCAAGTATTACTCTTACTTCTCCCAAATCTTTCATTTCAAATTCAGATTTCAACAATGACTTCACTTTTGAATTCCACTCAATGACTTGCTTGCAATGAGAATATCATCAACATAGAGTAAAAGATATGTGACATCTTCTGCATCTGACTTGAGATATACACAACTGTCATACTTGCTCCTGTTAAAACCGCATGACAATATATACTCATAAAACCTTAGATACTATTGTCCAGGATTTTGTTTCAACCCATACAATGATCTCTGCAGTAAACATGCCTTGGTATCAGGATTCTTAACAACCACACCTTCTGGAATTTTCATATAGATTTCCTCATTCAGATTACCATGTAGGAATGTTGTGGTTACATCCATTTGGTGTAATTCAAGATTAAACTAAGCAACAAGAGCTAGAAGAACTCTAATAGAGCAGTGTTTAACCACAGGAGAAAAAATCTCATTATAATCCACACCCTCTTTCTGTGAGAAACCCTTAGCAACAAGTCTAGCTTTGTACCTGATTGCACCATCTTTAACTGTTGTAACTTTCTTCTTGTAAATCCATTTACATCTTACAAGCTTCTGAGAATTTGGTCTGTCAACAATCTTCCAAGTGTTGTTCTTGCTTAGTGATTGTAATTCTTCCTCCATAGCAACTAACCAACAATCTTTTTCCTTACAATTTATAACCTCATCGTAGCTTCTTGGTTCATAAACCTCCACCTTAAGAGCAGAATAGAGAGCAAATAATACCATATCTGAAGAAATATGAACACAGAGAATAATTGTGAAAATATTTTGTATATTCTGATATCAATGTACATATACAAGACAAATATATATACAATTAAGGGAGCTAATTGATCCTATATAATCTGTAGTGTGTAACGGAATGAAAAAATAAAGGGATTCTAATTCCTATGATACAGTAAACCATATATAGAATGGTCAGAGAATCAAAATTGATTCCTTCAATATCTGTCTGATTATATCTTGCAGGATGATGAATATGTCTCCTTTCCCTGTCTCTTGCTAACTGATATCCATCATCTTTGGTCTGTTCTTCGTCAGGTTTCTCTATATCCTCTTCTTCTTCATGGTTTCTGTAGTGAGGTTTAATAAACTGAGTTTCCACCTCCACCTGAGTGATACCTTGACTTGAACTGCTATCAGTGTCAAATTTCAAAGGAAATTTACTCTCATCAAAGGTGACATTTCTGTTGATGATGAACCGTTGACCCTCAATAAACCAGAGTTTATAGCCCTTTACACCTGGAGGATATCCCATAAAAACACATTTCACAACTCTAAGATCTAGCTTGTCTTGCTTTATGTGAGCATAAGCAAGACATCCAACCACTTTAAGATCATTGTAATTTGCCGGCTTTCCACTTCAAAACTCTTCTGGAGTTTTAAACTTAAGAGTAGTAGATGGACTTTTGTTCAAAAGATAAGCCACAGTCGTAACAATCTCTCCCCAAAATATTTTAGCTAATCCGGTGCTGCTCAAAATGCATCTTACCTTTCCAACAGAGTTTGATTCATTCTCTTTGCCACTCCATTATGTTGAGAAGTTCCAGGTACAGTTTTGTGTCTAGAAATACCCTTCAACTTACAAAACTGGTTAAATTCATCATAGAAACTCTAAGCCATTATCAGTTCTAAGATATTTGAGTTTCCTGTCACTTAGATTTTCAGTCTCAGTTAGCCATTCCTTAAACTTTTCAAATGCATCAAACTTGAATTTTAAAACATAATCCATAATTTTCTAGAATAATCATTTATTATGGACATAAAATACTTACCTCCACCTTTAGTAAGGTTCCTGGCAGGCCCCCACAAGTCTGAATGAACATAATCTAATGGTGCTTTTGAAGAATGTTCCCCAACACCAAACTTATGTCTCTTGGCTTTCCCGAAGATGCAATGTTCGCAAATTTCCAGCTTAGAAACATGATCTCCATTGAGCAGATTTTGTTTTGACAATTCCTATAGCCCCCTTTCACTGATATGTGCAAGTCTACCATGCCATAATCCTGCTGCATCTTGATTACTTACGGCATGTACCTGTCCTGCAGCAACACCTCATCCAGAAAATAGAGATCATTCCTCCTAAACCCTTTCAAAACCACTGCATTTCCCTTCGATACCATTAACTAAACAGCTTCAGATTGAAACTTATAACCCATTGAATCAAGCATGTCTAATGATATTAGATTTCTTTTCAATTCTGGTACGTATCTTACATTAGATAGTATCCTCACAACTCCATCAAACATCCTAAGTTTCACAGACCTAACACCCTTTATCTTGCAGGACTGATCATTACCAAGTAGCACAGAACCTCAATTTTGAAACTTTAGATCTTCCAGCCATTCTTTAATGGGAGTCATATGGAATGTACAACCTGAGCCTAACACCCATTCTGTAGAAACTTCTTGTGTAGTAATTGTCAATGCCTCAGTGAAGTCAAAATTTCTTTCTGATACATCTGCAGTTTGATTCACTTGATTCTTTTGAGAATCAGTTTGATGAGCATTCCCTTTAGCTTTCAAAGCTTTCCATTTCAGACATTCTTTCTTGAAATGACCCGGTTCATGACAATAATAACATTTCTTAGTGTCAGTACCACTATCATGATTAGCTTTCTTGTCATTCCTTTTATTTCTAGAATTAGAAGTCTTCTTGTTGTCTTTCTTATTCTGATTCTGTTTCTTGATCATAAGGCTTTCTGCTCCTACTAAAGATTGCTTTTCTGACACTTTCTGGAGTTCTTTGGATTTCAAAGCAAGTTGAACATCCTCATGCCTAATTGTTTCCTTGTTACCAAACAATAAGGTATCATTAAAATTATCCAGAGACTTGGGCAGAGATGACAACAAGATTAACGCATTGTCTTCATCTTTCATTTTGACATCGATGTTCTCAAGATCGTCAATAATCTTGTTAAAATCATCAACTTGTCTTAAGATTGACTTATCTTCTGCCATCTTGAAGGAATACAACTTCTGCTTCATATAAAGTCTATTTGCAAGACTCTTTACCATATATAAGCTTTCCAGTTTATTCCAAACACCTATTGTCGTTGTTTCTTTGGCAACTTCTCTTAATGTCTTGTCACCCAAACACAGTATGATAGCACTGTGCGCTTTCTCCATCATCTCAGAATCACCATCTACCGCTATGACATCATAATCAGTATTATTAGTATCATAAAGGTCTTACCTTCATCGCTTCCCACAAACCTTGTTGAACAGTACTGCTTTCATCTTGACTTTCTAAAGTCCAAAGTCTATTTTCTCCGTGAACTTTTCTATGTCGAATCGCGTTATTCCCATTTTGTTCTTCCACTGAATATTTTCCACAAACGGCGCCAATTGTCATGAATTCAGTATATACCAGACAAGATAACACAGAATAACATGAATCAACAACAAACAATTCTTATGCAAGAATATATATGTAAGAATATATACGCAATAAATAAGAATTACAATGGAGGATTGTTTATAGAATCATGAACAACAATTAAGTAAATTCCCTAATCTTTCACTGTTCAACCCTTTTGCTTTTACCACAAAAGTACGTTGTCACACATGAACTATGAACTGCTTCCCTGTGTGAATAAGAATTGTGAAATCTATCCAAAATTTAACCGCTTCTCATAACCGATGAGAAAACATAAATTTTACTTTCTCAATAATTACCTCTCCTTTCAACGGGAGAAACCACACCAGCTCATACACATATGAACTGGAAACAAAATATTGGATCATGAACTATCCAATAAACACCACACTACAACTTCAATCAAAGTATATACTCTCTCCGTCCCATATAAAGGAGTACTTTTGTTTTTTGCACGTGAATTAAGGAGTATTATTATTTAATATGTAGTGAGTTGGTGTATCAGTTGGTATATGGACTGGGTGTGCGTGGATCCCATGTGTATAAAAAAGGAAATGAGACTTTTTTAGTAGACGTCCAAAATAGAAAAATGGACCTTTTAAGGGGACGGGGGAGTATTGGAAATGTCTTCACAAACTCTAGATCTTCCAAATTTGAAATAAACGTTTGAGATAACAAACACTAAAAAATGGAAACTTTACTCCCTCTCTTCCCTCATGTGTTCTCTCATTCTGGATTGATCATGTCTACTAAGTTTCTTGAAGAATCAAGCACACATTAATTCATTCAAAAGAGTTTTTTCTTTAATTTGGGCTTGTGTTTTGTTTAATATATGTTAATATTTCTTTGATACATACTTGGGCTTCTTTCCTGTTAATGTTGGGCAATCTCAACAGGCCCATTAAAGAGATCAGTGGAAAACATGGATTTGATATATAAGAAAATTCGACAGTACCAAGGAATGGTCCAAATAGTCGTATTGCACCTCGTTATAATTCTATTAAAGTAATATATCCTAATTAATGATCATTAAATCCTTGTACACATGGTGATAATTTAAGCATCGATTATAATATATGGTAAGTATTTAATAAATGGAATATGGGAGCAATGAAATGAAATATTTGATCCCATTATTATACATTATACATCACATTTCAAATGATCATTTTTTTCTTATGATATAATCTCATTTTCAAATGATCATTTTTTTCTTATGACAGAATCTCGTTTTCAAATGATCATTTTTTCTTAAAAATGAAGATTTCTAACATAGCAAAAATTTTGAATCGTGGCACCAAATCGACCAATTTACAAAAGTTATAGGATGAAATTGATTTTAAAATCTTATTTGAGATGAAAACTGAGCAAAATTAAAAGAATTGAGACGAAAATGGAAATCTTAACTATTTTAGGAACTTTTCAAATAAACTAAAAAAAGTGAAGGATTAATGAACCCTTACTATACGTACTCCATTAAAATTAAAAATTACACATTTAAAATACTAAATAAACCCCATACAAAGACAATTATATCATTTTAATTAATTATACACATATTAAAGAAAAATTAATTAATTACAAAATAAAAAAATATTGGAACCGCAGCTGTCGTGTTCTGCAGAATCTGTCGCGATTGATCAGAAGCGAAAGAAGAGAAAAGAACTCCTGTCCACCGTCAAGACTTCATCAATGTTAAGTAAGTATCATGTCTTCTTTGTCATTTTGCTTCTTTATTTTGCAATTGACACGAATTCTAGGGTTTGGTTGTTTTCAAAATTTGAAAATTAAGCATGAGTAATTTGAATTTGTGTTTCTGTAGTGTGTGGTTGTACTTGTCTTGCAATTTGAATTGAATTTTCCATGAATTAGAAGCAATTAGATAGGTTTCTGAGCAATACGTATGTGAATTCCAAAACATGTTGTTGTGTGTTCTGTTCGACTGCTGCAGTCGAATACCTCAAGGTTGTTCAGTTGTTACAACCGAATGACCTTTTTTGTGTTCTGTTCGACTGATGCAGTCGAACACCTTAAGGTTGTTCGGTTGTTACAACCGAACGACCTTTTTTTAACATATCTGCAGTCGAACAACTTAAGTTGTTAAGCTGTTCGGTTGTTACAACCGAACGACATGTGTTTTTTATACACATTTGTTGCTTTCTGCTGATGGATTGACATTTCTTTGAATATTTTGATTATGCTCCTCCTTTACGATTATTGCTTATTCCGGATGATCATCATTCTCATTTTTACTTGTTTCATGATACTACGTTGATGCAGAAGGGTTAGGGTTTAGGTTGATCGTGATTTAGTGATTATAACAATGGGGTGCATTTAGAAATTTGATTGGGGTGAATTTAAAAATTGTATTATAATTATATTTATTTAATATTTATAAAAGATTATTTACGTCTTATCACATTATCATATTTTAATTTTATAAATTATTAGGGTTCATTTAACAATTTTGGGGTTGCAAATAGTCATCCTCATTAATTATTTGTGTTTTAAACTCGAGATTGATTGCTTTACAATAACATGATATTAACAAGGAGAAGAAAAGACCATTTAAGAGGACGATTTCAATTAGTTTATTTTATTCTATTTATTTTTATGCAATTCTATTTCTCATCTCCTTTTCATTTTCAATGCTTGAGCTATTTGATTTATGTATGGATTCTGTACTTGGTTTCATTTTAGGCATCAAATGATTTAGAGCAAGCGTACTCTATCGCATAGTAGACCGTAGTGGCCAAGTGCAAAATTTAGAAATATCAAACCCAATGGCGAAAGTAGGTAGCCGTATTTGAGAAATGTTTTACTCTAGTAGGACTAATCAATAAAAGAAGGGGGCTTGAATTACACTAAAACTAAGAAAACAATTAAAGATAGAATGATACGATGGACATGGATGATGGATGGGTGGATGAATGTAAGATGGATGAAGTAACAATCTAAAGAGGAGCAAAGCTAACCACAAAAAAGATCAAGGACACAATATAGATATGTTATATTCAAATGGTAAACATCAATGATAATGGAATAGAAGCAATCACATATATTCCCCTAATCTCTATGGCCAAGGTGATTAAGTTCTCAACTCATGACAAGTTTAAAGCTCAAATGATTGAATCTCACTCTCAATTCTATTAGAAGATACTATGATAACAAAATTAGTCTTCTCACTCAATTAATCAACCAAATATGATAAACCTATTAAGTGTTCCAACATGAATGTTCTAAATATATTAAGATGTTACCACATACTTCACATACTAACTTACAAAATTCATATTATAACATGATTCAATCAAATCTCTAAACACAATATTGGAATGGTCATCCTAATGTCATAAATGGAGAATTTAACCACACACATCATATTACAAATCAAGTAAATCATAGATCATGTAAGAAATAAAAAAATCACATTAATTAAATCATTAAAACTCCAACAAATCCATAGATCCCTAATCCATCAAGTGGCTAGCCTCACAAGAGGTCTAGCCAACAACAAACATCATGAAAACATCAATACACTGCTTACAAATATCATTGTTGCAATTAAAACTAAGAAAATACAAATTAAAGGTAAGTTCTCCCCTATTTGGAATTTGGGTTGATTCTCCCTTTAAAGATGCAATCCTCTATCCTTGAGCCTCAATCCTCCATAGATATATGATGGGTAGATGGAGGGTGTGGAGATCCACAGAAATTGAAGAGTAATTGAGTGAAAATTAGGTGGAAAATGGATTGGAGAAGGTAGAGTGTGAGAAAAATGGTGAATGAGTGTGTGTGGGTGATTTAGGGTCTCCCCCAATTCTCCCTCAATCAAACTTGTGGAAAAAAGTAGCCAAAATGAGATTTAAAACTGATTTTCTAGACAGGTGACAAAATTCACGAAAATTCGATCGAATTTTCTTGATGGACATCGAATTTTTCTGCAAAGATGCAGAAAAATTCGATCAAATTTTTATGCATTTGGTCGATTTTTATGTCAGTGTGCTCAACCTCCAATGTTCTGCCGAATATTTGTGACAGTTCCGTCCTGCTTCACTGTTTTGGCTTGTTCTCTATCGTTTTAACTCCGAATTGAGATTCATTTTTTCCTACACCTTCCCCTTCACTTCTAGAATCTATTTATACCTGAAAATCACACAAATTCCACCAAAGTACAAATTCTCCAAATATTTACAAATATTGAGCAATTTAGGGCACTTAAACACTCAAACCAAGTATAATTGCATAAAAGCATGCTATAAATGAACCCTAAATTCATGAGATTTCTACACTCATCAACCCCCCAAACTTACAGTGTTGTTCGTTCCCAAACAACGAAGAAAAGGAAAAGAACATGAGGGTAGAAATTGAGTGAATTGGAGCATGGATCAAAGAAGGAATATAATCATTTTCAACTAATTAATCAAATCAAACCACATGACTTAAACATCAATAAACATATGCATAAATCATGGTGGGATAAATGTGAACTTAGTCTCAATTTTTGTATAAATTGATAAGAGTAAGCGTACTCTATCGTTGTGTAGAACGTGGTGACCAAGTGCAAAATTTATAATATCGAACCCAAGGGAGAAAGTGTATGTATTCGTATTCGAAAGATGTTTCACTTTAGAAGGACTAATCAATAAAAGGATAGGATGATTAACACTACAAACTACCTAAGAAAGCAATTAAAGGATAGAAAATGTACATATGAGATGGATGATGGGTGATGTGAGCAATCTAAGAAGTATGCAAGGCTTAACCACAATCAAGATCTAGACATCACCTAAAAATGCAAGTTTCTAATGGCAAACATCATTGAAAATGGAATAGAAGCAATCACATATGTTCCCCTAATCCCTATGGCCAAGGCAATTAGGTTCTAAACTTTTTACAAGTTTGCAAGCCCCTAAGATTGATTCTTACTCTCAATTTCCTTAGAAGGTACTATGATCATAAGTTTGGTTCTTCTCACTCAATTAACAACCGATTAAGATCAATTAATTAAGTGTTATCTCATGAATTTCCCAAGCACAAGAAAGGTATGACTTACCTCTCCCTACACTAATATACATGATCATATAATAAAATGATTCAATTAAACCCTAGACATAATATTGGAATGACAATCCTAACACTATTAATAGAGAATTTAACCACACAATTCATAACATGAATCAAGTAATCATAGATCATGAGATAAATTCCAAAATCAATTCAATTAAATCATTAAAAATCCTACATATCTAGAATAGTCTCAATCCATCATGTGGCTAGCCTCACATGAGGACTAGCCACTAAAATTCATTACAAAATTAATATAATCCATAACTTGCTCCAATTGAACCAAATAATGAAGAAAACAACAAATCAAAGGTTGATGGGCTTTCCTTTTGAAGTTGGCCTTATCTTCCTTCAACATGCTCCAATCTTCACTCCTTGATGTACTTCCCTTCTTATATTGGTGGATTGATGGAATGGATTAGTGGAATGGATGGATGGAATAAAGGTTGGATGGATGAGTGGTAGATGGATGGATGAATGGAGAGGAGGATGAATGAATAGATGGAGGATGGATGGATGGATGGAGAGGAGGATGAATGGTGTGTGAGAGCAGCCCCCCTGATCTGTTCTGGTGGAGGATGGAGAGGATTTGGGTATTTATACCCCCTTGAAAAGCCCTAATTTTGCACTGCAGAATTGGACATTTTACACGAAAATTCGACCGAATTTTCGTGCTTCGGTCCAATTTTTCTTACAGTGTGCGTAGCCTTCGATGCTCTGTTTTCGCCCGTATTTTTCAAAAAAATGCACAAAACTTCGACCGAATTTTTCCCCTTCGGTCGAATTTTTGTGACAGCTTTATGCTGCTTCACTGTTTTGGCTCGTTCTCAATTATGGATAAAAGTGACTCAATTATGCGTGTGGTTGATTAGAAGAGACGTCTCCCTTCTTGTCAAACATTCTTTCTTGCCCTTGAATATACTTCTTCCTTCTCCACTTTTAATGCACTACATTATCCCTTCTTTCTCAACTCTTGAACTTAAGCATTTATTATGTAGCTCTTTTTTCTTCAAACCTTTCGTAATATACATTTGAGCTTTTCTTTCTCTTTTTAACTCTTATGCTCTTTTGTTTTCTTAGAACTTCATTTATTTTATCTTCTTGCATACACATCATCATTCACTAGCTTCGTTGCATTTCAAGCACAAAATTCTTAATTTCCTTATCAAGCACAACTTTTACTCTTCTATTAATAACCTCCTTTAATAACCATCTCCAACAATCATCCACACAAAAGATTTTATGTAAAGGCTTAAGTGGATTTTATTGGCTTGTAATGAGCTAATAATAAAAGAATATGCTCTATAGGCTCAAAATGGCTTACAAGGGAGAAATGTTTTGGTAAAGGATATTATTTGTCTAGTGACTTCAATTTTCAAGGATAGTCTAAGATCATTTCCAACAATCTCCACACACATGTAGCCTCAAGATAGACGAATGAAAAGTTCTAGAACACATACACATGAATGATGCACACATGAAAGAAATGAATCACATAATATTCATGGATTCGAGGCTCAAAATCTCACGGCTCATCAATAGTGAAAAATAAGCACCATACAAGCAAATTCTCAACCATAACAAGTACACAAGCTCATATCTATTCAACCATATGATCTAACTCAATCTTATAATCTCAAACAATTACCAAATAAGCTCCACAAGAAAATGATCAATAATAAGGGATCAAGGGAAATTTCACAAAAACTAAAAAACGAGAGAAATAAAAGGTGCACCGGTGCAAAATGTACAACTAAGAACAATATGAACATGCAAAAAAATGAACCATCCCCCCAAACTTAAATTTAACTAAGAGTAGAATTTTAGTTTGAAAGAGTTTTGTTACCAACTTTGTTGCACTTTTCTTCACTTCAAACCATCACCGGGAATCTCCTTTTGTACTTACGAAAGACAAAAAACACGATAAAACTAAAAACAACTAAGAAAGTAAGTAAATGAAACCACTAAAGATAATGATGGGTTGCCTCCCATCCAGCACTAAGTTTAACATCTTCAAGCCAGACGGAATATGGAGAACTCATCGGAACGACCAAGGATATCGTTTGTTCTTGCCATCAAATTTTAATCTTTGTGCTTCTTCCTCTACTAGGCATTTGTGGCAAGTAACGACCTCAGTAGCATCCTTCAAGATTGGCTTTAAAAATTCAACTCGTTTAAGCTTGCATTCCCTTGACCTCTCTTTCCGTGACCACCACTTATATCTTTTTATCAAGTAGACTCCTAACACTTCTTCAAGTTCTCTCTTGTACCTAAGGCATTGAGAAGAATCAATACGTAAAACAAAGTCTATATAAACAATATTTTGAAATTCAATGCAACTTGAAGAGTTCAAAGGTTTAAAAATGCTCATGTCACTCATCAAGTCATCATCACCTGTTTCCAAACTTTGTTCCTCTTTGTCCACTTCATTTGCCTCAATAGGCTCTTCAAAAACCTCTTTTGATTTTTCATTTTCACTTGAATTTTCCTCCTCTAAGCTTTCTTCTACATTGTCTTCCTTATCCTCAATAAGCTCTTCATCTCTTGAGTCTTCATCCCCCGAACACTCTTCTACCTCTAACCCTTCTTCAACCATTCTTTCCTCAACCTTTTCATCAAGATTTTCCGTTTCTTGAAGAGTGTTTCATTCACTTATCATTTGACTCATTCGATGCTCTAGAATCTCAAATCTCCTTTCATTTTCCTTTTGTTCTTTCTTTCTTTCTTTTCTCATTTCTCTTTTCTCTTCAATCATTTCTTCGAGCATTTCTATAAGTTGCCCAACTCGATCCTCTACGGATGACTTAACTTCTTCACTTGGTGGTTGCCATCTTTGGTCTTGGAGATAATTCCATTGATCATTACTTTGAAAACTACTCTCTTGCACGTAAGAAATATCCTCCACTTGAGAACTTGACATCATCTACTCTTGTTGCACCGTAGGATATGAAGTTGGCATACAACTTTGCCTTGTATCACTCCCATGAGCATATCTTCTATACAATTTAAGTAAGACACTATTTTCGGATAAAGGAGTAATCGTAGGAACTTTGTTGTAGGAATTTGGTATGGAATAAGTGTTTCCTTGATACTGTTGATCCATTTTTATGCACTTCTTCTCAAGATCTACAACAATTCTTCTCCACTTATTATTTTTGTTGCTCATTCTTCCTTCTATTAAGGTTGGTGTACATATCAAGAAGAACAAGTTAGAACAAGATTTTTCAAAACAAAAATAGAATGCAAAAATAAGAAAAATATCCTGAGTAAATCTAACAAATTCAAAACGTTACACTGAAGGCTTTCGCCCTGGCAACGGCGCCATGAACTTGGTTTCATTTTAGGTATCAAATGATTTAGAGCAAGCGTACTCTATCGCGTAGTAGACCATAGTGACTAAGTGCAAAATTTAGAAATATCGAACTCAAGGGCAAAAATGGGTACCGTATTTGAGAAATGCTTTTCTCTAGTAGGACTAATCAATAAAAGAGGAGGGGTTTGAATTAAACTAAAACTAGCAATTAAGAAAACAATTAAAGGTAGAATGATATGATGGACATGGAAGATGGATGGGTGGATGAATGTGAGATGGATGAAGTAACAATCTATAGAGGAGCAAAACTAACCACAATCAAGATCAAGGACACAATATAGATATGTTAGATTCAAATGGTAAACATCAATGATAATGGAATAGAAGCAATCACATATATTTCCCTAATCCCTATGATCAAGGTGATTAAGTTCTCAACTCATGACAAGTTTAAAACTCAAAAGATTGAATCTCACTCTCAATTCCCTCAGAAGATACTATGATAACAAGATTAGTCTTCTCATTCAATTAATCAACCAAATATGATAAACCAATTAAGTGTTCCAACATGAATGTTCTAAGTATATAAAGATGTTACCACATACTTCACATACTAACTTACAAAATTCATATTATAACATGATTCAATCAAATCCCTAAGCACGATATTGGAATGGTCATCCTAATATCATAAATGGAGAATTTAATCACACACATCATAATACAAATCAAGTAAATCATAGATCATGTAAGAAATTAAAAAATCACATTAATTAAACCATTAAAAATCCGACAAATTCATAGATCCCTAATCCATCAAGTGGCTAGCCTCACAAGAGGTCTAGCCAACAACAAACATCATGAAAACATCAATACAATGCTTACAAACATCCATTATTGCAATTAAAACTAAGAAAATACAAATTAAAGGTAAGTTCTCCCCTATTTGGAATTTGGGTTGATTCTTCCCTTCAAGATGCAATCTTCTCTCCTTGAGCTTCAATCCTCCATAGATATATGATGGGTAGATGGAAGGTGTGGAGATCCATAGATATTGAGGGTAATTGAGTTAAAATTGGGTGGAAAATGGATTGGAGATGGTAGTGTGTGAGAAAAATGTTGAATGAGTGTGTGTGGGCGATTTTGGGTCTCCCCCAATTCTCCCTCAATCAAACTTGGGGAAAAAGTAGCCAAAATGAGATTTAAAACTGATTTTCTGAATATGTGGCAAAATTCACGAAAATTCGATCGAATTTTCGTGATAGACGTCGAATATTTATGCATTTGATCGAATTTTTATGTCAGTGTGCTCAACCTCCAATGCTCTGTTTCACCCCTGTTTTTTCCTAAAAATTCAGAAAAATTCGCTTGAATTTTTGTGCGATGTCGAATTTTTGTGACGGTTTCGTCCTGCTTCACTGTTTTGGCTCGTTCTCCCTCGTTTTAACTCTGAATTGAGATCCGCTTTTTCCTACATCTTCTTCTTCACTTATAGAATCCATTTATACCTGAAAATCACACAAATTCCACCAAATTATAAATTCTCCAAATATTTACAAATATCGAGCAATCTAGGGCACTTAAACACTCAAACCAAGCATAATTGGATGTATGCATGCTATAAATGGACCCTAAATTCATGAGATTTCTGCACTCATCAGATTCTTGATAAATAAAATAGAACCATATAATTACAACTTATCAAATCAGCCATACCTAATCCTTTAATTGTCCTCAAGCAAAACAAGACTGTAACACAGTATGGAGAAGATGGCTATTATGTATGTAATTCATAGTAAAATAATGACACTTTTAAGAGAAAATAAATAAAATGCACAATATATAAATGAGTGATAAAATATCTCACAAATATTTTGCAGCTTATATAGAATAAAGATTCAAGAATGCATGTCTCACAATGGGTTTTCTCTAAACCACTCAAGTATATGAAACTCACACACACCACTAATACAATTAAAATATATAATCCACACATTCTATTAATATAACTACTCATTACATATTTTACTCTCTCTAGTCAAATTAAAGGAATCAATTTGTTGACTGCGAAAATATAGTGATGAAGATCAAAATCAACACATGACTTTGGATTAAATATAATGGTCGCATTACGTCGAGATATACTTGCAGTGAATGGTTGAGAGAACCCCAAACATGCATTAGTTTGTGAAGAAGATGCTAAGATTGCTGCTTTATCATATCACATTGTAAGTTCTTTGTCTTACTTTAATTTGTAATGCTTTTACTCAATTGAGTTAGAGCACCTCTAAATTTTTGGCTTCTTCCAAAAAAAAAAAAGGAATCAATTTTTTTTTTCATATGAATTAAGGAGAATTATTATTTTATGTGTAATATGTAGTTGTATTTTAAGGATATGGTGGAAAATGTAGGGGTCATTTTACTAAAAATTAAAATTATAAATTTAAATTAACAGCCAAAATGATAAATTTGATACATTACGAGGAAATAATACTTTTTAATTTAGTAAACGGATATATTCACTGTAATTAATAAGAAAAAAAGTAGAGCTTTATGAAACTGATGGAGTATAATCATACTTTTCCTGGATGACAGCCGAAAGCTAGGATTAAAAATCTTAGTTTAAAAATATATTCAGTATTTAATTATTCCTTGCATTTCACGTACTGCACATTTTCTCCACACTCACGTGGAGTGTTCCCATTGTCGGAAAAGATTTTTTATTGAGCTCATGATAATCAACCATTTAACTTGCACCCTAGAGATTAGTGTTTACCATTTAACAAAAATTCAAGTGACTAATTATGATAAAGATTCAAATTCGATTCTCCACTTATAAATAATGGGTCATATTCAGTACTTTTAGAATGAATCGTATCTCAACTTATTGCTTCCACTAAATCAAGAGTAAGGGGCAAAATTCACAATATATAGTATGAATAAATTATATTCATTCATGTACTTTTAATGGGATTAATAAATTTTTTGCATGTGACCAACTCATTATATATATATATATATATATATATATATATATATATATATATATATATATATATATATATATCATTTTAATATTACAGATCCCATTTTGATGGTCGTGATCATTTTTATATGTAATTTGTACCCACATGGCTGACGAATACTACGTATTAAAAATTATATTAATTAATCAATAATAATAATAATAATAAAATTATTATTATTTTATTGAATAAAAAAATTAAATTTCATTACTAAATAATTCACCAAGGATTAACAACAAGTATTTTGGATGTAAAGTGATGGTTGCAATTCTTTTACCAATAAAACTCGAGTATTTGATAATAATCCACTAATAATAATAATTCAATTGGTATATATATAGACCGCTAAATAATTGAATTACAAAATATATTATTCTATTAATTAAAACATTATATTATTGTAATTATGCTGCTAATTAATTAATTTAATATTTATTAGTAATCCATTACTCTCTCCGTTTTCATGGTTAATTTGCATTCTTCTCGTTTAATTATCCTATAAATAGTTCATCCTTTTAAAAAATATCATTTTAATAAAAATAATATATATATATATATATATATATATATATATATATATATATATATATATATATATATATTAATTTTAAAAATGGAAAAATTGATATCTTATCAACTGATCAAGTGAGAATTTTTGAATTTAAATAAAAAGAAAAAAGATGATAAGTTAATTATCAAAATATGAATAGGGATGGAATAGCTAGAGGAATGGTAGCTGGTATATTCATGGTACAAATAGAGTTTTAAGAAATGGTATTTATTTATTTGTTCTTAGTAGTTTAATCTTTTTAAATAATAAATAAAAATAGTAAGATATATTTGGTGCCTTAGATAATACTTCCTCTAGCCCAGACAAAAAATTATACAATTACACGAAATTTACGAAAAAGTATTGTTTTTATAAATTTAATTAACTTTTAGAGGTTAAAGTATGCTATTATGTTTATATTCTATAATATGTTTTAAATTAAATATATTTTGAGAATTT
Organism: Pogostemon cablin; assembly: GCA_023678885.1. Lineage (NCBI taxonomy): Eukaryota > Viridiplantae > Streptophyta > Magnoliopsida > Lamiales > Lamiaceae > Pogostemon > Pogostemon cablin. Next base: position 11,495,104 of record CM042960.1, read on the forward strand.
AAAATTTATTCAATTCCATTTTTGGTGATGAAATATAGTGTGGAACCGATGAAAATAGAAAGTATGATGTTTATTAAAGGGAATGACTTATGTAAAAGTGTTTTATGGGATGTAAGATAGATTAAAATTGATATATAATTGATGAAAGTAATAATGATGTTGTGAATTATTTTATAAATAATTTATAATATAAATGAAAAATAATAAATTTTTAAAATAAAAATAATAATATTTTTAATAAAGTAATTTACAAAGCGTAAAATAATGTTATTCGATAAGGATGCACTTTTATTTTAGTGGGGCATATTTTCATAGAAAAAAAAAAAGAATGGTCACGTTGCTCGGACGGAGGAATATAACGTTAAATGCACATTTTTCCATGTATAAATAGTTGTGCTCATCCCACTAAGCAACGGCGAGAATGGAAAATCTTTCTCTTACAGGAATACTAGTATTACTATTACAATTTTAGCCATACTTTTGGGAGAAGCTTCAAATATCTCCAATAATTTTCTTGAATGCCTCATCGATCAATTTGGATCCTCCAACTCCACAGATGATCAACTCATTTACTCCCCACAGAATCCAACCTACACTTTTCTCTTACAAACACAAAATCTCAGACCACATTCAACCTCCCTCCAAAAACCCACTTTCATCGTCACACCAACTCACGAATACCACATTCTCGCAGCCATTCACTGCTCCAAGAAACATGGGATGCAGATCAGAGTTCGAAGCGGCGGCCATGACTACGAAGGTCTTTCTTACACCTCTGAATCCCCCTTCTTTGTCGTCGACATGAGAAACTTCCGATCAATAGGCATAGAGGTCGTCGAGAAAACCGCATGGGTTCAAGCCGGCGCCACGTTAGGACAGCTCTACTACACCCTCGCGCAGAAGAGCAAAACTCTGGCTTTTCCGGCGGGCGTTTGCCCCACCGTCGGCGTCGGCGGCCACTTCAGCGGCGGAGGATACGGCATGATATCGCCGAAGCATGCAATGGCCTCCGATCGAATCATCGACGCCAGAATAATCAATGCTGACAGAAAGATCTTGAATAGGAGCACAATGGGGGAGGATCTGTTCTGGGCCATCCGTGGCGGCGGAGGTATCAGTTTCGGTATTATCGTTGAGTATAAAGTGAGGAGTCCCTGAGACGGTGACGTTTTTCAACGTCACCAGAACTTCAGAAACTGCAGTGCACCTGATACATCGGTGGCAGTATATTGCCGATAAGCTCGACGAGAAGCTTGTCATTAGGGTTTTCATGAATGCTGTGTGGTCAGATTCAGAAAACCTAACTAACTCAGCTTCCTTCACGTCTCTATACCTGGGCCCCACCCGCGATCTTCTGACATTAATGGAAGAGCAGTTTCCAGAGCTTGGTCTGAACGAACAGGACTGTGCGGAAATGAGCTGGATCCCGCACTCCCTTTTGCTGGTCTTTCAGGTCAAAAACTGGATGTGTTGATGGATAGATACCCACAGGACTATTATTACACCAAAGGGAAATCAGACTTCGTGAGAAGTCCGATTCCCCTGGATGTTCTAAGAGAGATGTGGGGATTCTTACACGAAGTTGATGATGCTCAGATACAGTTGAGTCCATGAGGAGGGGCACTCAACGCCTTGTCAGAATGGGAAACTCTGTTCCCCCATCGAAAGGGGAACATATTCTTGATCCATTATGGGTTAGGATGGCATAGCCCAAATGAATCCCAGAAGAACATGGAGTGGATAAGGAGACTGTACGGATTCATGGAACCCTACGTGACGAATTCTCCTAGGGCAGCTTATTTGAATTACAGGGATCTTGACATTGGAAGGAACAACGTTGTTGGGAAAACGGGGTACGAGGAAGCTAGCAGCTTATTTGAATTACAGGGATCTTGACATTGGAAGGAACAACGTTGTTGGGAAAACGGGGTACGAGGAAGCTAGTGTTTGGGGGCATAAATATTTCAAGAACAATTTTGAAAGGTTAGTTGAAGTTAAGACAAAGGTTGACCCATCTAACTTCTTCAGAAACGAACAGAGCATTCCTCCTCTACCATCTGATTCATGGGGTGTCATCTGATTTCTTTTATGCACAACGGTTTTTTTTACTTCTTCAAGGAGTGGTTTTTTTATGTTGTTTCATGAATTCCCGTCGGACCCCATTAACTTATCATGTTTTTTTTTAATGGGCTCTTTATTTATTTACTTATTTGGAATTATTATTTTATTTAGGTTCTTTTTGCAAAATTCAAAACTAGCAACACCAATGTGTACTGATTTTTATTTTGCTGAATAATTGATCATTAAACCCTTCACATTTGACTTTAAGTCCATTAACTATATCTTTTTAACCACTAAATGTCAATATATTCTTTATTAATTAAAGTTGAAGGGTTTATATATATATATATATATGATATTACCAATTAAAGTGTAAAAATTATCTTGAAGCACTTGGTTTGGCCTGCAGATATAATTAGAGGATTGGAGTGTGTTTCAGCACATCTTCTATACTCCCTCCGTCCTAAGGGGGTCTTTTGCTTTTGAGAGGGACTAGGGTACCGGTTGTCCCCATCCTTCCTAATTAATTCATACTCTTTTATTAATGTTATTTTTTTATTTTATTTTTAAATTTATTTTATTTAAATGACTATTATACCATAAACCCTAGGGATAAATTATACCCTAAACCACAAAGGTAAAATTACAATTATACCCTAAACCCTAAACCCTAGGGATAAATTATACCCTAAACTACAAGGGTAAAATTATAATTATACCCTAAACCTTAAATTATACCCTAAATCACAAGGGTAAAATTGCAATTATACCCTAAACTTAGGGGATAAATTATACCATAAACCACAGGGTAAAATTACAATTATACCCTAAACCATAAACCCTAGGGGATAAATTATACCCTAAACAATAAGGGTAAAATTACAATTATACCCTAAATCCTAAACCTAGGGATAAATTATACCCTAAACCACAAGGGTAAAATTGTAATTATATCCCTAAAATTAAATTAAAAAAACAAAAAAAATTAAAAAAATAATAAAACAACAATTTTTTTTATAAAAAAAAAGGAAAACACACACTGAAGGTGAAGGAAAGAGGTTGTATACAAGTCTTTGCCTTTGTTTTTTGGCACGTGAATTAAGGAATATTATTAATTAATATGTAGTGGGTAATTGTATTAGGGGAGGGTAGATCTCATATTTTAATTGTATTAGTAGGTGTGTGTGAGTCTCATGTGTGTAAAAAAGAAAAGGGGACTCTTTGGGTGGGACGACCAAAATGGAAAAAGACCCTCTTTAAAAGGGACCGAAGGAGTATATGTGATTTCTTTATATATTGACACGTGCTAATTGATGAAATTTAATGACTTGTCTCTATGACTTGTACGTTAACTTAGAATATAAATTTTATCCCTTCTCTTTCGTATCATTCATTCGATGAATGAGTACAGGAGATTTCACGCCAAAATGTCACAAAAACATAAAGACTCAAAACTAAGAAAACTGGAATTTAAACACGAAAAATTTTCATTACTAACTCTATTTTTTCGTCTCTAAATGCTAATTGATAATCGCTTGTTGCCATGCTTTGATAATCGCAAAAATTAACAATGAAAAAATAAAATTTATTGCCATTTCATTGCAAATTTTTGCAATGAAATTATCTTCGCAACTACTAACAATGAAAGAGTAGATAGAAAAATAATTGTTGGGCCTCTGAGAATAGTTAGTGGGCCAACGAGCTTGCTGAAATTTATTCCATAATTTGTGGGCTAGAAGAATTTTCATGGCCCTACAACGATGGTTGGAATTTCAGCCAATTGGGCTGAAAACTTGACATGTAAATTAATGGACCAATGTTTGATGATTCGTTTTGTATAATGTAAAATGCTAATGTACAAAATTAATAAAAGCCTGTCCTTCAACAAATTATAAGAAATATATGAGCTCAATTGAATAAATAATGCTAACTAATTAAATAGGAGAGTGAATGGTGTGGGATTAATTAGATTTATTTATTATAATATTGACTAGCTAGGGTCATTATGTAATTAATTAATAGTAGCATAATAAGCTTGATTGAAAATGGTGTCACTGTTATAATAGGTTATTTAATATTTCACTGGAATTTTTTAATAATAATTAATAGTATTTGGTTTGATTTCGTTACAGGATATATATCTGGATTATTTTGACCAAAGGATTTCGTGAACTGATGGTTTAACGAAACAGGAAAATGTCAATTAAACGACTTTGAATAAAAGATATTCTAATTAGAATAGTATAGACTTGATGAATGAAAGTCGCAGCTTAATCTTTTAGCAACTCATATAATTTCATTATATTATTTATTATAAACATTTCTACGCGGATATGTATGAAATATCTATAAAATTTCAAGAGAATTAATAAACTGAAGGAAACTTTGAAAAGCCAATAAATGTTAACAGTGACATTAACTTGATCTATTCCAAGATCATTTCGTTTGTACACTTTAGTGTTCAACTATACCACACTAATGAATTTGTTTGAGGTTTATGTAAAGTTTAAAAATAATGAATAGTGATAATTTAAGTTTGTTTTGAATTTTGATTTGATGAATTTTAATTTTATGTTAAATTAATATGTAAAATATTGGTAGATGATTTAAAAAAAGTGTGGATTTTGAAAATAGAAATCTAGAATTTAAAACTTAAAACAAACATAGCTCAGTGTAAAAAAATTAGATTTAGATTCTAAACCTAATCATAAGCTCTAAATCTTCAATAATTTTAGTTTCTATCCTGAGGAATGAAATAGAATTTTTTGGGTTTGAAAATTTAATGAATATATGAATGGTGATATATATTTGTTTTGGATTTTTGGTTGGGTAGATTTTAGTTTTATGTCAAATAATATGGGAAAATGTACTCCCTCCGTCCGCTTCTAAGGTATCCATTTTATTATTTTTGGAGTCCGCTTCAAAGGTATCCATTTCCCCTATTTAGTAAAAAAGTGGCCCATCACTTCCCTCTAATACAACTACCCACTTTACATATAATAATAATACTTCTTAATTCACGTGCAAAAAACAAATGTATACCTTAAAACAGGACGGAGGGAGTATTAATTTACACAAACAGCTATGTAAACAGAATTTTAATATGTTAATTATATGTAAACCTTATTTTCATCTATTACTCTTTACTAAATGAAAAATTACTTTTTAGATACATAAATTATCTTTCATCTAAATTAAAAAATTAATCTTCAAATTCTTATACTCTGATTTATCGATACTCTTTAGTACATAAAAAATTACTCTTCAGATACATGAATACTATTACTCTTTTTGTATTAAAAGCAATTTTTAAAAATAGGGTTTACATGTAAACACATTTTACATGAGACTAACTTATTAATTTATATTTAAAGAAAAAGAAAAAAAAAAGAAAAGAAAAGTGATAAAGAGGTAAAAAAAATAATGAATACAAAAAATACATAAAAGGTGCATATTTCTAGGATTTATAGGTTGTGTGGGCTTTTAAAACTAAATTCTTGTTTTTAAAATCGAAATCAAACATCTCAAAGTGTGTTATGTTAAATCTAAAAAGCAGAGATGGAATACTAATGAGTAATCAGATATCCGCTGTTAAAATATTATTCAAATTACCAAGGACTCGACATTTAAAAGTATTCAAAAAAATTTTGGTACGGAAGGATAATTAATTAAATTAATATAAATTTTAGAGGTAAAATAGAACATAAATATTCATTAAAGAAAAAGAAAACCTAAATCAGTGGGTATAATTATCTTTACACATAATTAATAAAATTTAAAAATTAAAAAGGTTAATGTGTATTTGGAGTTATTATTTATTGGATTTATTAGGCATTTTTAATGGAGTATAAGTTTAATCACAAATATTTGTTAAACTAGGTTCACGGTATAAACTCTATGATCCCTTTTTTAATTCTATATATTATATATATTGTTAGGGTGTTTAAATTAAAGGAACAACATAATTTATAAGGATTTATGATGTAAACTCAGTTTATAAGAGTTTAACTCAAGTTTAAGAGCTGCACTTAGATGTATGGATTAAACATTATACATCAATTTTTTATTTTTAATAAACTTTATCGGTGGATGCTTGATAGATATAATGAAAATTAAAATTTCAGAATTATTTTCATTAATTTTATGTTGAATCACTCTCTTGTGAGACGGGTTTTTTGTGAGACAGTTATGAGACGGATCGACCCATTACTAAAATATGTTTATTATAGGAAAAATATGTTTGTTTGTAATTAAAGTATGTCAATAATGAATTATATTATAACACCCTAAAATCATACTTCAATTAATCATTTATCATATTTTAGAAAACATACTTTAATAATTATTATGCATACTTTATCTATGTAATAAACATAGTTTAACACGTCTCACAAACCGTCTCACATATATAATGTCTTACAAGAGAATCGGTGTATTACTTTAATAATATCTCACATAGGAAAAGTATGTTATCTTACAATCATTTTGTCATTGAGCATGAACTGCTCTTACAGCTTAGCAAGAACGTGGTTTTTAATTACGATTATTACGGAGTTCTTGTTAATTTATGGTCAAGTGTGGGCGAAGTTTAGCCAACAAAGAAATACCATACTCGTTTTCAATACTACGAGCTTTAAATGAGTAGTTCCGTTTTCAATACTAATTACTGAAGTTGAAAAAATCATAATATGAACAAGAAAATCTATATGTGGAATTAAATATTAATACTTTTCAAAGGAAATTAAATGTACCCTCGAGGGATCTAAATTTGGATATGCTTCAATTAATATAATTAATTAACAGAAATTTAGCCATACTTTTTTTCTTCACTATAAATACCTCACAATATTGATCAATCAACAACACTCCCAAGCTGGTGTAATTATCAATCATGAAGTTCCCAAGCATTTATACTCTTTCTCTCCTTCTTCTCATCTTTTCGTGCTCATCGGCAGCATTTGCCGATGATCACGAAGATTTCCTCGAATGCCTTCGTAACTACCCTTCACTTTCCAACAACACTTACACCCCAAGCAACTCTTCCTACACTTCAATCCTTCGATTTTCAATCCAAAATCTACGATACACATCAGCTTCAACCCCAAAACCCGACGTCATCATAACCCCAAAACACGAATCCCAAATCCCCCCTGTCATCTTCTGTGCTAAAAAAGAAGACATGGAAATTAGAACTCGAAGTGGTGGCCATGACTACGAGGCCTTATCCTACGTTTCCCACGTCCCTTTCGTAATCCTTGATCTCATCAACTTCATTAACATAACAGTTGATGCCACCGCGAAAACTGCTTGGGTTCAATCCGGTGCCACCATTGGCTCATTATATTACAGGATCGCGGAGAAAAGTCCGATTCTAGGGTTTCCTGCCGGTGTCTGCCCGACTGTAGGCGTTGGTGGGCACTTCAGTGGAGGAGGCTATGGCATGATGCTGAGAAAATACGGCCTGGCAGCCGATCAAGTCATTGATGCAAGAATAATCGACGTCAATGGCAGAATTCTCGACAGAAAGGGAATGGGAGAAGACCTCTTCTGGGCTATCAGAGGTGGCGGAGGTGCAAGCTTCGGTGTGATCACTGCATGGAAGGTTCGACTAGTGGATGTGCCAGAAAAGGTGACAGTTTTCACAGTCGAAAAGACTCTGGAACAAAATGCTACTCAACTGATTCATCGCTGGCAATCCATGGCTCCTCTATTCGACAAAGATCTGTTCATCAGGATCATCATAACTAGGGCTAATTCCAACCAACCTGGAAGAAACATGACCATTAGAGCAGCCTTCAATTCACTCTTCCTCGGAGGAATCGACAGACTGCTTCCAATTATGCAAGAAAGGTTTCCTGAATTGGGTTTAGTAAGAGCAGACTGCACAGAAATGAGCTGGATCCAATCCATTTTATACTTCGCAGGATTTCCCATCAATTCACCTCAAATTCTGCTAAACAGAACACAGCCTACTGTACCATACTTCAAAGCAAAATCAGACTACGTGCAAACCCCCATTCCAGAGCGTGGCCTGGAAGGGATCTGGCGACTGTTTTACGAACCGGAGGCCGACGAATCAGTTATGATCTTGAGCCCGTACGGCGGAAGAATGGATGAAATTCCAGAATCTTCCATTCCATTTCCTCACAGGGCAGGTAACCTGTATAAAATCCAGCATTTGGTGTACTGGCAAGCGAACGAGGTTGCAAGTACGGACAGGTACATAAGCTGGATAAGGAGGCTGTACAGCTACATGGCTACTTATGTTTCCAAGGCTCCCAGGGCAGCGTACATTAACTACAGAGATCTCGACATCGGAGTCAACAACAACGAAGGGAAGACGAGCTACGAGCAAGCACGCGTTTGGGGTGTCAAATATTTCAAGAACAACTTCGATCGCCTTGTTCGTGTGAAAACCATGGTTGATCCGGACAACTTCTTCAGAAATGAACAAAGCATTCCGTCACGAAAAGAAAAAAATGATTAAGGATCATATTATGGTACCACAACTTTTTATTTGATTTGATACGGTTTCAAAAGGTTTAAGGAATTCGATTTAAGCTCACATGCATGTTTTAAAATTACATTATTTTAGTTCAAATTTTTGTCGGAAATTATGAATTTAACCGGAATCGCATACGTGTGGTGCTGTTACTTGGGAGCCACGTATACAATTTCGGTGAAAATTATAATTTCTAATGAAAATTGAACTAAATTATTGTAATTTTAAAAAGCTATGAAATTAAGTTGAATTTTTTTAAAAACTATCTAAAACCGTTTTGAATAAGGTAAAGAGCGATGTGGAATTGCTTTAGTATTTAAGTCGATCATCACCACTTTTTTTTTTTTTTATATCATTGATGTAATATTTGGTTTGTGAATAATACATTAATAATTATTTGAAGTCAACTATCTGTTCAATTTTTTTTAATTTTATGTTTTTAATGCTGTTTTTTGTATAAATGTTTTGAATTCGGTGTTTTTGCATTTATTTCTGTAGAAGCCAGAATTATTCTTTTAAAAGCTCCCCTTATTACAACTTTTAACTATCAATTTCCAAATTCTATTAATTTAACAATCAAGATTCACCCCTCTCACAACTTGTCTTATATACTTTCTTCGTCCCACCTAAATAGTAGTTTTTATTTTTCCCACGTGGATTAAGGAGTATTATTATTTAATGTATAGTGAATAGTTGTATTAGTGGGAGTGTGAACCTCATATTTTAATTGTATTAGTGGATGTGTGTGTGAGTCTCATGTGTGTTAAAAATAAAAGAAGACTCTTGAGACGCCCAAAATGGAAAATAGAGACTCTTCGGGTGAAATAAAGAGAGTATATTAGAGTAGCTCATCTAATAATTATCTCTAATAATTATCTATATATATTGTCATCATACGTACACAGTTATATTTCGGTAGAAATAAATGAACTTTGATTAATCTAATAAAGAGGAGGTCAAATATATTACAAAGTCTTAAGTGCACTCGCATGTACGGTCAGATTTAAATTTGCGCGCTCAAATTTAATTTTACAGTATTTTTTTTTAAATGTCGAATGTTTATAAAAAATTACATCCTTGATTTTTTTGGAGAACCAAGTAATGAATTTAGTTAAACATTATATTCTTCATATTTCAAGAAAACTTTTAATGAAAAAATAATACACTTATTATTAAAAGTGTGTATTGATTGGTGTATACCAATTAGTAAATTATTTCTCAATATTTGAATCAATTTTTAGCTAAATTTTATATAATTATGATTACTTTTGGTAATTAATTTCTCTAATTTCTTGATTTTTGTGAAGTATGGTTACTTGCTAAAATTGCAGGATTTTGAACTTATACAAACTTCTTGAATCAACTACGAAGGTATTAGGAATTTTTTTTTTTAAAAAAAAAGCTTTATTTAGAATTAAAACGAGAAAATACGGGCAAAGTAAAAAAGACAGTGTGCAAACTGAAATTTAACTACACTTGCTGCGGCCCAATGTAGATTTTTGGGCCCATCCATCTTTATTTCCAGCCCAAACATAAACAAGTGCATATATGATGATTAAGGATAGAGCTGCCATATCATGATCAAGACGGGCCGACCACTCAATTCATGTAGCAATTGCAGCTGCTCAATACTGCTCCACTTTGAAATGTGATCAAAATTATTTTTGGCCCATATATTGAGTTATGGAAAGTTAATAAGCCCACTATTAACATAAATGAGGCGTGGTATTAAAGAGCAGAATAGGGGCAGTGTAGAGAGTATCTTTATTATATTTTCTCCTCTCCCATTTTGGAAGGAATTTATTTTCATTATGTAATTTCATTTCTAAACTACTACTTCAATCTCATAAATAAATTCGCACATTCTATTTTTATCCACCCTATAAATAAATTCACACTTTCAAATAAGAAAATACACATAAATCAATAATCTCACAACACACTTTAATTTCAAAATTGACATCCCTTTACAACTCATATAATTTACTTTATAATTTATTTATTATCTAAAAATACCAAACTACTCCTAAAAGTAAAACAAAAAATAATATTTTCTTAAACTCCGCATCTGCATATCAAGTTCTAAGGTAAGCGCACGAGTTAGCCAGCAAACCCCCCTAACTCAACCTCAACATCTATAAAAAAAAAAGCCATGTCATTAGACAATTGGAAATTAGCTACTTTCGAGATCTCACTGAGGCATTGGGATCCCATGTTCTTGGCCTATTTAATATAATCCAAATCGTGGGTGAACTTCTTCTGGAACTAGGGAGCAGATTAAATTGCTTTCATAAAAGGTGTATTTTGTTTTGTTAATTATATATATATATATATATATATATATATATATATATATATATATATATATATACTTTGATTATTTTATTAATGTTTGAATTAGGAGTTGAACTGACAACTGAGGGTGACTATACACAACGCCAAAAATACTAAACATACCACATAATATATTTAAATTAAAATATTTTTAATTAAAATGACTAAAATATCCTTATCCTTATACAAAATATATTATTGGATATACTATTTAAAACTTCCAAAATTAATCATTCAAATGCATCTCCCTACTTTCAACGTTCACGACTACAAGCGGCTTTACCGTGCTCTAATCGACTGCCACCACCGGATCCAGGCATGATGGTTGTGCAACGCCGTATGTCACCACCTAAATTGATCTCTGGTTGAATGCCTGGTGGCCGTTGTCTATCCGGAGGAGTCCGACGCAGTCCGCAACCTCTGCTTCAGAGAATTCAATTTTACGTGTTTAGGATTCATATGTAGTATCTAAATCTTCAAAGCTTGTGCCTCATCAAAATATCTTTATCCGCCAATCAGTTGTCAATTCCCCTTATGAATTCAGATAGAGCAAAGACTTGATTAATGAATGGAATTTGTTTTGAATTTTCGTGGGGAAATTTTGCCTTTCTGCCATAATTTCATATCTGCATACATTTGCTTTCATCCATAATTAATTGCTGAGTTCAATATTCATTAATTTTTTGGCTGGGACTTGGAAGTTTTTCCTCCTACTGTATCTTATTCTATTTCATTAATCAATTGATTTATACTACCCCATTTGGTGTCTCTGGCTGAATATTTTTGTTCTTGTTTCGCAGAACCTAGACAAGTGATATCACAAAAACTTCCCATTGAATTAGAAACATACTTTAAATTATCTAAAACTACTTCTTTCGTTACTTCTCTAACTCCCACCAGCGTCCGACTTAATTTATTAATCTATATTATTAAATTTGAATAATATATTAATTTACACTACCGAATTGTCCACGGCTACGCCGCTGTCAATAATGATCAGCCGGAATCGTCGGTGGTGGTGAACTAATGAGCCAGAGAAAACGTCAGTGCGGCAAAGGTGGTAACCAATTAAAGCACGGTAAAGTCATAGCAGATTGACGGTAGTAAATGCAATTGTATGTTTTTTAATTTGAATATTTTCAGTAGTGTTTTAATTTGAATAGGGTTATTTAAGTCATTTTAATTAAAAATCTTTTAATTTAAATATATTATGAAGGTATGTTTAATATTTTTGGGGTGCGAATAGCCACCCTTTGTGATATTATCTAAACTACAATCCCAGCTTTGTCAGATTTATTTATATAGATGCCCAATTACTTATCTGTAAGTATACGGTTTAATTTTTATTCATTGGATTTAAGGTCAATTTTAAAAATATTATTGTAACTTTATTTCATTATCCATAATTTATTTTATTTATTGTTTTAGAGTTTATTTATTCGATATAGTATTAATTTTTAAAGTTTAGTTATATTTTTAATCAACGATGAAAGGATTTTCACAATTTGTACACATGGCCACTTTAAAAGCTTAATTTATATAAGAGAATAACATTTTATTTAGGACTTCACAGTTTGCACACATACCCACTTTAAAAAGCTTAGTTTATACTCATAACAACTTGCATGACACCTGATACCGCTGTTACATTTTTTTAAAAATAATTATCATTTTATAATTAAAAATATTATTACTTTATATTTATGGCACTAATATTAATAAAATAATTTATTGTACTACTATTATTATAATTTGAGTATTATTTTTTTATTAAATATTAACATTTATTATACATTTTACAGCAAGATCCCGTGAGAATTCTGGCTGGATCAATATATAGCTACGATTAGAATATATTAATCCCTCATATTTTTATCATATTGAAATCTACTTAGTTAAATTGGATAATAATATTCATAAATCATAAATGAAATATTTCTTAAAAATAAACTATATATTTTTTTTAAAAAGTCAAATTATGACGACTATATATAATAATGACACTGCAAATATTGTGCAATATTCCTTCAATTTATAATGTTCGTTGACATGATATATAGCTGATCAGCAATTTTGTCGTGGCAATAATATATATTCTCAGGTTCATCACAGCATCACATAACTGCAACTATTTAATGCTTTGGTTTAAATAATAAGTCACAAAAAATAATGGTTTTTATTTTAATTTTAAGACGTATTATAATACTACTAGTCTATGAATTTCTTATTTCTATTTGCATTTCTTTTCTTATTTTATACGAAAACTTGCATAATAAAACATTGCATTGTATCATTATAAGCAATTGAGTGAGTCACCCTGCTGTGCAAGTATTATACTATATCAGTACAACTCTAAATAGAAGATAATAATTATTGTAATAAACCTTATATTTATATTCGTCAAAAATTAGCCACATAAATAAAAATAGGCATACAAGTAAAACCTTTATGAAATAATATTTTTTCATAATATTTAATAAATTAATAATTTTGATAAACCTAATCATTTGTTCGATCTCTATTATTCAGGCTAGTTTAAATTTGAGTCTCAATCAATTAAATAATAAAAAAATACATTTTTTAAAATCATAATGTACATTTTAAGTCTACGAAATTATAAATTAATATTTAAAAAAAATTATATAAATTATCTTAACTTTGAATTAATCTATCTGCACCCAATTCGTCTTTTTTAAGCGAAAGTTAAACTATTTTTTCAAAATTATTAATTCGAAAATATAGTATCTTAAAATACAACCAGTACATGGATGTCCAAAAATATAATTTTACCATTAAACTATAATTGCCTGACTGATCAATCGGTTTGATCACCGTCCAATTTCTAGAAATATGCAAATTGAAGCTATGCAATGACGACGTAACTGCAAAGTAATTAAATTAATGAAGTATATGTGCATTTTATATATTAACAATAGTACAATTAAACTATTTATTTGAAAATCACATGTAATGAAGGATTCAGAGTTTGGGTTGTTTCTTACTCTAGATTTTAAATTTTGGCTAAGTAAAATATTTAGACTTCCTATTAAATTAGGATGACATGAGATAGTTTTTACATTTTTTTATTAAAAATATTTTCACTTATTTATTAAATATTTTTATATATTTTTATTTATACTATAAATTGTTTATGAAAAAAAAATTGCAACATTACTATCACTTTTCAATCATCTGAATATAATTTTTATGTGTGTTACATAATTCTTCTATAACACTTTCTCATTTTGTCATAATTTAATTTTTAGCCCCTGTATCCTCTTAATCACTAATCCAATCCCTCATTTCATCCCTAATTTCATTCATAAAATGGTGTCAAATAATTTCCTCATTCCAATTTATGCCAATTATAATAAGTATTAAAATATTCTAAACTCTGGAGTGATAATTAAAACCCTAATTACTCGACATCAATTTAAAAAAAAAATTACATTTACATAAATTTGAAGGCTGGAATAAGTAATGAAATAAAAATTAAATATGAAATCAGAAATATTGAATGACAACTATATATTATATCATATTCTTTTGAGATTATATATTAATAGTAATATTTGTGGAGCATGATAAACTGGTGAACTCATTATCAAAGTATATTTATTATATAGATAAAATATGTTCATTTTTATATAATTAAAGTATGTTTATATTGAATCATATTATAACATCTAAAATCATACTTTAATATATTCATCATACTTTTAATACATTTATCATACTTTAAAAAAAATACTTTAACTATCTATACGTAATTTAATATATAACAAACATAATAGCCTCACGTAACCACTGTCTTACAAGACACGGTCTTTTATACTCCCTCAGTCCCGATTATTTTTACCTGTTTGTACGGGCACGAAGATTAAGATATTTTATTTTTTAATATATAATGTAAGAGAAAGTATGGATAAATTATTAATTTAAAAAGAAAAAGTGAATAAAGTTATTGAGAATGATGAATAAAGTGTAAAAAAATAATTAAAGTTGTTGGGATTGTAAAAAGTAGGTAATAAAATATTATGTATTTTTGCCAAAAATAGAATGTATAAAAATACGTGAGACACCCCAAAATGGGAAAGTGAGTAAAAATACGTGGGACGAAGGGAGTAATATACTACGTAGTTATTAATTAATTATACCATTACAGTTAATTTATGATATAGGAGTATCTTACTTACTGTGATTTATAACCTATTTTATCCTTATAATTCATATTATATGATGATATATCTTACTTACTGTGATTTATAACCAATTTTATCCTTATACTTAATTTAGGTTCATGCATGACATATTTTGTAGTATAATTGTTGTATGTATAAACTCTATTTCTCAATACACACTCTTTAATACTCTCTCCGTCCCACAACTAGATATACGTTTTTCCATTTTAGCCCGTCCCAAAATAAAGTATATGTTTCCCTTTTTGATATATGGGACCCACACAAAACAATTATTATATTCACATGTGGCCCACCTACTTTACTAATACAACTTCCCACTACACATTAAAATATTATTTCTCTCACTTCATTACATATTAAAATATTATACTCCTTAATCTACGTGCAAAAAACAAATGTATACCTTGTTCCGAGATGGAGGGAGTATATAACGGTCACCTACAAGCTTTTTACATAAGTTGATATTCGGTGCACTCAGATGCAAACGTGCATCCATATGTATATTATTTTTTATTTAATAGTGTATAGTAGATACTTTTTAATATTTGTATAGTCTTTTAAACTCATTTATTTAATTAAAAAAATTAACAGAAAATTCGCTAACAAATTGTATACATTTTTATTTATTAATTTTATTTGTGAGTATAACTTTTTGAAAATGGATGCACTGTGCACCGGATACACATAATTAGATATACTGATCTATTTGTTATATGCTTGTAATTTAAATATATTAAAAATTTTCACTTGTAAATTATTATTCTTGACTCACATTTATGAGATTATAAATATAGTATTTTCTAATATTTTATCTTAATTATTACAAATAACTGTACGTAACCACCACATGCAATTTATTTTTATTTGCAAAAACCCAAATTACTGTACTGAATTAATATACTACTATATATTAATTATATAAAAATAGTGTATGTTCATGTAGAATTAATAGTACAGGAAATTCACCTGTTAGGAACAAAATTCTAGGTCTATAGTATGGATATATAATTAATGATCATTTTGTCAAACAATATTTTTTGTGGAATCGGGATCAATATTGACCTTCAAATTGATAAGAATTTTTAAACATAAAATTTAGTCAACAACCACCCAAACTGACTACTTAATGCGCATTTTATAATTTATTTCTTTTTCAAAATAATTTCAAATATTATAAAGAGTGTGCAGAATATTAATTGTATCCATGGGCAAATTATCAATATACATCTTCATTATTTAATTTTCTATACTTCTGTAACATATTTTCATTTGGGAGAATTTTTTTATATAAATTTTACTAACAAAAATTAATACCGATATTTTTAAAAACAAGTTACTAAATATACCCAATAGCCAAAATTATGACTATAATAACCTTACTTTCAAACTATCAATTTTGCTCAGTGGATTAGGCCCCCCAACCCAAAACCAACTCACCCCTCACCCCCAATCACACGTGTGAAGTTCAAACCCACAACACCCTAATTCACGGTATCAATCTCATTTTTTTCTTTCAAAATTCAGAAATCAAACATCCCGCTGAAATGAAATCACAAAGCACATCAAAAATTGGATTTTGAAATTGATCTCGAAGCACATCTACATCTCGAAACACATCTACAATCTGAGTTTCCCCTCGGCTGAATAATATCCCTAGTTTCCCGTCGACTGATTCTCGAAGCCCAAGCTTCCCCCTTGTTGAATCGATTCTGGTAGAACTATTTCGTGGTGTCCTCTTAGATTCTGAATCTCTCCGGTTTAACCTCGTCGAAGTATTCTTTACGCCCTCCTCAATAGAGCCATTTCGAAGGTATGCTTTGTTAATAGAATATGTTTGTGTTCTGCGAGGTTTTCCGGTTTAACCTTTATTTTTTCAATTTGTGATTCCAAATGATGTTGAATCATCCATTTCTGTGTATTGTTATTGAAGTTTGAGTGCTATAGAAAATGGTGAATTTTACTTTAAAAATTGTGTGTGTTGTATATTATTTCCTCTTAATACAAGTTTTGTATTGTGATATGGAGTTACAGAGATTAATTGCCCTTTTTATTAAAGGCACCAATTGCATAATTGTGTCCATTTTCAATTACATTACGATGTGGTCAAGCTTCATATTTTTTATTGGTCACACATATCATTAGTTACCTATTGTTAATTTCTCACTGGAAACAAAAGATTTGGATCTTGAATACAAAATATATTCTCATAATGAAATACTCCTCAATTTCAAGTCATGGAATTAGTGTGCATTAAATAAACTGTCAGTTGGGGATTCTTTTTCCCCTTTGAATTGTCAAGTTTTGTCAATGAATTTCTGGGAACACTTTAAAGATAGATTTTTGCTTATTTCTATGTCAATTGTGACTGAAATTAGAAGGTGGACGCTTAATAAATGTTCAATTTTTGTGATCGATATATGAGTTCCATGTGCGTGTTTTTCCCCATCCCATTTTCTGATAATTGTTTGTTCCGAAGTGTGCTATTGAGTGTTAGTATTTATGTTTTTGAATTTATAGCAGCATACTAACATTTTCTCTTGACAGGACAGAGAAGGAGCATTTCATACAAACACAATCTACTCCCAAATCATGCATCTCTGATGTTATACCCTGGAAACCTGTAATGGAGGCCGGAAGTGCTGACTTTCATAATGCACGCACTGCTATGAGTTCACCGCTAGTAAAAATCCTTTTGTGGAATTGATGGTGAGTAATAACCTCCCTTTATTTAAGTTAATGTAATTGAATGATTTTATACATTGTTGGATACAAAAGAATGAGAAAGAACTCATTGTGGAAGGGAAGCAATGAACTTGAATAGAGAGGGTGAAAGTGTCATCAATTGTGAGGTAAGGAAGTCAGAAAAGTCAATAAGAAGTTATGAAAGTGAGAAATACTCCATATGTGTCAGTCAATATGTTTAGAACTTAAAAGTGTCAGAAGTTTGCTTCTCTGTATGTTTGGGAGGAACTTCCCTTTCTGAGTTGGAAGATATTGGCCTGTCAAAACTAAGTCCTCTCAAACTAAGTTGGATAGTTTGAAACTAAAAATGCTTTACTGCTCACTACCTTGAGGGTTTTGTACCTGTGAGGTTTTGTTTAATCTATTTTATTTGAACTGTTTGCTCAGGTCGTAATATCTTTGCAGAAGCATAAGCTTGGGATCCAGAAGCCACGCTAATAGGTATTTTTTTTCCTTTTTAGTTGTTTGGGGAATTGGGTTTTATGAATATAAATATGTTTGCTCTGTTATTCTCCGAAATATATGGAGAAATGAGATTGTTAAATTTAAAACAAGATGTTAAGATTTTGCCGATCAATTTAACAATATGAGAATCACTTTATTACCCTTTTAATGAAGAATATCTTTAGCTTTCTCAGTGAGTAAGATATTATTATGCGTTGAGTTGATAATCATTAGGTAACTTGGAATGGTAATATATGTTAAATATATTTCAATCATGGAAATGGTGCAGTTATTTTAACTCACTATTTGTATATTTCAAGGCTTGCTTCACATTAAAAGAAGAATTTAAAGTTTTAGGATCTTATGTTTTAGGTTCTGATTATACATGATACTAGTACACTTGGAAAGCTACATTAACTGATCAAAATATAACACAATTATTTACATTTTTTTAAGGGAGATTTTTTATACAAATTTTAATGTCTAAAATTAATACCGATACTTGCGTGTTATTGGATTGACATAGTTCTTGGATAATTGGATAGAATTACGATAGTATCATACTCAGAACATGAGCCCTATGTTTGGTTTTTTTTATATTACCATATATTTTTTTTCTTAATTTCAGTTTACATGTTCCCTATTCTGGGTTAAACAGTTGTCTAATCCAGCCATGATTACCACGATCACCACTTTGCTTATCTTCCTGGTTACTGAACCAGTTCCCCAGTTCAAGCCCTCGTTGCTCACGCAACGCCACCTTATAACTCACATTAATGCAACACACACCGTCTTAAAGGTCACGTACTTGTTCACCTACACCCTTACCTACACGCTAGCCATTATATTCATTGTTATCTACTACGCAAACAGTGTTCATCATGGTTAACAGCATAGCCACATATTTGAAATTTGCAATCCTACATATTCATTTTACAAATTACTACATTGTAGAAATTTGTGGCCATCAGTAACTACCCTTGTGCCTATTTCGTTCATAAATTTTATTTATGTATTGGTATTGGGTCTGTTTTCATAGATGTAATGTGTTATATACTGATTACTGTAAGCATAATATAGAATTTTTATTTTTGCAGGTGATCCACAATAAAAAATAGGATGGGCAGGGCACACATTGAAAATCCAAATCCACCATCCATTTCGAAGAAGACCGACCTGGGGGTATTTAATGAAATTGGGGATAAACTCCGCCTTACAACGTTGGCGAGGTTCCGGGAGAGCTGCTTTAGACAGCTTATGGAGTTGACCGACATTCAGTTCCAATGGCAGATTAACCTTCAACTTTTGTTACGTCTTGATGTTGAATCATCGTCGGACGTCTTCACTTTCCGTATTAATAACTCCATATCACATTGTGGCCCAAGAGAATTTACACTGGTCACGGGTTTGGAATTTGGCCCTTACCCCACAATTTCTGAAGGAAGTGAATTTTGAAGTCGGATATTTAGAGACTTGGCTATCCTTCCAATGAGTGATAGTCGGAGCAAGCTATCAGACGAGTTAGACGATGAAGACCAGTTAAGGGTAGCTCTTTTGATCGTGTTGGACTGTGTGTTGTTGCCACAAGGTTCAAAGTGTGGTAATCTTGACCTGGAATATGTAGACCTTGCGGACAATCTGGACAGTTTCAACTCGTTTCCATGGAGCCGTGTCGTGTTCAATCAACTTTATTTCGAGTTTCGGTTGCTGAGAAATAGGGTTTTCGGAAAGAAGGCAAAGTATAATGATGCTGGAGGGGGTAGAGCGATGCTCGACGCCAATGGCTTTGCCATTGCTCTGCTCTGCTGGGCTTATGTTGATATCCCCTTCCTGGGAGATAAATACGAAGATTTGTTGGAAGCTAAGCATGATCTAATCCCACGTATTCTGCGCTGGTCACCTAATGTGCGGGTCAAGTACACGGATTTGAGGAAGAAAGTATTTTTTGATCTGCGTGGTGGGGATAAGAATGCTTCAAACTTAAGTTTTCAGTATCAGTTCAACCTTGATTCTTTTAATAATTTACAGCATGTAACTCATTTTATCTTGGGTGGTGGTTCACGGACGTGTTGAGCTCTCAGAGAGTGAGCGCGACTCTACTTCGTACGCTAGCGCTGTGACTTGGGAGGAGGAGTCTGCTATACATCTTCAGGGTAGCCCAATGCATTCGGGGTCAGCACCAGATGCTGATGCGCATGGCTCTTTCGATGATCGGGATGCAACTCCGCGCTCAAAGAAAGCTGCTTGGAAGATAAAATTTGCAGAGGTTAAAGCTGAAATCGCAGAAGTTAAGAGTGAACTCACGAAAATTAAGAGCACTCAGTTGTCCATGTTTGATGAGTTGAGACGAATAAGAAGGTGTGTAGACATCCTTATCCCTTCGACCACAGGTGGACAGTCCAACAGGGAAAGAGAGCAGAGCCCACCTTCCTCAGGAAGGTTCGACAGTGAAGGTTCTAGGGACGCAGGCGGTGATCTCCAACACATCCCCAGTACAACTCCACCTGCCACCACCCCAACAAATGATAGTGTTGACCCTTCCACAACCAATCCTAATGCAAGCGGGCCTGATCACATCCACGATGAAGATCCTAACGCATCTGAGGGCGATGGTGCAAATGTGGAGACACTGATTGGGTATGTTGAACGATACCCAACCAGTTCACCATTTTCAATGCCACCAATGTATTCTCCTCAAAAGGATAATATTGTCCCTTCTGCAGCCCCTCTCCATGCTACCACACTTGAGCAGTTTGACGATGCAGAAAAAAGGAAGATGGGGCTAACACGGTAGGGGATGAGACGCCTGTTGGAAGTTTTAATGTTAAAGTAGTGAGAAGCTTGACAAAGAAATATGTACGAGGTCCTAAAAAGGTAAAATTAACATACGTGTACAAAACTTGATTACATGATTATAATGCACACCACAATATTCTAAATCAGGTGATCATGAGTTACATTAATATAGCGGTTCCATGTGTTATAAAACGCAGCGTAAAAAGAACGAGCCAGTGCGAGCAAGCCATCAGACAGTATTCCCAGGTCCACATATGAGGACGCCATACACCTGTGAGGCGGTGGGAAATAAGAATAAATCTTCAAAGATTGGCTCCGGTGACATATCTGATGATGAATACCCATATGAGGGCACTCCCTTGATTCCCATATGACAAATTCTCATACCTACGAGGTTGGTTAAATTTTTTTTGAAAATTACCTTGCCCCCATCATCCTTGCCTTTGTGGATATCCTCCTCCATGATTCCCAAAGTTACCACCATAATTTCCTTGGAAGTTCCTTCCTTGCATGAAGGCAACTTCCTCAAGCGTCATATCTGGTGGATACCATGTATCTTGAATTCCAAAATTAGAGGACATACCTTGATGAGGCATGGATGTAGGCATTTGACAACTTTGAGAAGATTTACCCATATTAGGCATAGTCATGCCTTGTTGAGGATTTGGAAATGCTTGTTGATTCATCAAAAGCAATGACATACCTTGTTGAGGACTTGCAAGCACTTGTTAATTCACAACCGACGTAGAATTTGGAGACACTTGCATGTTAGCATTCATCCTCTTTAATATCTCTGTGATCGCCTTATCGATCATATCTTCCTTAGGAACTTCCACCTTTTTTACTTGTTGCAAGCACACTTCTTCCATCTTAGCAATTCTCTCCCTTTCATACATCCCCAATGCACGATCCATAGGCCATTGACCCGTATTCAAAGCTACTTCCTCACATATAGCAATTGCTCTTTCCGGAGTTTGCCCCAAATTCGAACCTCCAGCCGAAGCATCAATAAGCATCCTCTCACTTCCATGAAACTGGCATAGAAAAATCCTATATGTTGCTCTTCAGGGAATTCGTGTTGTGGACACTTTCTTAGCATCTCTTTGAATCGGTCCCATGCTTGAATTGAAAATTTTGCCCTTTTAGGTTCAACATCTTTGAAGGCGGAAAGTACTTGCTCAAGAACCTTTGTGCCAACTCTCTCCATGTGGTGTAGGATCCCGGTGGTATAGTATGATATCAAGCCTTAGCTCTATCGCTTAATGAAAATGAGAAAAGCTTCATTTTAACAACATCCTCACTTACCCCATTTATCTTTATCGTGTTGGCTAACTCCATAAATTGGGCTAAGTGAACATTTGGATCCTCCATAGCACCACCATCAAATTGATTTGCTTGCACCATGTTGATCAATCCAGTCTTTATCTCAAAATTATTCACATTCAATGGTGGGCCCATTCCATAATTCTCATATTGCGGTTGGAAATGATCACGGATATTCATTCACGCTCCATTGTTTCCATTTCCATGAGGTTGTTTTTGCACCACTGGAGGATTATTCCTTGCTTCTTGTTGTGCCATCAAGTTTTGAATAATAGCTTGCATTTGTTGGTTTTGCAAGTGCATTTGTTGAGCATAAGCTTGTGGCACAAACTCCGGATTATTATAACCTCCTCTAACATTATCAACTCCATGAAAATTCCTCATATTGCATTCTTCATCAACCACGTTTGCATTCTCCCTTACTTCTTCCATAATTTCCTCTGTAGGCTCTAACACTCCTCGTCTTTGTCTTCTTAAGCTAGCTTCCAATTCCAAGTTCAAAGGTTCAATAGATTGAGACCTTGAACAAGTTCGCATGTACCTACAAGAATTTTTAATTAGCTCTCCAAGTAACCAAGACAAGTAAACAAATACCAATTAAAAGAAATATTCTTATCAAAACTAATCAACTTCAAACTCGTTACAACCAAAAGTTTAACATTTCCCCGGCAAGCGGCGACATGTTCTTAGTCGCATTTCTTGTAAAAATGTGTAAGAGTAAGAGACTCTATCGTCGAGTAAACGCGTGACCAAGTACAAAATTTATAGTAATGTCGTCCCAATGGAAAGTAAACTCATGCTTGTATCCGGATTTTCCATTGATTTATGCTTTGTAAGGATGATAGTTTGAAGGTTTTGTATATAAAACTACTACTTAATTCTCTACTTACTCAACTAGAATTTAAACTAACAAAGTAATAGATTAAAGAACAAACAAATGATGAATGAAATGGAGATAGAATTCACTTGAGAAGAGAGCAAGGCTAATCATAATCATGGTTAAGATTTGAGCTAGATATGCAAAACTCTTGATGGTGAATTTCATTAACTTGTTGACTAAAAACAATCACGATTTTACCCCTAATCCCTATGGCCAAGGCAATTAGCTTCTCGACTCTTTTACAAGTCTAAGTCTCCTAGGATTGGTCTTAATCTCAATTCCCTTAAGATACTATTATCATAAGTTGTTTCTTTTCACTCAATTTCTTAAGTGTCCCTCTATGAATGTTCCAAGCCTAAGGAGGGCATGACTTACCTCCCCTTATACTAATATGCATGCACATTTCAATATATGATTCAATTAAACATCCACTCACAACATTGGAATGGTCATCCTAATACTATGAATAGAGAATTTAATCACACAAACATTGAAATGAAACATGATTGATATATCATAAAAGGAAATCCACAATTTAATTCAAATCACTACTCAAGTTCGACACATCTAACTCTTCATCTCAACCTTTCATATGATTATCCCTACTATATGACTAGCCATTAAACATTGTGTTTATACCATTACAAATCAAGTTTTGCTCCATTTGAGCTAACATAAGAAGAAAATCAACAATTGAAAAGTAGATTAGCTTCTATTTCATGGAGAAACCTTCATTCTCTTCAATATGCTAACTCCTTCAATCCTTGATGCTTTCCTCTTCTCAAATGATGGATGGATGGATTGGATAATGGATTTATGGATTGATTGTGGAGATCAAATGGAAATTGGATGGATGTAATGGGTAGAGATGGATTATGGATCTAGTGTGTGAGAAAATATAGTGTGGAGTGTGTGTAACTGCTTTGAAAAAATGATCTCCCTCTTTAAATTTCGCACAAGTCACCCTTTTATATCACTAATGGATCTTCTAGAAGTTTCCGGAACATTATGAAAACTGCACAAATTTTTGCACCTACACGGCCCGTGTAGGGCACACCTACTTCGGCGTGTTGTGCGTGTTTTCGAACACGGTTCGAGCTGCGCTACACGACCTTAGTCATGGGCGTGTAGCATTTTCTGACGACAATACACGGTTTCTTCTTATAGGACCGTGTTCCTCACACGGGGCGTGCAGCAATGCACGGCCCGTGCACCAGCACACGACCTTCCTCCTGGGCGAGCAGCGATTTCTGATGATAATACATTGCCACTTGTTACAGGGCCGTGTTCCACACACGGCCCGTGCACAAGTATGTATTGTTCCTTAGTTTCCCTTTCGCTCCCGACTCTATTTTTATCCATTTCTTAACCTGTTTTACACATATTTAAGCTCATTTACACAATTCTATCAATTCATACCACATTTCTCAAAACAGCAATAACTCCACCAAAAAACACACAAATACGGATAAAAACATCTGAAAATTCACAAACAAATAAACTAAAATCTATGTGAAAATGACAACGATCAAGGGAGAAACAAATAACTAATTGTTGGTTGAACCATCGTGTAGTTCACAATCACCAAGAAAGCAAGAAATATGATGTATAGGTATTGCAACCTTCAAATCTATCGGTGGAAATTCGAGAACCAAAGGCTCTAAGTCACCAATCGGGCACACACTCTGACAAATTATAAATCGCCAAACGACAGTAGAAAATGACAAACTACGTTGGAATTCGATGTTCCCCGCAAACTACATTATTTGTTCATATGCCATCATGCCAAAATCTAATCGCTTACTAATAGCAACAGCGTGGATGACCCTATCCTAAATAGGTGCAAGTCGGCATTTTTCCCCAAGGTACCTAGTTGTATAGTACAATGACGGAAAGAGCTTTAAAAGGTACCTGCAAATGGTGTACTGATAGTCTTTTCTCTGGCCATCTCATTCCACTCAGCTCTGTCAGGAATTCGACAACAATATTCAAATCGTGCTCGTACCCATTATCTCCGTCGAATGATGGCAAACCAAGAGCAGAATTAATTTTGGAAGGAGTGAAATGAATAATTTCATTTCTAAAAAAATTCAAAATGAACCGATTCGGGGTCAGTCATTTCATCCGATAAATTTGTATAAAACTCCAGTATGGCCTCTCTGTTAAAAGTACAAACATTAAATAGGGTTTTCTTCAAGCCACAAAGGTCGATGATCTTGAACAAGTTGAACTGCTCAATTTGGCCCTCATCCACAATGCGTTCTGGACAAAATTCCATGAGCTTCATAGTATCATACTGATGTCTTACTTGCCTGTTATAGAAACTCTCGGACAGGGATCGATTCACAGAAAAGGCTTCGCAATCAACGTCTGGAGATGGTGACCTCGAAGGAGGGATATTTTCCTGCATTTTGTATAATAGGGAAAAAAGATTGGTGATTCTGGATATTATTGAACCCAAAAATTTATATATTATTTCGACAGTAACAACCTCAATATGAGATGCATAAATAAATGGTTTTTTTTGTGAATGGATTAATGAGAACAGACACAATTTTGGTGTTGACTTGTATATTGGTATATTGGGTTGATGGAATTGGAGTTGATGAATATTACATTAAACATCGTTGGAATTTCTACACAAATATTGGTATAGGGCTTCATTTAAATAAGAGCCAGAATTAGATGAAAAAAAGTGAACAATTAAGGTCAGAATTAATAAACAACTTATCTACATTCATATATCATGGAAGTGGTATATACTCATACCACACAAATTATAAGAAGCAGTAGTAACAGCGCTAATTAAACCAACAACTAGTTTATTACAAAGTGCTAACTGATGATTAATATAACACAAATTAATTTATCATGGCATAATCCCCATAGGTAATTTATCATGACAACTAAAAAAGATTACTCATCGAGTTTTTTTGTCACGGAGCAAAACTCACACAAAAAATAAAGGAAGAATCAATTACTGCAAAGAAACACACATGACTAGAATTGAGGGGAAAAAGTACAAAATCACTTACTTCTCTCTTTAGAGCTTCCATGAATTCATCTTTCTCAGCCATCTCTGCTAAAAAACATCACAAGCAAACACTAAATATTCATTTTCCTAACAAACACTTGATGAACTCGAACATTGACAAAAGTTTTCCTTCAAGACAATACCTACCCAATAAATTACGTCATTCGCTTGAAGCTGCAGAATAGCACTGAAAATTAAAAAGAAGATGGAGTAGATAGAACAAAGAAGCTTTCAGGTGTGGCGGCGGGAAGCTGGAGGCATGTTCGGGGGCGAGAGTTGGAGGCGGGTACAACGGGTTTGGGAATGACGTCGACCGGTGACTTCCTCTGGCGTGATGAGATGAAAAGGGATAGTCGATTGTCGATTGACTTGAAAAAGTTAGGGCGCACACGAGGATGAACAATTTAGGATTTTGAATTAAAATTTTGAGATTTTACTTTTTGTGGGAACTGTCAACTGCTAACACGATTTTAATTGGGAAAATTAAAACGTGTTTATAATTTTTTTTCGAATTAATTAATTAATTTATTTATTTATTATACGTAAAATAAAATAAATTAGTATTAGTATGGTGTATATTATTAATTAATATCATGAATGTGAAAATAACAACATTCTTTTATTTTAATAATCTACATGATCAGCTACATGATCACCTATTAACTAAGGGGGAGTTTGGTTTGTTTAAAGGAATGGGAATTGGAAAAGAAATGATAGTGTTGAGGTATGGTAATGTGTTTGTTATTTAAAATGATGTTGTTTGGATATGAATGAGAATGTCTATCATTACTATTGATTATGTTTGGATTGTTTCAAAATTATATCGCAATGGAAACATGGCTCATTGGAATCAAAGTGACACACCAAACATCTATTTTCATTCAATTGGTATTCCCAAGCCCCCAAAAGTATTGAACCAAACATCCCCTAAATAATATATATGTGATCACCTACATGACAACCTATGTGATAAATAACACTATTCTGATACTAATACAGAATTTGGCATAACATATCATGCCGAAAATGAATAGGACATACTTGTTTTGTGTTCAGCTATATCTTTTCTAATTAGTTCTTCATATTTTTTTTCCAAATTAAAGACTCAATAATCTAGCACTAGTTTAGTGCACGCGTGCATCGCTTAGATGCATAAAAAACTTTTCTATAGAACTTCTATTGATCATAAATTATGTTATCTTAATATATAAGAAGATTTAATTTATTAAACCTCACCGGTTCTATTTAGGTGTGAATAAAAGTGTAGAATGGAAGTAGGTACTGCAATGGGTATGGTACATGCTTATTTTGGGTACTCATACACGATTAAAAACAACTACCCATACCCATATCTATCCCATTCTAAAATATTTATTATGATACCCAACCCAATCATAATAATATCCATATACTTTTACAAACTGTCATCATTTTTTATTCAATTGATGTTATTTTTAATTTATTGATACATTCAAAAATCACCGATCTACAAAATGGACGCAGATTGTGGGCCTCATTGTGAAAACATGGCAAATAATTATTTTAGAGGGCCCAATAGTTTCCTTGGTTTAAAATCGGAAATTGCTACCTAACAAAAAATCCTTAAGAATACGCGCCGACATCTCTCACCATCTATGCTTGTTAATACCTTGATACAAAACCTCAGCAGTGATGACTCAAGCCAAGGGATTTTTCTACCTCAGGTAAAAATTGGATGGATCAAGTAGATCTACACACTTGTACAAAGAATGCAGGTTAATTTGAAGTGATCGAGGTCACCATCGCCAGATGAGGATTACGATACTATTTCTATCAGTCGGGCACTGTCTGCATATTTTTATAACAGGCAAGCGAGACATCGATATAATACTCTGAAGTTGATGGCATTTTTTCCAGAACGCGATGTCGCTAAAGACCAAATTGGGGAGTTCAAATTGTCCAACATCATCCAACGTTCTGGATTAAAAAGCACCCTAATTGATGTGGGTACTTATAACAGAGAAGCCGTGCTTGAGTTCTATACAAATCTGTCGTATGCAATTACTGACCCAGAATCAGGTCTGTTTGAAAGAATATTTTTTAGAAATGAAATCATCCATTTCACTCCTAACAAAATTAATGTTGCTCTTGGTTTGCCCTCATTCGAGGAAGATAATGGGTACAAGCCCGATTTGGATGTTATTGCGGAATTTCTAACAGGCATGCATGGAATGAGTTGGCTGGCAGCTGGTCTTCCTATCCACTATGTACGTGTACCTTTCAGGGCCCTTTCCGCCATCGTAAACAACAACTGGGTACCTTCGGATATAACTTGTCTACTAGCACCGATTCAGGGTAGAGTTATCCATGCCATTGCTATTGGTAGGCGATTGGACTTTGGATTGATGGTATATGAGCACGTAATGCAATTTGCAGAGACCATTGATGTCTATCGAAGAATGCCCTTTCCTAATATAATTTGGAGATTATTACTTCGTCAAGTTGTGTCACCGATTGGTGTAACAGAGTCATTAGAGCCTGCTTATCCACCGCTGGATTTGAATGTTGCAAAACCTTTCGAACATACACATTGTTGTACTAGTAAGTCTGATATACACAATCGACTGAGCAGCGTGGTCAGCACATTATCCAATTACTTTGAAGATATGACCGCGGTCGTGGAAGAAATCAAGAGTTCAATCTCAACGTTGGCGGATTCATTAAAACTACTTAGAAATTATAGGCAAACCAATTGTGAGTAGTAGTTGTTATGTAACGTTTATTATATTGTTATCATGTCTGACGATTGTATGAATTTCCTTTTTCTAATGAGATGAATTAACTACTCTAATCTTAACATCGACTAGAATATGGGATATGCTCTATTTTGCAGATATCACCTAATTGGTTAGAAAAGATATCAGTTTGTTGTGGAACACAATTAAAGCACTCACCTTTCAATTTTGGTGTGCAATGTTGAGTATCAGTTGGTTTGCAAGCTCGATTACCTTCCCAGCATGATCACCTACATGATCACCTACATAATCATCTACATGTTCACCTATATATAGGACTACATGATCAATATTGGTGTGCAATATTCAATATAATTTTTTTGGTGTGCAATTAAAGCAAACCTACATGTGTTGTATTCAATATCAGTTTTGGTGTGCAATATTCAATATCAATTTGTTGTATGCAATATTCAATAACAGTTTTGTGTGTGCAATATTTAATATCAGTTAAACCTCATGGGGAAAACAATTAAAGCAAACACCTATCAATTTTGGTGTACAATATTCAATATCAGCTTGTTTGTAAGCACGATTCCCTCCCCAGCAGGATCACCTACATGTTTACCTACATGTTCACCAGCATGTTCACCTAAATGTTCACCTACATGTTCACCTTTTCACACTGCTGCACTAGTGAGTCTGATATACACAATCGACTAAGCAACATGGTCAACACATTATCTAATTAATTTGAAGGTATGGCCGCGGTCGTGGAAGAAACCAAGAGTTCAATCTCAACGTTCGCAGATTCATTAAAACTATTAAGAAATTATAGGCAAACCAATTGTGAGTAGTAGTTGTTCTGTGACGTTTATTATATTGTTATCAGTCTGATGATTGTATGAATTTCCTTTTTCTAATGAGATGAATTAACTACTCTAATCTTAACATCGACTAGAATATGTGATATGCTCCATTTGGCAGATATCACCTAGTTGGTTAGAAAAGATATCAGTTTGTTGTGGAACACAATTAAAGCACTCACCTTTCAATTTTGGTGTTCAATATTAAGTATCAGTTTGTTTGCAAGCTTGATTACCTTCCCATCATGATCACTTACATGATCACCTACATAATCACCTACATGTTCACCTACATGATCACCTACATGTTCACCTATATGTCGGACTACATGATCAATATTGGTGTGCAATATTCAATATAATTTTTTTGGTGTACAATTAAAGCAAACCTACATGTGCTATATTCAATATCAATTTTGGTGTGCAATATACAATATCAGTTTGGTGTGTGCAATATTCAATATCAGTTAAACCTCATGGGGGACAATTAAAGCAAACACCTATCAATTTTGGTGTGCAATATTCAATATCAGTTTGTTTGTAAGCACAGTTACCTTTCCAGCATGATCACCTACATGTTTACCTACATGTTCACCTACGTGTTCACCTTTTTACAGCGTCTTATACTTGAAAACTTCCTCGTACTCTTCTAAGCATGCCTGTAAACATAACCTAGCAAACAATAGGATGCTTCATGATATTTAAATGAACACAGCGTCGCATTCCTAATATTTTAAGCAATTCTTTAAGTAAAATACACAAATACAAGTTTAAATCAAGGCTTCCATAAATACAACTCCTAATAACACAGCAAACTATACTAATTTTCCTCATCAATAACATCTCGCAATCCATGATTAGGGCATGTATTTTTGGTGTGGCCTAGCATGCGGCAAATTGAGCACTTCCTCGAACCATAACGTGTTGCTGGGGCCTGCACAGAAGGTGGTGAAATACCAACTCTACCAATATCCTCATTGTGTGGTACAGTAAGACTATTAGTACATGTAGCCCTGTTGTGATTCATCCCACCACAATTGGAACACTTATTTGCTCTGCGCACACTTCAACTAGGTTCTAGGGCACTCTTCATTCGACTACATTTAGGCTTGTCGGATGGCTTCGGACAATCAGGAGGTTTGCAGACCCTATCTTGTACAAGTGTAGGAACATCTCAATCCTTCCTATCAGGCAAATGATACACTGAACCACCCCACAACGATCTAACCATCCCATTCTGAAAATATTTCCCCATATAAAAATTCACATCAAGGTACTTTTTCCTTCGAGATGTAAAATAAATTATGGGTGAGGTGAGGGTGATGTACAATAAATCAATATTACGTACATAAATTCAGTCTAAAAGTTGAGATGGGAGTACCTGATCACATCAAATGCGTGGATGCATGGAATGAGCTCAAGTTGGAAATATCCACAGTCACACGAGCGTTTTTCGAGATCAAGAAGAAATGTATCAGCACCAACCACAACCTTGAAGCGTCCGCCATCTATATGTTCAACTTCGAGGTGGTCTGCCCTGTGAACCAAATTTTGCAAGCTGATTAGTAACTCTCGATCACAAAATACCACAATGCTTTTCGGCCTCGAGGCTCCTAGCAGCGTGCCATTCCTGGGTCAGTTGGTGCACCCTCACGAATATACATATGACTGAAAAACATCGGGGCCATTTAAGACAATTGTTCCAAGACTCTGCAGCGCTGGATGTCATAAACTCGTAGCGAGGAACGGGACAGTGAAATCTACTCCAACGCTCTTTCTTGGCCCTGAGGAGAATGGTCCCAATGCGGCGCCATTATCACATCCACTCAATGCTGCAACCAACTTGTTTAAAAAAGAATTATTCAAAATATGCAAACATGATTTTAATGTTGGGAAATATCACTTTATATGCAAATCTAATATTTTACAGTTCAAAAATTGAATATACTACTGGAAAAATAACATCGTCCTACTTATCTAATAAAGAAACTTTCACGAAACATATATATCAATAGTGTTTACACAACAAAATAAATGGTATAGAGTGTGTTACCTATCAAAATCTGCCTCTAGGTAGGTACTAGCAGCCTTCTCAAATATGTTAACGATGCCTTCCCCGAATGGGACAAACTTCTTTACTAAATGACGCTGACATAGACCATGGCGACACCTGGGAAAACATGCTCCACGACATTGATAATCGCTTGGTGCTGATCAGATATAATCAACATGTCAGGGGGCAACAAAGTGCACTACGAACTTTGGACAAAAATAAACTCCAAAGCTATGTGTTCTCTTGATCGCCGATACCGGTAGCTAGTGGATAGATCTGTCTATTGCGATCTTGAGTGACGGCCACAAATACAACGCCCTTGTAGTCTCCCTTTAAGTGAGCGACATCGACGACTATAACCAGGCGAGCAAAGTTCTTGAAACTAACCGCACATGAGCCCAAGACAAAGAAGGAAAATTTAAACTTCCCATCAGGATGCGTCAAGAGGTGTGTTATAGTGCCTGAGTTACATTTCTCCAGCATGTGGAGATAGGCTGGAAGCAATTTAAAGCAATCGGTCGGAGTCCCATAAATATATGTGTTAGCAAATTTATGAGCCCTAGGATATTCTAAAATCTACACCTTTTACCTTAATTTATACCTTGTTGTCACTAATCTAACATGTGCAATCGGAGATGTAACAACAAAATTTAACTAGATATCCGAGATACTCATTCGACCGCTTTAAAGAGTTTTTTTTTGCCGTCCGCCCCAAAGGATCTCATTTTTTTACACACATGAGAGCCACACAACCCTACTAATACAATTAAAATATGAGACTCACACACCCACTAATATAATTATCTACTATACATTAAAAAATATGATTATTCTGTGGTGTACGGGGTACACCGATGCACCAAGAATTTTTAAACTATTTTTAGGACATGATTATTTTTATTTTAAAATTTTTTAATTATTCTATTTTGATTCAAAGTTGGTCAGAAGTTTTCTAATTTAATGGATCATATTAACTAAGTACATCCTAATTCAATTTTAAATAATAATATTTTTTAATTCACGTACAAAAAGTAAATGATGTCTTTTAAATCAAACAACATACAAAAAGCAAAACGAGTCTTTTTAAACCATCAGATGAATAGGGTAGGGAGTAGTATATAGAGTATATAGTGTAGACATCGTAAGTCTTGGTCATTTGGTAACGTAAATTATAAGTTAGAAATCTCTTCTGGAAATTCAAATCCAAGAAATCTATATAACCAACTCACATATATATGAACAGCTAATATTCCTTGACTTCTTATTAATATATAAGTGTAAAACTAGAATGGAACCAATGCCGCAAAATTGATACTTAGTATTTTATTTTCTATTAGACTAAGTGGACGACTTTCTGAAATTAAAAAATTAGCAATTACAACGTGTGAGTTTAGCCACATATATCCCATGCCTATAAATTCAACCCCATTGATCATCTATTACATCCACAAGCACTAATTTTATCATCTTCTCTCTATATCTAAATCATGAACATCTCCATAGCCATATCTGCACTCACATTCACTCTTCTTCTCGTGTTTTCTTCTGCTACATCTGATCATCATGATCATCACAAGGGTTTTCTCAAATGCCTTTCTCAAAACTACTCCTCCATTTCCAACCTTGTTTACTCCCCAACCAACTCCTCTTTCTCTTCCGTCGTCGAATTCACCATCTGGAACCTCAGATTCTCCTCCGACTCCACCCCTAAACCCCGATTCATAATAACCCCGGAACACGAGTCCCAAATCCCACCCATCGTCCTCTGCGCCAGACAAAACGGATTGGAAATAAGAACTCGAAGTGGTGGCCATGACTTCGAGGGACTATCTTCCGTCTCATCCGTCTCATTCGTGATCATTGATCTGATCAGGCTCAGCCGCGTTACGGTGGATGCTGAGGCCAAGACTGCATGGGTTGAAGCCGGCGCAAACCTTGGTTCTTTATACTACAACATCGCTCAGAAAAGCTCAACCCTAGGGTTTCCCGGTGGCTTTTGTGCAACTGTTGGTGTTGGTGGGCACATTAGTGGAGGCGGCTACGGCTCACTCTTGAGGAAATACGGCATGGCTGCCGACCATGTCGTCGACGCAAGAATAGTCGACGTGCATGGCCGCATCCTCGACAGAGAATCAATGGGAGAGAATCTTTTCTGGGCTATCAGAGGCGGCGGAGCCGCCAGCTTCGGTGTCATCGTTGCATGGAAGCTGGAACTAGTCGATGTTCCAGAAACAGTCACTGTTTTCAATCTCCCTAAAACATTGGAACAAAACGCAACTCAACTCATTCACCGTTGGCAATTCGTTGCGCCTACATTGGACAAAGATATAACCCTCTTCATCAATGCAGTGGTCATAAATTCGACAAAGATTAGCACTACAGTGTCTGCATCCTTCTTCGCAGTCTTCCTGGGAGGGGTAGACATGCTATTATCTGTTATGCAAGAAAATTTTCTGGAGTTGGGGTTGAGGAGGGAAGACTGCATTGAAATGAGTTGGATCCAATCCGCCCTTTTTTTCGACAACCACCCCATAGATCAACCCGATTCTTTATTGAATAGGACTCAGCCTAATCAATCATACATGAAAAGAAAAACAGATTATCTGAAGACTGCCATTCCATTGAGTGGGCTTGAAGGAATGATGAAACTGTATTTTGAACCGGAAGCGAGGCTGTCTACGCTTTCCTTCGTTCCATACGGTGGACGAATGGTTGAAATATCTGAATCTGCCATTGCTGTTTCTCACAGAGGTGGTAACCTCTACAAGATCTTTCATACGGTGTATTGGAAAGAAAATGATGCTCAAAATTCAGACAAGTATTTAAGGTGGGTGAGGAGAGCATTCCATTACATGACTCCATATGTGTCTAAGTCCCCAAGGTCGGCATACTTGAACTACAGAGATCTTGACATCGGAGTCAACAACAAACGAGGAAAGACTAGCTACGCAAAAGCAAGCATTTGGGGTAGGAAATACTTCAACAACAATTTCAAACGCCTCGTAAAGGTCAAAACTGAAGTTGATCCGCAGAATTTCTTCAGGAATGAACAGAGTTTTCCTTCCACTGCATAAATATTGACAAAGAAATTAATTAAAGGGGACTAATTAACAGACATATATACTTATATTCATGCATATTGTTTTAATCTTTTACTTTGATTTATAGTATAATGTTTGGTTTTTTTATAAATAAGGTGTTGTGAGAAAAATATGTACCATTTATAAAGAACGCGTTGTGATGAAATTATGTACCAATGAACTGATGTTTATGAAATAATTCTATAGTGCTGACAAAACATGAATATGTATACAATTTCAACATGATGAACTCTTGAGAGAACATATACCTTTTTTTTTTGAAATAAAATTTTAGATTGTACTCCTCCTCACATCTAGCTCTTCACCTTTATTGTGTAGATACAGAGTTATTTTATTTTTTTTAAAATAATAATTTTTTAAATTTATTTTATTGACTTTTGAGGGTAAAGTATTTTTTTTAAAATTATAAAATAAATAATAAGTTGTGTATTAGTGAGATTGACATTTTTTAAATGCGATGTTCTTTTAGAATTTTTACTATTTTTAGAGGATGAAGAGTATGATGAGGCATATCCTATGAGTTTTATTTATTTATGGAAGAATAAAATATGTGTGTTGTTGGGACACCGTGGCCCCAAATTTCACATTTTCCAAAAGTTATACTACCATTTAGTATTACATTTTATACCCTAAAATATTACTATATCCTTAATTTTCAAATAAAAAATTTAATTTTTTAATTAAATATTTATAGTATTAATATTTCAAATTATATACTCTTTAAAACAAATTACTATACACCTTCCACTCGAAGACATAATTAACTCTCTTTATGAAATTAAATTAGTTCAATAAAGTTTAATCTATTTTTATATATTTATAGGATCAATCTCAAAAGTAAAAATGGATTAGACCAAAATAAAAATAGAGACAAATCTATAAGACTAAGAAAAATTTATCCTCTGCTTTTAATCTGGATCATTAAATTTAAGGGGGAATATATAATTAATTATGAAATGTTATATTTAATATCTATTTTATATTTATAAAATTAAATAATTTGAGTATAATTATAACTATATATAGGTAATCCGTCGAAACTAGTTTCATTCTGAGGTAGCGATTTAAGATATTTTAATTATAAATATTCATAATTTTTGAGACGATCTGCCGATAAAAATTGGATAATTTGGTGGAACGAATACTCGTATTAGCTGTACATTCATTAACCATAAAATATTTTATTTTTTATAAAATGGCATTCGATTATAGTTTACCTCGATATTAAGGATCTGAAGATAAGTGTGGTGTTTTCGATGTATTTTGAATAAAATTCTAACTTCAAAGCAACACAAAGTGCAATACTTTAAAAGTTGATAACAGAAAACATATAACGAAAATTTGTTTATACTTGACAGTGAATGCCAAACATATAACAGAAAACATATAACGAAAATATGTTTGAGATCCTTAACTTAAACCATTTATACAGAACTAGGCAGAAGAGAAGGTTCAGCTTTTCAATTCATAGTCTCTCTTTACTTGCATTTGTATTACTCTTAAATTTGAGAAATGTTTCGCAAATGAATCGTTGATGGCGGAAGTTTCATTTCTTAATTCGTGTAGGTGAAAGCTAACAATGATCAATTGTAAGAATCTGTGATTTGCAATATGAACAGAACAAATGCTAAAAGTCTGCGCACTATTCAGACCTCTCAATTCGAAGGAGAAGTCCGATCATGTGGTTCGATCAGCGTTCACCGCATTAATTCTAAATCATTTGCATTCAAGGTTTGTTACTCCACTTGTTATCTATTATGCACTGCCTTGAATACGAATGATTTAAAATCAATGCGGTGAAAGTTGACGGGATCACATGATCGGAGTCCTCGTTCGAATTGGGTAGTCTAAATAGTGCGCAAACTCTTGGCATTTATTCTATCCTATTGCATATCACAAATACAAATTGATCGTTGTTAGCTGTCAACCTACACGAATTAAGAAATGAAACTTCCGCCATTAACGATTCATTTGCAAAGCATATCTCACATTTTAGAGTAAACGCAAGTAAAGAGAGATTTTGAATTGAAAACCTGGAACCTTCTCTATGCTTAAAACCCAGTGTTACTAGAAGAAAAAAATTTATAAGCTTCCTTGGATGATCTTTTGCTCGTTGGAAGCCCTCAGGATAGAGCCACCTTGTAAATATGTTGCCTTTGTTAGTTTTTCTTCATTGCGCGTTAAAAATCTGAATGATACAAACAGACTAGACTCGAATGGGTCACAGATGAACGGCAAAGTGGACATTCAGGCTTTTCATTACACCATTCCATAATGCAGTTCCTGTCAGGAAACAAAATGAAACAACCAATGAGGAGATGAACTATGTATAAATCCTCGAGTTGACCAAGCACAGTACAGGTTGAATACCAGCAAAACACATGACCACAGGGAGTGGCTGTGGGGTGTTGGCGATTGCTCAGGCATAGCGTGCATTTGCTCACTGCACTTACTTGAGACTGAGGAACAGAGTCATTTTTAGTGTACCATTAGCAATCTTTACAGGTAGGGGGTACAAACTAATCAGTTTCAACTTTTTAAGTAAGAACCGTGCCAGTAGTATCCAAGAAGAAAACTGTAATGTTCTACGAACGATATAATTGGGGGGAGGTAAACATTAGCTCCAACTAAGATATACCTCAGAAGTAGATGTAGATTCTGATACCCAGCTACTCTTTCCAGAGTCCTCATTTACCAGATTGCCTTCCTCATTTAAAACAGGTAAACCTCTCCCTGCCAACTAAATCGTTTTAAATTTCTGGAAATTTTATGCATAGGCAAGAAACATAATCTTGAGCAGCACTGTTACACAAATAAAAACAGATGACAAAGGCTAGGACTCCTACAGCAAAATTCCATGCAAATGTCTCAGTACTGATGGCTAATTACATCCTATCACTGTTAGGATGTGTTGGCCCTCACTGTCAAATTCCACAAATTGCCAGCCTGCCAACAAATTCAGATAGTTCTACATAATCTTCATATTTTACAACCCATAGAGTTATCCCACCCCAATAACCTGTTCTGACAGTTCTAATGGCGTGAAGTCTAAAGATTTTCTTCCCCAAGTCTTCATAGGTGGCTATACTTTTTGTAGAATGGTGATCATAAACTAAAACTCACATAATTGAAGAAAGAAATTAAGAAACCTGAATTGATAAGTAATGCTGTATAATTTCAAATTAAGATATTACCAGCTGAAGTTTGATAAGCTCCAAGTGATGTTGGTTGAAATGACGTGGCAAGAGAAGATAAATTACTTCTCCTTAATCCTTCAGCAGCAATTATACACAATTGAACCAGGAGGAAAACTCCTAAAATTTGATATCTGCATTGCAGGAAAATACACAACATGACGGCTTATTTGGCAAGCCAATACATGAAACTGTATAAGGTAAACATGTCATAGAAAGAAAATCAAACAGCAACCCTCTTGTTTCCATTATTACAACATTTTCCATTATCAACTTTACTCTAAACATAAGGTCATGTTTGGATGAGCTTGACTTGGCTTTTGAATGGTAGATAACATATCCATGATGGTTGGATAAAGCTTTGCATTTAATCCAAGAAATGTACCTAGGCCGTTGATTGGTTGGTTTGCCAATGAACACATAACGAATCCCAGAAGCTCGCTTTGACAAATGATAATATAGACCTGTGAAAGAAATACCGTTATGAGTGTCAAATAATATGGTTTCTTTTCTTAATGAGTACAGAGTATAGTTTGATCACTTCACCTTCAAAATAAAAGTACATGAGGTTTGTGCGGAGGATCAACATGAAACACTCACGGGCTATAGGCAGCACCTGAATCAAGAGTAGGAAAATATTTTGGCATGAGTTACAGAATGTGAAAAGGGAAGCATAACGACAGGGTACACATAAACTTTTGAAAAGGGATTTTATATGATCTTGCAGTTGAATCTGCAAACATATGAATCAGAAAACAAATATAAACAACTGAAATGAAAAGGCAGAAGAAGCTCATTGCACATATATTCTGTCCTTGATAACATTTATAGTGGACAAGCAAAATTAGTGTGGTTGTGGACATACTGAGGGCCACCTCCTAACTGCATATAACCATAATCCACCAATTTTGGCTTTTAACCTTGACAAAGCTGAAACTGGAACTTCTGAATTTGAGGATGGTATCAATTCAGCTGAAGTAGAAGCTTCAGTTTGATTATTTGAGGTAGTTTCATTGCCAATAATATCATCAGATAGTGAATCGGCCATGGTAATGCCTTGGGAAGCGAGACGTGAGCTGCATACAAGAGAAATGAATTAGTCAGGTAATAACAAGCTCTTGAGATTTTGAAACCTAAAATGCACATGCAATGAGAAACTAAAGGGAGAAAAAAAAACACAAACAAACAAACAAAGGGTTCCCAGAAACCTGATCCTTTCAGCAATGTACGGGAATGCTGTCTGATAAAAAATAAAAAGAGAGCGCCTCGCTGGGGTTGGAGGAAGTCCATGTAGACCGGAAACCTGTAATTACAACCATATAATAATAATGATGTCTTATGATTTCTGTTGAATTCCAAAAAATTAGTAATTCAACTACTCATTTATGTCGTCATTTAAGCATGGCAAAATAAAGAGTCGACTGGTCCACACGCTGATACTCCAGAATACCCTAATAATTTAAGATTGAAGAAATCATTGTGTTTGCAGCAGGATTTTCAGAGAAAGAACAATTGGTTAATTGAGAGACATAAGTATGCCTTAACTTAAAACATTCATATGGTTCTGCGGCAGCATCATTTCATTACGAGCATTGATTAAGTATCTAATCTTGCTGCTCTTGATGAGACTTCGTAAAGAACAAATTAAAGTAAAAAAACTTTACAAAGCTAACAAACATTCCTCCCCTAAACCTATTCTACCATCAGTTTTCTAGCATGTCTTAAAGATTCTTCATCATAAACAGACCCGAGTAATTTCAAGTCAGCTTCATGCACATGAACAATTGGACAATAAAAGAGAGACAGACCTGAGTAATATCACAATACTCTTCTCCTAGAGTCTGTTTTCCTGCACCAGTTGTTAACACATAATAGAGCATCTGTGCCAAAAGTTTTGTCTGCAAAAAAGGAAGCCCAATCCACTTATCATAACACAGAAGTCAAAATCTAGCATGTCATTATCTGGTAGCAAAAGAAAGAACATCATGCATACCGCACATCTAATTGTTAAACAATCAGCGTATACAATTAAATAAGTGAAACTGATTGTAAAACTCAAAAGCATGGATACACAAACTCACAATTAGCACAACGTAAAACATAAACAATTTTGAAGCAATTTAATAACAGGAAAAATCATTCAAACATGGGAGAGAAGCGCAAAATACAGGATTGGAGCAAACCTTCCTCTAACATGCAACATCAATTCTTGACACTTTTAAGAGGTTACTTAAGTTCAAATGAGAAACTAATACTGCACGTTCTTAATATTGAAATAACTAAATTTGATATGTGCAATGTAAGGCAGTTTTAGATTTAATGACAGGGAACAATTCAAATATTGGAATGAAGTGCAAAAATAAAGGATAGGAGCAAACCTCACTCTGATATGCAACAGCAACTCTTGTACCTGAAAGATAGGTCAAAATTCAAATAAGCAAATCATGAACCGAACTGCTCAAAATTGGAATTTAAAAAATATTTATGCTAGTAATCAACATACATAAACGAAACCAATTTATAAGATTCTGACATATTGAACCAATGGAATTGGAAGCTCAATCAAGCACCACTATAAAACTTAAGCATTTCTAATTTCTAAGGAATAGAACAGCAACTCTTCATAATTGAAGGGGGAAATAAGAACTACTACATACCGAAGAGATGGCGGAAAGCGTCGCGACAGGCATCATACACAAAGGAAGCAAACTGGTCATCCTTCTCAGCTGCTCTCATTATTTCAGGCTGCGCCGCGAGTGGAAAAAGCCGTATACTGCCGGTGCCGCTTTGTCCAACATCGGAGCTGCTACTGCTAGAGCCATCTCCTGTAACGACGGCTGTTTCTCTAAGTCCCATCCTACCCAAGCATGCATGTGCAAACACAATCTCTGTTTTTCTCTCCCTCTCCTCCGTGACCCTCCCCCTGCCACTCCAATTACAATTGAAACTTTAACAATGATAAAAGTATTTCTTTAAAACTAATAACGCAGTTCATTTCTAGTTTCTTATACTACATCCTATATCTATAAGAGTAAGACTAATTATCTACTAAAAAAATTTCACCAGATCTCAACAATTGGAAGATAAATCACCCAAAGGATGAAAATATATATATATTGCCAAATCAACAAAAAAAAAAGGTTTAATTCAGAATCAACAATGCGAAATTTGAAAATTTCTCCTTTCGCACCAATTATGTAACCAATCAGCTCGCAAACTCAGAATTAAAAATATATATATAATAAATAAAATAAAAAAATCAAGCAAGCATGAAACTATAGGCCGAAATGAAACAAGAGAATCCCCAATCATAGAAAATTCACCAAATTACACAATAAGATCACAATACCGAAGATGTATAAATTTTCTAGCCCTAGTATTTGGGGAATAGTTCTCACGCACAGCGAGAGGTCAGATACACACCGTGTGACATGGAAAGTAATAGGCGAGCAATAGTGTCGGTAAGAGGAACTACTGTCAGAGAGATAGGCGGAGTACGGAGAAGAAGTATAAAGTACGCTATTTAATCGAGATTCAGAGAATGAATTTACAGAAAAGAAAGAAATAAATGTTACCTTGTATGAACGCCGAGCAGGAAAGCGCCGTAGAAACGACGGTGGCTGTCGAATAGACTGGTGGCCCGGTGGAGGTGCGGCGGAGTTCGGCTTGCGCTGGGATAAAAGGAGGATCGAGAATTCTGCAATTTGGGCTTTTCAAATGGGCTGTTTGTTTTTGGGCTTTACAGCTTACAAGTCGGTGGGGACGGTAAATGTTAATTTAGCCCTGACCACGTTAACCCTAACCGGATAAGTAAACGAACTAACCGGAAAAGTAAACGGCCCTTAGGAAGTTAACCATAATGTAATTAATAAGCTTATTCCAATAACACTGCAAAACAGAGGATGAAAAGGAAGAAAGGCGAACCAGAAGAAATCATGGAGATTGTATGGCAAACTCCCGCCAATCCTCCACAACGCCAAGATTACATTTTCCGAAACGGTAACACTAGATTCTCATCTTACACACAAAACCCCACATATTTCTCTTCACTGAGTTTTTCAACATTTCACAGGAATAAGATATGTCAAACCATACTATTTTGAGTTCATTTCATATGTAAGTATTTTTTTATCATGGTTGGTTTTGTTATTGAAGTGAATAATATGTTGAATTATGAAATAGGATGATGGGTTTTTGAATTATGTTTGCAGGCTAAGAACAGATGGGCTGGGAAGACTATTGTTGATTTATTTGCCGATGAGTTTAAGGGGAGACCTCGTGAATATTATGTATGTAATTAACTTGTGCTTTTTGTTTGTTTTCCTTAATTAACAAATTTTCTTGTATGCACAAGAAATTACTCCCGCCCCCTAACTTTGCACTCGTGTGCTGGTACTGGATTAAAAATAGTTTCGTTCTAGGTGTATAAAGTAAGAAAAGGTAGAGTGTTTTGGATAATTTAATGAGAAAAGTGAATTAAGTTTTTTAATTTGGTTAATAAAGTAAAAAGTTGCTGTTAATTTTGTAATATTGTGTTGTGATTACAACTTTTTAAAAGGTGCATAATACTGGGACAGACGAATATGAAGGGTGTGCATAAATGGGGGGGATGGAGGGAGTATCATGAAACACTGGTACATGGATATTTTCTCTGCACTAGAAGCTTGCCCCAAATATAAATTGACGGTTGAGAGATTTGGGGAGAGGATTGAGAGAGATGAAAATTCATAGAGCTTAAAACCGTTCAGAATTTCGATCCAACTCTTAGCTGTTGAGATGTTTATGAGCTATTCGCACAGTTATGTGATACATAGAAAAGAAGAAAAGTAAAAAAAAATGTATATTTGACTTTGCTATTGTTGTAACTTCAAACTCTTTCTCTAATCGATCTTGAAGCTGTTATTCTTCTCTTGCAAAAATATATACTAGGAAAAAAAATTTGATGAAAATTAATTTATCTTACTGTTTAATATGCTTTCCCCAAATGTTTGTGGATTAGAAGTTGAGCACGAATTAAATATCAATTATTCTGGAGTTTTTCAGCTGTAACGGAATTTTATGGTGGAGTTTTTCAGAAGCTACCCCTCATATATATTTGAGCTATTGTGCTTTACTAATTGTGGTTATGTTACGTTGCTCTTGAGTCTTGAGTTAAAATTGTGATCGGGTTATTTACTTATAGGTTATATTTTTGTAGTTGGACTGTGTTAGCCCTCTCCCAATGCTTTGTTATGTATGAAATGTGGAGGCAAATTTGATATATATTGTACTTTTGTTTTGTGGGGTACACTTCAAATTTCTTTTGCTTATGGTTCAGTTTTTTGAGCAATGAATGACTTCGCTAGATGCTTGCGCATGACTTCACATGACTTATGGGTTTGTAATCTGAATGTGGTTTCAAATTTAAGTTTTGATGCCTTAAAGTTGACGACAGGTATCTGCAGTAAAAGCTGGACGTATTCAAGTTGATGGACTGATTGTACCAATATCATATGTTGTTCGGTCATCACAAAGGATTAGCCATTTTCTTCACAGGTTCTTATTTAAGTTCATTTTCTTCTTATGTGTTATACCATGACGCATCTTATTCTCGTATATGTTGTGTTTGAAGTTATTAATGTGTAAACTCTGTTAACTTTTACTGTGACCTACTAATCCGTTCTTTTATTGTTAAAGATAAAATTATAATTTGAGTAATTGACAAGCTGAAGGCTGTAGGCATGAACCACCAGT
This sequence comes from Pogostemon cablin, assembly GCA_023678885.1. Classification (NCBI taxonomy): domain Eukaryota; kingdom Viridiplantae; phylum Streptophyta; class Magnoliopsida; order Lamiales; family Lamiaceae; genus Pogostemon; species Pogostemon cablin. The sequence continues at coordinate 11,539,080 of CM042960.1, forward strand.
AATGGCCAGGGATGTTCAGATTCTGCATATTGACCCGGAGGTGTTGACTGTTTGTAAGCCTGCCTCAGTTCCAGTAAGTTATTTAGCAAATCAAATTGTCTGTGCATTAATTTTTATTAATTTTAACATATCCATTAAGTGCTTAGTCCTTTAGATATCATCTGCTTATAAAAATATGAGAAATTGGGAATTAGCCAGGCTAACTTACAATGCTCTCCAGATCTATAACAGTATTAATTCTCATGCCATTTTCTTGTGCTAGAGAGGGATATTTGCCTATGTTCTCATCATTTGGGTCTATGAACAAAAGCATCACTCAGATTTTGCAGCACTAATCTAATAAATGCAATTTACATCTTTTAGCTTGCTTGAGTTTTCCTAACGTTATTATTAGTAAATGAATTTTTTTTTTTATCGTTTTATACTAGTTAAAAACAGCCTTAGTTTGATAAATAGTGTTATAGTCCAGACTTTCAGTAGTTAAATAAATATAAGAGTTAACTATGCAGGGTTGAACAACAGTAACCTAGTCCTTGCCAATGGAGCATAGGTACCAATCTTTCTTCCAGTTTCCCATTTATTATCTTTAGTACTGTTTTGGGTGCTTATTATGTTAACATTCTGATACATACACACTGGTGAATGGTGATGAATGTGGATGAAAACACAATACCATTCAAAATAGTTATTTTCCTTCAATTGTTAGTGTGCACAAACATGTTCGCGTTGTGTGAAATGTGATATATTTCAGTCTGAATATTTTTAGCTGAGAAATTTATTTATAATATTTAGGTGCATCCATGTGGGCAATACCGGAAGAACACAATCGTCGGTATACTTCAAGCGGAGCATGACTTGGCACCATTATTTCGTATCCTACTTTTCCTGATTTGGACAATGAACTAAAATAATTTGATCATTATCTACACATTTTTATACTTCTAGGAAATTGCTGCACAATTCATATCCATATTTATGTTGCATATATATTGCAATATTTATTTTTATTTATATCATCATCATCTTTTTTCCCCTTTATATCCTTGACATCTTCATAATAGCAATTCATCGTTTAGATCGTTTGGTCTCTGGACTTCTTATCCTAGCCAGAACTGCTTCTAAGGCTGACATTTTTCGGCAACAGGTAATCTTGTTTTATTGATTTGCTGGCAATTCAGAAATAATCACCTGGAAAAGAAAAAATGTGATATAAATTAAAAGATGATACGAACTACATTGTGATGATATACATTAAAAATTTTATTGTTAGTTTCTCTGAGTTTTCATGTTTATTGAATGATAGAGTATGATTGTTTCCGGTTTTAAGAACTGGTTTTGGGCTCTTGAAATACTATACTTGTTCTAGTTGTGATTTTTAAAATCCGGTTCTTAAAAACCATTACTACATATACTTCCAAATCATATTCATTCACTAACCAACCACCCTTTATACATTCTCTCTTTTCAATTAATACTGGGAGAGACAAGGGATTGGAACCTCTAACTTGAACACAAATTTCTATTAGAATTCCACGGAGAAATACTCTGCCCAAGTCCCGAATTCAATATCCAAAAGCTGCCCATTCAACCAACTGACCAAGAAATGAAAACTATAGATACTGAATTAAGCCCAGACCAAACAACTCATATTTAATCTATTCTAATCTAGTATAATCTTAATAATTAAAAGAAACTAACTGAAATAATAAGATATGCAAATCCTGAGCTACTTCTTCCACTTATCACATCCTATGTAAACATCCGTTTCAAACCCTCATATCTCTCTCCTCTCTTGCATCATTTAATACTCTCTTACACACATCACCATCCACCTCTTGCACATTGACTTTAACATAAAGTTAAAATTTACCCAACCGAAAACTCGAAACTAAGTAGAATATTACTATCCGTTAGGTTTTTAAAATCCTTTGGTTTTTGAAAACCGATATTCAAAACCTGCATAAACTGCAGATAAACATAACCTAAATGTTTAAGCTTCTTAGAAGCCTATAATATCTAATCTTTTCTCTGGAAATAGGAGTTAGAGACATTTGATCCCAACTCTTCTTGTAAGTTTTTGCGTTTGTAGCATTTTGATTGATCAAACTATCTCAAGATCATAAACCATAAAAGAAGAGCGATGTATGATCTAATATCTTTAATATGCAAAGCATTTGAAAATATTTGCTCATGGATGAATGTGATGCTATCATTACTACTTTTTGCTGTCATATATTAGTTATTTCTGCTTCCATGATTACCTTGTATCAGATTGAATCAGGAGAGGTTAAGAAACAGTACATTGCGAGGGTGATAGGAGTTTTTCCTGAGAATGAGGTATTTAAATGTATGTTCAGAATTTCGTAATTTTCCTTGCTTAATGATTTCTTTTCCTTGCAAAGAGTAATTGAATGAGGTATTTAATGTATGTTCAGAATTTCGTAATTTTCCTTGCTTAATGATTTCTTTTCCTTGCAAAGAGTAATTTTGGTTACTTTTACTTTATTTTGAAACATGTAATTTCCAGCAAGTTGCTAATGTAAATGTCAACTACAATGCCAGAGAAGGAAGGAGCACAGTTGAGGTAAGAATTTCTTATTAATCATCAATCTTTTCTGGTTCACAAGTTCATATTTAAAGTGTTGAATATTAATATTAGTAAATTGTTTTTATGTTATTGATAATATAGTTCATTACCAACTTTTTTTACAATAATAGGTATTGATCACATGCTTTTTCTTATTCGGATGCTGATTGAACTTTTTACTCTTTTAAACAAATATCAAAGTTTAGTAAGAATTGAAGTACAAAAACGAATGATATAATTGTAAAATGCTCATGAGTGGTCTAATATATACACAATTCACTTGCATAAGTTGACCTCTGAGAGACATTCTTGAAGATTGATTACTTTTTTTTCTTTTACAATGTTCATGGAAATGTAAAACATGTTTTTGGAAAATGAAAATGAATAGTTGATTACTTCATGTTTTTTCAAGAATAGTTGATTCGCTCACCTTGTGGCTTCAGGTTCCGGGTTACAATGAATTTTTAAACAGCCAGTTGCTGATTTATTTTTATATGATTTTATGGAAGTCATGGGTTGCTGTTCCTTCTGTATGCTGGTCTATATTCTTTATTTGACTTAGTTAAGGACTAATGTTGAGCTTTTTAGACTTTTAGTTTCCTTCCTTGTAACTTTGTGTATTTTCTTCAAATTATTATTCAATAAAACTTTTGGTTGCTAAAAGGAAAAAGAAAAAGAAAAAACAGAGAGAGAGAAAAGAAAACCCAAATTTGTCTCCCCCATTAGGACTTGGTTTTTAACCATTTGCAGTTTCTAATGACTATAGAGGAGCTTCTAATTTTTAGCATACTGAAGAATCAGAATCCTATTCCGATTGCTGCTTTCTCAAGATACATCTGCCAGTAATTTTCTTGGCAACTTCCAGCTATTGTTGTGATAAAATCTTGGATTTTTTTCATATCTCAAGTAGTTTTAGCGCATAGTTGTGTATCAGTATCATGATGGTCAGACATTTGCAGCTGGAAAGTGATTCGGAAGGCAGAACTCATTCAAAAGGAAAGGCTGCTTGTACCAAATTCACTAGAATTAGTACTAATGGAACACAAAGCACAGTGTTGTGTGAACCGATCACTGGAAGGACACATCAGGTAATAGGCTACTGTTTAAGAATTACCTAATTATCAGCCTTATAATTGATATTTTGTTCAGTCGTCGATTAAACCTACCATCCCCACATTCATTTATATTTTCAACATTTGATCTTGAGTGCTTTTATAGAAGGTACGTGGTTTTTCTAAAAGCTTTTGAGTTGTGTATAATGGATTTTTAACAAAGTTCTTAACAAATACTGTGGATGATATGACCTGTAAGTTTAGATTAGGCTCGTAAAAAGATGACCTCAAATTTTAGTTTTCTGTATTTGTATTCTTCTGAACTGGTAAGTGGTAACTCCTCTCTTTCAGATACGTGTTCATCTGCAGTTTCTGGGGCATCCCATAGCTAATGACATGCTTTATCTAATGGAAAATGTTCCAAATCGTTCGACTGAAGGCTCAAGTGCAGACAGAGCTGCCGCTAATTCAGGATTTCCTCCAAAATCTGGTCTATACGAGGCATGTGTACCCCATTTTACGGATGAGCTTGTTGAAGAGTTCAGCATTGATCCTATGTGTACGAACTGTCCAAATCTGCCGCCTAAAGGGTGAGAATCTCTTTCTATGACACAACAATGTGTTGGGGGTATATTTTCTTTTGCTTTTATGTATCAATGAAGTATTTCTCTACTCTTTGCAAGTGATATGCACTAAACAAAAAATTCAACTTCAGACAACTGATATCTTGAACAAGAGCTGGTGCAACAATTGGAATAAAATAAAATTTTGTATTTCTGATGAATTAGATATTATACAGGATCAAAACATGAAGTCAAAAATCTTCTACTATATTTTATGTCATTGATGGTCATGTACATATGTAATTCAAGTTATGGTAATGCAGGTCAAGAATTAAAGGTTGTAATTGTCTTAATATACCTATGAAAATCCATTTTTCATTTTGAAATGCTGAAATGATCCCCTATTTTCTGTTGTGTTTTATTAAAATGAATTACCGGATCATTATTAAGTCACCATCTTGTAGCTGATATTTCTGAGTTTAGTTTTATTTTTTCTTGCTTAGCTAAAACGACCTGTTTCCCCTACGATTTTCTGCTGATTTTGGTTTGAACCACGACCATCTCTTTTCTGGAATGCAGGTATGATGCAGGCGAAGAGGGTTTATGGCTTCATTGTGTTATGTATTCTGGGATCGATTGGACGTACGAATGCCCGTATCCTGACTGGGCTTCTCTTAGCTGATTAATATCTCATTTTCTTACTCCATTTCTTCACAAAATTAGGATGAAATGTGAAATTTTTTGTGTGCCAATTTATTGTAGAGATGGTCAAAATTTTGTTGATGGAAATGTCTGTCATAATCTGCTACTGCTATAAACAGGCTATTGTGCATTGCTGGTCAAGATCAAGAATTATATGAGCGGTCAAATGCTTGATTTTGATAATCAATCCAATCTTGAAGAAGGGCTTACACAAGTCCTCAATCTTCCACCCATTTGAAGGATTTGAATTCTCTCCATTATGTTTTTGACAGGTTACTACAAAGTTGTATATGAAGATAAATTGCATGATAGCAATCAAAATTTTATTCAAATTAATCTACACAAATTTTGTTGTGATCTCGAATCATTATACACTTTTGATTTCTTTCATTTGGATTAAGTATATTGCTTTTCTTTGAAGGGAAATGGACAAAATGCTGTTATTGACAATGGGGATCTTATTTAGTAAAACTGATCTTCACAAATTAACCTATTCTCAAATCAACGTATTAATTACCGTGGAAATAGAAAGAAGAATGCGGAAAATAATTGGCTAATTATAAATTGGTTTTGGCCGCTAATAAAAGTATTTCAATTTATTTTTATCGGTCATTAATTGATTGGTTTGAGTTAATGGTTGGATTATTTAAGAAATGTCATCTCTGAATTACAACTGATTAGAAGTAATTACAATTTTTTAAAAAGTTTTAATTGATAAAAATTATAAACGTTCAATTAAATTATTTTTATGAATAATTTGTGGGACAAGTGATGATATTTTTAATGAAAATGGATAATTATTAAAAAAAATGTATAATGGTTTCATTGTAAGAAAGTTTATATACAAGATTAACTCTATATATACTTCTTTTTAATTTTATTTTCCTTCCAAAACAGAAGCATGTTAATAAAATATATAATTATATAAACAATACTTCCTCCTTCTCGCGTTAAGGTCTACGTTTTTTATTTTAGTTTGTCTCAAGTTAAGGTTTACATTTCTTTTTGGTCAAGTTGGATCCACACAAAACAATTATTTATTCCATATAGGTCACTTAGAACACTTATACAACTACTCACTTCATATTAAATATTATTTTTCTCATCTCACTACACATTAAAATATTATATCTTTTAATCTCCGTGCAAAAAGCAAACGTCAACGTTAACGGGGATGAAGGAAGTATATTCTTACTTTTTAATTGGACTAATTTTCAATTAAAAGTATTTCTATAGAAGTATAAAAGTGGGGTGGGTCTTGGGTAACACTGTCTCACGGATCTTATATCGTGAGACAGATCTAAATTTTACCCATTTTAAGAGAATTCAAATATACTGTTATTGGATCTTGGATGTCCTATTACATTTTGGTGTTACATCTCCTGTTACACGTGTTTGATGAGTGACACGTATGCGGAGAGGAAAATCTCAATCTGTCCCCTTAGGTTTATTGTTAGGGTATAGAATAATTTATCTTAAATGTCAATTATCCAACAGCTCATAACAGAAGATGTAACATCAAAATGTAACAGGAGATCCGAACCGCGGTTATTGCGCCTCAGCGGAAAGGCTTTTTTGCCAGAATTATTTTAATTTAAATTACATAATTACCCTTAATCAACCGCCAACATCAAATTAGATAAAATCCCATTTTTATCGAAATTAGTCCATTGTCATTCATTTATACACTACTACAAGCAGAAATATATTTTAGTTTTGATGATTTTTGAATATATATATATATATATATATATATATATATATATATACACGAGCACACATTCTCGCGTAATACGCGGATAAATTATTATAACTGTTATGGGTAATATATTCCTCATGATTTATCAGGCCCAAGAGGTTCAATAGGCCCATTAAACCCATGACGCGGGAAAAGGGAGGCCCAACCCCTCGGGGGCCCAATTGAAGGACAGAAAACTGAAGGGAACCAAGGCCGCCCAATAAGGATCGTAACAGTCCAAAAGCCCAGCTCATAACGAATAAGGTCAAACCCGCTGAACAAGTACGTAACTGAGAGGCGAACCTCGGCTTCGGATGAACACCTTGGCAGTTATCCTCCCTCTTGGCCGAGACCTCGGATGGGCTCCTCAGCGGCGAGAACAACCTATCCGAAGACCGAAGGAGGACGGCGAGAACAAGATAATAAAGGACAGGCATCATAATGAGAGAATACAGGTACAGGCTAAAGGACAACACTAATAGGAAGAGGAGATGTCTTGGACAACAATCCTAACTAGAAGACAACAACGAACTGGCACGCCATACTCCAACAACCAATGGGAGACCAGCAAAGGACGGAGACACCCTGCAAACCTCCTACTGAGCAACAAACGGCGTCCAGGTTCCCTCTATAGTCGGTCGGTGTACTAGACTATCGCATTGAAGGCAAATTGTCTTTATCTAGGTGGTGTAATACTATTGGACCAAGAACAGTCATCAACATCTGGCGCCATCTGTGGGAACGCTACATTAAGCAATCATTGTTCTTCATTTTTGAAAATTTTCGGTTCTCATTTTTATTATGAGGGAAATCTCTGAGTGTTGCCTAGTATCTGGAAATTAGGATGGGAGTTGAAGGTCTCCCAGCTTATGGTCCTGAAGAGAGAGGAGAATGTTCTAGAGCACAACAGAATATCACGAGAAGCGGAAATAATGTTCAAATCAGTGCTCCAGTCCTGGAGGTACATACTCTGGCGAGATCCATCCTGGTCCCTAATTTGGGTGATCCCTTGAAGACGAAAGAAATGAACGAGAAGATTCGGAAAGTAATCGATGAGTATGCCGCAAAAACTCCCCCGGTTCCACCGACGAGGTTAAGTTGTAGCGACCATTATGGAGCAAGCCACGGTGACCTGCGGGAGGACCTCGAAAGGAGAAAAGATGCCAGGAAAGAGCATAGCAGATGTGATGCCAGAGAGACTATCAACTTCATACGGAAAAGGAACGTGGAGGAAAGGGAGAGTGTAAACGAAACCCCACTGCAAGGAAGGCACAGTGAATACTTCCGCTGCCTTGAAGCAGGGACCCAAAGACAGCCCCACCATGGAAGAAATCCAGGAAGAAGGAATCCATCCCCGCCGGAGGTGCCAACGGGGAACGGATCCCGAGCACAGCCACGACTCAGAAGGGATCAGGAAGCTGAAGCAAGAAGAAGGTCCAATGGGAGAGAGCCTCAACAACCTTACTCGCAGAATCAAAGAAGAGGCCGACCCGCTACTCGGGAAAGATCAGAAGAGGAGGAGGTTTGGCAGAGAACCCCATCTATTTCCCAGAGGGGACATAACGGACGCAGGAGGCCGAGGAACCCAAGGTCTTGTTCATCCTCAAATCCCTATTCCTATGAGAGTCGAGATCCTTCGTGGGAGGATCTGCCCACAACCGAGCTATCCCTCCCTCGAGGCAGGAAGAACCAGAAGCCCACCTCACGAAGAGGAAGAGGACAGAGAGAGGTCCGAACGGAGGCAGGGACGGAACAGGGAATGGGCGTTTCTGAACGCCTAAACTAGAGATCTGCAAGCTTTGATAAACAAGGAGGTGAACAAATACTTCGCTGATATGGAAAGGAAAATGGCTGGAACGGGAGGAATTCTTCAAACCTCAATGGCCCCATCGCCTTCACGGCAGAGATCAGCAACGCTCCTAGGCAGCAAGGGATCAAGTTTCCTTCAAACTTGATCTTCGCATATTGAAAAATATCTGATGTTGATGAGGGCTCAGGGAGCGAATGAGAATCCTTTATGCCGAATGTTTCCACTGAGCTTGGGAAATAATGCCCATGTCTGGTTTAGAGCAGTCCCGGTAGCTTCCATCAAAAGCTGGGGAGAATTGATGGATGTATTCTTAATGCAGTACTCGTATCTGGGGCGCCGAAGGAGCCAAAGCACAAACTGGCTAATATCCGCCAAGGTTCAACGGAAAGCTTACGAGACTTTCTGAAAAGATTCAATGAGCAGAGGTCGATGGGGGAAGTTATGGGAGATGAGGCCTGTCTCATCACGATCATGGGAGCACTTCTTCCAGAAACCAGTTTGTGGAAGGCAGCATAACTTAAACTGCCAATATCCTATGCAGCTTTTATGGTCATGGTGCATGATCATATTCATGCCAAAGACGTCTCCAAAATGGCAAAGAAGGTTAGCCATCAAGGCACTTCGGTGGAACCAAACAAGAAGAGGACAAACGCTGGAGGAACAAACGAATATAAAGCACCTTCCATTTTCTAACCGTTCACGGAGGATACTGAAGTACAACAAATGTACGAAGAGCTGAAGTCTAGAACCAATTTTAATGTTGTCGAGGTCTTCTACTATGTCAAAGATCAACAGGTCCTTCGGACGCCGAGGCTGGTCCTTCGAACCTCGGAGCTCACCAATCCTCGAAAATATTGCATGTATCATCTGACATATGGGCACAATACCGACCAATGCCGAGATCTTATCACAGAACTATGGATATTGTTTAAGGAGGGAAGGTTAAGAGGAATGTTGCAAGCCCCGAAGCTGAGGGTGTACAAGAGGGACACCAATCTTCCTCCTTCTCTGGGTCGACCGAGGTCCCCGGGCAGAAGACGAAATGATAGAGCAATGCTCTTACCCCCTCTGCCTTTGGGACGACTACCAGTATTTGATAGGATCGGGGAACCAGCCTTGGGAGGAGATAGGTCAGGTGAAATACACATGATGGAGCCGGTAGAAGAAATCTCCTATATCGGAACCTCCCAAGCATTGACAACGGCATCCAAGAGGAAGAGGAAGGCCGAGCTAAGGGACTTAGATCAGCAGATCCCCCAAGTATGGTCGGTGACCTCGACATCAAAGGAGGTGACGGAGGCGGATATCATATTCACCGAAGCCGACTTCTATGGGATAAGTACGCCTCACTCCGATCCTTTAGTCATCTCACCGATATTGTCGGTAATCAAGGTTCATAGATGCTTGGTAGACACAGGGGCATACGCCAACATAATCTTCAAAGAGATATTAGAGAACCTATGAGGAGAACGTCACCACAAAGTGAGGCCTTGCAGTGACAAGATCAAAGGTTTTTGCAATGTGTTAATGAGGCCAACCATGGAGGTGACTTGTCGGTCCAACTGGAGGATTCAGATGGAAGGACTCAGATGTAGAAACAATTAACCTTTAAAGTGGATGATCAAGCTCCACATACAACTGCATACTAGGACGCTCATTGATTCATGCCTTCGGAACCATTCCATCAACCCTGCATCAGTGACTCAAATTTATCACGGCAGATGGTAGGGTAGCGACAGTGATAGGAAACCAGATGAGAGCTAGGGAATGCTCGTTTGTGGAAAGAGTGGAAGGCTTAAGCTACCATGACATGGACTACGAGATGTTAAGTTTCTAGGACATCATGGAAGAAAAAGAGGCCCTGGAAGCACTAGCAAAAACGAAGTAAACACCGGAAGTGGATCAAAATAACAAAGAACCCGAGATTATCATGGCAGTAACAGAAGGAAAGGAAACAGAGAAACAAGTGGACAAGATATCGATAGCGGCAGTGGGAATACACCAGGATCCAGATATCCAGATAGCGAAAAAGAAAGAGGCGGTAACAAAGGTGTCGAAGAGGAAACATGTGATACCAGATGAGGATTCGAGGATAAAGCTAAAAGAGGGAGCCTCGGCAGCTGGAAAAATAGAGGTGGTACAACTGGACCCAAGAGATGCCGGCATCAAGGTTAAGATCGGAATGGAATGGGAAAATAATTTCAAGGAGAGGCTAATCCAATTGTTGAAAGAAAACCTGGACGTGTTCGCCTGGAACCCAAATGAAAAACCGGGGGTACATCCGAAGTATTCGTGTCACATGTTGAACATCGATCCCAATATCTCGCCTTTCTATAAAAAAAGAGGAAGTTCAGCCCCGAAAAGAATGCAGCTATGGAGCTAGAAGTGCACAAATTATTAGCAAGTGGAAGAATTAGTGAATGCAAATAGCCAATAAGGATACAAAACTCAGTGATGGTAAAAAGAAGGAAGGATCGTGGAAATTGTGCATCGACTTCACCGACCTAAAAAAGGCATGCCCGAAGGAGAGCTATCCTCTTCCATTGATCGACTAGATGGTCGACGCTACTGCGAAACATGAGATAATGAAATTCATGGATGCTTTCTCGGGATACCATCAGATCCCCATGCATCCTGACAACAAGGCGATCACAACATTCTTCTGTGGAAGTGGGGTGTATGAATGGAACAATATGCCATTCGGTTTAAGAAACGCGGGGGCCACTTATCAAAGGTTGGTGAACAAGATGTTTGAGGAAGATATCGGGAAGATAGTCGAGGTTTACGTGGATGACACTGTAGTAAAGAGTCTGGAAAAGAGGGATCATTTCGAACATTTGATGAAGGTTTTCGGAACCTTCCAGTATTATAGCATGAAGTTAAACCCAAAGAAGTGCACATTTGGAGTGAGCAAAGGAAGTTTTCTTGGGTATTTGATTAGCTCAAGAGGGATCGAGATGAACCCGGAGAAGGTAGAGGCAATCCTGAGGATGGATCATCCGAGGCACATGAAAGAAGTTTAGAACCTGACGGGCAGATTGGCAGCCCTAAACAGATTCATGTCAAAGGAGTCAGACAAGTGCAAGCCATTCTTCGACGTCGTAAAAAAGGCTAAGTTCGAATGGACGAAAGAGTGTACGAAGGCATTTGATGAAATTAAAAGGAAGCTATCAGATCTCCGAATCCTCTCCAAACCCTCACCAGGCGAAACACTGTAGCTATACCTAGCGGTGTCGGGAACCGCGATCAGTTCAGTACTGGTCAAAATAGAAGAGAAGAACCAAAAATTGATGTATTTTGTAAGCCAATCCCTGACAGACGCGGAACTCAGATATTCGGTAATGGAGAATGTGACATATGCACTGGTCATGAGCTCGAGGAAGCTGAGACCATACTTCATGGAGCATACTGTCGAAGTACTAACGACATTTCCTTTAAGACAAGTATTCCAAAGACCAGACGCAGCGGGGAGGCTGTTGAAGTGGTCTGTCGAATTAGGGTAGTTCGACATAACGTACATACCGAAGAATGCCGTCAAGGGACAGGTTCATAGTGGAACTAACTTTTCCAATCCCAGCCGAAGAGGAAAAGAGAAAGCCTTGGATCATGCATGTGGATGGCTCAGCAACAGCAACGGCATCGGGCACGGGAATCATCATTCGAACCCCATTTAGGGAAACCTTCTCAACCGCAATCCGATTCAGCTTTTTAGCTACTAACAACGAGGCGGAATACGAGGCCTTACTGAATGGTCTGAGGATGGCACTATCCATGGGAGCAAATGAGCTGATGATATATAACGATTCGCAATTGGTGGTAAACCAGATGATGGGAGAATACGAGGCTAAGGATGAGTAGATGAATCACTACAGAGGATTGACGGTAGGCATGTTACAAAAGTTTAAGCAAGTGTTTTCGGTGTGGGTTGACAAAAGGGATAATATGGGAGCCAACGTGCTGGCCAAGCTCGCCACAGCCTCGAACATCGAAGATCTAAACAACATCAATATAGTGAGGCAAGAAAGACCCTCGGACACCACATTATAGGTTCTAGACAACCAATCGGTAGAAGAATCTTGGATGACCCCGGTTAGGGCATACCTCGAAGAAGGAAAGGTGCCCACGGACAAGGACAAAGCCAGGCAATTTCTGCTTCGGTCGGCAAGGTACGTCTTAGTGGAAGGAAAGTTGTACGAAAGAGGATATTATGCACCACTCTTGAAGTGCTTGACCCTCGAAGAAGCAAACTATGTACTAGCAGAAATCCATGAAGGCATATGTGAGAATCATATAGGAGGGATCGCCTTAGCCCACAAGGTAGTCAGACAAGGCTATTTCTGGCCGACACTAAAGAAGGACGCCACCCAATATGCAAGAGCATGTACAACATGTCAGAGGCTGTCACCGATAGTGAGAGCACCTTTGGAACAACTGACATCGGTATTAGCCCATGGCCTTTCGCAAAGTGGGGAATTGATTTAATTGGACCGCTTCCAACTGGAAAGTGAGGGAACAAATTCGCCATTGTAGCAGTAGATTATTTCACAAAGTGGGCAGAGGCTGAACCCCTCTCGACAATCACGGAGGCCAGGGTTGAGAAGTTTATATGGCAGAACATCGTGTGCTGGTTTGGGATACCCTTCGCCATCGTGACAGATAATGGTAAATAATTCGACAACGACAAGCTAAGAGAGTTTTGCGAGGACTATGGCATCAAGAAGTGGTCTTCTACACAGTACCACCCACAATCCAACGGGCAAGTTGAAGCAGTGAATAAGATCATCAAGCACACGCTGAAGGCCAGGCTAGAAAAATTGGATGGGAAATGGCCAGAGGAGCTGCCAAGAGTACTATGGGCTTACAGGATGACAACAAGAACATCCACTAATAAAACCCCTTTCTCAATGGCTTTCGGAGCCGAGGCAATGATACTAGTGAAAATAAGAGAGCCTAGTGCCAGGGTCGCCCTTTACCAAGAAGGAACAAATGATAAGTTGATCCAAGAAAGCTTAGACCTATTGGAAGAAAAGATGTTGAACACGGAGTTGCATAATGAAATATACAAACAGAGAGCGGAGAGGATTTATAACTTCAAAATGAAGCTGAGGAGGTTCAAAGGTGGCGAGCTGGTGTTGCAAAGTGTGTTGGGCACAACGGCACAACGGTACAACGACACGGGCCAAAACTGGGAAGGCCCCTGTGTGATCAAGAGAGTTCTAGAAGGAGGAGCATATGAATTGGAAGAGGTGGATGGCAAGAGGATACCACACCCATGGAATGCACAGCACTTGAAGAAGTATTATCAGTAAGGGGAAGGAATGTGAGATGAACGAGATTGGTAACAAAACTTTTCACAGCTTTTATTCAAGGCACTAGGCCACACCATATGGAAATACAAATGGTATAGAAATATCTTCAATGATACATGGTTGTGGAAGTCAATGTGTATATCACTAATGGGAAATATATTTACTTATTGGAACATCGTGGTTTTGGGGATATCAGTAAGTTATATGTGGTTAAAAGGAATGGGGTACGCATCACAAATGGTAAAATATTCATACTTTGGAACACCATGACTTTGGGAAGTTTGATATATAAACACCATCTCGTAAACTGATAAAGGATATCGTAAGTACAAATGGAGGGATATCGAAGGAAAGTAACCAAAGAAGGGAAATAAAATGGTAAGGTGGAATAAAAAAGGCAAGGTCAAACTGGTAATAAGGGGTAAAAATATCAGATTTAGGAAAATGGGAACAAAGATGCCGAGGCATCAAAAATTGGAACAAGTATGCCGAGGCATCAATAAAATAACAAGTATGCATTAGCAACAAGCAACCATCAATTATCAGACATTGATACAAAAAATGCAGTCAGAATTCAAAATACACGAACGATCGTGAACCAAGAAGATAGACAGAATTTCAAAATATACAACCAATCATAAAGAAAAAAAGTTCAAGATAACATCAAGGTCAGAACGAATAGTGATGAACCATCAGATAGGGACGGCAGATACCATCAATCTTTCTTTCGGTTGTTGAAAGAATGGAAAATGCTCGCTATCTTATCTTCCATCTCCTTCAGTTGAGCCTCAGCATGGAGGGCCCTCTCCTCTACAGAACCAGGACGTGGAACGCGCTGATCCAGAGCCCGGATGCGAGCCTCAGCTTCAGCTAATCTAGCTTGCGCTTCGACAGCCTCAAACTGCACTGCATCTCGAGCGACTTCGGTCTCTGTTAAGCGTGCCTCTAGGGACTCTATAGTAGCCTGCCCCATATCGACCTCAAACTCAGAAGCAGCTAATTTCTCCCTCTGATGCTCAACAAGAGAAGTCAGCTGAGCATTCTCTACCTCCAAAGCGTGTATCCGTTCCTCAAAACTTGCGTAGGATCCCTTAGAGCGATCAACGAGCCGACCTGCGAACGAGTAATACTGATCCATGACATACAGGGAGGAAGCGAGGGAAGCAATGGAAACTCCAGCCATAGCAGCCAAACTAGAAGAATCTTAAGTAAGAAAATTGGGAATGACAGACGGAGAAGCTTGATGGGAAGCCTGAGAACTCACACCGGCAATGAAGCCCTGGATTCTGAGAGCGTACAGCTCGGAAAGGTCGGGCTCATTGGTTTCCTCGGTCTTGCCTTTTCCCTGCACACGAGCCCTTTCGGCAGCTAGTCTAGTAGCCAAGGCATCGGCTTCGGCAGGGTTAGTTGTCGCGACGGCACTATCAGGGCTCAGATCGGGAAAAGGAACTGTAAGGACAGCCTAGAGATTTAAGGGGATTGAACTGGTACCAACTTCAGAAGTAGTTTTCTCCCTCGGCCCTAGCATCATGTCATAATCGTCAGGCTCTCCCTCCCGGTCTGAACCACCATTGTACCCTCTACAAAACCTTCGGTAACATCTCCCTCGACCTCTTCTTCCGGATCCTCTTCAGATTTTTCTCTAGGTCTTCCTTCGGATCCTCCTCTAGATCTTTTTTAGGCTGCCTTCCAATTTCGGGCATGATGAGAGGAGGATCTATAAAAGAATACCACAGGTGAGAATGCAACGAACAAGAAAAGAAAGGAGAAGCTCGAACGGAGGCAATTATCCCCCTCAATTTTTCAGCAAGGAGGTCGAACTCACCAACAGGGGAAGAACGAGGCACGAAGCTGATTCCAGTCGACCGAGAAGGTCCACCGCGCTCATAGACAATTCTTTCCCTTTTCCCAAGAAGGAAGAGTGAAACAGACCCTGTTCCAGAAATGGGAAAAACACTAGAAGGGGCGACTCGAGGGCGGCGCAAATACTGACGGGGTGGAGACATTGGGGGGAAAACCCTATCATCCATAAATTGGACAACCAACAAGTCTTCATTAAGCCTCATATCCTCGGACCCAAAAGATAAATCATCCATAGCCTCGTCGTCGTCAAGAGAAGGAGAGCGAGCAGGATAAACGTGCTTGTATAGGGTCAAAGACAGACCAGCCATAGAGCCACTCGACCCCACCAGGGAAAGAATATTCTGAAGTTCACCTATAAGACAAGAAAGAAAAGTTAGTCATGGCATACGGGATCAGAAGAGATCAAGAAAAGAGAGGCACCAATGGTGGCACTGTGACCCAAAGTAGACAACCTAGCCGAAACTAAGACATGCTCGGACAGAAGAGACGAGACACGGTAGGAATCCCCAACAAGACAAGATCTTGTATACTCGACAAAAGCCATCACTTAGCCGATTGAGGGGACGAAAGAGAGGACCTGCACAGGAATAATACCAAAGGTTACAAGAAGCATTAGGGCCGAGCTATGGGAAAGGATCATACACTTGTCTAAAGGCTGAAATCGAATAGGAAAAGTTATTGGGGCACCATTAACGCGGACACAATAGTCGCCACTTAACCAAAACCAAGCATGCTCCCAGTTTCGATCGATGACATCGGAGGCAGCAAGTAGTAAAAACCGCCAGATCGGCCAGACACAACATAAGAGAAGAAAATTTTCAACTCATATGGATCCCGGATAGTGTGACCTAAAACATGAAATAGTGACATGGTAGAGATTAAGCGCAACCAGGAAGAAGGAAACAACTGGACTATGGCCATATCCCATCGCTGTAATAGCAGACCAAGGACAGAAGGAAGAGAAAGTCGCAAGCCGGCAAGGAAGAGAGAATAGCTGAATGCGGTACGATCCGAGAAAGGATCGAAAATAGATACTCCATCCATAGAAAGCTCGAACACGATGTTGGGGGCACCATATCTCATGTGGAGCTCGTCCTACTACTCTGACGATAGTCTGGAAGGCAGCACCCATTCGAGATGTCGAGCTGTCTCTCGGAGGGCAACCTCCAGGTCACAACATCTCGTCGACGGGGAAGATAATCCCCACATTAAGAGGAAATATGGCACCCAAGTCAGCATCAAGAAGGAGTGTCGCACCGCCATACCCGCAGTGGGCACTGATGGAACTGGCTGCCTAGTTGGAGAGTCAACAGGGGCTGGGTTGCCATCGGAAGAAGAAGATGTGGACAAGTCCCTCAATGTAGGGCGGGGCATCCTACGAAGACGGTTAGAACTACGAATGCCAAACAGCGTGCTCCACATCGGCGATTCATCGGAAGTATTAACTTTCTGATCATCAACCGGAGGAGGAGTGCCTTGACCAGACATTGTTAGGAAATCAAACGAAGGATTGAAAAATTAGGATTTTGGGACGAATTGGCAAACGGGAGAAAGTGAATTCTCAGGGTACACAAAGATAGCAAAAAACTTCAGAAAATCACCAAGATATCAGGGATTATGTTAATGAGATAAATGGGAAGACAGGGTGAGGATACGAAATATTTGAAATTCAAAAAATAAAGATGGAAATAGTCTGACAAGGTGAGAGGCAACAGACGCCATAATTAGAAATTAGGAGATAAAAACGACTGCGATCTAACGGCCAGGAGAAGTAGACTTTACAACTCCCTAGGAAAAAGAAAGGTCCAAATTGAACCACGTAGAGCCTGACCAAGGACGTGACATCCCACGACAAAAAAACGGCGGTTATGTTTAAAGGCAAAGGTAAAGTACCAAAACACCCCTACCATATCTATTGATGGAAAAGAAAAAGCACTTAATTCATAACAAGGGATTACAACTACAACGGAAACAACTCAAAGTTCTATAAACCAATAAATAAAAAGAATGTAAGAAAATACAAAATGAGCTTGGGGCTCGGGGATACTTCAGAGATCAGCTAGAAAGGTCTCAGGACTGACTATCTCGGTGCCACATCGTCGGAAGCACTCAAGGCAGCCTTGGCAGTCGTCGACTTTGGGAAAATGTCGACATCAGCGGTGCGATTCGAGGCAGAACTAATCTCGAGGATCAGAGGAACTGAAAAGGCAGCAGTGCCCTCGGCGGGCGGGTTTTCGAAAACAACAGCAGTGGCAGCTGAACCCGGATCTTGCATATTGCGAACGATAGAAAACTCAGCCCCCACAAGGGTATCTTGAACCAGCACTGCCCAGACTCAACAGCAGGTACGGAAGATGGCCCCCAACCTCAGAACCATCTCCGGTAAGATCCAAAACACCTTTGGTAAACTCCTTATCGGATCCGCCCCCCTCGAAATCATCGGACAACCTTTTGGGGACATAGGTGATGAAGTCAGAATACTCGTCGAGCACCCCCAAAATCGAGACCATCCTTCAGGGTCTCTCCACGAGGCATTTTCTCCTCGCTAATGGCCTGATGAAGAATATCGTGCATGTCGTCGAGGCAAGCAGGATAAGGCTTCTGGGCAGAAGTCTGGGCAAAGGCGGAAGCGCAAGAACTGATGCAATGAATCCTATTTTTCGGGAGAAGAACATCCTTATAGAACAAATTATCGGCCCCTGACAGGAGGAAAGCCTCCTTAACCCACTCTACCTCGGCTAAAGCCAGGTCGCGCTCTCTCAAAAAATCCCGGCAACCACTTCTTCAGACACCTTGATCCTCTGGGCATGAGAAACTTCAAACGCCTCTTTCTCTTGCCGCACCTTGTCAAATTCCTATTCTGAGGATGCTCGAAAGGCTTGAAAATTATTTTGAACCCGAGATAGCTCAGCTTGGAGCTGACTCTCCTTAGCTGTGGTTTCTTCGTGATTCTTAGCCTTCAGTGCGGCAATCTCATCCAAAAGCAACTGGTTCCGAAGCTCCAAAGCGTTGTTCTCTTCTACAGACTTACCTAAGAGGCTATCATATCGAAGGCGGAGGACATCAAAGGTTCCTTAGAGCTCAGCTCTCTTATCTTGCTCAACTCTCAACTGACCCCTGACTAAAGCTTCGGTCTCACCAGCTGCGGAAGCCCTCTTCTCATATTTCCTTACCTTTTGGATCAGCGAGGTAACTTCGTCCTACCAGCGGGAGTCACTCCTTTCTAGCTCGAAATTATGGTGTAAAGCATTAACGACGTGGAGCGACAGTCGTCTCGCATGGCAGGAAACACTGTGAAGAGAATCCTTGGTAGACATATTCTCCATGTAACCTAGGAGCTCTCGAGTACACCATTTAAACGGGAAGGTGGCAGCACGGGCCAAGCACGCGAAAGCATCGAAATCAAATTGAAGCTCCCGAGTTCAGATGAAGGTCTTCCCCGCTTTATCCAGATGACCATATTTCGACAGGAGCTCCTGATCGACCATAGGGTCCACAGGGAGGAACAGAGTAGCATCATCAAACAAGGGCAAAGCAGAAGGAACATCCTCGGAGGAAGAACCGCGCATGCCATCGGAACCATAGAGAAGTCTTCCCATGGTAGTACCGACACATGTCGGAAGGGGAACAACCAGGTGCGTGACCGTAAGAGGTACCACCAAAAGTCTATCGAACCCCGGAAGGCGCTGCACCACTAGGAACCCCCAAGGTAACAAAAGGAGAACGAGTAAAAGCGTCAGGAGAAGGAGAGGAACTGATGTCACAAACTTCAACCGTATCTGGAGGAGCCACAGAGGAGCTTACAGTGATAACACCTATACCATCGTCTTTGGCCTTCTTTGGAGGACGTGTAACCAGAGCAGTGCTATCATGAGTATCCTCTTTGGAAACATCATCCACCAATTTAAGCTTCCACTTCGGAACGAGGGTTTTAGAGACCGCAGTCTCGAACCCCCTTTCTTCAACTTCGGGGCTCGAGGGGCTTTTTTGGAACCCCTCCCCGGAAGATCCACACCTGGCACCCACACAAGATCGGATTCCAATCTTCGGGAGATAAGATCTGAAACCTCCCTAATCTTTAGTGAAGTAAGGGGCTGCACGGCGAGTGGGGCCCCAGAGGTATTCGAAGAGGAAGTCTGATAAGTCTTCTTCCTCCCTTTGGAGAGTGCAGCCCATTGGCGAGCAGAAGGGAGGGTACCCATGCGACCGGGGTCAAGCATAAGACAAGAAAGTTTCCTCTCCCCTAGACATGATAGAAAAGACAAAGGAAGAGTTAATACAAGAAAGGGGAGCTATACGCTGAACACTCTAGCCGTGGAAATAATCACGGATAGACTATCTGACATGGCTATAGACGTGGTAGTAAAGTCGGTAACAAAAAGATTGGATCCTCGGAGAACCCACTGATAACTTTGCCTCTTTTCGGATCGTCTGCAAATACAGCGCAAAGCCTTTCGGAATCCAGCAGGCAGAGTCTCGAAGCCACACATGTCACCTACTACATAGAACAAAAGAAAGAAATGTTATAGTGTCTCACATAACATGAAAAATAACCGATGTAAATATACACGCACTAAGGTCAGGTTTGTTGAAGGAACTTCGAGGGAGCACGCCGAGATTTTGAGGATCCCCAAGATCATAAATGGAGTCCCCTCTCCAAGACCCACGAACTCAGAACCACATATTCTTCCATCCCTTAACTGAACTGAGTAAAGAAGACACAAGGTTTGTGTGGCGCGACACCAGATAATAATACCCCTTTGTCCGATTATTTAGGGTAAGTCGATAGAGTAAATTGATCTCGGCAGTGGTCAAGAAGGAGTACTTTCTTGTTCGGAAAAGGACCAAAATCCCTATTAACACTGCCCAATCGTTAGGAGCCAATGGAGCGGGGGATATACCCCAAAATTCAAAAATATCTCGAATGCAGGGGTAAAGGGAAAACCTAAGGCTGAGTTCGAGCTGTAACTCATAAGTGGCTACGACGTTCAAATGAGCATTACACATACATGAATTAGGAGAATGAAGATGGAAATCAACGTCCTCCCTGCACTGAAACTTCCCAAGAGCGATAACAGGGCTCTTCCGCAACCATGAGTCGTCAAGGGATGAAGGAACCCCGATAGCAGAAAAAGGGATATCCTTACCCCATAACGAAAGCTCCCCGAGATGGCCCAACAACCCAGGACCCGCGTCCACCATGTCAGGGGTTGGGCTCCAACGTAAAAGCAGAGACAAAATCAGTTACCCGTTGGTCAAAGGCTATTCGAGACGGAGAGGGGAGACCCAGATGCTCCTCCAGAGATGAGGAGGATGACGGTGAAGATGACCCAGAACTACCGAGAGAGGAATCAGTAGAATGAGAGAGGGATCTGGGAGATCCAGGAAGAAAGGAAAAACCCTCGCAAGGCATAATCAAAAAAAGGAAAGAAACGCGTGGAGAGGAAGAGAAGGAGAAACCATAAGGCCACGACAGTGATAAGTCCAGAAAAGCGAAGAGAGATAATTAAGAAAAGAAGGGAAAAGAAGAAGAGGAGGAAATAATACCTGGAAGAGGAGCACGAGCGCACCGGATAAAAGGGAACACTAACTGCCGGCAAAATCAAAGGGAGAAGTAAGGGGAAGCGAGAAAAGGGAAACTGGCAGAGAGGATTCAAAATTCAAAATTCAAATCGACAGATTACACCCAAATACCAAAAATACCCCCCACCAGAACGAAAAAGTATCTCGAGGCGACACAGATAACCAGACGAGACAAGAATATAGCAAAGGGAAGGCAACGGAGGGGAACAATGAAAAGTCAAGATGAAAAGAACCCTAAAATCGCAGGCGCCGAAGCATGAGGGATATAACCTATGAAGTACAAGTTGACCCTGAACAATCTCAAATCATGAAATTATCCAGGCTCGAGGGGCTAATATTATGGGTAATATATCCCTCATGATTTATCAGGCCTAAGAGGCCCAATAGACCCATTAGACCCATGACGCGGGAAAAGGGAGGCCCAACCCCTCCGGGGCCAATTGAAGGATAGAAAATTGAAGGGAACCAAGGCCGCCCAATAAGGAACGTAAGAGTCCAAAAGCCCAGCCCATAACGAATAAGGTCAAACCCGCTGAACAAGTACGTAACTGGGAGGCGAACCTCGGCTTCGGAGAAACGCCTCGACAGTTATCCTCCCTTCTGGCCGAGATCTCAAATGGGCTTCTCAGCAGCCGAGACCTCGGATGGGCTCCTCAGCGGCGAGAACAACCTATTCGAAGACCAAAGGAGGACGACGAGAATAAGATAATAAAGGACATGCATCATAATGAGAGAATACAAGTACTATAGGCTAAAGGACAATACTAACAGGAAGAGGAAATGTCTTAGACAGCAATCCTAACTAGAAGACAACAATGGATTGGCACGCCCTACTCCGACAACCAATGGGAGACCAGCAAAGGACGGAGACACCCTGCAAACCTCCTCCTGTGCAACAAACGGCATCTAGGTTCCCTTTGCAGTCGGTCGGTGTACCAGACAACCACATTGAAGGCAAAATTATCTTTATCTAGGTGGCGTAACACGATTGGACCAACTGGAGGGTTTTAGGGATGATATAAGAAGGCTCTCTCGCAAGAAAGAGGCAGGACATGAGCACTCACTTTAGACATTACACTTGTAAAAATTTGGGAAAAATGAGTATTGTTCTAAAAGGAGAGTAATAAAATCGGTGATGTTCTTTGGTAGAATTTGAGTTTTGGATAATCTTTAATATCTTTATTTGTCTCGATTTTATAAATTATTGTGTTTGATGGTATTCGTTCTTGGTGTCGTTAATTAAAATCTTTAACCTTTTATATACTTAATTAGCGAGCTAAGAACAACCGTCAACAATAACCAATCAAAAAATATAATTAAAGATAATATTTAATTTATAGATATGCATAATTTAAATATATACATGAATAATAATAATGATAATAATAAAAATAAAAATAAAAGTAGTATTACTAACCAATAAAAAAATATGATTAAAGGTTGTATTTAATTTGAATATATACATGAATAATAATAATAATAATAATAAAATTAAAAATAGAACGATTATATATGTAATATTAAAATAAAAAAATAAAAAATATACGATAATTAACCACGTCGCGATACCTCATACTTTTAAAAAGTTATTTATAGCAGCGTATTCGTAATTAGTATATATATATATATATATATATATATATATATATATATATATATATATATATATATATATATATATATATATATATATAGAGAGAGAGAGAGAGAGAGAGAGAGAGAGAGAGAGAGAGAGAGAGACTTTTGTACCCCGGGAACACACCGAGCGCCTTTAGAATTTAGTATTATGAGTAAAAGTATATTGTTTTGTTATAAAGGGTATACACTTTAATTAATAAAAATATACTATTTTGTTGTAAAGGATATACACTTTTCACTAATTTTTTTTATTTTTCTTTAGAAAATAAAGGGTACACATATTTATACTAAATGATATATAATTTAACACAAAATTTTAAAGGTGCACGGAGTGTGGTCCGTTCCGGGTGCACACAAGTTTTTGCCCATATATATATATATATATATATATATATATATATATATTAATTTATAGATTAATAAAATTATTAATAAAAAGTTATGATTATAAAAGAAAAAAGTGATGTTTATCTAATTAAATTATTTTATAAACTATGACGAATAAAAAAGTGATAATATTTTTAATAAAAATGTGATACTATTTTAATTAAAAAAAGTGATAATTATCTAATTAGACTATTTATAAACAATTCACAACACCAATAAAAAACGAAAATATTTCTAATAAAAAGTGATACATGATCAAACAAAATGTGATACCCATCAAATTGAATTATTTTAAAATTCTTAGGACGAACAAAAAGTAATAACAATTTTAATAATAAAGTGATATCTAATTATAGATAAATGATAAACATCCATTAAATAATACTTTATTTTATAAGGACTTATAAAAGTGATAATATTTCTAATAAAAAGTAATAATATTTTTAATAAAAGTGTTATATGATCAAGGAAAGTTATATCTTTATAATTGAATTATTTAAAAAAACATAGAATAAATAAAAAGTGACAACATTTTAATAAAAAATTATATCTAACAAAGGAAAGTGATAACCATTCATAACTATTTCATATGTGAATAATAATAATAAATACTAAGAATAAAAAATAATAATATTTTTTCTTTAATAAAAAGTGATATCTTACCAAAAATTAAGAGATTGAATTGTTACATCAAGAGAAATATATTAAATTTATTTGATTAATTTTAAGTTTTAAAGAATATTTATTTTATATTTTAACTAAAAAATTTAATAAAGAGGTAATCATATAATCAGTGTAATAAAAGTAAAAATAAAAAAAAAATAACATAAAGAAAGAAAAATGAAACGAACAGGTATAGACTGGAAATGAGACAAAAAGCCGTAAAAGTAGAATTAAAATTAAGTTGTATGATGGGCGTTAAAGTAAACTAACAGTAACATTACTGCTATTTTAGTTTTAAATTATGTTACGGGTCCGTCTATTAGAATGAGATCCGTGACACGATCTTATACAAGTCTTTGCCATAAAAGTGTAACTTAAAATAAAAAAAAGTTGATTCGATATTTAAAGTTCAATATTAATACATAAGACTAAAAGATAAAAATTGTTGTGACTAGTAGTATCGTTTTTCTTAGGAAAAATTCCTTTTTAAGACTTAAATTTTTTCATTTTTTAGTAATAAAAATTTAAATAAAATGTGATATTTGATAAAAAAAAACCTATACTTAATTAAATTAGTATTTTATAAATAATTTATAAATTGAATAAAAAAGTAAATATGAATGGGCAAAATTGGTACAACCCATTTAATAAATAATCCAAGCCCAAGTTGGCTGGAGGCCCAACCTTATAAGCTCATTTCCTCCGGAGGGATCCACCTGCCTCAGAATCATCCACTGGATGAGCATGATTGACGGTATAGAAACCCACCAATCATATGCCTCGCGCCAACCCTTTCATTTAAATCCCACGGGACTCACCTTCTTAATTGTCGCCAAACTATTCCCCTATAAAAAGGGGCAAGAGTCCCTATTGAGAACAAGGTCTACATCCTCTAGCTCTTTATCATCAATCTTGTTAATGAAAAGTAATACTTTCCTTCCAGAGAACAAGAGTTGGAAGGAAGTTTAATCCTTTCTTTCCCCTGTCCCTTATGTTTGATTAGTCGAGTACACGTCACAGTCATATAATCACAACGTCATCTCCAAAGACTCGCTATTGACAGTAAAATATATTTTTTTTTAAGATTTAAAACCTTGATAAGAATATTGATATCAAATATTAATATTTGTAAAAATTTTAAAAACCAAGAAAATTTAAGAAGCAAAATATATACTCTCTCTCCTCTTATAAGTAATCATTTATTTTATGCACATGCATTAAGTGAATTAAGGAGTGTAATTATTTAATTTGCAGTGAATTGATGAATATAATATTTTAATATATAGTGAATAATTATATTAGCATTAGTGTGAGCTTTGTGTAGTGGGTTGAGTATATAATTTTTTTGGGTCATATCAACTCAAAAAAAAAATACTTTGTAATAGAACATATTAAAATAGCAAAATAAATATGTATCGAATGGACGGAGAGAGGACGGAGTATAGAAAGTTGAAGTACATAGGTTGGATTATGTGCAGTAACTCCCTCTAGAGGGGTGTACAGTTTTTGAAAAATCAAGTCATCCTCATTTTTTTCAACTTCCATTTTGATAATATGCTCCGTAAGTTCAATGAGGACCGTAGCCACCTTGTGGTTGCAGAAGTGCTGGATGGATTGAAAACAAACCTATTTAGAAGGTTGCAGAAGTACTGGATGGATTGAAAAAAAAGCTATGTAGAACTGCTGCGTTTTGAATGGATTGAAAACAAAGCTTGTACCATCAAAAACCTGGACTATGTAGAACTGCTGTGTTTTGAATGGATTGAAAACAAAGCTTGTACCATCAAAAACCTCGAGTTCGAGCGCAAGAGGCTGGTAGACTCTCCGTTCTTGAAAATAAAGAACTTAGTAACTCTTTCTTGTTTTGCTACAAAACCTTATTTAAATGCACAATTTTTTCATTGTAAACCTTATTTAGATGCACAATTTTTTCAAAGCTTGTTGCACATTTAATTTTCTGACGAATTTTACTTATTTCGATTGTAATGAATTTCTAATCCCTAATTCGTCTAAAGGAAAATCTCGGACATTTAAGAATATGATTATTTTCTGATAATATTGATAAATCTCGACATAGTAATAAATTGATTTCAATATTTGTTACAGATATTCTCAATATTTTGAGGATTTAGCATTTTTAGTTCCAAAGATTACTTTCGCAAACTTAATCCCAAAAGTCTAAACTTGCATACTTTATTCTATATACTATAATTGCGCATACTTTATTCTACTCCCTCTATCCCATAAAAGTTGACATATTTTTCTTTTTGGTTTGTCCCACTAAAGTTGACGCATTTCCTTTTTAATACATGACCCATACAAAAAAAATTAATATATTCTCATGGACCCCACATATCACCTCTAATACAACTACCCACTACACATTAAATATTATTTCTCTCACTTCACTTTACTCCACTTTACATTAAATTATTATACTCCTTAATCTCCGTGCCCAAAAAAAATTATATCAACTTCTATGTGACGGAGGGAGTATATACTATAATTGCACTATTAGTCACATAGGAATTTTACCACCAGATTAAACTCCCAATCTATCTCATTTTTTTATTAAATAAGCTTATTGTTTAAACAAAATTGCTAATTGCGTCGGATAAATTTTCTGAAACAAAACCATGGAAAGAGCATCACTTACCATCCAAGCTAAAAAAGGCTAATCAATCCCCCTTTGATATTAAATTTTTATAGTTGAAAGCAAAAGAGTAGATCTACACTTCCTCCATGATGAAAATTTAATATGATAAAAGTAGATTTTGGGACGAAAAATTTCAACTAAAATCTCACTGAAAGGACATTGTCTTATAAGGAGATATATTTTTCTATTTTTACATATCGGTTTATGAAAGGACATTGTCTTATAAGAAGATAGATTTTTCTACATTTTTACTTATCGGTTTCATGTTACAATATTACCAAAAAAAAAAAGTTAAGCCCTTTCTTTTTTTTCTCCAAAGTTTAGTGCAGTGATGGAATGCTTTGTTCGTTAGTGAAAAAATTCATAGGATCAACTTTGGTCTTCACCCGAACAAGGCGTTTGAAGTTGTTCTTGAAATATTTCTTACCCCAAGAACTTGCTTGCAAGTAACTTGTCTTTCCTAGATTATTATTCACTCCAATGTCGAGATCTCTGTAGTTCAAGTACGCAGTCCTCGGAGATTTGGACACATATGGAGTCATGAATTTGAATGCCCTCCTTACCCATTTTAAGTACTTGTCTGAATTTTTAGCATCACCCTCTTCCCAATAGACAGTATGCATGATTTGGTACAAGTTGCCAGCTCTATGAGGAAATGGAATGGAAGATTCGGGTATGTCGTCCATTACTCCGCCATACGGAGCGAAGGAGAGAGTCGCCTGCCTGGCTTCCGGTTCGAAGTAGAGCTTCATGATGCTTTCAAGAACTTGCAAAGAAAGGGGAGTCTGCACGTAGTCTATTTTTCTTTTCATGTATGATTTGTTGAGTTGAGTCCTATTTAGTAGGGTTTGTAGTTGATCTATGGGATATCCGTAGCTGTATAAAACGGATTGGATCCAACTCATCTCGATGCAGTCTTCTCTTATCAGCCCCAACTCTGGAAAACTCTGTTGCATCAATGACAATAACCTGTCCACACGAGTTTAAAACATAATTCGAAAATATTCTAGAATGGTTAGAACATTCATTTTCGTCCAAAACTTTTTATTTCTGCTCCGATTTCATCCAAAACTAATACTCACTCCGTCACATAGAGGTTGACACACTTTCCTAATAGTTTGTCCCGTAGATTTTGACACTTTCCTTTTTAGTATATGGACCACCCAAAACAATTAATTTATACTTATGGGGCCCACATACACCTCTAATACAACCGTGAGAGTATTTTTTTGTTAATTTCATCTCATAACTTTATAAAAGTATCATTTCAGTTCATCACATGGAATTAGAAACATTGAATATTTTTAAGTAAAATGTATAATTTTTGTGAGAACTTGGAACCTTTGAGACTATTCGAGAAATTAAGTTTCTTGGTAATATTTTAAATAAAGCAAATTTGTATGATATGATTTTAATTCTAAACTCACCTGTCCACCCTACCAAGGAAAACGGTGGAGAAATAAGCACCAATTGTAGTTTTTCTGCTTTCACCTTTGTAGGCAGTACTTATTACAGCTGCATTGATATCAAGGGTTATATCTCTGTCCAATCTTGGTGCCACGTGTTGCCAACGATAAATAATCTGTGTTAAATTCTCTTCCAAAGTCCTTTGTATGTTGAAAACAGTGACTGTTTTAGGTACATCAACTAGTTGTAGCTTCCATGCTGTAATGACACCAAAGCTGGCACCACCACCACCTCTAATAGCCCAAAACAGATCCTCTCCCATCGATTTTCTGTCAAAAATTCTGCCATTAGCGTCGACTATTCTTGCATCAACGACGTGGTCTGCAGCCATGCCGAATCTTCTCATCAAGGTGCCATAGCCTCCTCCACTGATGTGTCCACCAACACCAACAGTCGTGCAAACACCGGCAGGAAATCCCAAAACCGCGCTTTTCTGCGCAATGCTGTAGTATAGAGAGCCAATTGTTGCACCTCCTTCAACCCATGCAGTCTTAGTCTCAACATCAACTGTTGTTTTGCTAAGCCTGATCATGTCAATGATCACGAACGGGAGTTTTGATGAAGAAGATAGTCCCTCGAAGTCATGGCCTCCACTTCGCGTTCTGATCTCCATGCCAGTGTGCTTAGCGCAGCGTACGATGGGTGGGATTTGAGTTTCGCGATCCGGGGTTATGATGATTTGTGGTTTAGGGGTAGATTCTGAGGTGAACCTTAGGTTCCAGATGGGGAAATAAAGGATGGATGAGTAAGAAGGGTTTGTTGGGGTGTAAATAAGGTTGGAAATATTGGAAGAGTGGTTTTGGAATTGTTGAGAAAGGCATTTGAGGAAATGGTGGGAATCATGAGCAGAAGTTGCAGTTGAGTAGGAAAAAAAGAGAAGAAGGATGAATGGTATGGTTGGAGTGTTCATGGTTTGAATTTTTATTTGTGCTTTGCATGGTAGAATAGATGAATGGGGTGGTATATATATATATATATATATATATATATATATATATATATATATATATATATATATATATATATATATATTCCATGTACAATAGTTGTGTGACACATTTCACGGTAAGATTATTTACATTTTTATAATTAATTATTTTTCATTAATATCACTTTTTATTTATATTTTAAATTGTTCATATAATAGTTTATTGTACCACAATTTATTTTTTATTAATAAAATATTACTTCCCCCGTCCCATAATACTTTTCACATTTATTGTTTCACGTTGTTTAAAAAAGTTGTACTTTTTGACTAATTTTATTTATTTTGGAGGATATTTTTGTATTTTTATGTAATAAAAAAAGTAATGATATGTATGTGAAAAAATAGTGACAAATTTGAAATTAAAATAACTTTTGAAGTTGTTAGATAAAATTGTGTTTCCTTTTTTAAGATGTGAAAGGTTTTTTTGAACAAACAAACGAGGAAAGTGTGAAAGATTTTATGAGAAATAATGAATACTTTTTATTAAAATATTAGTTTCCTGTATAATGTGTTACATAAAATGGTAGTGGTCATACTCCATATATAGTCTTAGCCTATATGAGTAGCTAGTCATTTATGGAATTTCCCATTAATTCCACATTGCCCTATCCACACGTTATGTTGTTTACCACTAATTTGTGACAATTACCCAACAATATTCCAAACAATATAATGGCTGCTCGATATTAATTAATCACCCATTGCTGCTATATTGTTGCTTTCTCGTTGAAATATACTTATACTATAAGCTTTTCTCTCAAGACAAGAGATATTGTGAGACAATAATTACATAAACGAGGTTTAAAATATATTAAAGTATGATTATTATAAAGTTATAATAAATTGTGTATTAAAATATAATATTATGATTAACTAATATGATTCACTACTAATATATTTTAATTATTAATAAATATATTTTATTAGTATAATAATTATACTTTACTATATCGATCTCACATAATGCTCTTTTTCTTAAAAGTTCATTTATTTGTTTATTTTTCTTTTGTACAAGAGTATAATTGAATGCACAGAGACTCAACCCAATATATGAGTTGGTCTTTGTAGTTTGTACTAACTTTTTATTAGGCCAATGCTTGCGTATATTCACACGTATCTGGACGTCATCTTATCATCTCATTTTTGTGATATACTTTTTAATTTTATTTTATGACTTATTAATATCTTTAACTCTTTTAAGAGGTTTATCATCATTTTATGCGCAGGAAGTTGATTATGCGTGAGATTTAGAAATAAGTTTATGAGTGGAGCAGGCTTTAATTTGGATATAATGTAATTGGTCTTTTTATCCGTCCCAATATAAGGAGTGTATTTTTTTAAGTAAATGAGACCCAAATAAAATAATTAATATATCTTTATTGGACCAACACACCATACTAATATACTTATCCATTATATATTGAAATAAGTATTATTTTTCTCTCCTCATCTATCAATTACTTATTATATTCCTTAATGTACGTGCAAAAAAGAAATATCACCCTAGTACGGAGGGAATAATACAAAATGGCGGTATTGTATAATGATTTTTATAGATCATCACCACCTTTTGCTAGATTTACCGGTTCAATTTTCAAAATTCTTAAGACTTATTCCTGCATTATCTTTATCTACCTAGTATGGAGTATTAGATTTTTCTAGAATTTTATGTAAATGCATCTATGAGAATTAGAATCTCTCACCACAATTGATGGTAGAGTGATCATGTGTATTTATATTTACAATTACAAAAGATATTCTAAAATCAATTAATTAAATATTGACAAAATAAAATATACATGGAAAGAGATCTCATCAGATCTCAATCAATATCAATCAATATTATTTACTCTATCACCCCCGTCAAGCTTAGCGTGAGATTAGGTCCGACGCGAAGCTTGGAACGAAAGAACTCATATAGTGGACGAGGCAAGCTTTTTTTAAAGATGTCCGCAAGCTGTAAATGAGAAGGGACAAATTGAGTGACGAGCTTCTTTGAGGAAACTAGCTCCCGAACAAAGTGATAGTCTATATCAATGTGTTTGGCCCTCTTGTGCGCAACCTGATTTTGAGAAAGAAAGATGGCGCTCTTATTATCACATAATAACGTAGGAGGATTTGAATAAATGCGTAAATCACGCAACAAATAAGAAAGCCACAAAAGCTTAGATTCAGCATTTGCCATAGCCCTATACTCTGATTCACAGCTGGAATGTGCAACAGTTGGTTACTTTTTGGCACTCCAAGAAATGAGATTTCCACCTAAAAAGATTGAATAACCATAGGTGGATCGACGAGTTTCAATACATCTTGCCCAAGCAGCATCTGAATATCCAAGAATATCAGATGAAGTGCCTTGAGAAAATGTCAAACCAAAAGACATGGTCCTTTTAACATAGCGAAGTATACGCTTAACTGCAAGAAAATGATCAACTGTAGGTGCCTGCAAAAATTGACTAACAGCGTAAGAAAGATCGGGACGAGTAATTGATAAATATTGCAAAGCCCCCACAAGAGAATGATAGAGCGTGGGATCAGAATAAGAGTCACTGAAGCTCGTAAATTGAATATCAGCTGCAAGAGGCGTAGCAATAGACTTAGAATCCAGAAGTTGTGCCTGAGCTAAAATATCCCGAGCATATTTAGCTTGATTAAGAAAAAGACCATTTTTTGTGTAATGAACTCCAAGCCCAAGAAAATAGTTCAAACGACTAATATCCTTTATGGCAAATTCAGTATGGGTATAAGCTAGGAACTTTTGAATAACAGAAGAATCACTTCCTGTAAGAATGATATCATCAACGTAGACTAGGAGATATAAGACAACCGTACCACGATGATAGATAAATTGAGAAGGATCTGCCTTACTTCCTACAAAACCCAACTGTAACAGGAATGAACTGAACCACTGAAACCAAGCGAGAGGGGCTTGCTTAAGACCATAAAGGGCCTTCTTTAGATGACAAACATGATTTGGAATCGAGGATCGACAAAACCAGGTGGATAGGATCGATTTTTTGACTGATTGAACTTAAAGCCAATTTTGGTATAATTGATCAAGGTAAGCGTACCTTATCGTGTGTAGTTATTGACCCAGTTTAAATATCGATCAAAGGGAGAGTTAAATCCGAGGTGTATCCGTATTCATTTTCAATCATGCTTTATAGGAGTGATCGGATTGTGAGTTGTTGAGAATTAAAAGACAATTATCTACGCAAGTAGAAAATAAAATAAATAACAACTAAAGATGATTGATGCAAGAGACAAATAACCAAGATGAAAATGAAGTGAAATGTGAGTAATCTAAAGAGGAACAAGGTTAACAACATTAAAGAGTAAGGGTATTATATAGACCTGTTAGATTTAAATGACAAGTATCAATGATAAATGGACTAGAAGCAATTACAAATGTTCCCCTAATCCCTATGACCAAGGTTCTCAACTCATTACAATTTTTAAGCACAAAAGATTGTCCCTTACTCTCAATTCCCTCAAGGGTACTATGATTATAAGATTGGTTCTTCTCACTCAATTAATAACCTACATAGATCCATTAACTAAGTGTCCTCACATGAATATTCTAAGTATATAAAGATGCTACCACATACTTTACATACTAATATACACTATCTATATCGTAACATGATTCAATGAAAACCCTAGTTACAATATCAGAATGGCTTTCCTAACATCATAAATATAGATTTGAATCACACAAATCATAATACAAATAAAGTGAATCATAAATCACGTAGAAGAAACAAAATATCATATCAACTATCATTTAAAATTCAACAAATCCTAAAAGCCCTAATCCATCTTGTGGCTAGCCTCACTAGAGGTCTAGCCAACAATAAACATTATGAAAACATCCTCAAAATGCTTACATATATCCATTGTTTCAAAACAACCCAAAAAGGATTACAAATGAAAAGTAAGATATCTTCCCTTCTTGAGTTAGGTTGGATGTTTTCCTTCACTTTGTAAGCTCCCACTCTCAATCCTCAATCCTCAATAGATCAATGGTGAAAATATGAAGAAAATAGAGATGATAGATGAAAGGATAGTGGATGGATGATGATGAAGGTGTAAAATGAAGAAAAGAGTGTGTGTTGTGTGTTCTTGGAATCTCCCCCTTGCACAATTTGATGAGAGAAGTGAGTATTTAGGGTATTTATACCCCTCTTGAATGCCCAAAAGTCTTTACAACTGACATTTTTGTATGAAAATTCGATCGAGTTTCCAAGCTTCGGTTGAGTTTTCATGCATTTTGCGCTTCTTAAAATGAAACATGTTTTCTACCTTCAAAGTGTCCAAAAATTCAACCGAGTTTTCAGATCTTCGGTCGAGTTTTCGTGTTCTAGCAAAACCTGTAGATTCACACTACAAAGAGAAATTCGATCGAATTTCAAAAAATTCGATCGAATTTCAAAAAATTCGATCGAATTTTAAGCAATTCCTTGGCCTCCATTATGTAAGAGAAAATCGGTTGAATTATTGGAAATTCGACCGAGTTTTTGGCATTTCTTTGAATTCACACTTTCATCTTCACGTTTGCTCGATTCTCCTTCCAAAACACATTTCATATTAAAGCACACTCAAATTAGTGAACTTCATCAAATCCGTCAATATCCTTCAAAATACGAAGCAAAAACATACTAAACAAACATAAAACGAACATAAAAATACAACAAAATCTAGGTGAATTAGACGACAATCAAACCCCCCAAATTTAAAGTTTGCTCGTCTCGAGCAACGAAATTGAAAAAACAGAGGAAAATTCACCTAGATACACAAAACGAAAACACATGAGCTCCAACATATCTACAGCAATTAGAGATTGCAAATCATGTTAGGAAATCTTACTAAAATAGAAATTAACACATGTGGAGTTTAAACTGCTCAAGATGAAGAGGAAGAAACATAATTATATCCCTCAACCATAAGCCTCACGGATGTGTATAACACTTCACTCTTTTGATTAAATAGTTACTATCCCTCATTCAATTGATCATAGTCGAATCATCATAGGTTTGCAAGTGAACTCATGCTTGTTTGTCATTTTCAATGTTACACAAAGATCATAAAGGACTTGTAACAAGGATGTAATGATGGCTCTTTGGTAGGGTAGGAAATATGGATAAAAGTGACTTAAATGCGTATTATGATAATAGAGAAGGCCTTTAATGAGATTCTTCCTTCTATTCCCTTCTCTTATTTATTGCACTTTTATCTTATCGTTGTGAACTTAAGAGCTTGTTTAGTTTTTATAAGAGCTTGATCATCAATGATGCATATTTCTTAGTATCTTGCTCTTTTTATTTTCAACCTTACACCTATTTTTTTCTTCTCACATTATGCTCATTCACTAGCTTTTACTCTTGTTTTTCTTTCCTTCCCTTTTTATTTCTTACACTCAATATTTTGTTAACCTTCTTCTATAATCTCTACGCATCATAGGTTTTATGTAGAGGCTCAAATGAGATTATTAGGCTTGTAATGTGCTCAACAATAAAACAGGCTTTAAGGCTCAAACTTTGGTTAACAAGGGATACAACATGATTAGGATAGGAAATTCATTTGGCTAGTGACTTGTGAAATCAAACGTGGCGTAAAATCATTTCTAAATGCTTCATCAAAAGGCGTACTTGTAAAGTTCACGAGCAAATTCTAATTCATCTTCTAATATCAATCCTCTCTTCAATGAAATTTAAACCGTATGAAATGCATGGTTTGAGGCTCGAATCTCACTAGGCTTTTACTTACTGTCTTAGAATATTGTTGTGTTTTATCCATCTTTATCTTGAGCAATTTAAGAACCTATATCTTAATTTCTTAGAGTAAAATGTCCTAACACAACTATTGATCACCATTGCAAATGAATATATCAAAACTCAAAAGAAAAACAATATAAAGAATGACATAAACAAAAGACAATCTACCCTCCCCACAAACACACAATAGACAAACAAAACAAACTAAACATCAACCACATAACATAAAACCAAATCCAGCAAGAACTAAAATCCAAAACAATCACAGAATAATACGAGAAAAGAAACAATCCATATAAGTATCATCAATACACCACAATCAAAACAGTCATCAAGACAAAATAAGCAAGAGATAGAGAGCAAGGATAATCCTCAAATCACTGAGGAGGAAAGCCAGGGTCCTATGGAGGGAATGGAGGATACTGAGGTACATGCTGAGCATCCTTCCCGTAGTCTGGAGGCGGTGGTGGATAATGCATCCACGGTCCAGGAGCCGGCTGGTACTCAGGCCATGGCTGGTACATATATGGATCAGAGGGGTTGTGCATGTTGTACATGTGGCCGGTCATCCTCTCTATATTCCGCACTGTGCTCCCCATGGCATCCATCATGAAGTCTGTTATGTCCTGCCTATACCTCTGGTAGGCTACTTTCTGTGCCATGCCTCCATATCCTACCCTCAGAAAAGCTATGTCCTCAGTCAAGCGCTCAAGATTAGCTGCTCTCCCCCTTCTTTCTCCAGCTTGAGAGCTTTCTCATCTCTCTACATTCTCTTCTTCGTCCTCACTGCTTGTCTCATCCACTTCCTCATTAGAGCCAACCAAATCTCCTTCATACTCAAGCTCTTCATCCTCCACATGTTCTGTGCGTGGCACCCTTCTGACACGAATATCACGATGGTGCGTGGATTTGAATTCTCTAACTGCTTGTTTGTGTCTTGAGGACACCAAGCACAGATTTTCCTCATCTCTGTCCGGATGAATGCTTGTTAGCCCCACATTTGGAAGAGGGAAGTACTTTTTCATGGGAAACACATATATGTACTTCCCTGCTAGCTCCTCGATCACTCTTATACTCTTCATAGCAGTTGCACCCAAGTTGGTTCCATCCAAAGGAACCATCTCCGTTAGATCCATGCCCAATCCTCTTGCTAGGATTGTGACCAACCCACCAACAGTCACACCCTGAGCCTTCTTCCTCGTGGTTGCTCTCTCTAGCTTGGGGATGATGTAAGATGCTATGCTGAAGCAACTTTTCTTGATCAAACAGTAGAGCACAAACAACTCTCTATCTCCCACACATGACCCCTCATGCCTAGCAAAGATCGAATGGGCTAAAAAATTTTCCACATATCGGATAACGGGGTTCCTGATGCTAGCTGCTCTGGACTTTGATGGATTGTACTTCAGTTGACCTTTTTTATCTCCCATATTTGTCATTGAATGCCAGAGAACTTGCTTTTCTAGTTTTATCAAGGTTCTGTATCCTCTCTCTTACTCCATCGCAGGACATATCATTCTTCTATTGACCTCCTCTGTCTTTAGAGAAAATGGTTGATTCCTCAGTCTGAATTTTATTCTCTGAGGGTATGCTCCCCTTCCGAAGTTTGTAACTTCTAGGGTCCTGAGGAACTCTAGTGTCAATCCAAGGTATGTCTCTGGGTAGCTCCTCAGAAAATCTCCCAATCCTATATCATCAAACAATCCATTCACATCATCAATTATCCCCATTATCTCCATGACCCGTAGATCAATCCATTTTGTCTTTCTGATTGTGAGTGACAACCTCTTCTATAATTGGCACTTATTTTACCATTCATCCTCCTGGAATTCTACTCCAAAATTGTTCGGGTGGCACTCACTCTCTCGTAGGAAGGCAGTGATGTTGTTGAATTTGACATTATTAATATGTCCATCTTCATCTCTTTCTTGCCTTTGGACTGAGACTCTAACTTGTGGCATTTGTGTAGGCTCCTGTGCTTATTCTTGTGGTTGGGCACTAATGAGTGATATTTTCACCTAGATTTTAATGTCTTTTTATATATGTTTTCATATTATTTTATCTATTTTTGTGTATTATTTGGTTGTGTTTTGTGTTTTTATGAAAATGTCTGTGAATGAGATTAAACGTATGATTTTCTGGAAAAAATAGATCCTAGACGTGAAAAGGAAGACATAGAAAAAAATGGATCTCAATTCAGAGTTGAAACGAGGGAGAACGAGCCAAAACAAAATTATAAAAATAGAGGGTTGCACCAACACAGCCGGCCGTGTTGCAGCACACGACCCGTGTTACGCAACAGGCCCTGTAAGCCTTGGCCATTTTCTGACATAAAAAATGCCTACACGGCCACCCTGTGGCCGTGTTGCAGCACACGAGTCGTGTTACTGTAGGATCAAAAACATATCAAAACCCTTCTATAAGCTTCTCAAGGGGTATAAATACCCAATACTTCAATATTTGATCAGATTTCGGTGGTTTTGGCCTGCACACACACATCACATACTATTTTCTCCATTCTACACCATCATCTTCATCCATTCTTCATCCATACCATCTACCATCATCTCACCATCAAAACCTTCATCCAATTGAGGAAAAGAAGTAAGGAAGAGAGGAGAATTGCAAGGGAAGGAAGGAGATCACGATTGATGCACTTCAAGGGAGTTTTCATCCATACTTTGTGAAACATTATTGTTTATCATATTTTGTAAGGATCTTAATATCTATGTTGATTTCCTTTTGAATATGGTAGGCTAATCTCCCTTGTGAGATTAGCAACATAGAGTTGTTGGATAATTTTTGGATTTGTGTATTTGAATTCATATGTTGATTGGGTAAATGGATTTTCTATCATTGATGTTTAAGATCTTGAGGTTTATGATGATTTGTGTGTTTAGTTGTTCTAAATATGTGATTAGATTGAGAAATCAATTATGTGCTTAGGATAATTGAGTGAATCATTTCATCAAACACTTCATGTGCATTATAAATTGTAAAAAGATTGAGAAGCCCTTTGGAATTTAGAACCCTTTGATAAAACATGTGATTGGTTTGATCGAGTGGTTGACTAATTGTGTGAAGGGACTCTCATTTCAAGATTAGTACCTAGTTGGAATTGTTTGAGTGAGAACCAATCCGTTGAGCTAGTTGATATTCATATCCTATCTATCTCAAAAGGGAGTTTAGCTGAACTTAATATTGGCCCTTAATCTTATACCAATGATTCATATGAATTTGATACATGTATCCTAGAATTTCCACTTCTTGATTGTTGTTAATCTTACTTTTACTTAATTTGGAAAATCACTTTTCATCCATCTATCTTGTTTGCTAATCATTCCCAGCTTGCTTTGGTTATTGTTATTTTCTTGTTTAAACATCCAATCTATTGATGATTCATCTCTATAAAATTACAAGAAACATGAGATCGCTTAAGCACTAGTACCTACCTTCATGTGGTTCGATAAATTATTTTAATTGGTCATCCCTACTACAAAATAGCTAATCAAATGGCGTCGTTGCCGGGGAGGTAATGGTTGCTAGTAGCTTGAAGAAGGATCGTTTCGAGTGATCTTACTAGAGACATTTTTATTTTCTTTATTTAATTGTATTTGTCTTTGAAAATCTTGTTCTAACTTCTCTCATTTTTGAAGATATATGCAAACAAGATCCAAGGGGAAACAAGTAAAACTTATTGATTGGGAGATTGAGCATACTTTAAGAAGAAGGAGAACAAAACTAAAAATAGTAATTCAATGGAGAATTTTCAAGGAGATGATCGTGTGGATGTAGAGCATGATGGGGGAAGTGAACAAAATGTGCACGTGCAAGAAAACGTACAAGCACCTCAATTCAATGTCAACCCTCCTCAACATGCCTATCAAAATCATGGAGCTTTCAATAACCAAGCATTGCTTCAACAAATGGTGCAACAAGCTTTAATGCAATAAGGATTTCCACAAGCTTATGCCCATCAACAACAAGCGTATGCCCATCAACAATAAGCGTATGTGCCACCACCACCACCTCCGGTGCAATATGGAGTTCATAATGATCAAAGGGTGATTCGAGATTTATTTATGCCGAGGGCGATGCCACATATGATGGGACCACCAATCAACGCCAATAACTTTGAAATTCAAGTAGATCTCCCCAAACTTATTCTTCTCCTTAGAGCCATAACCTGTAAATTCAAGTAGAAAGTTAGTCATTTCTTCATCTTTAAGAATCTCATTGACCACTCGAGTTCGATCATCCGGAGGTTCAATAGGTGGCTTCAAATGAAGATCTTACCCTTTTAAATTCTTGCTAGATAACACAAAATCTCTTTTATTTGATCGGAGTGTGAGTTCCTTCGTATCTGTATCAAATTTTGCTCTTCCGATTGCCAAAAATGACCTTCCAAAAATAAGTGGAATTAAGGGGTCCGCTTGTTTATCAACAACCATAAAATCCACTTGAAAGACAAGATTTTCTATTCTCACAATCAAATCCTCTACAACTCTACGACGTTTTATCATTGAGCCATCCATTATTCCAATTTCTACATTCGTGTCTTTTAGCCTCCCAATGTCAAGTTTTTCAAAAATTTCTGAAGGCATCACATTAATACTTGAACCAATATCACATATGGTATTAAAGTATCCCCCACTCCCGATTTTATAAGTACAAATTTTTCGGGATTCTCGACCGTCAATGAGGCATCAACTTTAACAATTTCATGATCTTGTTTCAATACCGACTCTTCATCACAGAATGAAGTTTCATCAAACGCAACCTTCTCATCCATCTTACACAAGACTTCATCAAAAGCAACTTTTTCAACTTTCGAAATAATGTTTGTTGTTTCCACAACCCTTTCTCCACCTTACTTTCCATGTTACACACATTAACATACAAACATTGTTCCTTAGGATTGGTGATAGTAGTAGATGAAAACTTTTCTTTTTGATGAACATCTCCCTTCTCACTTGCCATTTGACTCATTTGCATTTCCAAAGCCTTGAATCTCCTATCACTCACTTCCTTTTCTTGCCTTCTTTCCTCTATTTCATCTTTCCTATCTTCCTTTTCTATCAATCTCACATCCCTTTCATGCTTAAAGAG
Organism: Pogostemon cablin; assembly: GCA_023678885.1. NCBI lineage: Eukaryota > Viridiplantae > Streptophyta > Magnoliopsida > Lamiales > Lamiaceae > Pogostemon > Pogostemon cablin. The sequence goes on from CM042960.1 coordinate 11,578,969, forward strand.
CTCAAACATCTTGCTCATTTGATCCTTAACAGTAGGCTTTCCTTCATTGTTTTGAGCCTTAGCTCCCGGATTGATCCCCGGTGGAAGTGTAAGGGAATTACTTTGATTTCCATATGATAAGTTCTCAAACCTCCTAGGTTGTTGAAAAATTCCACTAAAATTCCCTTGACCAAATCCACCTTGTCTAGGTGGGTATCCTCCTCCTTGGTGCCCGAAATTCCCTTCATAATTACGTTGAAAGTTCATTCCTTGCGTGAAGGCAAATTCTTCAAGTGACATCTTGGGTTGGACCCAATTCTCTTGACCTTCCATGCTATACGAAGATCCTTGTTAAGGCATTTGGAGAGGCAATTTACTCATTGAGCTTTGAGTAGGTTGATTCATCATAGGCAAAGAACTTGGAGATACTTGCATATAGGCATTCATTCTCTTAAGTATCTCCGTGATTGCCTTCTCCGTCACACCTTCCTTTGGTGCTTCAACTTATTTCACTTGTTGCATGCAAATCTCTTCCATCTTGGCTATTCTTTCCATCTCATAACTTCCCGCTACACGATTAATAGGCCACTGTCCTGAATTTAAAGCGATCTTCTCACATATAGCCATGGCTCGTTCCGGTGTTTGCCCCAAAATAGACCCCCTGCAGATGCATCAAGTAGAATCCTCAAATTTCCATCTAATCCCGCATAGAAAAATCCAATTTGTTGATCAAGAGGAAACCCATGTCGAGGATATTGTCTCAACATATCTCGGAATCGATCCCATGCCTCACTAAATGTCTCCATTGGCAATTGCTTGAATTGTATGATCAAGCTTTTCAAGTGTAGCACTTAAGATGGTGGGACGTATTTATTCAAGAACCTTTGAGCTAAATCATTCCATGTATTACACGCTTCCGGAGAGATTGTGTTATACCAAGCTCGTGCATGGTCACGAAGAGAGAAAGAGAAAAGACTCATCTTCACAATATCATCACTCACTCCATTAATCTTGATGGTATTGGCTACCTCCACAAATTAAGTTAAGTGAGCATTTGGGTCTTCCATTGCACTGCCCCCAAACTGATTTGCTTGCACCATATTAATCAACACCGTTTTGATCTCGAAATTATTGACATTCAATGGTGGTCCTATAGCATAATTTCCCACTTATGGTTGGAAATGATTTCTAATATTCATGCCGACTCCATGATGTCCTTGAGCTTGAGGTTGATTTTGCATTGGCACCGGAGGAACTTGTGGTTGGTTCATAGCCCCTTGTTGCATTAGCAATTATTGGATAATGGCTTGCAATTGTTGATTTTGCAAGTGCACTTGGTGGAAATTCCATTGTTGTACCAGAATCACATGTACTCCATGAGCATTTTCCATACCATGTTGCACATTCCCTTCTCCATCAACCCCATTGCCATTAGTATTATCTGCTTCGTTCTCCATTATTTCCTCTTTTGGAATCACCAACTCTCTTCTTCTAAGTGTAGCTTCTAAATCCAAATCCAAAGGTACAATTGATTTAGCCTTTGATTGAGTGTGCATACACCTACAAGTATCACCAAATTAGATCACAAACAAGTAAAATAAAACAAAAGAAAATAAATAAAAATACTCCTAGTAAAGCTAATTAAACGCGAACTCATTACTCTCGAGATTCAACTCTCTTTGGCAACGGCGCCATGAACTTAAAGCCAATTTCGGTATAATTGAACAAGATAAGCGTACCTTATCGTGTGTAGTTATTGACCCAATTTAAATATCGATCAAACAGAGAGTTAAATCCGAGGTGTATCCGTATTCGTTTCCAATCATGCTTTATAGGAGTTATCGGATTGTGAGTTGTTGAGAATTAAAAGATAATTATCTACGCAAGTAGGAAATAAAATAACTAATAACTAAAGATGATTGATGCAAGAGACAATTAACCAAGATGAAAATGAAGTGAAAGGTGAGTAATCTAAAGAGGAGTAAGGCTAATCACAATCAAGATTAAGGATATTATATAGACTTGTTAGATTTAAATGACAAGTATCAATGATAAATAGACTAGAAGCAATCACAAAGGTTCTCCTAATCCCTATGGCCAAGGTAATTAGGTTCTCAACTCATTACAAGTTTTAAGCACAAAAAATTGTCCCTTACTCTCAATTCCCTCAAGGATACTATGATTAGGGGTGGGCAGTATGGTATACTGAAGATTTTCGGTCATACCAAATATCGTACTAAAATTTTCGGTATATAAAAAATATACCATTACCTTACCTAAACTTTCGATATACCATAATTTGGTATATTGATATTTCGGTATAAGAAAATATTATACCTTCTACTTACCAATATTTCGGTATACCGTATCATACCTAAAATATCAGTATATATCGTCCTATTAGATAGTTTGCTATGTCATTATTATGCACCTAAAATTCAATAAATCTAATTAAAAACTGTACTTAAAATTGAAAGATAGCTATAAAACAAATATTAATAGATAACAAATTCATAATAAGAAAAATTTATGACAATTCACAACGACCAAATTAAATAAGAGTGAGTCTAATGTAAATCGGGTTTATATGTAAACCCTATTTTTTAAAATTACTCTTTAGTATATAAAAAATTACTCTTTGAAGAGTAATAATTTTTATACAGAAGATTACTAATTCATTCTATAAAATGTAATTTTTTATGTACTAAAAAGTAATCGATAAAAAAGAATTTACAAGAATTTTAAGAGTAATATTTTTAATTTAGAAGAGTAACAATTTATGTGCTAAAGAGTAATTTTTTATGTACTAAAGAGTAACAGAGTTTATATAATTAAATGTAAACTAGGTTTACACAAGTGTTTGTTATTAAATAAATAGTACCCAAGAGATCTACACAAGAAACATATGGAACTTATATTAAAATCAACACTTTTAAATGTTCATATAGGATAGAACTACATAATTAAAAAAGAAGTACAAGATATCATGAAAGTCAATCAACTTTATCTTATAATTATGAAATTCACAGTAGGATTTTAAATTTAATCTTTTAATTAAATAGTGTATATACATAATTTAATTAAAAATTATAAAATATAAATAATAGTTATAATTGCATATATCATGTAGTATGGTATACCATATCATATTACCCAAAAATTGATTATTTTACGTTATTTTGGTATATACCAAAATACTGCGGTATTGATAATTTATATACCTTTATCATACCAAAATTTTCAATATGATATCATACCTTACCAAAAATTTTGGCATACTTAAAATTTTGATAAAATCAGTAGTTTTCGATATGATAAGAACAATATGCCGAAATTTTGATATTTTTCCCCAGCCCTAATTATGATTATAAGATTGGTTCTTCTCACTCAATTAATAGCCTACGTAGATCCATTAACTAAGTGTCCTCACATGAATGTTCTAAGTATATAAAGATGCTACCACATACATCAAATACTAACATACACTATCCATACCATAACATGATTCAATTAAAACCCTAGTTACAATATCGAAATGGCTTTCCTAACATCATAAATAGAGATTTCAATCACACAAATCATAATACAAATAAAGTAAATCATAAATCATGTAGAAGAAAACAAATATCATATCAACTATCATTTAAAATCCAACAAATCCTAAAAGCCTTAATCCATCTTGTGGTTAGCCTCACTAGAGGTCTAGCCAACAATAAATATTATGAAAACATCCTCAAAATGCTTACATATATCCATTGTTTCAAAACAACCAAAAAAGGATTACAAATGAAAAGTAAGATATCTTCCCTTCTTGAGGTAGGTTGGATGTCTTCCTTCACTTTGTAAGCTCTCACTCTCAATCCTCAATAGATTAGTGGTGAAAATATGAAGAAAATGGAGAGGATAGATGAAAGGATGGTGGATGGATGATGATGAAGGTGTAAAATGAAGAAAAAAAATGTGTGTTGTGTGTTCTTGGAATCTCCCCTTTGCACAATCTGAGAGAAGTGAGTATTTAGGGTATTTATACCCCTATTGAATGACCAAAAGTCAAATTTATAGCTGGTTTTTTTGCATGGAAATTCGACCGAGTTTCCATGCTTCGGTCAAGTTTTCATGCATTTTGCGCCTCTTAAAGCGGAACACTTTTTCTGCCTTCAAATTGTCCAAAAATTCGATCGAATTTTCAGATCTTTGGTCGAGTTTTTGTGTTCTACCAAAACCTGCAGATTCACACTGTAAGAGAAATTCGATCGAATTTCAAAAAATTCGATCGAGTTTTTAAGCAATTCCTTGGCCTCCATTCTGTAAGAGAAATTCGGTCGAATTATTAAAAATTCGACCGAATTTTTGGCATTTCTTTGAATTCACACTTTCGTCTTCATGTTTGCTCGATTCTTCTTCCAAAACACCTATTTCATATTAAAGCAAACTCAAATTAGTGAACTTCATCAAATCCATCAATATCCTTCAAAATATGAAGCAAAAACATACTGAACAAACATAAAACGAACACAAAAACACGACAAAATCTAGGTGAATTGGACGACAATCACTGATACCATATGAGAATTAGAATCTCTCACCACAATTGATGGTGGACTGATCATGTGTATTTATATTTACAATTACAAAAGATATTCTAAAATCAATTAATCAAATATTGACAAAATAAAATTTACAAGGAAAGAGAATCAATATCAATCAATATTATTTACTCTATCAGCATCGATCTTTATCACTTGCATAATCATCACCACCTTTTGCTAGATTTATCTATCCAAATTTCAAAATGCTTAAGAATTATTCCTGCATTAGTATATATTAAATTTTTCTAGAATTTTATGTATATGCATCAGTCTTTTATTTTGCATAAATACGACGGGACTAATATTATAAGGCAAAGACTTGTGTGCTGTCTCATGTAAGAATTTTTGTGAGACGAATAGAAAGTGGTAATTTTAATAATAAAAAGTAATACTTAATTAATGAAAAGTAATAATTGTTTTTCATGAACTATTTTAGTATTCTGTACAAATGAAAAGTGATACTACCTCTATCCCAAAAAGAAGTTTATAGTATCTGTAGATACGAAGTTCAAGAAAAAAATTATTTTTTGCTTTACTTTTAGGGGTAGTTTGATATTTTTAGGTAATAAATAAATTATAAAGAAAATTATGTGAGCTGTAAAAGGGTGGTAATTTTGAAATTAAAGTGTGTTGTGAGGTTACTGATTTGTGTGTATTTTTTTATTTGGGATGTAAAATTGTTTATGAGATGGACAAAAATAGAAAATGTAAATTTGTTAATAGGATGGAAGGAGTAACATTTTATAGCGAAATCGACAATGATTTATAGCGAAAATGATAACTATTTAAAAAATATAAAATAATCTCACGACGGTAATATAAAGACTCTCGGCATATATATATATATGTATATATATATATATATACTAATTACGAATATGTTGCTATAAATAACTTTTTAAAAGTATGAGGTGTCGCGACGTGGTTAATTGTCGTATATTTTTTATTTTTTATTTTAATATCACATATATAATCTTTCTACTTTTATTTATTATTATTATTATTATTCATGTATATCTTTAAATCATGTATATCTATAAATTAAATACCACCTTTTATTATATATTTTGATTGCTTAGGAATAGATAATCAATAAACTATATCCAACTTATTTATTATTATTATTATTATTATTCATATATATTTTTAAATCATATATATTTATTAATTAAATATCACCTTTAATTATATTTTTTGATTGGTTATAATAATTTATCCGCATATTACAAATTATGTATATATATCTACAAAATTAAATACTACCTTTAATTATATTTTTTAATTGGTTATAATAATTCATTCGCGTATTACGCGAGAATCTGTACTCGTGTGTATATATATATATATATATATATATATATATATATATATATATATATGCGCCATATTCTATGTCTCTTAGAATATCACAAATTATTTTACCATTCAAGTTCAGAGCGACAGTACTACTTCTATTAGATCATCACTATACGGAGACGTATTGCCATATTACCTAACATATTTCACACTTTCTTAATTTATAATATTATATAATTACTTTGATTATTACGTACAGAAATATACTTAAATTAATGGTAAAATTACTCTTATGTACACACTTTATATCCATAATTACGGTGGGATACATTGATTAAAAAAATTACTTTTACATACAAATATTAAAGTAAAATACCAAATATAATCCTAAACCCATACATTTTTAAACAACAAATCCTGAACCCCTCACCCACCCACCGCCGCCGGACCACCGCCGGACCACCGCCGGCTGATCGTCGAACCACCACCGACAGCTTCTGGCCTGTCGTCGGACCACCATCGGGCTGTCGCCGGATATACACTTTTTTGTTGCACACACTTTTTTTACTGCACACACTTTTGCTGCACATAAATATTTATGTGCAGCACATTGTAAGGGTAATATTGAAATATTACTATATATTTTTGTAGTTAGTATTGTACGCAATTAAAATTTATTGCCTAATAAATAAAAATACAAAGGAAAATATATTAAATATTGATTAAATATTTATTTATTAGGGAATTTAAATAAATTAATTCCTAAAATAAATAAATAAATAATTGATAAGTAATATAATTAATTTAGTCCAAATCCAAGTCAAATAGGCCCAATCCAAGTCAAGTGGGCTAAATTCAGGTCAAATGGACCTGATTCAAGTCATTAGACCCACCAAATCAAATCCAGCCGGTCTAATTAAATTAAATAGGCCCAAGTCAAATCCTACAAGCTTAAGTAAATTGAATAGGCCCCTATCCAGTCCAGCTGGCTTAATTAAAAGAGAAAAGCCCGACATATCTTTTCAAAGGAGAAAATATCTCATAAGTGGTTATTTTCTCTACTTATAAATAAGGGCCTTCAGTCCTCATTCCATTCATTCTGAAACTCCTGAAATCCCGGAGAGCTCTGAAGAAACTTGGAATCTCTGCGAAGATCAAGTTATTCTTCAATGATCAATCCAGAAACGACATTCAATTTGAGATCAAGGTGCGGAGCCCCTCAGATTCAACGTTTCTTCAAATCAAGTTCATCTAGTAATATTCGTGAGGTCAACGGTGTTCTACCAAATTGAACGGCGTTTTTCGCGATAAATTTTCAAGTCAACATTTGATCCGAACAAAGGCTCGACGCCTCTGGACAAATGTTCTTCAAGTCAAACTCGAGCACGGACAAGCTTCATCCGAAGATCTGGCTCCAATAGTTGATAAAGTCAAAGAAGTCAACTCAAGAGAGGAATCAGAGGATAGTTAGACTCTGTTCATTCAAATTCTCAAGTTCAATCCACATCAGATTATCTTTGTAATTTATTTTTTATTTATTATTTTAATAAATATAAAATTTATTGTTACAAATTTTATCACATCCAGTGGGACAGTTTCTACCTCTCATCTCCTCTTCACATAAGCAAAATATGATGTTTCTGCTAAGAGTCAAAGTCCACAGATCAGCTTCTGTCTCTAAGTCTTTGGAGCTACAAGTTGAAGACGTTAATGTTACAACCGGAAGCATGTCAAAGAATGTGTAGTCTGAAGTCTCTTCGGAGACAAATTCTTCAGTTGGAGTTTTCCCCAAAGGAATACCTTTTAATATCAGGATGATAAAAATGAAGAGAGTAACCTTATGATTAGTCATTTGTAGTCGAGATGACTAATTAAAGAATTTATCGATCCACATGGAGGAAGGTACTAGAGTTCAAGCGATCTCATGTTTGTCATAGTATTATAGAGATGATCATAAAGAGGTAGTATTAAACAAGAAATAACAATTAAATAATTAAATGACAAGATAAACAATGAGATAGATCAATGGAAGATGGATGATTGAGCCAAGTAGATAGAGATGAGACTAGCAATACTTAAATCATGGAAAATCTTGGTATCATGCAATAAACTCATATGTGTCATGAGTATAGACTAAGGGCCAATACTAGTTCACCTAAACTCCCTCTCGGAATGAATAGGATATGGTTCTAAACATAACTCAAACGATTGGTTCTCACTTAAACAATTCCAACTAGGTACTAAGTTTGAAATGAGAGTCCCTTCACACGATTAATCAACCTCTCGATCAAACCAATCAGATGTCCTATTAAAGGGTTCTAAATTCTAAAGGATTTCTCAATCTCTTCACAATTTATAATGCACATGAATTGTTTGATGAAATGATTCACTTAATTACCCTAAGCACATAATTGATTTCTCAATCTAATCACATATTTAGAACAATCAAATACACAAATCATCATATACCTCAAGATCTTTAGCAACAATGATAGAAAATCAAATACCCAATTAACATATTCATTCAATTGCAAAATACCCAAAATTATCCAACACAATTCATATTGCTAATCTCACAAGGGAGATTAGCCTCTTATGGTCACAAGGAGTTCAACATAGACATTAAAACACATACAAACATGATAAACAATAGGTTTCAATACAAAGTGTAGATGAAAACTCCTTTGGATGTCTCCAATGGTGATCTTCTTCTCCCTTTGCAATCCTCCTCTCTTCCTTGTTTCTCTAGCCAATTGGATGAAGGATTTGATGGTGGGATGATGGTAGATGATATAGATGAAGAATGGATGAAGATGAAGGCGAATAATGGAGGAAATGGTGTGTGAGGTGAGTGCAGGGGTGATCGGTGTCATTTTCAATTAGGTTTTAGTGTGTTTTATTATTTATTTTTGTGTATTTTTATTCATTTTGTATGTCATTTGGTGGTGTTATATGAAAATATGGAGATTTGTGCTTTGAAATGATAAATGTTTAGTTTTCATGATTAAGTGCCTTAAATTGTGCTACATTTGTAAATATTTAGAAAATTGGTAAATTGGTGTAATTTCTATGATTATTAGGTAAAAATGGATTCTAGACATGATAAAGAAGATGTGGGAAAAAACATAGCTCTATTTGGAGTTGAAACGAGGGAGAATGAGTCAAAGCAAAATACTGAAAAATGCATGTCTAACTTGAATACTTAAAACTAGAAGTGTGATACATGGTTGGAAATCCATAGAAAAGAGGATCGTTTTGGTATAAGAAACACTTCAATTGGAGCCCAAACGAGAAAGTTATGATTAAAATGGTGACGTCGCACCAACTGTTCCTACTCAACACGGTTGTGCTACTTTGCATGTCTTGTTACACCCTCAAATACTGGAATTTTTGTCAGATTTTTATATGGATAGAAAGAAAAGTAAAATAGGATCGCTTGAGCGCAAGAATTAATCAAATTGGAGATCGGATGTGGAAGTTATGAGCGAAACGGTCATTGTCCGACATCGTGACAATGAAATTGACCAAGCAAAGATTGATGTAATCATGAAGATGCAGGTGCCCCGAAACATACATGAGCTCAAGAGTTTATAAGGCAGCTGGTGTACTTAAGAATTTTCATATCAAACTTGGCCAGCCGATGCCAACCATTCAGTCGTCTTATGAAGAAAGACAACGCATTTGAGGAACGTCCATTAATTCTCTACATATCTGCTCAAGAAAGATCAGTTGGAGCCCTGCTTGCATAAAATAATGATGAAGGAAAGGAGTGTGCATTATACTATCTGATTAGGACAATGACTCCAAATTAGTTGAAATACTCACCAATTGAAAAGATTTGTCTTGCTCTCATCTTTGAAATTCAGAAATTAAGACACTACTTTCAAGCTCACACTGTTTACTTGGTCTCAAAGGCCAATCAATTGAAGTTCGTCATGTTAAAGCCAGTTCTCTCTAATAGGCTTGCAAGGTGGTATCTTCAATTGCAGCAATTTGAAATTATCTATGTTACTCAAAAAACGGTGAAAGGGCAAGTATTGGCGGATTTCTTGGCTGATCATCCCATGCCTGCCGATTGGGAGTTGTCTGATGATCTCCCCAATGAAGACATATTGGCAATTGAAATTAGTCCTCCTTGGAAGATGTATTTTGATGGAGCTGCTCACAGAGAAGGAGCCGGAGTCGGAGTAGTGTTTGTGACCTCAGATGGAGGAGTTCTGCCATATTCATTCAGTCTAACCGAGAATTTCTCTAACAATGTAGCAGAATATCAAGCTCTTATACTTTGTCTAGAAATGGCATTAGATGTAAAGCAACGACACCTTAAGGTATATGGAGATTCATTGTTGATAATCAACCAGTTGCTTGGCTTATATGAGGTTAAGAAACCCGAACTACTTCTGCATTATAACTATGCTCAAAGGCTTATGAATTGGCTTGGAGATGTAGAAATTGAACATCTACCAAGGATCAAGAACAAGCAAAATGATGCTTTGGCAAAGCTAGCATCAACCATAGCAATGCCCGAAGCAAATTCTCAAGTTTCGATCTGCAAAAGTTGGGTGGTACCTCCGTTCTTCGAAAAAGAAGATAGCGAAGAAGTCGAGTATTGCGCCATAGAGGTGTTTGATATTGAGAAGGAAGATTGACATCAACCGTTTGTTGATTACTTGAAGTATGGTAAGCTTCCCAATGATCCACATCTTAGGGTTAATGTCAAACGTAGAGCACCACGATTCTTCTATTATAAAGATACACTCTATAGAAGATCGTTTGATGGTATTCCCTTGAGATGCTTAAGTGATGAAGAAGCTCTTCGAGCTATGGAGGAAGCTCACTCTGGAGTATGTGGCGCCCATCAATCCGGACCCAAATTACATTTTAGAATCAAAAGGATGGGATATTTCTAGCCTTCTATGGTGAAGAATTGTATCGATTATGCACAAAGATGTCAGCCATGCCATTTTCATGCAAATCCCATTCATCAACCTCCCGAACCATTACATCCAACAGTTTCTTCGTGGTCATTCTGATGCATGGGGCTTAGATGTAGTGGGGCTATTGACGAAGACTTCTGGAGGCCATCTTTATATTCTGGGATCCATAGATTACTTTTCTATGTGGGCGGAAGTTGTATCCTTGAGAAAAGTGAAGAAAGAAAATGTTGTTGATTTCATCCGCATCAACATCATATACAGATATGAAGTGTCTCGGTACATCATCACCGATAATGGAAGGCCATTCAACAATTCTTTGATTGATAAGCTTTGTGAGAAATTTGACTTCAAACAAAGGAAGTCTTCTATGTACAATGCAGCAGCTAATGGGTTTGCTGAAACCTTCAACAAGACGCTGTGTAATCTGTTGAAGAAAGTAGTCTCGAAATCAAAGCGAGATTAGTATGAAAGGATTTATGAAGCTTTATGGGCGTGTAGAACCACTTATAGAATGCCTACTCAAGCCACTCTGTATTCTTTAGTTTATGGGGTTGAAGCTGTGGTGCCCCTTGAAAAGTAAATCCCATCTTTGAGAATTGCTGTACAAGAAGGCTTGACTGAAGAAGAGAACGCACGATTGCATCTCGAAAAGTTAGAAGCACTTGATGAGAAGAGGCTGGAAGCTCAACAAAGACTTGAGTGCTATCAAGCTCGCCTCTCTAGAACGTTCAACAAGAAAGTAAAGATACGTTCTTTCAAGTCAGAGACTTAGTCCTTGCAATGAGGAGGCCTATTGTCATCACTCACCGAGTTGGAAATAAATTCCTACTTAAGTAGGATGGCCCACATGTTGTGAAAAAAGTGTATACAAATGGTGCATACAAGTTGATATCTGAAGATGGTGTGGGAATTGGCCCCATAAATGGCAAATTCCTGAAACGCTACTACGCGTAATCCAGTCAAACCCAAAGAATGCTCCATGAATCACGAGCCTAAACTGCATGTTACTCCTGGTCCGCATGAGTATAAACTGTGTACGATGAACTCTTGGTCCGCATGAGTATAAATTATGCACTACAAATCCAACAAAGAAAATTATACGTGGTTAAACTGTTAATTAACCCACTCAGGTATTTTAAGTGGTTAAAGTATTAAATACCATACTTTGTCTAAAGTAGTTAAAGAATAGTCACTCCTGGCCCGCATGAGCATAAACTGTGTATGGCACCTCCCCATTCAAACCAAATTATGTCCCTTTGAACTACGTTATGACTTGATCCTCTGGAAAGAGGTACGTAGGCAGCTTAGCTCTTTGCTAAGTTCAGTCATGTTTTGGTTTATTCACATCAAATTTTTGAAGCAAGCAATAAATTGGAGCACGAAGGCAGCAAGTAAACATGAAGGACAGGAAAATAAATTAAAGATGTAAAGTAACAATAAAGGAGAAGTAAGGAAAAGAATGAACTTTATTAATAATGTCATTAAATGTTCAAAAACATAAAAGGGGAAAGCAAATAAATAAATAAAGAATCAAAAGCAGTCATATACTAGACAAAAAAGTCTCGAGAAACTATGTCTCGTATAGCAGACTGCAAAGTTGTCTTCACTTTCTTCAAATCCTTAGACTCTTTTGAAATAGCTGATTTGTCAAGCGCAAGGATCGCCTCCTCTATAGTCTCAAGTTCTTTCTTAGCACGACTGAGAGTTTGTTGAAGACGATCAACTACCTTGGGTAAAGTCTTTCCAACCTCTTGCAGATTAGCCATCTTTTTGCTTATCGACTCCAGCTCTTCACAAGTTGTTCTTAGTTGTTTTGCCTCCGCTGCATAGGTATCTTTACAATTCTGAAGACGACCCTTAGTGTCAGTTAAATGTTTTGCATAATCTCCCATGGATGCCTCTTCATCAGATTTCACTTTTGCAGTAGTATAAGCATCGGCCTTATCAAATAAGAGAACTAAGTTTTCCTCCAAAGTAGAGCAGTCAACTCTAATAATCTTCACGTCCTCTACCAAGACAAGTACTTCTTTCGTCAAGGAGGATAAACACTCGAGAGGAGTCCGTTCAAGTTTCTTTTTTATAACTGTCCATACTTCTCGAGCAAGCTTCCCTTTGATATCACGAGTAATATTTTTAGATACAAATTCTGATACTGCGGGGCGTGCCTTTGAAGTGCAATATACCTCTATGTCAGGGTTGCGACTTTCGACACATTCATCACCATTATCAGAGCTGTCACTAGTATTGGGATTCGAAGAGATGCCCAAAATCTGATAAAGAAAAGCAATATGCTAAGGTAAAAGAAAATTAGATAAAATAAAATTAGTATGAGAAAAGGGGGGCAACCTCATCGGCTAAATCTTATGAAGCAATGGCTGTAGTTAATTCCTTTCCTTCAGCAGCCTTAGACTTGGAAATCTTTTGCACTAACGTAAAGTAACAAAGAAAGCTTTGTAAAAAAAGAAGAAGGAAAAAAATAAGAAAAAGGAGAAAGAGGATAAAAGAGACCTTTTCATCTTGTCTCTCAGTACGGGCAACATATTTCTTCCTCTTCCAATGTTGTTCACTGGATGTGCTGCAACTTTCTGTAGACTGATGGAAATCTTTCTTCCTTTTATGTGCTACAGGTCGTGATACTTCATCATGAACCGGAGAAACATCTTGAATCTCTTGGTTATTGTCATGAAAGTCATTTATGATGTCCACTTCTTCCTCCAAAGGATTTTTGGCTGGGATATTCAGATCTTGGATTTGATCAGATAAGTAAGTATCGTGGACTTGTTTCCACCACTCTCTATATTTAGGTGTCGAATAATTTTTAGGAGCTAAGGTGGCACATGGAAAATAAGCTTTGGAGTTAGAGTTATACGAGGTGCAATGTCTCCAATGGTTAAGTCATTCTTCCAAAGTAGCCCCACGAAGGTTCGTTCTAAGCATCATAGAAACATCTTGCAGAAAGCCAAATTGATGTGAAATCTATGAGGAGAGTAAGGTTCCATAGCAAAATTACTACCTTGCCGCAAGGTAAGATAGCTGGTACGGATGTCAACCAAATGGGGCCAGCTATCCCAATCCTTATTTCCATCATCCACACAGCGAATAGCTTTATCTTTTGAAAAAATGTTGCAAGTCCATAAGGAATTATCAGCTATTTGAATTCTATTGTGAGCATCTTCAGTGTTGAAATATCTTGCTCCTTGTTCACCAGAGTATGCTACCATTCGATGATATGTCAATTTATTTCCAATCGGAAAATAAGTCTTGAAGTATTGAGCCAACCATGCATGAAAAAAATGAACCGGAAATGTTGATTTGACTTTGGATAAATTCAATGAGTTCAAAATTGCGTTCAAGCCAAGGTAAATACTCGCCAAAACTGGAATTGTAAGACTCGCTTTTCTTCCCGCCGCCATTAAACTTGCCGCCTTGAAAGTACTTGGTCGTATTAAGCCCGCTTCATCATCAGAGAGGGTAAAAGAACAAAGCCAGCATGCTAAATAAGTAGCTTGATACGTTTTTTCTTGATTTATTTGAGCAACACCTAACTTATCTATCTTATCAGGCGTCCATGGTTAGGGGCTCGAAATAATGCCAGTTGGATTGTAAGTTTTTTTAGGCCAAGAAGTTGTCTTTCTTTCAACACGTATAGGAGGAGAGAGATACATGACAATCTTCTTAGACCAAATATCCACCCACTGGTCAATCTTTACGCTTTTTCCATTGGCCTTCTTGCAAAGTAAATGATAGGCGACAAGTAAATGTCTACAGCTTCGTGGGATACGTAAATCACCATTTGTGGAAAACAGTTCAGTTGCACTTGGCACAACCTCATCATACAAATTACCAGCAATAGGCAATCCCATCAAGTTGTATAAATTCCACAAAGAAATTGATATTTCTTCAAATTTGGTGAGTAAAGTGTTGGTGGAAGAACATCAAGCTTCACAAAAGGCTTTGACGATTTCACAGCTGCAATCATAAGTGAAGAGAGAAGCAAAGACAACATCATAAAGCTTTATTTCTCGAAGAATAGGTTGGCATCGACTTAGAACATCTTCAGTCCATTCCCAGTATCCTTCGATGTAGTGGCAATCTCCAAGAAACTTGATTGAGTCTCCTCAAGTTATTTTACCTTTCGCGATGCATCATCCCAAAGATGGCAAAGGTGTAATATTAGAAGTCTGCTCAATAACAACTCCTTTTAAAGTCCAAGATATATTATTTTTGCCCGAAGAAAATTCATGAGACCAGCATGCCAAAAAGAATTTGTTTTTGGACCGTGGAGGGGCTATGGCATGATTCCCTAACAAGGATGGCTCGACTAAAAGTCGAGTTCCTTTATTTAATGGTTAATTCTCATTATCAAGAATTACTAAGTAGCTAGAGCCAAATTTTCCTGTAGCAGTTTGGAAGAAAACCATGCTGAAAGTTGAGTTAGCTACAAAACAAAAGAAGAATGTTAGAGGACAGAAAATGGGTGTGGAAATAATTTAAGTTTATTGATATAATTAATTAAAAGATCCTACATAAATTTATGGATCAGTTAATTATTTATTTCAAAAAAAAATTTGTAAAGTGAAGTCATGAGAAGGTTAAGATTCCAAATTGAAAATTAAAATAATTTGTGTGAGGATTTAATTAATTTAAGTCCAAACATATGAATTAGACCATGAGAATTGGGGCCCAATTTCCGTGGCTAAAAAGTAGCCACATGTGACCCAAGTCCATGCAAAAATTAAAATCAAGTTCAAGTTGAATGGTGAAAGAAATTCGTAGGATCCCAAGTACAAATTGAATTAAATCAATTGAGATTAGAAAAGGGTCAAAATTAGCACAGGTGAAGGTCAAAATTGATTTTGGGTAATTGAAATACTCTATCTCTCTCTAATTGTGAATCGAGAAAAGTGGAATTTTTTCCCTTCTCTCTTTCTTCGACGAGAATTCGTATCTCTAAATTTTAGGAGATTTATCACTGTTCAGATCCTCCTATCCCGACTATCGACCGTGCTACCACAGCTGACAGCCGCTGTTGACTGCCGTTTTCCCCCCAATGCAAGCCGCTATGTCGCGAATCCCAAAATTGCCCAGCTCATTGTTCACAGCTAAATTGAACCATTTGCTATTGCATACTTTGGGGATACAAGTCCTTTAGGCAAAGATCTGTAACTACCGCTGTCTTCGCCAACACGGGACTGTAACAATCGCTGTCGTTGCCTTTGCCAACACGGGCGTCAAACGCGGGTCTGTAATTACCGCTGCCGCTGCCTTCGTAAATGCAGATCTGTAACTACCGCTGTCTTCATCAAACGTGGGTCTATAACTACCACGGTCGTAACTACCATGGCCGCGGCCTTCGTCAAATACGGGTATGTAACTACCGCGGCTTCTGTCTATAATTACCGTTGCCTTCGTCAATGTGGGTCTGTAACTACCGCTGCCTCGCAAATGCAGGTTTGTAACTACTGCTGCCTTCAACAAATGCGGGTCTATAACTACCGCGGCCTTCGTCAAATGTGGATCTGTAACTACAGCTGCTTTCGTCAGTAACTACCGCTGCCTTCGCTAACGCGGGTCTGTAACTACTGCTGCCACTGCTTTTGCCAACGTCTGCCACTGCCGCTGCCTTCACCAACGTGGGTCTGCAACTACCGCTGCCACTGACTTCACCAACGCGGGTCTGTAACTATCGCTGCCTTCGTCAAATGTAGGTATATAACTACTGCGGCCATAACTACCGCAGCCGCAGCCTTCGTCAAATGCGACTCTATAACTATTACGTCTTCCATCTGTAACTGTTGCTGCCTTCGCCAACGTGAGTTTATAACTACCGCTGCCTTCGCAAACGCGGGTCTATAACTACCGCTGCCTTTGTCAAATGCGGGTGTGTAACTACCGCGACTTTTGTCTGTAACTACTGCTGCCTTCGCTAACACGGGTCTGTAACTATCGCTACCGCTGCTTTCGCCAATGAGGGTCTGTAATTACCGCTGTCTTTGCTAACGCCTGTCGCGGCCTTCGCCAACGCCTGCCGCTGCTTTCGCCAACATGGGTCTGTAACTACCGCTGCCGCAGCCTTCGCAAACATATGTCTATAAACTACCACTGCCTTCGTCAAACGCGAGTCTGTAACTACCACGGTCGTATCTACCGTGGTCGCAGCCTTCGTCAAATGCGGGTCTTTAACTACCGCGGCTTCTGTCTGTAAATATCATTGCCTTCGCCAATGTGGGTCTGTAAATACCGCTGCCTCACAAACGCAAGTTTGTAATTACTGCTGCCTTCATCAAATACGGGTCTGTAACTATTGCTGCCTTTGTTAAATGTGGGTCTGTAACTACCACTGCCGCTGCTTTCGACAAATCCTTCCACTGCCTTCGCCAACGTGGGTCTGTAACTGCTGCTGGCGCTGCCTTCGCCAATGCCTACCACTGCCTTTGCCAATGTCTGCCGCTGCCTTCGCCAACGTGGGTCTGTAACTACCGCTGCCTTCGCCAACGTTGGTCTGTAACTACTCCTGCCGCTGCCTTCGCCAATGTGACTCTGTAACTACCGCTGCCTTCGCCAATGCGGGTCTGTAACTACTGCTGCCTTCGTCAAATACAGGTTTATAACTACTGCGGCCGTAACTACCGCAGTTTCGGCCTTCGTAAAATGCGAGTCTGTAACTATCGCGGCTTCCATCTGTAACTACCATTGCCTTCGCCAACGTGGGTCTATAACTACCACTGCCTTCGCAAACGCGGGTCTGTAACTACCGCTGCCTTTATCAAACGTGGGTCTGTAACTACCGCGACTTTCGTCTGTAACTACCGCTGCCTTCGCTGATGTGGATCTATAACTACCGTTGCTGCTGCCTTCGCCAATGTCTGCCGCTGCCTTCGCAAATGCAGGTCTGTAACTACCGCTGCCGTTGGCTTTGCCTTCGCCAACCCCTGCCACTGCCTTCGCCAATGCGGGTCTGTAACTACCGCTGCCTCTGCCTTCGCCAACGCAGGTCTGTAATTATTGCTGTCGCTGCCTTTGCCAACGTGGGTCTATAATTATTGCTGCCGCTGTCTTCGCCAATGCTACTCTGTAACTACCGTTGTCTTCGCCAATGCGGGTCTATAACTACCGCTGGCTTTTCCAATGCGGGTCTGTAACCACCGCTGTCTTCGTCAAACACACGTCTCTAACTACCGCTGCCTTCGTCAAAGTGGGTCTGTAACTACCGCGGCTTTCGTCTGTAACTACCGCTAGCGCGGGTCTGTAACTACCACTGTTGTGGGTTTGAAGCTGATTCGAGGATTTGAGGAGGGGGACCCCAACTTCATTCAAAGGAATCTTGGTATGTTTTTTTTAAAAAAAGACTACTATCTTCTTTGGTTGATTTATTCTTGTCGGGTAAAAAAGGGACCCGTTGTAGATAGCAGAAACAGCAAGTAAAGAAGCGGTATGTGCAGAAATAAAAAAAACTATTGGAAAACTCACGTTCATGCATAGAGAGAATTCATACCTCTAACCGAAGAGAATTAACTGAAACGTCTTTGAACCGATTTGTTCTCACGGGATACACTATGATCTCTGGATCAAATCTTACAATATTGGGTTATAGATTACATTTCCATGATATTGTATTAATCTGGAATATGATACTGGATTTACATTGTGAATTCAGGAAGAAGAAATGCCAAGAGAAAGAGCGCTTCTTAGCGTTCTGTATGTCTGCTTCTACGTTCTGTAACAGTTCAGCGTATATTCGTATGTTGAGCGAATGAACTTAATAAGACAACTACTTTACGCAGTTTTTTATTTTCAAACATAAAAGGAGTTAAGTAACTAATTATTAACTCTCTCTTCTCTGCATTATCCGCACTTCTCATATGTGGATTTAATTAATATTTAATATATTAATTATTATTTACATCTCCCACTCACATATGAAGTCAAAAGTCGCCTAACTCATTTTCTTCATGAATCATATTTTCGCACAGATTAATACATCGTGTGACCCATGAGATATGAGTTTTAATCGCTATACACTTGTTAAAGATATATAGCAACTTAATCAATTTATCAATGAAACTCAACAAGCTCGCTATACCCCAGAATTCTTGAACATTTAACATAAGTTGACATATCTCTTTTCAATCCCCGGACTAATCAGAGCATATTCAACCTTTTTTCAAATTACTATGTATTCATAATCAAGACCCTGCTTGATTGACTAGTCAATGAATCACAGTAGTATATGTTAAATTAAGATGTTCTTCTCATCTCACCAAGAATTCTCCCACTATAGCTGCTTTCCTAGACATGTACCGCATCGTTGTTATTAACCATAACTCTTTTGGTAACATACTAAAGTAGCAACACCAAAGTGAAGGCTTAGAATATAGTGAATCCAAGGAACTTTCCGGAAGAGACTCCGAATGCGCACTTAAGTGGGTTCATCTTGAGTTGGAATTTTCTATGACGCTCAAATATTTGTCTTAAATCTTGGAGATGGTCATTTTTCTTCTTTGATTTCACTATGATGTCATCAACATAACATTCGACATTCCTATGGAGAATGTCATCAAATATCTTTTGCATGGCTCGTTGGTAAGTAGCGCCAACATTTCTCAAGCCGAATGGCATAACATTATAGCAAAATATTCCTTTTGGAGTGCGGAAGGCTGTTTTCTCTTGGTCTTTTGAGCAAGACTAATTTGATTATAACCGGATGACCCATCCATGAATGTAAGAACTTCATGACCAATTGTTGCATCAATCATAAGCTCAGTAATTGGCAGTGGAAAGTCATTTTTGTGCATGCCAAATTCAAATCCCGAAAGTCAACACACACTCTAAGATGCCCGTTTGCCTTCCTTACTGGTACAATGTTAGAGAGCCAAGTGGGATACTTAACTTCTCGTATCTTTCCCATCTCAAGGAGCTTATTAACCTCAGCTTCAATCAATGGAACCAGCTCTGGTCGAAATCGATGCTGCATCTGATTAACAGGCTTAGCTCCTTCCTTTACTGCTAAATGATGAACTGCCACTTTTGAATCTAATCCGGGCATCTCCTTGAATGACCATGTGAACACGTCTTTAAACTCTTGAAGAAGCTTAATGTAAGTTTTTTCTTCATCAGCTGTCAACAAAACACTTATATAGGTTGGACGTGGGTCATTAGTATCACCCAAATTAATCTCCTTTAATTGGTCAACAATAGCTTTGACACCCTCTTCAAATTCTGGAGGAGCATCTTCAGCATCTTCCTCTTCAGTTGAGGTCTCCTCACGTACAGTGACATGATTTATCTTGGCAACTTCCTCCAAGAATTCTTGCCTTTGAAAATGGAGATTAGACCCATCTTGTTCATTTTCTCCCAGTTTAACAATGCTCTCCACTACATAATCATCTCTCCTCATTTCTACGATCTTGCTTCGTAGATCTCTTTCTGTACTATGTAAGTTTGTTTGCATGATAATGGAATGAACAACATCTGATGAGCCTACACTTTCAATATCATCTTCTTCACTTCAGGTGAAGATTATTGTTCATCTTTTAGCTTTCAACATTGTGTCACATGATATAGTCAGGAAATGTCGTCTTTTCATGCTGGATGAGATCCGACTATGTATCTTTGGGAACCTGATAGTCTTGGATCTCTGGCGATTTTCAACTCCAGCTGGCCTGAGTCTTTCGAAGACTGAGATTCTTTCTGTCTTTCTATTGGCTTCATAAGATTATTCTTCTTCAGAAAGAATTTTATCTTCAGTGATGTAGTTCGTATTTGCCCTTTTGATCGCAATGCGAACATGGTTTTGCAAAACATATCCCAAACTTGTTTTAGCATACTTGGAAGTGCGGTTATTACTTTTCAATGCCTCTTGGGCAATATTAAATTCACTAGGAGTCTTATGAGACGGTTCGTTTATCATAGCTTTTTCTTGAGGGTCATATCTTGCTTTCATAAGAAGTTTGTAAGATTGTGGGCTATATGATTTAGAAACTGCCGCCTCAAATACATCTCTATGCTCAGTTTTAGATCCTTGAATTGGATGAGTAAAACCTTTGAGTAGAGGAGGAGAGGGCTTCTCAGTGTCAACCTTGGTCAGGGGTAGTGTCAACTCTCCCACTGCCTTGATCAAATGCTTGCTTTCACCAGACCGTGTAGAAGAAACATTATCCGTTCTTTCTTTTTCTAGCTTTTCATTGTTTTTCTCTTGCAATGAACTTTCTTCTTGCTTGACAGCCTTACTACATTTCAGAAAATATCTAGTGTTTTCAAAATATGACTCTTGCTTCTGTGAATGACTTTTCATCACCAAGAACCTTTTTTATGTTACCTCCATCGCAGTATTTGAAGCATTGATGTAGCGTAGAAGGAATCACACCATTTTCATGCAACCATGGGCGCCCCAAGAGCATGTTATATGATGTTTTAGCATCAATGGCATGAAATAGAACTGTTGAGGTCATCTCATCTATCATTAAGTCCAAGATTTTTGTTCCAAGTGTTCTCTGGTCTTCTTGATTGAACCCATGAATTGTCAATCGACTACTATCGAGTTTGTCAGTTGGAATCCCCAACTTCTTCAATGTCATTAGAGGCAAGATATTGACCGCTGGACCTCCATCAATCAATATTCGATTCACCATTTGCTCTTGAGTACAACCAGCTACGAACAAGGGTAGGTTGTGAGATTGTGAACCGAGCAGTAAGTCTTCCTCTGTGAAGGTAATCTTCATAGCATGGGTCTTACTTTCAACTCTAGGCTTGACCTTGGGTAGTTGGGCTTCGCTTGCTATATGACATAAAGAATCATTTTCACCATCTGCAGAAGTAGAGTTTGCAGTTGCATCTTCATCTAGAAAGATCTTTCCTTGATCTTGATAGAGTGACCCACCCACCAGTGTATGATACTTACAGTATTTCAGATTGTCAGTTTGTCCCGCCTCTTCTGCTCGCTTCATTTCAGGAAGCTTGATAAGTTTATCTTTGAGCTGATAATCAAATATGCCTAGGACATCCGTATCAAAGAATGGGTACTTCCTTTCTTGCATCTCTTTCAAGGTCAATCTTCTTTGCCCCCTTTCTTAGGAATCATTCTTCACTTTATCATCTTTTTCATTCTCATTCCTTTAAAACTTGATAGTTGATGCATTTATCCCCATGGACTCATTTTTAGAAGATTTATTGTAGGGCTTGCCCCCTTTCCTGGCCTCTTGGTTTTCTTTGTACTTGTAGGATCTAGGGATCGTGGCTCTACAACCCCACTTATTCCCATACTTAGCTCCATGTCGTGAGCTTTTGTGGCCAAGTCTTCAAAGGTTTAGGTTTAATCCCTTGAAGTATGTAACGAAGGCTCCACTGCATTCCTTGTGTGCACATCTCGATGCCAGAGACTTCAGACAATTAATCTTTACAATTTAAGCTCAAATTTCTCCATCGATTAATGTACTCAATTACTGGCTTTTCTTTTAAATGAAGGGTGTTAGTCAACTCCATCATGCTAACCGTTCTTCTAGTACTGTAGAAACGATTAAGGAATTGATGTTCCATCTGATTCCAACTATCTATAGAATCAGCTTCCAAGTCGGTGTACCATTCAAAAGCATTTTCCTTTAGAAAATGAATGAATTGTCTCACCATATGATCTCATCAAATTCTGGCATCATTGGACGTTTCAATGAAATGTGCTATATGTTGCCTTAGATTACCTTTGTCATCAAACTGTTGGAACTTGGGGGGTTGATAGTTCGGTGGCATCCTCAAGTTGTCAACCCTTCTAGTAAAAGGCTTAGCATAAGTGAATGAAGGTTTTGAGCTCTCTTCAAATTGGTTCTTCACTGTCCAAGTATAATGCTCTTTAGCTGGCTGATTGAAACCATTCCATCATGGGAGATGTTCAGTTCTTCTTCAATCACCCTTTTCCCCGTCAACTGACATTTCGTGGAGCCATTTACTTCATTTTCAGCATCTTCATCTTGCTTTTCGTTTGCCTGGCTTGTTTCGGCACCAGCTATTTTCTCCATTAGTTTTAAGATCAAAGCACTTTGTTCTTGGTTCTACTTGGAAAGTGCAGCAATAGATTCAGTTAAGCTTGCCAATTGTTCATCAATAGACGAAGTGTTTGTTGCCATAGTTGAGGCTATGGATGAATCAGACGATGGACTTTCTTCAGATAGAGAGCTAGTAAGGTGATGAGTGATATTTTCACCTAGATTTTTGTGTCTTTTTATGTCCGTTTTCGTAGAATTTTTTCTATATTTATGTGTATTTTGTCTTTTTATGGAAATATGTAAAAATGACTTTAAATGTATGATTTCCAGGTAAAAATATATTCTAGACGCGAAAAGGAAGACGTAAGAAAAAGTGGATCTCAATTCGGAGTCCAAACGAGAAAGTTATGATTAAAATGGTGTGCCACTTTACATGATTTGGTACACTTTCAAATATTGGACTTTTTATCAAATTTTTATATGAATAGAAAGCCAAGGAAAAGAAGATCACGTGAGCGCAAGAATCACTCGAATCGGATTTTGGATGTAGAAGTTATACGCGAAACGGTGAGACTGCGCAACCGAACACGGCCAGCACCTACACGGGCCGTGTACCGAACACGGCCCTATATGTTTTGGGCGAGTTCTGTCACCCGAAACACCTACACGGCCACCCCTATGGCCATGTACCATACACGGGCCGTGTAGGTGCAAAATCTGTAAAAAATCAGAATCTTCAAGAAGCTTCCCAAGGGATATAAATACCCAATATTTCAACATTAGATCAGATTTGGGCAAGGGTTTCACCCCTTGAACTTGGTTTCAATTTTGGTTAAATTGATTTAGAACAAGTGTACTCTATCGTATGTAGCACGTAAGAGACAAGTGCAAAATTTATAAGATATCGAACCCAAGGGCGAAAGTTGGTAGCCGTGTTTGAGAAATGCTTTACTCTAGTAAGACAAATCAAAAGGAGGGGGTGATTATACTACAAACTAACAATTAGGAAAGCAATTAAAGATAGATGGATACAATGGAAATGAAAGATGGATGAAGGTAAAACAATATAAAAAGTAGGTAAAGTAAGCAATATTCATGGATAAGGTATATATAGACTCACACACATACATGCATTTATGGTTTTTATTTTATGATATTAAGGGCAATCACGTTTGTACCCCTAACCCCTATGGCCAAGGTGATTAGGTTCTCAACTCTTTTACAAGTTTAAATCTCTTAGAATTGCTCTTACTCTCAATATCCATGAAGGTACTATGATCATAAGTTGTGTTCCCCTCACTAATTCATCACTAATGTTCTATCATGAGGTTCTAAGCACTTGAAGGGTATGACTTACCATTTCTCACACAAACTAAGTCATCTCATGCAATCAATGATTCAATTAAACCACTAAGCATAATTTTGGAATGGTCATCCTAACACTATGAATAGAGAATTTAATCACACAAATTATACATAAAATGAGAATAAGCATTCATGATAGAAAATATTCATAACAATCATTTCATCAAACATGTGGTGTGCAAAAATCTACATAATACCTAACCAATCATATTGCTAGCCTTACATGAGGGCTAGCCTTACATGAGGACTAGCCACTACATATCATAGTAAAATCATTACAATTCATAGCATGCTCCAATTGAGCCAAATAATGAAAAAATAACAAAATAAAGGTAAGTTGGCTCCCCTTTGATGGTGAACTTCCTCCTCCTTGATCATGCTATAATCTTCAACCAATGATGAATTCCTCTTCTTAGATTGGTAGATGGATGGATTAATGGATGGATTTGAGGAGATCAAGTGGTTTGAATGGATGAAGTGAAGGGTGGAAGAGATGGAGATGAATGTGTGTGATTTAGTTGTTTAGTGTATGTGGAAACTGATCCAAAATGATTCCTCCGGGATTTTGTGGTCAAAATATGTATTTATACCCCATGGAAGCTTCTAGAACATTTAGAGATCATAAAATTGTCTTTTGAACCTACACGGGCCGTGTAGTAGCACAAGGCCATGGGGGTGGCCGTGTAGCATTTTCTGGTATCCGAGCACGCCCAAACCTTACAGGGTCGTGCTCAGTACACGGGCTGTGTAGTGCAACACGTGCAGCGCATTCTCACCGTTTCGTGCATAACTTCAACATCCGATCTCCAATTTGATTAATTCTTACACTCATACGATTTACTTTTCCTTGCCTTTCTATCCATATAAAGATCTGACAAAACTTTCAACATTTGAGGGTGTAACAAGTCATGCAAATTAGCACAACCGTGCTGAATAGGAACAGTTGGCGCGACGTTACTATTTTAATCATAACTTTCTTGTTTGCACTCCAATTGAAGTGTTTCTTATACCAAAATGATCCTCTTTTCTGTGGCTTTCCAACCTGGATCACACTTCTAGTTTTGAGCTCCAAAAGAGTACAGAAAAATTATACAAGTTAGACGTTGCTTTGACTCATTCTCCCTCGTTTCAACTCCAAATCGAGCTCTATTTTTTTCCCACATCTTCTTTATCGTGTCTATAATCCATTTTTACCTGATAATCACACAAATTACACCAATTTACCAATTCAATAAATATCCACAAATGTAGCACAATTTAAGGCACTTAATCATGAAAACTACACATTTATCATTTCAAAGCACATATCTCCATATCTTCATATAACACCACCAAATGACATACAAAATGAAAAAAACACACTAAATTACATAATAAAATACACTAAAATCTAGGTGAAAATGACACCGATCAACCACCAAATTTAAAGTGTTGCTCATCCTCGAGCAATGAAAATAAAAAACGAGAGGGGAAATTTTCACCTAGAGAAAGACCTAAAGAACATAATTAGCAACACATCATAAGTAACAATGACTACAAATCATATCAAGTCACCCTACAACATTAAAATCATGACATAAAAAAATTAACAAGTTCAAGTTTAAGAAAATTAAGAGTAATAAAGTTCCTTCCGGTCCAAGCCTCACAACGGGTATTAAAATGCACTCATCACTCTATGAAGTAAGGTAATTTTCACTCATCAATCGATTGAACCCGACGCACCATAGTCTTGCACATGGACTACATTCACAAGCTTCCAAGGCTTCAACTAATGATCAAAAAGGTCTTTATCTTTTGGATGTAATGTTAGGCTTTTTGGTAAGGGTAGGGAGATTATGGATAAGAGTGACTCAACGAGTGTAAGTAATCGAAGAGATTATCAACTTCTTCAACTTCTTCACGTTTCTATCTTCCTTTCTTTTCTTTTCTAATCACAAGCACTAATCATTGTCATTCCTTGGATTTCTTGAGCTTCTTTTAATTTGCATGCTTCCTTTCTTTTGACTTTTGAATTCCTTGAGCATATCTTTGTTGATTTGCTCATTTTTCTTATTTTGAGGTCACATGTACATTTTTGCTTGAGCTCTTTTCATCCTTTTCTTGCTTGTTTACCATTTTCTTTCTTCTTTAGCACAATTCTCACATCAAACCTTGTAAACCATCATCTCCTCAATCACCCACACAAAAGGTATATATGAAAGGTTTAAGTGGGTAATCATGGCTTGTAATATGCTCAAATCACAAAAAAAGGCTTTAAGGCTCAAAGTGGTTAACTAGGGAATGATGTATCAGGTAAGGAAATTTGTGGCAATAACTATGATATAACAAGGATGGCCTAAGATCATCTCACTAACCTCCCCCAATCGGGCTCATTCCCATAGTCTATGAGAAAGTTCTAGTTTATCAAGACTCAATCGATCCACTCATAAAGAATTTAACCATGGATGCATGGTTGAGGCTCAAACGCTCACAAGCTTTTGCTTGGACCCTTAGGAACTCATTACACCTCAATTCATCATAAAATTGAACAAGTTAAATAGAACATGTTACAATTTTAAAGAGTAGAGATTCTCAACATAGTTCGCCATTACTTATCACAAACAACATGCCATTACTCACATTAATAAAAATGACTCACAACATCCTGAAACAAACCACCAAACATACCTATACAAGAATAAAAATACAAACGAAACACATTAGAAAAGACTCACTAAATAAGAAACAACACAAGAACACATAACAAGCAAAAATGACCTTCCATCCATCAAAAGAAACTCAAGCATATATCCTCAATCATCCAATAACATGTAAGCTCACGAATTTGCCACCTTATTCAAAAATAAAAATAAAGCAAGTAAACCTCCCAAGTACATAACAAGTGAAGTAACATGCCAATCCAATCAATCTAAATCAAATCAAATTGTCTATGCTAAGCAAATGGAAAAGATGAGTAGTAAAGTGAACTCCCTGAAAAGGCATCCGGTAATAGAATGATCGGCACGAGCTTCCGATTTGCATGCACAACGAATCTAGACATTGATTTCCGATCTCAATTCATGCTTCCACTACGCTTCATTTATGCTCAACAACTCATCAACACATTAACACAACAATTACTAGCAAATAATGGACTTACATGCACTTCAACACAACCAAACGATCCAAAATCATACCAACACTCATGAGAAAAAATTTTAAATTTACCCAATTTTACAAGAAGATCTCTCAATCAGCATAATAAGCACACTCAAGTGGTGAGTCACACCACGCACTCTCCCTCCAAACTTAAATCGAAACAAGTTGAGAATTAAATTTACAAAAAGTGGTGGGACTTACCCTTGTAGTTTTCAAAAATGAGCTTCTTGTAGAGAAGTATATGCATCAAAAAAATTTAAGGTATGTCCACCATGCACTATCCCCCCAAACTTAAAGTGAAATAAGAGTTGAACTTTAAGTTTACAAGAAGTGGTGAGACGTACCTTCACACTTCAAATTGAGCACTTCTCGGTCCTCACGAGCACAATTAACTTACAAACCAAAAATACAAGAATAATTAATCAAAGCAATAAATGAAGCAATTAAACAAACAATGGGTTGCCTCCCATCCAGCCCTAAGTTTAACGTCTTCAAGTCGGATGGGATATGGAGAACTCATCGGAATGGCCAAGAATATCGTTCGTTCTTGCCATCAAATTTTAATCTTTTTGCTTCTTCCTCTATTAGGCATTTGTGGCAAGTAACGACCTTAGTAGCATCCTTCGAGATTGGCTTTAAAAACTTAATTCGTTTGAGCTTGCATTCCATTAACCTTTCTTTTCGAGACCACCATTTATTCCTTTTTATCAAGCATGTCCCCAACACTTCTTCAAGCTCTCTTTAGTAACTAAGGCATTGAGAAGAATCAATAGGTAAAACAAAGTCAATATAAACAATATTTTGAAATTCAATGCAACTTGAAGAGTTAAAAGATGTAGAAATGCTCATTTCACTCCCGAACCCATCATCAAGTGCTTCTAGACCTTGTTCCACTTCATCAAATTCATACTCCTCTCTTGTTTCTTCATCTTCACTTAAATTTTCCTTATCAACAAGGGACATGAAATCATAGATAATCTTGTCATCCTCTAAGCTTTCTTCTACCTTAGGCTCTTTATCCTTTTCACTATCATCCTCCAAGCTTCCTTCTACCTTGTCTTTCTTATCCTCACTAAGCTCAACATCTCTTGAGTCTTCTTCATTATCCCCCGAACACTCTTCTACCTTCAAATTTTCTTTAATCTTTTTATCACAATTCTCTATTTCACGAAGAGTGTTCCGTTCTCTTATCATTTGACTCATTAGTCGTTCTAAGGCCTTCAATGTCCTTTCATTTTCCTCACTCATTTCTTCCAGCATTTTCATCATTTGATCTTGCAAAGAAGGTTTCCCATCATCATATGGTGGACACACTTGGAAATTTCCTTGAACATATCTGTTTTGCATACATGTTCCATTCCCCATTTGGTAATTGGGTATGTTCCCATTAAAGTTGGAAGTAGGCATTGAGTGGGTATTTTGAGGCTCATAGCTTAAAAGACTTGGTTGAAAGCCTTGCCTTGCATTGCTCTCTTGAGCATATCTTCTTTACATTTCAACTAAGGCACTATTTTCGGATAAATAAGTCACCGTAGGAACTTGATTGTAGGAACTTTGAGGCTCATAACTTGAAGGATTTGGTTAAAAAATTTTCCTTGTATCATTTCCATAAACATATCTTTTAAGCAACTCCATTGTATCTTCGAATAAAGGAGTACATATAGGCAAATGAATTTAGTTTGAAGAACTTGGTACAGAATAAGTGTGTGCTTGATGAGGTTGGAATGTATTTCCATTGTAAGCACTTTGCCATCCCCCATATATTCCATTGTCGTAGCCTTGAGAGCTTTCTTGACTCATTTGACTAATATACCCATAGTTACTCTCATTCTTATAGCCCATTGATTGTTGTGGTGGATCCAAACCAAGTAGATTTTCATAATTTCCGTTCAAGTATTGGTTCCACCCATCCATGTTCTTACTCCTCTTTTCAAGGCTTGCTATAACTTTCCTTCACTTACTATTTTTGGCTTGCTCCTTCTCCCCTTCTTTCAAGGTTGTCGTACCTATCAAGAAGAACAAGTTAGATTTTTCAAAGAAAATATAGATGCAAAAATAAGAAAAAAAATGTCCTAAGTAGAGCTAACAAATTCAAACACGTTACACTGAAGGCTTTTGCCCTGACAACGGCGCCATGAACTTGGTTTCAATTTTGGTTAAATTAATTTAGAGCAAGTGTACTCTATCGTGTGTAGCACGTAAGCGACCAAGTGCAAAATTTATAAGATATCGAATCCAAGGGCGAAAGTGGGTAGCCGTGTTTGAGAATGCTTTACTATAGTAGGACGAATCAAAAGGAGGGGGTGATTATACTACAAACTAACAACTAGGAAAGTAATTAAAGATAGATGGATACAATGGAAATGGAAGATGGATGAAGGTAGAACAATCTAAGAAGTATGTAAGGCAAGCAACATTCATGGATAAGGTATATATAGACTCACACACACACATGCATTGATGGTTTTCATGTTATGATATTAAGGACAATCACGTTTGTACACCTAACCCCTATGACCAAGGTATTTGGTTCTCAACTATTTTGCAAGTTTAAATCTCCTAGGATTGTTCTTACTCTCAATTCCCATGAAGGTACTATGATCATAAGTTAGGTTCCCCTTACTAGTTCATCACTAATGTTCTATTATGAGGTTCTAAGCACTTGAAGGGTATGTCTTACCTCTCCTCACACTAACTAAGTCATCTCATGCAATCAATGATTCAATTAAACCACTAAGCATAATATAAGAATGACCATCCGAACACTATGAATAGAGAATTTAATCACACAAATCATACATAAAATGAGAATAAGCATTCATGATAGAAAATATTTATAATAATTATTTCATCAAACATGTGGTGTGCAAAAATCTACATAATACCTAACCAATCATATTGCTAGCCTCACATGAGGACTAGCCACTACATATCATAGTAAAATTATTATAATCCATAGCATTCTCCAATTGAGCCAAATAATGAAGAAAATAACAAAATAATGGTAAGTTGGCTCTCCTTTGATGGTGAACTTCCTCCTCCTTGATCATGCTATAATCTTCAACCAATGAAAAATTCCTCTTCTTAGATTGGTGGATGGATGGATTAATGGATGGATTTGAGGAGATCAAGTGGTTTGAATGGATGAAGTGAAGGGTGGAAGAGATGCAGATGAATGTGTATGATTTAGGTGTTTAGTGTGTGTGAAAACTGATCCAAAATGATTACTCTCAGATTTTGTAGTCAAAACATGTATTTATACCCCATGGAAGCTTCTAGACATTTAGAGATCATAAAACTACCTTTTGAACCTACACAGGTCGTGTAGCGGCACACGGCCATGGGGTGGCTGTGTAGCATTTTTTGGTGTTCGAGCACACCCAACCTTTACAGGGCCGTGCTCGGTACACGGGCCGTGTAGTGCGGCACGTGCAGCACAGTCTCAAGAAAGTCATAAGGGTAACTAATAGATAATGAGTCATACTTTTGAGAAAATAGGGATAATTTTCTCAATCCTCTTGGGGTCAACTTAGCACATGTCGTTTTCCTAAAACACATGCCACAATGTCTTCAACTTCCTTTCAAGAAAGTGTATATCATATTTCATCTAATTTAGACATCGTGTAAATAAAAATTCAAGTGTATCTCATACACTTAACCCAGATATCCCAATTACATTAGCTATCGTAATCTCATCTTTGCGCTCCCACTGAGCCAGAGGTGATTGCTCGTATGAGAGAGACAATCATAACTCGTCGATATACTATTATAATTAATAAAATATATATATAAATAGTTAAGCCATTAACCATTTCATTAACATACACAAATATATTAAATACATTGTTTTAAATCCTTTGCAGACTCAAACGAGTAGAAATGTAACCAAGAATCACTTTCTTCTTGTCTACAATATCTCTAACAAAATTGAACTTTATGTCAATGTGTTTGGTCTTTCCATTATATTTTGGGGTCTTTGTGTAAGTAATAACCGCCTGATTATCACAATTAATTAAAAATAGCTCCAACTGAAGTGTTTGAGACCTCCAAATGCTTCATGAATCTTCTCAACCAAATAGTCCCCTGAACTGTGGGCGCACATACCATAAACTCTGCTTCCATTAGTGGACAGTGTTATTCAAGTCTGTTTCTTGCAACACTATGAGATTGCTCCATTGTTGAGCAAGAAGACATAGCCGGGAGTTGATTTATATATATCTAAATCACCATACTAGTCAGTGTCTATAAACACATTCAGTGTATCGTAATTCCGTTGATAACAGAGAGAATGGTCTGCAGTCAATCACATTTGCATATGGTACTCTGGCCATTTCATTATTTCAATCTTGAGTCTTGGGACACATCTGCTGACTCATTATTCGCCTTTCACAATGGAAGAATCTATAAGTTTGTAGGTGTCCATTTTGAATAGTTCTAAAAGTTTCTTGATGTATGTCTCTTGAGACAAACCAATAACTTCTTTGAATGATCCTTACAGATCTTCGCACAAAGTATGCACTCTGCTTCACCCATATCTTTCATTTCAAAATTCAAAGACAACCATCATTTTATGGTGTCAGGATACTCTTTGCTATTTTCAGCTTTTAATATGTCATCCACATACAAGGATAGAATCACAAAACAACCATTAGATCATTTAACGTAAACATAGTGGTCTTCGTTTATCATAACAAAGTTATATGAGATGATCATTGTATAAAATCTCAAATGGCACTGTTTGGAGGATTGTTTAAGTTCGTAGATTGACTTCTTCAATCTACAAACTTTATCCTCTTGACCTTGAAGAATAAATCGTACAGGTTGTTGCATGTAGATTTCTTCTATTAATTCTCCACTGAGAAATGTGGTCTTAACATCCATTTGTTATAATTCTAAATCCATACTAGCCATTATAGCCAACAGTAGACGAATCGAAGCAAAACTCACCACATGTGAAAAGGTTTCTTCATAGTCTATACCCTCTTGTTGAGTACAACATTTTTCCAACAAATGAGCTTTACACCTCTTTATTAAGCCATCAGCCTTCCTTTTGATTTTGAGAATCCATTTATTTTCAATTTCCTTTCGTCCCTTTGGAAGATCTACAAGTCCCCAGACTTGATTTGACTTCATAGACTCCATCTTCTCTTTCATCCATTTCTCCTTTTTCGGACAAGTTAGAGCTTCTTTAACGTTTATGGGCTCTTCCTCATCAGCAGGAGAAACATCTCAACTTTCTGGTGAATGTTTCCTATAACTTTTCGAGATGAGATAATTGATGATGGTCTTCTGTAGACAAAATGCTCTCATTGGGAATCTACTAATTTTCAATCGACAAATATTTATCAAGATCCACACCATCAGTTTATTACTCCTACTTGGATCTTGTAGGTTTTTATTTTCTACTATCTCGAAAATAAGTCTGGTATCCCTGATTCCCCCTATACTAAGAAATACAGTCTCTAGAGAATGAGCATTATGTTATTTTGTCTCTGTTAAGCTCCCATCGTGATCTCCTATGAATATGTAACTCTTAGAATTCGAAATATCTTATGAAGATACATTATTTTGCCTCTAGGACCCAACTTTCCATACTGACTCAATGAAGTATGTACGTAAGCTGCTAATCCCTAAACTCTAAGGTTACTCAAGTCAGTTTTCTACCCGTCCAAAATTTATATGGAGTCGAAGCAACTGACTTAGAAGGCACGCGATAAAACACATAAGCTTCCACAAATAACGCATCTCGTTATAATAGTTTGTGCCATCATGGATCTTACAATCTCCAACAAAGTCCTATTCATTTTCCAGCAACACCATTTTTTTAACATGTATAAGGAACAGTTAATTATCGGATTATACCATTTCACTACAAAATTCCTTGAATTGTTCTGATAGATATTCACGTCCTCTATCAGTTCTTTAGAACTCTAATAGACTTGTCTTTTGATTTTTAACTTCACTCAAGTATCGTCTAAAATAACCAATGCTACAAACTTATGAGATATCAAATAGACATCCAAAACGTGAATAATCATCAATGAACGTAATGAAAAAGTGAGCTCTATGTCGTGCTCTCACATTTACAGAGTCACATATATCAAAATGGATTACTTCTAATGAAGATTCAGACCTAATAGCTTTACCAAAAGGTTTTCAAGATATTTTGCCAGTAAGATAATGTTCACATTTGTATAATTCGACTTTAGAAGAAGACTCAACAATCCTTATTTCACAGGTCTATTCATCCTATCTTGCCCAATATGACCTAATCTAGTATGTCAAACATCATTCACATTTGCATTACTAGAAGAACGAGCATTTAGCGAATATGAATAATTATCATAATAACTAAAACGTCATTCTATTACAATTTAAAACCAAAAAGCCATCAATTATATGTCCAGATGCATAACAAGTAGGATTGATGTTTATTACCATAGTGTCTTTAGAGACATATAACCCAAATTAAGTAGAACTGAAACAGAAATTAAATTTCGCGTGATTCTCCGGAGCTATAGAACATCATGTAGGATAAAGTCCAGACCATCGTCAAGATCCAATATGCAAGTCCCAAGTCCTTTTGACTTCGACTCGTGCATTGTTTTCCACATATTTTTACCTAGTCCATTTGGAACATGGCAAAAATCTACAAAAGCTCATCTGTCTCTCGTCACATGATCTGTTGCTCCTGAGTCTGTAATCCTCAAAGGATAAGAATCAAATAGCCAGACAGTACTCAAAACATTAATTTCACACAAAACAGAATAAGATGAATCCACCTTTATCCATCTGGGATCAGGGCATTCACGAGCATAATGACCAAACTTACTACAATTGTAACATGACATCTTGCTTTTATTTTTCTTATTCGTTTTGTCACGCTTGTTTTCCCTTTTCCATTCATCAGTTTTGTAGTTGGATTATTGTCAGGCTTACCACCACTACCATCAGATTGTCTTCTCTTCTTTTTCTTCTTCCAATTCCTTTTTCTTTTGAAGCCCGAAGCTCCCTTGGAAGTAGAACCGGTATATAAGGCCCCAGAAGAAGGCTTTGAGGCTCCAAGCCTCTTATCTTCTAGCCCAACATGACGAGCAACATCATTGAAAGTTAGATGATTTCAACGATTAGGACAAGAGTGGATTGAGGCTTGGATTTTGTTGTTCATCAAAGAGCATATGACCGGCAGTCTTAAGTTCGATAATCATATTAGACATCTCCCTGAGATTTTGTCTAATGTTATGATCAGGTTTCTTTTTAAAGTATCGAACTTAATAGTCAACTACCTAAGCCTTGTAATCGATGTACCGCCATACTTCTCACGCAGATACACCCAAATATCATGTGCGGTGTGTTGTTGCTCACATTTATGAATCAATGCATCGATTACTGAGCTTACAAGAATACCTCATGCAATGAAATTTTCCTTTTTCATGCCTGGTACGCTTCTTGGTCAAGTCTCTATTGGTTTCCAAAAAGCCGCATCTGGATCAGTCATCATTTGGTTTATAGCATTCAATGTATCTTGTTCATACAACACGTAGCAAATTTTTTTATGACACCTTGTGTCATAATTGTCACTATTGAGTTTCTCACCTTTGTTCAACTTAGCGACAATAGATTTCGAAGCTCATTTCTATGATAGAGATTAAAGTGATTCAGTATGTTAATAATGTTTTATCTAAATTTTATGTTAAGACAAATAGAGACATATCAATAAATAACACATGACTTGATCTCGAAAAATAGCTCGGAGACTACTAATCATCAATCTCATTAAGTGTCATAATAATAGAATCTTATTTCAAAAACGTAAAAACACAACGTTCAAGTAATTAAGAAAATAATATTGAATAGCCACTTATAAATCGAAGTTAAACAACTATCCACAATAGCAAAAACACCAAGTCTGACAAGTCTTGAACATAAAATTCTAATGAACTCCCTGAGTTTCCAATTAGAAATACAATGGAAATGAATTAAGAATATCCACGGATTAATCCCCCTAATTTATAATTACTAGATTTCCATCGATGCTCGTAATTAAATTTCTTAGTCCCCACACTATATCTGACGCTTGCCCTAGAGGATCTATGTGAGGATTCTTTATCTGACGCTTCTCTCGACCACTTAGTCTCAAAGAATTAGAACGTCGAATCTTTCCCATCCTTAAGCAGACTGATCTTAGTGCATGTGCCCTATCTTCTGCTTCAGAAGCATCAGGCAAATCATGAATAATTTGACGACCATTAGGTTTTACTTTATAAGTCTCCCACTGAACCCAAAAACCTTTTGTAGGTAAGGAGGCAAAGTATTCACACAGGTCTCAGGACTAGAAACTTAGAAATACTTATCACGTGGAATCGTATTGCTATAAATTAAAGGCATCAGTCGGTTGTAGAGTTCAATCAAATCAATTGCCTGGTCTCTTATGTTGTGTGTAGACTTCACTTTATAATTCAAAAATTCATGGAGGACTTCTCTTTAGTCCTAATGTCTTCCTCTGGAATTGTTTCCCGTCCTGACATTCCTTTGAGATAACGAGCAACCAAAAACAAACATACCAGTGTTAGTCAAACTATATCACATGAATTTCCTCTTTATTTAATGCATATGGAAACAACTTCCCAAGATGCAATAGGCACATTCACAAGTGAATAAGTCCAACTCACTTTGGCTCCAACTTTCATAGGCTACAGGAGTTTTGAACAATCAAACAACACTTAACACCATGAATTTAGAATTAAATGACATATTAAGGTGCAATATTACCAAAAATCGCAACCAAAAAGCCACCTCATAGGTTCGTATTCAACAGATATGTCATAAAATGAAGTAAAACCACACATACACACTAAAAGACGACCTCAAACGCTGTTGAAAACATCATCATTAGACTCCACGCATTGAAACAGGTTAGAATATGTCAGAGAACCCCCAGAAAATGACAAAATGCATCTGCACTCACCTCCAGATGCCTCCAGGAGGGTCCCACGCACCACCACGCGCCGTCTGCTGCTGCAACACATCAAACACGTGCCACCACGCGCCGGGATAGGCTGCTGCCCCATGCATGGCAAACACGCGCTACCTTCGGAGATTGCGTCTGTCGGTGCGTGGAAATCACGCGCCGCTGCCGGTTCTGCTGGTAAGTGCGCTTGGACTTCACGCGCCACCCACAGCAAGCTATTCGCCGGCACTTGGCTGCACGTGCCACCACTGCCTGGTAGTCCCGGATGTCGCCGGTATGGGTCCGATTCGCTGCAGGTCGGTCTGGTCTCATCGGTTCAGTCTAGTTTTGGCCCGGTCTGAATCAGTTTGACTGGTCTGAGCCGATCAACTATCAAGATTTATATTAATTGCGAAATGATCCCTGACCTTTATCGAATTTTCAAAAACAGACCCCCAAACTTTTTGAAACTTTGCAGTTTAGGCCCAAGTTCGAAAATAACTTCAAAAATTCATATCTTGAGTTTTAGAAGGCCAAAAAATGCACGAAAAATACTGACAAACTCCTCTCAATGAGGTCTATCCAGTAGTATAATCAAAACATGCTTTTGCTTGCATAGAAAAATGACGCAAATTTGAACTCGTGAAGAGTTTGAAAGATAAAATCGTTATACGCATGGATTTGCCACTTGACAAATAAGATTCTGCCTTAAACTCATACGTATGATCAGTCAACACCATAAAAAATCAACAATCACACTTTTTCTTCACAAATCATGTATGAGCATAATACGTAAAAAACAGAAAACTTACAAACATGCAATTTCAGAGAGAAAAGGAAATAAAACACAGAGTACCAACCATTGGCTCTGATACCAATGTTGAAAAAATCACGTTCATGTATAGAGAGAATACATACCTCTCACCGAAGAGTTTTCATTACAGCGGAAGAATTAACTGGAAAGTCTTTGAACCGATTGGTACTCACGGGATACACTGTGATCTCTGGATCAAATCTTACAACACTGGGTTATAGATTATATTTCCACGATATTGTATTAATCTGGAATATGATACTGGATTTACGTTGTGAATTCAGGAAGAAGAAATGACGAGAGAAAGAGCACTTCTTAGCGTTCTGTATGTTTGCTTCTACGTTCTGTAACATTCAGCGTATATTCGTATGTTGAGCTAATGAACTTAATAAGACAACTACTTTACACAGTTTCTTATTTTCAAACATAAAAGGAGCTAAGTAACTAATTATTAACTCCCTCTTCTCTGCATTATCCACACTTCTCATATGTGGATTTAATTAATATTTAATATATTAATTATTATTTACAGAAACAAAAAAGAAACATGTATATATGCAAAGGAAAAGAGCAAGAAAAGAAAGGGAGAAAGAAAGAAAATATTACACTGCTTACTGTTTGTATGGTAGGGGGTGTTACAATCTGCAAGATGGGAAAGGTATATGTCATGTGAAGTTTATAGAAGAGTAGAAGAAAAAAGGAAGTAATCTTACGGAATGGATGCTAGTAGCTTGTGCTCGTTTCGGTGAATGAGAAGTGAAAATTGGGGGAAGAATTCTTCTTATATATATAGGGTTGAGATTTCCATGGATAACTCATATGAAGTACGTATCCAACTTGAATATTTGGATTTCTCTTAATGCAAATATTTGAGTTTATCTATTTGAATTCTGAAGATTACTTATTCCCATGTATTTGAAATCTTCTTTTGGTATCCAGTATGCATGACATGGTATATATCACAAATATTGAAGGATATTAGTGAAGTTGGATATGGTGGAATATAATTAAGGAATCAATATAATACTGTTGAAAGGTGATTCTTTATCAGATTATGAGCAGCATGGATTTTGAATATATGATCCATATATGAATTGGGCCCCTAATTAGCCTTTTATAAAGATCCATATCTTGAGGGCTCCTGATATCATAGGAAGTGAAAGGAGATATAGATAATTATATTAAAGATTTGAAGTGGGCGTATTGCATTTAAGTGTCGGAGCATAAAGTAAGATTTATCTCAAAGATATTTGAATGTACATGGTAATTATATGAAGGATTTATAAATATTAATATGGATGAGATATGGATGGATCTTGCACTAGATTTATTCAAGCAATGTACGGTGGTTTTAAAGCTCTAGAAGGCAGGAAATATGAATAAATTTTGGGTATTGGGCCACTCCATTTTCTTTTGAGCCCAATTATAGATGCCAAGTTTTAATGGGCCAAGCAAATATTGATAATTGATAGGTCAAATATTGCACAAAAAATAAAATTTTTGCAATTTGCTCACTACAAGAATAAATTTCAGTGAACAAAATGCAAGGGGGGCATTTGTAGGCAATTAAATTTTATTGTCTAATAATTAAAAATGCAAAGGAAAATATATTAAATATTGATTAAATATTTATTTATTAAGGAATTTAAATAAATTAATTCCTAAAATAAATAAATAAATAATTGATAAGTAATATAATTATTTGAGCCCAAATCCAAGTCAAATGGGCCCAATCCAAGTCAAGTGGGCTCAATTCAGGTCAAGTGGGCCTGATTCAAGTAATAGGCCCATCAAATCAAATCCAGCATGTCTAATTAAATTAAATAGGCCCAAGTCAAATCCTACAGGCCTAAGTAAATTGAATAGGCCGCTATCCAGTCTAGCAGGATTAATTAAAGGAGAAAAGTCCAGCATATCTTTTCAAAGGAGAAAATATTTCACAAGTGGTTATTTTCTCTACCTATAAATAAGGGCCTTCAGTCCTCATTCCATTCATTCTGAAACTCCTTAAAACCCGAAGAGCTCAGAAGAAATTTGAAATCCCTGCGAAGATCAAGTTATTCTTCAAGATCAATCCAGAAACGAAATTCAATTTGAGATCAAGGTGCGGAGCCCCTCAAATTCAACGTTTCTTCAAATCAAGTTCATCCAGCAATATTTGTGAGGTCAACGGTGTTCTACCAAATTGAACGGCGTTCTTCGCGATAAATTTTCAATTCAACGTTTTATCCGATCAAAGGCTCGACGCCTCCGGACAAACATTCTTCAAGTCAAACTCGAGCACAGACAAGCTTCATCTGAAGATCCGGCTCCGAAAGTTGATAAAGCCAAAGAAATCAACTCAAGAGAAGAATCAGAGTATGATTAGAGACTGTTTATTCAAATTCTCAAGTTCAATCCACATTTGATTATCTTTATAATTTATTTTGTGTTTATATTTTAATAAATACAAAATTTGTTGTTACAAGTATTAATATTTTTGTATGTTTATCTACTTGATGCCACATGAAAGATTGATTTCCCACTTTTCCTTACAAAAAAATTCATATTCATATATACAAGTGTTATGGGAGATTTACGTACGTGCTCTAGTATACATGTTCATAATATAATTGACGAGAGAACATTTCAAAGTCTCAACAATTTCTTGAAATGATCAAATAAATTAGGTTTTGACAAAAAAATAAAACAAAAAGAAATTACACGTATTCTTTTGTAAGATGAAGTTCATATTTCTCCTCCTAATTTTTCTCAAATTTCGAATTTACAATAAATATAAATTTCATTATTACTCCCTCCGCCCGCTTATAAGGTATCCATTTTACTATTTTTTACGCGTGCTTCAAGGTATCAATTTCCCCTATTTAGTAAAAAAATACATAATATGGTCCACCATTGCCCTCTAATACAACTATCCACTTTACATATAAAAATAATGCTCCTTAATCCACGTGCAAAAAACAAATGGATATCTTAGAACCCGACGAAGGAAGTATTAAATATTGTATAAAAATGAAATGATTATTTATTGTAAATTTGAAGTTTAAGATAATTTTAAAATGTATGATAAGTATATAATTTGATGGGGTGGAGTATATATATAGGAAACCTGCGCACGCTAGCTAATGCTTGAGGCTTGGTCATTTGACCATAGACATTTTATACATATTTACTGAGGTTGAACATTGATTTAATTTAAAAAGCGAATTAAGCAACAACCTTTGAAAAGGGAAATTGTCAACCTTAAAATATACAGATTTCAAGAAAGAATAAGGATAATAAATACTCCCTCCGTCCCACACTTATGTTCACACTTTTCGTTTTCGTTCGTCTCACACTTATGTTCACCACCCAAAAAAGGAAACTTCACATTAACCAACAACCTCAAAAATTATCTTAATTTCAAAAATATCACTCTCACCTAACACACATAATATACTTTATAATTTATTTATCACCTAAAAATACTACAATACCCCTAAAAAATCTATAAAATTAGTCAAAAAGTAATTTTTCTTAAACTCCGTTTCCACAGTATCGGTGAACTTAATTATGGGATGGAGGGAGTAATTTATAATTCGTTGGAATCAAGTTTGAAAGTATCACATTTTTACGGGACAAAAATTTGTTATCTCGCTAGTTTTCGAAAGGTAATATTCCCTTCTTATTCAGAACTATTTCAATTTTTTTTTTCCACACAATATTTCATATTTTACTTTTATTAAAAATAATAAAGATATATTATAATGATACTTAATTTTTACACAAAACCTAATATAATATCCATTTTCTCATATATTCCAAAAACTTTACATAGTTTTTTCTTTAAATTAATTAAAAAAATATTTTTTTATTTTATATATAAAAAATAAAATTTTCTTAAACTCAACACACAAAAATATGTAAAATACATCGAGAAAGAATGGAGTATATAGTTTGTCATTCAAAGAAGTAGTAATTTATCATGAATAAAGATGACACTTCCTGATTTGATTTCATGTGGAAACTGTTTTATGGAATCCAAACTCATACTGTGGTGCCCGATTCTAATTTTCTATTCTACTTTTGTATATCATTTCCGATAATTGACACGTAGTAAAGGGATGAATAAATTAAAATCATCTCGTACAAACTTTATTTAAAATAGTTCCAAGAAATTTATTTTTTCAAAAATAGTCTTATAACTTTTAAATTTTTACTAAAATTGTTATTTTTATTTAAAAATGTCAATTTTGCTAATCCTATAGTACTGAACCATGTAACTTAATTGATACTTTTATAAAAGTTATAAGACGAAATAGGTGAAAAATATTGTTCTGAGATGAAATTAGAGTAAAACTAAAAGGTATGAGACAAAAAAAAATATTTTAACTATTTTGAGATTTTTTCGAATGAAAAAAATGTTACGACACAATTTATATTTTAAATTCTAGAAAAGGCTAGGTAAGAAGGAAATGAATATATATATATATATATATATATATATATATATATATATATATATATATATATATATATATATGTATATATATATATATAGGGAAAATATATTTTTTCGTCCGCTAATTTTCATTCGTTTTTGAAATTAGTCAATTAACTTTTTTAATTTTGAAATTAGTCCGTTAATTTTATAACAATTTTGAAATTAGTCCATTAACTTCATAAAATTCAACATTTTGGTCATTTAACCTGTTA
Source organism: Pogostemon cablin (assembly GCA_023678885.1). Lineage (NCBI taxonomy): Eukaryota > Viridiplantae > Streptophyta > Magnoliopsida > Lamiales > Lamiaceae > Pogostemon > Pogostemon cablin. The sequence goes on from CM042960.1 coordinate 11,620,707, forward strand.
TGGCAGGTCATTTGAATATTTTCACCTCAATTAATCTATATCATATTTTTATTTAACCAATTTTATCTCACTTTTCATTTTTCACTTCCGTATACCAAACAAACAATATTAATCTCATTACTAAAGTGGAGCAAATTTGACTAAATATTGATACTTCCTCCGTCCGCTAGAACGAGGGTCATTTTTCATTTTGATCGTCAATTCCAAAGAGGATCACTTCCTTTTTTACACACATAAGATCCACACACACCTACTAATACAATTAAAATATAGGATCCACACTCCCACTAATACAACTAACCACTACATATTAAATAACAATATTTCTTAATCAACGTGCACAAAAGCAAAATGTCCTCTTTCGGGCGGACGGAGAGAGTATAATATAAATTCTTAGTGAAGGCTATTTTAAAAAAAATAGTATATATATATATATATATATATATATATATATATATATATATATATATATATATATATATATATATATATATATATATATATATTACATATTTTTTATTTTTATTTTTTAGAATAACCTGCTAATGACCTGTTGAAACGCACGATTTTGTTGAACTTGGTAAACATGATGGACAATTTTCAAATATAATGGACGATTTTCAAAATTCTGCAAATATAATGGACGATTTTCAAAAAATGAAAAACTTATGGACTAAATTCAAAATTGGGCAAAGTTAGCGGACAAAAAATCTATTTTCACATATATATATATATATATATATATATATATATATATATATATATATATATATATATAGTAATCAAGGACTTCACGTTGCGCAATCAAGCTATTTATTTGTCACACTTTTAAAATCCCACTTTCATGTTTACATACGTCCATTTAAGAATAATAAAGAGCTATTTAATTATCAGAATGATTACACTAGAGTTGAATCATTCGACTTCAACTCAAAAGAAATAATGTAGAGAAATCAAAGTAAATGCATGAGATTAGCTTACATTCTTCCACATATTTAACATATCTTAAGTTAACCACTCCCCCTTTTTCTTTTTCTGCACGTTTAGTAAACTAGTGATATAATACTTTGTTCATTCCTAAAGAAGTTCTTCGGATCAACTTTGGTCTTCACACGAACAAGTCGTTTGAAATTGTTCTTGAAATATTTCTTACCCCAAACGCTTGCTTGCGCGTAGCTCGTCCTTCCCACATTGTTGTTAACTCCAATGTCGAGATCTCTGTAGTTCAAGTACGCAGTCCTTGGATTATTCGACACGTATGGAGTCATGAAATCGAAGGCCCTCCTCACCCAACTCAGATACTTCTCTTCATTCTCATCATCAGCCTTCTCCCAATACACAGTGTGCATGATTTGGTACAAGTTGCCAGCCCTATGAGGAAAAGGAATGTAGGATTCGGGTATGTCGTCCATTATTCCGCCATACGGAGCGAATGAGAGCGTCGCCAGCCTGGCTTCCGGTTCGAAATAGAGCTTCATGATGCTTTCAAGAACTTCCAAAGAAAGGGGGGTTTGCACGTAATCTATCTTTCTTTTCATGTATGATTTGTTAAGCTGAGTCCTATTCAGTAGGGTTAAGGGTTGATCCACCGGGTATGCGTAGTAGTATAAAACGGATTGGATCCAACTCATTTCGGTGCATTCGGATCTTTTCAACCCTAACTCCGGAAAGCTTTCATCCATCAATGACAAGAGTCTATCAACCCCACCAAGGAAAACTGATGAGAAATTAGCACCAATGGTAAGTTTTCTTTCAGACAAGGTGGAATTCACTACAAGTGCATTGATATCAAGAGACAAATCTCTGTCTATTTTTGGTGCCACATATTGCCATCTGTATATGATTCCAGTTGCATTTTGTTCCAATGTCCTTTGGACATTGAAAACAGTGACTGTTATAGGCACATCAACTAGTTGCAGCCTCCATGCAACGATGACACCGAAACTGGCACCTCCGCCGCCTCTGATCGCCCAGAACAGATCCTGCCCCATCGATTTCCTGTCGAGAATCCTGCCATGGACGTCGACTATTCTTGCATCGATGACGTAGTCTGCAGCCATCCCGAATCTTCTCATCATGGCGCCGTAGCCGCCTCCACTGATGTGGCCACCAACACCAACAGTTGTACAAACCCCAGCTGGAAACCCTAAAACAGGACTTTTCTCAGCTATTCTGTAGTACATGGAGCCTAGGGTTGCACCACCCTGAACCCATGCAGTTTTGGTCTCAACGTCGACAAATGTTTCGTTAAGCTTGATCAAATCAATGATCACGAACGGGACGTGTGACACAGAAGATAATCCCTCGAAGTCATGGCCACCACTTCGAGTCCTGATCTCCATGCCAGTATGTCTAGCACAGAGAACAATGCATGGGATTTGGGTTTCGTGATCTGGGGTTATAATGACTTGGGGTTTAGGCGTAGAATCGGAGGTGAACCGGAGCTCCCAAATGGGGAAGAAGAGGACGGGGGTGTAAAGATGGTTGTTTGGGGTGTAAACGAGGTTGGAAATCGAGGAATCGTTCTTGAATCTTTCGGAAAGGCATTCAAGAAATTTCTCGTGGTTGTGGTTGTGGTCGTGGTTGTGGTCGTGATTGGGAGAAGCAGCGAATGAGCATGAAAATAAGACAAGAAGGATGAAAGCAAGAGAAGATATGAATGGAGTATTCATGATTATTATTTAAGAGAAATATATATATGTTTGTTGTGTTTATTGTTGCATAGATACATGCATTGTGTGGTATTTATAGGCAACACATTCTCTATTACTTCCCTCATTCCGCTATTAATCCACACGTTATTACACTATTATTGTTATTATTATTTTCACCAAGTCTTCAGAAATGCGTTATCAATTTCGCTGCCAACCTTTCATTACAAGTAAAGAGGACTGGTCTGCAAATAAAGTATTCACAGTTACAATATTATCTAAAAAAATTATGTGTATATATATAGGTGGTAGTTGCAAAAATATTTTGGATCTACAAATAGATGCTAGTATTGTATTATTGTTTATTTAATGAAATGATTGTATGTAATGTAATGGAAAAAATTATGTGTTACATAGATTATTATTTGTACGTACACTAAAAAAAAAACTATTTTTTTTGCAACGGAATATTCCGTGGTAAAAACCTTAATTTCATTGTTAAATTGGCTTACCAACGGATTAGCAACGGAATCCCTTGCTAAAGTGGTGGTTGGTAAATTTTTAGCAACGAAAAATCAATTCCGTTGGTAATATGTTGCTAATAATTCCGTTAGTAATTTATATAATGATTCCCTCAGTAATCCGTTGGTAATTACAATTGATTGAATTCCGTTGCTAAAATAGAAAATAAATTCGTTGACATTCCGTTGCTAAAACAAAAATGTCATTTTTGTTGCTGATCCATTGATAATTACCAACAGATTAAATTCCGTTGGTAAATTCGGTTGCTAAAAAATATTTTTTTCGTAATGGTAGTGGCAAAACTGAGTTTCTTGATGTTTTTCTACTACCCTTAATAAACTGATGAAACAGCCTGTTTTATTGGTGTCAAGAAATATTTGGACCTTGTTGTCAATTACATATTTGCCCATGCGAGTTCGAATTTGTTTGGATTGAATCTCAATTATAAATACTAAATGGTGTGTAAATGATTTCCAAAATAGTTATTTATTGGGGAAGGTGTTGCGTGCGTTCTAAAATATATAGGGAAGCTGATTGAATATTATAATTTAATTTTGTATTTAGAAAACTTTAGCATTAAAATGTAAACATGCATATTTATACACATTTATTTGGGCATGCATATCAGGAATGAAATTCCCTCCAATAACAGATACTCCCTCCGTCATACAGAAACTTTTTTGCACGTAAATTAAAGGAGTTATAATATTTAATGGTAGTTGGGAGTAGTTGAAGTGAGAGAAACGATATTTTATTGTATAGTGGGTAAGTGTATTAGTATGGTGTATGAGTCCCATTAAGATATATTAATTGTTTTGTGTGGGTCCTATTTACTAAAAAGGGAAATGCACCTCTTGTGTTGGAATGGATAAAAATAATAAAATACACTCCTTGTTGTGGAAGTGGGAGTATTATTTCTTATGTTCACACATTTTAGTTTTCTTGTTTAGTTTGCATTAGGATTTTAAACCCTTTTCAATTTCTTCTCTGAATTCAAACTGAGTTGATGCACTAAAAAAACTACATTTTTTTAATGAATATTTCATTAATAAAAACTTTAATTTTATTGTTAAATTGGATTATTAACGGATTAATTATAAAATTCATTAGTAATTTTTCATTATTAAAATGGTGATTGGTAAACTTTTACCAAAAAAATTCAATTCTGTTATTATTTTATTCCGTTAGTAATCCGTTAATAATTCCATTAACAAATTTATACGTACAATGATTTTATGGGTAAATACCAATGGTTACTATTCCATTAGTAAAATCATTATAAATTCGTTGACTGTGGCTCAATATAAGAATTTCGTTGCTCATTAATGTATATTTATCCACTTTTCAAATTCTTAAAATTTTAATTATTTACATATGTTATTTTTTTTTAATTTCATTTGTCAAAAGTGGTGAAGAAGCTAAAATATATCTGGCTATAGTCAAAGTCGCGCGCAATGTAAATTTTTTATGATTGGTCAGACGTGTACACGAAAGGCTTTGGTCAAATGACCAAGTCTAATTATGAGTCAATAACACTAAATTGGATTATGGAGAATAATTACTCAAAACCCTTAATTACCATTTTAGACCGCCACCATTTCTATTATTCAAATACTGTTCTGTGTGCCCACTGAATTAGGAATTATATTTACGTCCATCATTTGCTCTTCGAATTACATAATTTTGCTATTTTGGTCATCTATCTTAATAGATTTTATTTCTCTTTTTAAATATACTAACGTTTAACTCGTGCATTGCACGGGAAGACGTAATGACAATTTTATTATTTTTTTTGATAAATTTAAAGGATTTAAAATGAATGATTGTTTCTTATTGAGAATTTTATTTATAAAGGACTGTGGGTATAAAAAATGATTTTGGGTACGGATTATTAATTTGATTCTCATTGAATTAATTACTTATTAAGAGTTTTATCGCATGAAAGCCCTGTTTAGATGACACTATAAATGAAGTTCCTATTAGGATGTAGGAATGTGAAAGTAAACAAAAAACTCTGATTAAATTAATTTTAAGACAAAATGACGAAGAAAACTCCAAACAAAATGTTAATATAGAGTAAAAATAACAATGATATTCACAATTAATATAGTCTATCCATTAAATATCAATCATGATAATAAAATAGATGAAGGTGAATGATTGATCGTATATAGTTGGGATGACCAATTAAAGAATTTATCGAACCCAAGGGAGGAACGTGCTAGAGTTTAAACGATCTCAAGTTTATCGTGATTTAATAAGGACGGCGGAATGAGATGGAGGATAAGCATGCAAATGAATACACCTAAACTAAAGCAAGAAACAAGATCAAAGCAAGGATAAATAATGGGTTCCAAATGATCCAAGGATGAGATTAACAACAATCATGACATAGATAATAAAGTAATCATACAATTAATTTTAATCTCTCATGGACAAGGTATAGGAACGATCACTAATTCCACCTAAACTCTCTCTCGAGATGGATAGGATGTAGGCCCTCAATAAGGCTCCCAAAAGCACATAGGATCGAGACCATAACGAACACCTCCCACTAGGTACTAATTACTCTACGAGTTTCCTAATTAGGTACTAAATCATAGGCAATATTCTCTTTTAATATACTATGAATTCACTAATGGCTTGGGTCTCCTTACCTAATCAACCAACCTCTCGATTAAGTCAATTAAATGTTCTATCAAAGAGTTCTAAATCTAAAATGATATATCTCTCATTTTAAATTAATGCACATGAAGTGTATCATGAAATGATTCAATGAACTATCCTAAACACATAATTGATTTTTCAATCTAATCATATGCTCATGACAATTAATCACACATGTCATCATATAAATCAAGCAATAAACAATCAATGATAGAAATAACACAAAGCCCATTCAAGATTAAAATCAAATTGCATAAAAACTAAATTATCCAACCCCAATCATGGAGCTAATCTCACAAAGGAGATTAGTCTATCATAGTCTTAGAGAAAACAACATAGACAATTGTATCTACAAATCCCATGACAAATCTATAAAGAAGTTCACAATAATTAGAAATAGATTCCCTCTTTGAAGGTCTTCAATGGAGATCTCCTTCTTCTTCTTGGATCTTCACTCTCCCTTACTTCCTTGATCACTTGGATAGAGGATTTGATAGAGGAGATCAAGTGTAGATGGATGGATAAAGAACGGATGAAGATGATGGTGTGAAATGGAGGAAATGGTGTGTAAGGTGTGTGAACAGTCAAAACCCTTGATAAAATTATGCAAATGTTGAAATTGGGGGTATTTATACCCCCTTGGAAAATCTGGAAATCACACTTCAATTTTGCTACTATTGCAAGAAAACACGGTCATGTTTTCTTGCATCTGCCCGTGTTTTTATGCAAATTGTGATTTTTTAGCCTGGAACGCGATTTTTCACCCAAGTGCAAGAAAACACGGACATGTTTTCCTGCATATGCCCGTGTTTTTTTGCAAAATTTCAGTTCTCTGTACATTTCTTCATTCTGCAAGAAAACACGGTCATGACAAAAAAACACGATCGTATTTTTTCGTCCTGTTGATATTTTATGATTTTCTTCACTGTTTCAGCTCCCGTCTCCATTTTTGCTCTGTTTTCACCTATTTTTCATACATTTAAGCTCATTCTCACACATTTTCATAAAAACATAAAACACAACCAAATAGTACACAAATACGGATAAAATAATACGAAAATAAATATAAAAAGACACTAAAATTTAGGTGAAAATATCACTCATAAGTGAATATCACTGGTTGATAAATACTTACTTCAAAATTAGTTGATGCTTAAAAGAAATTGTTAAACTTAATCAATTTTATGCCTACTGATCAAGCATAATTGAAAATAAACCCTAAAAAGGATAAATCTTAACATAAATCCTACAATAAAGATTCAACAAAATCCATAAATCTACCAAATCAAAGCAAATAAAAAGTAGAATTAATAAATAATGAAAGTATATGTTTGTCATTTTCATTACATAAAAATTTTCCTGATTTGTTAAACAAAGTATAGCAATATCGGGATAGTATTTTTGTTGATGCGAGGCCATAACTTTTTTCATCTAACTGTTGTTTATTTTCTCGTGTATATACAATTTCATATGAATAAGTAATCAAGATAATAGTTGAGCACATCTTGTACTCTTGCAACTACATGTTTGTTAATAAATCAAACAGTACATGCAATTAATTATACATATAGCATCACACTTGTTATACACCTACGATTTTGTAGTTCTACATTCCTTGCCCAAGTACGGAAGAATTAAGCAATTTATCCTAGCCCACACACATTACAGAATAGATCAGTAGATTATAAAAAAAAATGCATAAAAACGAATCTCATAGACCTACTTGGAACATATATAAACAAACTTCAAATTATAGATCACTTTAAGAAGAATAAATATAATAGTAAAGAATAATTTGTATATGTGCTACATATTGATACTTGAATATGATTTTGTAAAAGATATACATGAAAGTATATTTTCATCACTATTTCACATGATACTAAAATATTCATACTCACAATCTCTCTTTAAAAGAATCATGAAAAATGAATTTCTCTATGTAAATTAAGTAAGTAATAACTCAAGTGGAGCACAAATTTAATTATACATCAAGTATACAAAAAAAAATTATAGTATCCAAATCAAGTAATAACTCACCATTTTATCTGAACCAACAACCATTTTTCTACTATATCCTTCATAGATATTCTCAACTACACAAAAAAACCAACTTCTAAAAAACTCGAACTTAAATCATTAATTCTTTTAGATCCTATTATCACTTGATAAATCTGAACAATAAGTAGACATAACTTCCCAAAATTTTGTCATCTATAACACACTCTTACACTCTGCAACCACGTTGTTTCCTTGCAACTAGCATATAGTGGACAAATCATCATCATCAGACCCATCTGAATGCTCTTTAAGAATAATATTGAGCAATTTATGCAAAGAAAAATTATATCCAATTTGAATAACTTAAAAGCACATCTTTATAAAAGATAAAATACGGTCACACATCATCAAAAAAATTGAATATATGATCACAACTTAATTGTGTAATCTACAATAAATATAAACCACATCATAACAATAAAACATGAAGAATTTCTTGAGAACACTTATTCAAAATAAGCTCCAAAAAATAATTATATAGAATTATATTATAGAGAAGAAAAAATTACTCCATCAAAAGAATTTAAGATGAACAAACTGAGTTGTAGCTAATCACACTTTTTGCCATCAGAGCCATGGGCAATACACACACATTATAGTAATTAAATATTTCCATAATTTACTCAACACACTATTCTTTTATTGGCTCCTCCACCCCTACATTAATCATTTATGGAGGAAATTGTAGGGGAGTATTTGATAAGAATTGTTACATAATTTATTCTTATAAAACAAAATAAAATCAGTGTACACCGTTAGTCCATATGCTATTGCATTTTAACTTTTTTATTTCTTAAAATTATTAAGGCCAGTTACACTAATAACAGTATTCATAATTGAGATCCTCTGGTGATTATATATAATTGTGTAAATTTATTTTATTGTAATTCTTTCCTAGATTAGCTCCTTTAATTATGGGAGATTGTTGTACACACGGATATTATTATTCTTATTAATAGGAGAACCAATAATCACCAATTTATTGGTAATTTTCTAATCACACTCTCATGGTATCAGAGCTCGTGTTAAACAGAGGTCTAGGGTTTGAACCTCACTGGTACTCATTTATGAGAAAAATTGCACATGCAAGGCTTGAGGCAAAATTTTCCCGCCTGCATGTGAGAGGACGTGTTTGAGTGATTTGATTAAGTATTAAACGATACATCTCTCTGCCAACTTAAGCTTTTAGATGAGGTGGTCGTTTATCATACACATATCCTATTTTTGTCATGAATATTCTACCATCTTAATAAAATACGCTAAATCCTTAAAAAAACTAAAACTTAAAATTTTTATGTTAGAAAAACTCTCAATTATATCTTACACCATTAAATTATATAAATTTTATTGCTTTAAATATCTTCTCTAAAAATAAATAAGTGCCACATTATACCTCATTCAATCTTATTTTTATTTCATTATCTTTTATGTTTTATTTGGGTAATGTTTCACGAAATATTTTACTCAACATTAATAAACCTTGACGTACATTAAAGGATAAATTACCAAAATCCCCCTCGAGGTTTGTCCAAACTACCAAATAAATTCCGTGATTTGAAAAATTACCAATTACCCCCTTTAACTTGTTTTTTATTTGAACATTAATAAAAATATATTTTTTCTTAAAATAATGAAGGATGAAAATGACATCAAGACCCATATATTTAACTTTGTATTTTTAAATTTCACTATTTTTTTTAAAAAAAAATTTTTAAAGGGGGTAATTGGTAATTTGGACAAACCTCGAGGGGGGTTTTGGTAATTTACACTACATTAAAACATAGTTTATATTATTCATTAATAACCTTAATTTTACCCCAATTTTTAAATATTTAAGTATAATATTATAAATAAAAAATTCAAATAAATTTACATTGTTTATTAATTCTTTAAATAAATTAATTAGGAGTAATAAAAGTTTAATTTTAATTAGTTTAATTAAATTTTATTTTTTGTCTATATTAAAATTCATTAATTTTCAATTATAGAAGGAATTTTTATTTAATCTACCTTAATATATTTTGACCCATCTACTTTTTATGCAATTTCTTGTGAGATCGTTATATATGAAATGAGTTGTGAAATATTTTGGTTCAATTGTCATATTTTAACACCCAAAAATTATATTTTAATGCGTAAGTCTTCATACTTAGTATATTATATTTCAACAACTCAATAACATATTTTACCTATATAGTAATTATAATTTAATAATGAATACATTCGTCTCACAATGGCACCATCTCACAAACTATTTTATAAACAATTAATAATATAAATGAAAAGTATTAAAACAAAAAAATTTATATTTATAACATAGGAGCACAAATATGCATAGGTTAAGATTATACAGGGAGAATCTTGAAAAGATAAGCGAGGTGGGGTAACATACATGGGGCAGAAAAAGAAGGAAGTAAGGTATGGATAAAGCATTGGGTAAATAAATAAAAAAACAGATAGAATTTCAAAGAGAAGGATGCTAGTGCCTATGAGTTATAAAAAAATTCTTATGTTTGGTTGGGTTCCAAGTCACTCAAGTAATTATGCATGCTTCCAAGTTGATGACTCTGTAAAGTCCTGAGTGACATTGGACAAACATTGTTGTTGTCAGGTATTTCGCAATGATTTTGCATACTTGTTTCTTAAATCTTAAATCTAGTATATTTAAAGGTGAAAAATGATTTACCTTTTTGAGTTAAAACCATTCAAAATATGGTGGTGGAAATATGCCTTATAAGTCTGATTTCCCTCCAGCAAAGAAAATTCCATTTGAAAAAACCTGCAATGTTCACAATTTTCCATCACAGTTCTTTCTAATAACTTAAACCTTGTCATTTTTTAAGATTACTTGTAGCACAATTTCGAGTGATATTTCTAGTAGCATTACGGTTAACATAACATAATCTATCAATAAATGACATGACCTATTTAATCTAGATCAAGAATAAGAGATCATAATTTATTACTTGAGAGATTTGTACATCAATCTCAGCATTGTGAAAGTATGGAAACTTGAATTCTGACTACTAGTATATATCATACCAAATCAAAATAGGCAAAAATTAAAGAATCCCACTTGCTTATTTGTTTTTCAAGGAAGCAATCACTAATCCTATATCAATGCAAGCACATAATCTTACTCTTTGCAGGTTCCTTTTTCACACAGAATGTGAACAAATATAATGCAATGATGTACAAATATGAGACATCCTGCACCTAAACGTGTTTTTCTAATACATCCACAAAATAAGACAACTTAAATCTAAACCTATTAATACATCATGCACGGCTGCACCTAAACATTATTTTCGCACATACTTAATATAACACACAGAGACTTCCCTCGTTTATTAATACATCTTGCACAAAAAAACATTTAAATCCATATGATACATCATGCATCTTCCCTATCTTCTCAACATGTAACTCGTGTACATATATCATTGTGGACTTATGTCTATATTTAGTTGATTTCAAATTTGAATTAAAACAATGTTATCTTTTAATCCATAAAACAACAATTAAAAATCACATACTGATGAGTGATATTTTCACCTAAATTTTAGTATCTTTTTATATCCATTTTCGTATTATTTTATCTGTATTTATGTGTATTTTTGTTGTGTTTTGTGTTTTTATGAAAAATGTGTGAGAATGAACTTAATCGTATGTAAAATAGGTAAAAACAGAGCAAAAACGGAGACGGAAGATGAAACAATGAAGAAAAAATAAGGCAACATGAACACGGCCGACCTGTAGGGTACACAAGTCATGTACAAACACACGATCCGTGTACTGAACACGGGCCTGTAAGAAGTAGTCGTGCGACGACATCAGAATAACCAACAGGCCACCCTTTGGCCGTGCGTCAGCACATGGCTTGTGTGCCGTTTTGAGTGAATGTTGACCGAGAAACCATGACACGACTCGAGCCATATTGCAGCACACGAGTCGTGTCGGTGCCAGATCAAAAAAATTCAAGAAATCTTCTAGAAGGTCTCCAAGGGGTATAAATACCAATTCGTTCAATATTTTGATCATCTTAGATCCGAAATTCAGAGCTTCACACACACATCACACAACATTTCCTCCATTTTACACCATCATCTTCATCCATTCTTCATCCATCCATCTACACTTGATCCCCTCCATCAAATCCACCATTCAAGTGATCAAGAAAGTAAGGGGGAGTGGAGATTACAAGAAGAAGAAAGAGATCTCCATTGAAGGACTTCAAAGGGGAATCTCATTCTAATTTTTGTGAACTTCTTTATAGTTTGATCATGTGATTTGTAGAAATAATTGTCTATGTTGTTTTCTCTAAGACTATGATAGGCTAATCTCCTTTGTGAGATTAGCCCCATGATTGGTGTTTGATAATTTAGTTTTTATACAATTTAATTTTAATCTTGAATGGGCATTGTGTATTTCTATCATTGAATGTTGATTGCTTGATGTATATGATGATATGTGTGATTAATTATCATGGGCATGTGATTAGATTGATAAATCAATTATGTGTTTAGGATAGTCCATTAAATCATTTCATCATACACTTCATGTGCATTAATTTAGAATGAGATAGAGATATCCTTCTAGATTTAGAACCCTTTGATAGAACATTTGATTAGCTTGATCGAGAGATTGATTGATTAGATGAGGGGACCCAAATCATTAGTAAATTCATAGTACCTTAAAAGGGAATATTGCATATGATTTAGTCCCTAATTAGGGAACTCGTAGAGTAATTAGTACCTATTGGGAGGTGTTCATTTTAGTCTCGATCCTATATGCTTTTGGGAGCCTTGTTGAGGGCGTACATCCTATCCATCTCGAGAGAGAGTTTAGGTAGAATTAATGATCACTTCTATGCTATGTCCATGATAGATTATAATTAATTGCATGATTACTTTGTTATATATACCATGATTATTGCTAATCTCATCCTTGCATTATTTGGAACTCATCATTTATTTTTGCTTTTATCTTATTTTCATTAGTTTAAGTGCATTCATTTGCACGCTTATCCTCCACTCTATTCCGTCGTCTTTATAAAATCACGATAAACTTGAAATCGCTTAAACTCTAGCATGTTCCTCCCTTGGGTTTGATAAATTTCTTTAATTGGTCATCCCAACTATACACGACCAATCACGTACCTATAGAAGAAGAAACAAAAAATTTTTGCAACAGTGAATAAAACAAATTCATCAGGAAATGCACTTTGATACCGAGTCTTTAGTAGAATCATCCCCTTCATGAATTAAAGCATGGGATATTGCTTTACACCTGAAGAATTCTTACATAAAGCAAAAAAATTTTCAAAACGAATACGCATCTATTAGATGAATTGGTAATGAAAATAAGTCGTAAATAGAAGAAAATATTATTTATTATCTAAGATATCCAACTACATCAATTACACACGATTAACAAAGAAATGGTTAAATTGTTATTGTGGCTAATCAGTGGAGAATTGAAACTGTAATAACCACTTCTTTGTCTGATTAAACTGTTGTTAGTTGCAAAAATGTATACTCTTGAACTTTTTTTTAATTAGAGGGAAGTAAAAATATATGATTCACTATAGACATACTTTTAGTATGAATAAGTATATTTTATCTATATAACAATTATACTTTAATAATAGGTCAACACATCTCACATATATCCATTTTAGATGAGAGTTCCTCTATAAATTAATATACTAACCACTTCGGATATATACCCAACATCGTTTGTAATTATATTAATTAATTTGGAAGAGCATCTGATCATGTTTTAGTAAAAAATAAGTCATAGAGATTATTCGTAAAACGAATGTAAACACAAATCCAACCATATCTATATAATGAGATATTCAATCAAAATTATTTTTCGTATGACATTATAATCTACAATAAAGAAAATATAAGTAATAAAAAAGCCCATTGTTATTAGATTATTATTATATATTATGTAAATCTATTCATTAAATACACATGCTTTCAATGTAGTTTCGTATGGGTTTAGTCTTATTACCAAAATTTTTAATAATACTGGGATTTTATTGTATCAATTTATATGAATCTAATGTATATAGATATTCACTTGTAAAATTGATAATAATTCTAATGCTTATTATAGTAATAAATTGAATACATATATATCTAACTAATTGGCATAAACTAATCCATAATAATATCAAATAGATCATTGATAAGCATAAATTAATCTATAATAATATCATAACAGATCCACAATATACATCATAATATCAGAGTACTCACATATTATTGAACGAAAAAAATCGATTAAGTTCTCCTGTTATTACCTAATCCACTATGAGCATTTTTAATTAGCACAGAAAAATCATCATTCAGTTGCTCCTTTAAACTCTTAAGTACTTTTTCAACCCCTGATAGTCCTTCCAAAATCAAATCCTATAAAATGCATAGAAAATAATCACATGAGGCTCTAGGCGGACAATTTTCCATACAACTACTATAGCAAGCCTTTTCAAGGAGGCCAACAATAATGAAATTTCTGTCGACGTGTCTTCAAGCTGCCCATTTTGAAGAATATTATTCTACTATATATATATATATATATATATATATATATATATATATATATATATATATATATATAGATTTTACACAGGAATTGAGGGATACCAATGTTGTTGAGTATATATTGGTCGGTTAATGCAAGTTGCAAATTGTTTGATCTTCATCAAACAATTTTTAACGTTTGCTTTATTGTTGTCTTCCCTAATAATCCAAGACATTTTACAACAAAAAGTACTTCGAAATAATGTAACTTGCGTATTCAACAATATCTTCTACATACTTAAAGTTGAACTTTTACAAATTAAAGCATATTCTCATTCTTAAAATTTCTCATGATAACATTATATGGTCCTTTTAAAAGAGATTTTTTTATAAATATTATAGTTCACCTTTTTTTTCCACCATTAATCTATTTCCATTAATAGTTCCCCAACACTGCAAAATTATATTATCAGAACTACTCTAACAAAATCCTCAGTCTTATTTCACTAGTAAAGATTTATGGTGTCATATATTAGCAAAAGGTTAAACTTCTAAGGTATTATACCACAAGATACCTAGAAAAGTTACACAGAAAATTTAACCTTAATCACAACTAACTACACAATCACAATATGCGCATGAAGCATTATTTAACCAGTATAGCAGACATAGGAAATCGATTAAAAGAAAGAGTTACCTTTGACTTAAGTACCTTCGACAACCGTTTCTCAGGCACTTCAACACCTTCAAGAAGTGTTTTTAAGTTGCTAAAATGCTACAACTGTATTTTTAGATGTATCAATTTTTTAAAAACTCTTTTCTGCAGCAAAAGAAGCTCTAGGCTTTTTGCAAAATTCTGCATCATATACATATATTACTTTCATTACGAATATGGGAAAAGCACAACAAATTTGAAGTCATTTTTTATGTGAAAAATAACATCATTTGATTAATATACATAGAACGAATTCATTATTTATTACCCAAGACATGACTACAGATTATTATATATGACATTAGCACAGTTGGTTGTGTTATAAATGGCTACAAAGTTTTCATCATTCTTTTTAAAAGCTTATAATACTTTGCAAAGTAATGAACTCTTCCAAATACTGGAAATGGAAAGTATGATAACATCACTTTTCTAGACACTGCTGTGATGGAAGGCTTTGCTGCTTGATTATAACTGAACATGAGAAATTAAGTAAGGATAACTCACAATTTGCAGCTTGATTGTCTTACCATCCAGCTACTCGATCCTAATTTCCTACAAAGCAAGTGTTGAAATAAATAGAGAATCCAAAGAAGAACTTACAAAATCAACTCCGATTGTGCTTATGTAAATAATTGTCCACATATTAATCATCATATAAAAAACATTACGTCATGTCTTTAATTACCCCCGTAAAATGAACACAACAAAAATAAAAATAGAACCCATAAGTAATGATGTGAAATTATTCCAAGAAAGTAATTAAACCCATTTAAACAAAATTAGGATCATAACAATAGACAATCTTCCATCTGTCATGCCAATTTACAAACATAATTAAAATATAATTATCATAGATATGCATCAAAGAACTAAAAGAATTAAAACTTTCTTATAAACACGAATGGATAAATCAACGCGTTTATAAAAATATGAATAGACCAAACATTAACCAAAGAATTGCAAAATCATTTTTTTTATTAACCAATTGAGCAAACAGGAGAAAATTTTTGTCATACTTACAAAATGATTCCATGTAGAAATAATATATGAGGCAATTTTCAAAAAAAAATTGAACTATACCCATGTATAATTTTCAATATAAATATACAGATATACCCAACGACACACTGAAAGAAAACAAAGATCAATCCATTGAGGTTGCGTTACCAAATTTTTATCAAATTTTAAATAAAATTAGAAGTTTCTTTAAATTTAATTAAAATAAAATTTAATGGTGATATAACATAAATACGGACCATAACAGATAGAGTTTGCAGCCCAACTGCCCAAAGATGTTTAGCGATTTCATCATCTCCTTCTTCTTGAGCAATTTGGCAAAGTTTGGGAATTAACCTTCTAAGTTAAACAAAAAAAGTTTCATCTTTATGAGAACCATGCAAGCACTTAATAAGCCTAATTTATTATCCATTAAAAGAGTTAATAGAAGCTTTTGGAACAGAATATGGCTTTGAAAGATGAATAGTTAAACAACAATACTGACCTGATTATTCACAAAATTAAAATGAGATTCACATTCTCGAAACCATGATCATAAGCTTATACATCACAAAGTTGCATGATCATAAGCTTACACTAACATAACAAAAATATTTTTTAGAATTGCACATTACATACAACAGCATTTCAATGTTAATGATATGGAAAGTTTAAGTTACAACATAAATGGTAATGGGCAAGCACTGAAACAAATAAGAATAGCTCCATCAGACACACATAAAAAAAACCAGCAAGGCAAGCAGGAACTTGAATTATGACTTATCAATGAACTACATTTTTTATATATTATACAGTATTTGAGCCCAATCATATACTCAACATTAAAAAGACCCATATCTTTTTCCAAGGTGAAGAGGTACTGGGACATAATATGTGCATTAAAGCGGATGAAAAAAATGCAACCAAAAATAGAATATAATGAAAGCTTTCCTATAGGTATTCCCATTCCTTGATTATATTTAAGGATATAGAGAATTCATGAAAGATTGTATGCAAGATTCTGATGCAGGTTAGAGAGAACTGTCAAGAAGCATAAAATCATGACATAGTTATCAAACACTTAAATCGTGATGAACTTCATATAGGTATGAGAGAGAGATAATAACCTACCAGTCAAGATCATCAAGTCCCAGAATCCGCTCCATATCTATCACCACAATAACTTGAATCTTCTTCTCAGTATCTCCAGAATTCTTCCCCTGAAAAAAAAAATGCTACTATTTATCTATGATAGAAATTTAAACCTTCAACCAAAAGTTTGGAATGTGTTGCATTGGTGGGATGACACTTCTTTTATTACATTAATCAAAAGATCTTAAATATCCTCAACCTTTGAAAAAATAATCTCTTAATATTCACTTCCAAGTAATATAAAGATTCCTCCACAACAACACACATGAATCACTGAAACTATTTGAATATTGGAGGCAAAAATTAACTTAAAACTTGCAAATTAGACATTATTACATTAGTGATAACATCTAAAAAGAACTTTATTCTATTCAAATTGTTATATCAACTCTAAAATCAATATATCAACTCTAAAAAATAGCAAGAGGGTTTTTAAATTACTCTCCAACATGCAAGAGAACATCAAAATACTCACAAATAATTCATGCTTGCATTCTATAAAAATAGGTATGAAAATTCATATTAAGATAATATTAGTTGAATGGCGGACCCAAAATATGTTACAAAATATTACAAAAAAAAATCACTCACCAGCTTATTGTCTACAGGGTTGAGTCATATACACCTCAAGTTAATCTGAGAAAGAAAGATAAACAGCTTGGAAATTTTATTTTAAACTTAAATTTTACCATTTGCGAATAAGGGACACAAATTTCTTTTTGAAGATGTTAGAGGAAATAAAGAGAAGTCAAAACTTAGTTCTGTATGCATGGTCAAAGACTCCAACTGAGTCACAGAAATACTGACTCGAACTAAAATACTATCTCAGCATAGATTGAGACATCTTCCTTTTCAACTGACTCCACTCTCTTTTGTAAATTTTCATCCTATCCTAACATTAAAATTATGAGTTTAAAGTTAAAACATAGCAGGCAAGATAGATATAATGATGTTGAATTAGTAAACATTAGTCTAACAAAAATAAAATTATGTTTGTATAACTACTTTAGATTGGCAACCACATATCATATGAGCAGAACTATCAACAGGTAATATCTATCTGGTTCTGTAGTTTAAGTAGAAATTCCTCATAATGCATGAAATCACAAAAAAACTTAAGAATCTGATTTATAGAGACACTCATAATCAAGTGTTTCATCTAATCGGCGAACATATTTTAGGTAACTTGTATATGAATTAATAGTTTTATGCAAAATCTTTTCCTGAAAACAGATATGCAAGAGCAACACAGGCCACATCTCATTCATGCTATACCACATGCAAGAGCAAAAAAAATGTATATTATCAGATTTAACACATAAGGATCACAAATCATTATATCAAAGCTATAAAGAAGAAGGAAAGTAATACTTTCCTAAAAACATCATTATAAACTTTGACAATTCAAAGTGTAGCATTTTGTAATCACTAACCTTCAACACAATTTACACCTATCACATCTCCGTTACCTTGCAAAAGACCTTGAAGAAGTACTTATTTATAATAAAGTGAATATTATGAAGGCAAACTTATTATACATTTATGTAAACATCATAATAATATCAATATACATAGACACAGTAAAAATCATCTATGGGAAATAAGAAGGTAATTGTAAGCAGTAAACTATTGGTTACCTAACAATAGGATTATAATTAAGATAGTGGTTAGCCAATAAAGTAACAAGACACTCAAAGGTGCCTATTTTGATACCGAGCATAAGCTATAATAAGTAGTCAAATCATTATCAATTATTGATACTTTATAGCATAAATGAGGCTCCTGATAAATTACTCAATGCTGAAAATACATATGCCTATAATATCATGCTTATGTAGAAAATTATTACATGGTTATCCTCAATTCCAATCGTTCAACATAAATCCAAAATCTAGAAATAAAAACTATCAAAAAATAAAGAGTGATTAAGTAGATTTTTTACAATAGATTTCATTAAGTATAATTGAAAAATCAAGATCGAATCAGAGTGTGTTCTTGGAATTGGATATAACAGCAGCATATTTTAGTATCAAACACAATAATAGTGAGCATGGAACACAACCCCACTAACCCCATGCTTAACTCAAGAATCCTATATTTGTTTATTAAAATGTAGTATGAAAGCCTAGAAATATAGTGTCTCATGTTACCAGGATATCTCTGGTGCCATCCAATGTGGTGTCCTATTGCAAGATTTGACGTCATTCAATTTAGTTTTAAAGACATCATAAAAAATTTAATATAGAAAAACCTTTCATAAGCATATAAAGATACCAACATTTGCCAATCCAAAACCTCTCAATTACACATAACCAATTATATCCACTAACATATAAACCTGAAAGCTTAAAATGTCACTAAAATTAAAATAAAAGAGCATAAGTAAATTAGAAATCACAAATTACAAAGGAATGTATCTTATTCTCTTCCTTCACGTAACCATGAGGTCCTCACCATTTTGAAAACAAAGGCATTGCCTAGATTAGCAAGCTCAAAAAATTAAATAGATGTACCTATAATTAGATCAAGAAATATCTTAAATTATATAAAAGGGTAAAAAGAAAGAAACATTTAATTACCATTTATGAGGATGAATTAACATCTTGGAAAAGAGGGAAAAAATTGTTGTTATGGTTGCTAAGTTCCCCTGTGAAAGTTGCAGTAAAAACTCTTCAATGTGTAGATAAGAACGATCATCTCCGATTCTGAAATTTTCCCTGTGGAAGTTGTTGCAATAACTCTTCAATTTGTGGCCAACTATTTAATTTATAATAGAAAATTCATGTAGGCAACATAAACAAAATTTTAAATAAAAACACAACATATGTCCCTACGTAATTTCAAATTGGTACTGTTGTTGAAAAAAATTCAATACGTGGTCAAACTTCCAGCACCTATGAGAGTGAAGAAAAAATAAATTTCAGCAAAATTTGTGTTTAATAAATATGCTAAAAATGGTATGATTACGGCCTGTAAAGGAAGTCCAAAATTCAATTAGTAGAAATAGGGAAGAATCATTAATCTAATAAAAAACACCAAACGAACATAATACTAGATGAAAACGGTATAGAAATAACAAAATAAAAATAATATCATTATTTCATGAAATGCAGATAGGGAAGAAAGCTTTTCAAAATTAAATTCCCAATACATAATCCATAACTAATTAGTCAATGAAATGAAATGCATAGTTATTGGATATGCAAAGATTCACTAACTACACATCTGAACAAACTCAAATGCTTCCTGGAGTGTCAAAGATGTGGATATTATATGTGAGGACCAAGGCTAGCACCATCAGAATGTATGCAATGCCGGATCGATTGCATTTTGGTCGGGAAAGAAATATTTATATTTTTATCTAAACTTAATTAATACACGCTGCAACAATAAAATAGGATAATTCTTATACCTTCATTGATTCATAAATTCTTCCACGAAGCAAAGCAAAAAATCTTCATTTCGCTAGAAAATTTAGTCTTCCTGAATTCTCATATTTGTTCATCCCACTCGTTTGCATTACACAAAATCAGAGTTATATCAATAACAAAAGTAAATAAATAAATAAATAAAAATGGTGCAGAAGACTAACATGCATAAAATAATATTTGAAAATTGATCAAATGATTTTGTAGAGGTTTGACTTTGTCGTCATTATCCAAGAAAATGATAAACTAAAATGATGTCAAGGTTAAACAAAATAAAAATGTTTAGGATTTCAGTTGTATTACACAAAATCACAATTATATAGAGATGAATAAAAAAATCGATGAAGAAGAGAAAGCACACAAAATGAAAATCGGGAATTGAGTTAAAACCTATGATGCTCCAATTTACGGCTGCAATTTTATTACTTTTGTTCTTCAATTTTCCCAAATCCGCCGACTGTGTGAATTTTAGAAAAATCAATGAGAAATCCATATTGGGTCACATCTACGACATTTTAGAAGAATCAAAGAAACTTACAAAAGGAAATTGACGATTAGGGCTTTCATAAAATGAATAATCGATTTCTCACATAGATGCAGCTCAAGTATTAGAATTTTAAGAGAATTTATCTAGAGAATGAAGAGAAGAGTGAAAGGTGAGAAAAACGTAAGGTGAGAGAAGAGTGAAAAATGAGACAAAAGTGAGAGAAAAGTAATGTCTAAGGTTTTAATCAATGGTGTTGATTTAATTGAAAGAAATCAATAGTGTAGATAAGTGGATATAAGTTACCTTTAGGTGAATATTAATTAACCAAAAGTGGTAAAATTACTTTTGGGGGGAAAATTAGTGTAAAAATAGGTGGTAAAATAGGTGATATTATATATATAAAGATATAAAACTGTTGAGAGTTAAAATGAGTGTGTTTTAGAGTTCAATTTAACACCTTTTTGATGAGAATTGTTGTTATATATTTGACCAAGTATCTTATATTCAATATTATTGAAAAAATGTGCACTTGAGGTGTTTTATTGTGTTTTAGGTGGAAAAATGATCAAAAGTGCCAAGTTGGAGAAAATGTGCAATTTGTGCAAGAATGCTTAAAAACGCACGTCTAACTTATATGATTTTTCTGTATTTGTGTAGAGATCAAAATTGGAGGTGCAATACTTGATTGAAAGCTACAGAAGAGATGGTCGTTTTGGTGTAAAGAACACCCCAATCGGATTCCAAACGAGAAAGTCATGATCAAAGTTGTAACGTCGCGCAAGCTGTGCCAACAGATCGGCTGTGCCATTTTGCATGACTTTTTATATATTCAAATATTGGAGTTTCTGTGACTTCCTTATATAGATAGAAAGCCAAGGAAGAGAGGATCGCGTGAGCATAAGAATTACTGAAATCGGAGGTCGAATGTGGAAGTTATGTACGAAACGGTGAGACTGCGTAAGTTTGCTTGACCAAAAGAGATCCGTTCAACCTGCAGAAATCAGGTCGAACAAGGAAGGTCTGGTCGAACAAAATGTGTGAAAACTAACAGAAAGGTTGTTCGACCAGCATTCGACCAGGAGGAGTTGTTCGACCAAGGAAGGTTTGGTCTAACAAAATTGTGCTAGTGATATTTTTAGTGATTCCGGGTTTCCTTAGACAAATTTGACCTATGTCTCAAGTAAAAGTTCATCCAAGACCCATAATGAGAGTTTACAAGTATAGAAGGGGGTGTAGATCACATCATTAGAGATTAGATTGGATTGGAGAGAACTACAACACAATACTACAACCCACAAGGGAGGATCACCTCCAACCATCATCCACATCTTTTCGTCCATCCATCCATCACTTTGAAGATTCGTCTGCAAAATCAAGAGGAGAACCAAGAGGAGGATTCAAGACGGAGAAGGACGTGACGACTCCCGCATCTAGGATTTTATTCGTTTCTTAATTTATCTTGTATTTTCCAGACATATGGGTAAGATCTATCCAACCCCATGATTGTTTTTCGCAACATCAAGGGCTAGAACCGTCTTGGTAGATCTAGGGTTTATGAAGGTTTTATGAATTAATTAAACTCTCTTGTGTGTCCTCCGTACAACACTACTTATGGATTTATTTTATGTATGATTATGCTTTCTTAATCCATATTCACGGTCGTTTTGTGCATCTTCAATTGGTATATAGAATCTGAATATATATCTTGATTGTAGATTGAGTGCGTTCACCGCTGAACAGGATTCCATGTTATGATTCTAAGTGAGGGGGCTCTGAAGCTTCATTAAAACTATCATATATGAATACTTATTAATTGATTTGAATTCACGTTATTAAGTACGATAAAGAGGATAATTTTATAGTACCTATAAAGGGAGATCATATTGGGTTAGAGTATCAATTGGCCAGGAAAATAATTGATACTGATAGTACCTAGAAAGGGAGGTGGAATTATATCTCTTGCTCTGAGGTTATTCACACATATTACACGCATGTTTACTTGTGTCTATAGAGTAGATATGCATGGTTTAGTGATGCATCCATATTCCACAAGGCAGAGTCGGATATCAACACACAGAAGGAAAATTAATGAGTGAAACTGGATTATCCTATAGCTACATATTCTCCTACTTGATCCACTTTCATATTCTTCGAATGATATTTTATTTTATTTTTTATTTTAATTAATTATTTAGTAGTTGCTAATTAATCCTCAACTTTTATTACCTTCGTCTTAATTAATTTAATAAATAATTAAATTGATAATACGTCGTCCTTTGGGCTCGATATTTAACTTGGTCGTTTGCTTAAGCTGCAACTGATATCCTTAATACTTGGGGATTAATTTTGCGTGCAAAGAAAACGCGCATCAAAAACTCATACACATCACATATATACAATTAAAATCTCACACACCTTGCTAATACTCTTTCCATCATGCGTTAAGATTTACGTTTTTTAAATTGATTTGTCCCAAGTTAAGTTTACATTAATATTTTTGTCAAGCAGGCAAAATAATTATTTATTCCACCTAGGACTCACACCCACCACAAATACGCATGCTCACTACACATTAAATATTATATTTCTCGACCCGTTAAAATATTATATTTTAATTTTCGTGCAAAAAATAAACATTAAAGTTAGCTCAAAATGGAAGGGAGTATAATATTGCTCCTTAGCATAAAGTTAATAGGTCTCTTACTGGGGATGGATAGAGAAACTCTTATCGAATTGACGATATAATTTCTAAGAAAAAAAACAAAGACTTGTGAGATCTTCTAACGTAAATCCTTACGTGAGACTGATAAAAAGTGATAACAAACATTCTCCTATAATGACTTAGAATTTTAAGTATCATGAAAAGGTCTTTTTAATATAATTACAAAGTTGCGTTAAAGAAGGTTAGATTTTATAAGTTGAGTGAAGTTTATCAAACCGAATCTTCTGCGTCATTTTGGTGCATCATTTTTTGTGTCACTAACATGTAAGAGGGGAAATAAAATCCAATTATTGTCCCTAGTGTTTAACCTTTAGGGTATAGTTTCTCTCTCGTATGTGTCGTCCATCTAACAGTGTGACACAGGAGATGATGTACCAAAATGACATAGAGAATCATAACCGGAGGTTTATTGCCAGGGAGATAATATTACCTTCGTATCAATTTTATTCTTAGTATCATTACCTTCATATTATCATTCCAAAATTTGAATCAAACTACTCCTTCATAACTTAAAATAATATCATAAATGATAATATTATCACTTTCGCTATGAAATGTTATCAATTTCGCTATAAAATATTATTACTTTTTATTTGTATTATAAATTGTTCATAAAATATCTCACTGCATCATTATCATTTTTCACCAATTGAGTATCATTTTTCATTAATACTGTTATCACATTTTTATTTGTCTCACATATGTCCTATATGAGACTCAATATTTGAAAAAAAAAACTCTCCACTGAAAAAATCTTGTAATATATATAGGAAAAGTTGGATTAAAATTATCCAGAAATAAAGTAAATGCACCTACATCCAAAATTCTATTACGTGTACATATATTCGATGTAGACTGTTGTGGTATTTGCTGAATGTTAATTGACTAAAAAATAGCAGATCATTAATTAACGAGTTAATTATAATTCATAAATCTACGACGTTCCGTCTACATCTCCACTTGACCTACAATAATGAGTATTTCTCCGAATTGACATTTTATCCGTCTAAATAATTAAAAAATAAAAATCATTAATTTCAACAATTATTATATGCCAAAAATGTAAAGTTCAATAATTATAAAATTACATTCACATTGCATCATTAATTCATTTTTAATTTGCAACTGGATTGCGCTCACATAGAAGAAGGCCGCCATAGGGAAAAAAGATTAGTAGTTCCATTGAGTGAACTGCTTAATTCTATGCCCTCTCTTCAAAATTAACTGGAAAGTTCAAATTCTTTATGTATGATGAATTTCAATTTTAATATTTTTTATTTGTAATTTCAGTTTTGATCTTTTTCTTTTCGATTTTAACTTTTTTTAATTCAAATTTTGGATCAAATTGGACAGATTTTGATATAAAAGACTAAATTGAAAAAAAAAATAGACTAAATTTGGACAAAAAGATCCAAATTGAATAAAAAAAATGATCAAAATTGAAAATTACAAATAAAAATAAAATTAAAATTGGAATAATCATATTTAAAGGATGAATTTGGTATTTCGAAAATTAACTATAGTATAGCTTTTTATTAAGCGAATGATTAAATTAAGAAATGTTGATTTCTCCAACAAAAAATACATCTAAATTACAATAATATTAATAATAATAATAAATAAAGAGTTAGTTTTTTAACAAGCATACACACACAATTTATTTAGAAGATACAAACATTAATAAACAATAAAAACCTACAAATTAACAATTTATGGATTGCTTGGTAGACTTGTTTGGCTTGGTAGGGGTATTGGAGGGTAAGGGGAAGAAAATGATATTGATTCCATTACTGGTACTCCCTCTCCACTCTCTCGATTTCGTTTTTTTTTTTTATTTTGATTCGTAACAATATAAAATATTCCATCCATCTCACTAAAAATGTAATATTTTTTTTACGTAGATTAAGGAGTGTAATAATTTAATTAGTAATGGGTTGATGATATAATATTTTAATGTGTAGTGGGTAGGTGTATTAGTGGTGTGTGTGAAGTATGTGTGGGCTCCATATGAATAGATTAATTGTTTTTGGTGGATCTCATATGCTTAAAAAGAAAATGTAACAACTTTTGTGGGACAACCCAAAAAGGAAATTGTCACAACTCCTATAGGACGGAGGGAGTATATTTTTTTTTATTGATGTGACACACAAAATAATATTATTATACTCAATCCATTACACATGGATCCACACTTAACACTAATACTACTACAAACTATACATTAAAATATTATTTCTCTTATCTCATTACGTATTAAATATTATATTCCTTAATTCATATAAAAAAGCAAATGAATATTTATTCGAAAAAGTATGAAAATTCAATTTATTTTAATAATTTTGATTCAATGACTACTCGACTCTTTCAATAAATGTCATCCTCATTATTATTTACTATTATTATAACATTTTGCAAGTTGAAGCGACTCCTTAGATTTTATTTGTAGATATTATAATAATATCTGCAATTGTTTAAATTTTGAACTTGATTTTCTCCCGTAATGATTTGTCCTCCACTGCATTTTTTAATTATTACCTACCCATTTATGTACTAGTTTAAAACTTCATATTTAAAGTATAAGTAATTGCTTATTCAACTGAATTGAAGTTTTGTGTACATAAAGCTTAATCTTCCTTTTAAGAAACAATATAGACTAATCATGTGGCACTACCCTTAAATATATATGGAATTAAATAAAAATGGTGCAGGTCAAGAAAAATCATACATTAATTAAATATAATTTTAATTTTTTTGAGAAAAATTATATAATATTTTGATCAGCAGTCATCCCTCGATTTTCTTTTTTTCTCAAAAGATTTGGAGATTAGAGAATTTTCTTTTAGGTTAATATTTCATGAACTTATAGTACAATGGAGTATTTGAGTTGTCTAATTTAATTTTGAATAAATTAATAATAAAAAATTTTAAGAAAAATATAATAGATTTAAAATGGTTAAATATAAGTTTAATTGGACCATAAAATTAAAAATGCATATTTGTGTGAAATTGTTTCAAGTAAGATCCTTTTATATTTTCGTAATTAATTATCATTTTTTATTATGTTATCATTTTCTTTTAAAATGTCATCACTTTTCATTTATATAGTATTAATAAATAGTTTATGAAATAATTCACAACACCGATATTACTTTTCATTATAATAAGTTATCACTTTTTATCTATCTTATATATATATATATATATATATATATATATATATATATATATATATATATATATATATATATATATATATATATATATATATATATATATATAATGAATTTCGTGACAAGTTCTCATTAAGTATTTGCCAAATTAAAATAGTGTTAAAATTAAGACATTGGACGGTGCCCTAGATTACTGATATTTTGTAATTCTTAATTTCTGTTTATGATATATCACGATTCAATTAAAACACATAGTATTTTCTTTTTATTGATATCACAAAATTGATTCGTGTTCTTATTATATTATTGCAGGTGCAATATTATGGATACGACATTAATAAGAAAAAGATAATTTATTAATTAACTAAATAAAACGAAGGCGAGACCAACCTTAAGTGTATTTTGACAATTCCCTTTGAAGCCACACCACGACTTCAAATATTTCACTTCATATGATGAACTTAATTCTATATAATTTATGTATTCATATGATTTATTAATTTTATAATTGAAGTCAACGAAAGAAATTATGGAGCAAAAAGTCAGTGACGTGTATTTCTTATTCAAGAAATCCACTAGCCCAAAATATCTCTCTATTACCATCTCCGATTGCATCACTTTGCTGATGGAGATTAAAAAATAATTTCAACTTTCAAAATTATATATAGATTCAATTTTCGAAATTATATATAATTATAAATCACAATATGAAATGAACAAATTACTATATTTTTTCTGACTGAACAAATGGGGTTGTGGAGGTGTTGTTCAACAGAA
The DNA here is from genome assembly GCA_023678885.1 of Pogostemon cablin. Taxonomy (NCBI): domain Eukaryota; kingdom Viridiplantae; phylum Streptophyta; class Magnoliopsida; order Lamiales; family Lamiaceae; genus Pogostemon; species Pogostemon cablin. The sequence goes on from CM042960.1 coordinate 11,648,588, forward strand.
GAAAAGTGCCTCTATTTCTTGTATGACACTTTTTTTTAAAGCCAAATTAAACATCGCGTAAATAGTAAATCTATCTATTTATTAAGCATTTTTAGAATTATTCACTATTTAAAATAGATAGAATGAAAAATCTTCGGGATACGCTTCACATAATTAGTTATCAAGTTGACCTTTTGTGAGTTTGTGAAAAAAAATATCAACAGAATAGAAGTTTTAATTTTTATTATTAAATTGATTATCATATTAACTAAAAAATTAGTTGATAATTTTATATTGGTAAAGTGGTGGTTGATAAATTTTTAGCAACGAAATTCAATTTTATTGGTAAATTAAATTGTTAAAAAGTTCTTTTTTTAATTTTTTTAAGTGAGGTGTTCAAGAGCATATACTTTAATCCATAAGAGAATTATTTCTTTAACAAAAGAGTCAGATTAAATATGAATTATATTAATATTTGAATAAAAATATTTTATTTAAAAAAATTAAGAGTATAAGATTTTATATTAAAAAGTGAGACATTTAATACTAAAAAATATATTTTTTGAGTGATTGAATTTAGGTACACGTTTGAGGACACGCAAGTTTAAAATATTTGAATCATAGTAGTTTATATCTTACTAAGATTTAAAATATTTAAAAATATAAATCTCTTTACACTTTTTAAATAAAAAGAATTTATACGAAATAGAATTCCAAGAATACTTAAAAGCACTAAAAACCCTCTGAACTATTAACATTTACTCCCACCACCCAACAAATTAGTTAACAATAACATTTCCCACCTTGTTTTAAAGAATTACTTTTTAATTAATTTCATTATATTATTTGAGTTAAAAGAAATGACAAATTTGTTTCACTTTTTTCTTGATTAGTATTTAGTTAAGATGTTATCATTTTCCCAACTAATTATTCATGAGTAGCTGAATTTGAGAATTATCACTTTTTATAATTAGTTAGAGTATAATTATTTTTTATTTAAAAAATTACCATATCAATCTCATAGAACCCGTTAGGTCTCACAAAAATTTTCCAACAACAAAAATAAACAATATAATACAAAAGTAACAAAACAAACATAAAATAAAAGCAGGAATGTCTACAAAGCACAACTCACGCACACGAATGAAACTTAGCCTAATCTAGCTTGGGCCATGCCAAATTAATTATCATCGATGAATGATGGATCCAAAATAAAACTTTAGGCCCACTAGTTCAGGACCAATTGGGAAAAATCTTCCATCATATTTGGGTTGTAATTTTCGGCCCAATAATGTAAATTTCGATTTTCGAACACGATTTACCTGATATATTTAAGGGGGAGTAGTAATTATCACATTAAGCCCGCAGAGTAAAAATAAAATAAAACGTAGGGTTAGATTTGCAATAGCAATGATCCATTTAAATATTTTTATTTTTATATATATACATATTTCTTAATAATTGTACAATTTTTTTATGTTCAATTTTTCATTAAAAAATCTAACAAAAAATATGTTGACAAAAATCCCTGATAGCATTATCTGTCGAGTTGAGAAGATGATTAGGATTTTCTACTGGGGTTTGATCAGCTTGAAATTCACCTAGAATTATGAGTTTAATTGCATGAACTTACTTGGACTGATGTGGTTTTAATTCAATAATTAAACATGTTTTTTTATGGAAAATACAATTAATTGCTTAATTACTTGGAGAAAGGTATTTTAATACTTTTTGCAGAAAATTGGTGATTATGATGTAGAAATAGATTCTACAAGTAAAGAGGAACTTGTGGGAGAAAACGGAACCCAATTCGGAGTTGAAACGAGCAAAAACGAGCCAAAACAGTGAAGCTGCGCGTGTACTGTCACAAAAATTTGACCCCTTCACAAAAATTCGAGCGAATTTTTTTGTCAGTTTCTGCTAGCCAGTTTTTAATGTCTAATTTTCCTTTTTTGGCCCTTGAACTAAAATATCCCACATTGAATAAATATATCAACACTTTTCACATCCCACTACTATAAACACCCTCTCGTATGAAGGCTATCAACAATAATTCTCCATTCAAATCAATCCACTCCATATTTTAGATTAGAATTTGGGGAGTTCTTGAAAGAGAGATCTCCACTAGTTGAGATTCCTCCCCCTTTGGGGGAAAGATCCATTTCTTTAAATATTTTTCTAGATTAGGAATTTCTTATTTTCCAAGAAGGTGGGGACACCAAGGAAAGAATGATCCTCATGGATGTAAAAACTTCATTAAAGTGCAATATAATCCTACTTATTATCTTTCTATTTTCTATATTTTGGTAGTTAATTGAAGGCATGATTATTGATTAAATTATGAAAATATCTTGATTGAATTTCCGGCTTTGATTTGGTTTCATTTATGAAATCCGCATGCCTTGTAGTAATATGAGATTTATGCCTTTGGTATTAGTGCATAGTGATTAAGTTGTGTATTGTGTATCGACATGTCTTGTCATTGCTTTATCCTTAGTCGCTTTGCATGATTATCATATGTGAGTTTCTTCCATTTATTACATGAGGGTTTAATATAAGGGGAGTCTAGCAAATGAGTCCTTATGTTTAGAACAACGTAAATGAACACTAGTGAGATCACTTAGGCCCGAGGATTAAACTAGTGAAGGAAACCCCATTCATACGAACATAGTACTTTAAAGGGAATTGCAAGTAGGATCGATCCTAGGAGCTTTTTAGGGGTTGTGAAAACAATCTACATCCTATTCACCATGGCCATTGGGAATAGGTGGAAATCGTGATCGCCCTTACTATGATTTGCTTAAAAATGGAAAACAATTAAAGATGTCGAATGATTGATTATATGAGTGCATCATGAAAACTACCATGTCATTGAAAATTCAAAAATATTGTAATTAGATTTATTTTTTCATGCATTTTATTTTTCTTTTATTTTTTAAACATCCTTTTCGATCGTCCCTAACTAATCACGATGCTATCCTAAAGACCATGAATCCTAAATTCCCTTGGGTTCGATATTTTGTTGCTTGGTCGCCCGAATTATTAACGACCAATTAAATGGCGCTGTTGCCGGGGAATTTAGTTGTATTTATGACTTTGGGTTCGTTGAGTGGTTACGATAGGGACATCTTTTTGCTTTGATTTGTTTTTCGTTTTATGGTTGTGTTTGTAGGGACTAAAGCGTGGAGCCATGATATTGGCCTTGAAGAGCAAATTAGTGGTGCAAATTGATGTAACAAACATCTTCTTAACTTAAATTCGACTTTGTTTAATTTAAGTTTGGGGGTATGTCGTCTTTGTTACTTGACTTTTCTACGGTTTGAATTATAAAATTGCATCCATGAACTCTTACTTGAGCATATTGCACCGGCATACGTTTAAGTCCTTACTCTTTTCTTTGGCACATATTTTCTCCTTTTTTGTTGTTTTTGGTTTTTTTCGTGCTTTTCTTGTTTTATCTTGTTTTCAATAAGGAGAAAATCTTTCTTGGCTCTCTTGTGCTTAATTGTTAGAAATTTTGAGACTATATTATTTGGTTGAAACTTATGATGAGATGGATTTTTACTTGTGTACTTGTTGAGTTATGGTTTATGCTTGTTTTGTGTTTCTTTCACTACTACAAGCCCGTGAGCTTTTTAAGCCTTAAAATTATTAAATCAAATAGTTTTTCCTTTCTTGTGTGTGCATCATTCTTTTGTGTGCATTCTAGAACTTTGCCATTGTGTCTTCTTGAAACTACACGTGTGGGAAGATTATTGGAAATGATTTAAGATCATCTTTGTGTTGACAAGTCACTTATTCAAATTAATCCTACCAAATGAAATTATTTTGTAGTTTGCCCCTTTGAGCTTATTATCCTTATTTCTTCGGCAACCTAAAAATTTAGCCATTTTTATCTATATTTTACATCCTAATCACTTTTGTCGATTACTAGAGGATTAATGAGGATGAAGTGGTCGAATTGAGCTTAATTACAAGAGAGTTGGAAAGAGAGAAATGGTAAAAGTGCAAGAAAAGAGGGAGAAAATATGAAAAAAAATGGAGGTTGTGTGAAAAGAAATTGAGTGAAGCTTGTATAAAAGAAGTATAAAGGAGCTCCACTAGAAAATTGGAAAGAGAGCCCTTGGGGAAAAAAAGAAGAAACTCAAAAATGAAAAAGAAGAAAAAAGGTTCGTTAGTATGTCGAATGGAAATTACATTTTACTTGAGGTAAAAAAGAAAAAAAAAGAGGATAAGAGTTGAGACGTCAACTTAAATTCTTTACTAATTATAAGCTTACTTCTCCTAAATATTTTCCTACCCAAGACCAAAGAGCCTACATTATAACCCCATATAAAGACCTTTTTGATTCAATGATTAACACACATAAAAGTGGTGAACATCGTAGACTTTTGGCAAGCATATGGTAATGTCATGCATTTTAATCGATTTTTAAGAGTATACACTTCTCCTGTACACTTCTTTTGAGTCTGAGAGTAATGCAAAATCTAGAGAGGAGTAGTGAAGGTCTCACTTGCTTGCATATTTCCTAAACTTAACTTGCATGCATTTCGTGTTTTGTGTCGTTTGCGGAGTTACTCATGAATGTTAAGTTTTAGGATTGATTCTTGATGATGTTATGCTCTATTTTGGTACCTAATATTTGTTTTTAAGCTTGAAGTGTGTAGGGGATGAAGAACACTCGATTTTGGAGAGATAGCACAAACAAGGTATCAAGATGATGATGCTATGCTTGACTATGATATATGGGTTGGTGAATTTTTGTGCATTCATATGTTCATATGTTAATTTTCATTGATGAGAAGCATGTATAATTTGATAAGTATGTAGAGTTCTTGTGGAATTGATCTTGATTATGTTATATAAGGAGTACTTAGTATTCTATTTATCTATGTGAGAATTTGAGCCTTTTAATCATGCTTGATCATGATAGTTTATTCTTGAGAGAATCATTCATATGAACGTATTCTAGAACTTGGCTTGGAGTCTTGTGTGAGACTTACAATTGATGAATTACTAGGACATGATCTTAGGCCATTTTTGATTATTTGAGTCACTTAGCCAAAAATTTACCTTCCTATTGATTAAAAACCTTTGGTAGCCCCGTTTGAGCAGTTAAAAGCTTTTTCTTTGGCAAGCCGAATAAAAGAGCCTTATTTGACCTTTACTTGAGCTTTGTAAATACCCTATTCATTGGTAGAGAGAGTTGAGGTGAATAAGTGCTGTAAGAAGAAAAAGGAAGATGGAATGAGGTTGAATAGAGTAAGAAAAGTGTATGGTTAAATCTTGTTTAGGGGTAGTGCCTGAAAATGGTACCCCGATTGCTGTTTCAAAAGGGTAGTGCCTACAACCGGTACCCTAGTTATCAAAAGAAGAATGAGGTTGATGCAAGAAAGAGAAGGAAATTCAAAATTGCAAGTGCAAGAGAAGAAATTGGAGGAGAATATGAAGCCGAATGAAGAAAGCAAGAGCCTCCAAGATAACTCTCTACTAGTGTTTGAGTCACTTATCTAAATTTTCCTACCATTTCCAAAGAGCCGACATTACAACCCAAAGACAAGTCCTTTGTGATCCTAGTACTTAGTTGATTGTGAGTTGATTTTTGAGACCTTTGCCAAGCTTATAGTTACTCCTGAATATAGATTGAGTATGAGCGTATACACTAACCTGTTATGTGCAATTAGCACTTGGGTGTGAGAGTAAACACTTATTTTGTGAGCTAAATGACTTAGTACTCTGAATGGTGATATGATTGGGTGATATTTTGCATGAATGATATATATGATGCAAGAAATACTTGTTATAAATTGATGAGGTTGCATGTGTAATATGTGTTGTACTTGGTGATCTCGTGAATTATACACGACTCATTGGTTTGATTGCGTTGCCTCGGACGAGCAATATGTAAGTTTGGGATTTGATGAGTGTGTTAATTCATGAATCTTATGTCTGGATTTGTGCTATTATGAAGTGTTTGGTGATTGAAATCAATTGTAAACCGATAAATATTGTGAAAAGGCATGAATCAGGTGTTGATGGAGCTATTTGAGTGGTTTTTCAAAGGAAATCGGAGTGGAAGTGTTGAATACTGAAGAAAAGAATTCGAAGCCATCCGTGTGGGCAAAGCAGAAGTGGGATTCGACCTGAAGGAGGTCAATTCGACCTGCCCTTCAGGTCGAATCGGTAGCACAACTTGTACAGAAGATGGATTCGACCACGACTGAAGGATTCGACCTGGGCATCAGGTCGAATCGATTGGCTGGGATGCTAATTCGACCTCGTCGCGTCGATTCGACCTGGTCAGTTGGTCGAATCGAACGCCTGGGACTTACAGTAGGCTGGTTCAACTTGTGGTGGTTGATTAGACCTGTTGTGGAGGTTGAATCGATGCTCGGGAACTTACCATATCCGTATTTTTACACCGTCAATGCGTGTGATCACTTAAAAAGCTCATTCCAAGCCTAAGAGACGTGATTACAAGTATAAAAGAAGGCTTATACAACATCATATGAGTAATTCATGGGTATACAATGAAGAAATAAGACGTGGAGACGTAGAGTTGGAAGGAGAGCGATCTTCCATCATCCGGAGGGGCTGTGACAGAGTTCCGCTGGAGATTCAAGTATGATCGGTCCAACTAACCATGATTGTTCCTAGATCAATCATGGGCTAGAGCCGCTTCGGTAGTTCTAGGGTTATGAAGGTTTCATGAGTTAATTTATCTTTCGTGTGTAAACTTCGTATAACACTACTTGTGGTTTATTTTATATAAGATTACACATTTTTAATCCATACCCACGGTCGTTTTGTGCATCAATAATTATTGTGTAGAGTATGAATACATAACTCGATTATTGATTGAGTGCGTTCACTGCTGAGCAGGGTTTCCTGTTATAATTCTAAGTGAAGGGATTCTGAAGTCTTATTTGAACTATCTTATATGAATACTTGTTAATTGAATCATATTCGAGTTAATAAGTAAGATAAAGAGTATAACTTTATAGTAACTATAAAGGGAGATCAAATCGGGTTAGAGTACTAAGTGCACGAAAAATAATTGATTATGATAGTACCTAGAAAGGGGGGTAAAGTATACATCTTGCTCCGAGGATATTTACACGTGTCATACGCATATTTACTTGTGTCTATAGAGTATATTTGCATGGTTTAGTGATGCGTTCATAAACCACAAGGTAAAGTCGGACACCGTCACACGAAAGTATGAATTGATAAGTGGAACTGGATGACCTGACGAACTACCTGCTATCTTACTTGATCACAACCTACTATCCCTTCTTCTTGTTATTTTTACTTGTTATCTTAATTATTAGTTGTTACTTACTCTTCAAATCACAACCATTATAATTCCAACATAGTCTTAGTTTACTAGAACAAAATTAAATTGATATTTATCCATCCCTTACGTTCGATATAACTTGATCACCTTCGAAACTACAATTGATATCCTTCATACTTGAGGATTAATTGTGTGTTAAGAAAGCGCCCATCAGTGAGCTCTTGAAAGAGAGATCTCCGCTAGTTGAGATTCCTCCACCTTTGGGGGAGGGATCAATTTCTTTAAATGTTTTTCTAGATCGGAATTTATTATTTTCCAAGAAGGTTGGGACACCAAGGAAAAGATGATCCTCATGGATGTAAAAACTTCATTGAGGTATAATCTAATTCTACTTATTATCTTTCTATTTTCTATGTTTTGGTGGTTGATTGAAGGAATGATTATTGATTAAATTATGAAAATGTCTTGATTGAATTTCCGGCTTTGATTAGGTTTCATTTATAAAATTTGCATGTCTTGTAGTAATATGAGATTTATGCCTTTGGTATTAGTGAATAGTGATTAGGTTGTGTATTGTGTATCGACATGTTTTGTCGTTGCTTTACCCTTAGTCACTTTGCATGATTATCATATGTGAGTTTATTCCATTTATTACATGAGGGTTTAATATAAAGGGAGTCTAGCTAAGAAGTCCTTATATTTAGAATAACATAAATGAACACTAGTGAGATCATTAAACTAATGATGGAAACCTCATCCATAAGAACATAGTACCTTGAAGGAAATTGAAATTAGGATCAATCCGAGGAGCTTTTTAGGGATTGTGAAAACAATCTACATCCTATTCACTATGGTCATTGGGGATTGGTGGAAATCGTGATCGCCTTTACCATGATTTGCTTAAAAATGGAAAACAATTAAAGATGTTGAATGATTGATTATATGAGTGCATCATAAAAACTACCATGTCATTGAAAATCCAAAAATATTGTAATTAGATTTATTTTTACATGCATTTTATTTTACTTTTATTTTTTAAACATCCTTTTCGATCTTCCCTAACTAATCATGATACTATACCTAAAGGCCATGAATCCTAAATTCCTTTGGGTTCATTTTTTTGTTGCATGATCGCAGGACTATTAACTACCAATCAAATGGCGCCGTTGTCGGGGAATTTAGTTGTATTTGTGACTTTGGGTTCGTTGAGTGGTTAGGACAGGGATATTTTTTTGCTTTGATTTGTTTTTCGTTTTATGATTGTGTTTGTAGGGACTAAACCGTGGAGCCATGTATTGGCCTTGAAGAGAAATGGAGTGGTGCAAATTGAGGTAACAAACATCTTCTTAACTTAAATTCGACTTTGTCTAATTTAAGTTTGGGGGGTATGCCGTCTTTTTTACTTGACTTTTCTACGGTTTGAATTACAAAATTGCATCCATGAACTCCTACTTGAGCATATTGCACCAACTGATCGGCATGAAATTCACCTAGAATTTTGGGCTTAATTGCATGAATTTTATTGAATTTATTTGGCTTTAGTTCAATAATTAAACATGATTTTAATAAAAATTCTATTTATTGCTTAATTAGTTTGAGAAATGTATTATTGTTTATTTTTACAGAAAAAGAGTGATTTTAAGACAAAAATGGATTCTACAAGTGAAGAGGAAGATGTGAGAGAAAATGAAGCCCAATTTGAAGTTGAAACGAGTAAGAACGGGCCAAAGGAAAATTTATTATAAATCTCATTTTTTGTCCCATGAGTTAAATTATCCCACATTGATTACTTACCACGAATTTCTCTCACTACCACTACATGAACCCACTTGTCCCACATTGGAAACTCACTCAAATTTCTATCACCCTTACTCCTATAAATACCCTCTTCCATGAAAGCCACCACAACAATTCTCCATCAATTAAATTCTATTAAATTGAATCATTAGATTCAAAGAGAGCTTTTTCACTAAAGATCTCCATAGTTGAGATCCCTCCCCCTTTCGGGGTGAGGGATCCATCCGTAGTTTAAATATTTTTCTAGATTAGGATTGTTATTATTTTCCAAGAAGGTGGGGACACCAAGGAAAGGATGATCCTCATGGATGTAAAACTTCATTAGATGAAATCTAATCTTACTTATTATCTTAATTTGCTTTAGTGGGTGATTGATGCATGATTATATTTTTTAATTGAATTTCCGACTATGATTAGGTTTCATTTATGGAATATGTATGCATGTTTTAATTTGGGATTAATGCCTTTGATATAAGTGTATAGTGATTAAGTTGTGTATTGTGTATCAACATGTCTTGTTGTTGCTTTCACCTTAGTTGCTTTACATGATTATCATATGTGAGTTTTTTCCATTTATTGTATGAGGATTAATATCGGGGGAGTTTGGTCAAAACCATCCTATGTTTAGAACTACATAAACGAACATTAGCAAGATTACTTGTGATTAAGTTAGTGAAGGGGACCAAGGCAATGTGAGCATAGTACCTAGAAAGGGAACACTAGGAAAACGTCCCTGCTTTCTAGAGAAAATTCTTCGTGATAATATCTCTATATTGGTATATAAATATCCGTAAGTACCTTTGAGAATTGTGAGCATTGGAGATGATCTAATGAGCCATTTTTACTTGCATCCTATTCATCTTGGCAAAGAGCTTAGGTGTAAGTATGATTTAGTGATCGCCCTTACCATGATTAGTTTAAAAATAGAATCAATTAATGATTATTTGAGTGCATCGAAAAACTACCATTGCATCAAAAAATATTGTAATTAGATTTATTTTCCTTGCATTTTATTTTCTTTTATTTTTTTGTCCTCCTTTTCGATCGTCCCTAATTAATCACAATACTATACCTAAAGGCCATAAATTCTAAATTCCCTCGGTTCGATAATTCAACTTGGTTGTCTGTGCCTACACAACAAGAGTACGCTTGCTCTTTTACATTGAAAAATACGATCAAGTTCATGGAACCGTTGCCAGGGAATTTAATCGTATTTGTGACTTTGGGTTCGTTGAGTGGTTAGGATAGGAATATTTTTTTGTGTTTTGATTTGTTTTTTTGTTTTATGGTTGTGTTTGTAGGGGCTAAAGCGTGGAGCCATAGTATTGGCCTTGAAGAGAAAAGAGTGGTGCAAATTGAGATAACGAACATCTTCTCAAACTTAAATTCGACTTTGTCTAATTTAAGTTTGGGGGGTATGTTCTCTTTGTTACTTGACTTTTCTATGGTTTGAATTTTAAAAATTGCATCAATGAACTCCTAATTGAGCATATTGTACCGGCGCACGTTTAAGTCCTAACTCTTTTCTTTGGCACATATTTTTTTTTTCATTTTTTTTTCGTGCTTTTCTTGCTTTATCTTATTTTCAATAAGGAGAAAATCTTTCTTGGCTCTCTTGTGCTTAATTGTGAGAAATTTTGAGACTATAAAGTTTGGTTGAGACTTGTGACAAGATGGATTTTTAGTTGTGTACTTGTTGAGCTATGGTTTATGCTTGTTTTGTGTTGTCTTTCACTACTATAAGCCCGTGATTTTTTAGCCTTAAAATCATGAAATCAATTGGTTTTTCCTTTCTTGTATGTGCATCATTCTTTTGTGTGCATTGTAGAACTTGTCATTGTGTCTTCTTGAAACTACACGTGTGTGAAGATTGTTGGAAATGATTTAAGGCCATTTTTGTTTTGACAAGTCACTTAGCCAAATTTATCCTATCAAATGAAATCATTTCGTAGTTTGCTCCTTTGAGCTTATTATTCTTATATTTTTGGCAACCTACAAATTTAGTCATTCTTATCCATATTTTATATTCTAATCACCTTTGTCGATTAATAGAGGATTAATATGGATGAAGTGGTAGAATTGAGCTTACAAGAGAGTTTGGAAAGAGAGAAATGGTGAAAGTGCAAGAAATGAGGGAGAAAAGATGAAAAATAAATAATGGAGGTTGAGAAAAATTTTGAGTAAAACTTATATAAAAGAAGAATAAATGAGCTCTACTAGAAAAATGGAAAGAGAGCCATTGGGAAAAAAAAGAGAAAATAAACTCAATAGTGGAAGAAGAGAAGAAAAATGTTATTTAGTTTGTTGGATGGATAAATTCTATTTTTGATAAAGTAGAAAAATAAAAAAAGTGTGGATGAGAGTTGAGGCTACCAACCAACTTGAATTCTTCACTAATTTGACGAAAGAGTGTGAGAGTTAATAATGACCGTCAACTTAAATTCTCTACTAATATTGAGCTTACTTTTCCAAAATATTTTTCCTACCCAAAACCAAAGAGCCTACATTACAACCCCATGTAAAGACCTTATTGATTCAATAATTAACACACATACAAGTGGTGGAGAGCATAGACTTTTGGCAAGCGTATGGTAATGTCATGCATTTGAATCGATTTTTGAGAGTATACATTTCTCCCGTATACTTCTTTTGAGTGTGAGAGTAATGCAAAATCTAGAGAGGAGTAGTGAATGTCTCACTTGTTTGCATATTTCATAAACTTAATTTATACGCATTTAAATTGATGTCTTGTTATTTGTTTTGATTGAATTGAAATGGTTTTGAAATAACTCAATTCCCATTGATATCTTTATTTAATTCTAAGTGAATTGCCCTCCTCGTTCTTTCTTTTCTTTCGTTGCTCGAGGACGAACAACACTTTAAGTTTAGGGGGTTTGATCGGCGTGAAATTCACCTAAAATTTTGGGCTTAATTGCATGAATTTAATTGGATTTATTTGGCTTTAATTCAATAATTAAGCATGATTTTAATGAAAATTCTATTTATTGCTTAATTAGTTTGAGAAAGGTATTTTTTTATTTTTATATAAAAAGGGTGATTTTGAGACAAAAATGGATTCTACAAGTGAAGAGGAAGATGTGGGAGAAAACGAAGCTCGATTTGGAGTTGAAACGAGCAAGAACGAGCCAAAGAAAAATTTGCTATAAATCTCATTTTTGGTTTCATGAGTTAAATTATCCCACATTGATTGCTTACCACAAATTCCTCTCACTACCACTACATGAACCCACTTGTCCCACATTGGAAACTCACTCAAATTTTTCTCACACTTACTACTATAAATACCCTCTTCCATGAAAGTCACCACAACAATTCTCCATCAATTAAATTCCATTAAATTGAATCATTAGATTCAAAGAGAGCCTTTTCACTAAAGATCTCCATAGTTGAGATCCCTCCCTCTTTCGGGGTGAGGGATCCGTCCGTAGTTTAAATGTTTTTATAGATTAGGATTGTTATTGTTTTCCAAGAAGGTGGGGACACCAACGAAAGGATGATCCTCATGGATGTAAAACTTCATCAGGTGAAATATAATCTTACTTATTATCTTAATTTGCATTGGTGGGTGATTGATGCATGTTTCTGTTTCTTAATTGAATTTCTGACTATGATTAGGTTTCATTTATGGAATATGTATGCATGCTTTAATTTGGGATTAATGCCTTTGATATAAGTGTATAGTGATTAGGTTGTGTATTGTGTATCAACATGTTTTGTTGTTGCTTTCACCTTAGTTGCTTTACATGATTATCATATGTGAGTTTTTTCATTTATTGTATGAGGATTAATATGGGGGGAGTTTGGCCAAAACCTTCCTATGTTTAGAACTACATAAATGAATACTAGCAAGATTATTTGTGATTAAGTTAGTGAAGGGGACCAAGCCAATGTGAGCATTTACCTAGAAAGGGAACACTAGGAAAATGTTTATGCCTTCTAGAGAAAATTCTTCGTGATAATATCTCTATATTGGTATATAAATATCCGTAAGTACCTATGGGAATTGTGAGTATTGGAGACGATCTAATGAGCCATTTTTACTTCCATCCTATTCATCTTGGCAAAGAGCTTAGGTGTAGGTATGATTTAGTGATCTCCCTTACCATGATTAGTTTAAAAATGGAATCAATTAATGATTCTTTGAGTGCATCGAGAAACTACTATTGCATCCAAAAATATTGTAATTAGATTTATTTTCCTTACATTTTATTTTCTTTTACTTTTTTTATCCTCCTTTTCGATCGTCCCTAACTAATCACGATACTATACCTAAAGGCCATGAATTCTAAATCCCCCCGGTTTGATAATTCAACTTTGTTGCCCGTGCCTACACGACAAGAGTACGCTTGCTCTTTTACATTGAAATGGTTTTTAAATGACTCAATCTCATTGATATCTTGTTTCAATTCTAGGTGAATTTCCCTCCTTGTTCTTTCTTTTCTTTCGTTACTCGGGGACAAGCAACATTTTAAGTTTGGGGGGTTTGATCCGCTTGAAATTCTAGAATTATGGGTTTAATTGCATGAATTTACTTGGATTTATGTGACTTTAATTCAATAGTTAAGCATGTTTTTTATGGAAGATACAATTAATTACTTAATTACTTGGAGAAATGTATTTTTATACTTTTTCCAAAAAATTGGTGATTACGAGGTAGAAATGGATTCTACAAGTAAAGAGGAATATGTGGAAGAAAACGGAACTCAATTCGGAGTTGAAACGAGCAAGAACGAGCTGAAACAGTGAAGTTGCGGGCGTGCTATTACAAAAATTCGATCCTTGCACAAAAATTCGAGCAAATTTTTGTGTTAGTTTCTACTAGCCAATTTTTAATGCTTAATTTTTCTATTTTGGCCCTTTAACTAAAGTATCCCACATTGAATAAACATATCAATACTCCTCACATCCCACTACAATAAATACACTCTCATATGAAGGCCATCAACAACAATTCTCCATTCAAATCAATTCACTTCATATTTTAGATTAGAATTTGGGGAGCTCTTGAAAGAGAGATCTTCACTAGTTGAGATTTCTCCCCCTTTGGGGAAGAGATCCATTTCTTTAAATATTTTTCTAAATTAAGAATTTATTATTTTTCAATAAGGTGGGGACACTAAGGAAAGGATGATCCTCATGGATGTAAAAACTTCATTAAGTTGTAATATAATCCTACTTATTATCTTTCTATTTTCTATGTTTTGGTGGTTGATTGAAAGTATGATTATTGATTAAATTATAAAATTTTCTTGATTGAATTTCCGGCTTTGATTAGGTTTCATTTATGAAATTCGCATGTCTTGTAGTAATATGTGATTTATGCCTTTGGTATTAGTGCATAGTGATTAGGTTGTGTATCGACATGTCTTGTCGTTGCTTTACTCTTAGTCGCTTTGCATGATTATCATATGTGAGTTTTTTTTTCATTTATTATATGAGGGTTTAATATAAGGGGAGCCTAGCCAAGGTGTCCTTATGTTTAGAACAACGTAAATGAACACTATTGAGATCACTTAGGCCCGAGGATTGAACTAGTGAAGGAAACTCCATCCATACGAACATAGTACCTTGAAGATAATTGCAAGTAGGATCGATCCTAGGAGCTTTTTAGGGGTTGTGAAAATAATCTACATCCTATTCACAATGACCATTGAGGATAGATGAAAATCGTGATCGCCCTTACCATGATTTGCTAAAAAATGGAAAATAATTAAAGATGTTGAATGATTGATTATATGAGTGCATCATGAAAACTACCATGTCATTGAAAATCCAATAATATTGTAATTAGATTTATTTTTCATTCATTTTATTTTTCTTTTATTTTTTAAACATCCTTTTCGATCGTCCCTAACTAATCACGATGCTATACCTAAAGGTCATGAATCCTAAATTTTCTTGGGTTTGATATTTTGTTGCTTGGTCGCCCAGACTATTAACGACCAATCAGGGTTCTCGTAAAGACCTAGTCGCCTGAAAGGATGTCACTAAGCCTAAATCAGATGGTGGCCTTGGCTTGAAAGACTTGGGAAGTTGGAATGATGCTCTCTTGACTAAGGCTTTGTGGGATATTCACCTCAACAAATAGTCTCTATGGGTTCGTTGGATTCATTCTGTGTATCATACTGGACATTCTTGCTGGGATGCGGGCCATTGTTATTCTACTTTTTACTCTTGGCGATCCCTTATTGCCGTGAGGAAAAGAGTGAATATGAATGTTGGTCCCTCTCGTGATATGTTGTCTGTAGTCGCCAGTTGTGTTAAAGACGACAAGTTGAATGTTTCTCTGGTTTATAAGTTCCTCCGCCCCAGTGACCCTGATGATAGAAGGTTTATCTTTTCAAGAATTTGGCATAAGTGGATCCCTAAGAAATTTTTCATTCGCCTATGGTTGATCGCTAAAGCCAGGCTTCTTACTAAGGATCGTGTTTGGTTCCCTAATGGAGATAGAGAGTGTGGATTTTGTATCCGCCATACTGAGACGGCTTCACACTTGTTCTTTCTTAGTCCTTTTGTAGCAGAGGTGTGGAAGAAAGTGAAATGGTGACTGGAATGGAGTAGGTCTATTCATACTATCCAAGCAGGCATTAAAAAGATCTACAAAGATAAGTGTGCTTCTCTTCAGCTGAAAAAGCGGTTAACATTAGCACTTGCTATTTGCATGGCGAGAGTGTGGGATCACATAAATGCAATCCTATTTGACAATGAGCTAGTGCCTCCACAAAGCAAATAGCAGATCGAATCATTCTAGAAGTGTGTAGATTGGAGTTTTTATTTTAATTTCTTTGTGCTCTTACCCTAATTTTAGGGTGATTTGCTTTTGTTTGGAGTTGTAATCTTTTGAACTGCAGTCTGAATAATATTTACACCTTTCAAAGTGTATATATAATTATTCATTAGTATATACATTTTTATTTATACGTGTATAAGTTTCTGAAAGTCAGTGAACGGTGCACTCGGGTGCACAGAATAATATTCCATAATATAAACAAAAACTTTTAGAAGACTGTTTCACAAAACTTATCTGACAAATAAAACTTAAACATTTGAATAAAAAATTATAATCTGACCGATGAAAAATATTTTTTTTCTGAACAATTCATATAGTGTAATTAAAAAATTATATGTTAATTGAAAAGTAATAATTAAGTAAAATAAAACAACTTCAATGAGACGGTCTCACACAATTATTCTTATATATATATATATATATATATATATATATATATATCATCTAATTATATGAATTAAAATAATAATTAATAATAATGTATTAGTAATTCTACTACTAATAATGATAATTAAATATTATAATTATAATGATAATAATCAATGAATAAGTTGGCTCGGTATGGTCTTCCTAACAACTCGACTCAGTCTACGTTTGCAAGAATTACTGTTGAATAATTTATTCCAGAGAACAGGATATGGTCCACCAACTTAGAGTTTGCATGCTTTCAATATTATTAATAAAATTTTTAAAAAAATAATTAAAAATTAAATGAATTTACATACTAATTATATTTGTGTGTTTCTTTTCAAGATCGTTATAAAAAATGAAGGTTAATGAGATTCAATTGAGAAAGAGATGGATTACCATATCTCATGGAATTGTTTTTATCAAAGAATATTTATAATGTTTAATACATTTATTAGAAACCTTATTAATCTACATTTAAGTTTATGAATAAAACTAAAACTCTTAATCAAATAATTTATTTTTGTTGTAAGGTAAAAATATTGGATTCTTATAAGCGGAACACACATTAAGTTCTTCACGTGGTAATTCTTATAATATTTTTGTGTATCAAATTTTGTTTTATTAGTGTGTTATTAGTACATAATAAAGAGAAAAGAAAATTCAATAATTAACTTATAGTTTATCTTTCATTTTATAATAATATAATTTATTCATCCTTTAATACATATCATCCAGGATGTAACAAATAAAACAATTAATACTCCAAAATAACGTAAGAACATTTGAATCCTCATTTGATTATGCTCAATGATATTTTATAAAGAATTTGACCGTTTCAAGTACCTTAGTAAGTGTTATAAGTAGCCAATTTTTAAATATTGGAATGGAAATGATAATATTAAAAAATTATAATAACCAAAAACCTGCAACGCATGTATATTCTATGCTATTATTATTAATAAACATGGATAAATATCTCATTTTAATCATTTAATTACTTCATATTTATTCAAATAATTTATATATAATAATAATAATAATAAATTGATAATATATAGAACGAGTGCAAAACGATTCTTGTGAATATTTATATTTTAAAAGAATAGTTGAGTAAAATATTGTATCAAGCAAATTATAAAAATTAAACAAAAAAATATTCCCATGTGTGCAAAATTATTTTTCTATTTATGTTCCTCAAAATTATTTTTTTTATGTATGTTCCTAGTCATATTCCCTTTGTTGACTGACCGTCAGGGTTATAACGGAGATCATAACTGCCAATAACATTTGAACAAAATGTCACATTTGAAATGTAATTGACCGTCATCTTGCAACATTCAAAATAGGCCAAAATTTTCGTAATTTACGGGTTTACACCCGACACACCCTAAACATAATGGTATATTATATATATGATTAATATTTAAAAAGAATCAATATCATTTTTTATATTTTTAGACTTATTAATATTAGAAGAAAAAATAAACATGAAAAATACTCGTTAGCTAGTGATTAAATAATGATGATTTGGGTGAGTCTATGGTAAACTCTGTTTCATATCTATATTTTTAATGTCAAGAATTATCTGAGGCCATTTTATGAAAATTACAATATGAGATAAATAAAATTAAAAAGTGATGATATTTTTTAATGAAAATAATGACAAATTAATGAAAAATTATAAGCTGTGAACTATTTTAATTAAGAACAATTTACAATATTATAAATAAAAAATGGTAATATTTTTAAAAAAATAATAATAACATTTTTAATAAAAAGTTATAACTAATTACAAAAGTATAAAATTGTCTCATTTTGAGATGCTCTCACCTAAAATTGCCACTAAAAAAATTGTAAAGATAATTATACCCATAAATATTTTAAACTATAAAAATAAATATTAAATTATAATTGTATAATAAAATATAAATTATTAGGGTTCATATTTAATTATATGAATTGTTTTACACAAGACTTTGCATAATGTTTTACATTCACATCATGCCCTATAATATTAGTCTGGAAAACATTTGTATGGAACATTTCTTAATTAGAATGAGTTTATGTGACAACATTTTAATATAAAATGGTAGAGTGGTGTATTGAACTATTTTATGAATAAATTTATATCATAAATAAAAAATGAAAAAATATTTAACAATAACGTGAAATCATTTTCAATAAATAAGTATATAATTAAGAGAAAGTAAATAATCGGGATAATTTCAGATTTAGTCCCTTAAGAATTGCTCAATGCCAAAAAGATCCTAAAATTGACAGATTTAGTTCCATAGGATTTTTTTTTATCAAAATCTGTTAATAGTTGACGAAATATTCTGAACCACTAACAAGACCAAAATGAACTATGTCTATTTTGAAAGATAGAAAATAATATAAATCTGATAGTTTATTATAATATAAGTTAATTTGGGATGAAAATTTTCGATAATTATGATTATAATATTCTTATGGGACCAAAACTGCTAGCTATGTGATTAATATATTCCTGCGAGACTATAATTGAACTGAAGGAATTCTTATGGGACCAAATGTGATATTTTCCCTAAATAATCTTATTGTATAAATAATCTTATTGTGACATGATCATGCAGGTATTGTTCTATTAATTTTGGGTAAATATTTGTGTGAGACTATCTCAAGAAATGACTTTCGTGAGATGAATATAAAGTGATACACAATTAAAGAAAAGTGATAACGGTGTTATAATTTTATAATCAATTTCTAATGTAAATAAAAAATGATAATTACAAATTTTGTAAAATATCTATGGTCTCAACTGCAATTAGTTTTGCTTGAACAAATAAGGAAAAAAAGTGATATATACCATTAATGTCAACACAATCAAGAAGATTCTGATACTAAATTACGTTATCCATTATTTTTTTCATTAGGTAATTAAATCTTGTAAACATGACCGTGACTTTAATTTATAATTAACTTATAAAATTTACTGCATAAAAACTAACTTTAAATATGTCAACGCATATATACATCAATCTATAGAGATTAATAGTTTCCACGGTCGTAATTCTAATTTTACTATACTATTTTTTAAATAATTGCAAAAGCAAAAATGTATTGATTCCTTATTACCTTATTATTATTTCAACCATAAGTATAATTAATTCCTATTTTTTTCTTTTCAAAGAAAGGGACAACATTTTCAAAAAAATTAATAATAAAATGATAACTAATTAAAATCTCACCCCAAAACTGCCCCTTGTATTTTCTTTGCAAGAGCATAATAATTTATCATTGTAAAAAGTTCTTTTTATTACTATAAAATAATTTTAATAAAATTAAGATACATGTATGTGAACCCAATTCACTCATTCCAAATATATAGTTGAAGAATTCTAAAATGTAGTTTTCCTCTACTTTACATTATCCTCTATATCCAGAATTATAATTAACGTATTCAAACTCGCGGTCAATAAAATTCGTGAAAGACTACCAATTTTTCAAAATATGCCAGAAATACTAAAAGAAGATATGTAGGTAATTGACCATTTCTCATTGTAAAACAAACTTATTAATAATTCTTTATACTCAAACGCGGTTAATTTTGTAATTTCAAATGGAAAGAAGTCATAAAAACAACTCAATATAGTACGGACATAAAACTAGATAAAACGAGGTTCTCTATATCATTTTGCTACATAATTTTTTATATCATACTATTCGATGAATGATATAAAAGATAAAGAAAAACTATATCCTAAAAAGAAAAGTTTAAACCTTAGTAGTAGTAATTCGCAGAAAAACTGGTGTGATCAAACACCATCCTTTGTTTTACATATTAAGGGAATATAATTGATCTAAGAAATTCTATTATTAATTGTTCCACTAATTTATTTGCAAGACTCCTTGTTATATTCCATTGATTAAGCTTGGTCTCCTGCGTTTGAATAAACTAATTGAATAATTAATTGAAATTACGAAGCCCCTTCAAAATTTCTTGGTACTGATGTTCTTACACGTTTAAACACTCAAAAAAACACGTTTATCCCCTTGAGAAAGACCTATAAATAGCACTCCATAATATATGCTTCCACAAACACAAAGTTATCTCATCATCGCTTAATCATGAAGACTACAATCATATCTGCACTTCCATTCATTTTTCTCATCATTTTTTCCTGCTCATATGCAGCTTCTGCACACAATCACAACAATTTCCTCAAATGTTTTTCTGAAAAATTCCAAAACTACTCCTCCATTTCCAACCTCGTTTACACCCCATCCAACTCATCTTACTCTTCCGTCCTCCTCTTCCCCATCTGGGATCTCCGATTCGCCACCGAAAGCACCCCTAAACCCCAAGTCATTATAACTCCGGAACACGAATCCCAAATCCCACCCATCATCCACTGCGCCAAGAAAACCGGCTTGCAAGTCAGGATCCGAAGTGGTGGCCATGACTTCGAGGGACTATCTTTTGTATCAAAAGTTCCATTCGTCGTCATTGATATGATCAACCTTAGCGACGTGAAGGTTGATGTTGAGGCCAAAACTGCATGGGTCGAAGCTGGTGCACTAACCGGCGCTTTATATTACAGGATCTCAGAGAAAAGCCGAACTTTAGGGTTCCCTGGCGGCATTGGCACATCTCTTGGCACTGGTGGACACTTCAGTGGAGGAGGCTACGGCCTAATGTTCAGAAAACATGGTCTAGCTGCAGACCATATCATTGATGCAAGAATAGTCGATGCTAAAGGCAGGATTCTGGACAGAAAATCAATGGGAGAGGATCTGTTCTGGGCTATCAGAGGTGGCGGAGGTGCCAGCTTCGGTGTGATCACTGCATGGAAAGTTCAACTTGTAGATGTTCCCGAAACAGTCACTGTTTTCATCGTCCCAAGGACCATTGAACAGAATGCAACTCAACTGATTCACCGCTGGCAATACGTGGCGCCTAGAATGGACAGAGATATATCCCTCTTTGCCAATGGAGTAGTAACCAGTACTAACCAAACTCAGACAAACACAACCATCGTTTTCTCCTTCTTCGCGCTTTATCTTGGTAGGGTGGACGGGCTATTAGCTATGATGCAAGAGAGTTTCCCGGAGTTAGGGTTGAGGAGGGAAGACTGCACCGAGTTGAGCTGGATCCAATCTGTTCTGTATTTCGAAGGACGTCCCATAGGTTCACCAGAGGCCTTACTGAATAGGACTCAGCTCTTTAAAGCGTACATGAAAAGACATACAGATTACGTGCAGACTCCCATTCCAGAGGAGGGTCTTGAAGGCCTCATGAAACTATACTACGAGCCGGAAGCCAGCAGAGCGTCAACGCTTTCCTTCGTTCCATACGGTGGAATACTGGATGAAATACCCGAATCCTCCATTCCATTTCCTCATAGAGCTGGTAATTTGTTCCATACATTCTATACAGTGTATTGGAACCAAGAGGATAATCAGAATCCGGGTAGGTTCAAAAACTGGGTTGACAAGCCCTACAATTACATGACTCCATATGTGTCCAAGTCCCCAAGGTCTGCATACTTGAACTACAGAGATCTCGACATCGGAGTCAACAACGAGGTGGGGAAGACGAGCTACACGCAAGCAAGCATTTGGGGTCGGAGATATTTCAATAACAATTTCGATCGTCTTGTTCGTGTCAAAACCCGGGTTGATCGGAAAAATTTCTTCAGATATGAACAAAGCATTCCACCACTGTTCTAGAAATTGAACCGTGTGTTTTTGTTAATTGCTTTGATGTTATAGTTAAGTAAGGTGTTGTAATAATTTTTTGGTGTCATTCTTTTTTAACAGAAATAACATTCATGTAATGTTCTTAATTTCATATTTTATAGGAGTGTATATGAGTTAAAATCATCTTTCCTCTTCCATATAAATTTTTGATTCTCTCCTAGAAAAGATACTCCGTACATCTCACAATAATTTGCACCTTTACTACATATATGGATTTTAAGAATTTTTTTTATCAATTTTATTGATTTTTGGAGGATAATGTAAACTTTTTATGTAATAAATAAATTATAAAGTATGTCATGTGTGTTAAGTAGGAGTGATAAATTTGTAATTAAGATAAAATTTTGAGGTTAGGAATTGATGTAATGTTTTCATTTTTGGGTGGTGAAAATTATTGTGGGACGAACGAAAATGAAAAGTGTGAAGTTTATTGTGGGACGGAGGGAGTATTATTTTCAATTTAGTCCCGTAACTCTCGAAATTGGCCAATTTTGGTCTCAAAATCGTCGAAAATTAATTTTTGGTCCCATAACAATAGATATTTTTGATTTTGTCCAAAAAAAGATATTATTTTCAATTTAGTTCTGTAACTCTCAATATTGGCCGATTTTGGTCTCAAATCGCCGGAAAACCCCAAATTGAGGGGTCACGTGCGGCACACCTACAGAATTTCGGCAAAAAAATTAATTTCCGACGATTTTGGGACCAAAATTGGTAAATATTGAGAATTACGGAATTAAATTGAAAATAATATTTTTTGTGGGACAAAATTAAAATTTTCATATTGTTATTGAACGGAAAATTATTTTAACTGGTATATGTTAGATGTATTTTTGTACTTTGTGTCGTACGTGCTCACCCAATTTTCATGTATTGAAATTATATATCTTTAAATATAATCTCAAAATCTCTAATCCCCGGATAATGTATAATTATGGAAGTATATATACATATTAAAAAAAAAGGTGAGTGCATCTAAAAATATGACTCCTATGATACGAATAAAAAAAACGACAATTCTTATAATGAAAAGTTATATTTAATTGATAAGCGACAACAATCTTGTTAACTATTTCATTTTATAAATGAAAAATCATAATATTTTAAAATATTTTAAAAGAAAAGACATAACTTCTTTATTAAAAAATATAACTAATTAATGCTCTCACCATGAGATAGTATAACTCAAATGTGCCAAAAAAGTGTATTTTTTTCATCCTCTTGCAAGGGTGTCATTTTTTTATTTTTTTACATGAATTAATAAGGAGTGTATTGTTTATTGTAAAGTGTGTAAATGTTTTAATGGAAATGTGGGATCCTATATTTTAGTTGTATACTTTTTTTTTGGAAAAAGAAAAAAGTATTATTAATGAAAAAAAGTAGTTATAGAGCATCAGGTATGCTCACTAACTCATACAAGTACAAGTGAAATTTGTTACCAATCAACACATAATTGTGTCTCCCTTATCCATTCGCTAAATGAACTCCCAAATCTATGCCTCTCCGATGCTTTAATCCACATCCAAGTGATAGCTTTGATTCTCATAACTATTATATTACTATCTGCCTCTACTCTATTAAACACCTTGTCATTTGTAGCCTTCTATATATACCAAATAACACCATGCCAAAATGCTTGCCAAAGTTTTGAATGATTCGACTTAACCAAACTGCTATGTGATAAGAAATTATCCCACACTGAATTTTCAGATGTTTGCTTTGAACCAGTGATTAGAAAATCAGACCGAAGGCTGAACCGATGTCCCTACCGGTTCGAGGTTCAACCAGTCGGAACGGGTGGTTCAACCGAAAAAATTAAATTTACCTATTTTTTATTATATTTTATATTAACCATTAAAATATATATTTCCTCCACCCCGGACTTATGTTCACTGGTATTGTGGATATGAAGTTTAAGAAAAGTAGTTGCTTTTTGACCAAATTTATTGATTTTTAAGGGTATTATTGTATTTTTAAGTAATAAATAAATTATAAAGTATGTTATATGTGTTAGTTGGGAGTGATATTTTTAAAATTAAGATAATTTTTGAGGTTATTGGTTAATGTGAAATTTCATTTTTTGGGTGATGAACATAAGTATGAGATGGAGAGAGTATATAATAATTAAAATTATTTGATAAAATTGAGAGTATAGCCCACTTTTATAAGAAGCCCACCAAGTTTAAATTACATTTCTTACGGCCCACCTAACATTTATTATTGGAATGTCAAAATTAGATTGCAAAATACAATGTCAAAAGCAGTAAAGCACTAGGGTTACTCCATTAAGCTGCAGCCCCCTCTCTCTATACCAATCTGCCTGATGAGTGTAGAAATCTCATGAATTTAGGGTTCAATTATAGCATGGTTCCAAATAATTATGCTTAGTTTGAGTGTTTAAATGTCCTACATTGCGCGATATTTGTAAATATTTGGAAAATTTGTACTTTTGTGGAATTTGTATAATTTTCAAGTATAAATGTATTCTAGAAATAAAGAGGAAGATGTAGGAAAAAGCGGATCTCAATTCGTAGTTAAAACAAGGGAAAACGAGCAAAAACAGTGAAGTAGCGCGAATCTGTCACAAAAATTCAACCGAGGGGGAAAAATTCGGTCAAATTTTTATGCATTTTTTCAAAAAACACGGGCAAAACAAAGCATCGAAGGCTACGCACACTGTAAGAAAAATTCGACCGAAGCACGAAAATTCAGTCGAATTTTTGTGCAAAATTTCCTACTGTACACTTCGAAATTAGGGCTTTTCAAGGGGATATAAATACTCCAAATCTCCCAATCCTCCAGCAGAACAGCAAGGGGCTGCTTCTCACACACCACACACCCCCATTCCATCCATTTTCATCTCCATTCATCCATCCTCCTCTCCATTCATCTATCCATCCAAATTCCATCCCATTTTTCACAATTTTCACCTTCATCTTCATCCATCTTCACTCATTCCATCTACCCATCACACATCAATTGAGGATTGAAGCTTGAAGAGTGGAATTGCATCTTGAAGAGAAGAAATCAACCCAATTCTAAATAGGCGAGAACTCTACTTTTATTTTATATTTTCTTTGTTTTGTTTGCAACAATGAATATTTGTAAGCATTTTAGGGATTTTTCATAATGTTTGTTGTTGGCTAGACCTTTTGTGAGGCTAGCCACATGATGAATTATGGATATTTGGATTTCTTGAATTCTAATGGTTTAATTGATTTGATTTTTGGAATTTCTTACATGATACATGATTTACTTAATTTATATTATGATGTGTGTGGTTATATTCTTCATTTATAATATTAGGATGGTCATACCAATATTGTGTTTAGGGATTTGATTGAATCATGTTATAATATGGATTTTGTATGTTAGTATGTGAAGTATGTAGTAGCATCTTTGTATACTTAGAACATTCATGTTGGAATACTTAGTTAATGGATCTTAATTGGTTGTTAATTTAGTGAGAAGAACTAAACTTATGATCATATTACCTTCTAAGGGAATTGAGAGTAAGAATCAATTTTAGGGGCTTGCAAACTTGTAATGAGAAGTAAACCTAATTACTTTGGCAATAGGGATTAGGGGAATATTTGTGATTGCTTTTATTCCAATTATCATTGATGTTTTCCATTTGAATCTAATAAGTCTATATTGTGTCGTTGATTTTAATTGTGGTTAGCCTTACTCCTCTTTAGATTGTTACTTCATCCATTATCCATCACATTTGTACGTGTTCTATCTTTAATTGCTTTCTTAGGTAATTTTTAGTACTAAGCAACCCATCCTTTTATTGATTAGTCCTTCAAGAGTGAAACATCTTTCGAATACGGATACATGCACTTTCTCCCTTGGGTTCGATATTATAAATTTTGTACTTGGTCACCAGTTCTACACAACGATAGAGTATGCTTACTCTTATCAGTTTGTACCAAAATTGAGACTAAGTTCATGGCGCCGTTGCCGGGGAGAAAGACTTTGGTGTAACGTGTTTGGATTTGTTAGCATTAGTTAGGACATTTTTTTTCTTGCTTTTATATTTGCTTTGAAAAATCTTGTTCTAACTTGTTCTTCTTGATAGGTACACCAACCTTGATAAAAGAGAAGAAGGAGCAACCAAAAATAGTAAGTGGAGAATATTTGTAGTAGATCTTGTGTAAAAGAGCAAAAATGAATCAATGCTTGAATAAAATGGAATATATGCGGGATGGCAAGGTGCTTACAATGTGAATACATTCTAACTGGATCAAGCGAACACTTATTCCGTATCAAGTTTTTACAACTAAGTTCTGGCGGTTACTTCTCTATCTGATAATAGTACCTTAATGGAGTTGTATAGAAGATACGCTCATGGGAGCAATGAAAGGCAAAGTGTTCAACCAAATCTTTCTAGTTATGGGGATCAATATCTTCAAAGTATGCCAACTTCCTATCCTACGGTGTAACAAGAGTGGATGATGCCTAGTTCTCAAGTTGAGGATATGTTTTACATTCATGACAGTAATTTTCAAAGTGTTGATCAAGGGAACTATCTTCAAGAACAAAGATGGCAACCACCGAGTGAAGAGATAAAGCCACCCGTAGAAGATCGAATTGGGCAACTGTTGAGAGTGAAATTTTACGCATTTTAAGTCTCACATTATACCCTTTTTGATAGTATGTGGCCATGATTTTGTGTAGAATTGCATGGTTTTTATATCTTACCTAATTAAGATGCTACTAAGGTGTTTTGTTGAGTTTTTAAGGGTAAAGTATGATCAAAAGTTCAAGGTTGGAATGAGGAGTGAAAGTGTGAAGGAATGCTGAAAACACACGTTCACAGTGCATAATTTTTCTGTGTTGGTGTAGAAGTCCAAATTATGCATGTGATACATGGTTGGAAAGGTACGGAAGAGAGGATCGTTTTGGCGTAAAAATTATTCAAATCGAAGTACGGTTGAGGAAGTTATACTCAAAATTGTGAGGTCACGCAGCTGTGGACGGGAATTTTCGAAAATTTCCGAAAATTACCCAATTTTTCCTATTTCTTGGAGCACAAATCTTTCCTTATCTCATTCCCTTCTGGAGTACAATTCTTTCCTTATCTCATTCCATTCTCATTCCTATATATATTTCACATCATTATTCATAAGAAAGACCACCCTCCACAATGGGATCACCCCTCATCCATTATCTACCATCATCCATATCCATCCTATCATCCATCCACACCTCCCATCATCCATCCACACCGAAGGAGATTCAGGTGTTATTCAAAGAGGGAGATCAATCAATCGGAGAGATGGAGAAGGAATCTGAGACAACGCCGCCACTAGGGTTTTTCTATTCCTTTCTTTTATTTTTGTTTGTCAAGACTTTTGGCATAATTTTGATAACCATGAGAGTTGCTTATAACTCCATAGAATGAAAATTATTGTAAATCGATTAAATGAGAAGTGTGTACAGAGGAATCAAAAGAGCTAGTAACACGCAAATAATTAAATAAAAATAACCTTATTAAATTTGCATTGTTGATCTTTTTTAAGAAATCAAACCACAAGACCTTGACTTGTAATAAAACCACGGCAGACGCGGCGACTAATTAAATAAAGCTATATATCTAGATAGCGAACAAAAATATATAATCTACTAGTGGAATATAATTAATTTTTAAAACCAATCTACTAGTGGAATATAATTAATTTTTAAAACCAATTTAAGCAGAGTCTGACTTAGTCCCTAACTTATAACGTTACATGTGAATAAAGGGTCATATTTATTAGACAAATACATGGCCCACTCCATTATTCTTTTTTGGGAGAGCCATGTGTATATTTTCTTCGATATATTTAAGGTCATTTTTTAACGTAGATATTCATGATTAATATCTGGGTAAAATATTGTGAAAGCACTAGCCAGTGTCATAATTTATGCGCACCGTTTGAGTCTGGATTTTTTTTTATTTGTTATTTTGATATTACATTTCTTATATTATTCCGTTGAATAATTGACAAGTAGAAAGAGGAGGATAATTATACCCTAAGCCAATATTTAAACTTTTGGAATTGGATTTTTCCATCCCACGTGTTAATTCTAAAGAGATATTACAAGAGATATCACACCAAAGTATCACAGGACATGTCGTGTCCATAGTTCAAACCCTAGCTAGCTACTAGCAAATAAAATTACTTGTTCCATTATAATTTTTTTTGAATAGTTTAAATATCAGCGCTATTGGCATCGGACACTTCACATTTTACTAAAGGCATTGAAATTAAATAAATAAGTATATGAAAATACTAAAGGCATCGAAATTAAATAAATAAGTACTTCCTCCATCCCGCAATAAGAGTTATATTTTACTATTTAAGGCGTCCCGCTACAAGAGTTACATTTTCTTTTTTAGTAAATGAGCCTATATAAATCAATCACTTTATATGGGACTCACACACAACACTAATAAAATTAACCACCTTATATTAAATTATTATATCTCTCAACACACTACATATTAAAATACTAAACTTTTTAATTTATGTCTAAATAGTAAAGAACATAAATTCTTTTAATGGGAGTCTATGAAAATACGTTTGTAGCCTCACATCCCAGTTCTGCACTATCCACCTAATTGGTACGTACACGGTCCAAATTTTAAAATCCACCCAACACTCATCCCAATAAATTCTGAAACACACGCCACACACAGTATTTGCAGGATCCATTTGGCTTAATTGGACTAAGGAAGTAGAGAAAGATTGTGATACATATATGCCACATCCCCAATATTTTTCGGACCAATTTGGCTCAGAATGAGGCAGTGGAGAGATTGTAATTTCTTTGATGGTGGTTACCCCTATCCGCTCGCATTTGATTTTTAATTAACAATTGAATAGTTCTTCAAATTTTCATTATCACCAACTCATTAATAATAATAATAATAATAATAATAATCAAATTTTCATTTGATCAAATCGCTAACTAACTATTGACCCGACTGAGTTGCAATTTCCGCTCAGACTTTGTGTGGTTGTCATGATTTTTCTCGTTTTTTATTTGATTTCTGGGCTAATAGATCACAAATTGACGGTTGCAGTTATGGGTGAAATATTCTCTCTCTTTGTCCTCTGTCATGTAGGCAAACCTCGTTATGCATGTAATAAATTGTAATGGGATTGTGGGATTGAGTATATTTAGCAAGTTAAATCAGTGTGTGATTAGAGTGAAAATTTGGTTGATTTTAGAGTTGTGTTCTAAGATTTTTGTGTTTATTCTTTAATTTGTATTGTTTATATTTTTAGAGAAAAGTGCGTTAATTATTTTTATACGTAGAAAAGAGGTGTATTTGAGCAAAAATCAAAGAAGGAGGAATCGAGAATTAAATTTGGACAAAAAAAAAATTATAGCAGTTCAAAGGACAATAAATTTAGAAGAGGGGTACGAAAATATTCTTTCTGGGCATTGAGAAAAGAAAGTATTGAAAACGGTTGAAATCGTAGTCTTTTAAATTAGAAGCGTTGTGTATGGAAGATGGAAGGGAATGGCACATGTTAATATAAGCATTCTTGGGGCGAATTTCTAGCCAGTTTTTCTGATGGGCCACGCTGATTCACGGATTTGGGCTGCTTGATTGGGCTTCATTGGACACTGGGCTGTTCCATGGGCGAGCAGGGCTGATGGATCAATAGACAATCTATTAGTCTAGTTAGGATAGATTAATCTAAATTTCTACAAACTATTCTAATACTACTTTATTTCTCCCCACTAATTCTCTTACTTTTTTATTTTTTCCACACCACTCATTTATAACAAGAGACTAAAGCCCAGTGGATCATAAGCAGCTGATTAGCTTCCAATAAAATATATATATATATATATATATATATATATATATATATATATATATATATATATATATTTTTTTTTTTTATAGATAGATCTTATTTGTTAATAAGTTAGAAGTTAATTCACTAAACACCTATATTCAAAAATTTCTTCAAACCCACTTATAACTCCATCCTAATTTGTTTTCAAAGGGATTCGAATTGAGCCAATCACTTTAATGAAAGAACCCAATAAGCATATAAGCTTCCGATAAAATATTCTAATACTTTACGCTAACAATTTTACCGGCTAGTCTAATAATTCCACTTTGATCTGATCAAGCTTGCTAACTTGGTAAGAGAATTCCAGGATATTGCTTATAATTTTCAACGAAGCTTCCATAAATTATTTTCTTCCCATACTGTACTAGAAAGTTCGGCTTTCGTAATTCTAACCACAACTTGGAGTTAGATAGAGTCTACTATTATTAGATCATCCAAGAAATAATCAAACATCAAATTAGTAAATTTCTCCATTCTGAGACTTAGTAATACGTTTGAGTCCTCTACCAATTTAACTCAGTACCTTTCCATAATTATTGGAAAGGTACTTAGTCTGTAGTTAACTCAGTACCTTTCCATAATTATTTGAATGTAAGGACTTCTGTGTTGAAGTAATGCAATCACCACCTGCTTATAAAATTCTAGAAACGCCAAAATTAATTATGGAGAGTTGGAGATGAGGGAATTTTCTAGAATCATCAATATAAAATTAATTAAAAGAATAATTGTCCTAGAATTTTCTAGCAATTGTATAGAGGCTATTGATGCTTCGACATACGTAGTATAAATATGCAGGAATAGGCAATAGTTGTGAATAAGCATTAGAGTATATAGTTTAAATGAGAGAGAAAAAGATTATAAGATGAGTGAATGTACCTTAACTAACTATTGTGGTACGTTTTTTATTTTAAACTCTTATATACTCCATCTGTCCCTAAAGTATTATCTTCGTATTTTACACTTTTCTTCATCTGTATCACAAATTACTTCACATTTTACTTTATTAAAAATGATAAAAAAAATATAGACATTTTAATAATATATATTTTTTTCTCGCATGCCAATATAATACTCACTTTTTGACCACAATACTTTTGGGCATCGACAACTGTTAACAACTGAAATCTTTTGGCAAAACCACCCCAACAAATCCCTCAAAATAATCAATGTAAATTTATGGACCTTTTAATTATCTATGATTGTAAATCTGCTCGATTATTGTATAGTCTCCGTGAAATCTGTACAGTACCACTTTTAAATGGAAAATATTTTTTTTACCTACTCAAAAGCTAGAAATATTATTAATTCTACGCATTTTTAAATGGAAGATTTTTTTTTCTTCTAACACAATTGATCAAAGCCAGTTGAATTTGGGTACAAACCCGTAAAAGTAGTTAAAAAAATGTGTTTTCATTTGGGTGAATTTTTTTCTTTTTTTACAATTTGAAAGTGAATATCGTTGATTTTGTCCCATATGTATAGGATTATTTAATTAAATATTGTAGTTTTATTTTTGGGTCACTTACTATTGGATACATAAAATAATGCATAATTGCTGTAAATTACATGACTCAAAATACTATTACTCATAACTATATTGTGATACCATAAATACCCCTATGTATTTGCACAATTTAGTTTTGCACAATTTAGTTTTGCACAATTTGCTTTGCACAATTTTATTTTTGCACATTTTAAATTCCGGCAGCAGACGGCGGCGGTCAATGGCTATCCAACCGGCGGTCAACGCCAGTCAACGGCTGTCCGGCCGCCGGTCAAAGCCGGTCTAGCGGGTGGGTGGGTGAGGGTAGGGTTGGTGGTTTAAAAGTGTATGAGATTATAAGGTTATATTTGATATTTTAATATTTTGTATATAAGAGTAATTATTTGAATTCCTTTTATCTCATAGTAATTTAGGTTAAAAATGTGTATCTATTAGTGATTTTTCCTTTATTTTTTGTTTAATATAATGCTTTCTGTTTTTGTTAATAATATAAGTAAAGTCGCCCCAGCAAGGGGCGACTTTAGTGACGTGGAGAACCTCTGAAAAGAAGACGCCTGTACCGAGGCGACTTTAAATAACGACAAAAAAAATTCTGCAGAGGAAACTTAGTGACATGGCGACGAGGCGACTTTAAGTAAGGACAAAAATACTATCGGAAAAAATACGCTTACATACATCGCTTTCGACATAAACGCGAGTATCTTGGACTTTGCTTCTCACACGGAATAAGAGACATAATTATCTGCCCTAACTAACTAACTAACCTACAACATCATTAATCTACAATAATCAATCATTTTTACAATAATTATATATATATATATATATGAAAGTGTTATGGGGAGTGCCGTGAATTGAAAATAGTTTTGTAGTGGGCCAAAAACCGCATAAACTTAAAAACAGAACAGAGTATAAAAATGTGTGTATCGATGTCTTGACATATAGAATGTCGAGACACATAATACAACACTATGCATAATGGAATAAAAAGAAGAAATCAAAATTAATTTCTCACAAGTCTTACGACTTGTGATGCCTTCACCAGCGAAAAACTTTCTTATTAAAACCTCAAGACGATTACAAAAACAAACCATGAAAATTAAATACGAAAAGAAATCCTATTCTAAATCCTTAGACATAGGATTCATAGAAGGAATATCAAGAATGATATCCAACACAAAGAATATCAAAACTAAAACTAAAAACTCTCAATGTGTAATCTCTAAATTTCTGTGTTCTGCTCTACCTCTAAAGTGAGAAAACAACGATCCTTTTATAGGAATAAAAATCCTTGCTCTCCAAGCATGTTCAACCCACGTTCTACATTCCTTGGAGACCAAGTTCTTCTCCACTTTACCACTTCTTCCTTGATGACCAAGAAGATGCTATCTTAACTCTTGCACGTTCTCTATTCCACTTTCTTCTCTCCTGCAAAAGAAATAAAGAAAAGACTTGTTGTTTCCTAATAATAGGAACTAACCCAATCCAACAAAAATAAATTACACACGTTAATTTATAAAATAAATTAACTAAAGATTAGGAAAAAGTAAAGACACGTTAATTAAATAAATAAATTAACTAAAGATTAGAAAAGAGCAAAACAATTAAAATTAGGAAATTGGAATAAATCAATCTCCAACAATCTCCCCCATTTTGCGTTTCCCAAAAACAAATTAAAAACCACAAAGATAAACTTTCCACAAGACAAAGCACATTCTCCCCCATAATAAAAATGACACATTCTCCCACATAATGAAATTATGCAAATCAATCCAAAAGGCAAAAACCAACTCCAAACTTTAATAAACATCAGGCATGTTCTCAGCACTAAAAATTAGCATCCCTTTCACATGTCTTCAGTGTCAATTTTAACATTAAAACACAAGTCCACAACATTAGTGTCAATATCAGAACCACCTTGCATCTCTGTCAACATTAAAATTCATCTCCATGTTAACCAGGACCATCAGAACCACCTTGCATCTCTGCCAACATTAAAATTCATCTCCATGTTTACCAGGATCAGCATATCAACATCTTCATTTTTACTCGGATTACTCGGATCTGACATAAACAACACTATCTCCCCCATGATTCTTACGTAACAAACTTCATAGAAGTTGTTGGCGAAGAAACAACACATGTTTGAGGATGAGTAATACAATACAAATTATCCCTTTTTAGCAAAGATTACAGAATCTCAAACTACTCGATGGATGAAAGCATATACTGAGAGTTTAGATTAAATATTTGGATGTCAGGACATTCCAAATCAGAGATGATAAAAATATTGAGATGTCGGGACATTTTGGATGATGAAAATATTGAGATGTCGGGACATTTCCAAACCAGAGAGATGTAAACCATGAGATATCAGGACATTTCAAAAGAAAGAGAAAAGAAATTATAGACTGACAATGGAGTTGGATCGCTATTTATAAGAGGAGTGGAATGGAGAAAAATAATCGTGTTTGCAGAAGAGATATCGAATACACAAGAAAGAATAAGAAAATACCTTAACTATTTAAATATGGTAATAAAAGTGGATAAATACCAAATTATCAACAATATCTCAACAATATCAACAATATCCTAAAAATAAGGATAAGTATCAAATCACTTAATTGTTAAACACAACGTAGAGTTTTTTTTTTAAAAAGGAAGAGAAGAATAACTAAATCACATAATAAATAAATATATATAAACCATGACTAAATTATCTTAAAAAAATTTTAAATTTCAAACGATGACACCCAATTTTATTTTTATATCTGATTTTTTTTTAATTAGCAACCACCTTTTCGACTTGGTGTTTTATTGCTAATAATTTTTTAATTGGATTCTTTCAGGATTGATTAGTCACATGAAATCATACATTTAAAATATAATCACGTCAAGGTTAACAACAGATAAGGACCAAAGAAATAAAAATTTGAAAAAAATGATGGAAAAGAAAAAAATTAATAAAAAATGTCGGGATTAAAATGACTCAAATTTTACAAAGGCCAAGATATTTTTTAAGATTTGAAAATCTTTGAAAATCTAACGCCTTAGTAAAAATATCTGCAAGTTGGTGTTCAGTGTGAATGTAATCTAACTTAATTATATTTTTCTAAACCAAATCCCAAATAAAGTGGTGTCTAATACTTATGTGCTTTGTAATACAATGTTGTATTGGATTTTTTGAGATATCCATCGCACTTGTATTATCACATAAAATAGTAAGAGTGTCATATGCGTACCCATAGTCTGAAATTATTTATTTCAGCCAGAGGAGTTGAGTACAGTAGCTTTGATAACTGTAAAAATCTCATGAATTTAGGGTCCAATTATAGTACGATTCCATACAATTATGCTTAGTTTGAGTGTTTAAGTGCCCTATATTGCGCGATATTTGTAAATATTTTGAATAATTTGTACTTTGGTGGAATTTGTGTAATTTTTAGGTATATATGGATTCTAGAAGTGAAGAGGAAGATATAGGAAAAAGCGGATCTCAATTCAGAGTTAAAACGAGGGAGACGAGCCAAAACAGTGAAGCAGCGTGAAGCTGTCACAAAAATTCGACCGAGGGGGAAAAATTCGGTCGAATTTTTGCGTATTTTTATGGAAAACACGGGCGAAAATAGAGAATCAAAAGGCTACGCACACTGTAAGAAAAATTCGACCGAAGCACGAAAATTCGGTCGAATTTATGTGTCCAATTCTGCAGTGCGAAATTAGGGCTTTTCAAGGAAGTATAAATACCCAAAACATCCTAATCCTCCACCAGAACAGATTTGGGGGCTCCTCTCGCACACCATCCATCCTCCTATCCATTCATCCATCCATCCTTCATTCATCCATCCTCCTCTCCATTCATCCATTCATCTACCACTCATCCATCCAACATTCATTCCATCCATCCATTCCACTAATCTATTTCACCAATCCACTAATCTAAGAAGGGAAGAACATCAAGAAGTGAAGATATGAGTATTTTGAAGGAAGATAAGGCCAACTTCAAAAGGTAAGCCCATCAACCTTTGATTTGTTATTATCTTCACTATTTGGCTCAATTGGAGCAAGTCATGGATTATATTGATTTTATAATGAACATTAGTGGCTAGTCCTCATGTGAGGCTAGCCACATGGTGGATTGAGACTATTCTAGATATGTAGAATTTTTAATAGTTTAGTTGACTTGATTTTAGAATTTATCTCATGATCTATGATTACTTGATTCATGTTATGAATTGTGTGGTTAAATTCTCTATTCATAGTGTTAGGATGGCCATTCCGATATTATGTCTAGGGTTTTAATTGAATTATTTCGTTATATGATCATGTATGTTAGTGTAGGGAGATGTAAGCCATACCCTTCTTGTGCTTGGGACATTCATGAGATAACACTTAGTTAATTGATCTTAATTGGTTGTTAATTGAGTGAAAAGAACCAAACTTACGATCATAGTACCTTCTAAGGGAATTGAGAGTAAGAATCAATCTTAGGAGCTTGCAAACTTGTAAAAAGTTTAGAACCTAATTACCTTGGCCATAGAGATTAGGGGAACATATGTGATTGCTTCTATTCCATTTTTAATGATGTTTTCCATTAGAAACTTGCATGTCTAGGTGATGTCTTAATTTTGATTGTGGTTAAGCCTTGCATTCTTCTTAGATTGCTTACTTTCACACATCATCCATATCATATGTACATTTTCTATCTTTAATTGCTTTCCTAGTTGATAGTTTGTAGTGTAATAAACCCATCCTTTTATTGGTTAGTCCTTCTAGATTAAAACATTTCTCGAATACGGATACATACACTTTCTCCCTTGGGTTCGATATTATAAATTTTGCACTTGGTCACCACGTTCTACACAAAGATAGAGTACGCTTACTCTTATCAATTTGTACCAAAATTGAGACTAAGTTCATGGCGTCGTTACCGGGGAGAAAGGCTTCGGTGTAACGTGTTTGAATTTGTTAGCTCTACTTAGGATTTTTTTTTATTTTTGTATCTATATTTACTTTGAAAATCTTGTTCTAACATGTTCTTCTTGATAGGTACACCATCCTTGATACAAGAGGAGAAGGAGCAACCAAAAATAGTAAGTGGAGAAGAATTGTAGTAGATCTTGAGAAGAAGAGCATAAAAAAATGGATCAATACTACAATAATGGAATATATGTGTGATGGCAAGGTGCTTACAATGTGAATACATTCCAACCGTATCAAACGAACACTTATTCCGTATCAAGTTCTTACAACCATGTTCCGAAGGTTACTCCTCTATCCGATAATAGTGTCTTAATGGAGTTGTATAAAAGATACGCTCATGAGAGCAATGAAAGGCAAAGTGTTCAACCAATTCTTCCTAGTTATGGGGATCAATATCTTCAAAGTATGTCAACTTCTTATCCTACAGTACAACAAGAGTGGATGATGCCTAGTTCTCAAGTTGACGATATGTTTTACATGCATGAGAGTAATTTTCAAAGTGTTGATCAAGAAAACTATCTTCAAGAACAAAGATGGCAACCACCAAGTGAAGTGATAAAACCACCCGTAGAAGATCGCATTGGGCAACTCATGGATATGCTCAATGAGATGATTGAAGAAAGAAGAGTAGAAAGAAAGAGAGAAAATGAGAAAAATGAGAGGAAATTTGAGGCCCTAGAACTTCAAATGAGTCAATTAATAAGTGAACGAAACACTCTTCACGAAATGGAAAATTTTGATGAAGAGATTGAAGAAGAATTAGAAGTAGAACAGTGTTTGGAGAATGATGAAGAGTCAAGAGATGTTGAGCTTATTGAGGATAAGGATGACAAGGTTGAAGAGAATTTGGGGGAAGAAGAATCAAAGGAGGTTCTTGAAGTGCCTATTGAGGCAAATGATGTTGATGAAGAGGAACAAAGTCTAGAAGCAAGTGATGATGACTTGAAGAGTGAAATGAGCATTTCTAAACCTTTAAACTCTTTAAGTTGTTTTGACTTTTATAATATTTTTTTATAAACTTTGTCTTACCTATAGATTCTTCTCATATTCTTAAGAACAAAAGGGAACTTGAAGACACGCTACAATTCTATGCGGAGATAAGGAATAAGTAGAGCTCAAGAATGGAAAGGTTGAGGGAATGTAAGCTCAAAAGAGTAAAATTTTTAAAGCCAATCTCGAAGGATGCAACTGAGGTCGTTACTTGCCACAAATGCCTAATAGAGGAAGAAACACAAAGATTAAAATTTGATGGCAAGAACGAACGATATCCTTGGCCATTCTGATGAGTTCTCCATATTCGTCTGACTTGAAGACGTTAAACTTAGCGCTAGATGGGAGGAAACCCATCATTATCATTATTGCTTTCATTTAATTGTTTTCTTAGTTGCTTTTAGTTTTTATCGTGTTTTTTGTCTTTTGTAGGAACATGAAGGAGCTTTCGGTAATGGTCTTGAAGAGAAGAAAGAAGTGCAACAAAATTGGTAACAAAACTCTATTCAAGCTAAAATTCAACTCTTAGTTAAATTTAAGTTTGGGGGCCGAGATGGTTTGTTTTGTTACATGCTCGTATTGCTCTTAGTTGTACATTTTGCACCGGCGCACCTTTTGTTCCTCTTGTTTTTGTGAGCCTTTCCATGATTCTTATTATTGAATCTTCTCTTGTGGAGCTAATTTAGTGATTGTTTGAGACTATAAGATTGAGTTAGATCATGTGGTTGAATAGATATGAGCTTGTGTACTTGTTATGGCTGGGAATTTGCTTTTGTAATGCTTGTTTTTCACTGTTGATGAACAGTGAGATTTTGATCCTCGAATGCATGAATATTATGTGATTCATTTCTTTCATGTGTGCATCATTCATGTGTATGTGTTCTAGAACTTGTCATTCGTCTTGTTTGAGGCTACATTGTGTGGAGATTGTTGAAAATGATCTTACGTCATCCTTGAAAATTGAAGTCACTAGCCAAATGATATCCTTACCATAACATTGTTCCCTTGTAAGCGATTTTAAGCCTATGGAGCCTATTCTTTGATTATTAGCTCATTACAAGCCAATAAAACGCACTTAAGCCTTTACATAAAACATTGTGTGGATGATTGTTGGAAATGGTTATTAAAGGAGGTTATGAAGAGAAAAGCAAAAATTGTACTTGAAAAGGAAATTAAGAATTTTTTGCTTGAAATGCAATGAGAGCTAGTGAATTATGATGTGTAAGCAAGAAAATAAAATAAATGAAGCTCTAAAAAAAGAAAAAAAGAGCATAAGAGCTAAAAAAGAAAGAAAATCTCAAATGTGTATTGCAAAAGGTAAGTAGAAAAAGAGCTACAAAAGAAATGCTTAAATTCAAGAGTTATGAAAGGAAGGGATGATGAAGTACATGAAAAGTGAATAAAAAAAAGTGAATTTATGATTAAGGAGTAGTGCTTGACGAGAAAGGAGACGCCTCTTCTAATCATTCACATACATATTTGAGTCACTTTTATCCATATATCCCTACCCTTACTAAAGAGCCTTCATTACATCCACATATGAAGTCCTATTTGATTCAATGATTTACACACTTTAATAGTGGTGTAGAGTTTGAGACT
This sequence comes from Pogostemon cablin, assembly GCA_023678885.1. NCBI lineage: Eukaryota > Viridiplantae > Streptophyta > Magnoliopsida > Lamiales > Lamiaceae > Pogostemon > Pogostemon cablin. The sequence goes on from CM042960.1 coordinate 11,687,560, forward strand.
TGTGGCAAGCCTATGGTAATGTGTACATGTGAATGAATTATGAGTATAAAAACGTCCACAATTTCCACTATGAGTGTGAGTTCATAGACTACCTTGAGAGTATTAGTGAGAATGAGTATTGTACTTACATTATTCCCACCATGATTTGTGCATAGGTTTATTGATGTTTAAGTCATGTGGTTTGATTTGATTGATTAGTTGAAAATGATTATACTCTTTCTTTGATCCATTCTCCAATTCACTCAATTTATACCCTCATGTTCTTTTTCTTTTCTTCGTTGTTCAGGGACGAACAACATTTTAAGTTTGAGGGGTTGATGAGTATAGAAATCTCATAAATTTAGGGTCCAGTTATAGCATGGTTCAATACAATTATGCTTAGTTTGAGTGTTTAAGTGCCCTAGATTGCGTAATATTTGTAAATATTTGGAGAATTTGAACTTTGGTGGAATTTGTATAATTTTCATGTAAAAATAGATTCTAGATATGAAGAGGAAGATGTAGGAAAAAGTGTATCTCAATTCGGAGTTAAAACGAGGGAGAACGAGCTAAAACAGTAAAGCAGCGCGAAGCTGTCACAAAAATTCGATCGAGGGGGAAAAATTCGATCGAATTTTTGTGTATTTTTATGAAAAACACAGGCGAAAACAGAGCATCGAAGGCTATGCACACTGTAAAAAAAATTTGACTAAAGACTCCCAAAAGCACAAAAATTCGGTCGATTTTTGTTTGACTATTTTTTAATACTCACGAGCAAGAATACTTGATCGTTATAGAAGGATATCCCAAGAAATAAAATTATTAAACCACAAAGGAGTTAGGTTTGGACTAGTAAAATACGTGAGCTCATGTTTAAGTCACTTTTGTAAGGATGATTGGGGGCTTTGAGTATGATTATGAAATAAACAATTAAAGCAAGTTAACAGAGAACAAAATAGCAAATAGGAGAAATGACAAATAAAGATAGCTAACAGAATTCAACTCAATTGATGTAGATTAAGGGTGATCACGATTATATCCTAAGCTCCCTTTCGGGTTATAAAGGTTGTTGATCCACTAAAGACTCCCAAAAGCACTTAAGATCAAAGTCCAACATTAACCTCTTCCATCTAGGAACTAATTAACTCCCAATTCTCTCTTAGAAGGTACTAATTAGAATTAACTCTTCCTTTTTGTGTACTAAAGATAACGAATGGATTGGTTCCCCTCATCTAGTTCAAATATCCTCTCGGTCAAATCCAAACTCGATGTCTATTCATGCATTTCTAATACTTAAGAGGGTCATTTTCGTCTCACTCCAAGCAATATACACATGAACATTATAATAGCACTTAATTGTCTTAAATCATCCATTGATCAACAATCCATTAAACCAATAATCATTCAGGAATAACAAACCATGCCATCACAACTTCAAACAAGTAAAACCCATGAATAGAAACCAATATCAATTAAGTCAAAAACCAATTTAATCCACATGATAATATAAACCTAATGTACTCTTCATGTCCCTAATCCCACTAGAGGGATTAGCTTAACATGATAATGGTAACAAAACACATGAATGATCCATTACACATACCCATAGTTTCAAATCCAAAAGAAATACAAAATGAATAAGTTCTTCCCTATCAATTTCTTGAAGAGAATCTTCTATTCTTCTTGATCTCCACCTCTAGCTCTTGAATTCTTGAGGTCTTTAACACCAAAATAGAAGGGATGAAGAATGGATGAAGATGGCTGAAGATGATGGTGTGAAATAAAGGAAATGGTGTGTGATCTAGGTGTGAAAATGAAACCCTTGTGTGGAATATCCAATCTCCCTTCAAATGTTGAACTTGAAGCTATTTATACCCTCTCCAAATTGGGCCACGAATTTAATATCAAATGGGCTTTTTACACACACTTACACACATTGATAGGTGAAAATCCAGATTTTTAGCCCAAAATGACCTTACTCGAGTTGGCCTTGCCAACTCGAGTTAGCAACACGAGTCGAGTTGCTTGTAATATAACTTGAGCTAACATAGCTCGACTTGTGTTGGCTACTCGTGCACTTGCCTGTTCAGTTGTGTTGCGAGTCTCTGAAACTAAAAATCCCACGGAAGGCAGCTTGACTCGAGCTAGCAACTCGAGTTACACCTTGCAACTCGAGTTAGCTCACTGTACAATTTTTGTTCATTTCCCTGCTCCTAGCTCGACTCGAGTTGCAAGTCGAGTTGGACTTTGCAACTAGAGTAAGCTCTCTGGACGATTCTTGGATCTCAACTCGATCTTCTCTCAACTCGAGTTGCAAGTAGAGTTGGACCATGCAACTTGAGTTGGGTCTCTGGACAATTCTGGATATTTTTCAGACCCAACACTGGTCGTGTTGGCAACTCGAGTTGCACCTTGCAACTCGAGTTGGGTCCCGACAGCCCCATTTCTTGCTCTTTTCAGCTCCCGTTCCATTTTTAATCCATTTTTACCTGTTTTAAATACGTATAAGCTCATTCACACACATTTCCATGAAAACACATAACACAAACAAATAATACATAAAATACGTATAAAATAATACGAAAAGACATACAAAAAGACACTAAAGTTTAGGTGAAAATAGTGACAATCAAATCCCCCAAACTTAAAGTGTTGCTCATCCCCGAGCAACGAAAATGACAAATCAAGAGGAGAAATTTCACCTAGAAAAATACTTAAGAGAACATAAGCAATAACGCATCTATATCAATAATAACTACAAACTATGCTAAGTCATCCTACAACATTAAAATCATAACATGAGGAATTAACAAGTTCAATCACAAGAAAATAAAATGTAATCAAAAAGATCTTTAATTAAGGATGTAATGATATGCTCTTTGGTAGGGTAGGAAGTATATGGATAAAAGTGACTAATCATGTGTAAGTAATTGAAGAGATGACCAATTTCCTAAACTTCTTCACTTTCCTTTCTTCCTTTCTTATTTTTACAATCTCAAGCACTATTCGTTAACTTTCCTTGGATTGAGCTTCTTTTGATGCATGCTTCATTTCTTTGAAATTTTGTTTACTTGAGCATTTTGATATTGCTTTACTCTTTCACTTGCTTTGAGGTTGCATGTGCATTCTTGTTGTTGCTCTTTTCATCCTTTTTCTTGCTTGTTTACCATGTCCTTTTCTTCTTTTGCTAATCAATCAATCATTTCTAGCTACCATCTCCTCAATCACCTACACAAAGGTATATATAGGATTGAGTAGGTAATTAAGGCTTGCAATGTACTAAATTCACGAGAAATAGGCTTATAGGCTCAAAGTGGTTGACTAGGGATGATGTTCAAGGTAGGAACATATATGGTACTAACTTCAAATAACAAGGATGACCTTAGATCATATCATTAATCTCTTTCTATAATTCTTGAGCAAGTTTTAACTTATCAAACACAACCGATCCACTCATGAAGAAATACCATATATGCACGGCTGAGGCTCAAATGCTCACAAGCTTATGCTTGGACCTTAAGGACTTATTACAGCACATTCATCTCAAAATTGAACAAGTTAAGTAAAACATGCCACAATTTGAAAGTGTAAAGATTCTTAATCATAATTTGTCATCACTTATCACAACAACATGTCATTAATCACATTCAAAAATGGCTCACGATATCCCAAAACAAACCACCAAATATCCCAAGATAAAATTAAAGATACACACAAAACACAAAAATAAGGACTCAACAAACAAGAGACAACAAAAACATATAACATGCAAAAATACAAATTACATCCATCCATAGCCAATAAAACACACATGCATATCATCCATGACCAATTAAGCTCACAAACATCCACATCTTTGATTGAAAATTGAAATCCTAAATTACGAAAGTAAACCTCCCACAAACATAACAAATGAAGTGGCATGCTAACAATCCATGTCAAAATCAATTCATGTCAAAAAATTAAAAGTTATAAGGTGTAGAGTACTTTGTCAATGGGCATTTGGTAGTGAAAAGTGTTAGCTCCGAACTTCATTCATATTTCCAATACCCTTCATTCATGTTCAAATACTCAACAACACCATTAGCTCAACGTTTTCATTTAACATATGGACTATCATGCACTTCAACACCCCCAATCATACCAAAATCAAACCAATACTCATGAGAAAAATTTTAAAATTCGACCCAATTTTACAAGAATCATACTCAAGTGGTAAGTTACACCACACACTCTCCCCCCAAACTTAAATCGAAACAAGAGTTGAGACTTAAGTTTGCAAAAAGTGGTGAGACTTACCCTTGTAGTTTCCATTGATGATCGTCTGTGGAGAAGCATATGCATCCAAACAGATCAAGTTATGTCCACAACGCACTAGTCTCCCCCAAACTTAACTCGAGATAAGAGTTGAGAATTAAGTTTGCAATAATTAGTGTGATATCCATACTCGAATCCATGAAGCACTTTTCTTTTCTTCAATGTGTATTTTTCTCCAGGAGCACAATCAATCTACAAGGTTAAAATGCAAAACAACATCAAATCCACAATCCTTATTGAAAGCACTAAATAAAGCAATAAAGATAATGATGAGTTGCCTCCCATCTAGCACTGAGTTTAACGTCTTCAAGCTAGACGGAATGCAAGATCATGGAACCAAAGAGTGATCCTTCACTTTTTCTTCCCTCATCTTCACTTTGAGAAATTGTTTGGCTCTTTTCTTTTCCATCAATATGATTTCTCCATTATTGCTTATAATCATCAAATCATTCGGAAGAATTGTGGATGGAAATGCTTCGTCTCTATAAGGCCAATGAAATTCTCCCTTATCAACCTTCCATTCGATGTCCGAGTCCTCATTCCTATAAATATCAAGCAAAGACAAGTTAAGATTAAAATCTTCAATATAATCATGGAAAAGAGAATTAGAAGATTTAAAAGAGTAAGAATTTTTAAATCCATGAAGATCCTCCGGAGGTATGATTGGATGCTTGAGGTAAGAATCATCCTTCTTTCTTGCTTTGTTGCATGAAAATGTAACACTCATCGTACTTGAACTCAAGGAAAGTTCTCCTCTTTCGACATCAATATGAGCCTTTCCCGTGGCTAAAAATGATCTTCCCAAGATCATAGGTGTTTGAGGATCAACTTTCATCTCCAAGACAACAAAATCCACTGGAAAGGTCAACTTCTTCACTTCAACCACTACATCCTCCACCACCCCTAAGGGCGTAATAGTTGATCCATCCGCCACTTGAATGCATGTAATGGAAGGCTTGAGCTCTCTAATATCCAATTCTTCAAAGAGAGAATGAGGCATAACATTCACACTAGCTCCCAAGTCACACAATGCATTAACAACTGTCTTTCCTTTAACTTCACAAGGGATAACGAACTTTCCCGGATCACCAACTTTCATAGAAGGCTCCTCATGCAATAGTTCATTTTTTCAACTAGCTTCGCTTTCTTTCTCTCCTCATATTTCTTCTTCAAAGTTTCAATAAACTTTTGAAATTCCTCCATCTTTTCTTTTTTAACAAATCTTTGAGGGTAAGGGATTGGATAAGGAGTAATTGGAATTCTCCAATAATCACGTTCATATTCTTCTTCTTTTTCCTTTTTCTCCTTAGCCTTTTTCCACTTAGGTATGTGTTGTTCTTTCCATTTTTTCCTCTTTTCTTCTAACTCAATTTCTACTCTTTTTGCTTCTTCTTTTTCTTCATCCACCGTGCAATCCACAAACCCTTCTTAAACCAATCTATCCTCTTTCACATTTATGCACATGCAATGCTCTTTTGGATTTATTTCCGTGGTAGATGGAAATTTTCCTTGTTGGTGTTGGGATCCCACGGAAGAAGCAATTTGTCCCATTTGATACTCAAAAGCTCTCATCCTATTGTCGGATTTCTTCTCATTTTCCTCCATTCTATCCTCAATCTTAGCATCTTTTTTTTCCATATAAACCCTTGTATCTTTCATGAATGCTAGCAATGTCTCTTCCAATGATGATTTACCTTCTCCATTGGGCTGCTTAGCACTCGGATCAAATCCCAGAGGAAATGCCACGGCGGCTTTAGTATTAGAGTAGGAAAGATTATTATGCTTCCTTGGAGCTTGATAATTTCCTCCTTGAAAATTTCCTTGATTAGAAGGATAGTTACCTTGAAAATTTCCTTGATGTTGGAAATTTCCTTGGTAGTTTCTCCTATCGAAATATGCAACATCTTCTACACTTTGCATCACATTACTCTCCTCGTTCAAGTTAACACTCGTACTTTCCCCTTGACTCACTCCTTGAGTGATCAAATTCAATTGCTTAGTTAAAGCAGTAACGCCTTCATTCAATTCTTTCATGCCTTCACTTTTGAACACATCATTCTTAACACTTTCTACTTGAGCTACTTTTCCAAATGTATAACCTCCCATTACTCTCTCGGAAGGCCATTGATAAGCATTCATTGCAATATCTTCAAAAATATCCATAGCTTTCATATTATCTACTCCAAAGATATCCATAGCTTTCATAACATCCACTCCAAAGATAGACCCTCCGGATGAGGCATCTACATACATCCGATGTTGTTTACTCAACCCTTGATAGAAAAAAGCTACTTGTTGATTATCATGAAAATCATGTTGAGGACATTTTCGTAACATCTCTTTGTAGCGTTCCCATACTTCATAGAAGCTCTCATTCAGAAGTTGCCTAAATTGAGTGATAAGGCTTTTCAATTGGAGAGTCTTCGAAGGAGGAAAGTATTTATTTAGGAACCTTTGCTCAAGATCTTCCCATGTATTACAACTTCCCAATAGAATTGTATTGTACCATGCTTTAGCCTTGTCTCTTAAAGAAAAAGAGAACAACCTCATTCGAATAGCATCTTCTGACACTCCATTCATCGTGATGGTATTCGCAACTTCCAAGAAAATAGCTAGATGATTGTTCGGGTCTTCAAGAGGACCTCTCCCAAACAGATTTGCTTTGACCATGTTGATCAATCCTGACTTAATTTCATAATTGTTGGCTTGAACAAGAGAAACCATATTGTGTACGGCTCTCGGTTGGAAGTAATCCCGAATTGCTCTAGGCCTTGGCCTCTCTTGAGGTATTTGCACATTTTCTTGCATAGCTTGGTTATTGAACATATTAACCATCTCTTGGACATTTTTACGAACATGTGGTTGTGCCTCTTGTTGTTGGAGTATCCTTTGAACTTCTTGATTGGCAAGCAACTGCATATATTCTTGGTTTTGAGTAATGAAATTACTAAACCTCTCCGCTTGATTCTCTTGCCCTCCTTCTTGTACCCTCCTTTGATCTTGTAATGGATCTTGGGTGGGTTATGATTGACATTATCTCCACGTTGATTCTACATATTTTCTTTTTTAGCTTTTCGTCTCTCTCGTTTCCTTTGTCGTGCAGTATTTTCTATCTCCAAATTCAAAGGAACAATCACTTGATTTTCCTTTGATCTTGTGATCATAAAATACCTACTTAAATTCAAAGAGGGAGACCACAATAAAAAATAGGAAATAAAATTAAAATTAAAAAGTATCCTTATCAAGAACAACTAAAACAATAACACAGTATTCCACTAATCCGTTAAACTCTCCCCTTTGGCAACGGCGCCAATTTCTTGTTTGACTATTTTTTAATACTCACGAGTAAGAATACTCTATCGTTGTAGAAGTATATCCCAAGAAATAAAATTATCGAACCACAAAAGAGTCAGGTTCGGACTAGTAAAATACGTGAGCTCATGTATAAGTCACTTTTATAAGGATGATTGGGGGCTTTGAGTATGATTATGAAATAAACAATTAAAGCAAGTTAACAAGAGAACAAAATAGCAAATAGGAGAAATGAAAAATAAAGATAGCTAACAATAAACGGGAATAGGTGCTAAAGTTCAAGTAGAAAATAACATGGGATTAGAAACATCCAAGCACACTCAATTCATATTATCATGCAAAAGGAATTCAACTCAATTGATGTAGATTAAGGGTGATCACGATTATATCCTAAGCTCCCTTTTGGGTTACAAAGTTTGTTGATCCACTAAAGACTCCCAAAAGCACTTAAGATCAAAGCCCAACATTAACCTCTTCTATCTAGGTACTAATTAACTCCCAATTCTCCCTTAGAAGGTACTAATTAGAATTAACTCTCCATTTTTGTGTACTAAAGCTAATGAATGGATTGGTTTCCCTCATCTAGTTCAAATATCCTCTCGATCAAATCCAAACTCGATGTCTATTCATGCATTTCTAATACTTAAGAGGGTCGTTTCCGTTTCACTCCAAGCAATATACACATGAACATTATAATAGCACTTAATTATCATAAATCATTCATTGATCAACAATCCATTAAACCAATAATCATTCAGGAATAACAAACCATGCCATCACAACTTCAAACAAGTAAAACCCATGAATAGAAACCAATATCAATTAAGTCAAAAACCAATTTAATCCACATGATAATATAAACCTAATGTACTCTTCATGTCCCTAATCCCACTAGAGGGATTAGCTTAACATGATAATGGTAACAAAACACATGAATGATCCATTACACATACCCATAGTTTCAAATCCAAAAGAAATACATAATGAATAAGTTCCTCCCTATCAATTTCTTGAAGAAAATCTTCTATTCTTCTTGATACCCACCTCTAGCTCTTGAATTCTTGAGGTCTTTAACACCCAAATGGAAGGGATGAAGAATGGATGAAGATGATGGTGTGAAATGAAGGGAATAGTGTGTAATCTAGGTGTGGAAATGAAACCCTTGTGTGGAATATCCAATCTCCCTTCAAATGTTGAACTTGAAGCTATTTATACCCTCTCCAAATTGGGCCACGAATTTAATATCAAATGGACTTTTTACACACACTTACACACATTGGCAGGTGAAAATCTGGATTTTTGGCCTAAAATGACCTCACTAGAGTTGGCCTTCCCAAATCAAGTTTGCAACACGAGTCGAGTTGCTTGTAATATAACTCCAGCTAACATAGCTCAACTCGTGTTGGCTAATTGTGCACTCGCCTGTTCAGTCGTGTTGAAAGGCTCTGAAATTAAAAATTCCACAGAAGACAGCTCGACTCGAGCTAGCAACTCAGTTGTACCTTGCAACTCGAGTTAGCTCACTGTATAATTTTTGTTCATTCCCCTGCCCCTAGCTCGACTCGAGTTGCAAGTCAAGTTGGACCTTGCAACTCGAGTAAGCTCTCTGGATAATTCTAGGACCTCAACTCGACCTTCTCTCAACTCGACTTGCAAGTCGAATTGGACCATGCAACTCGAGTTGGGTCTCTGGAGAATTCTGGACATTTTTAAGACCCAACACTGGAGGTTTTGGTGATGATGTGTTATTCACAAATCTTGCACCTGCATTTATGTTATATTGGAGTGTTTGAAGGTTGAAATCTGTTGTAAACAGATAAATATTGTGAAAAGGCATGAATCAGGTGTTGTTGGAGCTTTTTGAGTGGTTTTTCGAATGATATCGGAGAAGAAGTGTTGAATACTGAAGAAAGGAAGTCGAAGCCATCCATTTGGGCGAAGCAGGAATGCGATTCGACCTAAAGGAGGTCAATTTGACCTGCCCTTCAGGTCGAATTGGAAACACAACTTGTACAGAAGGCGGATTCGACCACAACAATGGGATTCGACCTGAGCATCAGGTCGAATCGAGGTCAAATCAATTGGCTGGGATGCAGATTTGACCTCGTCACGTTGATTTGACCAGGGTAGTTGGTTGAATCGAATGCTTGGGACTTACAGTAGGCTGATTCAACTTCCGATTTGACTTGTGGTGGTCAATTAGACCTGTTGTTGAGGTTGAATCGATTCTCGGGAACTTACCATATCCGTATTTTTACACCGTCAATGTATGTGATTATTTAAAAAGCCCATGCCAAGCCCAGTAGACGTGATTACAAGTATAAAAGAAGGCTTATGCAACATCATAATTGAAATTGACATTCAAGGATCTAGATACATTGTAAAACCAAGACGTGGAGACGTAGAGTTGGGAGGAGAGCGATCTTCCATCATCCGGAGGGGCTGTGACAGAGTTCCGCTAGAGATTCAAGTAAGATCGGTCCAACTAATCATGATTGTTCCTAGATCAATCATGGGCTAGAGCCGCTTCGGTAGTTCTAGGGTTATTAAGGTTTCATGAGTTAATTTGTCTTTCTTGTGTAAACTCCGTACAACACTACTTGTGGTTTATTTTATATAAGATTGTGCATTTTTAATCCATACTCATGGTCGTTTTGTGCATCAATAATTGTTGTGTAAAGTCTGAATACATAACGTGGTTACTGGTTGAGTGCGTTCACTGCTGAGCAGGATTTTATGTTATAATTCTAAGTGAAGGGATTCCGAAGTCTTATTAGAACTATTTTATATGAATACTTGTTAATTAAATCTTATTCGGGTTAATAAGTAGGATAAAGAGTATAATTTCATAGTACCTATAAAGGAAGATCATATCGGGTTAGAGTACTAAGTGCACGGGAAATAATTGATACTGATAGTACCTAGAAAGGGGGGTGAATTATATCTCTTGCTCCGAAGATATTCACACGTGTCATATGCATATTTACTTGTGTCTATAGAGTAGATTTGCATTGTTTAGTGATGCATCCATAAACCACAAGTCATAGTCGGACACCGTCACACGAAAGTATGAATTAATAAGTGGAATTGGATTACCTGACGAACTACCTACTATCTTACTTGATCACAACCTACTATCCCTTCTTCTTGTTATTTTTACTTGTTATCTTAATTATTAGTTGTTACATACTCTTCAAATCACAACCATTATAATTCCAACATAGTCTTAGTTTACTAGAACATAATTAAATTGATATTTATCCGTCCCTTGGGTTCAATATATAACTTGGTCACCTTCGAAACTACAATTGATATCCTTCATACTTGGGGATTAATTATGTGTTGAGAAAACGCCTATCATCTGGCAACTCAAGTTGGACCTTGCAACTCGAGTTGGGTCCCGGCAGCCCCGTTTCTTGCTCTTTTCAACTCCCGTTCCGTTTTTAATCCATTTTCACCTGTTTTAAATACGTTTAAGCTCATTCACATACATTTCTATGAAAACACATAACACAATCAAATAATACATAAAATACGGATGAAATAATACGAAACGACATATAAAAAGACATTAAATTTTAGGTGAAAATAGCAACAATCAAATTTTCATGCAAAAATTTCCAATTCTGCAGCGCGAAATTAGGGCTTTTCAAGGGGGTATAAATACCCAAAACCTTCCAATCTTCCACTAGAACAGATTTGGGGGCTGCTCTCACACACCATCCATCCTCATATCCATTCATCCATCCCCCATTCATCCATCCATCCTCCATTCATCCATCCTCATCTCCATTCATCCATTCATCCACCACTCATCCATCCAACATTCATTCCATCCATCCATTCCACTAATCAATTTCACCAATCCACCAATCTAAGAAGGGAAGAACATCAAGGAGTGAAGATATGAGTATTTTGTGGAAAGATAAGGCCAACTTCAAAAGGGAAGCACATCAACCTTTGATTTGTTAGTTTCTTCACTATTTGGCTCAATTGGAGAAAGTCATGGATTATATTGATTTGGTAATGAACATTAGTGGCTAGTCCTCATGTGAGGCTAGCCACATGATGGATTGATTTTTAATGGTTTAATTGACTTGATTTTGGAATTTATCTCATGATCTATGATTACTTGATTCATGTTATGAATTGTGTGGTTAAATTATCTATTCATAGTATTAGGGTGGCCATTCCGATATTACGTCTAGGGTTTTAATTGAATTATTTTATTATATGATCATGTATGTTAGTGTAGGGAGAGGTAAGTCATACCTTTTTTGTACATGAGATATTCATGAGATAAAACTTAGTTAATTGATCTTAATTAGTTGTTAATTGAGTGAGAAGAACCAAGATTACGGTCATAGTACCTTTTAAGGGAATTGAGAGTAAGAATAAATCTTAGGAGCTTGCAAACTTGTAAAAAGTTTAGAACCTAATTACCTTAGCCATAGGGATTAGGGAAACATATGTGATTACTTTTATTCCATTTTTAATGATGTTTTCCATTAGAAACTTGCATGTCTAGGTGATGTCTTAATTTTGATTGTGGTTAAGCCTTGCATACTTCTTAGATTGCTCAGCTTCACCCATCATCCATCTCATATTTACATTTTCTATCTTTAATTGTTTTCCTAGTTGATAGTTTGTAGTGTAATTAACCCATCCTTTTATTGATTAGTCCTTCTAGAGTAAAACATTCCTCGAATACGGATACATACACTTTCTCCATTGGGTTCGATATTATAAATTTTGTACTTGGTCACCACGTTCTACACAATGATGGAATACACTTACTCTTGTCAATTTGTACCAAAGTTGAGGCTAAGTTCAAGCTTCCAGTAGCTACGTATTCAGCTTCTGCAGTAGACAAAGTGACGCAATTCTTCTTTCTACTATGCCATGATACCAAATTATTTCCAAGGAAGACACATCCACCACTTGTACTCTTTCTATCATCTGTATCTCCTGCCCAATCGGAGTCACTGTAACCTACCAAATTCAGATTTGTATCCTTTGTGTATCACAATCCAAGATCTTGTGTTCCCGTAATGTATCGTATGATACGTTTAACAGCATTCAAACGGGACAATTTAGGATCAGTCTGGTTACTAGCACACAAACAAACACTGAACATTATATCAGGTCGGCTAGCAGTAAGGTAAAGAAGACTACCTATCATGGATCGATATAGAGTGTTGTCAACATCATCTCCAACACGATATCATCTACATAAACTTGAACAATAACTAGATGATCACATTTATGCATGATAAACAAAGTACGATCAACTTCTTCTCTAACAAAACCATAGTCAAGAAGAAATTAAGTGAGTCTTCCATACCAAGATCTAGGAGCTTGTTTCAATCCATATAAGGCTTTTTTCACTTTATAAACATCCGATGGATAAGTAGGAATTTCAAAACATTTAGGTTGAGAAACATAAACTTCTTCATTCAAAATGCCATTTAAAAATGTACCTTTAACATCCATCTGATGCAATTTTATACTTATATAACAAGCAATTGCAAGTAACAATCAAATTGACTCAATCCGGCAATAGGAGCAAAGGTCTCATCATAGTCAACCCCCTCTACTTTTGTATAGCCTTGAGCTACTAATCAAGCCTTGTTACGAACAATGTTTCCAAACTCATCAGTTTTATTTTTAAAAATCTATTTTGTGCCAATCACATTCAAATCAGGTATTCTAGGAACTAAATCCCAAACATCATTCATAAAGAACTAGTTTAATTCATCCTGCATAGCTTTTATCCAACAATCATCTAGCAAAGCTTCATTTACATTCCTAGGCTCTAGAGATGAAATGTAGCAATCAAAATTTATTTTACTGCACATATATGACATACAAGAAAGCTTTACCATATCTCTATAATTGACACGCTCCTTTTGCCTTGTCGTCACTCCAGCTGATGAGTCTCCAATTATCTGAGTGGTAGGATGGTTCTTCTGAGCACTTTTGGATGGTTCGACTGTTCTTCTAGAAGTGTCACCAACTACATCAGATTCTGATTCTGTTTCTGAATCTGTCATGTTCCGTGTCCTGCTAGGTGTCGTGACATCTGGTGACTGACCTATTGTGTTCAGTGTCCTTTTTGATGTCGTGACACCTGGTTATAGATTTATATTGGCTTCTGATGCGGGACTTTCCATTACGTCAAGTAATCCAGAGATGTTATCTTCTTTAGTTTTACCTGCAATATCAGAAAAATCATCGAAGAATTGATTCACAGATTCTTGAATAGTACGCAACCTCAAGTTAAAAACTCTATATGCTCTACTATTTAGAGAATATCCCAAAAAATTCCCTTATCACTTTTTAAATCAAACTTTGCTCGTTGATCTCTATCATTTAACACATAACATACACATCCAAAAATATGAAAGTATTTAAGATTGGGTTTTCTTCCATTTAAAATTTCATATGATATCATCATACCCCCTAATCTATATATGTTTGATTAGATATGTAACATGACGTGTTAAGAGCTTCAGCCCAAAATCTTTTAGAAAGATGTTTAAAACTTAGCATAACTCGAGCCATTTTCTGTAAAGTTCTATTTTTTCTTTCGGCAACCCCATTCTGTTGAGGCATCTTAGGAGTAGAGAACTCATGTAAAATTCCTTTTCTGTCACAAAAAAACGAAAAGAGAGAATTTTCAAAATTTTTACCATGGTCAGAATGAATTCTAGCAATTTTGACATTGTAAGATGTTCTAAACTTTTTGTACAAGTTCCTAAATGTCTCAAAGGTGTCCAATTTTTCACATAAAAATTCAATCCATGTAAATCGTGAAAAATCATCTACTAAGACAAAAGAATATCTCTTTCTACCAAGACTCTCAATAGGTCCCATAAGGTCCAAATGAACAAGTTTAAAACATTTTGAAGTTCCAGAATGTTGAGACATCTTATGCGATACTCGAGTTTGTTTTCCCTTTTGACATGTACCACGCACCACATTATCATTTTGACTCAAATAAGGTAGACCACGAACAATATCAAACTTTGCAAGTTTCAAAAGATTTTTTAAAATTAACATGACCAAGTTTTTGATACCATAAGACATTGTCATCAACAAGCACATTGTATGCAACAAATCTGGTTTTAACAAAATAACAATTATCGATAGATCTCTTACCTGTCATGACACAAGAATTAGAATCATCAAAAACTTCACATGAATCTTTGTTAAACTGGACACACAAGTTATCATGACACAGTTGACTAATACTAATCAAATTTGCATGTAAACCTTCAACTAGAAACACATTATGCAATTTTGGAAAACCTTCAAGATTTAAAATACCTTTTCCAGTGATTTTACCTTTTGTTCCCCCTCCATACGTAACCTTACCTCTATCAAATTCATCGAAATCAATCAAATTCTCTTTTGTACATGTCATATGGCGAGAACACCCGCTATCAAAGTACAAAGATCCTGCAATACTACTACTTAAAGAAGTATAGATGACATTGCATGTTAAATCAGATTTACGAATCCATTTGAGTTTAGTCTTAGGGTGTGGAGCAGAATGTGAATACACTGGAGATGAAATTTTATCAGATTGCATATCTTCTTTCATTTTATAGCAAAAAGGACGTATATGGCCTCTAACAAAACAGTAATGACAGATGTAATGTCTTTTCCTAACTCTTTTTCTTTTTGGAGTAGTATATTTCTTTTGATCATCTGATAATATATCAGGTTTGACAAAATTCACAGGTTTATTACCATCAACATATAAGTTAGGAAATACTTTTTCAGGACTGAAACCTAAACCTGCCTTACTAGTTTGACCAAAAGAAAATGCTTCAGTTAGAGTATACTTATCTTTATTCAATATGTCAAAGGTTTGAGTAGCTTCTTCAAGCTTCTTTTTCACAGTGCATAATTCCATGTCCTTCTTAGTGAGAGAAACTTCAAGACGAGTGATCACCACTTTAAGTTCATCATTCTCATTTAAAATTGAATCAACGATTTTGCATTGAACCTTCCACTTCCCAAGAAGTTCATCATATAGAACTTTAAGTTCATTGATAAATTGCAGGGCTTCATCATTCACCTCAAACGTATCTTCTATCTCAGAAATAACAGATGAGTTAAAATAGTTCATACGCTTGAAATTTTTATGAAAATACCTATCTGATATCGTGAAAGATATTACGATATTGCTGTAGTCACATGAGTGATATCTTCACCTAGATTTTAGTGTCTTTTATGTGTGTTTTCGTATTATTTCATCCGTATTTTGTGTATATTTTGGTGGTGTTTTGTGTTTTTATGGAAATATGTGAGAATGAGCTTAAACGTATGATTTTCAGGTAAAAATAGATTCTAGATGCAATAAGGAAGACGTGAAAAAAATGGATCTCAATTCTGAGTTGAAACGAGCAAGAAATGAATAATAGAAAGAAACACGGGCTGAAGGAGAAACACGGTCATGTTTGGTCATGTTACAGAAGAAACACGGGCTGAAGGAGAAACACGACCATGTTTGGCTATGTTACAGAAGAAACACAGCCTCTTTTAGGCCGTGTGAGGTGGCATGGCCGTGTTCCTGAAGAATTCAAATTTTACGCAAAGAAAGGCCCATTTCCCATTTAAGCCCATGGTCCAAATTTTGCCCTAATTCCTTTGATCCTCCACCATTATAAATACCCTTATTTCCAAATTTTGAAGAGAGAAGGGTTTCACTTGGATACGAACATCACACATCACTTCCTTCATTTTACACCCCAACCTTCATCCATTCTTCATCCATCCATCAACACTTGATGTCCTTCATCAAATCCACCATCCAAGTGATCAAGGAAGCAAGGGGGAGTGAAGATTACAAGAAGAAGAAAGAGATATCCATTGAAGACCTTCAAAGGGGGAATCTAGTTCTAATTTTATGAACTTCTTTATAGTTTGTCATGGGATTTGTAGATACAATTGTCTATGTTGTTTTCTCTAAGACTATGATAGGCTAATCTCCTTTATGAGATTAGCTCCATGATTGGTGTTGGATAATTTAATTTTTATGCAAATTGGATTTTAATCTTAATTAGGCATTTGTGTTATATCTATCATTGATGTTGATTGCTTGAATTATATGGTTGATTTATGTGATTAATTGTCATGGGCATGTGATTAGATTGCGAAATCAATCATATGTTTAGGATAGTTCATTGAATCATTTCATCATACACTTCATGTGCATTAATTTATAATGAGATAGAGATATCCTTCTAGATTTAGAACCCTTTGATAGAACATTTGATTAGCTTAATCGAGAGATTGGTTGATTAGGTGAGGAGACCCAAGCCATTAGTGAATTCATAGTACCTTAAAAGGGAATATTACTTATGATTTAGTACCTAATTAGGGAACTCGTAGAGTAATTAGTACCAGTGGGAGGTGTTTGCTATGGTATCGATCCTAATTGGGAGCCTTACTGAGGGCCTGCATCCTATCCATCTCGAGAGAGAGTTTAGGTAGAATTAGTGATCGCTCCTAAGTCATGCCCATGAAAGATCAGAATTAATTGCATAATTACTTTGTATCTATGCTATGATTGTTGTTAATCTCATCCTTGCATCATTTGGAACCATTTATTCTTGCATTTATTTTATCATTTATTTTCATTAGTTTTAGAGCGTTCATTTGCATGCTTATCCTCTATCATATTCCGCCATTCTTATAAAATCACGATAAACTTGAGATCGCTTAAACTCCAGCACGTTCCTCCCTTGAGTTTAATAAATTCTTTAATTGATCATTCCGACTATATACGACCAATCATAGTCATCATCAAAACTGATACTATCATCGATGGTAGCAAATAGTATGTTCTAATCAAAATTCTTAGGTTCGGATCCATCATCATCACTCCAGGTGGTATTCAGATTCATCTTCATTCTTCTAAGAGTATTTGCGCATTCTTTAGCAAAATGCCCAAATCCACGACAAGCTCTACATTGATTGAATCCATGTCATTCATTTCAATTTGAATGCTTGGAGGATACCAGCTTGTCCTTCTTGAACAACCAGGGTCAGATTGTGACTTCTGCAGGCCTCTCACCGGTGTATACCTCTTTGTCTGATGTGGTGCAGGAGATGATGAAGACACTTGAGGAGAGTTGTTAATCTAGATGCGCAGTTTTACGTTGCTGCGATTTTGTTTATTCATCTTTTTGATGATTATGTTAAACTTTTTCGTCAGCAACACAACAATCGTACATCCTTCATCCAACAACTCTATCTCATCAACTTCTTCTTCTACGAAACTTTGTTCTTTCACATGTGTGTAAGATTCAGTTTGTAGAGAAAGATTCTTACTTGTATGTAACGTATGTGGAGAATTAAGCTGAACCTGTTTATGCCCAAAAGTTGAATTCATAGGTCTTCAAGATACTCATCAATTCTCCTAGAGGGAGAGTTGCAGTATCTCTAGCATCTTCTATAGCATAGACCTTAATATGAAATCTCTTTGGAAGTGATCACAAGATATTATTGACAAGTCGTTCATTGCTGATCGGATCTCCCAAAGTTTGAACTTCATTTGCAATATCGAAAATCTTTTCATTGTATGAAGATATTGATTCATCTTCATCCATACGAAGATTTTCAAACATGGTTGTGAGATATCTCATTTTAGATTTTCGAATACTCTCAAAACCCGCACAATGTTCTTGTAAGATTTCCCATGCATCTTTTGTAGAGACGCAATTGGTAATCATCTTGAACATGACTACATCAACAGATGAAAAAATTGCATTAAAAGCTCTTGAATTGTAATTTCCAAGTTGAGTTTCTTCTGGAGTCCATTCTCCTTCAAGTTTAATGATTGAATCATTGTCCACATCGATTCTTCGAGGAGGACTCCAACCATTGATAACCGAACACCAAGCTCTTTCATCAATTGATTTGATGTGAGTTTGAATTCGCACCTTCCCCATGCAATAATTAGTTCCATCAAGAATTGGCCTAAAGAAGAAATGGAATAATCCATGACACAAGAAAAATAAGATCTGCACTTATTATAAATCAAGTGTAGGCTCTGGTGCCAATTGAAAGTGCTATTGGAGAGTGTCGTGAATTAAAAATAGTTTTGTAGTAGGCCAAAAACGGTGTAAGCTTAAAAACATAACAGAGTATAAAAATGTGTATATCAATGTCTTGACATATAGAATGTTGAGACACAGAATACAATATTATGCATAGTGGAATAAAAAGAAGAAATCAGAATTAATTTCTCACAAGTCTTACGACTTGTGATGCCTTCACCGGCGAAAAACTTTCTTATTAAAACCTCAAGACGATTACAAAAGCAAACCATAAAAATCAAACACGAAAAGTAATCATATTCTAAATCCTTAGACATAGGATTCACAAATGGAATATTAAGAATGATATCTATTGAGAGTGAAATTTCACGCATTTTAAGTCTCACATTATATTGTTTTTGATAGAATGTGGCCATGATTTTGTGTAGAATTGCATGGTTTTCATATACTACCAAATTAAGATGCTACTAAGGTGTTTTGTCGAGTTTTGAAGGGTAAAATTTGATCAAAAGTTCAAGGTTGGAATGAGGAGTGAAATGTGAAGGAATGCTAAAAAACACACGTCCACATTGTATAATTTTTTTATGTTAGTGTAAAGTCCAAATTAATCATGTCATATATGGTTAGAAAGGTACGAAAGAGAGGATCGTTTTGGAGCAAGAATTACTCAAATCGGAGTACGGGTGAGGAAGTTATACTTAAAATCGGGAGGTCGCGCAACTGCCAACTGGAATTTCGGAAAATTTCCGAAAATTACCCATTTTTTTCTATTTCTTGGAGCACAATTCTTTCCTTATCTCATTCCCTTCTTGGAGCACAATTCTTTCCTTTTCTCATTCCCTTCTCATACCTATATATATTTCACATCATTATTCATAAGAAACACCACCCTCCACAAGGGGATCACCCCACATCCATCATCTACCATCATCCATATCCATCCCATCATCCATCCACACCGAAGGAGATTCAAGTGCTATTCAAAGAGGGAGATCAATTAATTGGAGAGACGGAGAAGGAATCTGAGACAACGCCGCCACTACGATTTTTCTATACCTTTCTTTTATTTTCTTTTGTCAAGACTTTTGGTATAATTTTGATAGCCAAGGGAGTTGCTTGTAACCCCATGAGCTAATTTTGTTTACAGTTTTAAGGTTTGAAGGATTGATTTAATTGATTTGGAGACCTAGACCAATTTAGTGATTTCATGCAGTGATATTCTGATTTTACTTGGTTTATTAAGATTTTGCTTTTTTGTATCGTAACGTCTTCATAGTAAATTCACGAAATCCGCTATAATGTTTGATTTATTATGTTAGTTTGTGTGCGTTCATGAACTGAATTATCTATCTTTTAGGGATTAAAGTAGTTCCGCTATAAACATGTTAATTCTAATAATTCGTAAATCAGATGTTTGAATTGTTTAGTGGAACAATGCAATTAGACTTTCAAGTAGGAAGTGAATAAAGCCTTGTAGTACTTTTAGAAAATATCATGTTAGTCAAACTTGCCATCCGGAGGTATTGTTGTTTGCGTTGATTAGTATCTAGGAAGGGGACTGGGTAATATTCGCGTACCTTAGGAAATAAATTAGAATATACTGTTAGCTTAAAATCAGGTCATATCTGGTGGGTTAACAGGACTATGTGGTGTATTTTCATAGAAGATACATGAATAATCAATTGGAAGTTTAGGAATCTAAATTAGTTGGTCTATACCTGATACCTTAGAACTGTTGATCTCTCTTGATTTAATCTTAAATCTTTCTTTTGTGATTTTATTTATTTAGTTATTTAATTTTGAGTATTTAGATAATAATTTACCACAACTGGAAATTGGTTACTTGTTCTGATTAAGTAAGTAATTTTAGAAATAGATAATTAGCTGTCAGTGGGTTCAATAATTAAACTTAGTCGTTTGCTACTACAATTGATATCTTTTATACTTGGGGATTTAATTGAAGTTCGCAGAAAACGCCTATCAAGTTTTTGGCGCCGTTGCCGGGGACAGTGTAGTTATTTATTTTTCTTTTATTGCTAATTTAATTAGGATATTTTTAAACATATCTGACTATTAATTATCTTTGAGGTACATGAGATGGACGAAATATTGAAAAGATACGGAAATCAAAATGTTATGGAATCTTCTCCATGCATAGACGAAATTTTGAAACGCTATGGAAATCAAAATTCTATGGAACCTTATCCATATTAGATGGTTGAGATGTATTATGGTTATGATTTTCTAGCGAATCAAGTTCCAACTCCGCTTTACAATCAAGTCAGATATGAAGAAGAATGGTCTTGTGCTTACAATGAAATTTCATATCAACCTTATCAAGAGAACACTTGTTCTGGATTGACTGGAGTTTCCCAAGAATTGCATGACGCATTTGATACCTCCATTAAGAAGTATGAAAAAACTACGAAAAGGTTGGAATCTCTAGAAAGAAAGATGAAAGTTCAATCGCATGAGAGAAAAGTTACATCGCAGGAGTTTCATGAAAGAACGAGAGAAATAAACAATCTTCTTGTGATCACTGCTTCAAGTTTAAATTCTCAACTTCAAAGAGAGGAAAGAATGGATGAAGAAGAGTTTGAGGAAGATATTGTTGTTCCAATATGCTCTGGAATGCAGTTTGAAGGTCCTATGTTGTTGTTTGAGGAAGAAAAAGTCGAAGAGGAGTCCACTCGATTAAGTCAAGTGGCTCCACTCGAATTGAGCTATCAATTGGAGACAATTTTTGAGGCAACAGAAGAGATTGATGAAGAATTTGATGATGTTGAAGAAGAAAAGAAAGAAGACAAGTAAAGTGAAGAAGTAACCGAATAGGACTTGAAGAATGAAATGAGCATTTCTAAAGCTTTAAACTCTTTAAGTTGAATTGAATTTAATGATGTTGTTTCTGTTGACTTTGTTTCACCTTATGATTCCTCATATATTCTTAGGAATAGAAAGGAACTAGAAGAGAAGTTAGGAATTTTCATCGGAAAAGGGAATAAGTGGTGGAGTAGAATGAAGAGATTGATGAAATTTGATCTTAACATGGTTGGCAAGGTCAAGATAAATTTTAAGAATACCAACGAGACCATCCCTTGCCATAAGTATTGGATTGATGAAGAAGCACAGCGATTAGAATATGATGGCAATGGTGAAAGATATCCATGGCCATTCCGATGAGTTTGAGGTATACCGTCGTGACTCTCCGACATTAAACATGAGCGCTTGTTGAGGGCTATCCCTCCCGTTTTAATTGCTTTTATGTGTTTCTTTGGTGTAAGAATTTTATTAGGTGTTGCTTGACTACGATATATACTTTTTTGCAAACTTAGTGTCTCACTTTATTTGATCTAAGTTTGGGGGAAGTTAAGTACATACATTGTCTTGCAGTATTGAAATAGAATTTTTGCATTGTGTTGTGTGCTTGGAGGGTCGATTTTTTGTGAATTTTTAATATTTTCAATTTATTTGATAATGTTGAGGGTTCGATTTTTTGCGATTTTTCAGGTTTCGTGTTGTTTTTATTTGTGTTTATTAGTTTTGTGTTAATCTTAGAGTCGGTATAGTTGATTTTTGATTCTCTATGATGATTTTCTGATTTTTCTTATCACTTGATTATATGTGTGATTGTGTTTGAGAAGCAATTTGATATTGTGATTTGATATTGGGATGCTTGAAATTTGATTATGTGCAAGGAAGATTAGCTATGTAGCTTTATTAGGAGTGTTTGTTTATTCGTATAGCCATGTGAGGGGTTTAAAACCAAAAAGGTCTCATACCTTTTTACTTTTTTGGAAATAATTTCAAAAAACTTAATTTCTCCGAATTAGTCCCACAGCTTTCAAATCTCACCGAAATGGTCCTTTTTACACAAAATTGTCCAAATAGGCTAATGCCAAACTAAGTTTTAACAACACTTTTTCAGCAACACCCCTTTTATAACACAACTCATGTACATTATATTAAACCCATTTTATACTCAATTTTCATCGTGCTCATATGTTTTAAAATGGTATCAGAGCCCTAGGTTTATTTATTTATGAATGGAAAAATTATTATAAACTTATATCACTTAACGAGAGGAGAGTTTCAAAGAGATATGGATCCGAACGAAAGTTCGACATCCGAGAGTGACAGGACTATCATCCCTGTTCCAAGCTGGAGCAACAAGGACTTCTGGTCTGTCAACTATGACGAGATAAGCAGTTTTATATAATAATATTATTGTGTGTTTTATAGACAATAGGTAGAGAAAGAATATGAGAACGCTGATCAATTTTGAGATAACCTTGATTGAAGGTGTAGAGTGGTGGAAGCCCGTGCTAACCACACCAAAGAGGAATCTCTGGAGGAACTACGCCAGATGTAAATAAGGTACTCGAAAGAGATACCAAGAAACATCGTGGAAATCTAAATTTTCACCGAGATCCATAGACAAATCCCCAAATAAGAGCAATGGAGGACACGACCAAACCAAGGTCCAAGAGAGATCTGCAAGCCCTACCACTTCTCATACTGGACAGAATGACAGAATGGAAGGAAATCAAGGCAGATAACTCTAAGATGAACCAAGATCTTAGAGAATTGCAGAACACGGTGAGATTCTTTGGAGAATATTGCCAAAGTATGTCCAAGACAATGTTCGAGATCAGCCTTAAGATGGACAAGGTGGAGAAATTGCAGAACTAGCAACTCGACCTCATCATAAAGTTGACAGAACAAGTAAAATCCCTGAAAACTAAGGTGACAGGAAGAAGGTCAGGAGGAAGGTTACCATTAACCTTCGGAACAGAACCCCTTTTATACCAAAAGGGGAAAACGACGGAGGTCTTAAGGCCAAAGTCGAAAAGCTAGAAAATGATTGCTATCCTTCGAGGAGAATCCACATCCCCGGATGACAAGAGAAAATCTTTAAGATCTACAAGATCTATATGAGTCCTTCCAAGGACTGTCAATTGTAGATCTAAAGATGAACGTTGAAGATGCATCTAGTTCCCAACAATAGTCCCAGGCTCATCAGACCCAACAGGATCGGAGCCAAGATGAAGAAACCTCTGGATCACATGGAGTCCATGGGGCAAGACAAGGAGATACATTCCAACAACCAGAAAACTTCAAAATGAAGGCCATAGGAATGTCAACAGGAGCAAGCCGAGTTCGAGGATCTAATATACACAACACCCCATATGCCCGGCCTCACCTTGAACCGATAAGTCCATACGAGTTGATTTTAAACCTTGACACTCTAGACTTCAAGAATAGAGAAGCCTTGATCGATGAATGGACAAATGCCATGAAGATCGCAGGTGGTGCATTGGAGCTGGACAAAGAAAGGTTCATAAGATTCCTTACTATGAGCCTGGAAGGATCGGTAAAATGCACCTAGGAGGAGCTCTCAGACGAAGTCAAAAAGGAGACTATGGAAGGTGAAGATCTAGGCAATATTGTCAATCGAATGACCAAGATCTTCAAGATCTATTTCATCGGAGTAGGATACTTTGAAGGAATGGAAGACGAAAAGAAGAAGAAGTATAGGAATTCCCAATACAGCCTCGAACTACTTGACATTTTTCACGTAGATGAGTACATCAAACTCTTCACAGAGTATAGATGGAAATCTAAGGTCAAGGAGGAAGAAGTATTCCACCTATTCTTTGCCAAGATCCCGAGCCCATAGAGGGAAATGCTGATCAAAGAGTATGAACCATGCGAGCTGTATTCGATAGCAAGGAGAATGTCCTTCCTCAAAGCCAAGATTGCAGAGTGGTGCCATCAAGAGGCACTACACAAGAACTACAAGAGATTAAGGGGAATCAACAAGACAATCCCCTTATGTTGTGAAAGCAATGATCTTCCAACTATGAAGAAACCCAAAGAAAAAGAAAAGGATGAAGAAGAATCATCCTTACAATCAAAGGAGCAGAGGATAGAGATCCAGAAGACCAAGATCATTTTGGTCTAAACAGAAGGCCCAAAGCTATAAATCAGGGCAAAGATCTGGACCATCAAGATGGAGTTCAAGAAGCCAAGCCTCATTCTCAGAGTCAAACCAGAGGAGCACAGAAAGAACTCCCACAAGAAAGACATTCCGAAGAGCGGACACACGAATCAATGTAAGATTCAAGGATTGCAACTGCTACACGTGTGGAGCAAGAGGGCATATCTCACTAGATTGCCCGAAAAACCAGAAAAAGGAAGTACGACAGTTCGAGACAACTCCAGAAATGGAGGAAGTAGTTTACTTCCAAGACCTAGTACAGGTATATCAGTTCGAAGATATACCCTCGGACAAGAGCATCTATGAAGAAGAATTCTTTAGCCAAGACGAATCTACCGAAGATGAGTCGGAGTGAAGAGGAAATCTTTGGGAAAGAGATGCAAGAAGATATATCTGGATTCTTTTCCCAGACATCTATTTCTCATAAAACCCTTATGAGAATCATGAAGGAGGATCCAAGGCTCAGTCTATACGATGGATTCACTGTGGGGAAATTGGAAAAATTCTTTCCAAGCTTCAAAAAGAGGAAACACAACATCATATACAAAGTAACTGGAAGGGAGATTGCCATCCCAATGGAGCTCATAAGAAATATGATGGAAATGCAACTGGTTCCTTATGAAGAAATCAAGAAGGAACTGAGTAGACTCCAGGAGAGAATGCCCAAGACTATGTCTTGGGTCCATATCGGAGCTATTCGGATTCTCATCAAAGCTACATTCAAAGAAGGAATCGATACTCCAATCGATATTGCTGTCTTTGATAAGAGAATCAAGAGCACAAGAGAAGCATGCCTAGGAGGACTCTCGGAAAATCTTTACGCAGGAAAAGTAGCATCCTATGTTTATCCAATGATCGCGTACAATTTGGCAGACCGAGATTTCAACAGGCCTTACCCTTCATCAAGATTTCAAAAATAAAGACTTGATGAAGGAAGGGAACAGGCCTTACTCTATCACATACAGTATCTCGTATTCCCTCTCCAACACTTATCATTCGGATCTATTCCAAGTGAAGGAGTATATCGAGATACCTAAAGTGTTCGAAAAAGTTGCATGTGCAACTACACCAGAGATAATGTAGCTACCATCAATTCACGATATGGATTTGCGGATCAGGGACAAGACGGTCTGGAGTAGACAAAACAGTCTCAGATTCGAACAAAGGAGGAATTCTTTCCAAGAAGATAGAATGGCCAGCGAGAAATGGGGAAAGAAACCAATCGTGGAGGTAATCCAAGAACCAGAAAAGTTCACAACTAAAGTTGAACTAAAATGCACAGAAGGATGGAAAGGAGTCAAAGTAATATTCGATATCACTAGAAAAGAAAACTCTATTCCTTGTGATGTCTTGTATTATCTGCAACAACCAACAACTGGGAGATACCAAGGGGCAACTCAAACTCGGCGATCTAGAGCTGATAATTGAAGGAGTTGCAGGAAGATTCCCAGAACAAGTAGTACTGGGATTGGAGTTTCTCGAGAATCATAAACCTTGGGAAAGGCAACAAGATGGAATGGAGTTACGATCAAGGGAAAAAGATATAAAGTCTACTAGTAGAGGCTCTGGGTTTAGGCTCTGTTCCATCTATGGCCACAAGTCCATTTTTGATATATATCACCGTAGGAATGATATATAAACAACATCGTGCAGAATACTTTACGACGTACATTGATTCAGGAGCCGACATCTGCATAGCAAAGGAAGGAGTCTTCTCAAGGCTCAGGTGAAGAACTGCCAACAGTTCTCGTAAAAGATTTCTTGCAAAGGGTGCTAATCCTTAACAGAGGAATCAAGCAGGCGGAAATCATGATTGGAAGAGCAGATCGTACCCCATGGTATAAGGTGAAAACTCCACCAATATATTTCCACGACACCGGAACAAATATTCTATTAGGAAACAATTTCCTACAGGCATTCAAGCATTTTCCCAAGAAAACTAATGAGGAGGCTTATTTTCACAACCCTTTGTGAACATAAGATCATCGCACCAAGACTGTGTAATGCATTTCAAAGAAAAATGCAAATTAAATTCGCAGCAAGCGTGGTGATAAAGGAAAACTTAGCCATCTAAAGATAAATGATCGTAGGAAGTATGGCGAAGCAGTCCTTCAGATAAGAATTGAGACAAGAGGAGGATGGAAAATGGAGAAACTAAAAGAAGATACAATCCACCTTCTCAAATCAAGCTTGGGAAAGAATCTACAGAAAGACATCACAATCGAAGAACAAACATCTTTGGAGGACATCAAAAAGAAGATACAAAGGAACTTCAATAAAGAGCCTCTAGCCTGGTGGGACAAGAACGAGCTCAAAGCCTCACTCAAAATAAAAGAAGGAAAGGAGTATGAATTCGTGAGATACAAGTCCATCCTAATGAATTAAGAAGATCGGAAGGATATGCAGCAAAAACTTAAAGAACATCTAGACCTTAAGTTGATATCTCCAGGAGTATCACCATACAGCAGTCCAGGATTTCTAGTTCGAAATCATGGAGAAGTTAAGCGGGAAAAGCCGAGACTTATGATCAACTACAAAGGGATCAACAACATCTTGGAGTTCATTGGATACTACATACCAAGTAGGGAACACTTGGTCAACTGTATCAAGAATGCCAAGGTATTCTCAAAGTTTGATTGAAAATCTGGGTTTTACCAGATTATGATAGAAGAATGAAGCAGGAAATTCACAAACTTCTCCATACCACAAGGACATTATATCTGGAATATTATGCCTATGGGTTTGGCGAACGCACCCCAGATATACCAAAGGAAGATGGATAATCTTTTCAAAGATTATTTCTCATTCATTTTTGTCTATGTGGATGACATCCTCATAGCCTCAAAGAACATGAAGAAACATTTGGCACATCTGGAAATATTTTCAGAAGTATGCCACAAGGAAGGATTGGTGCTTTCTGAAAAGAAAACAGTAATAACAAAAAGGCAGATCGAGTTTCTTGGAGTAGAAATCGACGAATCCGGAATTGTTCTACAACCACATATTGTAGAAAAGGTCCAAGGATTTCAAAGATAAGAAACAACTCCAAAGTTTCTTAGGAGTGGTTAACTTTGCCGGAATGTTCATCAATAATCTGGCGCAATATAGGTGTTCAGTACTTTGTTGAAAAAAAATACTGAATTCAAATGGGATGATTCACACCGAGCAATGGTTAAACAACTAAAGAATGTTTGCAAAAAGCTCCCCAAATTAGCCATTTCTAATGACGAGAATGATCTAGTACTATATACAGATGCCAGTGATCATTGATGGGCAGTGGTTCTTACAAAGTCCACAATAGAAGGAGAAATGTCATGCAGATACTGTAGCGGGCTCTTTACGTAGAACAAAGCAAATAGATGGCACATCAATGAAAAGGAGTTCTTTGCAGTTCGGAAGGCGTTCAAGAAATGGCCGCTATTTCTCCTCATGAAGAAATTCATCCTTAAGATTGATAATACAAGCGTCAAAGCCTTTTTGAAAAATAAAATCGAATCTAAACCAGAAAAGGCTAGACTACTAAGATGGCAAGCAGAATACCAATATTATGATTTTAATATTGTCATTATTAAATCTGTTGATAATGTTTTGGTAAATTTTCTGACGAGAGATGGAAGGAGTTGAGATAGAATCCATCCTGATTGTATAAAGGCACCTGATGGACAACCTTGAGTTGCTCCAAAAGGAATTCAAGAATCTGGCACTCAATGCAAGGCGTGCCGAAAGAATATAAGATAGTGATCAGACCAAAGGACTCAATTACAAGTCCCCTTAGCACAAGTCCTAGTTTGGAACCTCCAAAAGAGGAACCAGTCTAAGGAAAAATCGAAGACCTGGAGTCATATCTAGAGTCGACGAATCAACCCAGCACCTCTGGTGTCAAAGAGGGAGAGATCAACCCTAGGCATATGACAGGCACTGCTAAGGTTGTTATTAACATAGCGGATTTCTCTTATTGGCAGGAATACCAGGCCAGTTGGGAGAAATTGATCACCAGACAAGGAATTCGACCGGAGAAATGCCGGGTGGATATATCGGAGGAATATCCCCGAGTTTGGATGCGAGAAGGCTCAAATCCAATGGATGTAAAGTGATGGTATGACTTTGGGGCACTAGCCTCGATCTATATTGTTGCACCAGGTTTCTCAGAACTTGCAAAACTTCCAGATTGGCTCGGAGAAAAGGTTTTCAAGGTATGAAAAAATAACTCAACTCTATCTAGGGACGATGTATTAGAGTTGTACTTCACCAATGCGGCCCCAGAACCAGTCAAGAAAGGCAACCACGAGGCCTTCCATTTTATCAAGCTAAGAAGAACCGATGTCTCAGCATCAAATAAGATTAAAGAGTCTTCTGGAAATGAACCAGTCTTGGTTTCTACATTTTTGAAGAACAGATCTCTACGGGAAGAGCGAGGGGTCTGTATGCCTGCATCAAAGCCATGGTGGAGGTGAAGTTCCCATTTAAGTTCGAGCATAAGTCCTTGATTGAGTCTTTCCCGTTGAATACTTTAACAGGAAAAATGACAGTATTTGCGGAGAAGGCGTTCCAAGAAAAATAAGAACTTCTCTGGAAAAACAAGATTCTGGTGAGTAAACAAATCCATCGGAGATATTGTAACATGGCCCATTTCGGGCAATGGATGAACAAGATATGCACAAGCTGTTCCACCCAAGCAGAACCAGAATTTAGCAAAGTGATAAGATTTGGCATAGGAATGATCAGAACTGCTGATCCACCCCTAACAAATGAGACACGTGGAAAGAAGAGGGTAAAACCTCTTCGGAATACCCAGGAGCTAGGAGAATCATCAGGTACCAAAGAGGACAAATGACTCCTCAAAAAAGCAAGAGCCAGGTGACCTTTCCGAAAGGGTAAGAGACATGTGACCGACATGAAAGATGACCCGCAATGGGGAATCCAATAAAGAACAATGGACCAGGCAGCTGCTAAAGTTGGAATCCGAGACAAATGATGTAAGTGCTGATGTCAACACAATAACGTAAGCAGTGACGTCACAAAAGCATGAGAGGCTTTGAAATCCAGATTTCAAATCCGAAAGCCTCTATAAATAGGTTTGTTGAGAAAGCATAAGGCATCGACCATCACCCTCTGTTTTCTCTCTCTCTCTAAAATAAACACTGTATTTCTTTATTTCTTTATGAGTGTTCGGAGTGCAGCTACAATAGGTAGCTAAAGGAGTTATCTCCTCTTGTTCTGTGAGGATGAGTGTGTAATAAATTCTCCATTCAATAAATAAATAATCTTGGGTTTCTGCTCGCATGTAGCCTTCCAATTTTTATGCAACTTTAAACCTCCATATTTTCCGACAAGAAAAAGTAGAAGCATCCTGTACACCCGGAGTAGGAAACGAATCAGGGTTGTCCTAAGATCCGCTGAAGAGACAGGATTAATCCATCACACTGCGGTGCGAGTGGTTGGCTGTGAGGAGCAGTCGTAAAACCTCCTGGATACTCGGTGGATTGACGGTCAAAAAAGGTACTATTACTATTTCAAGTCGGTTAATTACGAGTTTAATGTTGTTTAATTAATGTACGGAAGCATGCTGGGCCTGATATGGTCGTAATGGACTATGTCTATTTTGAAAGATAAGAATTTGATGAAAATGGGGTGACAATGAGTATATAAAGGTATAGAAAGCTATTTTATTAAATAAATCTGGAAATAGTAAAAGGAGGGATTGCTACACAGCAAAACTTTTAAAACTTGGGACGATTTTAAAGAAATTCAAAAGCTATGGGACTAAATTGGAGACAAAATAAGATATGGGACTAAATCGGTGAAATTTAAAAGGTACGGGACCAAATCAAAGATTTTAAGTATTTTGGGACCGTTTTGGATAAAGTAAAAAGCTGTGGGATGTTTTTTGTATTTAACTTGCCATGTGAGATTTGAGCCTTTTGAAATCATGACAAGATTGCATGATTCAGTTTATTCTTGTGAGTGTCGTTCATACACACGTATTCTAGAATTTGGCTTTGTATCTTACTTGAAGTTGTGTGTTTGACTAGACAATAGGAAATGATCTTAGGCCATCTTTGTTGTTTATTAGTCACTAGCCATATTATTTTCCTACCTAATGAAATATCTGTAGTCAACTCTTTTGAGCCTAAAAGCCTTATTTGTTGGAAGCCTACATGATTAGCCAATTGATCCCGTTTGCTAGCCTTTAAAAAATTCCTACGTAGTAAGGAGTTGAAGGAATCAAGTTGGTGTCTTGTGATGAAGTATATAAGGAGAAATAAGTTGGAAGTGATGAAATTTGTTGAAGAGAATGGTTAAATTTGCATGAAGGGGTAGTGCCCGAAACTTGTACCCCATATAAAAGGGTAGTACCTGAAACTGGTACCCTTATTTGAAGAAAAGAATAAGGAAAAAAAAAGAGATTCAAGTAAGGAAGTTGAGCTTAAAATAAAAGAGGAATTCGAATTGCAAGAAGCATTGAAGAAGAAAGAAGAAAATGAAGCTGTTTGTTGAAAATGTATAAGTCTTCTTTGATTCTCTACTAGTGATTAAGTCACTTTATCCATATATTCCCTACCTTTACTAAAGAGCCAACGGTACATCCTAATGCAAGACCTTTGCGATCCTATTGTCGGAATTATTCCTTTAGTAGAGAGTTGAGATGATTGCCAAGCTTATGGTTACGCGTGTATTTGAATTGATAATGAGTGTAAACACCTTACCTAAAGTGTATATCTCACACATGAGCGATGAGCGTAAATACTACCTGTGAGAATGGGTGAATGGGCATTCGAAAAAAGTGAAGTAGTTGATTTGAATTGTATGTTTTTAGATGGATGGTTATCTTAGTATTTGAAGTATGATTTTCAAGTTGTTATATTGTCTTGGATGCTATATGTTGTCAAATTTCCTCTCAATTATTTTATTAGTTTTCTATATCGTTGCCTCGGGACGAGCAACAGGTAAGTTTGGGGGTTTGTTAAGAGTGAAATTTTATGTATTTCAAGTCTAACATTATACCCTTTTTAATAGAATGTGGCCATAATTTTATATAGAATTGCATGGTTTTCATATCCTACCAAATTAAGATGCTACTAAGGTGTTTTGTCGAGTTTTGAAGGGTAAAACATGATCAAAAGTGCAAGGTTGGAATGAGGAGTGAAAGTGTGAAGGAATACTGAAAAACACACGTCCACATTGCATAATTTTTCTGTATTAGTGTAGAAGTTTAAATTAATCATGTGATATATGGTTAGAAAGGCACGGAAGAGAGAATCGTTTTGATACAAGAATTACTCAAATCGGAGGACAGATTAGGAAGTTATGCTCAAAATCGTGAGGTCGCGCAGCTGCCGACGGGAATTTCCGAAATTTTCCAAAAATTTCCAAAAATTACCCAATTTTTTCTATTTCTTGGAGAACAATTCTTTCCTTATCGCATTCCTTTCTTGGAGCATATTTCTTTTCTTATTTCATTCCCTAATTCTTTCTTTTTCTCATTCCCTTCTCATACCTATATATATTTCATATCATTATTCATAAGAAACACCACCCTCCACAAGGGGATCAACCCCCATCCATCATCTACCATCATCCATATCCATCCCATCATCCAACCACACCAAAGGAGATTCAAGTGTTATTCAAAGAGGGAGATTAATTAATCGAAGAGACGAAGAAGGAATTTGAGACAACGCCGCCACTACTGTTTTTCTATTCCTTTCTTTTATTTTCGTTTGTCAAGACTTTTGGTATAATTTTGATAGTCATGGGAGTTGCTTGTAACCCCATGAACTAATTTTGTTTACAGTTTTAAGGTTTGAAGGATTGATTTAATTGATTTGGAGACCTAGACCAATTTAGTGATTCCATGCAGTGATATTCTAATTTTACTTTGTTAATTAAGACTTTGTTTTTCTGCTTCGTAACGTCTTCATATTAAATTCATGACATCCGCTATAATGTTTGATTTATTATGTTAGCTTGTGTGATTTATTATGTTCCACTATAAACACGTTAATTCTAAGAATTGGTAAATCAAATGCTTGAATTGTTTAGTGGAACAATACAATTAGACTTTCAAGTAGGAAGTAAATAAAGCCTTATAGTACTTTCAGAAAATATCTTGTTAGTCAAACTTGTCATCCGGAGGTATTGTTGTTTGCGTTGATTAGTATCTAGGAAGGGGGCTTTGTAATATTCGCGCACCATAGGAAATAAATTAGAATATACTGTTAGCTTAAAATCGGGTCATATCTGGTGGGTTAACAGGACTATGTGGTGTATTTTCATAGAAGCTACATGAATAATCAATTAGAAGTTTAGGAATCCAAATTAATTGGTCTATACCTGATACCTTAGAACTGTTGATCTCTCTTGAATTAATCTTAAATCTTTATTTTGTGACTTTTATTTATTTAGTTATTTAATTTTGAGTATTTAGATAATAATTTACCACAATTGGAAATTGGTTAGTTGTTCTGATTAAGTAAGTAATTTTAGAAATAGATAATTAGATGTCCCGTGGGTTCGATAATTAAATTTGGTCACTTGCTACTACAATTTATATCCTTTATACTTGGGGATTTAATTGAAGTGCGCAGAAAACGCCTATCAATATCCAACACAAAGAATATCAAAACTAAAACTAAAAACTCTTAATGTGTAATCTTTAAATCTCTGTGTTCTGCTCTACCTCTAAAGTGAGAAGACAACGATATATTTATAGGAATAAAAATCATTGCTCTCCAAGCATGTTCAACCCACGTTCTGTATTCCTTGGAGACCAAGTTCTTCTCCACGTTACCACTTCTTCCTTGATGACGAAGAAGATGTTATCTTAACTCTTTCACGTTTTATATTTCACGTTCTTCTTCTCTCCTACATAAGAAATAAAGAAAATACTTGTTCTTTCTTAATAAATAGGAACTAACTCAATCCAACAAAAATAAATTACACACGTTAATTTATAAAATAAATTAACTAAAGATTAGGAAAAAGCAAAACAATTAAAATTTGAAAATTTGAATAAATCAATTTCCAACAATACATATATATTCAATATATTAATATATATATATATATTCAATATATTAATATATATATATATATATATATATATATATATATATATATATATATATATATATATATATATATATATATATATAATATTTTTTACTCTATTTGTCCCACACTTATCTTTGCACAATTTGTTTTCGTTAGAGAAGATACTAATTATCTTTACTACGAATTAATATCTAATTTTCTCTACTGCAAACGATTGCTCAATGTTATCAGTAACACCAAAATACATCTCCTTCACTAATTTTATCATGACAAGAGCAAAGTTCAAATTCTAAATCAAATAATATATTACATACAACTATTTAAATTTAAGGCAAATACTTTAATGATATAAATATTTAACACATTTAATATTAAATTTCATTTTATTTCTTCAACATATCTTAAAATTTCTAGATTATTAGTTACAATACTATCTAAAAGCTTATACTCATGTGAAAAATAATAAATCAAGAAAATAAACTATGTAGTGATTCCTAATAATTATTATTGATTAATCAATGGATATGATCAATCAAGAGATAACTTCTACTACAAAAAAACTGTTTTTTAGCAATGGAATATTCCGTTGCTAAAAGTCTTAATTTCATTGTTAAATTGTCTTAGCAACGGATTAGCAACGGAATCTGTTGGTAAAATTCCGTTTGCTAATAATCCCGTTGGTAATTTATATAATAATTCCCTTGCTACTCTGTTCCGAATGAATTCCGTTGGTAAAATAGAGAATAAATCTATTGGTATTCCGTTGCTAAAATAAAAATGTCATTTTTGTTGTTAATTCGTTGCTAATTACCAACAGATTGAATTCCGTTGGTAAATTCCGTTGCTAAAAAATTATTTTTTTTAGTGTTCAAGTACTTATTTATACAAGTAATAAACGTAAAAAATATTACAATGCACTAATAAAAAAATATAATAAATGAAAAATAAATATATATTCATATGATGTTTTGGTACGAAATATAATAAGCAATCGTCTTAAACGATATTTTCTAACATACCGTGTATACATACATTATATATATATTATGTCAAAAATCACATGAATCATTTTTAAATGAACGAATTTTTAATGGAACAAAAGATATTAAGAATTTTAAAAAAATATTATAAATACACAATATATATGCACATACACTACGAGTCTACGATTGAAAAGCACCATTTATTTTTCTTTTTCTTTTTTTTTTTCATTTTCTTATTGTCTCCTCTAATCAAAATTTCAAAACTTCAACGAATATATATACACATATATATTTTTCTATTTTGTTAAGCAAATTATTAATATATATATATATATATATATATATATATATATATAATAAAATAAAATGGAACCAAGACAAACCTGATATTTTTTGGTCACTTTCACCTCTTCCACCACAAGAATCTCCGACTCCTCTAAATCATCACATTTCAACCAATTTTTTTTTCTTTTGGATAAATTCATGGAGAGATTTACAGTTAAAAAAAAATTAAAAGTTTTAAAAATAACTACAAAATATAAAAATGTATTTAAGTGGAAGGAATTGAACGATGAAAGAGTGGAAAGGTATTGAAGAATTCAGGGAGGGGAGAAGAAAGAAAGGCAAGGGATTGAAATATAAAGAGTGCATTTTATATCAAAGTTATATACTGATATATGGTGAGGAAATGAATGTATTGTCATTTCTGCGTGTCGTTTACTTTTTTTCTGGCGTGGTTTTCGCCGACGGATCAGGGTACATCAGGTGCTATTGTTGTCACCCTAATGAACAGTATTGTCAATAGTGTTATCAATATGTCGGGAAAGACTCTTTATGTTCTGCAGAATTTTATTTGTCGTTACTCAAAGCCTTTAGTACAGACGTCTTCTTTTCAGAGATTGTCCACAAAACCAAGGCAAAGTCCCCTCTCTGCAGAACTTTTTGTCGTTACTTAAAGTCACCTTGGCCTCTTCTTTTCAGAGATTTCCAAGTACCCAAAACAAAGTCCCCTTCTCTTTGTCGTTATTTAAAATCGCCTTCGGTACGTCTTCTTTTTGGAGATTCTCCACGTCACCAAAGTCACCCCTACAGAGGCCGACTTTACTTATAATATAATTAACAAACACAGAAAGCACTATATTTGGATAAACGAAAAATAAAACTATAATATATAATTCTTGAATTCTTAGTTTAATTATTTTAATTCAGTTTTATTAGTTTAATTAATCATCCTTTCAAAAAACCCTGAATTTGTCTTGCAATTGAATTATCATTAATAGAATTAATTATTAAGTCTATATCTATCTTGTGGGGACGATAATTTCACTTGGTCAGACGCACTACAATTGATCCCTTATACTTGAGGGTGAGATTCATATTTTCGAAAAAAAATAGCGATCAACGTTCATGAAAAAATATTCATGAACAAGTTACTTTATGTGTTCGTGAACATATTCGTGAGCCTTAACAAACAGTTTGAGTTCGAGCTCAAGTTCGATTTTTTTTGACGAGTTCGAGCTCGGGCTCGAGTTCGATAATTCCTTAACAAATGATACTCAAACACAGTAGTGTTCGACTCGATTCGATTCGATTACATTCCTATTCAAAAAATTTCTGACCATGTTTTTTATTTCAAAAATTAATTGTCGATTATAAAACTACAAAAATATAAATTAAGTGAAATTAAATAATTTTGGCAAAAAATTTGAAATGCGTTTCATAGGACCGATGACAAGTGAATATTTTTATAAAAAAAATATTTAATTGATGGAAAATATAAATTAATTTATAAATATTTAATAATATAAACAAAAAGTGATAATACATTAATTTTAATGAAAAATTATAATTAATTGATAAAAAAATATTAACACTCAATAATTTTTGGTTCTTTTTCTAATAACTTACCAAGAATTTACTGTAATACGCATTATTTCTGAAATTTATGTAATTCTATGACTTTCACAAATTTAGTCCGGCCGGTTAAAAGGGTTAATCTAACGTGCTGCTGCGCTGATTTACAAAATTCATTCATTAGACAGATAAAAAATATAATAACAATTTAATAGAAAGTTATATTTATAATTGATGAAAATAAATATTTTAAATGAAGTATTTCATTAATAATTTTTAGTAATATATAAATAGAAAAGATAATATCTTTAGTAAAAATTGAATGAAGCAAGGAAGAAAAAATGGTGTCATCACTTCCGCCGCCTAAATATTCCTTGGGCGTCAGTTTAAAAATTTTTCATTTTAGTAAAATGATCTTATACATGATCAAACCACTAACTATTAATATAACTTCTCACTATATATAAAATAATAATACTTCTTAATTTTTTTAAAAAAAAAACTCTACAAAGGAGGGAGTAGAAATATTTATTCAATTTATAATTAGGGTATGGATTGATGTGTCCAGTGGCGGAGTAGAAAATGACCGATAGATTCTCGAAGTTGCAAACAAAACAAATTAAGAAGGGACATAAAATTTAATTCACTCAAAAAATCCAAAAACAAATACTACCCTAAGAATGCCGAATACAATTATTCCTGTTTCAATTTCAAAATAAAAGAATACAGAAATCAGAAAAAAAAAAAAAAACTAGGGATTACGGATTAATTAAACAATTAATAAAAGAAAGAATACATAAATGTAGAGGAATATCTCGTTAGAGAGTTAATTAATTAGTTTGCCCTAGAGCATGCATGAATATAAAGGAGTTAGTAGAGTGTAGGAATGCTCTGTTCGTAGTTGAAGAAATTGTGGGGATCCACCGTTGTCTTAACACGAACAAGGCGATGGAAGTTATTACCGAAGTATTTTGTACCCCACACGGCGGCCTGCCCGTAGCTCGTCCTTCCTCCGATGCTGTTGACTCCGATGTCGAGATCTCTGTAGTTCAAGTAGGCTGACCTTGGGGAGCTGGACACGTAGGGTGTCATGTAATCGAAGGCGCCCCGAACCCAATTCAAGTACTTGGCCGGGTTTGGAGCGTCCTCCTTTTGCCAGAAAACGGTGTACATGATCTTGTACAAGGTGCCTGCTCGATGAGGAAATGGAGTGGCTGAATGAGGAATTTCATCCATTCTTCCGCCGTAGGGGACGAAGGAGAGCATCGCCCCCCTTGCCTCGGGTTGGAAGTACTGCCTGAGCAGGCCTTCTAGCCCTTCAAGGGAGACGGGAGTCCGGACGTAGTCCATCTTCCTTTTCATGTATGATTTATTGACCTGAGTCCTATTCAGTAGGACCTGAGGCGGTGTTCCGGAGGGAAGGCCGATAGCGTAGAGGACGGACTGGATCCAGCTCATCTCGGAGCAGTCTTCCCTCACCAAACCCATCTCCGGAAACCTCTCCTGCATCAACGGCAGTAGGGTGTCCACCCTGCCGAGGAAGAGTCCGGAGAAAGTGAAGGCCAGTGTGGAGGCATTCCTTCCTGTGGCTTGGACCACTGCCATGTTGGCCACTATATTTAAGTCATGAGGCAATCTGGGTGCTACGTACTGCCAGCGGTGAATGAGTTGAGTTGCATTCTGTTCTAGAGTCCTTCGGACAGTGAAAGCCGTTACTGTTTGGGGAACATCAACTAGCTGCAGCTTCCAGGCTAGAATAACCCCAAAGCTGGCGCCTCCCCCGCCTCGGATAGCCCAGAACAGATCCTCGCGCATTGCTCTCCTGTCGAGGATTCTGCCCTTGGCGTCCACTATTCTTGCATCGATGACATGGTCTGCAGCCATGCCGTATTTTCTCAACAGGTGTCCGTAGCCTCCTCCGCTGAAGTGCCCTCCAGAGCCAAGGGTAGTGCCTACACCGGCAGGGAAGCCGAGGGTGGGGCTTTTCTCAGCGATCATGTAGTATAGAGCGCCGTTGAGAGCACCGGCTTGCACCCACGCGGTCTTCGCCCTGGCATCCACTGTTATATCACTTAGCTTGATCAAGTCAATGATCACGAATGAGAGTTGAGATAGAGGAGATAGGCCCTCGAAGTCATGGCCCCCGCTTCGGATCCTGACTTGGAGGCCGTTCTGTTTGGCGCAGAGGACGACGGGTGGGACTTGGGACTCGTGTTCCGGGGTGATGATGACTTGGGGCTTGGGGGTAGATTCAGAGGTGAATCGGAGATCCCAAATGGGGAAAAGAAGCAGTGAGGAGTAGGATGAGTTTGTAGGGGTGCAAACCAGGTTGGAAATAGAGGAGTAGTTTTGCCCGAATCTATTAGAAAGGCATTCCACAAAATTCATGTTGTGGCGATGTCCATCTGCAGATGAGCTGCTCAAAACCAGAACAACATTAAGTAGGATGAATGATGTAGTAATTGAAGTAATAGTCTTCATGATGTTATGTGATTCACTAGGTTGCTGTTTAATTGTTTGTGTTATTTTTGTGGAGTTAAGGTAGCCATTTATAAGGTTGGTTTGGTTTTGTCATGCACGTAGTAATAAAGCGTGTGTTTGAATAAGACATTCATCAGTTGCTGACTTTCTTTCTAAAAAGTCTGCCACTCATCCAATTCATAAACAAAATGCAACTAGGGCTTCCATAACGTTGCACGCCCATTCCATTATTAATTTATTAAAATATGTATCATCACAATTGACCAACTAATTTTTTAATAATATACTCCCATCACTTTTAAATTTTATTCATTTGCTTATATATGAGCTTTAAGATAGTTAGCTTCGGTGGTTAGATTGATTTACACAAGACTGGTGGTAAGACTTCAGGAGGAAATGAAAATATAATAATTTAAAGTGTAACGGGTTGGAAATAAAATATATTGTTTAATATGTATTGAATAATTATATTTGTGATGTTATGTGCCGTTCATATGTGTAGTGAATATAGTGGCAAAATCGGATACATTTTAAGAAGTAGGAGTAATAGAAATTATTACTACTGATTGAGTTATATATATCGTATTGCCTTCTGTGCCCATGGATTGAAATTCATACGCCAGTTCCAACCTCTTTCTATTTAATGTTATACTTTTAATGAAAAAATTTATATCCTAATTGGTATTTTTAAAAAAGAAAAAATATTTTACTATAGTTAAATATTAATACCATCCTTATTATACATATTACAATTGATCCCCACAATGAATAAAATATACCAACCTTATCAATTAAAATATATACCCTCCAAAATAAAATAAAATAATAAGTTTAACACCTTGTATATTAGTATTTTTAGAAGAAAACTTTTCTCTAAATTTAATCACGTATGTATTAATTCAAATTAATTATGGGCCAGATACGTGTCTAATCTGAAACTCTATCTACATTTTGATTTCACTAACATATCTGGATCTCTTTTTGAGCAATTCTGCAGTAAGTTCAACAATCTTATTCATCTATATTCAACTATCACATTTGATTCTTTATTGGAATAAATTATGCAATTTGAGTATTTCTTTTGTTTCAGGAAGTGGTCAATTTCCGCTGGTCAAAATGTCTGAAACAAATTCATATTGGAGATGACCCATGCATAGAAGCATACTATGTAATTTACTAGGCCAATATTCCTGAAATTAATTTGTCAAATTTCCAAATTGTAAATTAAATTATTTCATTCTCAACTATTTTAATCAATTCAAAGGTATATAATTAAATAAGTGTACGACTTATTATTTTCTTAGTTTGATGTTCTCATGCATTTAAACAACAAAAAACACGTTTATCCCTTGAGAAAGAGTACTTATAAATACCACCCCCATAATCAATGATTTCACAAACACACAGTTATCTGATAATTATCTGTTAATCATGAAGACTACAATAATATCTACACTTCCATCCATTTTTCTTCTTATATTTTCCTGCACATCTGTTTCTGCAGCTTCTGCACACAATCACAATGACAATTTCCTGAAATGTTTGTCTTCAAAATTCAAAAACTACTCCTCCATTTCCAACCTTGTTTACACCCCATCCAACTCATCTTACTCTTCTGTCCTAATTTCCCCCATCTGGGATCTGAAATTCACCACCCAAACCACCCCTAAACCCCAAGTCATTATAACTCCGGAACACGAATCCCAAATCCCACCCATCATTCACTGCGCCAAGAAAACTGGCTTGCAACTCAGGATCCGAAGTGGTGGCCATGACTTCGAGGGACTTTCTTTCGTATCAAAAGTCCCATTCGTCGTCATTGATATGATCAACCTTAGCGACGTGAAGGTGGATGCTGAGGCCAAAACTGCATGGGTCGAAGCTGGTGCACTCACTGGCACTTTATATTACAGGATTGCGGAGAAAAGCCGAACCTTAGGGTTCCCTGCCGGCATTGGCACAACTCTTGGCACTGGTGGGCACTTTAGTGGAGGTGGCTACGGCCTAATGATGAGAAAATATGGGCTGGCTGCGGACCATATCATTGATGCAAGAATAGTCGATGCTAAAGGCAGGATTCTCGACAGAAAATCAATGGGGGAGGATCTGTTCTGGGCTATCAGAGGCGGCGGAGGCGCCAGCTTCGGTGTGATCACTGCATGGAAAGTTCAACTTGTAGATGTTCCTGAAACAGTCACTGTTTTCATCGTCCCAAGGACCATTGAACAGAATGCAACTCAACTGATTCATCGCTGGCAATACGTGGCGCCTAGAATGGACAGAGATATATCCCTCTTTGTCAATGGAGTAGTAACAAGCACTAACCAAACTCAAACCAACACAACCATCGTTTTCTCCTTCTTCGCGCTTTATCTTGGAAGGGCGGACGGGCTACTAGCAATGATGCAAGAGAGTTTTCCGGAGTTAGGGTTGAGGAGGGAAGACTGCACTGAGTTGAGCTGGATCCAATCTGTTCTGTATTTCGAAGGACGTCCCTTAGGATCACCAGAGGCCTTACTGAATAGGACTCAGCTCTTCAAAGCGTACATGAAAAGACATTTAGATTACGTGCAGACTCCCATTCCAGAGGAGGGTCTCCAAGGCCTCATGAAGCTATACTATGAGCCGGAAGCAAGCAGAGCGTCGTCTCTTTCGTTCGTTCCATACGGTGGAATACTGGATTGTTAAACGACCACCTCATCTAAAAGCTTAAGCTTGTAGAGAGTTGAACCGTTTAATACTTAATCAGGTTACACTCTAATACGCCCCCTCACATGCAGGCGGGGAAATTTTGCCTCAAGCCTAGCATGTGCAATTTTCTCATAAATGGGTGACGGTGAGGTTTGAACCCTGGACCTTTGTTAACCATGGGCTCTGATACCATGTTAAACGACCACCTCATCTAAAAGCTTAAGCTTGTAGAGAGTTGAACCGTTTAATACTTAATCAGGTTACACTCTAATATGGATGAAATACCGGAATCCTCCATTCCATTTCCTCATAGAGCTGGTAATTTGTTCCATACATTCTATACAGCATATTGGAACCAACAGGATAATCAGAATCCGACTAGGTTCAGAAACTGGGTTGCCAACTGCTACAATTACATGACTCCATATGTGTCCAAGTCCCCGAGGTCCGCATACTTGAACTACAGAGATCTCGACATCGGAGTCAACAACGTCGGAGGAAGGACGAGCTACGCGCAGGCCGCCATGTGGGGTACAAAATACTTCGGCAACAACTTCCATCGCCTTGTTCGTGTCAAGACAAGGGTCGATCCTCACAATTTCTTCAACTACGAACAGAGCATTCCAACGCTTTACTAACCCTATCCATCACATATATGATCTATTACCAACATATTGGGATCCAATGCATTCATTTATTCTTTCATTTAATTTTTTTTTTAAACGCATAATAAAGAGATTTGTACGTTGTTGAAAATAATATTCGTAAACTTGCATGTACTTGATAATTAATTAATTAAATTTAATTACCAAAACCAGTTATTCAGAGTTTTTTTTCCTTCACGTGATGTAGCGCTGAGTGCAGTAAAGATGAATATATGTGGTTCAAACTCTAATTTAAGTTCTTATGCTATTACATGTGAATCATATAATTATTCATAGAACAAACTCTTTTTTTATTTTTCCTTACATATCAATTATAATTATTCACATATGACATGTCACGAAAATGGCACAAGAAATCCGGGCCGCTCTCAATCATCCACTAAATTCAAAGCTGCATTTCATTTTAGAAAAGGGAGATGAGTTTTTTTATGACGTCAATGTGACAAACAATTGATTGTATAAGTTCGAAGCACATCTGGTACTCGAATGTAATTCTTTCATTATAATAAATTCATTTTGCTTGATTAAAAAAAATATAAAATACTCCCTCCATCCTCTTTAAAGAGAGTATTTTTTTTCAATTTGGGAGTCCCACCCAGAGAGTCTCATTTCCTTTTACACACACATGAGACCAACACACATCTACAAATACAATTAAAATATGGGGTCCACACTCCCACTACTACATCTACCCACTACCCATTAAATAATAATGTTCTTTAATCAATGTGAAAAAAGAAATGAACCCTCTTTTGAAGAGACAAGGGGAGTATATATATATAGGTAGTGAGATATGAGATGACAGATTCATTGGCTCAAAATCAGTCGAAATTGTCACGTCGGATTGATCAGCCGAAAACCCCCAAATTGAAGCCTCACGTGCGGCACACGTGCCGTTTTCCGGCAAAATCCGCATTTTTGGGCGAAACTTGAGCAAAAATTGAACAAATTCATTAGTTATAGGACAAAATTGAACCATTTATCTTTTTTTGGGGCAAAAATCAAAGTTTACCTTAGTTATAGATAAAAAAATTAATTTAACTCTAATTTGTTAAGTCGTGAACTTTTTCACTTTTGTTGAGATGTATAATAGTACGTCATTCAAAAAAATAATAGTTTAACATATAGAAGAATAATAGTTCATCATTATAGGAGTAAAATCCGAGCTTAAATACCAGTCTTCATCATGTTATTGGGAACAAAGCTAGGGTGTTGATTAATTGTTTCTGTTTTGAGTATTAGAAAATTTTCTTGTTTTTGAATTGTGTGGAGATGATGCATGGCTATTCATAATTAAGGTTGGTT
The DNA here is from genome assembly GCA_023678885.1 of Pogostemon cablin. NCBI lineage: Eukaryota > Viridiplantae > Streptophyta > Magnoliopsida > Lamiales > Lamiaceae > Pogostemon > Pogostemon cablin. The sequence continues at coordinate 11,731,271 of CM042960.1, forward strand.
TTCTCATGCACGCAATAAAGCGTGTCCGAATCTAGTTATTGCCTGCCACGTCATCACTGCTTGACTTCTTCCTTTCCATTCTTTATATAGCAAGTCTTTTGGTCTTTTAGTTTTCGCGTAGCTTGTTCAATCACAATTGACTAACAAACTTTTTAAATAATTAAATAATACTGATCGAGTAATATAAAATGTGTGTTTCTACATTATCTACATTTCGAATGTTTAACTTTGAGAATTGACTCTGCCTTTTTCTTTTCACTAATTTCTGTATCTGTTGAGCAACTCAGTATTATGTTCAACAATCATCGATTTTCAACTATCATCTTTATTAAAACAAATTATGCATCATGGTAAACTAAAAAATAAAAAAATAATTAAAAAATCTAAATTTTGATTTCTGGAAGTGGTCAATTTTCTCTAGTCAAAATGTCTAAAGCATATAGTAGATATGCATACCGGCATATGTAATTTTACTCGGCAAATATTCCTCAAATTAATTGTCAAATTTTCAAATTTGATAATACTTAACTCATTTTCACAATCATGTGACGAAATGCATAGAACTAATAAAATATAATGATAATACGTTACCAAGAACAAACATTAGCGAAATTAAAAATTGATAATGGGTGGAATAGTTTAAAAGTAATTAATTTAAAATTTATTACTCCTCCAGTCACAAGATTACTTATACACTTTTCTTTCTCATTTATTTCAAAAAGATTTGTATATCTCTAAAATGGAAACAACATACAATATCAACACCTTTACAATATTACAAAAATATTACATTCTTTTTATATACAATTTAGTCAAAGTCAACTATATTATATACTTAATTCAATTAATTAATTACCCAAAAATCCTATACTTTTTCTTATATCATTACACCAAAAGTTATTTTTTTAACTATTTGCAAGTCAAAATGTGCAAGTCATTCCGAGATGGAGGGAGTAAAATATATTTAATTTCTTTTTTCTGTTTCCATTTTTTAGGTTTCATTTAAGCTTACATTTCTCAAGTGTGTACTTACACCTAAAACTTTCACAATTGATCAAGACAATATTTTGCGTGCATTTGGGTGCATTATATTCTTAATTTTTCAGAAGAAAAAAAATTGACTGAATATACATATTCTTTGTATTTCAATTTACTCTAAAAAAATCATTCTTTTTAATAAAAATATTTACCCTTTAAAATAAAAATATTATACCTATAAACACTAATTGCATTATATCATGGGTCAAATTAAATGCGATGCAGATGTTAATAAAAATTTGGTCTATTGCATTAATATTGCCGAATTATTCAAAATTTGTGAGTTACTCGAACTAATAGAAGATTAAAAATTGAGAAAAGTTGTCAATAAAATAAATACTCCATGTAACCCCATCAAAGGTGCTTAGATGAAAAAAAAAATTAGATGAGGGGTTTATTTGATTCAAAGAAGTAAGGTGAGGGTCTTTTATGAACCTTTACCCCTAATTGAAAATAATAAAGGAATTAATTAATTGAAATTACTAATAAAAAGGGCTTGCATAACAAAAGAAAATTTTAAATATTAATTTGATCTTGAGATATATGAGATAAAGGGTCTATCCAACTTTGTCAATGCAAGATCACCTATTTCATTTTCATATTTCATCCTCTATTTAATTTATTAGATTCTTGTAATATATTATAATTAATGTCCAAATTTTGTGCATGAGTTTAATAATTATTAATTATAGTATTGTAATATAAACTAGTTATGGAATACTATGGGAATCAAACGATGCCAGTGGTATATATTCTGTAAAGAATTCGTTGGTCAATTGTGATTGATCAAGTCAAGTGCTCATACGCGAAAATGGCAAGACCGAAGAATTTCCATATATGTAAAATTTTAATAATTGATATACAGTTATACTAAATTATATTATAATATATAGTATTGATATATTGTAATTCCTCCATTTCATAGAAGTTAACATATTTTCCTTTTTGTTTGTTCAATTAAAGTTGACACATTTTCTTTTTAAAATATGGGACCCATACAAAAACAATTAATCTATTCACATGGGCCCACATATAACCACTAATACAACTACCCACTATACATTAAATATTATTTCTCTCACATCACTTTATATTAAATTATTATACTCCTTAATTTCCGTGCTAAAAAAATATACCAATTTCTCCGGGACGGAGGGAGAATTAAATTATGTAGAAGTGAAAAGGTCTACAGCATTGCGGAAGCCCTAGTTGCATTTTGTTCAATTGGATGAGTACTGGGAGACTTTTTAGAAAGAATGTCTCATTCAAACACACGCTTTATTTCATGCATGAGAAAACCAACCTTATAAATAGCTACCTTAACTCCACAAAAATAACACAAACAATTAAACAACAACCTAGTAAATCACATAACATCATGAAGACTATTACTTCAATTACTACATCATTCATTCTCCTAAATGTTGTTCTGCTTTTATGTTGCTCATCTGCTCAAGTATCCGCAGATGATCATCGCCACAACATGAATTTTGTGCAATGCCTTTCTCGTAGATTTGGGCACAACTACTCCTCCATTTCCAACCTAGTTTACACCCCAACAAACTCATCATACTCCTCAGTTCTGCTTTTTCCCATATGGGATCTCAGATTCACCTCCGAATCTACCCCCAAACCCCAAGTCATCGTCACCCCAGAACACGAGTCCCAAGTCCCACCCGTTGTGCTCTGCGCCAAACAGAACGGCCTCCAAGTCAGGATCCGAAGCGGGGGCCATGACTTCGAGGGCCTATCTTCTCTATCTCAACTCTCATTCGTGATCATTGACTTGATCAAGCTAAGTGATATAACAGTGGATACTGGGGCGAAGACCGCGTGGGTGCAAGCCGGTGCTCTCAACGGCGCTCTATACTACAGGATCGCTGAGAAAAGCCCCACCCTCGGTTTCCCTGCCGGTGTAGGCACCACCCTTGGTTCTGGCGGACACTTCAGCGGAGGAGGCTACGGACACCTATTGAGGAAATACGGCCTGGCTGCAGACCACGTCATTGATGCAAGGATAGTGGACGCCAAGGGCAGAACCCTCGACAGGAGATCAATGGGCGAGGATCTGTTCTGGGCTATCCGAGGCGGGGGAGGCGCCAGCTTTGGGGTTATTCTAGCCTGGAAGCTGCAGCTAGTTGATGTTCCCCAAACAGTAACGGCTTTCACTGTCCGAAGGACTCTAGAACAGAATGCAACTCAACTCATTCACGGCTGGCAGTACGTAGCACCCAGATTGCCTCATGACTTAAATATAGTGGCCAACATGGCAGTGGTCCAAGCCACAGGAAGGAATGCCTCCACACTGGCCTTCACTTTCTCCGGACTCTTCCTCGGCAGGGTGGACACCCTACTGCCGTTGATGCAGGAGAGGTTTCCGGAGATGGGTTTGGTGAGGGAAGACTGCTCCGAGATGAGCTGGATCCAGTCCGTCCTCTACGCTATCGGCCTTCCCTCCGGAACACCGCCTGAGGTCCTACTGAATAGGACTCAGGTCAATAAATCATACATGAAAAGGAAGATGGACTACGTCCGGACTCCCGTCTCCCTTGAAGGGCTAGAAGGCCTGCTCAGGCAGTACTTCCAACCCGAGGCAAAGGGGGCGATGCTCTCCTTCGTCCCCTACGGCGGAAGGATGGATGAAATTCCTCATTCCGCCACTCCATTTCCTCATCGAGCAGGCACCTTGTACAAGATCATGTACACCGTGTTCTGGCAAAAGGATGACGCTCCCAACCCTGCCAAGTACTTGAATTGGGTTCGGGCCACCTTCGATTACATGACACCCTACGTCTCCAGCTCCCCAAGGTCCGCCTACTTGAACTACAGAGATCTCGACATTGGAGTCAACAGCGTTGGAGGAAGGACGAGCTACGCGCAGGCCGCCGTGTGGGGTACCAAATACTTCGGCTACAACTTCCATCGCCTTGTTCGTGTCAAGACAAGAGTCGATCCCCACAACTTCTTCAACTACGAACAGAGCATTCCAACGCTCCACTAAGCCCATCCATCTATACATGCTCCATTTCAAACAGATTAACTCTCACGGTCACGGATCTCACTGCATTTATTTATTCTTTCTTATAATTTTAATTCTTTAAACGCATAATTAAGTTATTTGCGTTCAAAATAATATTCATATATATGTTATATTATCAACTTTCATGTTCTTGATAATTAATTAAATTTAACAAAAATCAATTATTGTTAGTGTGTTTTTTTTCCTGACTAAACGCATAGATCAGAGTAACACTCTTCACAATCATGTACTCCAGAGTTGAAATTTGTTTCGTCTTATAACTATTCAAGACTTTAAATTCAACCTAAAAAAAATAATTTGTATCAATTTAGTATCATAACTATTAGATTTTTTTCAGTTGTGTCCAATTTCCAGTAGAACCCTTGTGTCCAATTTCCAGTAGAACCCTAAACGAAATAAAGAAAAAACTAATTCAAATAAAATAAAATTAAAATTACTCCCTCCATCCCACGTAGAGTGCATTATATCATTTTTCATGTCTCAACCTAAGTTGCATTTCATTTTCTAAGTAAATGGAACTCACACAAAATAATAATTTATCCTACTATATATTACTCCTTCCGTCCCAAGAATACATTTGTCTTTTTCATTTTGGTCCGTCCCAATAATGCATTCACCCTCCTAAAAATGAAAACAATACACAATATCAATAACCTTACAATACTACAATATTACAAAAATGTCACCTTCTTTTTATACACAATTTAATCAAAGTCATCTATATCATACACTTTTTTTCTACTCAATTACCCAAAATACCCCTTCTCTTTCTTACATCACACTACCAAAATGTTACTTTTCTTAAACTCCGTGCACAAGAATACGCGAATGTATTCTTGGGACAGAGGGAGTAATATTATTTTCTCCTCATTTACACATTAAATATTACGTGCAAAAAAGAACGTCCTCCTTGTGGGGTACCGAGGAAGTATAATTTACTCTCTCCATCCCGCATTATGATTTTCATTTTAATTTGTCCCAATTAAGGTTTATATTTATTTATTTTTTTAAGTTGGGCCCACACAAAACAATTAATTATTTCATATAGGCCCACACAATACTAATACAACTATCCAATTTACATTAAATGTAATTTCTCTCACCTCATTACATATTAAAATATTATACTCCCTCCGTCCCACAATAACTTGCACTGTTATTGTAGATTCAGAGTTTATGAAAAGTTAATTTTTGACAAACTTTCTTGATTTTTAAAGGATAATGTACACTTTTTATATACTCTCTCCGTCCCGGGCAAATGTCTCTATTTAATTTTTGCACGTGAATTAATGAGTATTATCCTTTTACTAAAAGAGGAAAAGGAGGATCTTTGAATGAGACGACCAATATATTAAAATAGGGACCTTTCGTTGAGACGGAGGGAATAATAAATAAATAAATTATAAAGTATGTTATGTGTGTTAGGTATGAGTGGTAAAATTATAATTGGTTTTTGTTAAATTTAATTAATTATCAAGTACATGCAAGTTTACAATGTATACTCATTCATCTCATTCAAAGAGGGTCTTTTTTTCCATTTGGGGCGTCTCATTCAAAGGGTCTCTTTTCCTTTTTTACACACATGAGACCCAGATATCCTCTCTAATACAATTAAAATATGAGGTTCACACTCCCACTAATATAACTACCCACTACACATTAAATAATAATATTTCTTAATCTACATGAAAAAAAGCAAAAGAAATCTTACGCGATAGAGGGAGTATATGAATATTATTTTCAACGTACAAATCTCTTTTAATGAGTTTAAAAAAAATTAAAGAAAGAATAGAGATTGTGGTAATAGAGATGGATAGCGTTAGTAGAGCGATGGAATGCTCTGCTCGTAGTTGAAGAAATTGTGTGGATCGACCCTTGTCTTGACGCGAACAAGGCTATGGAAGTTGTTGCCGAAGTATTTTGTACCCCACACGGCGGCCTGCGCGTAGCTCGTCCTTCCTTCGATGTTGACTCCGATGTCGAGATCTCTGTAGTTCAAGTATGCGGATCTCGGGGACTTGGACACATATGGAGTCAAGTAATTGTAGCACTTAGCAACCCGGTTTTTGAACCTACCCGGATTTTTATTATCCTCTTGGTTCCAATACACTGTATAGAATGTATGGAACAAATTACCAGTTCTACGAGGAAATGGAATGAAGGATTCGGGTATTTCCTCCAGTATTCCACCGTATGGAAGAACGAAAGCGACGATGCTCTGTTTGTTTCTGGCTCGTAGCATAGCTTCATGAGGCCCTGGAGACCCTCCTCTGGAATGGGAGTTTGCACGTAATCTAAATGTCTTTTCATGTACACTTTGAAGAGCAGAGTCCTATTCAGTAAGGCTGCAGATGATCCTAAGGGACATCCTTCAAAGTATAGAATGGATTGGATCCAGCTCATCTCCATGCAGTCTTCCCTCCTCAATCCTAACTCCGGAAAACTCTCTTGCATTATCGCTAGTAGCCCGTCCACCCTGCCAAGATATAGAGCGAAGAAGGAGAAAACTATGGTGGTGTTGGTCTGAGTTTGGTTAGTACTGGTTACTACTCCATTGGCGAAGAGGGATATATTTCTGTCCATTTTAGGCGCCACTTATTGCCAGCGGTGAATCAGTTGAGTTGCTTTCTGCTCAATGGTCCTTGGAACGAAGAAAACAGTGACTGTTCAAGGAACATCTACAAGTTAAACTTTCCATGCAGTGATTACACCGAAGCTGGCACCTTCGCCGCCTCTGATAGCCCAGAACAGATCCTCCCCCATTGATTTTCTGTCGAGAATCCTGCCTTTAGCATCGACTATTCTTGCATCAATGATATGGTCCACAGCCAGCCCATATTTTCTCATCATTAGGCTGTAGCCACCTCCACTGAAGTGCCTACCAGTGCCAAGAGTCGTGCCAATGCCCGCAGGGAACCCTAAAGTCGGGCTTTTCTTCGTGATCCTGTAGTATAAAGCGCCAGTGAGTGCACCAGCTTCAACCCATGCAGTTTTGGCCGCAACATCCACCTTCACGTCGCTAAGGTTGATCATATCAATGACGACGAATGGGACTTTTGATACAAAAGAAATGTTGTGGAATGGGGGTCCTATCCAACTAGGATAGACAATGCACAATGATATATTTGGCACAGCGGAAACACAATAAATCCCAAATAATATCAATACACAACCTTCCACTCAAATATCACATAAACCACAAACCAAATAAACGTGCAGAAAATATATGCAATCGACACCAATATTTTTAACGTGGAAAACCCCTCAAGTAAAGGGTAAAAACCACGGGACCCTGTCCAGGAAAAAATCCACTATCAAGTAAGAGTAAACTGTTTATATCTCTATTATAAATAGAGGCACACCACAGAATCACCAAAATAACCTCAAGAGAATCACTCTTGGAATACAAGGCAATAATAGGAGAAGAGATAACAAAATAGTACAAAGAGAATACGAATCACTCGATTCTCATTTGTACCTCTCGGAGATATTTCTACGAAATCCACTCTGATCAATATGTAGAGAACGTCGTCACGAACTCCCCCTTCAAATTTGGAGTGAAATGGTGAAGAAACGAACCTCCAAATTGGGTATCTTCTCCTGAAACCCTTCTTCCCTCATTTTCTCTCCAGCTCTCTATACTCCCTCTTGCTCTCTTTGCTCAATTCACGTTGAGGCAGCTCTTGGATGTTTTTAATCCATCAACACATGTGTAATTGGGACAATTAATTAATGTGGACCATTAATTAATCATGTTGGGTTTCTTTTAATTTTTTTCTTGGGCCAACTTTTGGGGCAAGCTCAACAATCTCCCCCTCCCCAAATAGTTGGTTGTAACATCATACCTATCTCGAGCTCATGCCGGCCAACCCGGCACATAATTCATGCTTCTCGCGATAACCATTTTAGTCATCATATCCGCGGGATTCCTGTCAGTGTGAATTTTCTCCAACTTCATAAGCTGCTTCTCTATTACCATTCTGAGTCAATGATACCTCACATCAATATGCTTCGTCCGAGCATGATACATGGAATTCTTGCTCAAATTTATAGCACTTTTATTGTCACAGAATACTATATATTCTTCTTGCTTCAATCCCAAGTCCTGGAAAAGTCTTCTCATCCACATAATTTCTTTTCCAGCTTCATTTGCTGCAATATACTCTGCCTCCGTAGTAGATAAGGCAACACACTTCTGTAACTTTGATTGTCATGATATAGCTCCCTCTACAAATGTAAACAAGTAGCCCGAAGTTGATTTTCTTCCATCTAGATCACCTACCATATCATCATCAACAAATCCTCCAAGTCTCAACTTAGAACCTCCAAAACTCAAACATAATTTTGAAGTCCCTCTCAAATATCTGAAAATCCACTTCACAGCTTCCCAATGTTCTTTCCCTGGATTGGAAAGAAACCTGTTTACCAAGCTAACAGCTTGAGCAATATCTGGCCTCGTGCATACCATGGCATACATCAAAGAACCAACTGCAGAGGAGTAAGGTATTGTTGCCATCTCATCTTTCTGATATTTGGTTGTGGGACACGATCTCTTACTCAATTTAAAGTGATTAGCTTAGCATGTTTCATGTTAAACCTCGCAAGCACCTTCTCAACATACTTTTCCTGTGACAACCACAATTTTCCTGTTTTCCTGTCACGAAGAATTTCCATTCCCAATATCTGTTTTGCTGAACCTAAATCCTTCATGTCAAAGGATTTAGACAATTCCTCTTTCAACCTGCTAATCATCACAATATTTTTATCACAATCAACATATCATCAACATAAAGCAGCAAAATTCCGGGAAGTGTTTGACATAAACATAATGATCAGCCTCCGTTCTTTTATAACTCTGGGTAGCCATAGAAGAATCAAACCTTTTATACCACTGTCTTGAAGCTTGCTTCAAGCCATACAAACTATTTCTCAACTTGCAAACCAAGTGCTCCTGCCCTTTAACCTCAAATTCTTTCTGCTGGTTCATGTAAATCTGTTTATCCAATTCTCCATGCAAGAATGTTGTTCGAAAATCAAGTTGTTCAATCTCAAGGTCCAAGTTAGCTGCCAATCCTAAGACAATACGGATGAAAGTCATCTTCACCACAGGTGAAAAAATCTCATCAAAGTCTACTCCCTTCTTCTGAGTAAATCCCTTGACTACCATTCTTGCGTCGTGTCTCACTATCTTGTCACCATCTTTCTTTAGCTTGAAAACACATTTGTTCCTCAGAACTCTCTTGCCTTTCGGAAGCTCAACCAAATTATATGTTTCATTCTTATGCAAAGAACTTATCTCTTCTTTCATAGCCTCAAACCACTGATTCTTATTTTTCATAGACTGCACCTCTTGGAAAGTCTTCGGCTCTCCATCATCAGTGATCAATACCCACTCTAAACTCGGATATAATGTATTTGGTCTCCAGCTTCTCATAGGTCTTGCACTCTGTTCTCCTGAAGTTTCTGGCGGTACATCTTGCATCTCTTGTTCCATGTTGCCTGTATCTGGCTCAACTGGATCAGGATTAAACGTCGTCTGCTCACCATCTTCAGCTTCAGTTTTATTTTCATTTTTATTTTCATTCTCACTATCTTCTCCATCATCTCTCGCATCAATGGTAGGAATCACATCTGGTGATAGATCAACTACACATATAGGCATTTGTGTATTGCTCTTCCCATTCTTCACATCTTCCATCGTCTCATTTTCATGGAAGATAACATCTCTGCTTCTAACCAGTGTCCTCCTCTCTGGATCCCATAACATGTATCCGAACTCCTTATCTCCGTAACCAATAAATATACAAGATGTAGATTTGCTATCCAACTTGCTTCTCTTCTCCTTCGGTACATGCATGAATGCCTTGCATCTGAACACCTTCAAGTGAGAATAAGAGATGTTCTTCTCACTCCACACCCTCTCTGGAATATCTCATTCCAAAGGAACTGACGGAGATCTGTTAATCAAGTAGCAAGCAATCAACACGGCTTCTCCCCCAAAAGGTCTTTGGTAGTTTAGCCAAACTCAACATACACCTAGCTTTATCCATAATGGTTCTGTTCATCCTTTCTGCTACACCATTATGATGTGGAGTACCAGGTTCCATTCTCTCCACCATTATCATTTCTCAGACAATTTAGTAGCTTTCCTATCTGTCTTTCAACCATGGTGTGGAATTTCTGAAAACACTGAAATACTTCATTCTTGTTCTTCAAGAAATACACCCGAACTTTCCGTGAAGCATCATCAATAAATGTGAGAAAATATTTGTTTCCACCTAGGGACTCCACTTCGAGAGGACCACAAACATCAGAATATATTAGTTCTAAAACATCATTCTTTCGTTTAAAATTTGAACAAAAAGAAATTCTAATTTGTTTACCAAATACACAAAAATCATATGGATTAAGTGACTTACCTTGTGTAGTGGGGATTAGAGATTCCTTGGCCAATATTTGCAATTCTTTCTCACTCATGTGCCCAAGTCTGTTGTGCCACAAGTTCGGGGAAAAAATCATCAACAGCTGCTAGTAACTGGTCCCCAGCAATCTTAAGCTTTGTCCTGTAGAGTGTACAACAAAGCTTTCCTTTGCCAACAAGCAAAGAACCCTTGATGAGACTCCAATTTCCATGTGAAAATTTCTGCTCGAACACTCTTTATCAAGTACATTAACAATAATCAAGTTGTGGTGCAACTGGGAGATATGTCTCACATTCTTTAATGTCAATTTATACTCTAATTCTGTCTCAACAACCACGTCACCAATGTAAACTACCGGTGCAACACTCTTGTTTTCCATGAACAAGTTTCCAAATTCTCCAGCTCGGTAGCTTGTGAACAACTCTCTCTCCGGAGCACAATGATGAGAAGCACCCAAATCAACAATCCATTCAACATCGGGATTCTCCACATGATAACACTCATCACTGATATAAACTACGATCTTATCATCATTGGTATGAGTGACAACAACTGTTGTATTCTTATTCTCTATTTTTTTCTGATTCTCCTATTTCTGTTCTTTCCAGAGTCTACAATATCTTTTTATGTGATTGGGTCCACCACAATAATAACACTTGAATTTCTCCTTGGACTTAGACCTGTAATCTTTGTCTTTTGATTTACCACGGTCCTTATGTCCTCTGCTCTTGCTTTTACCTCTGTTTTCTGTGACAAGTGCCTGCAGAGATCTAACCCCTACTTCTTTTCTTCTAGTCTCTTCATTGAACATACTATATTTGACCATGTTCAATGTCAACTTTCCATTCGGAGCTGCATTACTGAGTGTCAATAAAAATAAAGTTTGCACTTCATCATCAAATGTAGTATTCATGGTAGAAAGCTAATTCACCAAATCCTGAAAAACATTCGAGTGCTCTGCCACAAAACTCCCATCTCTATATTTCAAGTTCACTAATTTTTTGATAATAAAAGCTTTGTTTTGTGCATTCTTTCTTTTATACAATTACTGTAATTTTGTCCATAATTCCTTTGGGTTAGTTTCTATAGCCACATGATGAAATACACTGATATCTACCCACTGTCTGATTGTACCAATTGTTTTTCTACCAAGCTTCTCCCATGCTATATCATTTGTGTCCTTCGACTTAGCATCTTTACCACTAATATGATCATACAAATCTTTGCAGTAAAGTAAATCCTCCATCATAGGCTTCCATAAAGAATAATTCTCAGCATTCAGCTTAATCATGGAACCACTACCCTCCATGGTTCTGCCTAACCAAAGCTCTAGTACCACTATTGTGGATGGGGGGTCCTATCCAACTAGGACAGACAATGCACAATGATATATCCGGCACAGGGGAAACACAATAAATCCCAAATAATATCAATGCACAACCTTCTACTCAAATATCACATAAACCACAAACCAAATAAACGTGCAGAAAATATATGCAATCGACACCAATATTTTTAACGTGGAAAACCCCTCAAGTAAAGGTAAAAACCACGGGACCCTGTCCAGGAAATAATCCAATATCAAGCAAGAGTACATAGTTTATCTCTCTATTACAAATAGAGGCACACCACATAATCACCAAAATAACCTCAATAGAATCACTCTTGGAATACATGGCAACAATAGGAGAAGAGATAATAAAATTGCACAAAGAGAGTACGAATCACTCGATTCTCGTTTGTACCTCTTGAAGATATTTCTACGAAATCCACTCTGATCAATGTGTAGAGAACGTCGCCACGAACTCTCCCTTCAAATTTGGAGTGAAATGGTGAAGAAACGGACCTCCAAATTGGGTATCTTCTCTCGAAACCCTTCTTCCCTCTTTTTCTCTCCAGCTCTCTGTACTCCCTCTTGCTCTCTCTGCTCAATTCACGTTGAGGCAGCTCTTGGATGTTTTACACCATCAACCCATGTGTAATTGGGACAATTAATTAATGTGGATCAATAATTAATCATGTTGGGCTTCTTTTAATTTTATTTCTTGGGCCAACTTTTGGGCCAAGCCCAACAAGAAAGTCCCTCAAAGTCATGGCCACCACTTCGGATCTTGAGTTGCAAGCCAGTTTTCTTGGCGCAGTGAATGATGGGTGGGATTTGGGTTTCGTGTTCCGGAGTTAATGACTTGGGGTTTAGGGGTGGTTTGGGTGGTGAATTTCAGATCCAGATGGGGAAAGGAGGACAGAAGAGTAAGATGAGTTGGATGGGGAGTAAACAAGGTTTGAAATGGAGGAGTAGTTTTTGAATTTTGAAGAAAAACATTTCAGGAAATTGTCATTGTGATTGTGTGCAGAAGCTGCAGAAACAGATGTGCAGGAAAATACAAGAAGAAAAATGAATGGGAGTGCATATATTATTGTAGTCTTTATGATTAACAGATAATTATCAGATAACTTTGTGTTTGTGAAATCATTGAGTTAAATTCATTTTTAGTCCTACAGGAATTGACTTGGTCGATTTTAGTTTCAAGATAGATATTTTTTTTCAATTTAGTCCCATAACTATGTTATATGGACAATTTCCGCCGGAATCCCAATTTCTGCCAGAAAAAGCCCACGTGCGGCGCACATGACCGCACGATTTGGAGCAATCCAGTGGTTCTAATAACATAGTTATGAGATTAAATTGATAAAAATATCTATCTTGAGACTAAAATCGACCAAGTCAATTCATGTGAGACTAAAAATGAATTTAACTCGAAATCATTGATTATGGGGTGGTATTTATAAGTACTCTTTCTCAAAGGATAAACGTGTTTATGTTGTTTAAACGCATGAGAACATCAAACCAAGAAAATAATAAGTCGTACACTTATTTAAATACATACCTTTGAATTGATTAAAATAGTTGAGAACGAAATAATTTAATTTACAAATTGGAAATTTGACAAATTAATTTCAGGAATATTGGCCTAGTAAATTACATGGTATGCTTCTATGCATGGTCATCTCCAATATGAATTTGTTTCAGACATTTTGACCAGCGGAAATTGACCACTTCCTGAAACAAAATAAATACTCAAATTGCATAATTTATTCCAATAAAGAATCAAATATGATAGTTGAATATAGATTAATAAGATTGTTGAACTTACTGCTGAATTGATCAAAAAGAGATCCAGATATGTTCGTGAAATCAAAATGAAGATAGTTTCAGATTAGACACGTATCTGGCCCATAATTAATTTGAATTAATATATACGTGATTAAATTTAGAGAAAAGTTTTCTTCTAAAGAAACTAATATACAAGGTGTTAAACTTATTATTTCATTTTGAAGGGTATACATTTTAATTGATAAGGTTTGTATATTTTATTCATTGTGGGGATCAATTGTAATATGTATAATATGGATGGTATTAACATTTAACTATAGTAAAATATTTTTTCTTTTTTCAAAATACCAATTAGGATATAAATTTTTTCATTAAAAGTATAACATTAAATAGAAAGAGGTTGGAACTGGGCTTATGAATTTCAATAATGCTTCAATTTGGGGTTTCCGGCTGGTCAATCCAACGTTGCAATTTTGACTTTTTAGCCTAGAGTTGAATCATTTTTTGCTCTGTAACTAACAAAAACTTCGATTTTTGCTCTAAGAAAGATAAGTGGTTCAATTTTGCCCTATAACTAACAAATTATTTTAATTTTTGCCCAACTTAGGCCGAAAAATGCAAATTTCGCCGGAATCCAATCGAAAACCCCCAATTTTTCATGACATCTTTCACATGAAAATTCAATGATTAAAGTCGTTTGAAACAAAAAGGTCAATACAATTAGATAAATTCACATATCCAGCTAATTAATTAATGTATTAAATACCCACTGCCATATTTATTTAATTAAATGGAGTATAAAATAACTTGTAATTACTAGTACTACAGTTTTAGTAAAAAAAAAATGTACTCTTCTTTCTAATTTAAAGAAAAAAAATCTTATATTAAAAATATAAATTCAATTATAATGAATTTAAATGACCTTAGTTGTTAGGTTAGATTTTAAATCATTAAATAAAATAATTATTTTTTAATATATAAAATAACTATTTGCTACGTCCTTAAAAAAAACTTTTGCAAGCTTAATCAAGTTATAATTATTCTTCATTAATTGGGTGAAATAACTCTTTACAAGCTTAGTGATGCAGTGAGACATGCAATTCTAAGTCAGGGTAGGACCCAATAATTGATCGGTATATTTATTTAAACATTTATTATTATTATTTCTAACTATTGTGTAAAATTATAGTAAAAAAAATGTCACATTTTTATGTTGCATTTTTTATTTTAAATAATTAATTAATTAGATAAATGGCACATAATTGTCTATACTATCGAGGTAACAATCTCATGTAACTTAATTATACAACAATTTTCGGATTGACCAACCGAAAACTCTCAAATTGAAGTATGACGTGGTGGATTCCGGCAAAATTCACGTTTTTCGGCGAAAATTGGGCAAAAATTGAAATGATTCGTTAGTTATAGAGCAAAATTGAACAACTTATCTTTTTAGGACAAAAATTGAAGTTTTTCTTAGTTACAGAGCAAAAAATGATTTAACCCTAGGCTAAAAAAAAGTCAAAATTGCCACGTAGGATTGACCAGCCAGAAACCCACAAATTGAAGCATGATGTGGCGGATTCCAGCGAAATTTGCATTTTTTGGTGAAAATTGGGCAAAAATTGAAATAATTCGTTAGTTATAGGGCAAAATTGAACTACTTATCTTTTTTAGGCAAAAATTAAAGTTTAGCTTAATCATAGGACAAAAAATGAATTTTAACTAGTATGTAAAATTAAATAGAAAGAGGTATAATATTGGTTGGAAATGGTCGTATGAATTTCAATCCATGGGCACAGAAGGCAATTCGATATATATAACTCATTCAGTAGTAATAATTTTTATTAATTACTCCTTCTTAAAATGTATCCATTTTATGATTTTGCCATTATACACTTGTACATCATTAATACAATTATTCTTCTTCACAATCTCTATATGGTATTAGAGCTCCTTTGGCTTAACGCCTTGTCCTCGATCCTCTTTTTTTTTTTTTTTTTTTGTCACATTTCTCTTTTATTCCTCCATCTGTTTCACTAATCCCGCATTATGATTCCCTTCCTTCATTCCTTTCTTTTTTTTCCTTCTCCGGATCCTTCTCTTCATGGCTACTGAAACCACCGCTGCTAATCCCATCGCCTCTCCGGTGGCTTTTAATGTTGCTTCACAGGCACCCTTGAAACTGACATCCACGAACTATGCTGCATGGAACTTTCAAATTCGTACGCTTCTCACGGGGTATGATCTGTTCAAGTTTGTTGATGGCTCATACCCGTGTCCTGCCGCCACTCACACCATTGTCGGCGCTTCTCAGCCAAACTCAGATCACGCTTATTGGGTTCGTCAGGATCAACTGATCCTCAGTGCTCTCGTTGGTTCCATCACGCCAACGCTCATCCCCTTCATTGTGGCCACTAAAACCTCTGCTGATGCATGGAAAACCCTTTCTTCGATCTATGGGTCTTCTTCCAGGGGGCGCATTCTGGCCCTCAAAAATCGGTTGCACAACCCGATCAAAGGCAGTAGATTGATCACAGATTTTATGCTTCACATCAAGAGCATTGTTGATGAACTTGCTCTTCTTGGTGTCCCCACCGACATTGAGGATCTGGTAATCAAAATCTTGAATGGCTTGGACGACTCCTACAAGGAGTTGGGATTCGCTATACAGGCTCGTGACTCCGCTATATCGTTTGAGGAACTCCAAGACAAGTTGCTCAGTACTGAAGCTCAGCTTGCCCACAACACCCCCGCTGCCATTCCGACCAGCGCCTTTCAGGCGGGCCTTCCCACTGCTGGACACCAGAACACTCGACGGGGTGGTGGTCGTCAAGACTGGCGATCTGGTGGCAATCAGGAGCAACCCAGCAGCAGTCTGCCCTCTGCTGCTCAACACTCCGCCGTGCCCGCGTCTCGGTCTACTCCCGACCGCGGTTACCAAGGCCGATGTCAACTTTGTGGCACCCAGGGGCACTCGGCGAGGCATTGTCCGGAGCTGCCCCAATTCTTCCAGCCTCCAGATGCTCGCCCGCTCCCACACCAACAGCGGTATGCCCTCCCGACAGCACACTCGGTCGTCTCCAACCCCTCGTCGAGCGATTGGGTATTGGACTCAGGGGCGTCGCATCACATAACCACCGACCTCTCCAGCCTTTCCCTTCACTCTCCCTTTGATGGTCAGGACAGTGTCATTGTTGGTGATGGTACATCCTTACCTATCACACACACCGGCTCCCTATCTTTCACTGCTCTCCTTTTCTAACTCTCTTGTTGTGCCAAGCATTTCAAAAATCTTATTTCTGTCTCACAGCTTTGTCAGCAAAATAATGTCTCTGTTGTTTTTTCTTCCACTTCGTTTCAGGTGAAGGATCGGGAGAGTGGAGTTGTCCTACTTGAGGGCTCAAGAGTTAATGGACTTTACCTTTGGCCATTCACTCCTTCATTGTCTCCCTCAGCATCACATGCTCTCATTTCCTCTAACGAACAAGTTTGTTTGTGGCATTCTCGATTAGGTCACCCCGCTCCTAAAATACTTCGTCATGTTTTGAACTGTCATAATTTACCCTTTTCACACACCACTGAAATAATCTGTGATGCATGTAAAACTATGAAGTCTCATAAACTTTGGCTATTTCTGCTTCAAACACTTCACCATGTTCAGTCTTAGCTCCTTCAATAGGACATATGAATCCCTTGAGTGGTGGAGAAGATGACTTACTAGCATCAATTTTTGTTAAAGGCAACATTAACTCTTCCGAGGTCTCAAGCTTTTCTTTGCTCTTCTTGAGAGTGGCAGATGATGTGCTACCTTTCTCATCTTTTATTTGTTTATTGCCTCTATTATTTTGCACTGGGGCTTCTTCACGTTTCACTTCCTTTGTATTTTTGAAAAAATATTTAGCTTCTGCAAAGTAAGCTTCAGCTTCAGTAAACGGCTTGTCATCACCGAATACCTTTTTCACGTTGTCACCTTCACTATATTTGAAGCACTGGTGTAATATGGAAAGAATCACACCATTCTCATGTAGCCATGGGCGCCTCAAAAGCATGTTGTATGAAGTTTTTGCATTAATAACATGGAAGAGGACTATTGATTACATCTCATCAATTAGCAAATCAAGAACTATTGTACCGAGAGTTCTTTGCCCCTCATGGTTGAACTCTTGAATCATCAATCGGCTATGATTGAGTTAATCCACCATTATTTCTAGCTTTTTCAACATTCTCAAGGACAGAATGTTCACCGCTGAACCTCTATCAACAAGTATGCGATTCACTCATACCTCTTTAGTATAGCCAGTCACAAATAGAGGTCGATTATGAGATTGCGAACCCAACAACATATCTTCATCCGTAAAGGTCACCTTCATGAAGTAAGCTTTACCCTTAGTTTTAGATTGTTTGCTTTAATTGTCCTCCTCGTTCACGACATGACATGAGCTTTCATCATGACTTTCTTTTACAGAAGTGAAGTTCGTGGCTGCCTCATCTTCTAACACGATTTTTCCTTCCTTTGGCCAACTGCATGATCTTTTCCTTGAGGACGAAATAATCATGAATTGGATGACCCACCAACCTATGATACTTGCAGTATTTTAGGTCATTAGTTCAGTCGGCTTCTTTTGAACGTTTCATCTCAGGAAGGTCAAGGAGTTTATTCTTAATTAGATCATCAAATATGCCAGAAATATCTAAGTTCGGAAATTGATACTCTTTTTCTTGCATCTCTTTCAGAGTCAATCTTCTTTGCCTCCATTCTTGGGCAACCTGCTTACCTTTATCTCTTTTATCCTCTTCATTCTTTTGAATTTTGACCGTCATAGTATTTGTGGCCATCGATTCTTTGTTGGAATTTCTAGCATAGGGCTTGCCCCCTTTTTTAAAATCCTGTTTATCCTTGGACTTGTAGGATTAAACTTGAAAATTTAGAAAACAATCTCTATCTATCCTCTTATTCTTCTCTCGAACTAATTTGGACTTTGACTTTAACTTATTGCGTGTTGACCGCGTTGACTGTGTGCTTTGAGTCGGATTTTCAGTCGAAGCTTGTCCGAACTCGGATTTAAGATTTTATAATGTTAATCCAAAGGCGTCGAGCCTTTGTTTGGATTAAACGTACTTGATCTGAAGAACACTCGATCTTGGGGTCTTAGCACCTTAATCCCGGGTCGTATGATGTTCTTGGCGCGAAGAATACCGAAGAACCTAGTTATGAAGAACGCTTGATTTGGGGGGGGGGGGCTCCACACCTTAATCCTGAATCGTTTACCGTTCTTAATTTGAAGATGCTTGAAGATCTTGAGGAGCGTTGCTCGTGTTTCAATCTCTTCAGAGTGTTGTGTCTTCAGGTCTTTTTAATGTGTGTCTAGAATGAATAGAGGAGGACTCCTTATATAGATGAAGGATGGTCATGCCCCATAAATAACTCGCAATCTGATTGGTCAATGGCAGATTTAATCAGATTCTGCGGGCTTGTGTCTTTCCATATATAACACAGTTTGATTGGTCATTGCTTAATTTGACCTGATTCTGGAACCTTCCAAACTTTATTTGACTTGGAAGTCAAGCTTTACTTAATTTAAACTCCTTTTTAATTTGTTGGGTTTTAAATTAATTATAAATTATTTATTAATCTATTTTAGAAATTAAGTTATTAAATCCCAAAATAAAGTATAATAAATTAAAATTGATATTTAATCAATAATCCACGCGTCGCTATCTGACTGGACGGTGAATTTTAATTGCCTACAAATATTCTTATTTTATCTTGCATTATACACTTATAAAATATACCTTTTTAATCTATGGTACTTAAATGCGTGGAGAAACACTCAAAGCGGAGAAAATGCAGTATAATTCACATGTCAATATTATAACACAAATAAAAATTAACACATTCGACTCAACCACTGCTATACTTTATTTTAATATCAATTTTACCATAACATTAATTCTAGGTAATAAGTTTCGTGCATCCTTTACATCCTTCACCATTTCCTCATTTATCCTCATCACACGTTCCATAATAACTAATTTTTTTATAATAAATAAACTCTTAAAACATTTATTTAAAAAAATGTGATATTCACTTAACACATAATTTATTTTATTATTTATTAATTACTCCATCTATCCACATCTAAGATATCTATTTATTATTTTGAAGTTCACTATAAAGGCTTATTCATTTTTCTTTTTTAAAGAAGATCTCATACATCCATCTAATATAAATACTAAAGAGTGTGACTTGGGTGGAACATGTGGTCATTCCCTTCTTAATTAATCCTTCCTCCTTCATTATTATTGTTTTTTTTTATTAATAAATTTATTACATTTAAATGACTATTATACCCTAAATCCTAGGGATAAATTTGTTGGGCTTCGATCGTTTGGTTAACGTGAACAGTTAGGGTTCCATATGATTCTATATCAGTGAAAGCAAGAACATAAAATCATATTACCTTTCACCAGGGTATGTTGAAGAAGAGGAATTCTCGCCGGCAGCATGCACGTCCTTACTGTTTTGGGCGTAACTTCCTCATCCGATTTCCGAGTTGAGTGATTTTTGCGCCAGAACGATCTTCTCTTTCGTGGCTTTCCAATAGTATATCACATGACCAGTTTTGAGTTCTAAAAAAATTTAGAAAAATCATGAAAGTTGACGAACAGTAGCAATAAACGACCTCTTGATCTTCTGCTGTATTCCCAAGTCCAATCTTGACGTCGTGTGGTCGACCATCTTCAAGATCCTCTCAATTTGCTGTTCTCTCTACCCCACTCATCGTTAGGCGTGTATTCTTAGGGGTTTTCGGACAGTTGAGATGACTTATGTATGGGCTAAAGTAGGGACCGGGAGGAGAAATTAGAGTCAGACCTCCATTGGGCTTAAGTATCCAAGTTCAGCCCAAAACTTATACTTAAATCCAATAATAATAATATATTCCACTAAAATATTATTATTGCACTGTCGCTCTAATCCCATAATTACATTATGGGCTCCTTCTTATTATGAGCTCGTTAGTCTTCCTGCGTTTAAGATATACAATGTCCATTAATTAATTAAGTTAATGACAACTCAATTAATTAATATCTCATCCGAGAGTAGTACCACTTAACCTCATTATCATGCCGGAATAAATCCACCAGCTGAGTTTATATGATAATCCTTATGAGTTCCTCAAGAAGACATCATCAACCTATTTAATTGGATACTGATTCCTTCTACAATCAACAGCACACCATAGAGACAACACTATTTTCCAACTCACCGAATGTGTTGATTTAATTACATGTAAATCTCACTCATTGATGAATCAAAGAAATACATATTGCCTTACGTGTCGAGGTTATTGTATAGGGATTAAGAGCACGAATATCCATAATAACTAAGATCAAGTTCTCCTATATTGTCAGTATAAATCAAACAATCTCAAGTGGTTCTACTCAATACACACAAAGTATAGTAATGTGATTCTATAGTCAAGATAAACTAATATCAAATCACACTACAACCATCCCAATAAAAAGTCACTGTCTATCTCGGTTGTGAGCATCTGTTTATACTTTATAAGGAAATCGATAATATGATCTTCCGCGTGTTGTCGCACAACATATTATCTATAATATAAAGTAAGTGGACTATTGGATCGGACATATAAATAAACTATAAGATACAATCATTTGATCAATGATTCTCATTTCAAATATTGTTAAAACATTGTTCATACAAAAAAACTAGACTTTTATTATACAATCCAACAAAATTATATCCTAAACCATAAGGGTAAAATTACAATTATATATTAAATCTTAGGGATAAATTATACCATCAATCACAAGGATAAAATTACAATTTTACCTTAAATCTTAGGGAGAAATTATATCATAAACTACAAGGATAAAATTACGATTATACACTAAACTTTAAAATCTAAGATTTAAATATACCCTAAGTCATAAGGGTGAAAATTATATTTATATCTCTAAAATTAAATAAATAAATAACAGAAAAATAAACAAAATAAAAAAAAGAATAAAACAAAAAAAGCGGTAACCGTAAAAAAAAATTAGATGAAACAATAAAACACACATTAAAGGTGAAGGGAGGAGGTTGTAAAATTTGGATTTGGTGGACTAACTCCACCCAAGTCATTTCCAATACCAAACATGGAGAAATTGTGAGTTTTTGGTCAACTTTTGGTCAAAATTGACGGGTTAAAATTGGATCAAATGATTGGTGTGTTTTTTTTTTTGGGTTTTTTTAAAATTTTTTGCACATTAAAAAATTTTCAAATCAAGGGTAAAATGATAGACAATTTTGTCAAAATTATTTAAAAAAACATTAAAATTTGAGTATATTAAGAAAAATAATGAGTGCAGAACTGCAGATAGTCCATACTCCATAGGATAAAACAATTTGTTTCCAACTGTGCAAATGGGACCTTGAGTCATTATTACTCCCTCCCTCCGTCCCGGAGATATTGACGTATTTTTTTTGGGCACGAAGATTAAGCAGTATAATAATTTAATGTAAAGTGAAGTGAGAGAAATAATATTAATGTGTATTGGGTAGTTGTATTAGTAGTGAGTGTGATCTGTGTGGGCCCATGTAAATAAAAAAATTATTTTTGTGTGGGTCACATGTTCTTAAAAAGAAAATATGTTAATTTCTATTGGACAAATAAAAAAAAAACGTGTTAATATTTTTGGGACGGATGTAGTATAATGTATAGGAAGTGGGCCAAATGGAGTGGACCAACTTGGGGTAATTAAATTGCAGCCCATTAATTCAATGAAATTTTAGCAGTTCAAATATTTTTTTTCTTTAAATTAAATTAGCGATAAGATTGAATTTAAAAGAGGGCAACTACTTCCTTTTCCCTTCATTTACACTTTATTTAATTGCAAATACTATTGTACAACAGTTTTTAAGGTGCAATTGGGTTAACTTTACCCAATTTACTTTTTGACCTGTAATATATAACAAATATGGAGTCCTAATTTCATTCCATTCATTCCTCCGTCGTCTCTTCCCTCCCCTCTCTCTCTACATCCTCTCATTTTCTCTCACTCCAATCGGTCTCTTCACTCCCCTCACTCTCCATCCTCTCATTTCCTCCCACTATTCATTTTCCTTCTCCGATCGATTTTCAATATCTGTTGGATTGATTTTATTTGATACCTTCTCCGATCAATCTTTGATTCGTCGGTTCTATCATATAGCATAAGTTTTACTTTTGTAAGTTATGAAGTTGAAGAGATTGAATCGATTAGATCTGTGTGACTGAAAGTTCGACGGAGGCGATAGATAAGCGAATCTACGTGGAGCTGACTGGCTGTCATCCAAGGAGATAGATCTAGTGGAAAAATGATCAAACCGACTCATCGAAAAAGAGAGAAAGAGAAACTGAAAGTCTATTCACCTGAAAGTTGATTCATACTCGCTTGAATTTCTTATTTTTTATTTTGTTTAAATTTTGGTTGGTTTAGGATTGCTGAAACACCTCTAGGTTTGAAGAGTAGTTTGTCTGCATTTTCACAATCAATGAAAATTGTGCTGGAGTATTCAGATGTTTGTGACGTATACTTCTTAATCAAGATGTATATAAGTTTTGTTGAATAAGTGTATAATGTTTTATTGATAAACAGTTCTAGTGTCTGAAGAGATATTTTACTACAATTGATAAATATTTTTACTGATCATGAAATGAGAATTGTGTTGAAGGAAGCTTTGGTGTAATATGTGTTTATGTTTAATTACATATAATTTTTAAATACCAAGATGTATAACTTTAATTAAACAAGTGTATAACTTTTTGTTAATAATAGTATAATGCGTGTATAATTTTCAATACATTAATTGATAAATTAATGTGTTCAAATTGTAATTGAATTTTTATTTACTATCATTCTTGAGTTTGAGAATACCAATATGTGATGATGGACAATTTGAGCTTGGAAAATCAATTTGAGTTTGAGAATATAAATATGAAGATGGATAGTTTGAGTGTGTGAAAGACTAAGAAAGACAATGAATTGGATCTGGAGTTAAGGAGTTTTTTTTTTAAACAAAAATGTATAAACTATTTTAAGGTTTTTTGTAACTAACGACTCAATGCTTATATGTATTTTAATGAACTTTAGCGTATATAATTAACATCAGTGTATATGATATATAAAACAAACGTATTACATTTTATTTTTAAGTGTATTTATTAATTTTTAAATATAAATATATCAAGCACATACGAGTTCTTCATAAGTGAGTGTACTAGTTTTAGTTCACTAGTGTATATTTTATATTAAATAATTATATTATTTTTTATTTTTAAATGTATTAGTTAATTTTAGATATAAAAATGATATTGCATTCAGTTGATCTTTGATACACAGTAAATACGTACTAAATTTACCAATTTTAACTCTCTCTCCCTCTCACATATATTATTGAATCAAAATCAATTCCGCAAATTTGAAGACATATTTCGTATAAAAAATAATATATTTTTATGAAGACAAAAACATACATTAAGGAGTAAAAATCAATACACTAATTTAAAATAGATATTTGAATTTTATTATAAGGACGAATACATTTATAAAGATAAAAACATACATTAATAAATAAAAATTATTACATTAATTTAAAATACATAATCTCAGGATCATAATCAAAATTAACATGTATAGTTGATTTTGAGTTTCTTTTTTCATTTTGTTTTGACGAAAACCACCTAGATCTGTGTGTTAATAGATTTTCTGAATGAATGATGAATAATTAAATTAGAAGAATTGAAAAAAAGAAATTAGAAGATCAGATGAATTGAAAAAGGAAAAGAAAACCTGAAGAATTTGAAAGAGAAAAAGAGGTCATGAGGGCGGACGTGTACTTTGGTCCGAGTGTGTTCGTGAAGGGAGAAGGTGCGATGAAGCTAGAGTGTAAGGGCGGCAGCGGAATGAAGGCAAACCGAAGTCGTTGAGTGGCGTGAGGGAGGAGGCGCGCAGCGGCATAGCGGAGGCAAAGTGAAGGCGTTGAGCAGCTCGAGAGAGACGGAGAGCGAAGTTGTTGATTATTGTGAGGGAGGAGGCGGAGTGCAAACAATAGGGTGAAAGGGAGGAGGCGGAGGACCGGCAGAGAAGTGAGAGGGAGAATTGATGGAGTGAGATAGGGAGAGAATTCTGACCTAATTTTGAGCATGAAAAGAAATGACCCGTTTTGAGCTTTTTTTACTTATATACATGACCCGCTTTTAATATTTGGATCTGTTTTTAATATACAAGAGTACAATAGAACAACTCTTATTTAATACTCAAAATATTAAATTCCCTTAAAAAAATTAATTAAGTATTTTTTCTTAATTCATAAATAAGTGAATTTAAAGGCGAGTTGTGGTGTAGGAAATGTTATTGTATCGATTATGACTATAGAAAAAGTGGTAACCTATTATAAAATTCATTCATAAAAACTGTAGTGCACCAATTACAAGTACACTACATTTTAATAGTATAGTACAATTATAGCGATGTGGTTTAGAGCTATCTTTCCATGTTAGGGCATGCCTAACATATTTGTTTCCAATTTTGAAAATCAGATTTTGAGAAAATATCAATTAAAAGTCTATATTCTTTATCGAATTCAATTTTAGTAGTGTAACATTTTACTTTTTTTAATTTTACTTCTAATAATATATTAATTTCAAACCTTTATGTATCAATTTAAGTCATTTTACATAATATCAATCAACTTGTAGAGCTCGAACTTGAAATTTAGGGATCATTGAGAGAAAAAAAAAAGAGAACTATAATTTTCAATCTTAAAAGTTCATAACCTTTTTACTAAAAATGGAAAATGAGAATTATTGAATGAAACCCCCAATATAGTAAAATGAAAATCTTTTGGTGGGACGGACGGAGTACATAGGCAAAATCTTGTGTGTGCCCGGGCATACGGAAGCACATTCCGTGTGTCTTTAAAATTTTGTGTTAAATTGTATACCCTTTAGTATAAAGATGTGTATCCTTTATTTTACAAGGCAAAAACTTGTATGCGCCCGGGCGCAAGGAAGCACACTCCGTGTGTCTTTAGAATTTTGTATTAAATTGTATACCCTTTAGTATAAAGATGTGTATCCTTTATTTTCTAAAAAAAATAAAAAATATTTATGAAAAGTATATACCCTTTAGAACAAATTGATGTACCCTTATTAATTAAAGTGTATATCCTTTAGAACAAAATAATATACCCTTATCTATAATAAGTGTACCCGGACGCACGCAAGCCTCACTCGAGTACATATATTTCTCAATAATGTTTACCAAGATTTTCTCATACAAAAAAGTCATACTTTAGTCTTTAGCATACACTAAACATACTTTAACAAAAAAACTGACATACATTATCATAAAATTGAGAAACTTTTTATATAACATTGTTATTCAAAATAAATGTTTATTTTATAGTATTCAACAACACACTAACCCAAAAACAAACATACTTTTATATTAACATAAACACACCTTCGTCAATATTGTCTTCTTCTTCTCACAATATAGAATAATATCGATGAGTTACGGTGGATTTCTAATCATAATGGAACACAAAAAGTATGAATTGCAGAGGTCGAATGACGGAGTAGACGGTGGAGGAAGAATAAATTGTGTAGTGAGTCATCATTTTTAATTTTTGTTTTAAAAAATAAATTCTGACGTGATAGTTTGACTGATTGAATATTGTGTACATCGCCACCTCAGCTCAAGTAACTGGTTTTCCTCAAATCAAATGGTCCCGTGTGTTACACGTGATGGCTTTCCAGCAAAAATTGAGGGTAAATTGGAAAAACTGAACAAAAACTCACAATTATGGTACTTTCTTCGTCCTATATATTTTTACCCAATTTCACATTGGAGTATCCTACGTATTTTTACTCATTCCATTAATGGTAAAAATACATTATATGTCTTACATATGTTTTAAATTTTATTCATCAATCCCAACAACTTTATTTATTTTTTTGCACTTTATTCATAATTTTCAACAATTTTATTTACTTTTTCTCTCAATATTACCAATTTATTCATATTTTTTCTTACATTATATATTAAAAAAATATATTTCATAATTTTTGTGCCATAAAAATACGGGTACGGAGGGAGTACTAAATTTATGCAATTCTCGATACATAACAAATTTTTAACTGATCAAATAATGATTTTCAGAATCACATAAAAAGCAGTAAAGAACTTCTATTAAAAAACAAACCGGCCATGTGATGTTATCAACGATTACCACAAACTATATTTTCCCAAAATCTATCCTTTTCCTGCAAGGATCTTATATATTTGGTATTTTCTTTATCATCTATAGCATCAACTAGTGTGTATATATACACACACAGTAGCTATCAAACTATATGAGCAGTGGATACAACAAACTCAAAAATATAATCTCTATTACGTTATTGATGGAAAACGAAATTAATTTAATTAGAGTTGGTGGAGTTATGATCTGAGACAATTATTCTTTTGTTATAATTAAATATCTCTACAGAATCCTTGAATATACTGTAGTACATTTGGAATGACCTAAGAAACATTAATGTTACTTAAACAGAATCCAACAGAATAGTTTTCTTTTCTTTGATCATACATATTTTATTACATGGTGGAATGGTCTGTTCCTGCCTGAAGAAATTTCGAGGATCAACTCTGGTTTTGACTTCAACGAGTCGATCGAAATTGTTCTTGAAATATCTCTTCCCCCATTTGCTTGCTTGCGCGTAGCTCGTCTTTCCTCTGATGTTATTCGCTCCCATGTCGAGATCTCTGTAGTTGAGGTAAGCACCCCTTGGCGATTTCGAGACGTAAGGAGTCAAGTAATCGAAAACCATGTTGGTCCAGTTCAAGTGGCTCTTCGAATGCTGATTCTGCTCTTTTTCCTAAAATGCAAAATGGGCAAGCATGTACAAGGTACCAGCCCTGTGAGGAAATGGAATGGCGGATTCCGATATTTCATTCATTCTTCCACCATATGGGACGACGTAGAACCGAGCCGATGGCATGCCTGAATTGTAATAGAATCTCCAAATTCGTTCAAACACGTACTTGGGAAGGGGTTTCAGAACATAATCAGTTTTTGATTTAAAGAAAGATTGTGTAGAATGAGTTCTGTTCAGCAACATCTCTGGGGAATCTATTGGGTATCCAGTATTATTGGCAATAAATACGACGGATTGGATCCAGCTCATTTCTCTGCACTCTTCTCTTCTCAATCTCAACTCAGGGAGCTCTTCTTGCATCAATGGAAGTAATCTGTCCACCCTGCCAAGAAACAGAGAAAACAGAGTTGCACTAATTGTTAGATTATTTTTTGTAGGCTCAGTTCCTGCCAGGATTCCTATGAACAAATCTTTGTCAGTTTTAGGAGCCATGTTGTGAAGTATAGACCATGCATGTGTGTGTGTGTACTGAATATACATGCAGCATGCATGTATGTATGTGTGTGTTGAATGGAAACTAAGAACATGACACATGGAGGTTGATCATTGGTTGATTAAGTGTTTGAAGGATAATGATTGAAGACCATTAGATTAGTTATGAACACAAGGATGATCAGTGGAGGCATAGCATCAACAAGAAGCTGCGGTTGAAGCTGCAAAGATCAGGCAGTTGCAACCAACTCATCAGTTGGTTACAACTGATAAATGTGCGTGCATGTTGATTGGTTGGAAGTGAATCAAAACGTTGGATACACATCTATATAAGTTAGAGGAACTATCAGCTGAAAGAATCATCACACAACCACTACACATATCAGTTTAGAAGTAGAAGAAGCAAGCTTAAGTTTAGGGTTTTCTATTGTGCTTGTATTGTGTAATCTTCATCAAACGTTTAGTGAATTCTTCTCTCAAGAAGTGGATGTAGATCAACATGATCGAACCACTATAATTCTTGTCTTCTTCCTTCAAGTTTTTTTCTTCAATTTATTTTGTTCATAATCAATACTCAACATTAGGATAGAAGTAGAGCAATCTTGTAGTATTTACATTTGCTGTCAAATTGTGTTGAATACATAACAATTGGCGCCGTCTGTGGGAAGGCCAAATCAGAAGAAGAAGAAGAAGACTCAGTGGAGAAGAAGAAGATCAAATGGTTACCACAAAGTTTGATATTGAAAAATTCACAGAGAAGACAGACTTCAGTCTGTGGAGGATGAAGATGGAAGCTATCTTGGTTCAACAAGGTCTGTCTGATGCTGTTAAGCCATTGCCAGAAGGTCAGATTGCAGGAGCTGGTCTTGCATCAGATCAAGAACAACAAATCAAGGCCAGAAGTGCTCTCATTTTGTGTCTTGGTGATAAAGCTCTAAGGGAGATCTCTAAAGAATCCACTGCAAGAGGAGTTTGGAAGAAATTGGAGGATTTGTACATGGTTAAAAGTTTGGCAAACCGTTTGTACATGAAGCAGAAGTTATACTCCTTCAAGGTATCAGAAGATAAGTCTATAATTGGTCAGTTAGATGAGTTTAACAAGATTATAGATGACTTAGAAAACATAGATGTGGCTCTGTCAACTGAAGATAAGGCAGTCATCCTCATGTCAGCACTTCCAAAGTCATTTGAAGGATTGAGAGATACTTTATTGTTTGCTAATGCTGAATCAATCACCCTTGAGCAAGTGTTGTTGGCAGTCAAGGCAAAGGTACTTCACAAGAATCCAGAACAGCAAGCAAATGCAGAAGGATTGACAGTGAGGAAACAAAACCAGTGGAATAAGAACAACAAGAATAATAAGAGTGAGGTTGATAAGAGGAAGACTGAAAAGAATCATAGTTCACCAGCAGTTGAAGAAGAAAACAAGAATTGTTTCCACTGCAATAAACCAGGACATTATAAGAAGCAGTGTTACAAGTGGAAAGCAATGATAGCAAAGTTAATAGCTGAAAGGAGAGGAAATAAGAGGCCTCATGCAAACCAGGTAATAACTAATCATGATGCTACAGATTCTGATTTCATTGAAGCAATGGCTGTGAGTTCTAATTCAGTTTCAGAAGAATGGGTTATGGATTCTGGATGTACTTTTCATATGACATCAAGAAAGGACTGGTTCACTGAATTGAGGTCACAAGATGAAGGAGCAGTAATGCTAGGTGATGATCATACTTGTAAGATTGTTGGAATTGGTTCTGTCAAACTTAAAATGTTTGATGGTAAAATCAGGATGTTAAATAATGTTAGATATGTACCAAGCTTAAGGAGAAATCTAATATCTCTTGGAATGCTAGTTTCTCAAGGTTATGAATGCCATTTGAAAGGAGATACACTTGCTGTCATAAAAGGTAAGTCAGTTGTTATTAAAGGATTCAAGAAGTCTGATCTGTACTTCTTGGATGGTTCAGTTGTGACTGGACAAAGCAATACAACTAAGGATGAGAGTAGTGTTAATGTTTGGCATGGGAGGCTTGGCCATATCAGTGAAAGAGGTTTACAAGAACTTGCAAGACAGAAGTTACTTGAGATCAGCACAACCTGTAAGCTAGATCAATGTGAGGCTTGTATATTGGGAAAAGCTAAGAGGTTGAAGTTTGGTGCAGCTGAACATAATACCAAAGTTAGGTTGGAATATGTTCACTCAGATCTTTGGGGGCCTTCCAAGACTTCAACAATAGGAGGTGGGAAATACTTCATCTCATTCATTGATGATTATTCAAGAAAGGTATGGGTTAAAATTCTGAAAACAAAGGATGAAGCACTATCAGGTTTTAAAATATGGTTGACAGAAGTAGAGCTACAAACTGGAAACAAGGTCAAGTGCTTAAGAACAGACAATGGTCTTGAATTTGTGTCACATGAATTCAATAAGTTCTGTCAAGAGAAAGGTATTAAGAGGCACAAGACAGTACCAGGAACACCACAGCAAAATGGAGTGGCTGAGAGAATGAATCAGACACTTCTTGCAAGAGTTAGGTGTATGATGAGCAGTGGAGGTTTCTCAAAAGGTTTCTGGGGTGAGTTAGTTTCTACTGCAGCCTATTTGATTAATCTGTCACCATGCACATCACTCAAGTTTAAACCACCTGAAGAAGTATGGTCTGGAAGAGTACCAGACTATAGTCAACTGAGGATTATAGGATGTTTGGTGTATTCACATCAGAAACAAGATAAGTTAGATCCTAGAGCAGTTAAGTGTGTGCTAGTTGGCTATCCTAAAGAGGTAAAAGGTTACAGACTGTGGTGTTATGAGAATAACAAATTCATAGTTAGTAGAGATGTGACATTCAATGAAGGAAGAATGCCTTTGTTGGAAAGAGGGTCTGATAAGTTGATAACTACTGATAAGTGTGAGTTTGAGGTGGAGCATGATGACAAAACAGTTGCACATCATGATCAAGATCAAAGAGAGGATAATGTACATGAAGAAATTGCTGCTGAAGAAAGTCCTGAATCATCTAGTTCAAATGATAGAAGAACTCTAAGTAGCTATCAGTTGGTTAGGGATAGATTGAGAAGGCAGATCAAAACACCTATAAGGTATATAGAGGCAGACACTGTGTCATATGCATTGTTTGTAGCATCAGATGTTGATGTCTATGAACCTAGGACATACTCAGAAGCAGTTTCAAGTAAAGAAAGTATGCATTGGTTGGATGCTATGGAAGAAGAGCTACAATCTTTAAAGAGGAATAATACATGGATGATTGTTGACAGGCCTGCTAATCAGAAACTTGTAGGCTGTAAATGGATATACAAGAAGAAACAAGTTACTAGCAAGGAAGGAGGAATTAGATTTAAAGCAAGGCTTGTAGCAAGAGGTTTTTCACAGCAAGAAGGTGTAGATTATAATGAAATCTTCTCACCAGTGGTTAAACATTGCTCAATAAGGATTCTGCTGTCATTAGTTACTCAGTTGGACTTGGAATTACATCAAATGGATGTAACAACAGCTTTCTTACATGGAAATTTAGATGAGAAGATTTATATGAAGATTCCTGAGGGAGTGAATCTACAAGGAGCAGATTCAAAGGCATGTTTATTGCTTAAATCATTATATGGTCTGAAGCAAAGTCCAAGACAGTGGTATCTTAGGTTTGATGAGTACATTACTTCAAATGGTTTTGACAGAAGCATGTATGACAGCTGTGTATACATAAGATGTGATAAAGGAAGCTATACTTATCTTCTACTATATGTAGATGATATACTAATAGCTTGTAGGAATATGATAGGAATCAATTCAGTAAAGGATACATTGAGAAAGGAGTTTGACATGAAAGATCTTGGAGAGGCAAGAATGATACTTGGAATGCAGATAGAAAGGAATAGATCAGCTGGAGTATTAAGGTTGTTTCAAGAGTCATACTTGGATAAAGTTTTAAAGAGGTACAATATGAATCTTTGTAAGAGTGCATCAGTACCAGCTAAACAAGGTGTGAGTCTGTCATCTGTTCAAAGACCTCAAACAGATAAAGAAAGGTTTGAAATGGATAAAATACCATATGCAAGTGCAGTGGGCAGTCTGATGTATGCTATGGTATGCTGTAGGCCAGACTTAGCTTATGTGATGAGTATGATCAGTAGATTTATGAGTGATCCTGGTCTGATTCATTGGGATGCAGTGAAGTGGGCACTGAGGTATGTTAGAGGAACTATATCAGTAGGCTTGAAGTTTCAGAAGCAAGATGCTTGGGATAATGCTGTTGTTGGTTATGCTGATGCAGATTATGCAGCCAATCTTGATACAAGGAAATCAATGACAGGTTATGTGTTCAAGCTATTTGGTACAGCAATAAGTTGGAAGGCTACACATCAACACATTGTGGCTTTATCTACTACTGAGGCAGAATTTGTTGCACTGACAGAAGCAATCAAAGAAGGAGTGTGGCTGATTGGTATCTTGAGTGAATTTGGTATTGAACAAGAGTCAGTTGAAGTGCATTGTGATAATCAGAGTGCAGTGCATCTCTCCAAGCATCAAGGATATCATGAAAGAACCAAACACATTGATGTAAGGTTATATTTCATAAGAGACATGATAGACAAGGGGTTAGTAAGTGTCAGAAAGATCAAGACACATGACAATCCTGCAGACATGTTTACAAAAGCCTTACCAGCTCAGAAGTTTGAGTTGTGTAAGCACTTGATTGAATTGAATTAAGTAAAGAAGTGAAGGTTGCTGCTCCTTACAAAAGCAGCAAGGTGAGGAGAATGAAGCTAACATGGTGATGCAAGGTCTAAGGTGGAGATTTGTGAAGTATAGACCATGCATGTGTGTGTGTGTACTGAATATACATGCAGCATGCATGTATGTATGTGTGTGTTGAATGGAAACTAAGAACATGACACATGGAGGTTGATCATTGGTTGATTAAGTGTTTGAAGGATAATGATTGAAGACCATTAGATTAGTTATGAACACAAGGATGATCAGTGGAGGCATAGCATCAACAAGAAGCTGCGGTTGAAGCTGCAAAGATCAGGCAGTTGCAACCAACTCATCAGTTGGTTACAACTGATAAATGTGCGTGCATGTTGATTGGTTGGAAGTGAATCAAAACGTTGGATACACATCTATATAAGTTAGAGGAACTATCAGCTGAAAGAATCATCACACAACCACTACACATATCAGTTTAGAAGTAGAAGAAGCAAGCTTAAGTTTAGGGTTTTCTATTGTGCTTGTATTGTGTAATCTTCATCAAACGTTTAGTGAATTCTTCTCTCAAGAAGTGGATGTAGATCAACATGATCGAACCACTATAATTCTTGTCTTCTTCCTTCAAGTTTTTTTCTTCAATTTATTTTGTTCATAATCAATACTCAACATTAGGATAGAAGTAGAGCAATCTTGTAGTATTTACATTTGCTGTCAAATTGTGTTGAATACATAACACATGTATTGCCAGCTGTTAACCACTTGAGTTGCATTCTGTTCCAATGTCCTCTGCACACTGAAAACAGTCACTGTTTCCGGAACATCAACTAACAGCAACTTCCAGGCGAGGAGGATGCCAAAGCTGGCGGCGCCACCGCCTCTGATGGCCCAGAAAAGATCTTCACCCATTGATTTTCTGTCAAGAATTCTGCCATTGACGTCCACTATTCTTGCATTGATCACATTATCAGCAGCCACGCCATATTTTCTAAGCAAGGTACCATAGCCGCCTCCACTAATGTACCCACCCACACCAAGAAGAGGGTGAAGTCCGGCAGGAAAACCCAGAGTCCGGCTTTTCTCTGCGATCCTGTAATATAAAATACCAAGGGTTGCACCAGCTCCAACCCAAGCAGTTTTCTTTTCAACATCAACAGTTACGTCACTCAGCTTGATCAAATCAACGATCACAAATTCGACTTGTGATGTGTAAGATAACCCCTCATAGTCATGGCCGCCACTTCGGGTTCTAATTTCCAGGTTGGTTTTCTTGGAGCAGCACACAATGGGCGGGATTTGGGACTCGAGTTCTGGGGTTATAATAACTTGGGGTTGAGTGTTTTTTTCTAGGAAGATTCTCCAATTAAAGACTGAGAATTGCAGGATGGAAGAGTAAGAAGTGTTGGTTGGGGTGTAAATCAGGCTGGAAATGGAGGAGTAGTTTTGGAATTCTTGAGAAAGGCACTTCAGAAAACCATCATACTTCACAGCAGAAGCTGCACTTGAGCATGAAAAAATTACAAGAACAATGAATCTAAGCACAGATATGCCTTTTGAATTCATGATTTCGAAGATAGATTTGATCATATGTGTGTATATGTTTTATATATAATGTGTTTGGCGTTCATATATATACTTTATTCCTTTTATATATATATATATATATATATATATATATATATATATATATATATATATATATATATTTATATAGAAATTGACTTACTATATCATAAATGAACCGGAACATAATGCACCAAAATATAAATATTTTGTGTTACATCTTATGCTACACGTGTTAGACGGATAATATGTATACTGAAAAAAACTTGAATATATTTCATGAGGATTGATATTTTTTTTTCCTAAGGTATATATTTTGTCAAGGTCTATATCACAAGTGTAATTTATCCAACATTTCACTATCGAAAAGCAAATGGGATCACCTATTTCATTTTCATATTTCCACCTCCAATTTCATTCATTAAATTCTTGTCGTGTGTCATAATCAATATCCAAAATTCACTACATACCGTAAGGGTTTAATGATCATTTATAAGGAATACTTTTTTTTTAATTGTGTAACAAAAATGTGGAATAGGAAATTCAATCCACCGAAAATGTAATCTAAGTTAAAGTTTATCCTTAAGATTTAGTGTTGATTCTAAAATAATACAAAGACTTGTGTGGACCATCTCATATAAGAGCTTATGTCAGACGGACAAAAAGTGATAACTTTTATAATGAAAAGTGATACTCCCTCCCACTGAAACGTACGCGTTTTTCCATTTTGGTCCGTCCCAATACAAAGTGTGCATTTTTCGTTTTGGTAAAAGGGCCCCATACAAATTAATTATTTCTCTCTCTTTGGGCACACACATCACACTAATACACCTACCCAATTTACATTAAATTATTATTTCTCTCACCTCACAATATGTTAAAATATTATATCTCTTAATCTATGTGTAAAAAGTAAACGCTTATGTTTCAACGGGACAGAGGGAGTACTAAATAAATGAAAAGCGGAGGGAGTACTAAATTAATGAAAAGTGATACTGCTATTTCATCAATAATTTATAGTATATATAAAAGTGATAATATTTTATAGCGAATGTGATAACATTAGAAAGTGGTAAATGTAAAAGATAGTTTTAGTCCTTAAAAAGACGTGTATATTTAAGTCCAAACAACTGCGTGGCTACTTCCCTTATTTTTAATGAAATATATGTCTCGCATATTTAATAAGTACTATATTCTTTTACACATAAAATAATTTTGGGTGATTTCCCAAGATTTATAGGTTTAAGGCAAAGACTTGTGTGAGATCGTCACGTAAGTCCTTACGTGAGACGGCAAAGTGATAACTTTTATAAAGGAAAATGATAATAAATTAATGAAAAGTGATAATGCTCTTTCATAAACAATTTAAAGTATAAATAAAAGTGATAACATTTTATAGCGAAACTGATAATGATTTATAGCGAAAATGATAACTATTTTAAAAAGTGAAAAATAGTCTCACGTGAGACGGTTTCACGCAAGACCTACCCTAGGTTTAAATAAGATGTTGGATATATATTTTTATTAAAAAAATTAATTATATTATTTTATTTAATGATGAAGATTAAATTAAAATTTAAATAAGATGTTGGATATATATATATATATATATATATATATATATATATATATATATATTAAAATTTAATTATATTATTTTATTTAATGATGAAGATTAAATTAAAATTAATTTAACTGTTATTATATTATTTTATTTAATTATGAAGATTAAATTAAAATTAACTTAACTGTTAAGATCATTCACATGCAGATGCACCAGTACATCATGTACACCCTAATTGGACTAAATAATTTTATTATAAAGTAAAATTTTAAGAAAATAGGGAAAATTATATTTTTGGTCCCGTAATAATTGATCAATGCCAAAAAGGTTCCAAAACTGACAAATTTAATCACATAGAAATTTTTCACCAAAATCTGTTAAATGTTAAGGAAATATTCTGAAACGTTAATAAAACCAAAATGACAACTTGTAGATTTGATTCCATAATTTGCAAAAATAATCCCCAAAGAGAACTAATACAATGTTTATTGAGAGAAAAATAGAGGGGAATTGTCATAATGGACTATGTCAATGTTGAAAGATAGAAAATAATATAAATTTGGTAGTTTATAATAAAATAAGTTAATTTGGGATGAAAATTTTCGAAAAATTATGGTTATAATATTTTTATGGGACCAAAATTGCTAGTTATGGGATTAATGAATTCCTACGGAACTAAAATTGAATTGAAGGAATTCTTATTGGACTTGACATTTTCCCTAAGAAAATATAAATTATGGAAAATTGGAGGTTACCGATATAATATTTTTAGCAATTAACTAATGATCTATTAACTAATGATATAATAATTATATTATGATCTATTGAAAACAAACCTATGTGATGTTATGATGAACGATCACCACAAACTATATTTTCCCGACTCTATCCACTTAGTTGCTGCAACAATCACACGGTGAAATATAACATCAACTGGTGTGTATATATAAACAAAGAGTAGCTATCAAACTATATATTATATGAGCTGTACATACAACAAATTAAATTAGTGCAGACAAAATAATCAAAATTTTAGTATATCGAAGTTATCGTATTTAAAAATATCAAAAATATTGAAAAAATCGATATACCAAAAATTTGGATACGATATGGTGCCGTATAGAAATTTTCGATACGATATTGGTATATAATTTTAAAAATTGATATTACGGTATATATCAAAATACCAAAAATATATCAGTATTTTCGTATATACCTTACAAAAATATCAAAATAATAATTATTTTTATATTTAATATAGATCATTTGATTAAATTATTTTCAAATACTATTATATAAAAATATCGGTACAAATCGGCATTTCAAACATTCAATATTATCGTACTCAAATATCAAAATAATACTCCCTCCATCCAGGGCAAATGGACCGTTTACTTTTCGCACGTGATTTAAAAGTATTATTATTTTATGTGTATTGTATTAGAGGGATGTGATTAGGGATTGCAGCGGGTAGGGTACCCGATAAAAATATTATTACTCGTATCCGTTCCATTACCATTTAAAATACTACTTGCAATACCCGTATCCGTCTCGTACCTGTGAGGTACCCGAACCCGTCAAACCTGTTTTTTAACCTAAAATATTAAATTTATAGTCTCAAATATTTAAATAAATGTGTCTACAACATTAAACATTCTTGATCTCAACGTTAAACAATAACTAAAACATGACATAAAATCACCGCACAAGTTTTAAGATCTTCAATTCAAACTTCTGATAAGTTAGACTAATGATTTGTAAATTATTTATATATTGAAACATGTAACAAGAATTACTTGTGTTTTTACGGTGAAAGGGTATTTTTTTAATATAAGGTTAAGTGTTTTACATACAAGTATTAATTGAGATGAGTATATGTGGTTACCCGCTACCCTTATCCGATTATTTATTTGAGTTTGGGTCGCAGTTATCCGGGGGGGGGGGGGGGGGGGGGGTTGACAGATCATTCAAAGTTCTTTTTGCTTCCATGTTTTCTCCACCAAATTCAAAACCTCTTGTTGTGGCAATATCCTCTATTTCTGAATCACTTTCCAAACTAGAATTTTGCACCTCTAAATGGGTGGGATCAGCTGCTGCAATCTCAGAATCGGTGGTGGGTTCAGTATCTCCAACGATCAACGAACTCGCTTACCTCCGAGCAGTCTTCTCAATTTTTGTAATGAATTCAATCTGTTTTCTACAAGAAGAACAGTGATCATTCACATTCAAAATTTTTCAAAAATGAGCTGGCAAGACACTGAATGGTTCAGTGTTAGTGCAAAAAGAAAATAAAAAATTAGAAGAAATCAGCATAGCGATCTGACATTTTTTTCAATTCGTATTACAGAATATCAAGAACACAAAATTTTAACAAAAAATTCAGATTTACTCCACGGAAACAGAGCCAAAATTTGTAGGCTGTCGCCGGCCCACCAAAAATGAAGTATTAATTATTTCCGTCTCAACCAAAAAGAGTGTGTATGCTTGAGTACGGGTTGAACCCAAAGGAGTAAATTGAATTTTAATTAAATTTATATGTCTTGATTGTGACAAAATAATATAAAATGGGGAAGAATTTTGTTTGATTTAGAAAAGAAAAAAATGTAAACAATAATTCGAAATAAAATCTTGATTGACTGAAACTAAAGAACTTAAGAAATTTACCAATAAAAACAAACCTAGTTTAGGGTATCGATCCCCTTCCGTGTACTAATTCAATAAATTATGAAGAATAAAACATTTTGCCAAATGTGTGAATTCAAATTCCTAGGTTAACGGTACGACCTATCAACCCGAAATGTTTTTATGTTTAACAATTTACGGAACGTCCACTAAATTGCACTACTTACGAGCAACCTAAATAGATTCGAACTCGCAAATGCATTAAGAAAACCGACTAAGAATCATACAGCCTAGATCCTATTACACTTAGAGGGTCTTCCTCTATTTCGTTACTCAATTCAATCGTCACAATAATTACAGATTATGGATCATGAAATAGCAATATGCATTTAAATAATTAAATTAGTTGATCAGTCTAAAATAATCATCAAAATGCTATAAAAATGATTCATGGCATGTAATAGAATAAATTCACGTAATGTAAAATTCCTAATAATCCACTAACATTTCACGGGATGTTTACGGAACCCTAAACTAGAAAGGGGATAAGCCCATAAAATACATAATTAAAATTAAAGTTCAAAGAATAAATCAATATTTGCTATCCTTCTTGAATTCCGAGTAAACCAAGGCCTCCAATCTCCTTTTCCAATTTCCTCTCAATCTGATGTGTTTTTCCGTGGGAAAACAAGCCTGCCCTTTTTTTTTTTTTTTTTTTTTTTAATTTCAATCTTTCCTTTTTTTTTCCCTATTATACATATCTTACCAATCTCCAAT
Source organism: Pogostemon cablin (assembly GCA_023678885.1). Classification (NCBI taxonomy): domain Eukaryota; kingdom Viridiplantae; phylum Streptophyta; class Magnoliopsida; order Lamiales; family Lamiaceae; genus Pogostemon; species Pogostemon cablin. Next base: position 11,770,561 of record CM042960.1, read on the forward strand.
TTAATTCCTTTTTCCTTCCTTCTCAAAGATGGTCCATCTTTGGTAAGCGCTTTTCCACTTGATTATTTCTTTGCAAATAACGTCAATCCACGTCCTGTTACATTTTGGTGTTATATCTTATGTTACACGTTTTAGATGAGTGACACGTATGCGGGGAGGAAAATCTCAACCTTTCCCGTTGATTGTTTGAGTATAGATTAATTTATCCTACGTGTCAATCATCCAACAGTTTGTAACAGGAGATTCGAACTGAATCCACCCTTTGCCATGAAACAACGAATTTGATATGCCCATTAATTCTGCTAGACAAAAAAATCATCCAATTTCTAAACAAAAAAATCATTCAATTTCTATCTATTAAAACACAGATTGACTCATTAAAGTAAATGTGCACAAGTAATAAAATAAGTCGTAATATGCATGCAAATGATATACAAACAACTCAAATAAACGGATATTGACTTAAAGTAATAACGGCAAATTACGACTTATCATCATGCAAGAATAATATATTTGGTATTTTCTTTATCATCTATAGCATCAACTAGTGTGTATATATACACAAACAGTAGCTATCAAACTATATGAGCTGCTGATACAACAAACTCAAAAATATAATCTCTATTACCTTATTGATGGAACTTGAAATTAATTTCCTTAGAAATTATAGAGTTATGATCTAAGACAATTATTCTTTTGTTATCATTAAATATCTCTTCAGAATCCTTGAATATTATGCAGTACATTTGGAATGACCTAAGAAACATTAATGTTACTTAAGCAGAATCCAACAGAATAGTTTTCTCTTTTTTGATCATACATATTATATTACATGGTGGAATGGTCTGTTCCTGCCTGAAGAAATTCAGAGGATCAACTCTGGTTTTGACTTCGACAAGTCGATCGAAATTGTTCCTGAAATATTTCTTCCCCCAAATGCTTGTAGCTCGTCTTCCCTCGGTTGTTATTCACTCCCATGTCGAGATCTCTGTAGTTGAGGTATGCACCGAGCCGACGTAGAACCGAGCCGACAGCATGCCTGAATTGTAATAGAATCTCCAGATTCGTTCAAACACGTACTGGGGAAGGGGTTTCAGAACATAATCAGTTTTTGATTTAAAGAAACTTTGTGAAGAATGAGTTCTGTTCAGCAACATTTCTGGTGTGTCTATGGGGTATCAGTATTATTGGCAAGAAATAAGACCGATTGGATCCAGCTCATTTCTATGCACTCTTCTCTTCTCAATCTCAACTCAGGGAACTCTTCTTGTATCAATGGAAGTAATCTGTCTACCCTGCCAAGAAACAGAGAAAACAGAGTTGCACTAATTGTTAATTTATTTTTTGTGGAATTCACAGTCTCAGTTCCTGCTAGGATTCCTATGAATAAATCTTTGTCTGTTTTAGGAGCCATGTATTGCCAGCGGTTAATGATTTGAGTTAAATTCTGTTCCACTGTCCTCTGGACACTGAAAACAGTCACTGTTTCTTGAACATGAAACAACTGCAACAACCAGGCGACGACGATGCCAAAGCTGGCAGCGCCACCGCCTCTGATGGCCCAGAACAGATCTTCCCCCATTGAATTTCTGTCGAGGATTCTGCCATTGACGTCCACTATTCTTGCATCGATCACATTATCTGCAGCCACGCCGTACTTTCTTAGCAAGGGACCATATCCTCCTCCACTAATGTACCCACCCACACCAAGAAAATGGTTAATTCCGCCAGGAAAACCCAGAGTGGGGCTTTTCTCTGCGATCCTGTAATATAAAATGCCAAGGGTTGCACCACCTCCAACCCACGCAGTTTTCTTTTCAACATCAACAGCTACGTCACTCAGCTTGATCAAATCAACGATCACAAATTCGGCTTCTGATGTGTAAGATAACCCCTCGTAGTCATGGCCTCCACTTCGTGTTCGGATTTCTAGGTTGTTTTGCTTGGAGCAGATCACGATAGACAGGATTTGGGACTCGTGTTCTGGGGTTATAATAAATTGTGGTTGAGGGTTTTTTTCTAGGAAGATTCTCCAATTAAAGACTGAGAATTGCAGGACTGAAGATTAAGAGGTGTTGGTTGGGGTGTAAATCAGGCTGGAAATGGAGGAGTAGTTTTGGAATTCTTGAGAAAGGCACTCCAGAAAACCATCATACTTGACAGCAGAAGCTGAACTTGAGCATGGAAATATTACAAGAACAATGAATGTAAGGACACATATGCTTTTAAAATTCATGATTTCGAAGATAGATTTGATCATGTGTGTGTATATGTATTATAATGTGTTTGGCGTTCACAGATACTTTATTCTATAATCTATATGTTGTAGATGATGATATATCAGATCAATAACCAACTTAATCTTGTTGAATACACAATCAAACAATGAATTGAATACAAGAAACTAGATCACATATGATAACAACTTGAATTTGTGTGTGTATGTGTGATTGTATGAAGAAGAAGACGGTTATAGTGGTTCAGCTTGCTTGCACAAGCTTACATCCACTGTGAGAGAGAGATCTATTATTGATTGAGAGAGCAAAACGGATTACAATTCGTATATGCAAGAATCACAGCAATATATACATCATATGCTTGCACAGAAAGTTATAGGACCAACGCGTGTAACTGACTTCCAGCTGGATTCTCAGTTAGTTAAAACGAATCTCGACGGTTATAACCAACTCCATCACACACCCTGCATGGCCAGCTATCTATTCACGTTTGGAACTTTCAGAAATCGTTCGTATGCGAACTGTACAACGGCCATAAGTCACCCTGCTCACGGCTGATGCACCCAGTGTAGTCTTGCTGATATGTTTGTGCGTTTCTTGATTCTGCTGATTCTGGTGCACCCGTTTCACTCATGCATCATCATCAGCATCAACCTTAAACACACTCATACTCATTCTAATGTTGATCATTCATTAGTATGTAGTTTTCTATCACAATTCTCCACCTAAAACTTCATACTCAACCAATACTCAATCACTCATTCACTTCACTGTTTTTACCAAGACAGCCAACTTGCACACTGCTTTTAAGAGAGCAGCTGAACTCTCCACTGATATGTTCAGCATACATTGACAAGACTCTTGCATAGCTCAAACTTTGAACTAGACAATGCCTTAGTGAGGAAATCAGCTGAATTCTTGGCTGTTTCAACCTTTTTAACCACAACCTTTCCTCCTTCAACTAAGTCTCTAACAAAATACATTCTTACATCTATGTGCTTTGTCCTTTCATGAAAACCCTAATGTCTTGATAAGTGTATAGCACTAGAGTTATCACAATGTATTAGTACTGATTCTTGTACTACACCAAACTCAGACAAAATTCCTTGCAACCACAAACCTTCCTTTACTGCTTCTGTGAGTGAGATAAACTCAGCTTCAGTTGTAGACAATGCAACCACTGACTGATGTGTTGATCTCCAACTGATAGCTGTACCAAACAAGCAGAAAACATAGCCTGATAGTGACTTCCTTGTGTCTAAGTTTGCAGCATAATCAGCATCTACAAAACCTGCAAGAAAATCAATGTTAGAGGTAAATTTATTGAAATGCAAACCTGTTGTTAAGCTGCCTCTGATATATCTCTGAATCCACTTAACAGCTTCCCAGTGATCTCTTCCTGGACTTCCCATGAACCTGCTCACCAAACTCATTGCATGAGCCAAGTCTGGTCTGCAGCAAACCATAGCATACATGAGACTACCAACTGCATTGGCATAAGGAACCTTCTCCATTTCTGATACTTCTTCACTAGTTCTAGCTGATTGTTGAGCTGACAAAGCCAATCCCTGCTTTACAGGATTAGACACAGCTTTACTTTGATCCATATTATACCTCTTGAGAACCTTTTCTAAGTATGAGTTCTGATGTAACACAATAGAACCAGCTGATCTATCCCTTTTGATTTCCATTCCTAATATAACAGTAGCTTCACCCAAATCTTTCATATCAAACTCAGATTTCAACATTTCCTTCACAGTTGTAATGCCTTCCATAGACTTACAAGCAATTAAGATGTCATTAACATATAGTAACAAGAAAACATACCAGTCACTATCTTGTTTGATATATACACAACTGTCAAACTTGCTTCTTTCAAAACCACATTTGACAATGTATTCATCAAATCTCAGATACTATCTCCTAGGACTTTGTTTCAATCCATATAGTGACTTTAGAAGTAAACAAGCCTTATCAGTTGAGTTCTGAACTGAAACTCCTTCTGGAACAGTCATATAGATCTTTTCCTCCAAATTTCCATGAAGAAAGGCTGTAGTCACATCCATCTGATGCAATTCCAAATTAAACTGAGCTACTAATGCTAACAATATCCTAATAGAACAATGTTTCACAACTGGAGAGAATATCTCTGTATAATCAATGCCTTCCCTTTGAGAAAAACCCCTGGCAACTAGTCTTGCTTTGAATCTAATACCATCAATCCTTTCAGGTGAAACTTTCTTCTTGTAAATCCATTTACAGCTCACTAACTTCTGATCTTTTGGCTTTAGAACAATTTTCCAAGTCTGATTCTTCTCCAATGAAAGCAACTCTTCTTGCATAGCAGCACTCCACTTTCCATTATCCTTACTGCTCATTGCTTCCTGATAGTTTCTAGGTTCATATGAATCAATATCCTCTGCAGAATAAAGTGCAAAGGATACAATATCAGCATCTGCAAACCTAGTTGGAGCTCTAATAGACCTCCTTTGTCTATCTCTAGTCAACTGATAACTGTTAAGCAGTTCATCTGTATTAGAAGTTGTCTGATCATCTGTACTTGGTGAATTAATTCCTCCTTGTACTGTCTCTTCTTCAACTCTAAACTGATCCTCCGGAATCTTATTCACAGGCTCCACCTCAAGCTCAGTTTCAGATTTACCTTGACCCTGAGGTTTTAGTGGCATAATAGCTTCATTAAAGGTAACATCTCTACTTATCATAATCTTTTTACCTTCAATGTTCCATAGTTTGTAAGCTTTAACACCTTTGGGATATCCAATCATGACACATTTGATGGCTCTTGGAGCTAACTTATCCTGTTTTACATGTGCATAAGCTAAGCAACCTATCACTTTGAGTCTAGTGTAATTAGCAATCTTTCCAGTCCATACTTCCTGAGGAGTTTTGAACTTAAGAGGTGCTGATGGACACCTATTGATTAGAAAAGCAACTGTACTAACCAATTCACCCAGAAGTCTTTAGAAAGACCAGAACTACTTAATATACATCTAACTCTCTCAAGTAGAGTCTGATTCAGCCTCTCTGCAATACCATTTTGTTGTGGTGTACCTGGTACTGTCTTGTGTCTCATGATCCCCATCTCCTTACAAAACTTGTTAAACTCATCAGAACAATACTCAAGACCATTATCAGTTCTTAATATCTTAACCTTGTTATCACAGCTATTCTCTACCTCAGTTAACCAATTCTTAAAGGTAATGAAAGCTGTATCCTTAGACTTTAGTATATATAACCATATCTTACTACTTTAATCATCAATAAATGAAATAAAATACCTGCCTCCTCCTTTTGTTTGAGTTCTTGCAGGTCCCCACAGATCTGAATGGATATAATCAAGTTTAGCTTTACTTGTATGTTCACCAATACTAAACTTCAGCCTTTTAGCTTTACCAAAAATGCAATCCTCACACTAATCCAGCTTATCTGTTGATCTGATATTGATTACATTTTTCCTTGACAATTCTTGTAATCCTTTCTCACTTATGTGAGCTAATCTTCCATGCCATAAGTGAATTTCATCACTTCCTGTTGTGACATTACTCTGTCCAATCACTGTATGTCCATCAAGTATATACAATCCATTTTTCCTGATTCCTTTCATCACTTCATACTCATCTTTCTCAACAATGAGTACACCTCCTCTAGATCTAAACTCATGATCTGAAGCATCTAAACTTCCTAAAGAAATCAAGTTTCTTTTAAGTTCTGGAACATACCTCACATTTGTCAATGTCCTAGTAACTCCATCATGCATCCTCAACCTGATGGATCCAATACCTCTTATCTGACATGTGTGATCATTCCCTAACAACACTGATCCAGCTTGATGCAACCTGAGATCAGTAAACCAATGCTTCATAGGAGACATATGGAATGTACATCCTGAATCAAGGATCCAATCCATGGATCCTTTTGATGATCCAACCACAAGTGCCTCAGGATAATCAGTCGCCTGATTCTGATTATTTACCACCTGATTTGCTTGCACTCTTTGTTGTCCATCTTTACCAGCTTCTGCTTTCCTCCTCTTTTCTGCTTTATACTTGTAGCAGTTTTTCCTGTAGTGGCCTGGTTCATGACAGTGAAAGCACTTCCTTCCATCCTTATCTGAGTTTGACTGATCAGTCTTGTATCCTTGTTTCTTTGAATCAAAATTGCCTTTCTTGTTGTTCCTTTTACCATGATCACTCCTCTTGACCATTAATCCCTCTCCTGATGTTCCTTGATCTTCAGAAACTTTCTGAAACTCCTTTGTCTTCAGAGCAATCTCAACTTCATCAAGACTTATAGTTTCTCTATTTCCAAACAGAAGTGTATCCTTGAAACTTTCAAAGGACTTTGGGAGAGTTGACAACAAAATTGAGGCCTTATCTTCTGTTTCAATCTTCACATTAACATTTTCTAGATCATCTAACACCTTATTAAACTCATCAAGCTGAACTAGAACTGATCTCTCCTCAACCATCTTAAAGGAATATAATTTCTGCTTTAAGTATAAACGGTTAGCAAGAGATTTTACCATGTAAAGATCTTCAAGTTTCTTCCATACAGCTCTTGCAGATGTCTCTCTCTGTACTTCTCTCAAAGCTTTATCACCAAGACACAATACAATGGCACTTAGGGACCTTTCTTGGATATCAGCTTCTGCAGTAGCTTCAATGGCAGTTTGTACAGCTTCTGCAATTGTTGCTGGTTTGTCCTTGATAGCTTCTGCCAATCCTTGTTGTACCAAGATAGCTCTCATCTTGATCTTCCACAAACCAAAGTCAGATTTCTCTGAAAACCTCTCAATATCAAACTTAGTTGCAACCATGGTGTCAACTTCCTTCAATTTCTTCTTGATTCCTTCTTATGTTGATTGCTGTTGTTCGTGGCTTGGATTTCCCACAGACGGCGCACTTTGTTGTAGATGATGATATATCAGATCAATAACCAACCTAATCTTGTTGAATACACAATCAAACAATGAATTGAATACAAGAAACTAGATCATATATGATAACAACTTGAATTTGTGTGTGTATGTGTGATTGTATGAAGAAGAAGACGTTTATAGTGGTTCAGCTTGCTTGCACAAGCTTACATCCACTGTGAGAGAGAGATCTATTATTGATTGAGAGAGCAAAACGGATTACAATTCGTATATGCAAGAATCACAGCAATATATACATCATATGCTTTCACAGAAAGTTATAGGACCAACGCGTGTAACTGACTTCCAGCTGGATTCTCAGTTGGTTAAAACGAATCTCGACGGTTATAACCAACTCCATCACACACCCTGCATGGCCAGCTATCTATTCACGTTTGGAACTTTCCAGAAATCGTTCGTATGCGAACTGTACAACGGCCACAGGTCACCCTGCTCACGGCTGATGCACCTGGTGTAGTCTTGCTGATATGTTTGTGCGTTTCTTGATTCTACTGATTCTGGTGCACCCGTTTCACTCATGCATCATCATCAGCTTCAACCTTAAACACACTCATACTCATTCTAATGTTGATCATTCATTAGTATGTAGTTTTCTATCACACTATATATATGGGAATTGACTTACTGTATCGTAAATGAACAGAAAATAATTTTTTTATTATATTTTGGTGTTACATCACATGCTATACAAGTTAGATGGATAATATGTTCACTCGAAAAAAACTAAATATATTCTAGGGGTGATATTTTTCTCTTAAAAGTATATATTTTGTCCATGTTTATATCAAACGTGTCATTCATTCAACATTTCAAGACTGGAGATGTAACCATCAATGGCTAGATTAGTCACGTGTATATTTACGTCCCAACAACAATTGGCTTCTCTTCTTCCCTTACTTTTAATGAATACATGTATGGCCTATTTAATACTCCTTCCGCCCCGACAAAGGTTTCAATTTGCTTTTTGTACATGAATTAAGTAGTATTATTATTTTAGTGTTGTGGGTAATTGTATTAGTAGTGAGTGGTGGGTCATATATGAGGTCTTTTTACTAAAAGTGCAAAATAATCAGGACCTTTAAGTGGGATACCCAATATAGTAAATTGAGGACCTTTCTGTGTGATGAGGGAGTACTCTCTACTACTGAAGGAAACACTAATAAATTTTAAAATTTTGATTTATTCTTAATCTCTTATTATTATATTTAAAATAAACATGTAAAGATGTACATTTGACATATATAAAATAATTTTGGGTGATTTTGGGTGCTTCCAGTGCACTCAATATAGATTTAAAGGTTTAAATAAGGTGCTGGATATTTTTTTCACAAAAATAAAAGGTTAATTATATTATTTTTTATTTAATGGTGAAGATTAAATTAAAAATTAATTTTATGTGCCAATACATTAGGTGCATCTTAGTTAGACTTAATAATTTTATTAAAAAGTAGTAAATTTTACGAAAATATGAAGTATGGAAAATTGGGGGTTACAGATGTACTTTTTTTTTTTTTAGCAATTAACTAATGATCTTTCAGAATCACTTAAAAAGTAGTAAAAACATCTATTAAAATCAAACCTATGTGATGTTATGATTAACGATCACCACAAACTATATTTTCCCGACTCTATCCACTTAGCTGCTGCAACAATCACATGGTGAAATCTAACATCAACTAGTGTGTATATATAAACAAAGAGTAGCTATCAAACTATATATTATATGAGCTGTGTATACAACAAATTAAAATAAAAAAATTACTCTTTTACCAGCAAACTAATCTCTTATCTTACAAAGTACATCTCCAATGAGGCTGTAAAATGACATAGATCCCCCTTTTCTCCCTTCAAATGAGCTCCATTTTAACTGCAAAATGAAGAATTTCACTATAGCTGCTGAAAGCTGAGTGTTCGATGTAATTTTTTATTTCTTATTTTAATGAAAAGTGTTGGCGCATAATTTATTTATTTTTAATTTTTCTTTTGTTGTTATTTATAAATTTTTTTTTTCTTAATATTAGTTTAATGTGTAAGTTTAATTTTTATGCTGTCTCAAAATAAATACTCCCACCATCTTACATTAACTTGATATAAAGTTTAATAATGATCGGTGTCGTTTTCACCTAAATTTTAGTGTCTTTTATTATGTATTTTTTGTGTGCTTTTATTCATTTTGTATATCATTTGGTGGTGTTATATGAAGATATGGAGATGTGTGTTTTGAAATGATAAATGTGTGATTTTCATAATAAAATGCCTTAAATTGTGCTATATTTGTGAATATTAGAGAATTGGTAAATTAGTGTAATTTGTGTAATTTTCAGGTAAAAATAGATTCTAAACATGATAAGGAAGATGTGGGAAAAAACGAAACTCAATTCGGAGTTGAAATGAGGAAGAACGAGCCAAAGCAAAGTTGAAAAACACACGTCCAACTTTTGTAATTTTTCTGTATTCATGTGGTGCTCAACATTGGACGTATGATATAAGGTTGGAAAGTCATGGAAGAGAGGATCGCGTGAACGCAAGAATCACTCGAATCGGAGCCCAAACGAGAAAGTTATGCACGAAACGGTGAGACTGTGGTGCAGGCGCTGCACCTACACGAGCCGTGTTCCGAACACGGCCCTGTAAGGGGTGACCGTGTTCCGACAACAGAAAACGCTACACGCCCACCCCAATGGCCGTTTTCCGCACATGACCCGTGTTCTGACAAAAGTCAGTTTTATGATCTCTATGTGTTCTAGAAGCTTCCATGGGGTATAAATACATGTTTTGATCACAAAATCCAGGAGGAATCATTTTGAATCAGTTTCCACACACATTAAACACCTAAATCACACACATTCATCTCCATCTCTTCCACCCTTCACTTCATCCATTCAAACCACTTGATCTCCTCAAATCCATTCATAAATTCATCCATCCACCAATCTAAGAAGAGAAATTCATCATTGATTGAAGATTTTAGCATGATCAAGGAGGAGGAAGTTCACCATCAAAGGGTAGCCAATTTACCTTTATTTTGTTATTTTCTTCATTATTTGGCTCAATTGGAGCATGCCATGGATTGTGTTGAATTTGTAATGCTATGTAGTGGCTAGTCCTCATGCGAGGCTAGCAATATGATTGGTTAGGTATTATGTAGATTTTGCACACCACATGTTTGATGAAATGATTGTTATGAATATTTTCTATCATGAATGCTTATTCTCATTTTATGTATGATTTGTGCGGTTAAATTCTCTATTCATAGTGTTAGGATGGTCATTCTAATATTATGCTTAGTGGTTTAATTGAATCTTTGATTGCATGAGATGACTTAGTTAGTATGAGGAGAGGTAGGCCATACCTTCAAGTGTTTAGAACCTCATGATAGAACATTAGTGATGAACTAGTGAGGGGAACCCAACTTATGATCATAGTATCTTCATGGAAATTGAGAGTAAGAACAATCCTAGAAGATTTAAACTTGTAAAAGAGTTGAAAATCTAATCACCTTGGTCATAGGGGTTAGGGGTACAAACGTGATTGCCCTTAATATCATAACATGAAAACCATCAATGCATGTGTGTGTGAGTCTATACCTTACCATGAATGTTACTTGCCTTACATAATTCTTAGATTGCTCACCTTCATCAATTTTCCATTACATTTGTACATGTTCTATCTTTAATTGCTTTCCTAGTTGTTAGTTTGTAGTATAATCAACCCTCCTTCTTTGATTAGTCCTACTAGAGTGAAACATCTTTCAAATACGGTTACCCACTTTCGCCCTTGGATTCGATATTATATAAATTTTGCAATTAGTCGCTTACATGCTACACACGATAGAGTACACTTGCTCTAAATCAATTTAAACCAAAATTGAAACCAAGTTCAAATAATAGTTATTTTTTTATCAATTTTATTAATTTTTGAGAGTATTATACTCTTTTTAGATAATAAATAAATTATAAAGTATGTTATAATACGATTGACTTGATATAATAAATTATAAAGTATGTTATAATACGATTGACTTGATATAAAGTTTAATAATAGTTGTTTTTTATCAATTTTATTAATTTTTGAGAGTATTATACTCTTTTTAGATAATAAATAAATTATAAAGTATGTTATAAAGTATTTGTTAGATGAGAATCATAAATTTATAATTAAGATGTATTTTAAAGATAGGAATTAATATGATGTTCCATATTTTGGGTGATGCAATTTAATGTGGAATGGACAAAAACGTAAAGTGTGAAATTTAATGTGGGATTGAGTGAGTTATAATTTGAAGTATTGTCTTAATTGTATGTTTTAAGTGAATTGTAATGTAGTTTTAATTAATTGTGCCTTTTAAATTTTATGCATATTAATATTTTAATTATATTTTTCTTTGTATTTAAAATTAAAAATAAAAAATATACTCCAAGAAAATCTAAAAATAATATTAAAATAATATATTATTATTTTAATTTTTGAGTAAAAAATAAAACAAACCGGAAATGATTTACTGAGTTTTACTACATTTTAGAGTTAAATGTGGCCTTAAAATGAAGAAAAATATCTCCATGGCTAATGGAACTTTGAAATTTGCTTAGATTTGGAGTTACGATCTAAAACAATTATTCCTTTGTTATAAAACGTCACTTAAAAATCCTCGAATGAATGGCCTTACAAACATTAATGACACATAAGCAGAATCCAACAAAATAATTATTACGTTGAAGTAGGGTTTATTTATAACAAACACTTGCTAATTTGGTAGATTATACTGTATTCCTGAGAATACAATATAATTAATTTATTGGTGGAATGGTCTGTTCCTGCCTGAAGAAATTCAGATGATCAACCCTGGTTTTGACTTGAACAAGTAGATCAAAATTGTTCTTGAAATATCTCTTCCCCCATTTGCTTGCTTGTGCGTAGCTCGTCTCCCCTCTGAAGTTATTCGCTCCCATGTCGAGATCTCTGTAGTTGAGGTAAGCTCCCCTGGGGGATTTCGAGACGTAAGGAGTCAAGTAATCGAAAGCCCTGTTGGCCCAGTTCAAGTAGCTCTTCGAATTCTGATTCTGCTCTTTTTCCCAAAATGCAAAGTGAGCTAGCATGTACAAGGTACCAGCCCTGTGAGGAAAAGGAATGGCAGATTCCAATATTTCATCCATTCTTCCGCCGTATGGGATGGCGTAGAACCGAGCTAATGGCATTCCTGAATCGTAATATAGTCTCCAGATTTGTTTAAAAACGTAGTGGGGAAGGGGTTTCAGAACATAATCTGTTTTTGATTTGAAGAACATTTGTGAAGGATGAGTTCTGTTCAGCAACATTTGTGGTGTGTCTATGGGGTATCCAGTAGCATTGGCAATAAATACGACGGATTGGATCCAGCTGATTTCTCTGCACTCTTCTCTTCTCAATCTCAACTCAGGGAACTCTTCTTGCATCAATCGAAGTAATCTGTCCACCCTGCCAAGAAACAGAGAAAACAGAGTTGCACTAATTGTTAGATTATTTTTTGTGGAATTCACAGGCTCAGTTCCTGCCAGGATTCCAATGAACAAATCTTTGGTGGTTTTAGGAGCCATATACTGCCAGCGGCTAACCACTTGAATTGCATTCCGTTCCAATGTCCTCTGGACACTGAAAACAGTCACTGTTTCCGGAACATCAACTAATCGCAACTTCCAGGCGACGACGATGCCAAAGCTGGCTGAGCCACCGCCTCAGATTGCCCAGAATAGATCTTCCCCCATTGATTTTCTGTCGAGAATTCTGCCATTGACGTCCACAATTCTTGCATCGATCACATTATCAGCAGCCACGCTTTATTTTCTTAGCAAGGGACCATATCCTCCTCCACTAATGTGTTGGAGTATGGAGCCTAAATTCTTTGGGCCCGTATTTCTTTTGGCCTAGTTGATCCTAATGGGCTTAGGATTAGGGCAAGTTATCTTGATCAAGAAGTTATCCATTGTGTTATCTTGATCAAGAAGTTATCCATTGTGTTATCTTGATCAATAAGTTATCCATTGTGTTATCTAGATCAAGATGTTTTCTCATTGTAGTTGACTAGTTCAACAAGGTAAGAAAAATCCTGGCTTGGTATCGCCCCCAGATGTAGTCGAAAGACGAATTGGGTAAAAAAATTTCATGTTATTCGTGTCATCGTGTGCGTGTGTGTGTCCAAAATTCCTAACAACTGGTATCAAGAGCCTCGGGTTCGAAGGGAGCAGTCACGATGAGCGACGAGAAGATTTCATTAAAGCAGTTTAACTGATCAAATTTTGGGTTCTGGAAGATGCAGATCGAGGATTATCTCTACGGCAAAGATCTGTATGTGCCCTTAGAAGAGAAGGTGAAACCCGAAAAGATGGATATGAAGGAGTGGAATATGTTGAACAGAAAGGCGATGAGTGCGATACGTTTATCGTTGTCCATGAACGTAGCCTACCACACAACTAATGGCAAGTCCACAAGGGAGATGCTGCAAATCCTGGAGGAGATGTACCAAAAGCCCACAATTGTGAACGAGGTTCATTTGATCAGACGATTGTTCAACCTCAGAATGTCGGAGAGCACACTTGTGCTGCAACATCTGAACGAGTTCAACATGATCATTGGGCAGTTGTGTTCAGTCGAAATCGAATTCACTGACGAGGTACTTGCTTTAGTTTTGTTATCTTCTTTGCCAGATAGTTGGGTTGCCACAGTAACTGCAGTTAGTGCTTCATCCGCGAAAGATAAATTGAAGCTTGAAGAAGTGAGAGATCTGATGATTAGCGAGGAGGTTCACAGAAAAAGTCTGGATCTACTTCAGGGTCAGTGCTGAACATGGAGGATAAGGGCATATCAAAGGGTATGCAGAATCGTGGCAGATCAAGTCCAGAGGAAAGAGTCAATCCAAGAAAGACAAAGACTCAATCCAGTACTGGAATTGTGATGAGTTTGGTCACTACAGGAATCAGTGTACAGCGCCCAAGAAAAACAAGAAGGGACAGAATGAGAAGAAGACAACAAACACAACCATAGATATTGGAGATGCGTTGGTCTTGAGTGTCAGTAGTCCGCTGGAATCATGGGTGTTGGATTCTGGAGCATCATTTCACTCATGCAGTGATGCTGAAATAATCGAGAACTATGTGTCTGATGAATTCGGACAAGTCTACCTTGCTGATGATGAACCCTTGAAGATCGTGAGGAAAGGAGATGTTCGGATATCCACACCAAACGGATCGACATTAAAGCTGAATGGTGTTAGGCACATTCCAAGATTGAAAAGAAATTTGCTTTCAATTGGACAGCTTGATATAGAAGGATACTCAGTGACTTATGGAAGCAATAGTTGGAAGATCAGTAAATGAGTAATGATAGTAGGGCGAGGGAAGAAGGAGGGGACGTTGTATACTACAACTAACTCCAAGAACTGCATTGATCTTGCAGGTGCTACGACCAATGTTGATTTGTGGCACTGTAGGCTGGGTCACATGAGCAAGAAAGGGATGAAGGTAATGTGTTCGAAAGGGAGACTTCCAGGGCTGAAATATGTTGAAGTTGGCCTATGCGAGGACTGTGTTTTCGGGAAACAGAGAAGAGTAAGTTTCTCGAGAGGTGGCAGAACCTTGAAGGCAGAAAAGTTAGAATTGGTGCATAGCGATCTATGGGGACCAGCGCCCATGAAGTTCCTTGGTGGTTCGGAGTACTACATGAGCTTCATCGATGACTCCACTCAAAAGGTATGGGTTTATTTTCTGAAAAATAAAACTGATGCATTTGATACTTTCAGGAAGTGGAAAGCCCTTGTAGAGAATGATACAGGGCTGAAAGTAAAGTGTTTTCGTTCTGACAATGGAGGTGAATATGAACTCCGTGAGTTCAAGGAATATTATGCTGAGAATGGGATTCGCATGGAGAAAACCATGAGAGGAACTCCCCAACAGAATAGAGTGGCAGAACGAATGAACAGAACTTTGAATGAGTGAGCTAGATGCATGAGATTGAAGAGTGGACTACCTAAGATGTTTTTGGGCAGATGCAGTAAACAAAGCAGCATACCTAATTAACAGAGGTTCATCAGTTCCGTTGGAAAGAAGAATACCAGAGGAAGAATGGACAGGAAAATAGGTAAATCTGTCTTACTTGCGTGTCTTTGGTTGTGTTGCATATTCTCATATTAGTTCTAATGATAGAAGCAAGTTAGAAGCTAAATCTGTTAAGTGTACGTTCATTGGTTATGGTGGTGATGAGTTCGGTTATAGACTTGGGATGAGAACAACCGAAATATTATTCGCAGTATAGATGTGGTTTTCAATGAACATGTTATGTACAAGAACAGATTAGAGGCATCAAATTCTGACAAGACTAATACCCAAGAAGTCGAGTTAGACATCTCAAACTCGAGTGGGAGAAAGGAGAGTCAGAATGAGGAAGAGGTTCTCATTGGAGAACCAAGGACACCACCACCATTGGAGGATCTGTTGCAGAGACCAGCTAGAGATGGACGTGCACCTGATAGAGGCAGAGCAGAGTATATAGCTGTGACAGAGGCAAGTAAGGAGATGATGTGGTTGCAAAATTTCTTGGCGGAACTTGGGAAGGAGCATGAAAATAGTACTCTTTTCAGTGATAGTCAAAGTGCTATATTTCTTGCAAAGAATCCGGCATTTCATTCAAGAACAAAGCATGTTAAATTGAAGTATCACTACATCCGTCACCTTTTGGAGAAGAAGGTCTTAAAGCTTATGAAGATCCTTGGAAATGAGAATCCAGCGGATATGTTTACTAAGATGGTGACCTTAGAGAAATTGAAGCTATGGATAGCTTCAATTGGCCTTAGAACTTGAAGAAAAGGCTAGGCGATGCCAGACGGATATGGGAGGAGAACTAGAAGATATGCTACATGGAGGATTTAGTCTCCAAGTGGGAGATTGTTGGAGTATGGAGCCTAAATTCTTTGGGCCCGTATTTTTTTTAGCCTAGTTGATCCTAATGGGCTTAGGATTAGAGCAAATTATCTTGATCAAGAAGTTATCTATTGCGTTATCTTGATCAAGAAGTTATCCATTGTGTTATCTTGATCAAGAAGTTATCCATTGTGTTATCTAGATCAAGATGTTTTTTCATTGTAGTTGACTAGTCCAACAAGGTAAGAAAAATCCTGGCTTGGTATCGCCCCCAGATGTAGTCGAAAGACGAACTGGGTAAACAAATCTCATGTTATTCGTGTCACCGTGTGCGTGTGTGTCCAAAATTCCTAACATAATGTAGCCACCCACACCAACAAGAGGGTGAATTCCACCCGGAAAACCCAGAGTCGGGCTTTTCTCTGTGATCCTGTAGTACAAAATACCGAGGGTTGCACCAGCTCCAACCCACGCAGTTTTCTGTTTAACATCAACAGCTACGTTACTCAACTTGATCAAATCAACGATCACAAATTCCACTTGTGATGTGTAAGATAACCCCTCGTAGTCATGGCCGCCACTTCGAGTTCTAATTTGCAGGTTGGTCTTCTTGGAGCAGTACACAATGGGCGGGATTTGGGACTTGAGTTCTAGGGTTATAATAACTTGTGGTTGAGGGCTTTTTTCTAGGATGATATTCCAATTGAAGACGGAAATTTGCAGGACGGAAGAGTAAGAGGGGTTGCCTGGGGTGTAAACCAGGCTGGAAATGGAGGAGTAGTTTTGAGAAAGGCATTTCACAAAACTATCATACGAAGCTGCACTTGAGCATGAAAATATTACAATAATTAATGTAAGGAAAGATTTGGTTGTAGAATTCATGATTTCGAAGATAGATTTGATATGTGTGTATACTTTATTCTGTAATATATTTATAGGAAATGATTTTTCCGCAGCGTAAATGAACGGGAAGATAATGCACGATAGTCGTTTTGTTAAATATCGGCATTATATCTTATTTTACACACGTTTTCTTGCACTACAAAAAAAACTGGCAGACAGTGACGGACTTTGTGACAGATTGACAGACTTTGTGTCGGACTTTGTGACGGGAAAGTGCCCTTCACCTGAACATGCGTCACAAAGTGTTTGTGACTGTCCCGTCACTAATTTTGTGACGGAAAACATTAGTGACGAAATTTGTGACGGTTTCTTTTAACCAATATTTGTTGTAACGGAAAATTCCGTCACAAACTTAAATTCTAAAAAGAAATTGATTAGGCAAGAATCGAACCTTATTGCTCAAGTGAGCTAAAGTGAGTACTTGACGCCCCAGCCTAACCGACTAATTCTGATTAGGCAAGAATCGAACCTTATTGCTTAAGTGAGTGCTTGACGGACCCGCCTAACATTTTATTACATTTCTACCCCTTATACCTTCTTTAAAATTTAATTGTGTGGATTCGCCCCCAACCGTACCCCTTATACCTTCTTCAAAATTTAATGTGTAGATTTGCCCCCAACCGTGTTTGAATCTACGTGGGCACTAAGCAAGAGTGCTTGTGCGCAAGTGTTGAGTCAATTTGACTAGATGTGTTTTGTGTTAGTTTTTAATAAATACTCCCTCCGTCCCGCCATAAGAATTACATTTTACTAATTAGGGTGTCATGTTACAAGAGTTACATTTCCTTTTTTAGTAGATGAGATCCACATAAATCAATCACTTTATTTTCATGGAGCTCACACACAACACTAATACAACTATCCACAACTACACATTATATATTAAATTATTATATTTCTCAACCCACTACACATTAAAATATTATATTTCTTAATCTCCGTGCAAACAGTAAACATAACTCTTTTTGTGGGACCGAGGGAGTATTGTATATATCCAATTAATTTGTATTAAAATAACATCAACCAACTTTCAAAATTAATATGGTGGTAATATTGATTAATGTAATATATATTAATATGACAAATAATTATTAAAACATTAATTAATTAATTTTATTATTTATTTAAGATAAATATTAAAATTTTCATAATTAAATTAAAAAATCCTAATAAATTTTAAATTCTCAATCTATAAATAATATCTAAATATATTATTTATTTCCAGATGAAAAATAGGTTAATTTGCATTAAAATAAATAATATTCTCTTAATTTCTCAATTTAATTCTCTTGTTAGAAAATACATAATCTTTATATTTTTCTTAATTCAATCACAAACTTTATTTTTATCAATTAAATACAAGATTTTTTTTAATTTAATTATCAAATTCCCTATATATATATATATATATATATATATATATATATATATATATATATATATATATATATATATATATATATATATATATATATATTAATTACGAATACGCTGATATAAATAACTCTTTAGAAGTATGAGGTATCACAACGTGATTAAATTTCATATATTTTTTATTTTTTGTTTTAATATTACATATAATTTTTTTACTTTTATTTATTTATTTATTATTATTATTACTATTCATGTATATATCTTTAAATCATGTATATCTATAAATTAAAATCAACTTTAATCATATTTTTTTGATTGGTTAAGGAATAGATAATCAATAAAATATATCCAACTTATTAATATTATTATTCATGTACATCTTCAAATTAAATACCATCTTTAATCATATTTTTTTTATTGGAAATAGATAATTAAGTCAATCAATAAAAATATATCCAACTAATAATTTATTTTTTATTTTTATTCTTTTTTGTTACAAATAGATAATTAAACCAATCAGTAAAAGTATATATATCTTAAAAACTATATAAATAGAGCAAATATTAAATAATATACATAAATCACGCATACTAATTCTTTAGGGCTATTCATGTTTATCTTCAAATTAAATACCACCTTTAATCATTTTTTTATTAGTTAGAATACTACTTTTATTTATTATTATTATTATTATTATTCATGTATATTTTTAAATTATGTATATTTATAAAGTAAATATCACCTTTAATTATATTTTTTGATTGGTAATAATAATTCTTCCGCGTACTATGGGAGAATCTGTACTCGCATATATATAATCTTAAAAGTTTTATTATTTAATTACAAATTCATCTATTACAAAATATATGACTATATTATTTAATAAAAATCAAGGCACATAAATATTTAAATTATAACAATTCATACAACTCATTGCCGTATAAAATTAAAGCAACTATGTTTTCATAATTATTTTGATTTTAAAATTATCATTACTATAAAACATAGTATATTCAATTATTCAAGGTAAATTCACAATAAATATTAAAAGAAAAATAATTTCTTAAAAAAAACTCTATTCTCATTATTATATTGATTTTAAAATTAATATTACTATATACAACATAGTATATTCAATTATTTAAGTTTAAATAAATTCACAATAAATATTAAAAAATTAAACAATAATTTCGTTAAAAAAAAGAAGTAACTCTGTTCTTATAATTATTTTGATTTTAAAATTAATATTATTATATACAACAATACAATATATTCAATTATTTAAGTTTAAATAACTTCACAATACATATTAAATGAATAATAATTTCTTAAAAAAAGAATGTAAGTTTAACCTTTTGTTTTATATAATTAAATTAAATAGCATAATGTACATGTATAACGAGCATGATAGGCTGTCGCCGACCTACAAAATTATAATTTATTTTCAACTCAATCCAATACAGAGTATAACAATGAGTACGGATCGAACCCAAAGGAGTAAATCAAAAATTAAATAAAATAAATGTGTTGAAAACAAATAAAATAAATAAGGGGGTTTGTTTAAGAGAAATCGAAAATAGAACGAATAATAAATCAACTCAATTTTTTATATAGTAAAGTAAACGAAATTTAATTAGAAAATTAACCAAGTGAGAAAAAACCTAGTTTAGGACAACGATCCCCTCTCGTTTACTGAATCAATTAATTACAGGAACTAAATATCTTATCTAATATGCAAACTCAAATCCCTAGATTGATGGTACGACCAACCAACCCTAATGTTCTTAAGATCATCAATAAGGGTACGACCACTAAATTGATCTATTTCCGAGTGACCCTATGGATTCGAAATCGAAAATGCATTAAGACTCCAAATATAAAATTACTAGGCTACGAAAACCGACTAGGAATCATACAACCTAGATCCCATTACATCTAGAGGGGATGATCTCCATTTGCTACTAAATTCATTCCTCATAATAATTACGGATTGTGGATCATGAAATAGCAATAAGCAATAAAATAATTAAACTAGTAGGTCAGACTAAAATAATTATCAAAGAGCTATAAATAAATTCAAAGCATGTAATGGAATAAATTCACACAAAAGATTCAATATAAAAATCCTTAATAATTAAACTAACATTCAACAGGAGGTTCACGAAATTCTAAACTAGAAAAGGGGATTAGCCCCGCATATTCATGATAAAATATGAAATAAAATTAAAGAACTGATGATGTCCAATTATTCTTCACTTCATGCCAAATCTGCCTTGGAGTCACTGCCGCTCCTGCTCTCTTCTTCCCCACCAAAAATACGTGTGTAGTGTGTGTGTCTACCCCCCCAAGCGTAAGTATATCTCTTCTTATTTATCTTCTTGTCCCCCAAGAAATCTAATTGATTTCTCTCATTTTTCCCCGCTTTCCAGAATCTCTGTGTCGTATTTTTTTCTCCTTGATCGATCATCAAATAGATTTGGAGAGGATTTGGCTGTGAAAATATGTGGAAGATATGCTAGCTGATTTGTTTCCTTATTTGCTCCACTTAAAAACTTGTTTCCACATCAATTTATATAATTAAAGTAATTATTTCTTAAAGATAAAATAAGTCAATATTAGCACATAAAGAACATATATTAAATCAAATAGACTTGAATTTCAACCAAACAATCATGCTAATATATGACTTATCAAATATCGCCACACCTAAATATTTATTGTCCTCAAGCAAACAGAGTTCAAAGATATCAAAGAATAGAAAACCAAAGAACTCCATCTTAAAAGGAAAATGAAAGTCACAACACAACAAGATAGAAGTAACCAATGAGCATTCGGAACTAATATGAAAAATGACTCTTCACTCAAAGTTTGTAACTTTTATGGCATCAAATCTTTCAAAATTTCAAGGCCTCACAAAGATTCATTCAAAAACACTCAAATGTATGATTTAGGTAGCGAGATCACTCAAAAATAGAAAAGAAAGGTCATTACCATAGGCTTGCTCCCAAATCAAATCTCCACCAATATTAAATGGATTATGTGCAACAATCATAGGGTCTTTGATAGGGTTGTAATGGGGCCTTAGGACATGGTGAGGTAACAAAAGGGATAAGAATGACTAAATGCACCACTTTACAACATGTGACTCTACAAATAAAATCAACCATCAACCCCAAATTTTCATTTTCAAAACATCATTTTCCTTTCACTTTTAACCTCTCCACACTTGCTCCTTTTCGAGATTTGGAACAGCAGGTGTAACTCTGAAAGAATTCAGTGCCAGTCATAAAATTTCAGCAGCTCAATATGAACAGCTTCAGCAGCTCCTTTTCCCTTTCTTTTTTCAAGAATTTTACATTCTTCCTTTTCTTGCTTTTTTTTTTCAATTTTTTTACATCAACTCCCATTCATCTTCAATTCAACCATAAATTATTTCCACAAGATTCACATATTGCAGAGTAATGAAGGGTTCAAATGGAAGAGTTAAAGAAAGAAATGGGGATTTAGGGTTCATTTATGTGATCATAATTCAAAAAAAATGCTTAGGCTAAACGTGGCTTCTCTAGAGTTTTCATAATCGGGTGGAACAATATAAGCCAAGAGGGTTAAATCTAAGTGCCCTTATTATTTTATCACACACATCCAATCACATGATCTTGAAATGCATTTAAAAGAGCAAGTTCTAGAATGAGCAATTCAACTTCAATGCACTCAAGAAAGAAATTTCAATGGAGCTTATAGATGACAACTCGTTAAAGCTCAAAAGCTCACCAAAAATTAAGTATATTTGCCATGAAATTAAAAAAAATCAGCCACTACAATCACAAAAATTTTGCAAAGAATATCAAATTTCAACAGCTCCTCTACATCACTGCCACCCCCTCAATCATGCATCACCCTCATCACTTCAAAAGATTTTATTCTTCAACTTTCCAAACTCCACATCAACACAAAATTCAATGGACAATAAGAACAAGACATGAGACAAGAAATTCAGCAACTTTTTCACCATAAATCAGAAAATTTAGCAATAATACCCATCCAACATCTCAACTCTACCACATTTAACATATTCATATCTCCCCCCACACCTAAACATTTGCTTGTCCCCATGCAAAAGCAAGTATAAAAGAGCAATTGAATATGAAAATGGGTAGAATACACCTGATTTAATTGCTGGGATGAACTCTGACCACGATGGCTTTCGGTGCTGGAGTTTTCTCACCGGAAACATTATGGGCAGCGGCAGCGTTGGGTTCGTTGGAAGCATCCGCTTCACAAAATACAACAAGGGCCCTCGATGATTTTGCTTCATTGTCCCTCCGCTGTTTCTTTTTTCTTCCATATGTACTAGAGCGCAAAACCACCATGGTTAAATGGGAAGGTTAACAGCAATGAATTGAGAAGGGTAAATGGGAATTTGATGCTGGTGAGCGAATTTCCAAAACCCAGAAGTTTGGGATTTTGAATTTTTGCTTGAAAGGTCTCCCAATTGATAAATGGGGCGGATGGGATTTCTTGTCTGCAAATTCACGTAGAGTAGGGAATAAAATGGGTTTTAAAATAATGGATTAACATGGGCCCAAAAGTTGGAGGTGATTTGGCCCACATAATGTGCCCTCCTTTCCTGCGAATTCACACATAGAAAATTATTAAGTTGGGCTTTAAAAATTAAAAGTAATAATAATAATGAAAGTCACGTGGGCCATTGTGCTAGATTTAGGCTCATACGTCCTCTGCAATTAATTTCTTCCCCTCTGTTTTTGTAAATCACATCACACAAACAAATATAATCAATCAGACCATTTATTAAAAAAGAATATAAAATAAAATAAAATTGGGTTGCCTCCCAATTATCGTCTTTTTTATTGTTGTTGGCTCGACTTAGGTAAGGTGCATCTTTCAAGTATGAAGAACTTCTTTCAACTTCATCCGATCGACCTCAACAGTACGAAACCCCTTATGATATTCCTTGATGATTTAGAATTAGAAAAATTGTTAAGAGTTTTAAGAGAGCATAAATCCTCTATTGGTTGGAGCATAAAAGACTTGAAAGGTATTAGTCCATCTATGTGCATGCATAAGATTCATTTGATTGATGATAAGAAGTCTTGTGTGCAATACCAAAGTAGATTAAATCCTATAACGCAAGAAGTGTTAAGAAATAAGGTGTTAAAATGACTTGATGCGGGAATAATCTTTCCAATAAGTGATAGTCAATATGTAAGTCCCTTACATGTAGTGGCAAAAAAGGGTGGTATGACAATTGTTAGATCCGATACAAATGAAATCATTGCCACTAGAACTATCACGGGTTGGAGAGTATGTGTTGATTATCGTAAATTGAATACTCGTAAAGATCATTTTCCATTGCCATTCATAGACCAAATGTTGGATCGTCTTGCGTGGCATGAGTACTATTGTTTTCTTGATGGTTATTCCGGGTACAATCAAATATTGATTGCACCGAAAAATCAAGAGAAGACAACTCTCACATGTCCCTATGGTACGTTTGCATTTAGAATGATGTTGTTTGGTCTATGCAATGCCCCTGCCACTGTTCAACGTTGAATGATGGCTATCTTCGGTGGTTTAATTGAAAATATTATGGAGGTATTTATGGATGACTTTTCCGTTTATGGTTCCTCTTATGATATTTGTTTGACTAATCTCACTATTGTGTTGCAGAGGTGTGAAGAATCGAATCTTGTGCTAAATTGGGAAAAGTGTCATTTTATGGTGACCGATGGAATAATATTAGGGCATCATATTTCAAAGCATGGGTTAAAAGTGGATAGAGCTAAAGTGATAGTCATAGAACGTCTTCCCCCTCCTACTAGTGAGAAGGGGGTGAGCTCGTTCTTAGGTTATGCGGGCTTCTATAGACGCTTCATTAAGGATTTTTCCAAAATTGCGAAACCTCTTTGTAAATTGCTTGAAAAATATTGTCCATTTAACTTCGATGATGAATGTTGTGTATCATTTCAGGTGCTTAAGGATGCTCTCACTTCATCGCCAATACTCGTTACTCCGGATTGGAGTTTGCAATTTGAACTATATTGTGATGCTAGTGATTAATCTATTGGAGTGGTGTTGGGCCAAACAAGGGAGAAGAAGTTTAAAGCAATCTATTATGCCTCGAAGACATTGAATTCGTGCCAAGTCAATTACACCAAAACGGAGAAGGAATTTTTAGCCATAGTGTATGCCTTTGAGAAGTTTCGACCATACTTGGTTGGAACACAAATGATTGTCTACACGAATCACACGGCTATAAAATACCTCATGAGTAAGAAAGATGCTAAACCTCGTTTAATCCGTTGGGTGTTGCTTTTGTAGGAATTTGATATGATTATCAAGGATAAGAAAGGCGTGGAGAATGTGAATGCGAATTATTTATCTAGGTTGGAAAATGAAGGTGAGAATGAAGACATGAAGCCGATTAGAGATGAGTTCCCGGATGTGGAGATTTTGCTATTAGAAGTTGAGCAAGTGTGTACTCTCATGGTGAATGTTCCGCCTTGGTATGCTGACTATGTCAACTTCATTATGTGTGGAATCAAGCCCATATAACTTAATGAGTACAAGGAAAAGAGGTTTCAAGTTGAAGTGAAGAAGTACTTGTGGGATGAACCATATTTGTTCAAAATTTGCAATGATGGAGTAATAAGGAGATGTGTGGCCGAGGAAGAAGTTATGGGGATTCTTGAGCTATGCCATTTGTCTTTGTGTGGAGGTCACTTTGCTCATCAAAAGACGGGGGCTAAGATCTTGAGAATTGATAAGTCATTCTTACTTTGCCCATGAGCTTGAGGATTGATGTGGAAATATTTGATGTATGAGGCATTGATTTTATAGGACCATTTCCCTCGTCTAAGGGATATGTGTACATCTTGCTAGCCATGGATTATGTGTCAAAATGGGTGGAGGCAATCCCCACTAAGACAAATGATCCTTTGATTGTGCAAAGGTTCTTGAAAAATAATATTTTTGCTAGGTTTGGAGTTCCATGGGCTTTAGTGAGTGATGGAGGATCACACTTTGCAAACAAATTGATGGAGAGTTTGTTGAAGAGATATGGAGTGAAGCATCGAGTGGCTACACCTTACCACCCTCAAGTAAATTGTTTGGCGGAGGTCTCAAACTGCCAAATCAAGTTAGTTTTGGAGAAGACCATCAATGGAGGGAGGAAGGATTGGTCGGACAAGCTTGATGATGCCTTATGGGCTTATCGGATTCTTGGTGTGTCACCGTATCAATTGGTCTATGGTAAAGCTTGTCATCTTTATGTGGAGTTGGAACACCGTGCATTGTGGGCTATCAAACACCTCAATATGGATGAAAGGGAGAGTGGTCAAGCAAGGTTGTTGAAGTTAGTTGAGTTGGAGGAGTTTAGAGGAAGAGAATTTGATAACTCAATCATCTACAAGGAGAATATAAAGAGATGACATGATGCTAAGGTAAAGGAGAAGACGTTTGCTCTGGGGACAAAGTTCTTGTATTTAAATCGAGACTTAAGTTATTTTCCGGAAAGCTTAAATCTAAATGGATGGGGCCATATGAAGTGCTTGAAGTGTTGAGTAGACATACATTGAAGCTTAAGGGTCCGAATAATGAGTTTGTGGTAAATGGTCATCGAGTGAAGCATTACCTATCTCCTTCTCAAAAGGAGATAATGTATGTGGATACTCTCTCTTCTTGAACTTCTTTGATTATGGAGTAGTGTAGATTTTATTTTATTTTTGTTTTTGTTTGATAGTTTTCTTGTAGATTTGGTATGTAGGTGGTAAAGCTCATGGAGAAAAGTGCATATAATGAAAGCCAAGAGCACAAATGGTGAAATGATGATGTATGCCACATCACTCTTTACAAATTTAAATTTTAACACTTGTGTTAATTTAAGTTTGGAGGGAGGTTGCGTGGTGGACATACTTGATCATATGGAAGATGCACATGAAGCATCATGAGGTAAGTTCATGAAGAGCATTATGGAAACGACGAGGGTACGTCTCACACTTTTTGCAAACTTAATTCACAACTTGTTCCGATTTAAGTTTGGGGGAGAGTGAATGTTGTGACTTATATCTTAGTGTGACTTATATCTTGTCTATGTTTTGGCGTATCATGAATCATGTGTGTTGCTATATTGTCTTGTGGAAAAAATTGGTCAATTTTGAAATTTTTCTCATGAGTTAGGTTAGTTTTGGCATGTTTGGTAGTGTTTAAGTACATGATAATCCATTATTTGATCATTTTTGTGGTGTGACTGATGTTTTGAAGTGTTTTTGAGCATGAATAGGGTGTATGAGAAGTGCAAAAATAGGGCAAAGATGAGGTGAAGTGTGAAAGTTGGAAAACAGTGTAAAAATGCTACACGGGCAGAGCTCAGTACACGGCCCTGTAAGGACAGGCAGTGTACTGACATCAGAAGTTGAATTAGGGGATTGTGTGAGAATGATGGAATTGATTGTATGTGTTGTGCAAATTGAGTAATCATACTTGTGTAATGTTTAAATTGTGAATAATTAGACTTAGATGTTGAGGATTTGGGCATGAGGCTATGTGAATTATATTTTGAAATTATGGTGAAACGGTTGTGCATGCCAAGTGTTCGATGAAATGTCTAAGTGAAGATTTTGTTTGAATTTGAAGATCACATATGAATAATGCTTTGTGATAGTGTAATTTGGAATTCATGTGTGTAAGAATGCTTAGAAATTGAGATATGAATCATGGTTAGTTGAGATGAATGATGATGAAGTGCATATATCTGATTAAGTTTGAAGTTTTAATGATGTGAATAAGTGATGCTGATGCATAGTATATTTCACTATTAAGTTGAATGACTAGAGTGGAATTTAACTTAATGCATTAACATTCTTATTGATGAAGTTTACCGATCCAGAAGAGTTGGCTAATCTTGATGCAAAATTGATGGAAGATGGGATCCATTCGGATTATTTTAGAGTAGAGTTTGAAGATTATTGGGGTAAATATGTGCTCCGGTGGTAAACGTTAACTCCGAAAATCAAACCAACTCGATTCCAAGACACAAAATTGATGAGAGAGTTAGGAATCGAGGAAGATTTGAGGAAGCTATTTAGATTTGCACAACTGGAGGCTTACATTGACAAAAGCCACCTACTTATTACCATCTAACTGCTGAGTTTATGAGCACGTTGCAAGTGAAGAAGGATCGAAATGGTTTCCTTATTTGGGTGACGTTTCAGCTGGATAATATGTTGAGAGAAAAGATTCCACTACCTGTGTTGAATGAGTGCTTTGGATGCCCACCATGTGAAAACCACCAGAGTTTCTATGAAGGAGGTGGTTTCAATCAACAAGAATTGTGAAAGAGCTTAGTGAATGATGGGACGGAACAAGCAGGTTATGTTCCCAGTGCTTCAAAGGGAACTGCAATCTGAAACCCGGTGATGAAATACCTAGAGAAGATTGTTTCTAACACCATCTTAGGAAGATTCGAGGGTGGAGCTGTAGGAGAGAAACTGTTGTATATCATGTTCTGCATCTACAATGAGCGACCGTTGAATGTTGCAGCACATTTTGTGCACCATGCAGAGAGAGTCGCCAAGAGATAATCATCTCAGGGTTTGATGCAAGGAGGCATGATTACTATGATCGCTCAAGGGTTGGGAATTAACCTTGCTGGAATGGAGAATAGGATGGTTAGTGATGGCTTGAACTATCAGCAGTTGATGAGGATGTAGTTCTTGTCTGTGGCTGGGAATCAGTATTGTTTGAGGCAAGAAAAGGGAGCACCGTTTCCTTTGCCAGCTCCAGAGCTCACAACGGTTTACACTCGAAGGAAGTATGCCAATCTAGCGATGGATAGTGCTAACCACTCAAGGGTTGTGAGAGCTTTTTACAGAAAGAATAGAGATGAAGTGGAAGAGGTTCTCAGACAGATGAGGGTTGAAGAGAACCTCGAGCTAGCTAACTTGAGAGCAGAGCCAGTGCCTATGGAAGGCGATGAGCAGGATGCACTACTAGAGCAGGTGGAGTTTGATGAGCAAGCCTCTGATCCGCCACAGTTCAAGGAAGAAGAGCAGCAGCCACCAATGGGCCCGGAATAGGGTAATAGTAGATGGAATTACATGATGGATGAGGTGAGAGATATGAGGCACGTACAGGAGACTTACGGAGCACAGATCAGGGAGATCCGAGAGATCCAGCAGGAGCATGGAGCGCATATTCAGGAGCTTAGAGCTGGACAGCGTCGGAAGGAGTATTACGAAGAACGGTCACTGGGGCACGCCAACAACATGGAGGAGATGATAACGATGATGTTCAACTTCCAGTTCCCCGGATCTCCTCGTGCATACATTCCATGGAATGCTTATCATCCACCTCCACCTCCACCTCCAGAGCCATGAAGGGAGTACTTTGAGCGCTAGGCACTTCCATTCATTCATCTTAGCTATGATTAGATTTTTTGAAGGATTCTTGAATTTGATTTGATTTGGTAGATTGGATTGTACTTAAATTGTTTGTTTTTGGGAGGTTTGATTTACTTTGGGATTTTATTTTAGTTTTATACGATTTACTTTTTGTTATTTTGGTATTTTGGTTTGATTTTCATTATTTGGATGTGATGAGAATTTGATCTTAATTGTTATGGATGTGAATTGATGTGTTTGATAATTTGAGATGGATGATTTTGTTCATGCATGTTATGTACTTGTTATGTTGTTTGGTGAGTCTTTGATTATTGTGTTTTGTTTGTGAATTTTTATTCTTGTAGGGATGGTTTGGTTTTATTGTTCTTGGAAAGGTGTTGAGTGTTTTAAATGTGAGTTATGATGCATTGTTTGTGATGAGTGATGACAAGTATGTTAATGGTTTCTACTTGTTGAAATTGTGATATGAACTACTTAATTTATTCAATTTTGAGAAGTATGAAGGGTAATTAGGTTTCTTTTGGTCCAAGTAAAGCTTGTGAGAATTGAGCCTCAACCGTGTCTCCATGGATAATTCTTGATGAGAGGACCGGTTGTACTTAGACAAACTAGAACTTGCTCATGGACTATAGGAACGAAGCCCGAATGGTTGAGATTTGTGAAATGATTTTAGGTCATCCTTGTTAAATGAAGTCATAGCCATATAATTCCTTATCAAAAACATGATCTCTAGTAAGCCACTTCGAGCTTATGTGCCTTTTTCTTTGTAATTTGAGCACAATACAAGCCTTTAAAATCCACTTGAGCCTTATATATATAACATATGTGTGGCTGATTGAGGAGATGATGGTTTGCAAGGTTTGATGTGAGAATTGTGCTAGAGAAGAAAGAAAATAGTAAACTAGCAAAAGAAGGATGAAAAGGGCTCGCGCAAAATGAACATGCAACCTCAAATCGAGAAAAAAGGGCAAAATCAACAA
Source organism: Pogostemon cablin (assembly GCA_023678885.1). Taxonomy (NCBI): domain Eukaryota; kingdom Viridiplantae; phylum Streptophyta; class Magnoliopsida; order Lamiales; family Lamiaceae; genus Pogostemon; species Pogostemon cablin. The sequence goes on from CM042960.1 coordinate 11,800,318, forward strand.
AAATATGCTCAAGAAAATTCAAAAGTCGAAAGAAAGGAAGCATGCAAATTAAAAGAAGCTCAAGAAATCCAAGGAATGATAATGATTAGTGCTTGTGATTAAAGGAGAAAACAAATGAAGCTTGAAAGTGAGGAAGTTGGAGAAAAAAATCATCTCTTTGATTATCTACACTTAAATAGTCACTATTATCCAAAGTTTCCTACCCTACCAAAGAGCCTAAACATTACATCCTAAGATAAAGATTTTTTTGATCACTTATTGAAACTAGGGTGGCTTGTGAACATAGTCCATGAGCAAGCCTATGGTGAGTTAGATGTCATAAGTTTGATGATTTAAGGATACTTAATGTAATATTGTAGTCCTTATTACTTGTGATGCATTGTGGTTTATGTTCGTTAGGTGTTTTTTTAGGTGAAAATTACTCCTCTTGTTTATAATTTTTCATTGTTCGAGGACGATCAATACTTTAAATTTGGGGGGTTGATCGTTGTCATTTTCACCTAGATTTTAGCATCTTTATTTATGAATTTTCGGATGTTTTTATCCGTATTTGTGTATTTTTGGTGGAGTTATTGTTGTGTTGAGAAATATGGTATGAATTGATATAATTGTGTAAATGAGCTTAAATAAGTCTAAAACAGGTCAAGAAATGGATAAAAACGAAGTCAGGAGCGAAACGGAGATGGAGGAACAATGCATACTTATGCACGGGCCGTGTGCGGAACACGGCCCTGTAACAAGTGGCCGTGTATTGTCATCAGAAATCGCTGCTCGCCCAGGAGAAAGGCCGTATGCTGGTGCACAGGCCGTGCGTTGCTGCACATCCCGTATGCGGAATACGGCCCTGTAAGAAGAAGCGGTGTATTGTCGTCAGAAAATGCTACACGCCCATGACTGAGGCCGTGAGCGCAGCTCGAGCCATGTCCGGAAGCACGCACAACACGCCAAAGTAGGTGTGCCCTACATGGGCCGTACGCTGCTGTACGGGCCGTGTAGGTACAAAAACCTGTGCAATTTTCAGAATATTCCGGAAGCTTTTAGAAGGTCCATTATTAATATAAAAGGGTGACTTGTGCGAAATTTGAGGGGAGAGATCATTTTCAGAGCAGCTACACACACTCCACACCAAATTTTCTCACACACTAGATCCATAATCCATCTCTATGCATTAGATCCATCCAATTTCCATTTAATCTCCACAATCAATCCATAAATCTATCATCCAATCTATCCATCCACCATTTGAGAAGAGGAAAACATCAAAGATTGAAGGAGTTAGCATATTGAAGAGAAGGAAGGTTTCTCCATGAAAGGGAAGTCAATCTACTTTTCAATTGTTGATTTTCTTCTTATTTTGGCTCAAATGGAGCAAAGCTTGATTTGTAATGGTATAAACACAATGTTTAGTGGCTAGTCCTATAGTAGGGTTAATCATATGAATGGTTGAGATGAAGAGTTAGATGTGTAGAACTTGAGTAGTGATTTGAATTAAAATGTGGATTTCCTTTTATGATATATCAATCATGTTTCATTTCAATACTTGTGTAATTAAATTCTCTATTCATAGTGTTAGGATGGTCATTCCAATGTTGTGAGTGGATGTTTAATTGAATCATATATTGAAATGTGCATGCATGTTAATGTAAGGGGAGGTAAGTCATACCCTCCTTAGGCTTAGAACATTCATAGAGGGACACTTAAGAAATTGAGTGAAAAGAACCAACTTATGATCATAGTACCTTAAGGGAATCGAGATTAAGACCAATCCTAGGAGACTTAGTCTTGTAAAAGAGTCGAGAACCTAATTGCCTTGGCCATAGGGATTAGGGGTAAAATCGTGATTACTTTTAGTCCACAAATTAATGAAATTCACCATCAAGAGTTTTGCATATCTAGCTCAAGTCTTAACCATGATTATGATTAGTCTTACTCTCTTCTAAAGTGAATCTTATCTCCATTCCATTCATCACTTGTTTGTTGTTTGATCAATTACTTTGTTAGTTTAAATTTTAGTTGATTAAGTAGAGAATTAAGTAGTAGTTTTATATACAAAACCTTCAAACTATCATCCTTACAAAGCATAAATCAATGGAAAATCCAGATACAAGCATGAGTTTACTTTCCCTTTAGACGATATTATTATAAATTTTGTACTTGGTCACACGTTTACTTGACGATAGAGTCTCTTACTCTTACACATTTTTACAAGAAATGCGACTAAGAACAATCATGAAATAGTAATAAGAAATAAAATAATTAAACTAATTGGCCAAACTAAAATAATTATCAAAGAGCTATAAATCAATTCAAAGCATGCAATGGAATAAATTTACACAAAAGATTCAATATAAAATCCTTAATAATTAAACTAACATACAACGGGAGGTTCACGAAATCATAAACTAGAAAGGGGGATTAGCCCCGCATGTTCATGATAAAATATGAAATAAAATTAAAGAACTGATGATGTCCAATTGTTCTTCACTTCACGCCAAATCTGCCTTGGATTCGCTGCCGCTCCTCCTCTCTTCTTCCCCACCAAAAATACGTGTGTAGTGTGTGTGTCTGCTCCTCCCCCCCAAGCGTAAGTATATCGCTTCCTTATTTATCTTCTTGTCCTCCAAGAAACCTAATTGATTTCTTTCCTTTTTCATCGCTTTCTAGAATTTTTTCTCCTTATCGATCATCCAACAGACTTGGAGAGGATTTGACTGTGAAAATATGTGGAAACTAGCTGATTTGTTTTCTTCTTTGCTCCACTTAACAACTCGTTACCACATCAATTCATATAATTAAAGTAATTATTTCTTAAAGATAAAATAAGTCAATATTAGCACATAAAAACATATAATTAAATCAAATAGACTTGAATTTCCACCAAACAATCATGCTAATATATGACTTATCAGAGCGAGTACAATTTTAATGATTTTTTTAAAAATGTAAATTGTGACGATCAAATTCCATCACAAAGTCCGTCACAAATGAGACCCTTTACATTGTGACCACATTTTCCGTCACTAATTAAAAAAATAAAAATAAAATATTTTTGTGATGGAAAAAAGTTCGTTACAAATGTCGTCACAAATATCGAGAATGACGGAATTTTAAATGATCAACTATTAACCGTCACTATTTTCAAAATGCCGTCATAAATTCCGTCACAATTGTGACGGCAAATTTTCCGTCACAAAAATCTGTCACTGTCGAATAACTTTTTTGTAGTGTTAAAGGGTCGATATTTTCCTTTCAAGGTACTCCCTACATCCCCTTTAAACGGTCCTTTTTTTTTTAGTTTTCCACCCAAAGAGTCCCATTTATTTTTTTACAAACACATTGGACCCACACACCTCACTAATACAATTAAAGTATGGGGTATACACATCTACTAATACAACAGTGAAAAAAGCAAAAACACCTCTTTAAATTGAATGCAGAATATATATATATATATATATATATATATATATATATATATATATATATATATATATATATATATATATATATATATATAGTCTTATATTATGCGTGTCATTCATCCAAAGACTAAAGCGGTAATACCAGAAAAAAAAAATACCCCACTCAATATATATATATATATATATATATATATATATATATATATATATAGTCTTATATTATGCGTGTCATTCATCCAAAGACTAAAGCGGTAATACCAGAAAAAAAAAAAAAAAAAAAATACCCCACTCAATTTCTGTTTCAAATCAACGCCTTACAAGTGGTCCGCTCCTTTATACTAATGAACAAATATTGAGCAAAGACAAAATTTTGTGCTGTACGTTCAAATATCTAGACTTTATTAGAGTTAGTTGGTGTTGGAGAACTCTACTTTTCAAAATAAATCTTTAGTGTATAAAAATTATGTTTCGAAAAATAATAATTTTTATTTAAAATAGTAATAATTTATTTTTTTTAAATTAATTTTTCATGTATTAAAAAGTAATCTTGCATAAAAATTTGAAAAATATTTTTTTCAATCTCTCTAAAAATTAATTTTTCATGCATTAAAATATAAGGGCAAGTCTTGCGTGAGATCGTGTCGTGAGAGACTATTTTATAATTTTTTTAATTTAATTATCATTTTCGCTATAAAATATTATCACTTTTCATCTATACTTATAAATAAATAATTGCACAACACAACAAATATTGTACTCACATCAGAAACATTAATGTATACCCTCTATCCGGTTCTAAGGTGTCCATTTGCTTTTTGCTCATAGATTAATGAGTATTATTATTATACGTAAAGTGTGTAGTTGTATTAAAGGGAGTGGTGAGTCATATTGTGTACTTTTTTATTAAATAGGGGAAATGAATACATTTAAACCGGACGCCAAAAATAGTAAAATGGACACCTTAGAAGTGGATGGAGGGAGTATATGTTTTAAAATCAACAATTTAAAAGAGAATTTTAAAATTCTAATTAATATGTAAATCTAATTTATGAATTGAGATAATCTGATTTCAATATTATTATTTGAAGTGTCTCCTACTCTTCATTCTTATATTATTATGCTACAATATAAAGAATTAATCTCCTGTGAATTGGGTTTACATCCTATTTTTAAAAATTATTACTTTTTAATACTTTCTCCGTCCGGCATTAATATTTATGTTTTTTTATTTTGAGTTGTCCCAAATTAAGGTTTACATTTTTCTTTGTTATGTTGGGCCACACAAAACAATTAATTATTCTATGTAAGGCCCACATACAACACTTATACAACTACTCACTTTACATTAAATATTATTTATCTCACCTCACTATACATTAAAATATTATACTCTTAATCTCTGTGCAAAAAATAAACGTTAACGTTAATGCAGGACGGTGGGAGTACATAAAAAATTAATCTTTGAAGAATAATAATTTTTATATAGAAGAGTAATAATTCATATTTCTAAAGAGTAATTTTTCATGTACTAAAGAGTATCGATAAATCAGAGTGTACAAGAATTTGAAGAGTAATTTTTTAATTTAGAAAATTAATAATTTATATTTCTAAAAAGTAATTTTTCATGTACTAAAAGTAATTGATGAAAATAGAGATCACATATAAAACTACGTAAATCTAGTTTACATAGTGTTTGTGTAATATGATAAGACAACAAGACATAGTAAGTTGGGGTTAACATGATACAAATCATTATTATTAAGACAGTCTGTTAAAGAAACTTATATGAGACGTGTTAAAATATGATTGTTATATAATTAAAGTATGTTTATTGATAGTTAAATAATATTTTTTTAGGTATAATAAATGATGTGTTAAAATATGATTCACTACAAATATACTTTAAATATTAATAAACATATTTTACAAATATAATAAATATACTTTGATAATAAGTGGACCCGTATCACATATACCCGCCTCATAATAAAGTTCCCCTACTATTAATATTGATAATTTGATACTATTGTTAATGAGTTATTTATAATTAAAAAAATAATTAGGCTAATAGGTAGCTCGTTTAACATGTGGGCTAGTCTTATAAGGCAACGTGCTAATAGGCTTGGGATAAGGGGACTTTATTTAAACGTGTCACAATTATGTGAGACGAACCAATAAGGAGAGAGTAAACAATCTTTAGAGACTAAAGGAGTATATTTTTCAGAGTATATCCTCTTCCTGCAAGAATCATACAATTTTCTTTGTAATCTAGCATCTACTAGTGTCTTTATGGACCAATAGTAGCTGTCAAAACTATTATAAGAGCTGCAGTTATAACAAACTCAAAATTTAATACTCTTGGAGTTATGATCTAAAACAATTATTCTTTTGTTAAAAATCATCATTTAAAAATCCTTGAATGTACCAGTACATTTGGAATGGCTTACAAACGTTAATAATACTTGAGCAGAATCCAACAAAATAACTATTATTATACAGAATAATTAATAACAACTTGTACATTCCTGGAGAATACAGTAATAATTAATTTGCTCACCTTGGATACATTGGTGGAATGGTCTGTTCCTGTCTGAAGAAATTCCAAGGATCAACTCTGGTTTTGACTTCAACAAGTCGATCGAAATTGTTTTTGAAATATCTCTTCCCCCATTTGCTTGCTTGCGCGTAGCTCGTCTTCCCATGGATGTTATTCACTCCCATGTCGAGATCTCTGTAGTTGAAGTAACCACCCCTTGGGGATTTCGAGACGTAAGGAGTCACGTAATCGAAAAACCTGTTGGCCCAGTTCAAGTAGCTCTTCGAATTCTGATTCTGCTCTTTTTGCCAAAATGCAAAGTGGGCAAACATAAACAATGTACCAGCCCTGTGAGGAAAAGGAATAGCTGATTCCGATATTCTTCCGCCGTATGGGACCGTGTAGAACCGAGCCCCCGGCATGCCTGAATTATTATAGAATCTCTAGAGTCGTTCGAACATGTACTTGGGAAGGGGTTTCAGAACATAATCTGTTCTTGATTTAAAGAAAGCTTGTGAAGGATGAGTTCTGTTCAGCAACATTTCTGGTGTGTCTATGGGGTATCCAGTATTATTGGCAATAAATACGACAGCTTTGATCCAGCTCATTTCTCTACACTCTTCTCTTCTTAATCTTAACTCAGGGAACTCTTCTTGCATCAATGGAAGTAATCTGTCTACCCTGCCCAGAACAGATCTTCCCCCATTGATTTCCTGTCGAGAATTCTGCCATGAACATCCACTATTCTTGCATCGATCACATTGTCAGCAGCCAGGCCGTATTTTCTTAGCAAGGGACCATATCCTCCTCCACTAATGTGCCCACCTACACCAAGAAGAGGGTGAATTCCGGCAGGAAAACCCAGAGTCGGGCTTTTCTCCGCGATCCTGTAATATAAAATACCAAGGGTTGCTCCAGCTCCAACCCAAGCAGTTTTCTTTTCAACATCAACAGCTACGTCACTCAGCTTGATCAAATCATCACAAATTCGACTTGTGATGTGTAAGATAACCCTTCGTAGTCATGCCCGCCACTTCGAGTTCTAATTTCCAGGTTGGTCTTCTTGGAGCAGTACACAATTGGAGGGATTTGGGACTCGAATTCTGGGATGATAATAACTTGTGGTTGAGGGTTTTTTTGTTGGAAGATTCTCCAATTGAAGACGGAAAATTGCAGGACGGAAGAGTAAGAGGTGTTGGTTGAGGTGTAAATCAGGCTGGAAATGGAGGAGTAGTTTTGGAATTCTTGAGAAAGGCACTTCACAAAACCATCATATTTCACAGCAGAAGCTGCAATTGAGCATGAAAATATTACAAAAACAATGAATGTAATGACAGATATGCTTGTAGATTTCATGATTTCTTGATAGATTTGATACTGTGCTTGTATTATTAATGTTTTGGTGCTCATATATTAATTTATATATACATAGGAATCGACTTACAGTTGCGTAAATAAACCGGATGATATAGTCAATTTCAGAACATGTGGCGTTCATATATTTCTTCTATTGATGTATATACAAGAACAGGTAGCGTTCTGAATCTCTTGTATTTTTGTATTAGATGTGTGTTGATAAAGGAAGTTATAAAATTTATAACAGAAAAAGAAAAATATGAATGATAAAGGGAAATGTTTAGATTTTTTCTATTTCAGCGTATTTGTAATTAATATTATAAACATGATAGAAGATGTAACTAACCAGATATCTGTTTCAATGAGTGGTTTCCTTATAGTAATTGAGAATTAGTCCGCAACCTTTGTGTGGTTCCTTATAATAATTGATAATTAGTGGCAAAGACAAAAATAAGTACTGTTTTAATATCTAGACTTTATAATATACTCCCTCCGTACCACACCAAGGGTTTCATTTTGCTTTTTTGCACGTAGATTAAGGAGTATTATTATTTAATGTGTACTAGATAGTTGTATTAGTGAGAGTGTGGACACCATATTTTAGTTGTATTAGTAGGTGAGTGTAAGACTCATGTGTATAAAAAATTAAAAAAAAGACGATCAAAATAAAAATAAAATTCTTGATGCCGGAAGGAGGAGTACCTTTCTTAGGCAATTGGGCCCTAAGCCTCCCATAGTGGGAGGTTTTTTGCTTATATGGATTTTGAAAATATCCAAGAGTAAAGGTTATTAACCAGAAGAATGTGGGGTCTTAAACAGGTAGCATGCGTACTACCTGATTTTCTGATTTTTTGAAGTGAAAGAAAAGAGGAGAAATCGTGAAAAGCAGGAGAGAGGAGAGATTACAGATTTTCAGAAGACACGTGAGATGAGAGAGCAGAAGGAGAACTCAATTAAAAAAAAAAAAAAAACTACTTTTATATGTGTATGAATAGGGAAGGCTAAGTAGGAATACTTATTATCTTTACCGGAGTAATTTATTTTTATTTTCTTGGTTGTTGAAAAAGTACGCTGAAAGCACCCTTTGTTACTATTAAACATTAAACTTTATTCATTCATTATCTAAAAGTATAATACTATACAAAAAATAATAAAATTAATTATTTAAGTAATTTTTTTAAAAAAAAAATAAAGAAAAGAGTCCAGATTCCTCTGATGGAATTGAGACTTTAAGGTTTCGAAAAGTGCCGTTAGTTCATTGTAATAGGCTATTAGGCAGGTTTATTCATACGCTCTCATTCTCGCATAAAAGTTATTTGAAGAGAAATTAAAAAATATAATATCTTAACGTGTAATGTATTGGGAGATATCATATTTTAATATATAATGAGTAGATGTATTATTATTGGGTGTGAGCTCATTATGATATTAAAAAAAACAAAAAATAATATATATATATATATATATATATATATATATATATATATATATATATATATATAACTCTTATTGCATAATGCCCAAAATAAATTATAAATTGAATTAAAGCTTTAGAAAAAGAAGATTTTTATTTGAAGAGTGTATATTGGGTGCACCCGGGTGCAAGGGTGCACTCATATGTGTATGACTTTTTATTTTATTTTGTATACATTGTTATTCTATTTTGTATACATGTTTTATAATAATTGTATATTTTTTCACATTAAATTTTTCATTAAAAAAATTAACATCTATATGTGTGTAACTTTCTATTCAATAGTGTATATATGTTTTTTAATAATTGTATATTTTCACACTCAATTTTTCAATAAAAAAACTAACAATTAAATTGTATACATGTTTGTTCATAATTGTATATATTTTTGTTTATATTTGTATATGGATACACCCTAAGATATGGTTCATCCGGATGCACACTATAATTAGCCTTATTTGAATATACTAGAAACAAAAACTCGTTTGTGTAACTAGGATTCTATCAAAGAATAGACAAAGGTAATATATACTTACAGTATTTACCAATTACCTAAGCTTTCTTAAAATTTCGTAATACTACAATTTAATTAATACGCATGTATTGACATTATGCGCACATTTGAATAGGAAATAGTAATCACATTTGAATGTGACACTCCACTAAATTTGACATCCTCCACGATGAACTTTAAAAAATGTTCATTCGTCCATTAAAAATTATTTTCACACTTTCTATTTCTCTTTCTCTAATTATGACTTACGCAGCACGAATATTTTTTGATATTTTGGTGTGACATCTCTTGTAACATATCTTTATAGAGTGACATGTGGTTGGATGGAAAAATCCAATTCCATGCCCCTAAGATTTAATGGTTGACTTAACATATAATTTCATTACTCTTTCCTATGTGTCACTAATTCAACGGAGTGTTACAAGTAATGTCACACCAAAATAACACAAAAGATCCAGACCCGACTTGCACCACTAGCAAATGGATACGTTACTCTAATCTGTTGCTGCAAAATAAATTTTATTTTCAAAATTATACCTAATATACAACATATTTTATTAATTAATAATTTAATACTCCCTCCGTCCCGAGCAAAGGTCATCATTTGCTTTTTGTACGTGATTAAGGAGTATTATTATTTAATGTGTAGTAGGTAGTTGTATTAGTAGTGAATGATGAACCATATGTGGAGTCCTTTTACTAAAAGGGGAAAATGAGGATATTTGAATGAGACGTTTAATATAGTAAAATGAGAATTTTTCAATGAGAAAAAACTACCTTGAAAGACTTTATTACCATAAAAATTAATAAAACTAGTCTAAAATCAACTTTAAATTCGATCCGTAGGACCGTATTTACGATCCTAATGCAAAATATCTTGGGACTAAAGGAGAATATATACTCCTTTTAACATGGAAAGAAGGTAAAACGTGAAGGAAAACACAAAAATAAAAAAAATAACACCAAAAAGGTTATATGGAAAAGTACATCCATTTGTTTGCTCATCACAAAAGAGGAAAATGCAGTTTTGGTATAAATAGACTAATAACAAAAAAGGTTCTATAATAAATGGCAAAAGTTCCTGAGTTCCTGGGACACGCTGTGTCCTCATGTGAACACAACCCTCCTCACTTCATATTTTATTTAAACCTATGTATTGTTGGAGGTTTAAATTGCAAAGGGCACGGTGTCTCCGAGAATACAAGAGTCTCACTCATAATAAATTAGTTTCAAAAGTTGCATATTTTCCTAAAACTCTTCGTATGAGATAATTAAAAGAAAAAAGGAAATTAATTCTTAAATCTAACAGGTGGGGAAAATAAAAACAAATATGGGACCAAATTTGAAAGTAAAGGATCTTTATTTAAATAAATATCTAGTAGGTGGACCAAAATTACATTTTTCCCTCTAATAAATATTATGAACTAAATATTTTTCCCTCCAACAAAGCATTTGTTGGTCCTCAATATGAGTCGACTGAAGAAGAGATGGAACCTTTTAGTGGTTTTGTTTCATGATTTCTGAAAGCAAATCTGTTATGGATAAATATTGGAAACAAAATGCAAGAAGCAGGAAGGTAATTAATTCATTGTTAACTACTCATTTACTAAGTCCAATACATATACATTTGCTTTTTGCACGTGAATTAAAGAGTATTATTAATTGGTGTGCAGTGGATAGTTGTATTAGTGTATTAGTGAGGTGTTTGAGTCTCATGTGTTTAAAAAGGAAAATATATACTTTTGATACGAACGACCAAAATAACAAAATGTATACCTTTTCGACGGATGCAAACAGTATTTGGGAGGGAATTAATTTTCGTTCAACATGAGGAAGATTTGATTTCAAAGATTGATAACTTGAATGTTGATCACCTTGGCTTCATTCAATCAAACACTGAAAAGTCAATAACGTGGAAAAATGGGTACATCTGGACCAAATGGTATGCCCTTCCATTTCACACGTGGAATCATAAATTCATCAACTCGGTAGCTTCCAATTTGAGAAAAGCGACAAAATCGATGCACTGCCCTTCACATTAATTTCGATTAATGATGGGGACATGACAGGCAGGATAAATATCGTGACCCAAATTGAACCAATCACAATTAAGAAGCAGATTTTTCAATAAAAAATCGGCTAAAACTTACGTACCCGAATTCCACATTGTTCAGAAGTTATATTTAGTACTCCTTCCGTTGAGACAAAGAGCATGGCACCGTTGCGACGGGAGAGATTTAATTTTGGGAGTAACGAGTTTGCATTTAATAGCTTTACTAGGAGTATTTTTACTTGCTTTCCTTTTATTTTCTTTTATTTTAGTTCTTTGTGATTTAACTTGGTAAATCTTGTAGGTGTATGCACACTCGTTCAAGGTCTCAATCTATCGAGCCTTTGGATTTGGAGTTAGAGACTACCATACGAAGAAGAATGATAGAGTTGTTATATCCAACGGAGGAAGAAATGGATCACGGATTGGAAGAAGATAATGACAATGGTGTTAATGAAGAGGGAAATGGACAAAATTTCCAGCATGGTGTGAAAAATGCTCAAGGTGTGAAAGTGAATCCGGAGCTTGAACTTCATTATAATAGGGAATGAAAACATTGTATAATTCTTCACCTCCAGAGTTACCAAGAACTCTAGAGTAATCCCTTTATAAGTCTCTGGAAATCTTGTGGTGAACCAATCTAATCCAACACTTTCCATCATCCCAAACACTTCATTTTGGATTCCCATCACTTCCATGCATCTCATATCTAACCATCTTGTTCTTTCTATTTTTGGGGCTAACATCCTCAATTTTTGACATTTTGCTTCCAATTCCTCTTGAGTGAACTCGACCCCATAATCGGAAGGATGCCACCCATTTCTTAAGAGAAAAACGTTGATTCTGTCAAATTTTTCTTGAGTTAACTCTCCCTGCCAGTCTTGTTGTCTCACCTACAAATATACAACTAGATTAATTCTTTTCCAAATAAACAACCAAGAGGCATTCAAACTTTATAAGCAATCAACACACTCAATTTCAAAGCAAAACAGGAGCATCACTTTCATGATTCTTGGTAAGCATGGAGTAATGGTCATTACACACAAATCAAGTGCAACACTTTATATCATGACCGTGAATATTGAAGTAGAAATCTTTGATGTATGGGGCATTGACTTTATGAGACCGTTTTCTTCGTCTCAAGGGTACATATATTTTGTTGGCGGTGGACTACGTGTCCAAGGGGGTGGAGGAGATCCCCACCAAGACTAATGATGCATTTGTGGTGCAAAGATTCTTGAAAAGGAACATCTTTAGTAGATTTGGAGTCCTACGAGCCTTGGTGAGCGATGGAGGTCCACACTTCGTGAACAAATTGATGGAGGGACTCTTGAAGAAATATGGAGTAAAACACCGGATAGCCACTCCTTTCATCCCCAAGCAAATGGTTTGGCGAAAGTCTCAAATCTCCAAATCAAGTTAGTGTTGGAAAAGACAATCAATAGGGGAAGGAATGATTGGGCGGAGACGCTCGATGATGCCTTATGGGCATATCGAACGGCATTCAAGACTATTCTAGGTGTTTCTCCTTACGAATTGGTATATGGAAAAGCTTGCCACCTTCCCGTTGAGTTGGAACATAGTTCTTTATGGGCAATTAAAAAGCTTAACATGAATGAGGGGGAAGCCAGACAAGCAAGGTTGTTAAAGATGGTGGAGTTGGAGGAATTTTGTGAAAATGCATATGATAACTCCATCAATTACAAAGAGAAAGTGAAAAAGTGGCACAATGCCAAGTTGAGAGAGAAGACATTTGCTCCCGGAGATAAAGTGCTAGTATTCAATTCAAGATTGAAATTGTTTCTGGAAAAGCTCAAATCTAAGTGGATGGGTCCCTTTGAAGTGTTGGAGGTCATCGGAGGACATACATTGAAACTCAAATGGCCAAATGATGAGTTCGTTATTAATGGTCATAGGGTTAAGCATTACCTATCTCCTTCTCAAAAGGAGATAGTGTATGTGAACACCCTTTCTTCTTAAAACTCATCATGATATCTAGTAGAGTAGGTTTTTCTTTTATTTTTCATGTGTTGTTTGTATTTTTGGTGGTGCAGGTTGATCATGCTTGTTGAGGGAGATTAAAGAATTTGATTACGAGAAGCGCTACGTTGGATGCTTCGAGGGTAAGTCCCACCACTTTTTGCAAACTTAAAGTCTTCACTTGTGTTCGATTTAAGTTTGGGGGAGAGTGCGTGGTGTGACTCACCACTTGAGTGCATTTCATAGTTTGTGGGTGCTTATTGTGGATTTGATAGCTTTCTTCATGATTTGTGGTTACTTTTAAAATTTTCTTGACAAGCATGATTGTGTTTTTGGAGTGTTTTTAGTGTATGTTTTGATCTATAGCTTGAGTTTTTGAGTACATTTGATCATATATAATGATATGTTGGATAAATATTGAGAAAACAGAGGAAGAAAAATTTTTGGTGATTCTAGCAGAAAAATTCGACCTCAGTTCGTTGAATTTTCCTTACAGTGAGTTTTGCAAATTTGGGCACATATTCATAAAAATTCGATCGAATTTTTGTGAGTGTGCTCGAATTTCTCTGCAGTTGACCAGCGTGTGGAAAAGTCAACAAACTTATAAAAATTCGACCCCCCTAAGAAAAATTCGGTCCAATTTTTGTGAGCGCTAACCCAGGTAAGTAAAAGACGGGAGGCAAAAAAATTCGACCCCCTGCATAAAATTTTGGTCGAATTCTTATGTCAGAGGGCTATTTTTAAAACTCGTCTCCCCTGTTCTTCTCCTACATGGTCACACACTTCACACTCGATTTCTCTCTTCCTCACGCACTCCACACACATCGACCCCTACTCCCGTTGGAAATTTGAAGTGTGGGCTTAGATTTTCACCCCTTACCCGTCGAATTTCATCCCATTGAAGAGAAAATGGTAAGTTCTTCAGCCCTTCTCTTATAGTTTTGGAACCCTATTTGCAATAGGTGAAAATACATGTTGAATAGGGATGGGTTGATGATTATATTGTTGGGATTTGATGATTGAACTGTTTAAATGTTGAAGGGGGTGAGAAATTATTGAATGTGAGCGTATTGGTTTTGAAATTTTGGGGGAATTTGACTGCATTGTTTGAGTTTAGAGCAAAAATGTGAAATGCATACTTGTTTTGTTCAATTGGCAATTTTTGTGTTGAAATTGAGTTAGATGCATGTTGTTCTTGAGATACATGTGAACTGTTTGGAGAGATTGGGCAAATTTGGATGTGTTCATGTGTGTTGTAGTTGATTCTTGATATTCTTGCCCACCAAGTGTTCATAAAAATGCCTCAATGAAAATTTTTGTACACTTGGAGTTTAATACTTGAGGAATGTGATTGATAGGCCTGGGAATGTGTTAAGTGAGCAGTGTGTGATTGTTTCATAAAATTTGAAGAGGTGCTCATTCATGAGAAATGTCCAAACATGTTAAATTGTTGAGTATTGAGGCATGTACATGTATCAAGTTTGTGTGGAGAGTATAAGATGCATGTTTTGAACTTGTTAAATTGTGAGGAATGTTGAGGAATTTGAAGCATGCATTTTACTACTTGTCTTGATTATTGATATAAAGTGTTGCACTTGATTTGTTGTAATGACCATTACTCCATGCTTACCAAGAATCATGAAAGTGATGCTCTTATTTTGCTTTGAAATTGAGTGTGTTGATTGCTTATGAAGCTTGAATTCCTCTTGGTTGTTTATTTGGAAATGAATTAATCTACTTGTATATTTGTAGGTGAGATAACAAGACTGGCAGAGAGAGTTAACTCAAGAAAAATTTGACATAATCAATGTTTTTCTCATAAGAAAGGGGTGGCATCCTTCCGATTATGGGGTCGAGTTCACTCAAGAGGAATGGGAAGCAAAATGTAAAAAATGGAGGATGTTAGCCCCAAAAATAGAAAGAACAAGATGGTTAGATATGAGATGCATGGAAGTGATGGGAATCCAAAACGAAGTGTTAGGGATGATGGAAAGTGTTGGATTAGATTGGTTCGCCACAAGATTTCCGGAGACCTATAGAGGGCTTACTCTAGAATTCTTGGTAACTCTGGAGGTGAAGAATTATACAAAGTTTTCAATGAAGTACATAGTAACTTACGAATCAAAGGATATGAATCAATTCTTTCACAGCCCTAGGAAATAGACACTAAAGGATTGAGAGACTCGATCCGACTTTGTGGAGAAAAACTTTTGGCACTTTATAACTCACCGAGCCTTGCTTGAAAGGCCATTGAAATGTGACCCATGCACCTCTCGAGCAGCACACATAAGGAACCCCTCCATGCGATACATAGAAAATTTTTTAGCACATACCTTATTTGGGAGGTCAGAGGGTTCGTGTGTTGGGAAAAGAGAGTTGAACGTCCTGAGTTGCATCATAGATGGTACGACCTTCAGTGCTGGAGCGTACTGGATAGCCACTGCTTAGAGAGTGGCCAAACGTAAGAGCCCTCAGAATATTGTGATAGGAGGGTTGGTGACCATAATAGCTGAAGGATTCGGTTTGGACACAGCAAATCAAGGGCTTATTCGTGGAACAAATCTAGATGTAGCAAGTATGAAACAGGCTCGAGTGATAGAGCAGATAGGGAGAGACATGTGATTGTATTTCCTATGGCTAAGTTTTTCCCACTTAGGCCTATCAGCTTGACGACCATCTACCCTGCCTGTCCAAAAGTAAATCTTGCACTTATTTGTCCTGATCATGAGAAGGCTCTCCAGAAGTTCTGTACAGATAATGCCCAATATCTGTTAGGGAGACATGTTTCGGACAAAGAGATGACCAAGGACCCTGAGTTGATCCCAGAGAATGAGAGAGCACCTCGCTCTTCTTTCGTGCATGGTGAGAGTTCACGAGCAGCAGCTCAGCAAGGAGATAAGTGGAGTGAGTGGAGGGCTGAGATCAGACAGATACAGAGGCACCAACACAGGACATATTCAGGATGACAACATGGAGAGGAGTATGCAAAACATGGAGGAAATGATGACTTGGATGTATAATCAGAGCAATCATCAGGCTCCCCATGTATTTCAGCCTTGGCCTATGTATATTCCATCTCAAGAATATGAAGATGTACCTGAAGAAGTAGGAGAGGATGAGGACACCGAGGTGGTTGATGAGAATGAGGACTGATGAGAGTGAAAATTTACGTCTTTTTTATCTCATAATACCTTGTTTTTATTAGAATAAGGCCATACATTCGTGTCGGATTGCGTAGCTTATGTATTTTACATGATTATGGTGCTACTAATGGGTTTTATTGAGTTTTAAAGGTTAAAATAGGGTAGAAATGAAGCAGGAACGAAAACGAGCAATAAACGGGGCTGAAAAGACCCAACTCGAGTTGTAACATGCAAGTTGAGTTGCAACACAACTTGCAACACAAGTTGAGTTAGGCCCCAAAAAGTGTCCAGAATCGTCCAGAGAGCTTACTCGAGTTGCAAGGTCCAACTTGACTTGCAACTCGAGTCGAGTAGGGGGCAAAAAAGCATCCAAAAATTATCCAGAGATCCAACATGAGTTGTATGAGCCAACACGACTTGCAACACGAGTTATATTGATGTCCAAAAGTGATCCAGGATGCAGAGCATCGCAACTCGAGTTGACAGGCAGCAACTCAAGTTGATAACTCGAGTCGTGTTGGTGCAACACTGGTCGAGTTAGGTAACTCGAGTTACGTAGGGCCAACTCGTGTTGGGTTATTTTGGGTAAAAAATTAGGATTTTTAATCCCCTGTGCGTGACAATGTGTAAAAATAGCTCATTCAAGTCAGTTTTTGGGAAAATAGGTATAAAAAGGATCAGATCACTTAAAGAGGGGGGACCGATCATTCACCACAAAAACACATCGTGAATTTAATTCACGCTCCATCCATCCATCCACCCACTCACATCAAACCATCCATTCATCCATCCTATCGGTCCGGAGGAATAATCAAGTACGGTTGAGAGGGCAATCCTATCTGAGAGACGGAGGAGAGATGCGAACCACGTGACACTAGGGTTTTAATTTCTTCTTTTGTGATTTTGTTATGTATTTGAAAGTCATGAGGGTTGTTTGTGACCTCATGGGCTAAAATCTCTTTACAGTTCTAAAGATTGAGGGTTAGGGTAGTTGATTTGGAACCCTAGACAAAGTGTTGTGATTTTATGCTATTAAGATTCTTATTTATTTGATTTATTTCAGATTATATTATATGTTTGTAACGTCTTCATAGCATGCTATTGATATTGTCCGTGATGCTTGGTATGTTGTGTTAGCTTGTGTGCATTCATACTTAATATTGCTTATTTGCTAGGGATTATAGTAGTTTGCCCGTGAACACGATAATCCTAAAGGCTGGTAAATAAGATGCTTGATTATCTTAGTGGAACAATGCAATTAGGAAATCAAGTAGGAAGTGAATAAGTTTGAGTATTACTTTCAGAGAATATATGTTAGTCGAATTGACCATCCGGAGGTTTATGAAATTCGCCTTATTAGTATCTTTGAAGAAGGTTCAAAACTGTTCGCACATCATCTTGTGATATATTTTCATTGAAATAGCATGAATGAACAATAGGACGTCTAGAAAACCTACTTCTCTCTTGATTCAATCTCAAATATTCCTTGCTTTTATTTATTTTGTTAATTGTTACTTAAATTCTTTAGTTATTAATTCATTTGAGCACTTGGAAATTGGTTACATAATAATTCTAATTAAAGAGTAATATAAAATAAATAAATAATCAACTGTCTCAGTGGGAACGATATTAATTTTAACTTGGGTACTTGCCATTGCAATTGACATTCCTACACTTGGGGATTTTAATTGAGGTGCGCAATAAAAGCCTAACAAGTTTATGGCGCCGCTGCCGGGGATAGTTTAATTGTTTATTTTTCTTTTATTGCTAATTTAATTAGGATATTTTAGTGTTGAGAACTATTTAATCATATTCTCTTTGAATAAGGAGATGCAGTGGCCTACAGATCAGCAGCAATGCAAGTCTGTGGAAGTAGTAGAGGAATTCGCCCTGTCTGACGCAGAGTTTGAGGCTTTATCTAATGATGGATGTATTGATTATCTTGAGAAATTACTTGCATTGAGTGATGACGGGGATGAACAGAGGAAGAAGACCACTGCTGAAATGGTGAATCACACTAAGAATGCTACTGTTGAAGTAGCGATGAAACCTGTTGCCAAGGAAGAGAAACATGGGGGTAAAAGAATTGAAGTGGTAGAGGAGATCACAGAAACAAGTGGATCTCTTACTTTTCTTACTACTAATTTTGTTGAGTTGCTTGATAATCTTTTGGTTGCAGGACAAAGTGATGATCCATATCTAAAGCCTCCGAGCTTACCTCCTGATTTCCATTATTATATTGGTGTTGACGATTCTAACTGGTTTAATTCTTATTTTACTAGAAAGGTTGACTCTTTAATTGAGTGGAGGATTGACAAGAAGGAATCAACACAGTCATGGGAGAAAAGGAATTCAAAGGTTCCTGTTTCGGTGACAAGAAAATGTGAGGTGGTTGGTGCGAACAAGAGAGGATGGAAGTACTTGAAAGTGAGAATGCGAGAAGATTATCCTCTGTTCAAATAGTTCAAAAAGATGTATTCCGTCGTGACTCTCCAACGTTAAACATGAGCGCCTGTTGGGGGCTGACCCTCCCATTTTATTTGCTTTATTGAGTCTGTGTCAATGTAGTAATTTTATTAGGTGTTGCTCGACTATGGTATACACTTTTTTACAAACTTATGCTCTCACTTCGTTTGATCTAAGTTTGGGGGATACGTGTACACCTGCATCTTACTACACCAAAGTAAAGTTGCTTCATTGTGTTGTGTGCTTGGATGATTAATTTTTTGTGATTTTTTGGTATTTTTGATTTATTTTGAGAGGTCAATTTTTTGTGATTGTCCAGGTGTGTGTCGTTTGTTTATTTTTGTTGTGTGTTTTTCCTAGTTCAGTGTGGTTATTTTTGGGTTCTTGAGGATGATTGTTGGATCTTTTTATTGGCACTTGATTGAATTGAAATTGTGATTAATTGATAATGTGGTGTTGTGGTATAATGGTGATGATCCAGCTAGATGTGTACTTGGATGTTGGAATACTTAAAGTTGTTGCATGTATTAAAATTGGTTCATAAGCCTATGTAGGAGTGCTCATTATTCTATTATACCCATGTGAGATTTGAGCTTTAATAGATCATGAAATTACACATGATTGAATTCTTTCTTGAGAGCATCGTTTACATGCATGTATTCTAGAACTTAACTTTTAATGTGCTTAAGACTAGATGATTGATTAGATGATGGGAAATGACCTTAGGCCATTTTGTTCTTTACTGAGTCACTTGCCAAATGTTTATCCTACCTTGTTATATTATCCATAGCTTCTCATTTGAGCCTTAAAGCCTTATTCATTGGAAGCTTATAAACATAGCTAATTTAATCCTTTTAAAAGCCTTTTAAATACCTATCCTAGTAGAGAATTAAAGGAGTAAGGTTGTTGTTATGTGAAGGAAATTGGAAAGATAATTTTTGGTTGAAGTGTTACAAGATGAAGGATGGTTAAAAATTTGCAAAAAGATGGGATAGTGCATGAAACTGGTACCCCAGTTATAGGGTAGTGCCTGAAACTGGTATCTTATTTGAGAAAAAAAATGAAAAGAGGATGTTGAGCTTGAAAGTAAAGAGAGGATTGAAATGATGAAAAGAAATCGAAAGAAAAAAAAAAGATTGATTTGAAAAGCATATGTGTGAAATGTATCTCTATTGTTGATTTTCTATTAGTTATCGAGTCACTTATCCTATATTTACCTACCCTTGTCCAAAAAGCCAACGTTACGATCTAAGCAAGTCCTTTGTGATCCCATCGTTAAGTCTTTCGAGTTAGTGGAGAGTTTAGATGATTGTCAAGCTTATGGTTACGCGTGCATGTGAATTGATATGAGTGTATGTATATTAGCCATGAGAGTAAATAGCTCACACTTGAGCGATGAGTGTATATACTATCCGTGAGAGTGGATGATGAGCATTCTGAAATGGAAAGTGACTAATTTGATGTGCGTGTTTCAATTGATAATATTTTGGCATTCGAATATATTATCTTGGTTTGGATGTGTATGATCCCTTATTTGCTGTAGAATTTCAACTCTCATTTCTCTCTTGTCTTGAATTCGTTGTTCGGGAACGAACAACATGGTAGTTTGGGCGGTTGATGAGAGTAGAAATTTACATCTTTTTGATCTCATAATACCTTATTTTATTGGAATAAGGCCATACATTCATGTCGGATTGCGTATCTTATGTATTTTACATGATTATGGTGCTACTAATGGGATTTATTGAGTTTTGAAGGTTTAAACAGGGTAGAAATGAAGCAGGAACGAAAACGAGCAATAAACGGAGCTGAAAAGACCCAACTCGAGTTGTAACATGCAACTCGAGTTGCAACACAACTTGCAACACAAGTCGAGTTAGGCCTCGAAAAGTGTCCAGAATCATCTAGAGAGCTTACTCGAGTTGCAAGGTCCAACTCGACTTGCAACTCGAGTCGAGTAGGGGGCAGAAAAGCATCCAAAAATCGTCCAGAGAGCCAACACGACTTGCAACACGAGTCGTGTTGATGTCCGAAAGCGATCCAGGATGCAGAGCATCGCAACTCGAGTTGACAGGCAGCAACTCGAGTTGATAACTCGAGTCGTGTTGGTGCAACACTGGTCGAGTTAGGTAACTCGAGTTACGTAGGGCCAACTCGTGTTGGGTTATTTTGGGCCAAAAATTGGGATTTGTAATCCCCTGTGCGTGACAACGTGTCAAAACAGCCTATTCAAGTCAATTTTTGGGAAAATAGGTATAAAAAGGATCAGATCACTTGAAGAGGGGGGACCGATCATTCACTACAAAACACACCGTGAATTCAATTCACGCTCAATCCATCCATCCACCCACTCGCATCAAACCATCCATCCATCCATTCTATCGGTCTGGAGGAATAATCAAGTGCGGTTGAGAGGGCAATCCAATCTGTTACTTCTCTCTTGATTCAATCTCAAATATTCCTTACTTTTATTTATTTTGTTAATTGATACTTAAATTCTTTAGTTATCAATTCATTTGAACACTTGGAAATTGGTTACATAATAACTCTAATTAAAGAGTAACAGAAAATAAATAAATAATCAATGGTCTCAGTAGGAACGATATTAATTTTAACTGGGGTACTTACCATTGCAATTGACATCCCTACACTTGGGGATTTTAATTGAGGTGCACAATAAAAGCCTAACAAGGACACGAGGAGATCGGTGAGGAGGATGATGGTAATGACACCGAGGAGTCCTAGGAGCCATAGGCATAGCATGCTGGATTTTTCTACTCTCCATCCCTTACTCTCTTTCTCTATCTCTTTCTCTGTTCTTAAACTATGATTTGATTTGATTATGTTTGGATTGTATTTTTAAAACTCTAGCTGTGGAGATTTTGTTGTTTATTTTGATTTTTGGGATTGTGGTAGATTTTGGATTCATTTGGGATTGCAATAGGATTTCTAGATCTTGGGATGTATGGATGTTTTTATTCATCTTTTGTGATGTTCTTTTTTTTTTTATTTCTTTTTTGATTAGTGTGTTGCTTGGTTGCTTTGTTTGTCTTTGTGTTGTGGGATAGATTTTTTTTTCTTTGGATTGGAAATATGGGTGATGATATAATACTTTTAAATGCTTGATGACTGATTTGATTAAATGGTTGAACTCTATGATGTTGAAATATGTAAGGAGCAACTCGTTCAAAAGGAAAAAGGAAAAAGGGTAATGTGCCCTTAGATCTCGAGCAAAAGCAAGCAAGGTTTGAGCCTCAATCGTGTACACATATACGGTATGTAATTTCATTTGGAGTGGGTCAATCATGCTTTAGACAAACTAGAATTTTCTTGCGGACTTCCGGAACGAGCCCAATGAACGTAAACATTTAGAAATGATCTTAGGCCATTTTTGATCAAGCTACTAGCCAAATCATATCATACCCTACAAGACTCCCTTGAAAACCACTTTGAGCCTTAAACCTCTTCTTTGATTAAAACGCTCATTACAAGCCTAATAAATCCCACTTTTTGCCTTATAAAAACCTTTTGTGTGGGTGATTGAAGAGTTGGTTTTTAGTGGAAAGAAGTGAAGAAAATCATAAGAAAAGGGGTAAAGAGGAAAAGAGAACAAGAACAAAGTTAGTGAGTTGATAAAGGATGGAAGGAAGTGATGCTAATACATGCTAATATTCTACAAAAGTTAAAGAGTCATTTCCAAGGCAATAATAAATGAGCGGATCTATAAAAAGAATCAAAAAGCTCTATGTTATTAGAAAGAAAAATGAAATTGAGGAGCTAACTTGATCACTCAAGTTTTGAAGTGAAAAGAAAGGGAAAGGAAGTTGGAAATAAAGTAAGAATGATGTCAAGAACGATCAAGGTCCTACCCTACCAAAGAGTCGTACCTACATCCAAATGAAAGTCCTTTTTGATCTTTGTGTTTAGTTTTGGTGGCTTGAGAAGGATAGTCCATTTGCAAGCTTATGGTGAGTCGAGTATGATTGGCCGATGAGTGCATTATCCCTACATACTTCATAGAGTGTTGAGTGTTCTTCATACTCCCGTAAAATTTGAGATCGAAGGATAACATTACTTCGCTTCCTTTGACTTTTGAACTTATTAACTTTGTATGTGATTGACATTGTTCATGTTGATGCTATTTGATTAAGTTAGTTAAAGAGGATTGATTGTGGTATATTGTTACTTGTGTTTTCATGATTCTTTTTCCTAGGTGAATTGATCACCTTCTATTTCTTTTTTTTCGTTTTGTTGTTCGGGGATGAACAACGCTCTAAGTTTGAGGGGTTTGATCGTCGTTTAATTTATCTAGATTTTAGGTTATTTTTGTGTTTGTTTTGTGTGTTTTCGTATTATTTTTCGCTTTTTATATGGTGGAGAAGGTGGAAGATATGAGTCTAATGTTAAAATATGCACGTACAGGTGTAACGGAGGAGACAACGAGTAAAAATAGAGAAAATTGTGCAAGAAGAGTGAAAATAGCAAACTTACACAAAAATTCGACCTGTATCACAAAAATTCGGTCGAATTTTTGTGCAGAATCAAGGGAAAAACAGGGCAGTGGTGGCTGAGTACACTAACAGAGAAATTCGACTAGAGCATAAAAATTCGATCGAATTTTTCTGATGAATTGCAGAAAAATTCGACGTCCCTCACAAAAATTCAGTCGAATTTTTGTGGACAAAGCCACCTCTCCAGAAAATCAGTTTTTATTCACATTTTGGCTACTTTTTCCCCAAGTTTGGATTGGAGAATCAACCCTAGCCTCCATTTTCGTGAAAGACACACACTTCACACTATTTTCCACACACACTACCATCTCCATCCATTTTTCACTTCATTTTCCACCATTTTCCCACCATTTTCACACTTTCACCCATCAATCTTCATGGTTTTTGCTCATTCATCACATATCTAAAGGAGATTAAGGCACAAGAAGGAAGGATTGCATCTTGAAGGAGAGTTTCAAACCAAAGTTCCAATATGGGGAGATCTCACCTTTACTTTGCACTTTCTTAGTTTTAATTGCAAATATGGATGTTTTTAAGCATTGTAATGATATTTTGATGATGTTTGTTGTTGGTTAGACCTCTTGTGAGGCTAGCCACATGATGGATTAGGGATCTATGGATTTGTTGAATGTTTAATGGTTTAATTGATGTGATTTTAGAATTTATTACATGATTTTTGATTTACTTTATTTGTATTATGATGTGTGTGGTTGAATTCCCTATTTATGGTATTAGGAGGGCCAACCCAATATTATGATTAGGGATTTGATTGAATCATGTTATAATGTGGATTTTGTGTGTTAGTGTATGAAGTATGTGGTTGCATCTTTATATGCTTAGAACATTTATGTTAGAACACTTAATTAGTTTATCATATTTGGTCTATTAATTGAGTGAGAAGACTAATTTTGCCATCATAGTACCTTAAGGGAATTGAAAGTGAAATTCCATCTTATGCGCTTAAAACTTGTAATGAGTTTATAACCTAATTTCCTTGGTCTAGGGATTAGGGGACTATTTGTGATTGCTTCTATTCCAATGATCATTGATATTTGCCATTTGAGTTTAACAAGCCATGTTGTATCCTTGATCTTGAATGTGGTTTAGCCTTGCTCTTCTTCAGATTGTTACTTATCCATCTCATTTAATTTGGTTATTTGATACTTTATTTGATCATCTTAATTGTTAATTGCCTTTTATTTGGTTCTTGCTTAGATAATTGGTAGTTTAATTGCTCTTTTCAATTTTCAAAACTCAAAATCCGATCACTCCTCTAAAGCATGGTTGAAAACAAACACGGATACACTCTTTATTTAAATCTTCCTTTGTTCGATATTTAAACTTGGCCACTCACTACAAACAATAAGGTTCGCTTACCTTAATCAATTTTAACCAAAATTGAGACAAAGTTCAATTCCGTCTCATGCAAAGAGTTGTTTTTACTTTTTGCATAAGAAATTATTATTTAATGTGTAGTGAGAAATTGTATTAGTGAGTGTATGTGCCTCATATTTTTATTGTATTAGTAGATGTATGTGGGGCACATGTGTGTAAAAAATGAAAGGGTACTCTTTGGGTGGAACGCCCAAAATAGAAAAAAAAAACTCTTTGAAGGGGACAGATGGAGTATATATAAGCGATGAACAAAACTGAAAAAAACTGATCGTTAATTTTAGAATAATTAATTAAAGAGTTGATATATAGTGCAGGCGCAAGCTTGTACCCATATGTGTAAAATTTTTATTCAATATTGTATACATGTTTTTTTAATAATTGCATAGTTTTTTTTTAAATTCAATTTTTCATTAAAAAATCTTACAAAAAATTTGTTAACAAAAAAAATATATTTTTGTTCATTAGATACATTTTCATTTATAAGTGTATAAGTTTCTAAAAATTGGTGTACGGTACACTAGGTGCACAAAATAATTAACCATAATTAAAAAAAGGTGATGTGGAATTTGAATCTTAAATATAATACTTAAATGGTTTAGATAGAATTTTATGAAATTGATAAGTGGTAGTTTTACAAGATTATTTTGGATGAAATTCACCTCTTTACGCGTGTGTTGTGAAATAATTATTTATATTTTATACACTTGATCTTTGACTATTTAAATTGCTATCCCAACAGACCAAAACGTCATATATTTTCGAAGTTAGAGAAAAAATTGAAACGGATCTAGCGAGTTATTACTTCTTCTGTGGCTATTTAAATTATTTTTTATTGTTGGATGTTTAAAAGAGTTGACCAAGCATTGAAGAAGAAATCAATTTGAGAATTCGAACTTACCAAATGAATAGAATGAAATAAAGGAAGGTTGGGAAGCATGAGTTACATCCCTCCTACACATTTAGGAGACTCACATAAAATCACCATCTCACGTTGATCCAGGACCACTTGCTACGTAGGGGAGCAGCCACGGGTTGGAGGAAGGGAGGAGCATTCATCATCAAGAAACATTGGGTTTCATTTTTTTAATTTTTAATTTTAGTTTTTAATTATGTAATTTCATTTTTAATCCAAGAATGATTGTGAACTTTCCCTAAATTAATTTCATATTTGCTTATGAATAAAATTACCAACTTGATTTATGAATTTATTTTGTGATTTGCTTTAATGTTGAATTATGATATTTCAATTATTTATTTAGATTAACTGTTTTGATATGTGATTGAATGTTCATTAGTTATTTTACAACTTGTAATCTGTAATTATTACATGTTTGTGAATCAAGTAGCAAAGTGAGGGAGTACTTCTTGAAATCACGAAATCTAGATTGTATGATTCTTAGTCGGTTTTCATAGCCTAGTAGTCATATTATCTAAATCCTAATGTATTCTTAGGTTCGAACCTCTTTAGATAGCTTGAGGGTAGTTTATTCTAGAGGTCGTGCCTTATGTTATTATTTTTTAGGATATTTAGGGTTAATTTGGTTATACAATTAGTCTAAGAACTTGAGTTTATGAACTTGTTGGGATTTTAGTAATTTGATTCAAGTGAATTAGGATCTTGGACTAGGTTTAAGTTTTATTTGTTTATCTTAATTTAATATTTTTACAGTTTTAATTATTTAAGTTTTCATATTTAATTATTAGTAATCCAATCCCCTCCGATTACTTTTAAAAACAAAATTAATTCAATTTAAATTCTATTATTCCATTGAGTTCGATCCGTACTCATTCTACTAAATTTTAGTGTGGATTTATACGGAAAAATTATAAATTTTATTTTTTGAATGCCGGCAGCATCCTACCATAAATACACCAACAACAATTGAGAAGAAATCCCTAACGCCTCTCTCCTGCTTCTTTTTTGGAATTTGGAAGCTGCTGGGGGAATTGATCAATTTCTAATTAACCCATAATAGGCTTTCACGATGGGCCAGTTAATTAAATTAATATTTATGGCCATTACTAGAAGTAAATCTCTTGGGCTTCTATTCTGATTATTAATCCAACTATGATTGTCAAGCCCTATAGAAACAATATTCCTAAAAAAAAAAATAATAATAAAAAATTATTTGAACTAAAGATGAAGAATTCCTAAAAAGTGTACTTTGACTATGGCTTAATCTTCTGAATTGTATCTTTAGACTAGACTGGATAACATTGGGCATGAAGTCAACAAAATATTTTCCTACACTATTTCAATAATTTGTATAGCATATTTGAAATTTTGAATTATGTAATTAAGGTCTCGAACGTTAGTTTACTTGTCAACATATGCATTGTTAAATGTTTAACAATTACTTATTATTTAGTCCTAATGAAAATATCATGTAATTTGTCAAATTATTTAACACCAAAGTCTTATGAGTGATGAAAATTTCCGAAATATATGTTTTGTATATTCATCGTAACATTATGAAGATACTTGGCTGAGAATTTGTCAAACTGATGAATCATGAAATTCAGAAATAATAGAAATTAATAACGTTATTCTTCAGGAAATCTTTTGTTATGACAGCTATTCAGATTTTAGAAAATACGAGCCAATAGCGAAATAGTGACAAATTTTCTTATAGGCACGAAATATTCACGATTAAAAATTGATAATATTTTAATAAAAGTAATATTCGAATTAATAAAAATGATAATTGCATTGGATTATTTTATGAAAGATTCATAATATAAATAAAAATAATAATAACATTTGGAAAAATTACTAATAGGTACTCGCTTTGTACCCCTAAATACTACTAGAACATTGATTTAAAATCATTACTATTACATACAAAATATTTAATTAAAATACTAAATATAACCCTAAACTCAAACACTTTTAAAACACAAACCCTAACCCCCATCCACCGCCGGACTACCACCGTCGTCGCCGGCCGGTCGCTGGAAACCGTGCGCCGCCGCTGCCGAAAAACTAACCTCGCCGGAGCTCCGCCGACCGGTCGTCGGAGCACTGCCGACCGGCAGCTGGAAAAGTTACTGGACCGCCGCCACCTCCGCCAGAGCTATGCCGGACCACCGCCAGACTACCACACTTTTTTGCTGCACATACTTTTTTTACTGCACACATTTTTGTTACTGCACACGAACTTTTGCTGCACACAACATTTATGTGCAGCACATTATAGGGGTAATATTAGAATATCACTATATATTTTTGTAATTAGTAGTAATATTTTTTTATATTTGTATCTCATAGTTATTAAGGGTTTTTTTTTACCTAGTAACCCTCCCATAACATTTCAATGAAAATTGTTATATATTTGAAAACATTAGCGTCATCATTTATTATATTACATGATTATTCAACTTAGATAATGTAGATTTTTCCATTTGTCCAAATGTATCCATACTTCCCACTTTCATCCATTCTAATTCTAAATAACTAGCCCAATTCAAAATGGATATAATATCTAAATTAATTTAAAATTTTCAAAATACATGCATTTTAATTTATAATTATTATAGTGATCACCTAACATCTTTTACACATAAATTTTTATCTAAAAATACTAAAACACCTCCAAAAAAGTAAATAAATTATATAACTTTTATAATATCTATGGTTCAATAACGTGCAAATTAACTGAAACCGAGGTAGAATTTTCCGGTCCATTGATTGAGTTGTTCAATGATTATGATCTCGGATGTCTTATTATATTTTGATGTTGTATCTCTGTCACACGCATTAAATGAGTTATACATATGCAAAGAGAAAAATCTCAATTTTTTTTCCTAAATTAATATTTTTCTTTTAATTTATAAATTTTATTATGTTTATATATCAATTATCCAACAATTTAAGACATATTTCACGTAAATGTAATTAATAGGAGATTCGGACTGAACACTGCCTAGAAAATAGAAAATCTAACTCTAGTTTTTTCCAATTTGATTATCTATATATTTTCGTTGCTCTTTCATCTTGTTGAACAATAATTTGAAAATTGAAAAGCCATTTTCATGCAAACAAAATCACAACAAATAGGCAACAAATACTAAAATAACGCGTAAAGAAAATACAAAACCTTCAAGATGCAACATTAATTATCAGCTGCCTAGAAGGTTGAATTCGTCAAGAAGAGAGTTTAAGGAAATTATTACAGTATAATTCTGATCAATTAAACTCTTGACCCTTTGAAATTCAATATAATGTGGATATTCATATGCATATACTTTTCAACTTTATAATTATTACAACATTTTGAACACCCTATAAATAGAAAAGAAACTTACAACAACAACAATCACAAAAATATATCATCCATACATCTCTTACCAAAAACATACAAAAAAACTACTTTTTGCTTGATAATAAAATAAAAAATAAAAAATCCATACATCTCATAGCACATCATGATGAATACCAAAAGCATTGGATTCATTGTTGTCCTAATCTTTTCATGCTCATGTTTAGCTTCTGCTGATGAACACAATGATTTTCTCAGATGCTTTTCTCAAGCATTACCAAACTACACCTCCATTTCCAACATCGTTTACACTCCATCAAACCCCTCTTACTCTTATCAACTCCTATTTTCCGTCTGGAATTGGCGAATCATCGCAGAATCGAACCCTAAACCACAAGTTATTATAACCCCGGAACACGAGTCTCAGATCCCACCAATCATACACTGCGCAAAGGAAAGCAACCTGGAAATCAGAACACGAAGCGGTGGCCATGACTTCGAGGGAGTGTCCTACGCGTCAAAAGTCCCGTTTGTGATCATTAATTTGATCAATCTCAGTGAGGTAACAGTTGATGTTGAGGAGAAGACTGCATGGGTTGGAAGTGGCGCGAACATTGGTACTTTATATTACAGGATCGCAGAGAAAAGCCCGACTCTCGGATTCCCTGGCTCCATTTCCCCGCTTGTTGGTGTGGGAGGGCACATCAGTGGAGGAGGATACGGTACACTCATGCGAAAATACGGCCTGGCAGCTGATCATGTCATTGATGCAAGAATAGTAGACGTCAATGGCAGAATAATCGACAGAAAATCAATGGGCGAAGACCTGTTCTGGGCTATTAGAGGCGGTGGAGGCGCCAGCTTCGGCATCATCGTCTCCTGGAAGTTGCAATTGGTTGATGTTCCGGAAACAGTGACTGTTTTCAGAGTCCAAAGGACACTGGAACAGAATGCAACTCAAATCGTTAACCGCTGGCAATATATGGCTCCGAAAACCGACAGAGATTTATTCATAGCAATGCTTGCATCAACATCAGCTGGAAATTCCACAAAAAACAACCTCACAATCAGTTTATCTCCATTTGCACTCTTTCTTGGCAGGATTGACAGATTACTTCCCCTGATGGAAAAGGAACTCCCTGAGTTGAGATTGACAAGAGAAGAGTGCATCGAAATGAGTTGGATCCAATCCGTCCTGTTTCTCTCCGGATTCCCTGTCGACTCCCCTGAAACCTTGCTGAACAGAACACAACGCTCACAGCTCTTCGTCAAAGCAAAAACAGACTACGTCTTAAATCCAGTCCCCCAGCACGCGTTGGAACGAATATGGAAACTGTATTACGAATCAGGAATGCCATTAGCTCAGTTCTACTTAGTCCCATACGGCGGAATAATGGATGAAATATCAGAATCCGACATTCCATTTCCTCACAGGGCAGGTACCTCGTACATGCTGGCAAATTTAGCATACTGGCAAAAGGAGCAGATACAGAATTCTAAGAGGTACATCAGGTGGGTGAACAGGGTGTACAATTACCTGACACCTTACGTGTCGAAAGCCCCGAGGGGCGCGTACTTCAACTACAGAGATCTCGACATGGGAGTGAACAACATACGAGGAAAGACGAGCTACGCGCGAGCGAGCAAGTGGGGGAAGAGGTATTTCAAGAACAATTTCGATCGACTTGTTTTGGTTAAGACCAGAGTTGATCCTCACAACTTCTTCAGACAAGAACAGACCATTCCACCAGTGTCCTTGCCGCGGGCAAATTAATTACTCAGACTAACACATCTCAAACTGGATTTCATTATTTTATTTGATCGATTAATAAACATGTAGTAATAATTATCAAGTTTCATTCTTATTAAAACTTCTAAAGAAAATCTTCTCTATATAATAACCATAAATGTTGATTAATTAATTGCTCGTGGTCTAATTCCGTGTTGTGCTAAACAATAATAATTGCTACTTTGTTGATGTGGATAAGGGTTGACAAGTTGTATTATCATGGGGGTAACATTACATTATGATAAGCTCAAACATTATTTATGCCATGTTTGTTTCCAGTTTTATGATCCAATTTTAGGGTTCAAATTTAAGATCATATAACCAATTTTTTACATAACATTAACTGGTTGGAATTTACTAAAATTAGATTATATAAATTCACCTACTCTATCACATATACATGATACATCATCTACCTCTTGTAAATTAATATAAAATTAACACAATTCCTACTTAAATACTAAAAAATATATATAAATTAATATTATTGATTGGATTTAAATCCACCTAATGTTAAATCTAAATTTATTATTTCCACAGAAATCAAAACAAATAGTCACACCGAGAATCTGACGTACGCGTGACCCAACACAAACTGTAAATGCATGAATCAAATAATTAAAATTAAGAACATTAAATTAAATAATTTAATAGTAAAAACTAAATACAATATTATCGTGATCATAATTCGGTTAAAATATAAAATTAATTTAAAATAAAATTTAATGAATCATCCGATAAAAAAATATAAAATTCTCATAACCTCATAACTATTAAAAAAATAATGAAAAACGAACTAAAGAAGAGCTAGAAGAAAGTAAATTATTTATATTAATGGTAAAATCATGCATACATATAGTATATTTTTTCTTTTAATCAATTTCAAATATTATTGCCTTTTCAAACAAAAAAAAAATCAAATATTATTGCGTATGATATCATTATCATTATCATTATTATTATAAAAATAAAAATCTATAATATCATTAATTGAGTGTGTTCCCATTTAAAAATTGTGTTTGCTTATTTACTAATGTACAATTTCTAGTCCACACTCCAACCTTTAAAAATATGATCATAAACAAATACTCCTTGCACACCAGTGAAAGGGTTATCAGGCGACGGCTGGTGACGTTTGTTCTATTTTCCATACTAAATAGTTTTTAGAGTAAAATCGATGTAATTTGTTGATGTTATGGTCAAACATTGTCCTTTTCAAATGTGTCATAGTCATGGTGGGTTACATGATAATAACATTGATTTTTGTATGAGTATTAAGAGTATAATAAATTGTTATCTTAATATGTGCACATATTTGTACTAGACATCTATTTCATAGTCAATATGATTTCTAATAACAGAGTAATTTTAGTACTCCACGCCAAGCTGGAAAAATTTTTTTTTTTTAAAACACGATGACATTACTCGCATTTAGATTTTAGAGCAATATTAACTGTACAGTACTATAATCATAATTAGTAGGACTTTAGATAGATTTTAAGCCAGATTCAAAGGTTTCATACAACGGATATAATTGACCGAATCGATTAGGTCCAGATTGACATGAAAACTAGGACTGGGAGTGCTTATAATTTTTGTCCAAATATTAATCTCCGTATCTTTTAAAGGGTTCTATTTGATTTTTACACGTAAATTAAGAAATAGTATTATTATTTAATATGTAATGAGTAGTAGTTATATTAATGGGTGTGAAGGCTCCATTTTTTATTGTATATATGTGTGTATATATGTCAATTTGGCTGCGGCGGGTGCACGGGTGGGATGGTCTGTTCCTGCCTGAAAAAGTTATGAGGATCAACTCTGGTTTTAACCCCAACAAGTCGATCAAAATTGTTTTTGAAATATCTCTTCCCCCAAATGCTAGCTTGCTCGTAGCTCGTCTTCCCTCTGATGTTATTCACTCCAATGTCGAGATCTCTGTAGTTGAGGTAAGCTGCCCTTGGGGCTTTCGAGACGTAAGGAGTCAAGTAATTATGAACCCTGTTAACCCAGTTGATGTAGCTCTTCGAATTCTGATTCTGCTCTTTTTGCCAACGTGCAAAGTTGGCCAGCATGTAGGAGGTACCAGCCCTGTGGGGAAATGGAATGTCGGATTCTGATATTTCATCCATTCTTCCGCCGTATGGGACGACGTACATCTGAGCTAATGGCATTCCGGAATCATAATATAGTCTCCAGAGTCGTTCCAACACCTTCTCAGGAAGAGGTTTCTGAACATAATCTGTTTTTCCTTTGAAGAATACTTGTGAAGGTTGAGTTCTGTTCAGCAGCATTTTAGGTGAGTTTATGGGGTATTCAGCAAAGAATAAGACGGATTGGATCCAGCTCATTTCTACGCACTCTTCTCGTCTCAATCTCAACTCAGGGAGCTCTTTTTCCATCAACGGAAGCAATCTGTCAACCCTGCCGAGAAACAGAGATAACAGAGATGCACTGATTGTAAGCTTCCTTTCGTTCGAATTCACCGGTGTTCGTTCAGCCTCGATTGCTATGAACAAATCCTTGTCGGTTTTAGGAGCCATGTACTGCCAGCGGTTGAAGATTTGGGTTGCATTCTGTTCCAATGTTCTGTTCACTCTGAAAACAGTGACTGTTTCCGGAACATCAACCAATTGCAACTTCCAGGCAACAATGACACCGAAGCTGGCGGCTCCACCGCCTCTGATCGCCCAGAAAAGGTCTTCACCCATTGATTTTCTGTCGAGGATTCTTCCATTGACGTCCACTATTCTTGCATCGATCACATTATCAGCAGCCAGGCCGTATTTCCTCAGCATGGTGCCGTAGCCTCCTCCACTAATGTGGCCACCTACACCAACAAGTGGGCAAATTCCTGCAGGAAAACCCAGAGTTCGGCTTTTCTCTGCGATCCTGTAATAAACGGTACCAAGGTTTGCACCAGCTCCAACCCACGCCATTTTCTTCTCAACATCAACTGTTAAATCGCTCATGTTAATCAGATCAATGATCACGAAAGGGAGTTTCGACGCGAAGGATTGTCCCTCGAAGTCATGGCCGCCGCTTCGGGTTCTAATTTCGAGATTGTTTTCCTTAGCGCAGAGTACGATAGGCGGGATTTGAGACTCGTGTTGTGGGGTTATAATAACTTTTGGTTTGGGGTTAGTTTGTGAGATGATTCTCCAATTCCAGACAGAAAATTGGAGAAGGGAAGAGTAGGAAGGGTTTGTTGGGGTGTAGACAATGTTGGAAATGGAGGGGTAGTTTGGGGATTCTTGAGAAAGGCATTTGAGAAATGCATCATGCCCTGCAGCAGAAGCTGCCCATGAGCATGAAAATATTACAAGAACAATAATAGACAAGGAAGAAATGCTTCGAGTATTCATGATTTAGAAATGGTTTTGAGTTTTATCTTCATTTCATACATAACATAATTTATAGAAAAATTCATGTCGGAATTCCAGTTAAAACCATAAAATTTGAAATGTAAAAATATGTATACAAATTGAATGTCACCTGGTCAAGGCATGATCTTTGAAAAAAATTTTACCTGTTCTCGTTATTTTCTTTTACAAAGATTATTCAAATGTTGTGATTCATTTAATCATAATTGTGGATTAAATCCGCAGCATTGGGATGATGCCGGAGGTGCCGCGGCACATGACCTTCTCCAATAATAGCCCAAATTTTTTTTTATATACGGAGTATATATATTTAATTGAAAATATAAATATATATATATATATATATATATATATATATCAAATATTTTGTTGGCATCTGTAAGGATATATACAGAAGATAAGGAAAATAGTTGACTTTGTGTAAATATTTTCATTCTTTGATTTATTTGATCCACTAATCACGGATCCAATTGTATGTACGATATTGTAATCCTCGTGTATATAATGAGATTTCCTCATCATCACTCGTCAGTGATGATCGCATAAAATTCTTACATGGTATCAGCCTTACGTCAGAAACCCTACTTTCCTCTCTCTCGATCGTGATCATCATCCCTCCTGTTCTTTCAATTTCCTTCTTCTCTCCTCCTCTTTGTGATTCATGGCTGCTCCAGCTAATCTCCCCTCTTCTCATACTACCGCCATGATCAATTTGGTGCAAATCAAACTCTCCACTTCCACATATCTTATGTGGAAACGGCAATTCATCTCCATGGCTACAACCTTTGAATTTCTCGATCTGATCTCTGGTTCATCTATCGCACCCTCCAAAACCCTGGTTGCAGAGAACGGCATGGAATCACCTAATCCCGCCTACAACTTGTGGTACTTGCGTGAGCAAAAGTTACTTGGTGTGCTCTACGCAACCCTTGAACCGGAGGCTATGGTGGAAGTACTTGACTGTGAAACCTTCCATTCGGCGTGGCGCGCACTGAAATCGGCCTTCGCGCATGCCTCTACCTCTCGTGCACATCAGCTCCGTGAGGAACTGCTGTCTCTTCGTCGAGACGATCAGCCAGTCGCCGAGTATGGCCGGCGATTTAAAGCTTTGTGTGATCAGCTTTCTACGATCAACAAGCCAGTTGAAGAAAGTGACAAGAGTCACTGGTTCTTGTGGGGCCTTGGTCATTCGTTCACTGGTTTTGCGGATACTCGAATGGTTATGCATCTGATCCCTTCTTTTCGTGACCTTCTTCACCATGTTATTCAATTTGAGTTGATGTCGAGATCTATGGACAAAACTCATGCTGCTGCGGCACCTTCCGCAGTTGCTTTCATTGCAGCAAATACGGATTCAGCGGGTGCTAACTTCTCCACTTCTGGGCAGCCCCGTTCGCGTGGAGAAGGACAGCCTGGTGGACAGCGACGTCCTGCTGGTGGTGGTCGCGGTGGACGGAGACCCTTTACCCCGCGCTACCAGCTGTGCCGTGAGGAGCACTACGCCGATAGTGCCTCGGGTACTTGCAGCTTCAACAGCAGGAGGGTTCCCATCCTGCTCGGTCGTCTCATAATGCTGATCTTGCACAGGCTTTCAATGCCGCGTGCTCTATTTCCTCTTCGGGTTCATCCCATGATTGGTATGTGAATTCGGGCGCCTCGGCTCACATGACGCCTCACAGCAATTCTTTGGATTCATTTCAGCCTTATTCTGGTAATGTCTCTGTCACAGTTGGTAATGGACATTCTCTAGCTATTTCTCAAATTGGTTCAAGTCATCTATCACCTGATATGAATTTGTTGAATATTTTGGTGGTCCCGGAAATTACTAAAATTATGTTGTCCATTAGCAAATTAACATCAGATTATAATGTTGATGTGGTATTTTCTGATAAGACCTTTGTTAATCGGGTGACAAAGGAACCTCTGGCTCAGGGAAAATGTGAGAATGGTCTTTATGTCCTAGAGAACTGTGATAATGAACCGGCTCTGCTTGCTGCTTTACATTCTAAAGACTTAAGAGCTAGTTTTAATTTATGACATTTACGCCTTGGCCATGTTTCCTTTGGTATTATCTCGTTGTTAAATAAACTGGGACATCTATCAGTTACATCTTTATTGCCCATTCCTACTTTGTGTTCGCCTTGCCAATTGGCTAAGAGCAAAAAATTGCCTTTTAATTTAAATGAGAAGCGTGCTTCATCTGTGCTAGATTTGGTACATTGTGACTTATAGGGGCCATCACCTGTTACTTCCTCTGCTGGTTATCGTTATTATGTTGTGTTTGTGGATGATTTCTCTCGTTTTCGTGGCTCTATCCATTACGTGCTAAGTCTGAATTTTTTGAAGTATTGGTTCGGTTTCATACGTTTGTCTGCACTCAATTTTCCCGTTCTATGAAAGTTTTTCAGTCTGATGGGGGTACTGAATTTGTGAACAAACGTGTGAATGATTTTATGACTCAACATGGAATCTTTCATCGGCTTTCATGCCCTTATACTCCACAGCATAATGGTAGAGCAGAAAGAAAACATAGGCATATTACTGAGACTGGTCTCTCCATGCTATTTCATGCTTCTGCACCCGCAACGTTATGGTTTGAAGCCTTTGCTACAACAATATATATTATTAATCGGCTTTCGACAGCAACATTGGAAAATAAATCTCCATACGAGCTTCTGTTTCACCACATTCCAGATTATGCTATTTCAAGCCCTTCGGATGTCGGGTGTTTCCTTTTTTGCGAGACTAAGCTCATAAGCTCTCGCCCCGCAGTCACCCTTGTATCTTTTTGGGTTATAGCAGTACTCACAAAGGGTTTCGGTGTTTCGATCCTTCTTCCGCTCATATTTACATCACTCGTCATGCTCAGTTTGATGAGCAAGTTTTTCCTTTCATTGGTAGTACTGCTTCATCTCCGGATGCGTTGCCCGTATCGAGCTTCTTGGACCCTGTTACTTCTAGCACAGGGTCGCCTTACCCAAGTCCGTCTCATCTTCGCTCTGATCCAGACTTAGTTGATGACATTGCTCCACATCCTATGCACACGCCGGCGGTTGGATTTGATGATCTGCCACCATCACCACCAGCGCCTCACATTGGTAATGCGCCCTCCCCAGCTCCGTCACCGCAGCCATCCCCGTCGCTGCCGCCTCCACCACCGCCTCCACATCCGATGGTAACACGAGGACGAGCTGGTATATTCAAACCGAAGTATCAGGTTGATCTTGCATCAACGGTGTTGCTTTCCTCTATGTCTACTGTTTCTGAACCTAGAGGTTTCAAGTCTGCTGCAAAATTTCCTCACTGGATGACTGCTATGCAAGAGAAAATTGATGTATTGATGAATAATCAGACATGGGATTTGGTGCCGCCTCCACGTAACGCAAATATTGTGGGTTTAAAATGGGTTTTTCGAACTAAATTTCGTTCAGATGGCTCTATTGAACGATATAAAGCTCGCCTTGTTGCTCAAGGGTTCACTCAGGTTCCCGGCGCTGATTTTCATCACACCTTTAGTCCTGTGGTCAAAGCTGCAACTGTGCGCACTATACTTGCTCTTTCTGTGCATCACAGATGGTCTCTACATCAGTTGGATGTGAAGAATGCCTTCTTAAATGGAGTGCTCACTAAACCGGTCGACATGGCTCAGCTACTTGATTTTGTTGACCCACGCCATCCGGACCACGTCTGTCGCCTCAAAAAGGCTTTGTATGGTCTCCGCCAAGCTCCTTTAGCTTGGTTTCAGAGGTTCAGCTCCTACTTATTCACATTGGGCTTTCGGCAAACACAGTCTGACTCGTCTTTGTTCTACTTTCACAGTGGTCCTTCGACTCTATATCTTCTTCTTTATGTGGACGATATTATTTTTACAAGAAATGACCACGAGTTGCTACGACGGTTCATATATAGAACTCATTTTGAGTTCTCCATTAAGGATCTGGGAAAGTTGAATTATTTTTAGGCCTCGAGGTCTCTTACACCTCCACTGGTCTTTTTGTGGGTCAGGCCAAATATGCTCATGACATTTTAACGCGTGCTGATTTAGTTGACTGTAAGCCGGTTTCTACTCCGCTGGCAGCTGGCGAATCCTTGGCTAGTGGTGGTTCTTCTTTCGCCGATCCAACTCTATATCGATCCTTGGTTGGTGCTTTACAGTATCTGACCATTACAAGACCAGATTTATCCTACGCAGTCAACTCTGTCAGTCAATTTCTTCATTCTCCATCTGATGCTCATTTTCTTGCTGTAAAGCGAATTCTTCGGTATGTCAAAGGGACTGTTCACTACGGTCTAAATTTCACTCATCGCCCCGATAATGGAATAGTGGGATATTCAGATGCGGATTGGGCTAAATGTGTTGAGACTCGTCGGTCGACCTATGGTTACTCCATTTTTTTAGGAGGTAATCTTGTATCTTGGAGTGCGAAGAAACAACCCACAGTTTCTCGTTCGAGTTGTGAATTCGAATACGGGGCTTTGGCTAACGCTGCTTCTAAACTTGTTTGGCTAATGAATTTGCTTCGAGAGCTTAAACAGTGTTCCACGGGTCGACCATTGCTCCTGTGTGATAACAAGAGTGCCGTTTTTCTTAGTCAGAATCCTGTTGCGCACAAGCGGGCCAAACACATTAATATTGACTGCCATTTCATCTGGAAAATTACAAACACAGTTCGTTCCTTCAAATCTTCAAGTGGCTGACATCTTCACCAAGGGTCTGCCAAGACCTGCCTTTGAACTTTTACGGTCCAAACTTTGCGTTTGTTTAAACCCCACGCAGTGCTTGACGGGGGTATAAGGATATATACAGAAGATAAGGAAAA
Organism: Pogostemon cablin; assembly: GCA_023678885.1. Taxonomy (NCBI): domain Eukaryota; kingdom Viridiplantae; phylum Streptophyta; class Magnoliopsida; order Lamiales; family Lamiaceae; genus Pogostemon; species Pogostemon cablin. The sequence continues at coordinate 11,839,416 of CM042960.1, forward strand.
TAGTTGACTTTGTGTAAATATTTTTATTCTTTGATTTATTTGATCCACTAATCACGGATCCAATTGTATGTACGATATTGTAATGATCACTCATTAGTGATGATCGCATACAATTCTTACAGCATCGCTTTATTATCTTTTCCGCATACAATTGAATTTGAATTTTTTTCAGAGATACGAGATATTCTGTGGTACTTTGCTCTTCATTTCCCTTTTCTCACAATTTTTCATCCATAACAAATTTTTGTTTAAAAAAAAATTATCTTTTACAGTTATTGAATAAAAATTACCTCCTCCGTCCCACAACAAGTAGTACATTTTAATATTTTCGTCCGTCCCAACACAAGAGGTGCATTTCACTTTTTAGTAAATGAGATCCACACAAAACAATTAATATATCTCAATGGGACCCACACATCACAATAATACACCTACTCACTATATATTAAAATATTATTTCTCTCTCCTCAACTACTCATTAAATATTATATCTCTTAATCTACGTGCAAAAAAGAAACGCACCTCTTGTGCCGAGACGGAGGAAGTATAATTTTAACATAAATATTTAACTTTTTTTATTTGATAAGTTAATTAAATATATATAATTTTACTTTATCACACAATCTTTTCTTCTACCATTCATCTTTTATTTTTTCAAAATACATTTCTATTAAATTTGTTGAACAAAACCTGTAAATTTTTATTAATTTTTTTATCCAATACCCATTACTGCTAATGCTCCTATCACTCGAATTCTGTTTTCGACCATATCTTTCGTCCCGTATTAGATTTTTTTATTTGATGAGTTAATTAATATTAAATGTGACGTTTATTATTATAATTATTATACACCTCATTTTATGTTTTAATAAGTATAATTATAACATATTCTAATTTTATTCATTTTATGTTTATTAGAAAAACAAAAACCTTCAAATTTTTTTTCCATAGGACCTCCAAAATTATAGTGACGGTCCTGGACTAAATGATAAGGAAGATATGTTAGAAAAGTCTCAAGTCAAGCGTGTTTTTGGTACTGGTAGTTTCTCGTTTTGATCATTTGTGCACTCAAACGTTAATAGTAAAAGCTGACTTATTGGATGAATTAAATCACAAACTTAGTAACCACCGTCATTGAACGTAACTATTTACTTTTTCACATTAATTAAAAAATATTATTATTTAATGTGTAATAGATAATTGTATTATTGATGTGTAGGTTTTGTACCCCTAAAAAATAAAATGAATACTCCTTATGTCCTGCATTAAGATTATGTTTTTCATTTTGATTTGTCCCAAATTAAGGATTACGTTTTCTTTTTTGTCAAGTTGGGCACACACAAGGGCTTACACAACACTAATATAACTACTTACTTCAAATTAAATATTATTTTTCTCACCTCACTACACATTAAAATATCATATCTCTTAATTTAGCAAAATACAAATGTAAATATTAAGGTGAGACGGAGGAATTACTTTGTAATGAGACGTATTAAACTGACAAAATGTATGTTTCAAAGCAAACAGAGGAGTAACATATCTTATACTCCCTCGTCATGGAAGACGCTTATAATTAAACTTTGCTTATTTGAGGTTTAGAAAATTCATTATTTTAGATGAGTTTTAAAACTCACATGGATATATGCCTATACAAACTCTATTAATTTACAATCCACCCAACTTTCATGTATTTGCTCAATTAATATTCTTTCTATTTTTTTTTTTCGTCTCTCTTATTTTCTTTTACAAATCAAATAATACTTTCGTTCACATATCATCACTCACATTAAATATATTAATTTAATATAAAGTTGAAATCTTATATCATGCCTAAAACCAAAAAACTCTCTCCATCCAACACCACTATTCACGTTTATTGTTTCATTTGTTTCACATTATTTAAAAAAAATTATTTGTTAACAATTTTATTGACTTTTAAAGATTACATGTCACACTTATAAATTTTCACTGTTTCTATTCTTTCAAAAACAGCATAAACCTTAAACAAAAGTACCATTATAATTTATGCTTGGTTCTGTTAAGAATAGATCGACCTATTTCATCTCGATGGTGCTGCTCACTCATCTAACAGTTAAAAACAATAGATGTAATACTGCACAAAAATGTACTCCCTCCGTTCCACAAATATTTGCAACCTACTTTATGCATGGATATTAAAAAAAGTGATAACTTTTAGGGGTATTATGGTGTCACTACACCAAAAACGCTGATAGACATCGGTTTTTAATCGATGTCTATTTCACCAAGCATCCGATGTTGAAGCCCCTAATGTTGAAAATGGGCGATGATAGACATCGGTTTTTAGCCGATGTCTTTTCCATTGTACAGACATCGGTTCCACCCTATGACATCGGTTATCCACCGATGTCTTTCAACGAAAAGACATCGGTTGGCACCTATAAGACATCGTTTATTAACCGATGTCTTTCCAAGAAAAGACATCAAATAGTACAAAAAGACATCGGTTGAAATCCGATGTCTTTTTAAGAAAAGATATCGGTCATTACCCATTAGATATCGATTAATAACCGATGTCTATCCACTTAAAGACATCGTTAGGCATCAATAGACATCGGTTTCTCACTGATGTCTTTTTAAAAAAGACATCGACTTTGCACCAAAACACATCGTTTCTCCACCAATGTCTTTCCTAGCATTGACATTAATTCCACAGCAATAGACATCAGTTTTTATATTATGTCTTTTATTTTATTTATTTAATTTTATGCATAAATTTATATTATTATTAAAATAAAATTAAACCCAATCATACTATAAAACTCAAAAATTACGAATATTTTACAAGAATTTCAAATATTTAATTTAAAATATATAGAAAATCATCCTTCAAATCTAAAAGTAAAAAAATACCCTTACTAATTAAATCCAAACTTCAAATTTACATTAATAAACCTAAATTTATAAGCTACAAACTCGTAATCGAGAGATGTCCAACCTATTGTTTCGAATCCACTTTATCTTCTTGCCTTGTATTATATAATATCTTTATCTTCTTGTCGTCTCACTAAAATTACCTGAGAATAAAAGTTTAGCACTTAATAATAAGACTTGAAGATATTTATCTTGAAAAAAAATTAATATGCTTAAAGATATTGAAATAGAATGAGCAACATACTTCATAAAAAGATATTGTTCAATCTTCCTTTGATTTTCCAATTGCTTTGCAGTGTAACAACTCCATGACAACACGACTTCAGGCATTGTAATGCAGATATTTGGATCATTGTAGACTAAAACAGAGAGTGCAGATACCACTCCACTTTTTATGTGGGGCGAGGGACCAGAAAGATAACCTGTAATCTGGGCATAACAATAACACATTAGAACCTCATTTACTAAATATCACATGGTTGAATATTGTTGGTCAAAGTACTACGAGGGACACAAGGCAATTTAATATAAAAGTCATATCTATCAAGCAGTTTTTCCAAGACACATTGTATAGAAAGCTATAAAAGGGTGCGGAATGACTTCAATAAATCAATCATGACTCACCACCAAAGGCACATAGTACAGTATAAAAACAATCTACGCCAAAAATAAAGGCATCATACCATCTTATTCATAATATATTTTACAGCATTTGACAAAGTACAAACATTCGGATTAACAGTTTACATATTTGGTGTTATATAACTTGGAGAAAAATATAAATCAAACGTTGATTTAGATAGGGTTGCACTTACCATGGTTAGAAGTTTATGGTAGATCCCATCAAAAGAAGCATCTGTTGAGCTTCTCAACTTGGAACTCATCCCATGTAACGCATCATAAGCCACTTTTCTGCCTTCTTCATTAGATTGAAAAAGCGATCAGCGCAGGGGAAAGATTTGCTAGTCTCAAAGCTAATACTGTTGGCGTTCGATCGTTTGGTTAACGTGAACCGTTAGGGTTCCATACGTTTCTAATTCAGCGGAAGCAAGAAAAACCAAGAAACGTATTACCTTTCACCAGGATATGTGGGAGAAGATGCAATCTCGCATGCAGCCTGCGCAGCCTTACGAGAATGGCCATAACTTCCTCATTCAATCTCCGATTGGGATGATCTACACGCTCAGACGATCCACATTCCATGGCTTTCCGTCAGTATATTACACGTTCGATTCCGAGATCTGTCTGATTTTATAAAAATTGTACAACATGGCGAACAACAGCAGCAAACGACCTTCCGGTCTTCTGCTGTATTCCCAAGTTCAATCTCGACGTTGTGTGGGTGACGATTCTCGAGATCTTCTCAATCTGTTGTTCACTCTCTATCTCACGTATGTTAGGCGCAGAGAATTAGGTTTAGAACAGTTGAGATGACTTATATATGGGCTACAGCAGGGACCAGGAGGAGAAATTAGAGTTGGGCATCCATTAGGCTTAAGTATCCAATCTTAGCCTAAAGCTTATACTTAAGTCCAATAATAATAATATATACCGCTAAAATATTATTACTGCACTACCGTTCTAATCCCATAATTACGTTATGGGCTCCTTCTTATTATGAACCCGACAGTCTCCCCATGTTTAAGATATACAATGTCCATTAATTAATTAAGTTACTGACAACTCCATTAATTAATATCTCATCCAAGAGTAGTACCACTCAACCTCATTATCATGCCGGAATAAATTCACCTGCAGGGTTTACATGATAATCCTTATGAGCTCCTCAAGGGGACATTATCAACCTATGACGGACACGGATTCCTTCTACAATCAACAACACACCATAGAGACATCACTACTTCCCAACTCACCGAGTTTGTTGATTTAATTACATGTAAATCTCACCCATTGATGAATCAAAGAAATACATACTGCCCTACGTGTCGAGGTTATTGTATAGGGATTAAGAGCTTGAACATCCATAATAACTGAGATCAAGTTCTCCTATAAGTCAGTATAAGTCGAATGATCTCAAACGGTCCTGCTCAATACACACAAAGTGCACTAATGTGATTCTATAGCCAAGACAAGCTAATACCAAACTACACTACAACCATCCCGATAGAGAGTCCCCGTCTATCTCGGTTGTGAGCATCTTTTTATACTTTATAAGAAAACCAATATTATGATCTTCCGCGTGTTGTCGAACAACATAATATCTACAATATAAAGTAAGTGGACTATTGCATCGTGCATATAAATTAAATTATAAGATGCAATCATTTGATCATATGATTCTCATTTCAATTAAATTGTTATAACATTGTTCATACAAAAACTAGACTTTTAATATACAATCCAACAATCTCCCACTTATACTAAAAGACTATATTGTCATGTCTTCTTTCATACATCTGATTCCCACTCCCACTACACGATCTTCAAAAGCTTTCGCTTTAAAGTCATTGTAAATGAATTTACTAGGTCATCATCCGATGCAATCTTGGCGACAACAATCTTCCCCTCATCATACGATTTCTCGTAACAGGTGGTACTCGCGCTCCATGTGTTTAATTGCCTTATGGGCTCGTGATTCCTTCAAGTTTGCAACTGCCCCATTATCAACAAAATAAATTGTGATAATCTTGGGCAAACTTAAAAACGCTTTCAAATCCATCATGAAGTTTCTAGAGTCATACAGATACCTTGGCTGCCTCATAGACTCCAATTTATCATCATTCCATCCTCCCATTCCTCTTAATTTCCTCAAATCCATCCATCCATTCCATTAATCCACCAATCTAAGAAGGGAAGAACATCAAGGAGTGAAGATTGGAACATGTTGAAGGAAGAGAATGCCTACTTCAAAAGGGAAGTCCATCAACCTTTGATTTGTTGTTTTTTTCATTATTTAGCTCAATTGGAGCAAGCCATAGATTTTATTATTTTTGTAATGATTTGTAGTGGTTAGTCCTCATGTGAGGCTAGCAATATGATTGGTGAAGGATAATGTAGATTTTGCACACCACATGTTCGATGAATTGATTGTATGAATATTTTCTATTATGAATGCTTATTCTCATTTCGTGTATGAATTGTGTGGTTAAATTTTTTATTCATAGTGTTAGGATGGCCATTCCAATATTATGCTTAGTGGTTTAATTGAATAATTGATTACATGAGATGACTTAGTTAGTATGAGGGGAGGTAAGCCATACCCTTCTTGTGCTCAGAACCTCATGATAGGACATTAGTGATGAACTGGTGAGGGGAACCCAACTTATAATCATAGTACCTTCATGGAAATTGAGAGTAAGACACAATCATAGGAGATTTAACTTGTAAAAGAGTTGAGAACCTAATTGCCTTTGCCATAGGGATTAGGGGTACATAAGTGATTGCCCATAATATCATAACATGATGACTTTCAATGCATGTGTGTGTGTGAAGCTACATGAGCCTTTTCCATTTTATTGCTTGCCTTACATACTTCTTAGATTGCTCACCTTCACCCATCATCCATCTCATATGCACATTTTCTATCTTTAATTGTTTTCCTAGTTGTTAACTATAGTGTAATTAACATCCCTTTTATTGATTAGTCCTTCTAGAGTGAAACATATTTTGAATACGGATACATCACTTTCTCCCTTAGGTTCGATATTATAAATTTTGCACTTGTCACCACGTCCACACACAACGATAGAGTACACTTACTCTTATCAATTTGTACTAAAATTGATGCTAAGTTCATGGCGCCGTTGCCGGGGAGAAAGGCTTCGGTGTAACATGTTTGGATTTGTTAGCTCTATTTAGAACATTTTTTTTCTTATTTTTGCTTTTATATTTGCTTTGAAAAATCTTGTTCTAACTTGTTCTTCTTGATAGGTACACCAACCTTGATAGAAGAGAAGAAGGAGCAATCAAAAATAGAAAGTGGAGAAGAATTGTAGTAGATCTTGAGAAGAATAGCATAAAAATTGATCAATACTACAATAATGGAATATATGAGGGATGGCAAGGTTCTTACAATGTGAATACATTCCAACCGTATCAAGAAAATACTTATTCCGTACCAAGTTCTTACAACCAAGGTTCTTTCGATGAAGAGATTGAAGAAGAGTTAGAAGTAGAAGAGTGTTCGGTAGATGATGAAGACTCAAGAGATGTTGAGCTTATTGAGGATAAGGAAGACAATGTTGAAGAAAATTTGGGGTAAGAAGAATCAAAAGAGGTGCTTGAAGAGCCTATTGAGACAAATGATGTTGATGAAGAAGAACAAAGTCTAGAAGCAAGTGAAGATGACTTGACGAGTGAAATGAGCATTTCTAAACCTTTAAACTCTTTAAGTTGATTTGAATTTCATAATATTGTTTTTATAGACTTTGTCTTACCTATTGATTCTTCTCATATTCTTAAGGACAAAAGGGAACTTGAAGACATGCTAGAACTCTATATGGAGAGAAGGAATAAGTGGTGCTCAAGAATGGAAAGGTTGATGAAATGTAAGCTCAAAAGAGTAGAATTTTTAAAGCCAATCTCGAAGGATGCAACTGAGGTCGTTATTTGCCACAAATGCCTAATAGAGGAAGAAGCACAAAGATTAAAATTTGATGGCAAGAACGAACGATATCCTTGGCCATTCCGATGAGTTCTCCAAGTTCCGTCCGACTTGAAGACGTTAAACTTAGCGCTAGATGGGAGGCAACTCATCATTATCTTTATAGCTTTCAATAAGGACGATGGATTTATTTTTGGTGTTTTGGTTTGATCTTTGTGTTTTGTTTGTGCTTTGTGTAGGAATCATGTTGAACTTGGTGTAGATTTGTACCGTATTGGATTACGAGAAGAGCTACGAGGGATGCTTCAAAGGTAGTACCTATTATTTGACTCAAACTTAATTCTAGTCTTAGCTAAGAATTAAGTTTGGGGGGGTCGATTTTTTATGCTCTCGTAGTTCTTATATTATGAACATTCGCACCGACGCACATAGTTTCATTGTGTCTTGTGTTTGTGTTCTTGTTCTTATTTTCTTGTGTTGTGAGTTATTTTTTTTTTGAATATGAGTGATGATGTGTTTGTGATAAGTGATGGCGAATTATGTTAAGGATCTCTACTAGTTAAATTGTGACATGTTCTATTTAACTTGTTCAATTTTAAAATGAATTGAGGTGTAATAAGTTCCTAAAGGTCCGAGCAAAAGCTTGTGAGCATTTGAGTCTCAACCGTGCATTCATGGTTATTTCTTCATGAGTGAATCGATTGAGCCTTGGTAAGCTAGAACTTACTAGTGGACTACGGGAATGAGCCCAATTGGTGGAGGTTAGTGAGATGATATTAGGTCATCCTTGTACTTTAAAGTCATTGTCATATATTTCCTTACCTTATACATCATCCATAGTTAGCCACTTCGAGCCTTTAAGTCTATTTCTTGTGAATTAAGCACATTATAAGCCATGATTACCCACTTAAGCCTTATATATATACCTTTTGTGTGGGTGATTGAGGAGATGGTGGTCCACACGGTTTAATGTGAGAATTGTGCAAGAGAAAGAGGGAAATGGTAAACAAGCACGAAAAGGATGAAAGAGCTCAAACAAAGATACATGCTACCTCAAAATAAGAAAAAGAGCAAATCAACAAATTAAAATATGCTCATGTAATCGTGAAAGTCAAAGAAGGAAGCATACAATCAAAAGAAGCTTAAGAAACACAAGGAATGATAATGATAAGTACTTGTATTTAGAAAAGAAAAGGAAGATAGAAACGTAATGAAGTTGACTAATATATGATTTATTATTAAAGAGAAAAAGAAATAGGAAGGGGAGGGGGAGGGGGAGCAGAAAATTAAAGATGTTTAACGAACTGATAAAATCAATGGAAGAGGTCAGAACAGGCGACTCATGAATAAATCTATTCAATATCATCTAAATCTTCTCGCATCTGTTCTTCTCGCATCAGTTTGAGACCTGGAATATTCATAAGCTCATGCTTATTCACCTGTTGAGTATTGAGCAATCGAGTGTTGGGTTTAGTTGATGGTTGGTAAAAATCTTTCCTACGCCTACCTCGTTTCTTTTGCTTGACACTACTTAGTAGGGTTGGAAATTCATCCCTTTCTCCCATGGATGATAGACCAGTATAGTCCGAAAGTTTAAGATGGGTATCTACTTGAACGATTCCAGGATTAATAACTTCAGTAATAGGCAAAAGACGCGGGTTTAGGCCTGCACTCAATGCCCCAACTGGAGATGTTTTAGAAGCAGTATGATCTGTGTATTCTTGAATCTCCTCAAACGGGGTTGTAAGAATTCCCATGACTGAGTTTGCAGCTATGGGAAGACTCTCTTGATTAGTTACCTCATGAGGAGCATCGTTGTTCAGTGCACTAAACTTATTTGAGAGCGGAACGACTGAAGACGATTTATGGGAAGCCAGGATATATAATGCTGCATTGATAGTGTCAGCGGAAGCAATAAGGTCAGCCACCTAGGCCTTCCTCGTATTTGTAGATACCCAGTCTGGAAAGAGACTCGTAGAAGGAGGAGCCGACTTCGGGGACACTGGGATCAGAGCTGGCATTTGGGTAGGGAAGCCAGGTTCAGAAATGGTATCAACAACTTGACGATCAACAATAGAGTGTGACCTGTGTCCTGATGTCATTTCATATGAAGGAGCAGGCTTGGGATCAGGCATCACATCTGCTTCCTTAGAGAGCCTCACGGAGGGTAGTGACTCCCTCACGGCGGCAACGGGGGATTCAAACCCTTCCACATTCAACATGTCAAACCTGTTTGAGACCGGGACAGCTGGAGGGACAGTCATAATCTGCTCATCAATAACAGTAGAAGATATTGCCAAGTTAGCCAAAACAGAAGTCTGCAGGGAAGGAGCCTCAGTCACCCCCACTGGAGCAGCGTCCGACTTCGAACCCTGTTCGGGCTCTGCTGTATTGACAGATTCCTTTTCCTTCCAAAATTTCTTTGTCTGTTGAGTACGGGAATCTTCAGGAATCCTAACCTTTCGACGCTTGTTGAAGTCAACGTGAATGTTTCCAAATGAGAAACACAAAGGGCAGAATTCTAGAACATTCTCAAAACCAAGAGATATCTCAACCGATGATGTAGAAAACTCCAAAGTAATTAAATCTGGTAAAACATTCTGCATATCCACATCAACTAAAACACGGGCAAAATGCCCCAACGAGCCATTGAGAGCTCGTTCATCAATTCTAATAGGGTTGCCAAGAGCCGATGCAATAGATAAGATAATTTTTTCAGACCACAACTCAAACAGCAGCTCAAAAATTCTTACCCAAACAGAAGCAGTCGTGTTTTTTTGCTGGTAGGAGTTAAAGAGAGGAGACCAACGTTGAACGCGAATCTTCCCACCATCAAATTCATAGACACGTTTCTCAGAAATCTTTCTTCTGCAGGTAGCATCAGGGATGAGCAAGTTGAAAAAACCTCTTCCAATTGGTATAATGTGAAAATCAGAGACATTCAAGAGGAGGCCCAATTTATTCGAGAGAGCAGCAGAGGAAAGCGGCTTCTGCCCAAGGTCGAGAAGCAATCGAAATATGAGGAGTGATGAACATAAGTTTACTCAATGTGATAAATAAGATTCATCAATGGGAATTTTGATACAATCCCCAGAGCGTGACACTGAAAACACCTCTGTATCGGACTTGTCATGAATCCCAGGAAGGAAGTTTGCTATCTGATTTAAAGCAAAAACCCTAAAATTTGGGGGGCGTCTTGAAACCAGCAACTGCCTCTTTGAAGGACGAGGGTTGCTCAGATGGGAACTTCGAAAATTCCCAGTATCATGGTGAGACGTAGTGTGTTGTGATGCCCCTGTATTCATCGTCGATTGGGATGCTGATTTTGGACCAGACGGTGAAGCCCGATTAGAGACAGGGCTTGAGGCAATACCAGAGGGGGCTGAGTGCAAAGCGCCGCTTCGAACAAGAGTGTGCGGCGGCGCCGATTTGGAAGAATCCGGTCGAACGAGAGTTGACAAAATTGAGTGAGTAAAGTCTGCCATGGGTGGCTGTACAAAAAAAACCTAGAGAGAGGGAGGAGTGTTTTTTAGAGAGAAAAAACATCTTTTTTACTACGACTAACGTGAAGAAGTTGATCATCTCTTCGATTACTTACACTCGATAAGTCACTACTATCCAAATTCTCCCTACCTTTACCAAAAACCCTATCATTATATGCAAAAGTAAAGTCCTATTTGATCATTAATTGAAGCTATGGTGGTTTGTGAATGCAGTCCACGAGTAATCGTATGGTGTGTCGGGCAAATTGGTTGATGAGTATTGATTTATCTTATCTTGATAGAGTGCTGAGTGCATTTGATATCCTATTTGAGGCTTGGATCGGAAGAAACTATATTACTTTTTAATCTCTTCGAATTGAACTTGTTAATTTTTCATGTTATAAGTTTAATAATGTAGGGTTACTTATTATGATTTGTAATCCTTAGTGCTTATGATATGTTATTGCTTATGTTCCTTAGGTCTTTTTCTAGGTGAAAATTTCTCCATTTATTTTATCATTTTTGTTGCTCGGGGACGAGCAACACTTTAAGTTTGGGGGTTGATCGTCGCTATTTCACCTAAATTTTATGTCATTTTTGTGTGTGTTTTCGTCCTTTTTTTTCGTATTTTTGTATCTTTTTATATTGTATTTTGGGAAATTGATGATGATGATTTTCATGTCTTTGAATAGGTGATTATGAGGATAAATGATGATAAAAAGCATGAAGAAAGGAGAAAGTTGAAGAAAATAGAAAATTGACCAAAATACATAAAAACACGCCCGTGTTTTTATGTAGTACCTGTGTTTTTCTGCAAGTGACCAAATATACAGAATGCTAAAATTTTTCAAAAAAACACGGTCAAATGCAGGAAAACACACCCGTGTTTTCTTGCACTTTGGCCAAAATCGCATTTTACAACTTTGTGCGATTTTCAGGTGTGTTGAGGGGGTATAAATACCCCCAATATCACCATTTGCAGCAGATTTTGAGGGTTTTGGGGTGCCACACTCCTCTCCATCCATCTATCATCCATTCCTCCATTTTCATCATTCATTCCTCCATCTTCATTCCATCCTCCCATTCCTTTTAATTTCCTCAAATCCATCCATCCATTCCACTAATCCACCAATCCAAGAAGGGAAGAACATCAAAGAGTGAAGATTGGAGCATGTTGAAGGAAGAGAAGACCAACTTCAAAAGAAAAGTCCATCAACCTTTGATTTGTTGTTTTCTTCAATATTTAGCTCAATTGGAGCAAGCCATAGATTTTATTATTTTTGTAATGATTTGTAGTGGCTAGTCCTCATGTGAGGCTAGCAATATGATTGGTGAAGAATAATGTAGATTTTGCACACCACATGTTCGATGAATTGATTGTATGAATATTTTCTATTATGAATGTTTATTCTCATTTCGTGTATGAATTGTATGGTTAAATTTTTTATTCATAGTGTTAGGATGGTCATTCCAATATTATGCTTAGTGGTTTAATTGAATCATTGATTACATGAGATGACTTAATTAGTATGAGGGGAGATAAGTCATACCCTTCTTGTGCTCAGAACCTCATGATAGGACATTAGTGATGAACTAGTGAGGGGGAACTCAACTTATAATCATAGTACCTTCGTGGGAATTGAGAGTAAGACACAATCCTATGAGATTTAAACTTGTAAAAGAGTTGAGAACCTAATTGCTTTGACCATAGGGATTAGGGGTACATAAGTGATTGCCCTTAATATATAACATGATGACCTTCAATGCATGTGTGTGTGAATCTACATGAGCCTTTTCCATTTTATTGTTTGCCTTACATACTTCTTAGATTGCTCACCTTCACCCATTATCCATCTCATATGCACATTTTCTATCTTTAATTGTTTTCCTAGTTGTTAACTATAGTGTAATTAACATCCCTTTTATTGATTAGTCCTTATAGAGGGAAACATATTTTGAATACGGATACATCACTTTCTCCCTTAGGTTCGATATTATAAATTTTTCACTTGGTCACCACGTCCACACACAACGATAGAGTACACTTACACTTATCAATTTGTACTAAAATTGAGGCTAAGTTCAACCTCATGACAAAATAATTAATAGTCGGTTCCTCTTTAGCCATGCAAATAAAAGCAGTGACTCCGATGGGGAGGGTACTTATTATTTACATCTAAGTGTACACCATTATTTGACCCTAAGTCCGCGGCCCAAACTTATATGCCTTACAGATGGAGAAGTACACATGCGCTCGGATAACTTCGTACAGTCATCAATTATAAGTTTGTACAGTGATCCGTATATAAACTCATCCGATGGGGAGGAAGGTCTATGCTAACACGCAAGCTTACTCACTTCACTTACAAACAAATAATGGTGGCCGCGGGAATTATTTACCAATTTCCTCTCCCACTTAGTTATTTAACACTGAGGGTTTTTACATGCATATAGTATTCATAATAAAATACGCAACCTAGCATGCTCCTATTACGGCAAATAAGGCAGTAAATCAAGGAGAAACATGCATACATATATAATAATAATCAGATAATTAAATCAATTATAAAAAGTTATATATCAGCGAATTCGATTGTTCGCCACCAATCAGGAATGCAGGCAACTATGACTCTGGTCGCGGGGTTCGGGACATCGCCCTGAAACCTAATCTGAAAATTAGAAGTCAGTCTTCATGAATTTTCCTCCAGATTCATTGTCTGATAACTTGCTCCACCAGCCCGACACCCTGATCCATCACCTGGCGTCACGCTTACAGCATCTCCAAAACAAGGATCCGACTCCACACACCAGCACGAGCAGCCCCACGCACAACATCAGTCGTGCCCGCCCATGCCCGACACTATGTTCACCCACGGACTTCTCCTCATGGCAATCCACCCGGCTACTTGCATGCCCCATGCTTCAAGCTGTGCACTAATCCCGGTATTCGCTCGCCACATGCACGACATTCACACTCGATGTCATGCATCCAAACTTCTCACCGTGCAACTTTTCGCATTATGTGCCCATCGTTCCAGTGTATACCCTGCATCAAGCTTTCATGTGTACCATGCGCTCAAAAGACAGCCACCGTGTGGCTTATCTTTTGTACATTAAACACCAAGCTTCAAACATCAGCCACCGACGTGCACGCCATCCTACGTGCTTATTCACATAGGCCACCGCCAGCACTTCGTGCCACAAGCCATCGTCACTCAACAACTGTTCATAGTCGTGTTATCCCTGCTGCTTTTTCAACCAGCTGTCACCATAGCTACCTGCCCAGTACCGTGTAGCGCCATGCTCGGCAAGCACCCAAGCCGTACTCGGCAACATGCCCGCCAACTGCCGGCACTTCACACGTCCAGCTGATCACTCAGCCTGCGTTGGAAAGTCTCCTGTATTGACCCAACTAGCACCTGCCGTCCGCCCACATGAAGACCAGACCCAGAGCTATAGCAGACTCGACCCAGAACCAAGAAGACTCGATCGGAATTCTGCTTGGCTCGCCTGAAAATCCTGTTGACGCGCCTAGAAAAACACTGCTGGCCCGCCCGATACTAGGTGAAGACCCGCGCTGAACCACCTGACTTGTGCCACAAGCCATGGTTATCTGATCGCTATCAGTGCACTAAAAAACCCCACATGCTGCAGTGCCGAGTTCTTCCGACCGTGCCGACACATCGCGGTGTCCAATTGTGTCTTTCGACAAAGCCGCTGCCACCCACTCTTCGCCGACCACCATCGCTATGCTATAGTCATGATTGGAAATATGTGTGGCCCACCCTGAACATCACAGGAATCACCCGGAACCCGACAGGACTCGCCCGGAAAGCTGGAGTGATTGGCTCCTCTCGCCGGCCTCACCCATTCCGCAACATGACGTCCCCAACGGCCATCTTGTGCACCTCACAGTACGTCGATGGGTATGCCATCTTGCAACGTGTGATGTGAACATCTGCAGCATATCATTAGGCGTCCCAACGAGCCATCGTCAACTTTCACCAGTCCGCAAACATCATACCGTCAACCATCAGCCAAAAACCAACGGCGAATGTCCAACGTGCCATCACCGGTCAACGCCGCCATCACCCAGCCCCGTCAAGCCATCGTGCGGTGTTCATGTGTTCGTGTACAATTAGGGTGTTCGATAAGAAAATAATTCTACAACCCTAACATCAAGTACACACAAAAAACCCTAGCCTAACGTGTCACGTTTCACCACGAAATCGAAGCTCTGATACCAATTGTTGGCGTTCGATCGTTTGATTAACGTGAACCATTAGAGTTCCATACGTTTCAAATTCAGCGGAAGCAAGAAAAACCAAGAAATGTATTACCTTTCACCAGGATATGTGGGAGAAGATGCAATTTTGCCGGTAGCCTGCGCAGCCTTACGAGAATGGCCATAACTTCCTCAATCGATCTCCGACTGGGATGATCTACACGCTCAGACGATCCTCTTTTCCGTGGCTTTCCGTCAGTTTATTACACGTTCGATTCCGAGGTCTGTCCAATTTTATAAAAATTATACAACGTGGCGAACAGCAGCAGTAAACGACCTTCCGGTCTTCTACTGTATTCCCAAGTCCAATCTCGACGTCGTGTGGACGATAATCCTCGAGATCTTCTCAATCTGCTGTTCACTCTCTATCTCACGTATGTTAGGCGCAGAGAATTAGGTTTAGAACAGTTGAGATGATTTATATATGGGCTACATCAGGGACCAGGAGGAGAAATTAGAGTTGGTCCTCCATTGGGCTTAAGTATCCAAGCTTAGCTCAAAGCTTATACTTAAGTTCAATAATAATAATATATACCGCTAAAATATTATTACTGCACTACCGTTCTAATCCCATAATTACGTTACGGACTCCTTATTATGAGCCCGACAGTCTCCCCATATTTAAAATATACAATACCCATTAATTAATTAAGTTACTGACAACTCCATTAATTAATATATCATCCAAGAGTAGTATCACTCAACCTCATTATCATGCCAGAATAAATCAACCTGCAGGGTTTACATGATAATCCTTATGAGCTCCTCAAGGGGACATCATCAACCTATGACGGACACGAATTCCTTCTACAATCAACATCACACTATAGAGACAACACTACTTCCCAACTCACCAAATTTGTTGATTTAATTACATGTAAATCTCACCCATTGATGAATCAAAGAAATACATACTGCCTTACGTTTCGAGATTATTGTATAGGGATTAAGAGCACGAACATCCATAATAACTGAGATCAAGTTCTCATATAAGTCAGTATAAATCGAATGATCTCAAGCGGTCCTGCTCAATACACACAAAGTGCGCTAATGTGATTCTATAGCCAAGACAAGCTAATACCAAACTACACTACAACCATCCCGATAGAGAGTCCCCGTCTATCTCGATTGTGAGCATCTTTTTATACTTTATAAGGAAACCGATAATATGATCTTCCACGTGTTGTCGCACAACATATTATCTACAGTATAAAGTGGACTATTGCATCGTGCATATAAATTAAATTATAAGACGCAATCATTTGATCATATGATTCTCATTTCAAATAAATTATTATAACATTGTTCATACAAAAACTAAACTTTTAGTATAAAATCCAACAAATACATCACGACATTCCTATTCAATACAATTTTCAAGTTGCAAAAAACTGCATACATAAAACCAAAGCATCATATATGATGCATTTTGTCATTGTTTATTAAGAATACTAATTTTTTTTACTAATTAACAACCAAAAGAAGCTAAGAGCACAAGAATATCTTAACTAATTAAATCTATACTTCAATTTTACATAATTAAACCTAAATTTATAAGCTAATTCCTCATTGATCCTCTATAATTCATTGAGCATTTTCTTGACTTGCATTATATAATTACTTTATCTTTTTGCCTTGCATAATGTAAGATCTTCATCTTCTTGTCGAAATCATTGTAATTACCTGAGAGATAGAATAAAATTTTAGCTCTTAATGATATGACTAAAAGATATTACAATAGCATATTGAATGTTAACCATAACTTTTAGTTTTGCCATTAAAAGTAAAAAAGAATTGCACTAAAGAAGTGTATAAATAGAAAAAGTGACACGCCTATACATTTGTATAGTACTAGAGACAAGAGTAAGCAGCCAAGTGAGATTAATACCAAGCTAGAAACAATTGAATATAAAAATTTAAAAGGGTTAATTGTCGGAATCCTCACCTTTAGCTCGATGGAAAATCAGTCTAAACATAAAGGAATTTGCAAAAAAGTACTCCACTTTAATGCCCATGTGTAAAACTTATAACTTGTAATATTGAATTCAAAGAAAAATGAAAAATCAAATTACGTGGATTACTTCCTCAGAAAAGAAAAATGCAGCAACAAATTAGGAATACCATTCTAACCTTAATACATTGATGTATGCGGAAACAATTTCTCCCAACATTATTTGTGAAATATAGAGGATCATCAATACAAAGGGGATCAATACTGCCAATAAGATGCAATTGATTAATAAAAAATAATAAAAAACTGTGAACCGAAGGAAACACAAAGCTCGATAGATCTTCCTTACTTGCATCCATATTCCTTGTTTAAATACACTCCACTTCCCTGAACTGAAATGCGCATTTTCCGTGGGTCAAACATTTCTGATGCAGAGATAGTTCAGAAAAAAAATTGAGGATTAGCAATATCATCATGCATAAAAGCAGCAGATAATGAGGATATACCTGAAAATGAAATCACGAAATAGAATAAAACCTTCTTAAAATATCTCTAACATTTTACTTCCCCAAAGAAATAGTATAAGAAATCCACCAGGAGACTTCTACAATTCTACAAAAATCATGTCAAAACGAACATCAATTCAATTTCAGAGATGTATAAGAAATTAATTGTTATGTGGCAAGCATATGTATGTGCAAGGGTTCAAACGCTTTTTTTTGAGAATGCATAAATGCAAGGTCATGCACAGAAATTTTAATTAACAATTCAGTGTCCTTAAACTGAAAAGTAATTTTAATTAACAATTCAATATATCAAGTCCTTAAACTATCTCTCACCATCCAAAACAATAATATTTTTATATACATACCTCACTTTGAGCCGAAGCCCGAATTCAAGATAAATCTAACGAAGTGTAAAAAGAAGATAAATCAATGTCTTCCGGCTGCCAGGTCAAATAAGGACAAGTCACACATGGGAAATGTAGAGTAAAAAATAGCTAGCAGGGTATTGAAACTGATTCAGCAACCTGAATTTACCATTTAGAAATTTTATTGGTGAAGAAAAGTAGGAATCCAAAGATGTTCCAAGATGATTAAGAATCTGAAATTGAACCAATCACACACATGAAAGATTGATTATATCATCGTCATGTGACACAAATTGATTAGAATTGCTCTGAAACAAAGAAAGTGTCCATTACCAGTGAAGGAGGAACGGTGAGCTTATCTTGGATGCACTTCCATGCTGTCAAGACAGCTAAAAGAACATCATGAGCAACATCATGCCAAACCCTTTGGCCACTAATTCAAAATAATAGTGTATGGTTAGATTTCTTCGCAAAAGCAAAGAATTCTAATTTATTCCTAAATGCCTATAACAAAATTAGAATAAATGAATGAACACAAGTAGAACAAAGTATATATATAATCATTGTTGGATTTGCAATGAGTATCAAATGCCCCTTCAATTCATAAGATAAACAGTTTAACTAAAATTTTTCATAAGAAATAGAAATTTCAAAGCAAACCCATCAATATAAATCAGAATTGTTTCATTTAAATTTCATTTGAGATCAATTCCAACAAGAATTCGTGCATACAATCCAATATATTCAATTTTATTTCATCAAATATCACAAATGAACCTAGAGATTTACCAATAGACGCAGATAACGAATCATCCCAATATTATAAACCTAGTACGAAAATCCTTAACCATACCTAAACCATAGATGTTTTGGCCCGAATAATGTTGAAACTGGACTGCCATAATCAAAGAATGAGAGAATCGGGGTTCAGATCAAAGGATAGAATCTGCAGTCCTCGTAGTTTCATCTTTCAACAGCGAGAACATCATAAGAAAAATCCCTAATTTTGCATTGATTAAGAATTCAAGTGTTCAACTCAATCCTAAAAAGCTATTCAATTCTTTATGAAATTGAAGGAACTAACAGCAGGGGTAAAACCTCAAAAGGCGACCCATTGGCTTTTTTCATTCAAGGGCATTGGAGGACAGCGAAAAATTCCTAGTAGATGGGGTGGAAATCGGTGAGCTCCTCCGAACGAGAATTCAGGGTGATCAACAGAATAGACGCCGTTCGTTTGGGCTAGGGCATCAGCGCTAGAGAAGTTAACCCCACACTCAAATCACAGTCGAAATGACTAAGGCCTCACCTGGGATGCCGCGCGACGAGCCTCACAGGTTTAGGACGCGCTAATGCACCTGTGTTCCTGTTGCCGTCGAAGATGGTTCGGCTAGGGCAAAGCCCAAATGGCTACGCTCTGACGGCGATTGTCAATGGAGGAGAAGATATTTAGGGTTTGAGTGACCACATTTACAGGCGATTCTTAATGAAGGAGAAGATTTTGAGGATGAACAGTGAGGCACTCTTTGAAATTAAAAGGGAGAAGGGAGCATAATTTGGAAAATAAAAACGATACCCTTTTGAAATTATAAAATAAAATTTGAAAAATATATACTTTGGATATACTTAATGATTTTATTTAAAATAAAAATGATTTAATTATAATTTTAATTCTTAATCACAAGGTTTTAATTTCATCTAATTTTCTTAATTTTATTAATTTATTTATTAATAAATTTAATTTAATAATATTTATTTATATGAATTTTTTTAAAAAATTTTTTGAAGGACATCACAGAATAGACATCGGTTCATAAAAACTGATGTCTATCAGCGCATTTCATGCAAACCGATGTCTAATTGATCGTAGTCATTTTCACCTAGAATTTAGTGTCCTTATTTGTGGATTTTCGGATACTTTTATCCGTATTTGTGTGATTTTTGGTGGAGTTATTGTTATTCTGAGAAATGCGGTATGAATTGATAGAATTGTGTAAATGAGCTTAAATATGCGTAAAACAGGTCAAGAAATGGATAAAAACGGAGTCGAGAGCGAAACGGAGACGGAGGAACAAGACAGACTTGTGCACGGGCCGTTTGCAGAACACGACCCTGTAACAAGTGGCCGTGTACTGTCATCAGAAATTGCTGATCGCCCAGGAGGAAGGCCTTGTGCTGGTGCACGGCCGTGCGTTGCTGAATGCCCCGTGTGCGGAACACGGCCCTGTAAGAAGAAGCCGTGTAATGTCATCAGAAAACGCTACACGCCCATACTTGAGGCCGTGTAGCGCAGCTCGAGCGGTGTTCGGAAACACGCACAACACGCCGAAGTAGGTGTGCCCTACATGGGCTGTGCGCTGTTGCACGGGCCATGTAGGTGCAAAAACCTGTGCAATTTTCAGAATGTTCCGAAAACTTCTAGAATGTCCATTAGTGATATAAAAGGGTGACTTGTGCTAAATTTTGGGGGGAGATCATTTTCCATAGCAGTTACACACACTCCACACCATATTTTCTCACACACTAGATCCATCATCCATCTTTATCCATTAGATCCATCAAATTTCCATTTGATCTCCACAATCAATCCATAAATCCATCATCCAATCCATCCATCCACCATTTGAGAAGAGGAAAGCATCAAAGATTGAAGGAGTTAGCATATTGAAGAGAAGGAAGATTTCTCCATGAAAGGGAAGCAAAAATACTTTTCAATTGTTGATTTTCTTCTTATTTTGGCTCAAATGGAGCAAAACTTGATTTGTAATGGTATAAACACAATGCTTAGTGACTAGTCCTATAGTAGGGCTAATCATATAAATGGTTGAGATGAAGAGTTAGATGTGTAGAACATGAGTAGTGATTTAAATTAAATTGTGGATTTCCTTTTATGATATATCAATCATGTTTCAATTCAATACTTGTGTGATTAAATTTTTCTATTCATAGTGTTAGGATGGTCATTCCAATATTGTGAGTGGATGTTTAATTGAATCATATATTGAAATGAGCATGCATGTTAGTATAAGGGGAGGTAAGTCATACTCTCTTTAGGATTAGAACATTCATTGAGGGACACTTAAGAAATTGAGTGAAAAGAACCAACTTATGATCATAGTACCTTATGAGAATTGAGATTAAGACCAATCCAAGGAGACTTAGACTTGTAAAAGAGTCGAGAATCTAATTGCCTTGGTCATAGGGATTAGGGGTAAAATCGTGGTTGCTTTTAGTCCACAAGTTAATGAAATTCACCATCAAGAGTTTTGCATAGCTAGCTCAAGTCTTAACCATGATTATGATTAGCCTTACTCTCTTCTCAAGTGAATTCTATCTCCATTCCAGTCAAAACTTGTTTGTTGTTTGATTTATTACTTTGTTAGTTTAAATTCTAGTTTAGTAAGTAGAGAATTAAGTAGTAGTTTTATATACAAAACCTTCAAACTATCATCCTTATAAAGCATAAATCAATGGAAAATCCGGATACAAGCATAAGTTTACTTTCCCTTGGGATGACATTACTATAAATTTTGTACTTGGTCATGCGTTTACTCGACAATAGAGTCTCTTACTCTTACACATTTCTTTACAAGAAATGCGAGTAAGAAGATTCATGTGAACATTCCTTTTGCGGAAGCTTTACTTTAAATGCCCAACTACTCTAAGTTTTTGAAAGATATCTTGTCTAAGAAAAGAAGCTTGGGAGAGTTTGAAATGGTGAACTTAACTGAGGAATGTAGTGCTATCTTGCAAAAGAAACTTCCCACTAAATTGAAAGATCCGGAGATTTTACGATTCCATGTGAGATGGGAGAGCATGAATACTACGAAGGTTATGTGATTTGGGGGCTAGTATTAACTTGATGCCCTTGTCAATTTTTAAGAAGTTGGGCATGGGTGAGGTTAAACTGACATCGGTTACACTTCAATTAGCCGACCGGTCATTGACATATCCGAAGGGAATTGTGGAAGATGTTTTGATCAAAGTTGGCAAGTTTGTATTTCCCGTTGATTTTGTGGTATTAGACATGGATGAGGATTCGAATGTTCCATTAATACTTGGTCGTCTATTTCTTGCCCCGGGGAAGGCATTGATAGACGTGGAGAAAGGGGAGCTCACTTTGAGAGTGAATGAAGAAGAGGTGATATTTTCATTGAGAGAAGCTATGAGGTATCCTAAGAACAAGGAGGAATGCAGAAGATTGGAGGTTGTGGACAACATTGTTAAAGAGCATATGTATCACCTTCACTCAAAGGATTCGTTGGAACTTTTCATAAGTCATTCTTACTCTATTGAATCTATTAAATCTAAATTTTCTTTTTGTTTAAAAAATAATGAGATGATTGATGAATTGCATGGTTTAAATGCTTGTAGGGAACTCACGAATGAAGAAGCAAAGGAAGCAAAGGTGGAGAAACTTGATGAAGAACCAAAAGAAGAATTGCAAGAGAAGATGAAGATAGAGTTTAAACCATTGCCGGAGCATTTGAAGTAAGCTTACTTAGAAGAGAATGAAATGTATCCGGTAATCGAATCCTCTTCCCTTAATGATTTAGAATTAGAAAAATTGTTAAGAGTTTTGAGAGAACATAAATCCTCTATTGGTTGGAGCATAAAAGACTTGAAAGGTATTAGTCCATCTATATGCATGTATAAGATTCATTTGATTGATGATGAGAAGTCTTGTGTACAAAACCAACGTAGATTAAATCACATAATATAAGAAGTGGTAAGAAAGGAGGTGTTAAAATGGCTTGATGCGGGAATAATCTTTCAAATTAGTGATAGTCAATATGTAAGTCCCTTACATGTAGTGGCAAAAAAGGGTGGTATGACAATTGTTAGATCCGATACAAATGAAACCACTGCCACTAGAACTACCATGGGTTGGAGAGTGTGTGTTGATTATCATAAATTGAATGAAAATACTCGTAAAGATCACTTCCCATTGCCATTCATAGACCAAATGTTGGATCGTCTTGCGAGGCATGAGTACTATTATTTCTTGATGGTTATTCCGGGTACAATCAAATATTGATTGCACCGGAAGACCAAGAGAAGACAATTTTCACATGTCTCTGTGGTACGTTTGCATTTAGAATGATGTCGTTTGGTCTGTGTAATGCCCCTGCCACTTTTCAGCGTTGTATGATGGCTATCTTCGATGGTTTAATTGAAAATATTATAGAGGTATTTATGGATAACTTTTTCGTGTATGGTTCCTCTTATGATATTTGCTTGACTAATCTCACTATTGTATTGCTGAGGTGTGAAGAATCGAATCTTGTGCTAAATTTGGAAAAGTGCCATTTTATGGTGACCGATGGGATAGTATTGAGGCATCATATTTTGAAGCATGGGATAAAAGTGGATAGAGCTAAAGTGATAGCCATAGAACGTCTTCCCCCTCCTACCAGTGAGAAGGGGTGAGATCGTTCTTAGGTCATGCGGGCTTCTATAGACGCTTCATTAAGGATTTTTCCAAAATTGCTATACCTCTTTGTAAATTGCTTGAAAATGATTGTCTATTTCCATTCGATGATGAATGTTGTGTATCATTTCAGGTTCTTAAGGATGCTCTCACGTCATCGCCAATACTCGTTATTTCGGATTAGAGTTTGCAATTTGAACTATATTGTGATGCTAGCGATCAATCCATTGGAGTGGTGTCTGGCCAAACAAGGGAGAAGAAGTTTAGAGCAATCTATTATGCCTCAAAGACATTGAATTCATGCCATGTCAATTACACCACAACGGAGAAAGAATTTTTAGCCGTAGTGTATGCTTTTGAGAAGTTTCGACCATACTTGATTGGAACACAAATGATTGTCTACACGGATCACGCTGCTATAAAATACCTAATGAGTAAGAAAGATGCTAAACCTTGTTTAATCCGTTTGGTGTTACTTTTGCAGGAATTTGATGTGATTATCAAGGATAAAAAAGGCATGGAGAATGTGATCGCGGATCATTTGTCTAGATTAGAAAATGGAGGTGAGAATAAAGATATGAAAGGGAGGGTGGTCAAGCAAGGTTGTTGAAGTTAGTTGAGTTGGAGGAGTTTAGAGGAAGAGCATTTGATAACTCAATCATCTACAAGAAGAATATGAAGAGATGACATGATGCTAAAGTACAAGAGAAGACGTTTGTTCTGGGAGATAAAGTTCTTGTATTCAATTCGAGGCTTAAGTTGTTTCCCAAAAAGCTTAAGTCTAAATGGATGGGGTCATATGAAGTGCTGGAAGTGTTGAGTGGACATACATTGAAGCTTAAGGGTTCGAATAATGAGTTTGTGGTAAATGGTCATCGAGTGAAGCATTACCTATCTCCTTCTCAAAAGGAGATAGTGTATGTGGATACTCTCTCTTCTTGAACTTCTTTGATTATGGAGTAGTGTAGATTTTATTTTCTTTTTATTTTTTTTTTGATAGTTTTCTTGTAGATTTGGTTTGTAGGTGGTGAAGCTCATGGAAAAAAGTTCAGATACTAAAGGTGAAATGATGATATATGCCACACCACTCTTTACAAACTTAAATTTTAACACTTGTGTTAATTTAAGTTTGGGGGGAGGTTGCGTGATGGACATACTTGATCATATGTACACAAAGAGTCATCACGAGGTAATTTCATGAAGAGCATTGGTGGAAACGACAAGGGTACGTCTCATCACTTTTTGCTAACTTAATTCGTAACTTGTTTCGATTTAAGTTTGGGAGGAGAGTGCGTGGTGTGACTTATACCTTGTTTTTGCTTTAGGGTGTGATGAATCATGTGTATTATATTATCTTGCAAAATGGTTAATTTTGAAAAATTTTCTCATGAGTTAGTTTAGTTTTGGTATATTTGGTGGTGTTTAAGTACATGACAATCCATTATTTGATCATAATTGTGGTGTGAATGATGTTTTGAAGTGTTTTGAGCATGAATATGGTGCATAAGAAGTGTAAAAACAGGGCAAAAATGAGGTGAAGTGTGAAAGTTGGAAAATAGGATAAAACTGCTACACGGGCCGAGCTCAGTACACGGCCCTGTAAGGACAGGCCGTGTACTGTCATCAAAACACACTACTCGGCCAGGAGAAAGGCCGAGCTCCGAGCACGAGCCGTGCAGAAGAGAAGGTATACGGGCCGTGTGCAGAGGACGACCCTGTAACAAGAGGCCATGTATTGACATAAGAAAACGCTACCACACTTGAGGCGGTGCAGCGCTACACAGGCCACACTTAAGGCCGTGCAGCACTACACGGGCCGTGCAAGGTTTAATTCTTATTTTTAAAAGGGTCATTCCGTACTCACTTCCACACACACACAAATCCCTCCGTACACACTCTTTTCATTCCAAATTCCTCTCCCTAGTGAACTAATCGACCAACAAGGTCAGTATTGAGAGATTGTGAGTGAGTATCTTCAATTGTGCACACAAAGAACACTTATCCATATCCAAGTTTGAAAGGTATGAATTCTTTGAACCCTAACTTGTGAATTTTGATAGTAATTGGATACATTGATGCATGGGCTTGTGATATTATGTGTTTTGAACGAATTTGTGAATAATAAGCATACATGTGTCAATGTGATTGGTTAATTGAGAATTGAATTAGGATTCATGAGAAGTTGAATTAGGGGATTTTGTGAGAATGATGAAATTGATTGAATATGTTGTGCAAATTGAGTGATCATGCTTGTATAATGTTTAAATTGTGAATAAATAGACTTAGATGTTGAGGATTTGGGCATGAGGCTATGTGAATTGAATTTTGAAATTATGTTAAAATGTTGTGCATGCCAAATGTTCGATGAAATGCCTAAGTGAAGATTTTGGGTTAAATTTGAGATCATAGGTTCATAGTGCTTAGTGTTGATATGTGTTGGAACTTATGTGTGCAAATATGATAGGAATTGAGATAGGAGTCATGGATAGTTGAGATTAATGATGATGAAGTGCATACTATGATTAAGTTTGAAGGTTTAATGATGAGAATAAGTGATGTTGATGCATAGTATATTTCACACTTAAGTTGAATGACTAGAGTGGACTTTAACGGAATGCATTAACATTCTTATTGAAGAAGTTTAATATAACTTGAGCATTGTTGTATTGTAGATGTCTGAGAGGATAGTTAGACCAAGAAATGAGGATGTCATAGTCACTACTGATCTAGGGGAGTTGGCTAACTTTGATGCAAAACTGATGGAAGATGGGATCCATCCGGATTATTTTAGAATAGAGTTTGAAGATTATTGGGGTAAATATGTGCTCCGGTGGCAGACGTTAGCTTCAAATATCAAACCAACTCGATTCCAAGACACAGAAATGATGAGAGGGTTGGAAATCGAGGAGGATTTGAGGAAGCTATTCAGATTTGCACAACTGGAGACTTTCTTTGACAAAAGGCCACCTACTTATTACCATCTAACTACTGAGTTTATGAGCACGTTGCAAGTGAAGAAGGATCGAAATAGTTTCCCTATTTGGGTGATGTTTCAGTTGGATAATATGTTGAGAGAAAAGATTCCACTACCTTTGTTGAACGAGTGCTTTGGATGCCCACCATGTGCAAACAATCAGAGTTTCTATGAAGGGGGTGGTTTCAACCAACAAGAATAGTGGAAGAACTTGGTGAATGATGGGACGGAACAAGCAGGTTATGTTCCCAGTGCTTCAAAGGGAACTGCAATCCGAAACCCGGTGATGAGATACCTAGAGAAGATTGTTTCTAATACCATCTTAGGAAGATTTGAGGGTGGAGCTGTAGGAGAGAAACAATTGTATATCATGTTTTGCATCTACAATGAGCGACCGTTGAATGTTGCAGCACATTTTGTGCACCATGCAGAGAGAGTTGCCAAGAGACAATCATCTCAGGGTTTGATGCTAGGAGGCATGACCTCCATGATCGCTCAAGGGTTAGGAATTAACCTTGCTGGAATGGAGAATATGATGGTTAGTGAAGGTTTGAATTATCAACAGTTGATGTGGATGAAGTTCTTGTCTGTGGCTGGGAATCAATACTGTTTGAGGCAAGAGAAGGGAGCATTGTTTCCTTTGCCAACTCCAGAGCTCACTACAGTTTATACTCGAAGGAAGTATGCCAATCTGGCGATGGCTAGTGCTAACCACTCAAGAGTTGTGAGGGCTTTTTACAGAAAGAATAGAGATGAAGTGGAAGAGGTTCTTAGACAGATGAGAGTTGAAGAGAACCTCGAGCTAGTTAACTTGAGACCAGAGCCAGTGCCTATGGAAGGCGATGAGCAGGATGCACCACCGGAGCAGGTGGAGTTTGATGAGCAAGCCCCTGATCCGTCACAGTTTGAGGAAGAAGAGCAGCAGCCACCAGTGGGACCTAAACAGCGTAATGATAGATGAAATTACATGATGGATGAGGTAAGAGATATGAGGCACGTACAACAGACTTATGGAGCACAGATCAGGGAGATTCGAGAGGTCCAGCAGGAGCACAGAATGCATATTCAGGAGTTAATAGCTGGACAATGTCGGAGGGAGTATTATGAGGAGCGATCACAGGTGTGCACTCTGAACTTGGTTTCAATTTTTCTTTAAATTGATTTAGAGCAAGTGTACTCTATCGTGTGTAGCACGTAAGCGACCAAGTGTAAAATTTATAAGATATCAAACCTAAGGGCGAAAGTGGGTAGCCATGTTTGAGAAGTGCTTCACTTTAGTAGGACGAATCAATAAAGAAGGGGGTTGTATTACACTACTAACTAACAACTAGGAAAACAATGAAAGATAGAACATGTACAAATGAGATGGATGATGGGTGAAGGTGAACAATCTAAGAAGTATGTAAGGAAAGCAATATTTATGGACAAGGTATATATAGACTCACACATACACATGCATTGATGGTTTTCATGTTATGATATTAAGGGCAATCACGTTTGTACCCCTAACCCCTATGGCCAAGGTGATTAGGTTCTCAATTCTTTTACAAGTTTAAATCTCCTAGGATTGTTCTTACTCTCAATTCCCATGAAGGTAATATGATCATAAGTTATTGTTTTTTGAATGTGAGTTTTGATGCATTGTTTCTGATTAGTGATGGCAAGTATGTTAATGGTTTCTACTTGTTGAAATTGTGACATGAATTACATAATTTGTTCAATTTTGAGAAATATGAAGGGTAAATAGGTTTCTTTTGGTCCAAGCAAAAGCTTGTGAGAGTTGAGCCTCAACCGTGCATCCATGGTAAATTCTTGATGAAAGGACCATTTGTACTTAGACAAACTAGAGCTTGCTCATGGACTATAAGAACGAAGCCCGAATGGTTGAAATTTGTGACATGTTATTAGGCCATTCTTGTTGAATGAAGTTATAACCATAAAATTTCTTACCTAAAACACTATCCCTAGTGAACTATTTTGAGTCTATAAGCCTTTTTCTTTGTGATTTAAGCACATTACAAGCCTTGAAAACTCACTTAAGCCTTATATATAACCTATGTGTGAGTAATTGAGGAGATGATGGTCTACAAGGTTGATGGTGGAAATGTGCAAGAAGAAGAAGGAAATGGTGAATCTAGAAAAGGATGAAAGAGCTATAGCTAAAAGCATATGCAACTTTCATAAAAAGGAAAAAGGAGCAAAATCATAAAACATGCTCAAGGAAATTCAAAAGACAAAGAAAGAAAGTATGCAAGTTAAGAAAAGCTCAATAAATCCAGGGTATGTTAATATTTAGTGCTTTTGAATTATTGACAAAGGGAAAAAGTTTTAATAAAGTGAAGAAGTTGGAGAAAAGAATCATCTCTTCGATTATCTACACTTGAATAATCACTATTATCCAAAGTTTTCTACCCTACCAAAGATCCTAAACATTACATCCTAAGATAAAGACCTTTTTTATCACTTATTGAAACTTGGGTGACTTGTGAACAAAGACCATAGACCATGCTTGAGGCCGTGTAGCACAGCTCGAGCCATGTCCGGAAACACCCACAACACGTCGAAGTAGTTGTGCCCTACACGGGACGTGGCTGCTGCACGGGCCGTGTAGGTCCAAAAACCTGTGCAATTTTTAGAGTGTTCTGGAAACTTCTAGAAGATCCATTATTGATATAAAATAGTGACTTGTGTGAAATTTTGGGGGGGGATGTCATTTTCCATAGTAGTTACACACACTCCACACCATATTTTCTCACACACTAGATCCATCATCCATCTCTATCCATTAGATCCATCCAATTTCCATTTGATCTCCACAATCAATCCATAAATCCATCATCCAATCCATCCATCCACCATTTGAGAAGAGGAAAGCATCAAGAATTGAAGGAGTTAGCATATTGAAAAGAAGGAAGGTTTCTCCATGAAAGGGAAGCAAATCTACTTTTCAATTGTTGATTTTCTTCTTATTTTGGATCAAATGGAGCAAAGCTTGATTTGTAATGGTATAAACATAATGTTTAGTGGCTAATCCTATAGAAGGGCTAATCATATGAATGGTTGAGATGAAGAGTTAGATGTGTAGAACTTGAGTAGTGATTTGAATTAAATTGTGGATTTCCTTTTATGATATATCAATAATGTTTCAATTCAATACTTGTGCGATTAAATTTTTCTATTCATAGTGTTAGGGTGTCCATTCCAATGTTGTGAGTGGATGTTTAATTGAATCATATATTGAAATGAGAATGCATGTTAGTATAATTAAGGGGAGGTAAGCCATACCTTCTTTAGGCTTAGAACATTCATAGAGGGACACTTAAGAAATTGAGTGAAAAGAACCAACTTATGATCGTAGTACCTTATGGGAATTGAGATTAAGACCAATCCTAGGAGACTTGGACTTATAAAAGAGTCGAGAACCTAATTGCCTTGGCCATAGGGATTAGGGGTAAAATTGTGATTGCTTTTAGTCCATAAGTTAATAATCACCATCAAGAGTTTTGCATATCTAGCTCAAGTCTTAACCATGATTATGATTAGTCTTGATCTCTTCTCAAGTGAATTCTATCTCCATTCCAGTCAAAACTTGTTGTTGTTTGATTCATTACTTTGTTAGTTTAAATTCTAGTTGAGTAAGTAGAGGCTTAAGTAGTAGTTTTATGTACAAAACCTTCAAACTATCATCCTTACAAAGCATAAATCAATGGAAAATCCGAATACAAGCATAAGTTTATTTTCTCTTGGGACGACATTACTATAAATTTTGTACTTGGTCACGTGTTTTTACTCAACGATAGAGTCTCTTACTCTTACACATTTTTTACAAGAAATGCGACTAAGAAGATTCATGTGAATATTCCTTTTGCGGAGGCTTTACTTCAAATGCTCAACTACTCCAAGTTTTTGAAAGATATCTTGTCTAAGAAAAGAAGCTTGGGAGAGTTTGAAATAGTGAACTTGACGGAGAAATATAGTGATATCTTGCAAAAGAAACTTCCCACTAAATTGAAAGATCTATTCCATGTGAGATGGGAGAGCATGAAAACTACAAAATTTTATGTGATTTGGGGGTCAATTTTCAAGAAGTTGGGCATGGGTGAGGTCAAACCGACATTGGTTACACTTCAATTAGCCGACCGGTCGTTGACATATCCGAAGGGAATTGTGGAAGATGTTTTGATCAAAGTTGGCAAGTTTATATTTCCCGTTGATTTTGTGGTATTAGACATGGATGAGGATTCGAATGTTCCACTAATACTTGGTCGTCCATTTCTTGCCATGGGGAAGGCATTGATAGACGTGGAGAAAGGAGAGCTCACTTTGAGTGTGAATGAAGAAGAGGTGATATTTTCATTGATAGAGGCTATGAGGTATCCTAAGAACAAGGAGGAATGCAGAAGATTGGAGGTTGTGGACAACATTGTTAAAGAGCATATGTATCACCTTCACTCAAAGGATTCGTTGGAACTTATCATAAGTCATTCTTACTCTATTGAATCTATTAAATCTAAATCTTCTTTTTGTTTAGAAAATAATGAAATGATTGATGAATTGCATGGTTTAAATGCTTGTAGGGAACTCACGAATGAAGAAGCAAAAGAAGCAAAGGTGGAGAACTTGATGAAGAACCAAAAGAGGAAGTGCAATAGAAGAAGAAGATAGAGTTGAAACCATTGCCGGAGCATTTGAAGAATGCTTACTTAGAAGAGAATGAAACGTATCCGGTAATCGTATCCTCTTCCCTTAATGATTTAGAATTAGAAAAATTGTTAAGAGTTTTGAGAGAGCATAAATCCTCTATTGGTTGGAGCATAAAAGATTTGAAAGGTATTAGTTAATCTATGTGCACTCATAAGATTCATTTTATTGATGATGAGAAGTCTTGTGTGCAAAACCAACGTAGATTAAATCCTATAATGCAAGAAGTGGTAAGAAATGAGGTGTTAAAATAGTTTGATGCGGGAATAATCTTTCCAATTAGTGATAGTCAATATGTAAGTCCCTTACATGTAGTGGCAAAAAAGGGTGGTATGATAATTGTTAGATCCGACACAAATGAAACCATTGCCACTAGAACTATCACGGATTGGAGAGTGTGTGTTGATTATCGTAAATTAAATAAAAATACTCATAAAGATCACTTCCCATTGCCATTCATAGACCAAATGTTGGATCGTCTTGCGGGCATGAGTACTATTATTTTCTTGATGGTTATTCCGGGTACAATCAAATATTGATTGCACCGGAAGACCAAGAGAAGAGAACTTTCACATGTCCCTGTGGTACGTTTGCATTTAGAATGATGTGGTTTGGTCTATGCAATGCCCCTGCCACTTTTCAGCGTTGTTTGATGGCTATCTTCGATGGTTTAATTGAAAATATTATGGAGGTATTTATGGATGACTTTTCCGTGTATGGTACCTCTTATGATATTTGCTTGACTAATCTTACTATTGTGTTGCAGAGGTGTGAAGAATCGAATCTTGTGCTAAATTGGGAAAAGTGCCATTTTATGGTGACCGATGGGATAGTATTGGGGCATCATATTTCGAAGCATGGGTTAAAAGTGGATAGAGCAAAAGTGATAGCCATAGAACGTCTTTCCCCTCCTACTAGTGAGAAGGGGGTGAGATCGTTCTTAGGTCATGCGGGCTTCTATAGACGCTTCATTAAGGATTTTTCCAAAATTGCTAAACCTCTTTGTAAATTGCTTGAAAAAGATTGTCCATTTCACTTCGATGATGAATGTTGTGTATCATTTTGGGTGCCTAAGGATGCTCTCACTTCATCGCCAATACTCGTTACTCCGGATTGGAGTTTGCAATTTGAACTACATTGTGATGCTAGCGATCAATCCATCAGAGTGGTGTTGGGCCAAACAAGGGAGAAGAAGTTTAGAGCAATCTATTATGCCTCGAAGACATTGAATTCGTGCTAAGTCAATTACACCACAACGGAGAAGGAATTTTTAGCCGTAGTGTATGCTTTTGAGAAATTTTGACCATACTTGGTTGGAACACAAACGATTGTCTACACGGATCACGCGGTTATAAAATACCTAATGAGTAAGAAAGATGCTAAACCTCGTTTAATCCGTTGGGTGTTACTTTTGCAGGAATTTGATGTGATTATCAAGGATATAAAGGCGTGGAGAATGTGATCGCGGATCATTTGTCTAGATTGGAAAATGGAGGTGAGAATGAAGACATGAAGCCGATTGGAGATGATTTCCCGGATGAGGAGATTTTGCTATTAAAAGTTGAGCTAATGCGTTCTCTCATGGTGAATGTGCCGCCTTGGTATGCCGACTATGTCAATTTCATTGTGTGTGGAATCAAGCCCACATTACTTAATGAGTACAAGGAAAAAAAGTTTCAAGTTGAAGTGAAGAAGTACTTGTGGGATGAACCATATATATTTAAAATTTGCAATGATGGAGTAATAAGGAGATGTGTGGTCGAGGAAGAAGTCATGAGGATTCTTGAGTTATGTCATTCGTCTTTGTGTGGAGGTCACTTCGCTCATCAAAAGACGAGGGCAAAGATCTTACAACCGGGTTTTTATTGGCCAACATTGTTTAAGGATGCAAAGAAGTTTGTGGCAAAGTGTGATAAATGCCAAAGAATAGGGGGAATAAGTAAGCGAGATGAGATGCCCATGAGCGTGAGGATTGATGTGGAAATATTTGATGTATGGGGCATTGATTTTATGGGACCATTTTTCTTGTCTAAGGGATATGTGCACATCTTGTTAGCCGTGGATTATGTGTCGAAGTGGGTGGAGGCAATTCCCACTAAGACAAATGATACTTTGATTCTGCAAAGGTTCCTGAAAAAGAATATTTTTGCTAGGTTTGGAGTTCCACGGGCTTTAGTGAGTGAAGAAGGATCACACTTTGTAAACAAGTTGATGGAGAGCTTGTTGAAGAGATATAGAGTGAAGCATCGAGTGGCTACAACTTACAACCCTCAAGCAAATGGTTTGGCGGAGGTCTCAAACCGCCAAATCAAGCTAGTTTTGGAGAAGACCATCAATGGAGGGAGAAAAGATTGGTCGGATAAGCTTGATGATGCCTTATGGGCTTATCGGACGGCTTTTAAAACCATTCTTGGTGTGTCACCGTATCAATTGGTCTATGGTAAAGCTTGTCATCTCCCCGTGGAGTTGGAACACCGTGCATTATGGGCTATCAAACGCCTCAATATGGATGAAAGGGAGAGTGGTCAAGCAAGGTTGTTGAAGTTAGTTGAGTTGGAGGAGTTTAGAGGAAGAACATTTGATAACTCAATCATCTACAAGGAGAATATGAAGAAATGACATGATGCTAAAGTACAAGAGAAGACGTTTGTTCCAGGAGACAAAGTTCTTGTATTCAATTCGAGGCTTAAGTTGTTTCTCGGAAAGCTTAAGTCTAAATGGATGGGGCCATATGAAGTGTTTGAAGTGTTGAGTGGACATAATTTGAAGCTTAAGGGTCCGAATAATGAGTTTGTGGTAAATGGTCATCGAGTGAAGCATTACCTATCTCCTTCTCAAAAGGAGATAATGTATATGGATACTCTCTCTTCTTGAACTTCTTTGATTGTGGAGTCGTGTAGATTTTATTTTTTTTTTTATTTTTGTTTGATAGTTTTCTTGTAGATTTGGTTTGCAGGTGGTGAAGCTCATGGAGAAAATTTCATGGGATGAAAGACAATGATGCTAAAGGTGAAATGATGATGTATGCCACACCACTCTTTACAAACTTAAATTTTAACACTTGTGTTAATTTAAGTTTGGGGGGAGGTTGCGTGATAGACATACTTGATTATATGTACACAAAGAGTCATCACGAGGTAAGTTCATGAAGAGCATTGGTGGAAACGACAAGGGTACGTCTCACCACTTTTTGCAAACTTATTTCGTAACTTGTTTCGATTTAAGTTTGGGGGGAGAGTGCGTGGTGTGACTTATACCTTGTTTATGCTTTAGGGTGTGATGAATCATGTGTATTATATTGTCTTGCATAATGGTTAATTTTGAAATTTTTTTTCATGAGTTAGTTTAGTTTTGGTATGTTTGGTGGTGTTTAAGTACATGACAATCCATTATTTGATCATAATTGTGGTGTGAATGATGTTTTGAAGTGTTTTGAGCATGAATAGGGTGAAAGAGAAGTGTAAAAACAGGGCAAAATGAGGTGAAGTGTGAAAGTTGGAAAACAGGGTAAAACTACTATACGGGCCGAGCTCCTTACACGGCCCAGTAAGGACAAGCTGTGTACTGTCATCAAAACACGCTACTCGGCCAGGAGAAAGGCCAAGCTTCGAGCTCGAGCCGTGCAGGAGAGAAGGTACACGGGCCGTGTGCGGAGCACGACCCTGTAACAAGAGGCCGTGTATTAACATCAGAAAGCTACAGTGGCCGTGCAGGGTTTAATTCCAGTTTTTAAAAGGGTTGATCCGTACTCACTTCCACATACACAAATCCCTCCGTACACACTCTTTTTGTTCCAAATTCCTCTCCCTAGTGAACTAATCGACCAACAAGGTTAGTATTGAGAGATTGTGAGTGAGTTTCTTCAATTGTGCACACAAAGAACACTTATCCATAGCCAAGTTTGAAAGGTATAAATTCTTTGAACCCTAAAAAATTGGATACATTGATGCATGGGATTGTGATATTATGTGTTTTGAACGAATTTGTGAATAATAAGCATACATGTGTCAATGTGATTGGTTAATTGAGAATTGAATTAGGATCCATGAGAAGTTGAATTAGGGGATTTTGTGAGAATGATGAAATTGTTTGAATATGTTGTGCAAATTGAGTGATCATACTTGTGTAATGTTTAAATTGTGAATAAATAGACTTAGATGTTGAGGATTTGGGCATGAGGCTATGTGAATTGAATTTTGAAATTATGTTAAAACGTTGTGCATGCCAAGTGTTCGATGAAATGTCTAAGTGAAGATTTTGGGTTAAATTTGAGATCATAGGTTCATAGTGCTTAGTATTGATATGTGTTGGAACTTATGTGTGCAAGTATGATAGGAATTGAGATAGGAGTCATGGATAGTTGAGATGAATGATGATGAAGTGCATACTATGATTAAGTTTGAAGTTTTAATGATGAGAATAAGTTTCGACGTTGATGCATAGTATATTTCACACTTAAGTTGAATGACTAGAGTGGAATTTAACGGAATGCATTAACATTCTCATTGATGAAGTTTAATGTAACTTGAGCATTGTTGTATTGTAGATGGCTGAGAGGAGAGTTATACCAAGAAATGAGGATGTCATAGTCATTACTGATCCAGAGGAGTTGACTAACTTTGATGCGAAACTGATGGAAGATGGGATCCATCCGGATTATTTTGGAATAGAGTTTGAAGATTATTGGGGTAAATATGTGCTCCAGTGGCAGATGTTAGCTCCGAAGATCAAACCAACTTGATTCTAAAACACAGAAACGATGAGAGGGTTGGGAATCGTGGAGGATTTGAGGAAGCTATTCTGATTTGCACAACTGGAGACTTTCTTTGACAAATGGCCACCTACTTTTTACCATCTAACTACTGAGTTTATGAGCACGTTGCAAGTGAAGAAGGATCGAAATGGTTTCCATATTTGGGTGACGTTTCAGTTGGATAATGTGTTGAGAGAAAAGATTCCACTTGGATACCCACCATGTGCAAACAATCAGAGTTTCTATGAAGGGGGTGGTTTCAATTAACAAGAATGGTGGAAGAGCTTGGTGAATGATGGGACGGAAAAAGCAGGTTATGTTCCCAGTGCTTCAAAGGGAACTGCAATCGGAAACCCGGTGATGAAATACCTAGAGAAGATTGTTTCTAATACCATCTTAGGTAGATTTGAGGGTGGAACTGGAGGAGAGAAACAGTTGTATATCATGTTTTGCATCTACAATGAGTGACCGTTGAATATTGCAGCACATTTTGTGCACTATGCTAGAGAGTTGCCAAGAGACAATCATCTTAGGGTTTGATGCTTGGAGGCATGATCATCATGATCACTCAAGGGTTGGGAATTAACCTTGCTGGAATGGAGAATAAGATGGTTAGTGAAGGTTTGAATTATCAGCAGTTGATGAGGATGGAGTTCTTGTCTGTGGCTGGGAATCAATACTGCTTAAGGCAAGAGAAGGGAGCACTATTTCCTTTGTCAGCTCCAGAGCTCACAATAGTTTACACTCGAAGGAAGTATGCCAATCAGGCGATGGCTAGTGCTAACCACTCAAGAGTTATGAGGGCTTTTTACAGGAAGAATAGAGATGAAGTGGAAGAGGTTCTTAGATAGATGAGAGTTGAAGAGATCCTCAAGCTAGCTAACTTGAGAGCATAGCCAGTGGGACTGAACAGGGTAATGATATATGGAATTACATGATGGATGAGGTGAGAGATATGAGGGACATACAGCAGACTTATGGAGCACAGATCAGGAAGATTCGAGAGGTCCAGCAGGAGCACAGAATGAATATTCAGGAGTTAATAGCTGAACAACGTCGGAGGAAGTATTACGAGGAGCGAACACGGGTGCACTCTAACGTGTGTAGCACGTAAGCGACCAAGTACAAAATTTATAAGATATCGAACCTAAGGGCGAAAGTGGGTAGCCATGTGTGAGAAGTGCTTCACTCTAGTAGGACGAATCAATAAAAGAGAGGGTTGTATTACACTACAAACTAACAACTAGGAAAGCAATTAAAGATAGAACATGTACAAATGAGATGGATGATGGGTGAAGGTGAACAATCTAAGAAGTATGTAGGGCAAACAACATTTATAGACAAGGTATATATAGACTCACACACACACATGCATTGATGGTTTTCATGTTATGATATTAAGGGCAATCACGTTTGTACCCCTAACCCCTATGACCAAGGTGATTAGGTTTTCAACTCTTGTACAAATTTAAATTTCGATTTAAGTTTGGGGGGAGAGTGCGTGGTGTGACTTATACCTTGTTTTTGCTTTAGGGTGTGATGAATCATGTGTATTATATTATCTTGCAAAATGGTTAATTTTGAAAATTTTTCTCATGAGTTAGTTTAGTTTTGGTATATTTGGTGGTGTTTAGGTACATGACAATCCATTATTTGATCATAATTGTGGTGTGAATGATGTTTTGAAGTGTTTTGAGCATGAATATGGTGCATAAGAAGTGTAAAAACAGGGCAAAAATGAGGTGAAGTGTGAAAGTTGGAAAATAGGATAAAACTGCTACACGGGCCGAGCTCAGTACACGGCCCTGTAAGGACAGGCCGTGTACTGTCATCAAAACACACTACTCGGCCAGGAGAAAGGCCGAGCTCCGAGCACGAGCCGTGCAGAAGAGAAGGTATACGGGCCGTGTGCAGAGGACGACCCTGTAACAAGAGGCCATGTATTGACATAAGAAAACGCTACAGGGCCACACTTGAGGCCGTGCAGCGCTACACAGGCCACACTTAAGGCCGTGCAGCACTACACGGGCCGTGCAAGGTTTAATTCCTATTTTTAAAAGGGTCATTCCGTACTCACTTCCACACACACACACAAATCCCTCCGTACACACTCTTTTCATTCCAAATTCCTCTCCCTAGTGAACTAATCGACCAACAAGGTCAGTATTGAGAGATTGTGAGTGAGTATCTTCAATTGTGCACACAAAGAACACTTATCCATATCCAAGTTTGAAAGGTATGAATTCTTTGAACCCTAACTTGTGAATTTTGATAGTAATTGGATACATTGATGCATGGGCTTGTGATATTATGTGTTTTGAACGAATTTGTGAATAATAAGCATACATGTGTCAATGTGATTGGTTAATTGAGAATTGAATTAGGATTCATGAGAAGTTGAATTAGGGGATTTTGTGAGAATGATGAAATTGATTGAATATGTTGTGCAAATTGAGTGATCATGCTTGTATAATGTTTAAATTGTGAATAAATAGACTTAGATGTTGAGGATTTGGGCATGAGGCTATGTGAATTGAATTTTGAAATTATGTTAAAACGTTGTGCATGCCAAATGTTCGATGAAATGCCTAAGTGAAGATTTTGGGTTAAATTTGAGATCATAGGTTCATAGTGCTTAGTGTTGATATGTGTTGGAACTTATGTGTGCAACTATGATAGGAATTGAGATAGGAGTCATGGATAGTTGAGATTAATGATGATGATGTGCATACTATGATTAAGTTTGAAGTTTTATTGATGAGAATAAGTGATGTTGATGCATAGTATATTTCACACTTAAGTTGAATTACTAGAGTGGACTTTAACGGAATGCATTAACATTCTTATTGAAGAAGTTTAATATAACTTGAGCATTGTTGTATTGTAGATGTCTGAGAGGATAGTTAGACCAAGAAATGAGGATGTCATAGTCACTACTGATCTAGGGGAGTTGGCTAACTTTGATGCAAAACTGATGGAAGATGGGATCCATCCGGATTATTTTGGAATAGAGTTTGAAGATTATTGGGGTAAATATGTACTCCGGTGGCAGATGTTAGCTTCGAATATCAAACCAACTCGATTCCAAGACACAGAAATGATGAGAGGGTTGGAAATCGAGGAGGATTTGAGGAAGCTATTCAGATTTGCACAACTGGAGACTTTCTTTGACAAAAGGCCACCTACTTATTACCATCTAACTACTGAGTTTATGAGCACGTTGCAAGTGAAGAAGGATCGAAATAGTTTCCCTATTTGGGTGATGTTTCAGTTGGATAATATGTTGAGAGAAAAGATTCCACTACCTTTGTTGAACGAGTGCTTTGGATGCCCACCATGTGCAAACAATCAGAGTTTCTATGAAGGGGGTGGTTTCAACCAACAAGAATAGTGGAAGAACTTGGTGAATGATGGGATGGAACAAGCAGGTTATGTTCCCAGTGCTTCAAAGGGAACTGCAATCCGAAACCCGGTGATGAGATACCTAGAGAAGATTGTTTCTAATACCATCTTAGGAAGATTTGAGGGTGGAGCTGTAGGAGAGAAACAATTGTATATCATGTTTTGCATCTACAATGAGCGACCGTTGAATGTTGCAGCACATTTTGTGCACCATCCAGAGAGAGTTGCCAAGAGACAATCATCTCAGGGTTTGATGCTAGGAGGCATGACCTCCATGATCGCTCAAGGGTTAGGAATTAACCTTGCTGGAATGGAGAATATGATGGTTAGTGAAGGTTTGAATTATCAACAGTTGATGTGGATGAAGTTCTTGTCTGTGGCTGGGAATCAATACTGTTTGAGGCAAGAGAAGGGAGCACTGTTTCCTTTGCCAACTCCAGAGCTCACTACAGTTTATACTCGAAGGAAGTATGCCAATCTGGCGATGGCTAGTGCTAACCACTCAAGAGTTGTGAGGGCTTTTTACAGAAAGAATAGAGATGAAGTGGAAGAGGTTCTTAGACAGATGAGAGTTGAAGAGAACCTCGAGCTAGTTAACTTGAGACCAGAGCCAGTGCCTATGGAAGGCGATGAGCAGGATGCACCACCGGAGCAGGTGGAGTTTGATGAGCAAGCCCCTGATCCGTCACAGTTTGAGGAAGAAGAGCAGCAGCCACCAGTGGGACCTAAACAGGGTAATGATAGATGAAATTACATGATGGATGAGGTAAGAGATATGAGGCACGTACAACAGACTTATGGAGCACAGATCAGGGAGATTCGAGAGGTCCAGCAGGAGCACAGAATGCATATTCAGGAGTTAATAGCTGGACAATGTCGGAGGGAGTATTATGAGGAGCGATCACGGGTGTGCACTCTGAACTTGGTTTCAATTTTTCTTTAAATTGATTTAGAGCAAGTGTACTCTATCGTGTGTAGCACGTAAGCGACCAAGTGTAAAATTTATAAGATATCAAACCTAAGGGCGAAAGTGGGTAGCCATTGATGGTTTTCATGTTATGATATTAAGGGCAATCACGTTTGTACCCCTAACCCCTATGGCCAAGGTGATTAGGTTCTCAATTCTTTTACAAGTTTAAATCTCCTAGGATTGTTCTTACTCTCAATTCCCATGATGGTACTATGATCATAAGTTATTGTTTTTTGAATGTGAGTTTTGATGCATTGTTTCTGATTAGTGATGGCAAGTATGTTAATGGTTTCTACTTGTTGAAATTGTGACATGAATTATATAATTTGTTCAATTTTGAGAAATATGAAGGGTAAATAGGTTTCTTTTGGTCCAAGCAAAAGCTTGTGAGAGTTGAGCCTCAACCGTGCATCCATGGTAAATTCTTGATGAAAGGACCGTTTGTACTTAGAAAACTAGAGCTTGCTCATGGACTATAAGAACGAAGCCCGAATGGTTGAAATTTGTGACATGTTATTAGGCCATTCTTGTTGAATGAAGTTATAACCATAAAATTTCTTACCTAAAACACTATCCCTAGTGAACCATTTTGAGTCTATAAGCCTTTTTCTTTGTGATTTAAGCACATTACAAGCCTTGAAAACTCACTTAAGCCTTATATATAACCTATGTGTGAGTAATTGAGGAGATGATGGTCTACAAGGTTGATGGTGGAAATGTGCAAGAAGAAGAAGGAAATGGTGAATCTAGAAAAGGATGAAAGAGCTAGAGCTAAAAGCATATGCAACTTTCATAAAAAGGAAAAAGGAGCAAAATCATAAAACATGCTCAAGGAAATTCAAAAGACAAAGAAAGAAAGTATGTAAGTTAAGAGAAGCACAATAAATCCATGGTATGTTGATATTTAGTGCTTTTGAATTATTGACAAAAGGAGGAAGTTTTAATAAACTGAAGAAGTTGGAGAAAAGAATCATCTTTTCGATTATCTACACTTGAATAGTCACTATTATCCAAAGTTTCCTACCCTATCAAAGATCCTAAATATTACTAACTAAGATAAAGACCTTTTTTTATCACTTATTGAAACTAGGGTGGCTTGTTAACATAGTCCATAGACCATACTTGAGGCCGTGTAGTGCAGCTCGAGCCATGTTCGGAAACACGCAGAACACGTCGAAATATGTGTGCCCTATACGGGACGTAGCTGCTGCATGGGCCGTGTATGTGCAAAAACCTGTGCAATTTTCAGAATGTTCTGTAAGCTTCTAGAAGGTACATTATTGATATAAAAGGGTGGCTTGTGCGAAATTTTGGGGGGATATCATTTTCCATAGCAGTTACACACACTCCACACCACATTTTCTCACACACTAGATCCATCATCCATCTCTATCCATTTGATCCATTCAATTTCCATTTGATCTCCACAATCAATCCATAAATCCGTCATCCAATCCATCCATCCACCATTTGAGAAGAGGAAAGCATCAAGGATTGAAGGAGTTAGCATATTGAAGAGAAGGAAGGTTTCTCCATGAAAGGGAAGCAAATCTACTTTTCAATTGTTGATTTTCTTCTTATTTTGGCTCAAATGGAATAAGTTTAATTTGTAATAGTATAAACACAATGCTTAGTGGCTAGTCTATAGTAGCGCTAATCATATGAATGGTTGAGATGAAGAGTTAGATGTATAGAACTTGAGTAGTGATTTGAATTAAATTGTGGATTTCCTTTTATGATATATCAATCATGTTTCAATTCAATATTTGTGTGATTAAATTTTTCTATTCATAGTGTTAGGATGACCATTCCAATGTTGTGAGTGGTTATTTAATTGAATCATATATTGAAATGAGAATGCATGTTAGTATAATTAAGGGGAGGTAAGACATGCCCTCTTTAGGCTTAGAACATTCATAGAGGGACACTTAAGAAATTGAGTGAAAAGAACCAACTTATGATCATATTACCTTATGAGAATTGAGATTAAGACCAATCCTAGGAGACTTGGACTTGTAAAATAGTCGAGAACCTAATTGCCTTGGCCATAGGGATTAGGGGTAAAATCGTGATTGCTTTTAGTCCACAAGTTAATGAAATTCACAATCAAGAGTTTTGCATATCTAGCTCAAGTCTTAACCATGATTATGATTAGCCTTACTCTCATCTCAAGTGAATTCTATCTCTGTTCCAGTCAAAACTTGTTTGTTGTTTGATTCATTACTTTGTTAGTTTAAATTCTAGTTGAGTAAGTAGAGGATTAAGTAATAGTTTTATATACAAAACCATCAAACTATCATCCTTACAAAGCATAAATCAATGGAAAATCCGGATACAAGCATAAGTTTACTTTCCCTTGGAACGACATTACTATAAATTTTGTACTTGATCACGTGTTTACTCGACGATAGAGTCTCTTACTCTTACATATTTTTTACAAGAAATGCGACTAAGAACACTAATCAGAGAATACACATTAGAAATAAGACATCGGTTAATTAAAACTGATGTCTATCAGCGCATATTTTTAGAGTTGCGAATAGACATCACTTGAAAGACATCGGTTCATGAAAACCGATGTCTATCAGCGCATTTCCATAGAAAACCGATGTCTATCAGCATACTTTTTCGCTGATAGACATCGGTTTTGGAAAAGACATCGATTTTTATTGAAAAGACATCATATTCTATGATAAAACGAGATGTCTTTCCTCATATTTGGTGTAGTGTGTTTTTGGTAATAAATAAATTATAAAGTATGTTGGATGTGTTAAGTATGGGTGAGTTTTTTTTTGTAA
The DNA here is from genome assembly GCA_023678885.1 of Pogostemon cablin. Taxonomy (NCBI): domain Eukaryota; kingdom Viridiplantae; phylum Streptophyta; class Magnoliopsida; order Lamiales; family Lamiaceae; genus Pogostemon; species Pogostemon cablin. The sequence continues at coordinate 11,882,511 of CM042960.1, forward strand.
ATAAAGTGTCTGAGGAAGGGTGGTTGTGTTTGACTTATGCTTTTTAAGAAGGTGCAAACTTTATGAGACAATCCAAAATAGAAAGTTTGCTGCCCAAATCCGTCAATCACCCATGGAGATTCCATCCATTTCACTCTTCCTTCTATTTTGCATTCTCTTCACCATTTCCAGCTCAATCGAAGCTCATTCTCACGGCCACACTTATTTCCTCCGATGCCTATTCCTTGACAATAAAAACTACTCCCAAACCTCCTCGATTATTCATACCCCAGAAAATCTTCATACTCATCCATCCTGCAGTATTCTAGTTCAAATTGAGCTATAAATTTGGACTATAAATTCATAGATTCACCCTCAAATCCATCAATCCATGCAAATTCATATTTAATTTACACAGAATGATACACAATTTCTTTATTTTTCAATTCATTATATTACGGCAGAAAGAAGGTTGATGCTTATTAAAATAAATAATGAAATCCAAAAACAGTTTGAGAATTATGATATATGTCAATTTGCCTGCGGCGGGTGCACGGGTGGGATAGTCTATTCCTTCCTGAAAAAGTTATAAGGATCAACTCTGGTTTTAACCCCAACAAGTCGATCGAAATTATTTTTGAAATATCTCTTTCCCCAAATTCTGGCTTGCTCGTAGCTCGTCTTCCCTCTGATGTTATTCACTCCATTGTCCAGATCTCTGTAATTGAGATAAGCTACTCGTGGTAATCTTGAAACGTAAGGAGTTAAATAATTATGAACCCTGTTAATCCAGTTGATGTAGCTCTTCGAATCCTGATTCTGCTCTTTTTACCAAAATGCAAAATTGGCCAGCATATAGGAGGTACCAGCCCTGTGGGGAAATGGAATGGCAGATTCTGATATTTCATCCATTCTTCCGTCATATGGGACCACATACAACTGAGCTAATTCCATTCCTGAATCATAATATAGTCTCCAGAGTCGTTCCAACACCTGCTCAGGAAGATGTTTGCGAACATAATCTGTTTTTCCTTTCATGAATGCTTGAGCAGGTTGAGTTATGTTCAGCAGCATTTCTGGTGAGTTTATGGGGTATTGGGCAATGAATAAGACGGATTGGATCCAGCTCATTTCTATGCACTCTTCTCATTTCAATCTCAACTCGGGGAGCTCTTTTTCCATCAATGGAAGCAATCTGTCAGCCCTGCCAAGAAATAGAGAAAACAGAGATGCCCTGATTGTAAGTTTCTCATCGTTCAAATTTACCTGTGTCGTTCCAGTCTCGATTGCTACAAATAAGTCCTTGTCTGTTTTAGGAGCCATGTACTGCCAGCGGTTGATGATTTGGGTTGCATTCTATTCCAATGTCCTGTTCACTCTGGAAACAGTTACTGTTTCCGGAACATCAACCAAATGCAACTTCCAGGTAATAATGACACCAAAGCTAGAGGCTCCACCGCCTCTGATGGCCCAAAAAAGACCTTCCACCATTGATTTTCTGTCGAGGATTCTGCCATTGACTTCCACTATTCTTGCATCGATCACATTATCAGCAGCGAGGCCGTATTTCCTCAGCATGGGGCCGTAACCTCCTCCACTAATGTGGCCACCTACACCAATATTATGAAGCGTGCGCAAGTATTAAACTTAGCAAGAACTTATTGCATGAAAACACATGCACACACACTTATGTTGATTGTTTGAAGAACAAAAAAAAACTTAGAACACCAAGAATTATAGTGGTTCGGCAATTGCCTACGTCCATTCTTAAGGGAGAAGAGATCTTATTGATTAGGGTTACAATGATGAAGAATGAATACAACTTACATATATATCTTAACATATGATATATATGGGAAATATATGATATGATGTGTAGAATCTTACATATCATATATGTGATCTCAAACTTGCTTGCCAAGCAAGATGTCCACCAACACCAGGCCTACTATCACCGCAGCCCATGGCCCATTCTTGCATCAAAACTTACGTGTGCACTGCTGACCTTACATGCATGAACCATGCATCGAGCATAGTCATGCAAGAGTCTACTTCTCTCAACAATACTCCACCTTAGACCTTGCATCACCTCATCACATTTCCTATTTCTCCCCACTTGCTACATTAACGGTTGCAGCCACCTCTTATCCTCCTTAGTTTATCCCAACAAGCTCTTGCACAGCTCATACTTAAGAGCTGGCAAAGCCTTTGTAGGAGCATAGTCGGATTTTCTGATGTCTTATTCTTCTTCACAACAACTAATCCTTTCTCAATCATATCTCTTATGAAATACAACCTAACATCAATATGTTTGGTTCTTTCATGATAGCCCTAATGTTTGGAAAGATGAAGAGCACTCTGGTTGTCACAAAACACTTCAACAACATCTTGTTGAATCCCAAACTCCCTCATAATTCCAATCAACCAAACTCCTTCCTTGATTGCTTCTGTGAGTGCCACATATTCTGCTTCAGTGGTTGAAAGAGCAACTACATGTTGATGTGTAGCCTTCCAACTCACTGCTGTATCAAATATATTAAATACATACCCTGTCAAGGACTTCCTAGAGTCAAGATTAGTTGCATAATCCGCATCAACATAGCGAACAACAGCCTGATCCCAAGCTGCTAACCTCTTAAACTTTAAGCCTGTTTATGCTGTTCCTTTTATATATCTCAGTGCCCTCTTTACTGCTTCCCAATGTAACAACCCTGGTTTGCTCATAAACCTACTAACCAAGCTCATCACATAAGCTAGATCCGGCCTACAACACACCATTGCATACATCAAACTGCCAACAGTGCTAGCATATGGTATCTTATCCACCTTTGCCTTCTCCTCATCTGTTTGAGGTCCTTGTTGTAAGGATAGACTCAAACCCTGCTTCACTGGTACAGTAACTGACTTACAAAGATCCATGTTATACCTCTTAAAAACTTTGATAAAATATGACTCTTGATGTAAGATCAAAATTCCAGCTGATCTGTTCCTGCTGATCTGCATGCCAAGTATAACATTAGCTTTTCCAAGATCCTTCATCTCAAACTCTTTTCTCAGAGTTTCTTTTACAGCAGATATACCAGTTATACTCTTGCAAGCAATCAAAATGTCATCCACATATAGTAACAAGTATATGTAGCTCCCTTCTTCACACCTTATGTACACACAGCTGTCATATAAGCTTCTTGTGAAACCATGTGATGTAATATACTCATCAACCTTAAATACCACTGCCTAGGACTTTTCTTCAACCCATACAGTGATTTGATTAACTTGCAAGCTCTATCTTCTGCATTTTCAACATTTACACCCTCAGGTACCTCCATGTAAATGTCCTCATCCAAGTTTCCATGTAAGAATGCCGTAGTTACATCCATTTGATGTAACTCAAGATCAAACTGATTCACAATGGCCATCAATAATCTGATAGAACAATGCTTCACCACAGGAGTGAAAATTTCATTATAATCTACTCCCTCCTTTTGTGAGAAACCCCATGCCACTAGCTTTGCTTTATATCTTATCCCACCTTCCTTACTAGTCACTGTCTTCTTCTTATATATCCATTTGCAACCAACAAGCTTCTGATTAACAGGCTTATCTACAACAATCCAAGTCTTATTCTTTTGTGAAGACAGTAGCTCTTCTTCCATTGCACCTAACCATTTATCACCCTCCTTGCCTGATATTGCTTCTGAGTGTGTTCTTGGCTCATATACTTCAACATCAGATGCAACATATAGAGCATATGATACAATATCAGCCTCAATGTATCTAGAAGGTGTCCTGACTTGTCTCCTCAATCTATCTCTGACCAGGTGATAGCTATTCAGAGTATTTCTGGTATCAACATCAGCTTGCTCTACTTCTTATCTTGCTACTTCTCCCTCTTGTTCATTTACATCAGCCTGATCACCTTCTTGTTGCTGTACTTCCTTCCTCTTAAACTCCACCTCAAGCTCAAATTTATCTGGAGTAATAGATGTTCTTGTAGTCCTTTCAACTAGTGGCATTTTTCCTTCATTGAAAGTGACATCCCTACTAACAAGAAACTTGTTAGTCTCATAACATCACAACTTATATCCCTTCACTTCTTGTGGATAACCTACAAGTACACACTTGATAGCTCTTGGATCAAGTTTGTCTTGTTTCTGATGTGCATAAACTTGACAGCCAATTACCCTCAGATAACTGTAATTTGGAGTTTTTCCAGACCAAACTTCTTCAGGTGGTTTGAACTTAAGAGCTGCAGATGGACATAAATTGATTAGGTAAGCTGCTGTTGTCACCAACTCACCCCAAAAACCTTTTGAAAAACCTCCACTGCTCATCATGCATCTTACTCTCTCAAGAAGAGTTTGATTCATTCTTTCAGCCACTTCATTTTGTTGTGGAGTACCAGACACAGTCTTATGCCTTTTGATCCCCTTCTCCTTGCAGTAGTTGTTAAACTGCTCTGACACAAACTCAAGGCCATTATCTATTCTTAAGCACTTGAGTTTGCTTCCTGTCTGATTTTCAACTTCTGTAAGCCATACCTTCAAAGCTGAGAATGCCTCATCCTTAGATTTTAAGATTCTTATCCATACTTTTCTTGAAAAATCATCAATGAAAGATATAAATTATCTTCCATCTCTCATGGTTGTGCTTCTTGATGGCCCCCAAATATCAGAGTGTATGTACTCTAGTCTTGCTTTAGTGCTGTGTTCTGCAGCACCAAACCTTAACCTCTTAGACTTGCCAAGAATGTAATCTTCACACTGCTGCAGCTTGCAAGTTGAACTTATTTCTAATAGTTTCTGTTTTGCTAACTCTTGTAACCCTCTTTCACTTATGCGAGCAAGTCTGCCTGCCACAGTTGAACACTATCTTGGTCTTGAGTAGCATTGCTTTGTCCAGAAACCACACAACCTTCAAGAAAATAAAGATAATTTTTTCTTAATTCCCTTCATCACCACTAAACTGCCTTTCATGACAGTAAGTATTCCACATTCTGACTGAAACTTGTACTCTTGAGAATCCATCATACCTAGAGATATGAGATTCCTCCTTAAATTTGGTACATATCTAACCCTTGTCAGAAGCCTGATTGCTCCATCAAACATCTTCAACTTGATAGAGCCAATCCCCTCTATCTTGCAGGCTTGATCATTGCCCAACAAGATTGATCCTTCATGATATAGCCTCAATTCAGTGAACCAATCCTTTATGGATGTCATGTGAAATGTACATCCGGAGTCCATCACCCATTGACCTGAAATAGAACTAGAACAGATAGACAAGGCTTCAATAAAATCATATCAGAATTACTTTGGTTTTGTATCACCTGATTTGCATGAGGTTTCTGATTCCCTCCCCTTTTAGCTATTTGTTTTGTCACCATTGCCTTCCACTTGTGACATTGCTTCTTGTAATGACCAGGTTTGTTACAATGAAAGCAATTATTGCTATCATTATCAGCTGATGTACTCTGATCCTTCTGCTCTTGTTTCTTCTTATCTGCACCTTCCTTCTTGTTATTTTTATTCCACTGGTTTTGTTTCTTGATCATAAAACCTTCACCAGCAATCTAAGCATCAGAATTCTTCTGAAGTTCCTTTGACTTTAACGCCATACGCACTTGATCTAATGTGATTGAATCCTTGTTCCTATACATCAAGGTATCCTTGAAATTCTCCAAATACTTAGGAAGGGCAGAAAGTAGTATTAAGGCCTTGTCTTCATCTTCAAGAACAACATCTATGTTCTCAAGATCTCTAATGATTTTGTTGAAATCATCAAGCTGTACAAGTAATGGCTTGTCTTCTGTCATCTTAAATGAGTACAGCTTCTGCTTTACATATAGGCGGTTTCCTAGGCTCTTCACCATGTAAAGATCCTCAAGTTTCTTCCAAACCCCCCTTGCAGTGGCTTCCTTTGAAACTTCTCTTAGAGCTTTATCTCCAAGACACAGTATAATCGCACTACAAGCCTTCGATTGCAATTCTTGATCTGCTGCATTTGCAACCCCATCAACCACAGCAGCCTGGTTTACTGGCAACGACTTCAAGGCATCAGACAACCCTTGTTGAATAAGAATTGCCTCCATCTTCATCCTCCATAGACTAAAATTCGATTTCTCTGAGAACTTCTCAATATCAAACTTTGTCGTAACCACGGTGATCACCTTCTTCAAACAGTCATTTGTGGCTTACTTTCCCACAGACGGCGCCAATTGTTATGAATCATGCGCAAGTATTATACTTAGCAAGAACTTATTGCATGAAAACACACGCACACACACTTATATTGATTGTTTGAAGAACAAAAGAAAACTTAGAACACCAAAAATTATAGTGGTTCGACAATTGCCTACGTCCACTCTTAAGGGAGAAGAAATCTTATTGATTAGGGTTACAATGATGAAGAATAAATACAACTTACATATATATCTTAACTTATGATATATATGGGAAATATATGATATGATCTGTAGAATCTTACATATCATATATGTGATCACAAACTTGCTTGCCAAGCAAGATGTCCACCAACACCAGGCCTACTATCACCGCAGCCCATGGCCCATTCTTGCATCAAAACTTACGTGTGCATTGCTGACCTTACATGCATGAACCATGCATCGAGCATAGTCATGCAAGAGTCTACTTCTCTCAACAACCAACAAGAGGGCAAAGACCAGCAGGAAAACCCAGAGTCAGGCTTTTCTCCACGATCTTGTAATATAAAGTACCAAGGGTTGCACCACCTCCGACCCATGCCGTTTTCTCCTCAACATCTACTGTTACGTTGCTCAACTTGATCAAACCAATGATCACGAACGGGACTTTTGATTCGAAGAAACTCCCTCCATGTCATGGCCACCACTTCGAGTTCTAATTTCGATGTTGTGTTCCTTGGAGCAGAGTATGATAGGCGGGATTTGGGATTCGTGTTCGGGGGTTATAATAACTTTTGGTTTGGGGTTGGATTCTGAGATGATTCTCCAATTCCAGGCAGAGGACAGCAGTGTGGAAGACTAATAGGGGTTTGTTGGGGTGTAAACAATGTTGGGAATATTGGAGGGGTAGTTTGGGAATTCTTGAGAAAGGCATTTGAGAAATCCATCATGACCTGCAGCGGAAGCTGCCCATGAGAATGAAAATATTACAAGAAGGAGGAATGAAATGCCTCGAGAATTCATGATTTTGAAATGGTAATTTTGAGTTTTGTCTTCATGCATCCAACCTAATTTATAGAAAAATTCATGTCGGAATTTCATTTAATTTGAAAAGTAAAAAATATGTATCCAAATTGATGTCACCTGAGGCACGATCTTTGAAAAAAAATATAAAAAGGGGCTGTAATAGATTAATCGGTTAGCATTTTCTCTTAATTTTCTTTAACTAAGCTTAGTCACAATTCACATGTTATGATTATTGAGTATTACTCCACGTAACAAAGTTAAATTACACCGTTATTATACATTCGAAATTTAAAAAAATGTTGGTTTCTTACAATTTTTATTGATTTTTGAGAGTAAATATATACTATTTTTATATAATAAATAAATTATAAAGTATATTATATGTGTTATAAGAAAGTGATAAAATTGTAGTAGTAAAGATGTATTTTTAACGTTGAGGATTGATTTTTTTTAATATATATATTTTTTAAGTTAAATGTGTAACAGATGAAACTGAAGTGTGAAATTTAATAGGAAGAGCGGTATATATTATCTTCTTTCAAAAGGAAGATATGTTAGAAAAGTCTCAAGTTAAGCGTGTGTTTGGTAAACCGGTAGTACTCGTTTTGATCATTTGTGGCCTCAAACGTTAATCGTTAAGCTGACTAATTGGATGAATTAGATCACACACTTATACCCTTCGTACCCTTTGAATGCATTTATTTCTTTTTACAGAAGAATTAAAATTATTTCTCTGTCCCGTTTAATTACACACGTATTCTAATGAGCAGCGATTAAGAATTTTTTTTATATATACAGATATGTAAAATTATTTGAATGTGTATAAAAAGTCAGTATTTTTAGATAATTTAATAAAAAAGATGTTTAAAATTGTTGCGATATGTGTAAAAAGTTAGTAGTATTGTAATGTATTTTTTCCATTTTTAAAACGTGCATAAGTATTGAGACAGATCAAAGATGAAAATGTGAAGTAATGAGTGTAATGGAGGGAGTATTATGATTAAATGTGTAATGAATAGTCATATAAATAGAGTAAGTGAATCATATTTTTAATTATATTAGTGGCGTGTGTAGGTCTCGTATTTTTAAAAAAATAAAATTAATATTTTATGATTAACAAATCAAAATGACAAAATAAATAGTAGATAGAGTAACATATCTTATGCTCCCTCCTCATCATGGAAGACGCTTTAGCTTTGATTGTTTTGAGGTTTTGAAAATCTATTTTCAAAATGGACATCTATTTTAGATAAGTTTTAAAATTCACCTTCACCTTCACCTTCACCTTCATGTACCTATACAAACTCTATTAATTTAGAATCCACTCAATAGTCTATTCTCATCTTTTTTTTTCTTTTTTTTCTTTTTCTGCTCAATTAATATATATTTTTTTATTATTTTCTTTCATCTCTCAAGGTTTTTTTTTTCTTTCAAATCAAATAATACTTTCATATACACAACATCTCAGCACATCTTTATCTTTCTTTATATATAATAAAACACACTTTAAAAGTCAAAATTAGACCAAATTTTTTTCTCCCATTTTAACCTACCTAATTTAGCTTAGTAATATTAAATCTGAACCTTCATTAGTTAGTTATTGTAACATCTCATCTCTTGATTGTGATTACCAATTTTTAACAACATCTCATCCATTTATTTTGTTTTTTTATTTTATCTCATCCATTCATTTTATTGGCCTCTCATAATATATATATATATATATATATATATATATATATATATATATATCAATTGAGTATTTATATATCTAAGTAATTTTATTTTTTTACATGAATCCATAATATCTTTATCTATATTGTTGTAATATTTTATTTATATTACATATTTTTTATTTTATTGTCTTTTTGTATATCTAAATTATTTTCTAAATTTCTTTTTAAAGGTAAATTATTTTTTATTATATGAACTCAAATATCTAAATTATTAATTGAAATTTATTGTAAAAAATAATATATTTTGCTATGTTTTTAACGTGAATACATTTACACAATCTTTATCTTTATTGTTTTAATATTTTATTTATTTTTATATTATTAATTTCATTGTCCAAAATATTTTCTTATGTTAAAAAGTTATTTTAATTGTAAACATTGTCTAAAATATAATTAATTCAAAATCAAAAGAGAATTTATATTATATTTAATTATTAATAGAATATTTTTAATAAAGCATTAATTTAAACAATAAATAAATATAAATATAAATAAAATAAATGAATATTAAATGAGTACGGGTAACCCGCAAGTTTTGAAAAATGTGTATGAGACGGGTACGAGTATGATAATAAATTTTTTAACAGGATGGGTACATATACGGGTATTTAATAAATGGATACGAGTATAAATATCCAAAAAAATGCAGGTACCCTGCCCGTTGCAATCTCTATTCTTACATGCTATAACTTCGAACTTTTTATTTTTGTTTATTTCAAAATTTATGCACATAATAGTATATTGTACAATATTAACACTCTTAAGACACTAGAAAATTAAATAATAGATTTTATATTATATTTAATTAATAATAGTATACTAATTTTTAATAAAATATTAATTTAAAATGAGACGGGTACGAATACGGGTAATTAATATTTATACGGATATGAGTATCCCAAAATAAGTGGGTACCTTACCCATTGTCATCTCTATTTCTATACTTTCTATAAAATTTATGCAATGTGTTATAAATAATAACTCCACATTTTTAGGTAAAAATTATTATCGGACCGGAGGTAGTGTATATATTATATACATAATACATTTAAAATAATATTTTAATCAATTTTTTCAAATTATTTAAATAATTTAAATAAATTACAAACCCTTTAAATAATTTAATCAATTTTCAGACATCTTATCTTATCTCAAAAAATTACAATGTGATAATCCTTCCACCTACTTTAAGGCAATGTTCGTTTTCGGGTTTCAAATCCAGGTTTTGATTTTCAAAACTCATATCCAGATTTTAAAAACACCTCTATATAACTACTACATTCTCTCTCCTCAATTAATACACATTCTCTCTTTATCTCTCATCTCTCATTTAACTTTTTAAATAAATTAATACATTGATTTGACATAAAGTTAAAACCTATCATACTCAAAACTCAAACTAAACATATGACATACTATTCATGGTTTTAAAACCCCACAAACACTTTTTTTTCACGAGAATTAATGAGTTTTTTTTTATATGTAGTGGGTAAATGTATTGTAGTGAATAATGAGTTATATGTGGGACCATTTTACTTAAAGAAGAAAATTGATACAATTGGAGTGAATACCCAAAATAATAAAATAAAAACTTTAAAGATGGACGGAGGGGGTATATGTAAAAAAATATTAATTAAACATGAACAATGTCCATACAACGCACGGGTTATGATTGCTAGTTTACTTTATTGATTTAATATAAATTTAAAATCTCATTATAATTTATGTTTTTTTCTATTTATGAATAGATCCACCTATTTCATCTTGATGCTGCTGTCACTCATCCAACAATTAGAATCATTATAATTTAAGTTTTTTCTAATTAAGACTAGATTCAACTATTTAATCTTGACACTGCTGCTCACTCATGTAACAAGTAACAATTAAATGTAAGAGATGTGATATCAAAATCACTAAAAAAAACTTTTTTTTACTAACGTAATATTCCATTGATAAAAATCTTAATTCCATTATTAAATTGATTTACCAACGAAATTTGTTGGTAAATTTTCATTGGTAAAGTGGTGGTTGGTAAATTTTTAGCAATGAAAATTCAATTTCGTTTGTAAATTATTCCGTTGGTAATCCGTTGCTAATAATTCCATTGGTAATTTATATAATGATTCCGTTGGTAATCCGTTGGTAATTACCAACTGGATTGAATTCCGTTGGTAAAATAAATAATAAATTCATTGGCATTCCATTGCTAAAGAAAAAATGTAATTTTTGTTATTCCGTTGGTAATTACCAACAGATTGAATTCCTGTAAATTTTGTTGTTAAAAAATAGAAATTCTTACTACTGCATACACACTCTAACAACTTATTTACACTGAGATACAATGAAAATAAAAATAACTACTAGATACATAATCTAACAATAAAGAGACAAAATTACCCCTTTTTTTTAATTTAAAAAAGAGATTGCAATCGTTCTCTTTAATGAACCCTTTCTACTTCCTCTCTCTAAAAGAAACCCTAATGTGTGAATTTGCTAGAAGCTATTGCTGGCGAGCGGATCTAAACGGAAAATGACGAACTCCGGTCAGCAGTCAAAACGTGGTAATCCTACAACAGCAACGACAATTGACGGATCTGTGGTGATCGGTGGCAGTAACGACTTTGGCAGAAAACTATTTCGTAGCGGAAGGCAACCGACGGGCTGTTAGTGCTCGTAATTTCCAGCAGCAAGAGACAGATCTGGTGGTGGGCCTCGAATACGCTAGTGAATGCGTGGTCTGCGGGGAGGATCCGACGGCATCAATGGAGATAGGGTATCTGTGCGAGGGATTGTACGGGACGGGCGGCGGCGGAAGGTATATAGGGCAGGTGATGAGGGACAGAGGAGGAGAAGTTACAATTTGAATCCGCATTTAATTATAGATACACTCTTTCTTCTTTCATTTCATCCATTAATTTGATTATTTTATTTTAAATTCATTTGTTATTTTTCTCAATTCAGAAGACTAACAAGCTTTAGGATTTTTGAATGGGGATAGGATTCGTGGATCTGTTGTGTTGTAGGCAGGGGATCAGATGTGGTTTGGCTTGTATATGGAGACAAAAAAGCTTGTCAATTGAGAGTTAATATTGGATTTGGAGCCCTATTCTCAAGGCCTGTGCAGTCCCAATGTTTTCTGGGCGAACTAATTATTCCCAGACACATCACCAAACTACACTACACTATTCTTTTTCTTTTGTAAATAGAAGAGATCAGAAAAACACACATGAGGGTCGATGGATTTAGTTTTTTTATCATATCCATTCATTTGGGTTTAAGGTTTTTATTTGCGTTCCGTTGTATTTATCTTTGATACCATGAATAGTTGTAGGATTCATCCAGTAAATAACTCGATTCACTGCTCATATGCTCATATTTTTATAATCTGAAGAATATAAATCTGTAGAGATTTTAATTCACTTCGTGCAGTAGTGGAAATTTTGCATTTCGTGCAGAAAAATTAACTAAACCCTCACTCCCCAAAAAAAAATTGCATTTCTTAAATAGAATCTGCATTTCGTGTAGAAAAATCAACTAAAAAAATGCATTTCTCAACTAGAATCTGCATTGTGTGCAGAAAAGTATGCATTTCATGTAGAAAAATCTGAATTTTATGTGATTTCGTGCAGTTGGGAATTTGAGGGAAAATGCCATTAATTACGGGAATTGGCAGAGAAATCGAATTTGGAGAAAAATCTGCATTTCATGCATTTAATCAAAATAAGGGTAAATTTGGTAATCAATAATTAAATAATGCAGTTAGGAGTAATGTTTTTGCAAGGTGTACCTAATAGTTAATTTTACATGTATAGTGTATATATGAATAATCATCTCTAAAAAATATGAATGTAACGAAAATTCTAAAACATAAAAGCAATCCATTTGTCAACCTCTGACTTATAAATAAAAGGTTTTAAACGGCTTTGAGTGCTAAAATCCGTAAATCACCAATGGAGACTCCAACCATTTCACTCTCACTTCTACTTTTCCTTCTGTTCACCATTTCCAGCTCAATCGATGCTCATTCTCATGGCCACAGTGATTTTCTCCAATGCATATTCCTTCACTCTAAAAACTACTCCGAAATCTCCTCGATTATTCACACCTTTGAAAACTCTTCATACTCATCTATCCTGCAATCCTCCATTCGTAACCTGCGATTCACCTCCTCCACCACTCCCAGACCTCTAATCATCCTCACTCCCCTGCACGAACCCCAAATCTAGGCCATCGTTCGATGCGCCAGAGAAACCGGATTGCAACTCAGAATTCGAAGTGGCGGCCATGACTACAAGGGGCTTTCTTACACATCCAGACTCCCATTCATCGTACTCGACTTGGTCCATATGACAGAGATAAAACTTGACGTTTTCAAAAAACAGTATGGGTTCAATCTGGTGCCACAATCGGATAACTATACTACAAAATCAGTAAGCAGAGTAACACTCTGGCTTTCCCGTCCGGAACCTGTCCCACGGTGGGAGTCGGCGGCCAATTACACATAACTCCACTAAAAAGTCACACAAATACGGATAAAAATATCCGAAAGTCAGTAAATAAAGACACTAAAACCTAGGTGAAAATGACGATAATCAACCCCCAAACTTAAAGCGTTGTTCGTCCTCGAATAACTAAAAATGATAATCAAGAGGAGAAATTTTCACCTAGGAAAATACCTAAAGAATATAAACTACAACACATCACAAATAATAAGGACTACAAAATCATATTAAATGTCCCTACACCATCAAATTCATAACATCAAGAATTAACAAGTTCAATTTTAAGACATCAAAAGAGTAATCAAGTTCTTTTTCAATCCAAGCCTCTCATAGGATATCAATTGTACTCAACACTCTATGAAGTAGGGTAAAACAACTCTCATCAACCAATCGAACCGACTCATCATAGGCTTGCTTATGGACTATATTTACAAGCCACCCTAGTCTCACAAAGTGATTAAAAAGGTCTTTTATCTTTGGATGTAATGTTTAATCTCTTTGATAAGGTAGGAAGAATATGGATAATTGTGACTATACATGTGTAAGTAATCAAAGAGACGATAATCCATGTTATTATCTTCACTTCTCATTCTCCCCTTCTTTTCAAAGACTCTTAAGTAAGAACATTATCATACCAAAGATTTCTTGAGCTTCTTTTGATTCGCATTCTTCCTTTCTTCTGACTTTTGAAATCCTTCAGCATGTTTTTGTTGATTTGCTCATTTTTCTTATGTTGAGGGTCGTATGTACATTTTACTTGAGCTCTTTTCATCCTTTTCTTGCTTATTCACCATTTCCTTCTTTCTTTTGCACAACTTATCATCAAACCTTTCATATCATCATCTCCTCAATCACCCACACAAAAAGGTATATATAAAAGGCTTAAGTGGGTCATTATGGCTTGTATTGTGCTCATATTACAAGGAATAGGCTTAAAGGCTAAAAATGGTTAACTAAGGATGATGTTTAGGTAAGGAGATTTATGGCTATGACTCATTTAGCAAGGATGACCTAAGATCATATCACAAAGATCCACTATTCGGGCTTCGTTCCTATAGTCCATGAGCAAATTCTAGTTTGTCTAAGTTCAACCGGTCCTCTCATCAATATTTAACCATGGAGGCACGATTGAGGCTCAATTCTTACAAGCTTTTTCTTAGATAAAAAAGAAACCTAATTAACCTTCATACTTCTCAAAATTGAACAAATTATGTAATTCATGTCACAATTTCAACTAGTAGGAACCTTTAACATGCTTTCTATCACCTATCACAAATAATGCATCATATCTTATATTAAAAAACATTTACAGTTTCCCAAAACATACCACCAATCTGAACCTATACAAAAATAAAAAACTCAATCACAACACATAAGCAAAATTTGCCAAAACAAAAACATAGCATAAAGATATAACATGCATCACCAAAAAAATCATCCACTTCATGAAATTAAAGCTCATCAATTCACCATTCATAAAATAAGCTCAAATACTCATCATATCCAAATTATAAAAATCAAACCAAAATACCGAAAAATAAAGGAAAATAAATCTCATAAAACCAAGATAAATCCAAAAGTAAAACCTCCCAATATTCAAAACAACTAAAGTACAATTCAATCCATAATTGTCAAATCAAATCCCTAACATAATCCAAAAGACTAAATGAAGTGCCTAGCACTAAAATAACTCCCTTCATGGCTCCGAAGGTAGAGGTAGATGATACATGTTCCATGGTATGTATGCACGAAGAGATGTTGGGAATTGGAAATTGAACATCATCGTTATCATTTCCTCCATCTTGTTTGAGTAGACACGAGACTGCTCCTCATAATACTCTCGACGATGATTTTCATCTCGAAGCTCTTGGATGTGTGTCCCATGCATTTGCTGTACCTCTCGGATCTCTCTCATCTGTGCTCCGTGCACCTATTGAACTTGCCTTATCTCTCTCACTTCGTCCAACATATAATTCCATCTCTCATTCCCATATTCGGGACCACTTGGCTGCTGCTGTTGTTGCTCTTCCTCTTCAAACTGTGGTGTCTCAGGAGCTTGCTCTTCGAACTCAACTTGATGATGTGGAGGCTCATCCCCATCTCATTCCATTGGTACCGGCTCTGCTTGCAAGTTGGCTAGCTCAAGTTTCTCCTCAACTCTCATATGCTAAAGAACCTCCTCCACATCCTCTCTATTTATCCTGTAGAATGCTCTTACAACCCTAGAGTGGTGGGTACTAGCCATTGCCAAATTGGCAAACTTTCTTCGAGTGTAAACTGTAGTGAGTTCCGGAGCTGGTAAATGAAATAAGGCCTCTTTTTCTTGCCTTAGGCAATATTGGTTCGCAACCACAGATAAAAACTCCATTCTCCTCAATTGCTGATAATTCAACCCTTCACTTACCATCATGTTCTCCATCACTGCAAGATTTACTCCCAAGCCTTGAGCTATCATAGTGATCATCCCTCCTAACATTAATCCTTGAGATGTCTCTCTTGGCAACTCTCTCCACATGTTGAACAAAATGCGTCGCAATGTTCAATGGAAGCTCATTATATAGATAAAATATTAAATATAGCTGATTCTCACCCACTGCTCCACTTTCAAACCTTCCTAAAACAGTGTTAGAGACAATTTTCTCCAGGTATCTCATCACCAGATTCTTTGTTGCAGTTCCTCTTGAATCACTGGGAACGTATCCTGTCTGCCCTGTTCCATCATTTACCAATCTCTTCCACCAATCTTGCTGATTAAAGCCTCCACCTTCATAAACACTTATATGGCCTCCACATGGTGGGCACCCAAAGAATTCATTCAAAACAGGAAGAGTGGTGTGCTGTCGTCGGCACCCAAAAATAAGATTTATAATTTTCCGAACAAATCCACACTGGAGTGTAATAGGATAAGTACAGGTCAAACCCACAGAGAGTAATCAAATTCAAATTGAATTAATCGTGTTTTTAAGAAAGTAACAAGGGGGGATGAATTGAATCTAACAACTAATAAACATGAAAGTAAATAATTAAAATTGCAAGAAATATTAAAATAAAGATAACAAATAAATTGAAAACCTAGTCCAAGGATTTGATTCCCTCCCATATCCTAATTTATAAAACTGAACGAATTAAATATGCCAACAATTATACAAACTCAAATTCCTATGCTAATGATACAACCAAATTAACCCAAAATGTTCTTATTTTTAGCAATTTAGGGTACGACCACTAAATTACACTATTTACGAGTGACCCTATGGATTCGAACTCGCAAATGCATTAAGACACCAAACATTAGAATTACTAGGCTATAAAAACCGACTAGGAATCATACAACCTAAATCTTATTACAACTAGAGGGCATTCTTCTATTTCGTTACTCAATTCAATCATCACAACAATTACGGATCATGGATCATGAAATAGCAATAAATAATTTAACAATTAATCTAGATGACCAGTCTAAATAATTATCAAATTATTATAAAATCGATTCAGTGCATGCAATAAGATAAATTCATATAAAAGTTTGCGACATAAAATTCCTAACAATCAAATAAATAATTCATGGGAGGTTCACAACCCTCGAACTAGAAACGTAATTACATAATAAAAACTAAATTAAAAATATAAAACAAAAGAATCGATACTATTCTTCATGAGTGGTGCGTCTCCTGCTCTCCCAATCTGCCTTTCCCTCTATCCGTGCTGAGTCCCCACGTCAGATCGCGGATGTGATATGATGTATATATCCTCCTTATTCATCTTCTTGTTCCCCAAGAAACCTAATTTATTTCTTTCCTTCTTGAAGAGTGTCCAGGTTTATTGCATTTCCAATCTTTTTGGTAATTTCCTTATGGTCTTCAAACCAAATCTCTCCTTTATTTTGCTTTGGTCAACTCTTTATTTCCGATAGTAATGATAAACCTGGACAGTACAATTTATCTCAATTTTGGCCTGTTTCAATAAGAAATAAAATAATTAAAGTTCAAGTGTATAAAATAAAAATAAGTCGTAATTAACATAAAATAATTCACAACTTATGCGTAAAGAAGTGAATTTCATCCAAAATAATCGTGTAAAATTACGACATATCAAACTACCCACATCTAAACCTTTTCTTGTCCTCAAGAAAAACAAGACCAAAACAAGGCATATGAAAAATGGCAATCATGGGCAAGTGATAGCAACACAGTGACACTTTCAAAAGAGATTAAATAGAATGCACCAAATACAAATGAGTGGTAGAATGTCTCACAAAAATTTGCAACTTATGTAGAATAAAAGAATTTAAGAATTCATAGCCTCACAATGGTTTCGCTCAATAACGCTCAAGTATATGAATTGGGTAGCAAAACACTCAAAATTAAACAAGACAATGAATTACCATAAGCTTGCTCCCAAATCAAATATCCACCAAGTTAAATGAGCGTCATGTGCAAATATTAAAAGGACTTTAAAATGGTTGTAATGTGGCTTGGGATAAGGTGGGATAAAAAGTTTAGAAAGGCTAAATTTACTACTTTGCAAATGTGTACATCAAGAAAGAACATCAAAATGATGCATTTTACCATTCTCAACCTTATCCAACTTCTCTTCATTTTTTGTTGATAAAATTCTGGTTTCAATCAACATATCCGCCTACCCACACCTGTTTCTTTTCACAATTTCGAAAACAGTGCAACGCTGAAGGGTTCAGTGTTACTTTCAGAAAAATTTTGCAACAAATTTCAACTTCGTTTTTTTTTTCCAGCTCCAATTTGTTTTCTCTTATTTTTTCAACCTATATTTTATCTATCATCCTTTCTTTTCTTTTCCTCTTTTTTTTTCTTTTCCATTTTTTCTTTTCCTACAATCACCAAATCCCTTTATCTTCATTTCAACCACAAGAAATATTTTTCAATGAATTCCACAATATGCAAAATAATAGGGGTTTAAATGGAAGAGTTCAAGAAAGAAATGGAATATGACTAAGTGATGGCTCATTCAACAAAGAAAAGGCTAGGCTCAAAGTGTCTCTCCTAAAAGATTTAATATGATCGGGTAGATAAAAAAAAGGCCGAATTATGGTTTACCTAGGTGCCTTTATCATTTAAGTACACATGCTCAAATGTAAGATCTCAAAATGTATTCAAGGAGCAAGTTCTAGAATGTACATATCAAGTTCAATTTGTACTCAATCAAGAAAAATATATATAGATTATAGCTCTTGAAGGCTCAAAGCTCACAAGAATAGGGTAATTTTGCCATGAATTCTCAAACAAAAAAATTATTCCACATTAGTCATAAAAATAATAAGACAAATCCAACAACTCACAAGTATAGGTACATCAAATTCAACTCTCTTGTCATGCCGAAAATTTCAATTACCAAAGCACATTCTTACCATAAATCCAACTCCAACTTCACATGCGCACAAGTGTAAGAATGTGATTCCAAATGAATTACTATATACACATCTAATTAAAATAAAATTACAACTTTAAGTCCCACTCAATACACCAAACCTACCCACACCTAATGGATTGCTTGCCCTCAAGCAAACAAAACACAATAAAATTCAAGGGAAAATCAAGTGTAAGAATGGAAAGAAGTCACCGAATTAAGCTCCATGTGATTGACCATATGTTGGGATTTTTCTTCTCATTTTCTAGAAACATTACCAACATCATCATGACTTCACTTCATAGCACTTCCTGAAAAATAGCATACATCAAAAGAACAAGATTATTTATTAAGAAAAATAAAAAATAAAAAAATAAAAATCTAAGTTGGGTTTCCTCCCAACAAGCGCCTTTTCTTTATATCGTTGGCTCGATGTTCACTTCCCTTTTCATGTAATATGAGTAAAATGCTCAAACCAATATAATAATTTTATTGGTTTGCGAGAAGTGTTCTCTCCCTTCAAAATTATATGGTTTAAAAGAAGCTCCACAGAGTTTTGTTTGATCGCCTCAAGAAAAGGATCTTTAATCTAATTAATGCGAAACACTTCAACCATCTCATTTTCTTGAGGATCTTCAACCTTTGTCAACCTGTATGAAGACGAAAATGAATCAGAATTAGTAGATATTGATTCGGGCAGCTTTACCCCATTTTCGTTTCCAACAGAACTGACACTGAAGGCTTCAGTGTCAGTTTTTGCTACCAGAATTTTCTGCACCAAATCTGCAGAATTTTCAGCTTACTCATCCTCTTCAATTTCTACCTCCATCTCAAAATTTTCATCATTGGTGGACTCCACAGCACATTCCTCATAATTTACACTTTGTTGTGCCACCAAACGATCAACCTCCAACTTTAATAAGCTACATCGAAGCTCCAAACTTTTAAGATTTAATTGGGTTATTTGTTGAAATTCCAATATACTAGTTGCCATGATTTTCATCAAATCCTCCAATGAAGCCTTAGAGATTTGTTCATTACCATAATAACCACAATCATCAAAATGGCTTTTATCATCATTGTAGTATTGAGGTTCTTGCTCATAATAGCCATGACTTTGATATTCATAAGTTTATTGTGATAACGTTCTACATATCAGAAATCGGGATGCCTTCCTTGATTGTAATTGTTGGCATATGAATCACTCCAATGTTGCTGCAAATTTGCTCTATGGAATCCATCTCTTCGTCCCACTTCTAGTCTATCAATCAAGATGGGGCAATCATGAGTAGAGTGACAAGTGGTTGCACAAATACGACATGGCTGAATATTCTGACCATAGAAACCATAAAATTGATCCATAATAGTAAGCCTACAAGGAAAGAAAATGATTATTCACGAAAAATAGGAAAATCGAAAACAGAGCAAACCTGACAATGAAGGGATAAGTGTCAGTACTCTTCTGGGAAAAATTCAAAAATAAATAAAATAAAAATACAAAAAATTCAACAAAAATTCGGGATTACTCCCCGTCAATGGCGCCAAAATTTGGTGTGCTGTCGCCAACACCCAAAAATAAAATTTATAATTTTCTGAACAAATCCACACTAGAGTGTAGTAGAATAAGTACGGGTCGAACCCATAGGGAGTAATCAAATTTAAATTGAATTAATAGTATTTTTAAGAAAGTAATAAGGGGGGATAAATTGAATCTAACAACTAATAAATATGAAAGTAAATAATTAAAATTGCAAGAAATATTAAAATAAAGATAACAAAAAATTGAAAACCTAGCCCAAGGATTTGATCCCCTCCCATATCCTAATTTATAAAACTGCACGAATTAAAATGCCAACAATTATACAAACTCAAATCCCTAAGCTAATGGTACAACCAAGTTAACCCGAAATGATCTTATGTTTAGCAATTTAGAGTACGAACACTAAATTACACTATTTACGAGTGACCCTATTGATTCGAACTCGCAAATGCATTAAGACACCAAACATTAGAATTACTAGACTATGAAAACTGACTAAAAATCATACAACCTGGATCTTATTACACCTAGAGGGTATTCCTCTATTTTGCTACTCAATTCAATCCTCACAATAATTACGGATCACGGATCATGAAATTGCAATAAATAATTTAACAATTAATCTAGATGACCAGTCTAAACAATTATCAAATTATTATAAAATCGATTCAATGCATGCAATAAGATAAATTCATATAAAAGTTTGTGACATAAAATTCCTAACAATCAAATAAATAATTCATGGGAGGTTCACAACTCTCGAACTAGAAACGTAATTATATAATAAAAACTAAATTCCAAATATAAAATAAAAGAACCGATACTGTTCTTTGTGAGTGGTGCATCTCCTGCTCTCCCAATCTGCCTTCCCCTCTATCCGTGCTGAGTCCACACGTCAGATCGCATATGTGATATGATGTATATATCTTCCTTATTTATCTACTTGTCCCCCAATAAACCTAATTGATTTCTTTCCTTCTTGAAGAGTGTCCAGGTTCATTGCATCTCCAATCTTTTTGGTAAGTTTCCTTATGCTCTTAAAACCAAATCTCTCATTTATTTTGCTTTGGTCAACTCTTTATTTCCTGCAATAATGATAATTTCACTAGTCACAAAATAAATTGCTATGACAGTACAATTTATCCCAATTTTGGCCTGTTTCAATAAGAAATAAAATAATTAAAGTTCAAGTGTATAAAATAAAAATAAGTCGTAATTAACATAAAATAATTCACAACTCACGCGTAAAGAAGTGATTTTCATCCAAAATAATCGTGTAAAATTACGACTTATCAAAGAAGGATTTTCCTTCTGATCACATTATCCAACTTAAACGTAATGGAAATGGGGAACTTATTTCTATACTTCTTTACTTGAAGTATACTCATGAACTCAGCAGTCAGATGTAAATAAGTAGGTGTCCTCTTATCGAAATAAGCCTCCATATGTACAAACCGAAACAACTTCCTCAACTCATCCTTTATTCCTAGCCCTTCCATTGTCGCTGTATCTTGGAATCGAGTTGGCTTAATCTTAGGAAAGAGTATTTGCCAACGGAGCACATACTTTCCCCAATACTCTTCAAATTCTACCCCTAATCTTAGGAAAGAGTGTTTGCCAACGGAGCACATACTTTCCCCAATACTCTTCAAATTCTACCCTAAAGTAATCCCAGTGAATCCCATCTTGCATAATTTGCGCATCAAGATTTGCAAGTTCACCCTCATCCGTGATGATGATGAAATCCTCATTCCTTGCTCTTACTCTCCTCTCGGTCATCTAAAATTTTACAACAAACTCAAGTTATATTCAATTTCATTATGAGACATGATAATGCATTAGGATTAGAATCATCAATTGTTATTCAACTAAGTGTGAACTATACCATGCATTAGCATTACCTAATCACATCATCTTAGCTTCAAGCATCACCAACATTATTACATTTAAAGAATTTTCAAGCTCACTTAAGCAACTGAACTTAGTCTCAATTTTGGTTAAATTGATTTAGAGCAAGTGTACTCTATCATGTGTAGCACGTAAGTAACCAAGTGCAAAATTTATAATATATCGAATCCAAGGGCGAAAGTGGGTAGCCGTGTTTGAGAAGTGTTTCACTCTAAAAGGACTAATTGATTAAAAGAGGGGGTTTATTTAAATAAAACTAACAACTAAGAAAGCAATTAAAGATAGAATATATACAAATGTAATGGAAAATGGATAAAGGTGAACAATCTAAGAAGTATGTAAGGTAAGCAACATTCATGGATAAGGTATATATAGACTCACACACACACATGCATTGATGGTTTTCATATTATGATATTAAGGGTAATCTCGTATGTACCCCTAATCCCTATGGCCAAAGCAATTAGGTTTTCAACTCTTTTACAAGTTTAAATCTCCTAGGATTGTCTCTTACTCTCAATTCCCATGAAGGTACTCTGATCATAAGTTGGGTTCCCCTCACTAGTTCATCACTAATGTCACATCATGAGGTTCTAAGCACTTGAAGGGTATGACTTACCTCTCCTCATACTAACTAAGTCATCTCATGCAATCAATGATTCAATTCAACCACTAAGCATAAAATTGAAATGACCATCCTAACACTATGAATAGAGAATTTAATCACACAAATCATATATAAAATGAGAATAAACATTCATGATAGAAAATATTCATAACAATCATTTCATCAAACATGTGGTGTGCAAAATCTACATAAAACCTAATCAATCATATAGCTAGCCTAACATGAGGACTAGCCACTATATATCATTACAAATTCAACATAATCCATGACATACTCCAATTGAGCCAAATAATGAAGAAAATAACAAAATAAAGGTTAGTAGGCTCCCCTTTGATGGTGAACTTTCTCCTCCTTGATCATGCTAAAATCTTCAATCAATGATGAATTCCTCTTCTTAGATTGGTGGATGGATGGATGGATTTATGGATGTATTTGAGGAGATCAAGTGGGGTGAATGGATGAAGTGAAGGGTGGAAGAGATTGAGATGAATGTGTGTGATTTAGGTGTCTAGTGTGTGTGGAAACTTATCTAAAATGATTCCTCCCGTAATTTGTGGTCAAAACATGTATTTATACCCCCATGGAAGCTTCTAGAACACGTGCAAATCATAAAACTGACTTTTGTCAGAACACGAGTCGTGTGTAGAATACGGCCATGGGGGGTGGGCGTGTAGGTGTTTCTGATGCTCACGCAAGGCCTTGGCTTACAGGGGCGTATTCGGAACACTGGTCGTGTTGGTGCAGTGCGTGTAGCGCAGTCTCACCGTTTTGTTCATAACTTTCACATTCGAATCCCGATTTGAGTGATTCTTGTGCTCACACGATCTTCTCTTCCGTAGCTTTCAACCATAAATCACACGTCCAATTTTAAACTCCACATGAATACATAAAAATTACACAAGTTGAATGCATTTTTCAGCATTTTGCTTTGGCTCGTTCTCCCTCGTTTCAACTCCGAATTGAGCTCCGTTTTTCCCACATCTTCTTTATCGTGTCTAGAATCCATTTTTACCTGAAAATCACACAAATTTCACCAATTTACCAATTCTCTAATTATTTACAAATATCACACAATTTAAGGCACTTAATCATTAAAATCACACATTTATCATTCAAATCACACATCTCCATAACTTCATATAACACCACCAAATGATATACAAAATAAATAAAAACTCACAAAAATACATAATAATGACACTAAAATTTAGGTGAAAACGACACCGATCAGCAACTAGCCAAAACAACAATTCATTCTAACATATACTTCTATTTAAACTTATCAATCCCTTCAATCATTCATGAATTTACACCTCCTATCCTCATGATATATGCAAACATTCTTCACATCTAAACCTTCAAGTATACAATCACTACTCTCAATGCAAATATGACTCTAAAATTACACAAATTTATCACTTAGGCATTTCATCGAACACTTGGCATGCATAACACTTCAATATGTTTTCTAATAAAAAACACATAGACTCATGCCCAAATCCTTAACACCTAAGCCTTATTTCATGTTAATATCATCATCATACAAGCATTCCCAATCAATGTGTCACATCTGAACTTGGTTTCAATTTTGGTTAAATTGATTTAGAGCAAGTGTACTCTATCGTGTGTAGCACGTAAGCGACCAAGTGCAAAATTTATAAGATATCGAACCCAAGGGCGAAAGTGGGTAGCCGTATTTGAAAGATGTTTCACTCTAGTAGGACTAATCAAAGAAGGAGAGAGTTGATTATACAACAAACTAAGCTAGAAAACAATTAATAGATAGAACATGTACAAATGAGATGGATGATGGGTGAAGGTAACAATCTAAGAATTATGTAAGACAAACAACATTCATGGTAAGGTATATATAGACTCACACACACACATGCATTGATGGTTTTCATGTTATGATATTAAGGACAATCACGTTTGTACCCCTAACCCCTATGGCCAAGGTGATTAGGTTCTCAACTCTTTTACAAGTTTAAATCTCCTAGGATTGTTTTTACTCTTAATTTTCATGAAGGTACTATGATCATAAGTTGGGTTTCCCTCACTAGTTCATCACTAATGTTCTATCATGAGGTTCTAAGCACTTGAAGGGTATGACTTACCTTTCCTCATACTAACTAAGTCATCTCATGTAATCAATGATTCAATTAAACCACTGAACATAATATTGGAATGACTATCCTAACACTATGATTAGAGAATTTAACCACACAAATCATACATAAAATGAGAATAAGCATTCATGATAGAAAATATTATAACAATCAATTCATCAAACATGTGGTGTGCAAAATCTACATAATACCTAACCTATCATATTGCTAGCCTCACATGAGGACTATCCACTACAAATCATAATAGAATCAATACATTCCATAGCTTGCTCCAATTGAGCCAAATAATGAAGAAAATAATAAAATAAAGGTAAGTTGGATCCCCTTTGATGGTGAACTTCCTCCCCTTTGATCATGCTAAAATCTTCAATCAATGATGAATTCCTCTGCTTAGATTGGTGGATGGATGGATTTATGGATGGATTTGAGAAGATCAAGTGGATTGGATGGATGAAGTGAAGGGTGCAATAGATGGAGATGAATGTGTGTGATTTTGGTGTCTAGTGTGTGTGGAAACTGATCCCAAATGATTCCTCCTGGATTTTGTGGTCAAAACATGTATTTATACCCCCATGGAAGCTTCTAGAACGTGTGGAAATCATGAAACTGACTTTTGTCAGAACACGGGCCGTGTGCGGAACACGGCCATGTAGCGTTTTCTGGTGTCGGAACACGGCAACCCCTTACAGGGCCGTGTTCGGAACACGACTCGTGTAGGTGCATCGCGTGCTGCGCAGTCTCACCGTTTCGCGCATAACTTTCACATCCGATCTCCGATTCAAGTGATTCTTGTGCTCACGTGACCCTCTCTTTCGTGGCTTTCCAACCATTTATCAAATGTCTAGTTTTGAGCTCCATATGAATACAAAAAAATTATACAAGTTGGACTTGTGTTTTTCAGCATTTTGCTTTGGCTCGTTTTTTCTTATTTCAACTCCTAATTGAGCTCCGTTTTTTCCCACATCTTCTTTATCATGTCTAGAATCCATATTTACCTAAAAATCACATAAATTATACCAATTTGCCAATTCTTTATATATTTACAAATATAGTAAAATTTAAGGCACTTAATCATGAAAATCACACATTAATCATAACACACAAAAACACATAATAAAAGACACTAAAATCTAGGTAAAAACGACACCAATCGACCCCCCAAACTTAATGTGTTGCTCGTCCTCGAGCAACGAAAATGAGAAAATATGAGGGGGAATTTTCACCTAAAGAAAGACCTAAAGAACATAAGCAACAACACATCATGAGTAACAAGAACTACAAATTATATAAAGTCACACTACAATATTAAAATCATGACATAAAAAATTAACAAGTTCAAGTCTAAGAAAATTAAGAGTAATAAAGTCCCTTCTGGTCCAAGCCTCACAATGGGTATCAAAATGCACTCAACACTCTATGAAGTAGGGTAATTTTCACTCATCAATCGATTGAACCCGACGCACCATAGGCTTGCTCACGGACTACATTCACAAGCCACCAAGGCTTCAACTAATGATCAAAAAGGTCTTTATATTTTGGATGTAATGTTAGGCTTTTTGGTAAGGGTAGGGAGATTATGGATAAGAGTGACTCATCGAGTGTAAGTAATCGAAGAGATTATCAGCTTCTTTCTTCAGGTTTCTTTCTTCCTTTCTTTTCTTCTCTAATCATAAGCACTAATCATTGTCATTACTTGAATTTCTTGATCTTTTTTTAATTTTCATGCTTCCTTTCTTTCGACTTTTGAATTCCTTGAGCATATTTTTATTGATTTGATCATTTTTCTTGTTTTGAGGTCGCATGTACATTTTTTCTTGATCTCTTTTCATCCTTTTCTTGCTTGTTTACCATTTCATTTCTTCTCTAGCACAATTCTCACATAAAACCTTGTAAACCATTATCTCCTCAATCACCCACAAAGATTATATATATAAGGCTTAAGTGGGTAATCATGACTTGTAATGTGCTTATATCACAAAAATAGGCTTTAAGGCTCAACGTGGTTAACTAGGGATGATGCATAAGGTAAGGAAATATATGGCAATGACTTTAAAGTAACAAGGATGACCTAAGATCATATCACTAACCTCCACCAATTGGGCTCATTCCCGTAGTCCATGAGCAAGTTCTAGTTTACCAAGGCTCAATTGATCCACTCATGAAAAACTAATCGTGGAGGCACGATTGAGGATCAAACGCTCACAAGCTTTTGCTCGGACCCTTAGGAACTCATTACACCTCAATTTATCTCAAAATTGAACAAGTTAAATAGAACATGTCACAATTTTAAAGAGTAGAGATTCTCAACGTAGTTCGCCATCACTTATCATAAACAACATGTCATTACTCACATTCAAAAATGACTCACAACTTCCCGAAATAAACCACCAAACATACCTATACAAGAATAAAATACAAACAAAACATATGAGCAAAGACTCACCAAACAAGGAACAAGACAACAACACAAAACATGTAAAAACGACAATTAATCCATCAAAAGAAAATCAAGCACATATCCTCATCATCCAATATCGTTTAAGCTTAAGATTTTGCCACCTTATTCAAAAATTAAAAAAACTAATAAAGCAAGAAACCTTCCAAGTATATAACACATGAAGTTGCATACTAATCCACACAATCCAAATCAAATCAAGTATATGCTAAGCAAATAAAATGATGAGTATTAAAATAAACTCCCTGAAAAGGCATTTGGTAATGGAAATAGTTGGCACGAGCTTCCGGATTGCATGCACAATGAATCTCGACATTGATTTCCTGCTCAATTCATGCTTCCACTACACTTCATTTGTAATGAACAACTCATCAAAACCATTAGCACAACACTTACTATCAAATAATGAACTAAAATGCACTTCAACACAACCAAACGATCCAAAATCAAACCAATACTCATGAGAAAAAATTTAAAATTTACCCACTTTTACAAGAAGATCTCTCAATCAATATAATAAGCACACTCAAGTGGTGGGTCACACCACGCACTCTCCCCCCAAACTTAAATCGAAACAAGTTGAGAATTAAGTTTGCAAAAAGTGGTGAGACTTACCCTTGTAGTTTCCAACAATGAGCTTCTTGTAGAGAAGTATATGGATCACAACAATTCAAGGTATGCCCACCACGTACTATCCCCCCAAACTTAAAGTGAAACAAGAGTTGAACTTTAAGTTTACGAGAAGTGGTGAGACGGACCTTTACACTTCAAATCGAGCACTTCTCATATCTCCAATACGCATTCTCCTCACGAGCACAATCAACCTACACACCAAAAATGCAAGAAAACTAAATCAAAGCAGTTAAATAAAAGTATTAAAATAAACGATGGGTTGCCTCCCATCTAGTGCTAAGTTTAACGTCTTCAAGCCGGATGGAATATGGTAAACTCATCGGAATGGCCAAGGATATCGTTCGTTCTTGCCATCAAATTTTAATCTTTGTGCTTCTTCATCTATTAGGCATTTGTGGCAAGTAATGACCTCGGTAGCATCCTTCGAGATTGGCTTTAAAAATTCCACTCTTTTGAACTTGCATTCCATTAACCTTTCCTTCCATGACCACCACTTATTCCTCTTTATCAAGTAAATTCCCAACATTTCTTCAAGCTCACTTTTGTACCTAAGGCTTTGAGAAGAATCAATAAGTAAGATAAAGTCAATATAAACAATATTTTGAAAATCATTGCAGCTTGAAGAGTTAAAAAATGTAGAAATGCTTATTTCACTCCCAAACTCATCATCAAGTGCTCTTAGAACTTGTTCCACTTCATCTAATTCATACTCCTCTCTTGATTCTTCATCTTCACTTAAAATTTCCTTATCAACAAGGGACATGAAATCATATATAATTTCTTCCTCCTCTAAGCTTTCTTCTACCTTAGGCTCTTTACTTAGCTCACTTTCCTTCTCTAAGCTTTCTTTTACCTTATCTTCCTTATCTTCAATAAGTTCAACATCTCTTGAGTCTTCTTCATAATCCCCTGAACACTCTTCTACCTTCAACTTTTCTTCAATCTTTTCATCACAATTCTTCATTTCGTGAAGAGTGTTCCGGTCACTTATCCTTTGACTAGTTTGATGTTCTAGGGCTTCAAATCTCCTCTAATTTTCCTCACTCATTTTTCTGTTAAATTCAATCATCTCATTCAACATATCCATGAGTTTATTATCTCAATCTTCTACGGATGGCTTTGCTTCTTCACTCGGTGTTTGCCATGTTTGTTCTTGGAGATAATTCCCTTGATTTTGGAAATTACTTCCTTGCATGTTTTCATGTTATGATATTAAGAGCAATCACGTTTGTACTCCTAACCCCTAAGGCCAATGTGATTAGGTTCTCAACTCTTTTACAAGTTTAAATCTCCTAGGATTGTTCTTACTCTCAATTTCCATGAAGGTACTATGATCAAAAGTTGGGTTCTCCTCACTAGTTCATCACTAATATTCTATCATGAGGTTCTAAGCACTTGAAGGGTATGACTTACCTCTCCTCATA
Organism: Pogostemon cablin; assembly: GCA_023678885.1. NCBI lineage: Eukaryota > Viridiplantae > Streptophyta > Magnoliopsida > Lamiales > Lamiaceae > Pogostemon > Pogostemon cablin. The sequence continues at coordinate 11,912,013 of CM042960.1, forward strand.
CTAACTAAGTCATCTAATGTAATCAATGATTCAATTAAACCACTAAGCATAATATTGGAATGACCATCCTAACACTATGATTAGAGAATTTAACCACACAAATCATACATAAAATGAGAATAAACATTCATGATAAAAAAATATTCATAACAATCAATTCATCAAACATGTGGTGTGCAAAATTTACATAATACCTAACCAATCATATTACTAGCCTCACATGAGGACTAGCCACTACAAATCATAATAGAATCAATACATTCCATAGCTTGCTCCAATTGAGCCAAATAATGAAGAAAATAACAAAATAAAGGTAAGTTGACTCCCCTTTGATGGTGAACTTCCTCCCTTTTGATCATGCTAAAATCTTCAATCAATGATGAATTCCTCTTCTTAGATTGGTGGATGGATGTATTTATGGATGAATTTGAGAATATCAAATGGATTGGATGGATGAAGTGAAGGGTGGAAGAGATGGAGATGAATGTGTGTGATTTTGGTGTCTAGTGTGTGTGGAAACTGATCTAAAATGATTCCTCCCGAATTTTGTGTTCAAAACATGTATTTATACCCCCATGGAAGCTTCTAGAACGTGTGGAAATAATAAAACAGACTTTTGTCAGAATACGGACCTTTTACGAAACAAGACAATGGGGGTGGCCGTGAAGCATTTTCTGGTGTCAGAACACGGCCACCCCTTACAGGGCCGTGTTCGGAACACGGCTTGTGTAGGTGCATCGCGTGCTGCGCAGTCTCACCATTTCGAGTATAACTTTCACATCCGATCTCTGATTCGAGTGATTCTTACGCTCACGTGACCCTCTCTTCGTGGCTTTCCAACCATATATCACATGTCTAGTTTTGAGCTCCATATGAATCCAAAAAAATTACACAAGTAGCTTTGAGAGTTTGCTTTACTCATTTGACTACTATACCCATAGTTGCTCTCATCCTTGTAGCCATTTGATTATTGTGGTGGAACCAAACCAAGTAGATTTCCATAATTTCCACCAAAGTATTGGTTCTACCCATCCATGTTCATACTCTTCTTTTCAAGGCTTGCTAAAACTTTCATTCACTTACTATTTTTGGTTTTGCTCCTTCTCCCATTCTTTCAAGGTTGATGTACCTATCAAGAAGAACGAGTAAGAACAAAATTTTTCAAAGAAAATATAAAATGCAAAAATAAGAAAAATGTCCTAAGTGGAGCTAAAAAATTCAAACACGTAACACCGAAAGCTTTCGCCCCAGCAACGGCGCCATGAACTTGGTTTCAATTTTGGTTAAATTGATTTAGAGCAAGTGTACTCTATCGTGTATAGCACGTAAGCGACCAAGTGCAAAATTTATAAGATATCGAACCCAATGGCGAAACTGGGTAGCCGTATTTGAAAGATGTTTCACTTTAGTAGGACTAATCAAAGAAGGAGGGGTTTGATTATACTACAAACTAAGATAGAAAGAAATTGAAAGATAGAACATGTACAAATGAGATGGATGATGGGTGAAGGTGAACAATCTAAGAATTATGTAAGGCAAGCAAAATTTATGGTAAGGTATATATAGACTCACACACACACATGCATTGATGGTTTTCATGTTACGATATTAAGGACAATCACGTTTGTACCCCTAACCCCTATAGCCAAGGTGATTAGGTTCTCAACTCTTTTACAAGTTTAAATCTCCTAGGATTGTTCTTACTCTTAATTCCCATGAAGGTACTATGATCATATGTTGGGTTCCCCTCACTAGTTCATCACTAATGTTCTATCATGAGGTTCTAAGCACTTGAAGGGTATGACTTACCTTTCCTCATACTAACTAAGTCATCTCATGTAATCAATGATTCAATTAAACCACTAAACATAATATTGGAATGACCATCCTAACACTATGATTAGAGAATTTAACCACACAAATCATACATAAAATGAGAATAAGCATTCATGATAGAAAATATTATAACAATCAATTCATCAAACATGTGGTGTGCAAAATCTACATAATACCTAACCTATCATATTGCTAGCCTCACATGAGGACTATCCACTACAAATCATAATAGAATCAATACATTCCATAGCTTGCTCCAATTGAGCCAAATAATGAAGAAAATAATAAAATAAAGGTAAGTTGGATCCCCTTTGATGGTGAACTTCCTCCCCTTTGATCATGCTAAAATCTTCAATCAATGATGAATTCCTCTGCTTAGATTGGTGGATGGATGGATTTATGGATGGATTTTAGAAGATCAAGTGGATTAGATGGATGAAGTGAAGGGTGAAATAGATGGAGATGAATGTGTGTGATTTTGGTGTCTTGTGTGTGTGGAAACTGATCCCAAATGATTCCTCCTGGATTTTGTGGTCAAAACATGTATTTATACCCCCATGGAAGCTTCTAGAACGTGTGGAAATCATAAAACTGACTTTTGTCAGAACACGGGCCGTGTGCGGAACACGGCCATGGGGGTGGCCGTGTAACGTTTTCTGGTGTCAGAACACGGCAACCCCTTACAGGGCCGTGTTCGGAACACGACTCGTGTAGGTGCATCGCGTGCTGCGCAGTCTCACCATTTCGCGCATAACTTTCACATCCGATCTCCGATTCAAGTGATTCTTGTGCTCACGTGACCCTATCTTTCGTGGCTTTCCAATCATGTATCAAATGTCTAGTTTTGAGCTCCATATGAATACAAAAAAATTATACAAGTTGGACTTGTGTTTTTCAGCATTTTGCTTTGGCACGTTTTTTCTCATTTCAACTCCGAATTCAGCTCCGTTTTTTCCCACATCTTCTTTATCATGTCTTGAATCCATTTTTACCTAAAAATCACACAAATTATACCAATTTACCAATTCTTTATATATTTACAAATATAGTAAAATTTAAGGCACTTAATCATGAAAATCACACATTAATCATAACACACAAAAACACATAATAAAAGACACTAAAATCTAGGTAAAAACGACACCAATCGACCCCCCAAACTTAATGTGTTGCTCGTCCTCGAGCAACGAAAATGAGAAAATATGAGGGGGAATTTTCACCTAGAGAAAGACCTAAAGAACATAAGCAACAACACATCATGAGTAACAAGAACTACAAATTATATAAAGTCACACTACAATATTAAAATCATGACATAAAAAATTAACAAGTTCAAGTCTAAGAAAATTAAGAGTAATAAAGTCCCTTCTGGTCCAAGCCTCACAATGGGTATCAAAATGCACTCAACACTCTATGAAGTAGGGTAATTTTCACTCATCAATCGATTGAACCCGACGCACCATAGGCTTGCTCACGGACTACATTCACAAGCCACCAAGGCTTCAACTAATGATCAAAAAGGTTTTTATATTTTGGATGTAATGTTAGGCTTTTTGGTAAGGGTAGGGAGATTATGGATAAGAGTGACTCATCGAGTGTAAGTAATCGAAGAGATGATCAGCTTCTTTCTTCACGTTTCTTTCTTCCTTTCTTTTCTTCTCTAATCATAAGCACTAATCATTGTCATTCCTTGAATTTCTTGATCTTTTTTTAATTTTCATGCTTCCTTTCTTTCGACTTTTGAATTCCTTGAGCATATTTTTATTGATTTGATCATTTTTCTTGTTTTGAGGTCGCATGTACATTTTTTCTTGATCTCTTTTCATCCTTTTCTTGCTTGTTTACCATTTCATTTCTTCTCTAGCAAAATTCTCACATAAAACCTTGTAAACCATTATCTCCTCAATCACCTACAAAGGTTATATATATAAGGCTTAAGTGGGTAATCATGACTTTTAATGTGCTTATATCACAAAAATAGGCTTTAAGGCTCAACGTGGTTAACTAGGGATGATGCATAAGGTAAGGAAATATATGGCAATGACTTTAAAGTAACAAGGATGACCTAAGATCATATCACTAACCTCCACCAATTGGGCTCATTCCCGTAGTCCATGAGCAAGTTCTAGTTTACCAAGGCTCAATTGATCCACTCATGAAAAACTAATCGTGGAGGCACGATTGAGGATCAAACGCTCACAAGCTTTTGCTCGGACCCTTAGGAACTCATTACACCTCAATTTATCTCAAAATTGAACAGGTTAAATAGAACATGTCACAATTTTAAAGAGTAGAGATTCTCAACGTAGTTCGCCATCACTTATCATAAACAACATGCCATTACTCACATTAAAAAATGACTCACAACTTCCCGAAATAAACCACCAAACATACCCATACAAGAATAAAATACAAACAAAACATATGAGCAAAGACTCACCAAACAAGGAACAAGACAACAACACAAAACATGTAAAAACGACAATTAATCCATCAAAAGAAAATCAAGCACATATCCTCATCATCCAATATCATTTAAGCTTAAGATTTTGCCACCTTATTCAAAAATAAAAAAAAACTAATAAAGCAAGAAACCTTCCACGTATATAACACATGAAGTTGCATACTAATCCACACAATCCAAATCAAATCAAGTATATGCTAAGCAAATAAAATGATGAGTATTAAAGTAAACTCCCTGAAAAGGCATTTGGTAATGGAAATAGTTGGCACGAGCTTCCGGATTGCATGCACAATGAATCTCGACATTGATTTCCGGCTCAATTCATGCTTCCACTACACTTCATTTGTAATGAACAACTCATCAAAACCATTAGCACAACACTTACTATCAAATAATGAACTAAAATGCACTTCAACACAACCAAACGATCCAAAATCAAACAATTACTCATGAGAAAAAATTTAAAATTTACCCAATTTTACAAGAAGATCTCTCAATCTATATAATAAGCACACTCAAGTGGTGGGTCACACCACACACTCTCCCCCCAAACTTAAATCGAAACAAGTTGAGAATTAAGTTTGCAAAAAGTGGTGAGACTTACCCTTGTAGTTTCCAACAATGAGCTTCTTGTAGAGAAGTATATGGATCACAACAATTCAAGGTATGCCCACCACGTACTATCCCCCCAAACTTAAAGTGAAACAAGAGTTGAACTTTAAGTTTGCGAGAAGTGGTGAGACGGACCTTTACACTTCAAATCGAGCACTTCTCATATCTCCAATACGCATTCTCCTCACGAGCACAATCAACCTACACACCAAAAATGCAAGAAAACTAAATCAAAGCAGTTAAATAAAAGTATTAAAATAAACGATGGGTTGCCTCCCATCTAGTGCTAAGTTTAACGTCTTCAAGCCGGATGGAATATGGTAAACTCATCGGAATGGCCAAGGATATCGTTCGTTCTTGCCATCAAATTTTAATCTTTGTGCTTCTTCATCTATTAGGCATTTGTGGCAAGTAATGACCTCTGTAGCATCCTTCGAGATTGGCTTTAAAAATTCCACTCTTTTGAACTTGCATTCCATTAACCTTTCCTTCCATGACCACCACTTATTCCTCTTTATCAAGTAAATTCCCAACATTTCTTCAAGCTCACTTTTGTACCTAAGGCTTTGAGAAGAATCAATAAGTAAGATAAAGTCAATATAAACAATATTTTGAAAATCATTGCAGCTTGAAGAGTTAAAAAATGTAGAAATGCTTATTTCACTCCCAAACTCATCATCAAGTGCTCTTAGAACTTGTTCCACTTCATCTAATTCATACTCCTCTCTTGATTCTTCATCTTCACTTAAAATTTCCTTATCAACAAGGGACATGAAATCATATATAATTTCTTCCTCCTCTAAGCTTTCTTCTACCTTAGGCTCTTTACTCCGCTCACTTTCCTTCTCTAAGCTTTCTTTTACCTTATCTTCCTTATCTTCAATAAGTTCAGCATCTCTTGAGTCTTCTTCATAATCCCCTGAACACTCTTCTACCTTCAACTTTTCTTCAATCTTTTCATCAAAATTTTCCATTTCGTGAAGAGTGTTCCGGTCACTTATCCTTTGACTAGTTTGATGTTCTAGGGCTTCAAATCTCCTCTAATTTTCCTCACTCATTTTTCTGTTAAATTCAATCATCTCATTCAACATATCCATGAGTTTACTATCTCTATCTTCTACGGATGGCTTTGCTTCTTCACTCGGTGGTTGCCATGTTTGTTCTTGAAGATAATTCCCTTGATTTTGGAAATTACTTCCTTGCATGTTTTCATGTTATGATATTAAGAGCAATCACGTTTGTACTCCTAACCCCTATAGCCAAGGTGATTAGGTTCTCAACTCTTTTACAAGTTTAAATCTCCTAGGATTGTTCTTACTCTCAATTTCCATGAAGGTACTATGATCAAAAGTTGGGTTCTCCTCACTAGTTCATCACTAATATTCTATCATGAGGTTCTAAGCACTTGAAGGGTATGACTTACCTCTCCTCATACTAACTAAGTCATCTAATGTAATCAATGATTCAATTAAACCACTAAGCATAATATTGGAATGACCATCCTAACACTATGATTAGAGAATTTAACCACACAAATCATACATAAAATGAGAATAAACATTCATGATAAAAAAATATTCATAATAATCAATTCATCAATCATGTGGTGTGCAAAATTTACATAATACCTAACCAATAATATTGCTAGCCTCACATGAGGACTAGCCACTACAAATCATAATAGAATCAATACATTCCATAGCTTGCTCCAATTGAGCCAAATAATGAAGAAAATAACAAAATAAAGGTAAGTTGACTCCCATTTGATGGTGAACTTCCTCCCATTTGATCATTCTAAAATTTTCAATCAATGATGAATTCCTCTTCTTAGATTGGTGGATGGATGTATTTATGGATGAATTTGAGAAGATCAAATGGATTGGATGGATGAAGTGAAGGGTGGAAGAGATGGAGATGAATGTGTGTGATTTTGGTGTCTAGTGTGTGTGGAAACTGATCTAAAATGATTCCTCCCAAATTTTGTGTTCAAAACATGTATTTATACCCCCATGGAAGCTTCTAGAATGTGTGGAAATAATAAAACTGACTTTTGTCAGAACACGGACCTTGTACGAAACAAGACAATGGGGGTGGCCGTGAAGTATTTTCTGGTGTCAGAACACGGCCACCCCTTACAGGGCCGTGTTCGGAACACGGCTTGTGTAGGTGCATCGCGTGCTGCGCAGTCTCACCATTTCGAGTATAACTTTCGCATCCGATCTCTGATTCGAGTGATTCTTACGCTCACGCGACCCTCTCTTCGTGGCTTACCAACCATATATCACATGTCTAGTTTTGAGCTCCATATGAATCCAAAAAATTACACAAGTAGCTTTGAGAGTTTGCTTTACTCATTTGACTACTATACCCATAGTTGCTCTCATCCTTGTAGCCATTTGATTATTGTGGTGGAACCAAACCAAGTAGATTTCCATAATTTCCACCAAAGTATTGGTTCTACCCATCCATGTTCATACTCTTCTTTTCAAGGCTTGCTAAAACTTTCCTTCACTTACTATTTTTGGTTTTGCTCCTTCTCCCATTCTTTCAAGGTTGATGTACCTATCAAGAAGAACGAGTAAGAAAAAAAATTTTCAAAGAAAATATAAAATGCAAAAATAAGAAAAATGTCCTAAGTGGAGCTAAAAAATTCAAACACGTAACACCGAAGGCTTTCGCCCCAGCAACGACGCCATGAACTTGGTTTCAATTTTGGTTAAATTGATTTAGAGCAAGTGTACTCTATCGTGTGTAGCACGTAAGCGACCAAGTGCAAAATTTATAAGATATCGAACCCAATGGCGAAACTGGGTAGCCGTATTTGAAAGATGTTTCACTTTAGTAGGACTAATCAAAGAAGGAGGGGTTTGATTATACTACAAACTAAGATAGAAAGAAATTGAAAGATAGAACATGTACAAATGAGATGGATGATGAGTGAAGGTGAACAATCTAAGAATTATGTAAGGCAAGCAACATTTATGGTAAGGTATATATAGACTCACACACACATGCATTGATGGTTTTCATGTTATGATATTAAGGACAATCACGTTTGTACCCCTAACCCCTATAGCCAAGGTGATTAAGTTCTCAACTCTTTTACAAGTTTAAATCTCCTAGGATTGTTCTTACTCTTAATTCCCATGAAGGTACTATGATCATATGTTGGGTTCCCCTCACTAGTTCATCACTAATGTTCTATCATGAGGTTCTAAGCACTTGAAGGGTATGACTTACCTCTCATACTAACTAAGTCATCTCATGTAATCAATGATTCAATTAAACCACTAAACATAATATTGGAATGACCATCCTAACACTATGATTTGAGAATTTAACCACACAAATCATACATAAAATGAGAATAAGCATTCATGATAGAAAATATTTATAACAATCAATTCATCAAACATGTGGTGTGTAAAATCTACATAATACCTAACCTATCATATTGCTAGCCTCACATGAGGACTATCCACTACAAATCATAATAGAATCAATACATTCCATAGCTTGATCCAATTGAGCCAAATAATGAAGAAAATAACAAAATAAGGGTAAGTTGACTCCCCTTTGATGGTGAACTTCCTCCCCTTTGATCATGCTAAAATCTTCAATCAATGATGAATTCCTCTTCATAGATTGGTGGATGGATGTATTTATGGATGGATTTGAGAAGATTAAGTGGATTGGATGGATGAAGTGAAGGGTGGAAGAGATGAAGATGAATGTGTGTGATTTTGGTGTCTAGTGTGTGTGGAAACTGATTTCAAATGATTCCTCCCAAATTTTGTGGTCAAAACATGTATTTATACCCCCATGAAAGCTTCTAGAACGTGTGGAAATCATAAAATTGACTTTTGTCAGAACACGGACCGTGTGCGAAACACGGCCATGGGGGTGGCCATGTAGCGTTTTCTGGTGTCAGAACACGGCCACCCCTTACAGGGCCGTGTTCAGAACATGGTTCGTGTAGGTGCATCGCGTGCTGTGCAGTCTTACCGTTTCGCGTATAACTTTCACATCCGATCTCTGATTCGAGTGATTCTTACACTCACGTGACCCTCTCTTCGTGGCTTTCCAACCATATATCACATGTCTAGTTTTGAGATCCATATGAATCCAGAAAAATTACGCAGGTTGGACTTATGTTTTTCAGCATTTTGCTTTAGCTCGTTCTTCCTCATTTCAACTCCGAATTGAGCTCTAATTTTTCCCACATCTTCTTTATCATATCTAGAATCCATTTTTACCTGAAAATCACAAAAATTACACCAATTTACCAATTCTCTAAATATTTACAAAAAATATAGCACAATTTAAGACACTTTATCATGAAATTCACACATTTATCATTTCAAAGCGCAAATCTCCATATCTTCATATAACACCACCAAATAATATTCAAAATGAATCAAAACACACAAAAATACATAAGAAAAAACACTAAAATTTAGGTGAAAATGACACCGATCAACACCACAACCATTCAATTTAACCAAACTATAAATTCCCAAATTAATATCTCATGAACCCTAATTCTTACACCATTCAACCAATTTCTAAATTAAACTTGCAAATCTATGTTTCACATCCCTAAACATGTTTTAATTAAGTTACTATTCAAAGCCCATGCAAGAATTTCGACTCTCAAAACTTCAATTAAAAACTAGGGTTTAAAAATCATACCTTGGTTAATCTTAGAGCAAAATTGAAGGAACAATGATTAACTCACTTCAACCTTACCTCGAATGTGAATATTTATGGACGAATTTCTAATGATGAAGTGATTCATGAGTGGAAGAAGGGTTTTGAGGCGAGTACAAAGCGAAGAAGAGTGTTCTACAATTGGGTTTTTAAAATCTAATTTTGAACTCTATACGGCTCGTGTTCCGTACACGACTTCAGTCATGGGCGTGTAGCATGTTCAGATCACCGCAAATGGCCTTGTGTTACAGGCCTGTGCGCGGTACACGGGGTGTACCTCTGCCTCCTACACTGGCCGTGCGCTGAACTCGCCCTTAGTCCTGAGCGAGTAGCATTTTCTGATGTCAGTACACGGCCAATCCTTATAGGGCCGTGTAATGAACACGGCTCATGTAGCCGTTTTTTTATTTCTTCCAATTTCTAGCTTCAAACCTCATTTTTTCCCTTTTTTTGCACTTCCAATACAACCTATTCATGCTCAAAATTCACCCAACATCAGCCTCAAAATTTATGATCAAATAATGGACTATCATGCACTTCATCACCACCAAATGCACCAAAATGAACCTAGCTTATGAGAAAACTTTCAAAATTAACCCATTTTGCACAAGATAATCTACCACAAATGATACATTAAGCATATACGCACTCACCCCCAAACTTAAATCCAAACAAGTTGAGAATTAAGTTTGCACAAAGTGGTTAGACTTATCCTTGTAGTTTCCACCAATGATCCTCACGAGATTACCTTATAATGACTTATGTGCACTTCCAAAATCCAAGTATGACCACCACGCACCCCCCAAACTTAAATTCACACAAGTGTTAAAATTAAGTTTGTAAAGAGTGGCGTGACATACATCTTCATTCCAACTTTAGCACCCTTGGCTTTCTTCGCATGCACTTTTCTCAATGAGTTTTCCACCTACATACAACAATTAAAAACCAAAATAAAACATACTCTACAAAACATTCAAAGAGTTTCAAGAAAAGAGGGTATCCACATAAACTATCTCCTTTTGAGAAGGAGATAGGTAATGTTTCACCCGATGACCATTCACCACAAACTCATTATTGGAACCCTTTAGCTTCAATATATTTCCAGTCAACACCTCAAGCACTTCATATGGCCCCATCCATTTAGACTTAAACTTTCCGGGAAACAACTTAAGCCTTGAATTGAATACAAGAACCTTATCCCCGGGAGCAAACGTCTTTTCCTTCACTTTAGCATCATGCCATTTCTTCATATTCTCTTTGTAAATGAGAGAATTATCAAGTGCTCTTCCTCTAAACTTCTCAAGCTCAACCAATTTCAGCAACCTTGCTTTGTCACTCTCCCCTTCATCCATATTAAGGCGTTTAATAGCCCACAATGCCCAATGCTCCAATTCTACGGGAAGATGACAAGCCTTTCCATAAACCAATTGATATGATGACACACCAAGGATGGTCTTAAAAGCCATTCGATATGCCCATAAGGCATCGTCAAGCTTTTCCAACCAATCCTTCCTCCCCCCATTGATTGTCTTTTCAAAAACTAACTTGATTTGACGGTTTGAGACCTCCGCCTATCCGTTTGCTTGAGGGTGATAAGGTGTAGTTACTTGATGCTTCACTTCATATTTCTTCAACAATCCTTCCATCAATTTATTCACAAAATGAGATCCTCCATCACTCACCAATGCACGTGGAACTCCAAACTTAGAGAAAATATTCTTCTTAAAAAACCTTTGAACAATCAAAGCATCATTTGTCTTAGTGGGGATTACCTCCACCCACTTGACACATAATCCACGGCTAGCAAGATGTACATATATCTTTGAGACGAGTGAAATGGTCACATAAAATCAATGCCCATACATAAAAAATCTCCACATCAATTCTTAAACTCATGGGCATCTCATCTTGCTTACCTATTCCCCCTACTCTTTGGCATCTATCACATTTAGCCACAAACTTCTTTGTATCTTTAAACAATGTGGGTCAATAGAAACCCGATTATAATGCCTTAGCCCCTGTCTTTTGATGACCAAAGTGGCCTCTACACAAAGACGAATGACATAGCTCAAGAATCCACAAAACATCTTCATTAGCCACATACCTTCTTATTACTTCATTAATGCAAATCTTAAACAAATAGGGCTCATCCCACAAGTATTTCTTTACTTCTACATAAAACTTTTTAACCTTATACTCATTTAGCAACGTGGGGCTTGATTCCACGCACAAAAAAGTTGACATAATTGGCATACCAAGGAGGTATATTCACCATGAGAGTACACACTTGTTCAACTTCAACTTGAAGAATTTCCTCATCCGGGAACTCATCCCCAATCGGCTTCATGTCCTCATTCTCTCCTCCATTTTCTAATCTAGACAAATGATCCACAGTCACATTCTCCACCCTTTTTTATCCTTCATCACCACATCAAATTCCTGCAAAAGTAACACCCAACAGATCAAACGTGGTTTAGCATCTTTCTTACTCATGAGGTACTTTACCGCCGCATGATCCGTGTAGACAATAGTTTGCATGCCAATCAAATATGGTCGAAACTTCTCAAAAGCATACACTACTGTCAAAAACTCATTCTCCGTTGTGGTGTAATTTACTTGGCATTAATTCAAGGTCTTTAAGGCATAATAGATCGCTCTAAACTTTTTCTCTCTCGTTTGCCCCAACACCACTCATACGGATTGATCGCTAGCATCATAATGCAATTCAAATTGCAGGCTCCAATCTAGGGAACAAGTATTGGAGAAGATGCGAGAGCACCTTTTAGCACTTGAAACGAAACACGACATTCATAATCAAAGTTAAATGGACAATCTTTTTCAAGTAATTTACAAAGTGGTTTAGCAAATTTTGAAAAATCTTTGATAAAGCATCTATAAAAGCCCGCATGACCTAAGAACGATCTCACCCCTTCTCACTAGTAGGAGGGGGGAGGCTTTCTATGGCTACCACTTTGGCCCCTATCCACTTTCAAACCATGTTTCGATATATGGTGTCCTAAAACTATCCCATCGATCACCATGAAGTGGCATTTTTCCTAATTTAACACAAGATTTGATTTTTCACACCTTTGTAACACAATAGTGAGATTAGTTAAGCAAATATCATAAGAGGAACCATACATGGAAAAATCATCCATAAACACCTCCATGACATTTTCAATTAAACAATCAAAGATCGACATCATACAATACTGAAAAGTGGCAGGGGCATTCCATAGACCGAAAGGCATCATCCTAAATGCGAATATACCATAAGGACATGTGAATATTATCTTCTCTTGGTCTTCCGGGGCAATCAATATTTGATTATACCCGGAATATCCATCAAGAAAATAATAGTACTCATGTCTCGCAAGTCTATCCAACATTTGGTCTATGAACGGCAATGGGAAATGATCTTTACGAGTATTCTCTTTCAATTTATGATAATCAACACACACTCTTCAACCCGTGATAGTTCGGGTGGCAATTGTTTCATTCGTATTGGATCGAACAATTGTCATGCCACTCTTTTTTGCCACTATCACTAATTGGAAAGATAATTCCCGCATCAAGACATTTTAACACCTATTTTTTCACAACTTCTTGCATTATAGGATTTAATCTACGTTGGTTTTGCACACATGACTTCCCATCATCAATCAAGTGAATCTTATGCATACATAAAGATGGGCTTATACCTTTCAAGTCTTTTATACTCCAACCAATAGAAGATTTATACTCCCTTAACACTCTTAACAACTTTTCCAATTCTAAATCATTAAGGGAAGAAGATACAATTACTGGATACGTGTCATTTTCATCCAAGTAAGCATATTTCAAATGCTCCGGTAATGGTTTCAACTCCCCCTTCTTCTTCTCTTGCACTTTTTCTTTTGGTTCTTCATCAAGTTTCTCCACTTTTGCTTCCTTTGCTTCCTTATTTGTGAGTTCCCCACAAGCGTTACAATGCAACTCATAAATTATTTCATCATTTTCTAAACAATAAGAAGAGTTAGATTTTATAGAGTCAATAGAGTAAGAGTGGCTTATGATAATTTTCAATGGATCCTTGGAGTGAAGATGATACATATGCTCTTCAACAATGTTTTCCACAACCTCCAATCTTCTACATTCCTCATTGTTCCTAGAATACCTGATTATTGTGAAAATTTAGTAGATTTTAGAGTCCTATTCGTGTGATTTTTGCATGTTTTTATATTATTTTTAGTATTTTATTCTTTATTTTTGTTGTTTTTATTTTTGGAGTAAAGTGTGTGAATTATACTATTTTTCATGTAGGAATAATATATATTTGTGCAAAATTAGGAAAGGAGGAAACGGGAATTAAATTGGGATGAAGACGAGAAAAAATGGTGGCAATTCAAAGACAACAGATTTTAAAGGGAGATATGACAACATTTTTTCTGGGTGTTGAGAAAAGGGAGAATAGACAACAGCTGAAAGCATAAGCCACTGTAAGAGATCTTCGATCGAGTTTACAATCCTTGATCGAATATTTTGAAAAATGCCACATCACCCTGTTATACTTTTCACACAAGGATGCGTGCTGATAGGCCGGGCCAGCAACCTCTCTTTAATTAATTTTTACTGGGTCAGCTTATATGGGTCATCAAATGGGCCGCACGCATATGTTGGGCCAAGGCTGAGGGCCTTCTTTAATTAATAATAAAAGGATTTAATTTTCGCAGAGGCCGGGACTCGAACCCGAGACCTCTACCTTGCTGGTGCCTCACACTACCACTGGGCTACAAACTAATTTGGAAATAAAGCCGTACGGAATTCCTCTTTAACTCAGTTCCAGGAATCGAATTTTATCCAAAAAAACCCATTTCTCAACTTAAGCCCAATTTTCTCCACCTAAGCCAATGACTCAATTGTGCCCTAATTTCCTTTGACCCTCCACGCATATAAATACTCTCCTTCTCATCTTTGGAAAAGGACCCTAACTCTCATTCCCATTCATTCACTTGGGGGCCACACACCACATTTTCCACACACTCCTTTCCATTCATCCATTCTTCATTTCATCCACCCATTCCACTTGGTTTCTTCAAAATCCATCCTTCATTCCATCCATCCACCAATCTAAGAAGGGAAAATCAAACAAGAAGTGAAGATTTAAGCATGTTGAAGGAAGAGTTTGCCAAGTTTTAAAGGGAGGCTTCTCAACTTTTAATTTGTGATCCTCTTCATTATTTAGCTCAAATGGAGCAAGCCATGGATTGTATTATTTTTGCAATGAATTTTAGAGGCTAGTCCTTATGTGAGGCTAGCCACGTGATGGATTGAGACTATTCTAAATATGTAGGTTTTTTAATGGTTTAATTGAATTGATTTTGGAATTTATCTCATGATTTATAATTACTTGATTCATGTTATGAATTGTGTGGTTAAATTCTCTATCCATAGTGTTAGGATGGCCATTCCAATTTTATGTCTAGGGTTTTCATTGAATCATTTTATTATATGATCATGTATGTTAGTGTAGGGAGATGTAAGTCATACCCTTCTTGTACTTTGGACATTCATGAGATAACACTTAGTTAATTGATCTTAATTGGTTGTTAATTGAGTGAGAAGAACTAAACTTATGATCATAGTACCTTCTAAGGGAATTGAGAGTAAGAATCAATCTTAGGGACTTGCAAACTTGTAAAAAGTTTAGAACCTAATTGCCTTGGCCATAGGCATTAGGGGAACATATGTGATTGCTTCTATTCCATTTTCAATGATGTTTGCCAGTTACCCTTACATCCAACAATGAAGCCTTAGTTGATTTGTATAGAAGAGATGCTCAAAGGAGTGATGAAAGGCAAAATTCTAATCTTAGTCTTCATAGTAATGGATCTTCTAAGATAATTTCTTCTACTACCTTTGAATTGATAAGACTAATGAAATTGATGGATCAAATGAGATTGATGAATCAAGGAGCTTATGGTCAAGTCTTATCTAATTTGATTGGTGGTCATGGTATGCAAAGTATGCTCTTTCCTAACTCTATGGAGCAACAAGAGTGGATGATGTCTAATCCTCAAATGGAGGATGTTTCTTACATGCATGAGCGTAATTTTCAATAGAAATTTCAAGGAAATGTTCGAGAGAATTATCCTCAAGATCAAAGAGTATATCCACCAAACAACGATATGAAGTCGTCAATTGAAGAAAAACTAGAAGAGATGATTGCATTTCTTGAAGTTGAAAGAGATGAAAGGAAGCAATAGAATGAGGCTAATGAAAAGAGAATTGAGGCCTTAGAATATCAAATGAGCCAAATTGCAAGTGATTCGAACACTCTTTAACAAATGGAAGATCTTGATGAAAAAGATGAGAAAAACAAGGTTGAAGAGGATTTAGGAGAAGAAGAATCAAAAGAGGTACTTGAAGAACCTATTGAGGCCAAAAAAAGAGAAAAAGATAAGCAAAGTCAAGAAGAAAATGAAAATTCCTTTAAGAGTGAAATGAACATTTCTAAATCCTTAAACTCTTTAAGTTGCAATGAATTTCTTGATAATATTTTAATTGACTTTGTTTTACCTATTGATTTCTCACAAATTCTTAGGGACAAGAGAGAGTTGGAGGAGAAATTGGAACTTTACATAGAAAGGAGAAATAAGTGGTGCTCGAGAATGACAAGGTTAATGGAATGTCATACTAGGAGAGTTGGTGATCTCAAGCCATGCATGAAAGATGCCAATAAGGCCTTCACTAGCCACACTTGCCTAATAGAGGAAGAAGCACAAATATTAAAATTTGATGGCAAGAACGAACGATATTCTTGGCCATTCCGATGAGTTTTCCATGATCCGTCCGGCTTGAAGACATTAAACTTAGCGCTAGATGGAAGGCAACTCATCATTATCTTTATCGCTTTCTTTTATTGCTTTCAATAAGGATGATGGATTTGATTTTTGATGTTTTGGTTTGATTTTTGTGTTTGTTGGTGTTTTGTGCAGGAAATATGATGTGCTTGGTGGGATGTGGAGAATATTGAATTACGAGAACAGCTACGAGGGATGCTTCAAAGGGAGTACCTATTATTTGGCCCAAACTTAATTATAGCCTTAGCTAAGAATTAAGTTTGGGGGTTGCTATATTTTTTATGCTCTCGTAGTTCTCTTATTATGAACACTTGCACCGGCGCACATAATTTTCTTAGTATTGTGTTTTTGTGATTTTTCTTATTTTTCTTGTGTTGCTTGTTGTTTGCTTGTGTGTTGGTAATGTGGATATTGATCGTGAATAGAGAGTTGTTAGTGGATTTAGGATGTTAGATTTGGAAATGATAACAAGTGCATTTTAAAATGTTCAATGAGAAAAAGATGATGTATAAGTATACTTTAATCCTAACAAAATGAACCGTGAGATTTTAAGCATAATCATATATCCTAAATGGTTTCATTTGTTTGTGAGAGGACCGATCATATGTGTATGAACTAGAATTTGCTTGTTGACTCTTCTAAAGTGCTTGTTGGTGGACATTTGAGAAATGATAAGAGGTCATCCTTGATCTTTTAACCTATGGCTATAAACATAAATTCCCTACCTTTCAACATTATCCATTGCTAGCCAATTTTAGCCTTGTTAGCCTTTACTCTTTGATGAGAACATCTCTAGCTAAAATACCACTTGAAGCTTAGAAAGAACCCTATGTATGGACTTTGCCTAGAGAAAGTGAAGTTAAGTAATGTAAATCATAAGAAGCAAGAAAGGAAAGGCAAGAGAAAGTGTTGCAAAAAGAAGGATGTGAGGTTTAAAACGAAAGAAAAGAGCATGGAATGCAATAGAAAAAAAATCAAGAAAGAAGAATAGTCTTTGCTATACATTTACCATGAGAAAATTCTTGAAAAGAAAGAGCTAAAAAGAAGGAATTTATGACTTGAACATGGAAGAAGAATGCTTTTAAAAGAAGAAAAGTGGCAAGAAAGAATGAGGAAAATTATAAGGGTGATGAGTCTTTCGATAGGATCTCTCCACACTTTTAGTCACTTTAATCCTATAATTATCCTCCCCTAACCAAAGAGCCTTCCATTACATCCAAATATAAGACCTCTTTGATCTTTCATGGCATTAATTGAGTTTCTAAGAGTGTGTCAATTTGCAAGCCTATGGTGAGTATACCTTGATCGATTGATGAGATTATGCACATCCCTCTAAAATAAAATGAGTGGAATGATACACTATCCGTTAGGTTAGGACATTAAAATATACTTGTGCAAGATCTTTTTATTATTGAACATTTTAAATGCAAAGTGTTTAAATTTCCTACTTCTAATGTTTTAATTTTATTGATGGTTCTTTGTTTATGGTTGATATTAACATTACTTTTGTTGTTCGACTCTAAAATCTACAGAAATTTACCCTCTAATTCTTTTCTTTTCTTTTTCGTTGCTTGGGGACAAGCAACACTCTAAGTTTGTGGGTGTGATTATAGTGAAAATTTAATAGATTTTAGAGTCCTGTTCGTGTGATTTTTGTGTGTTTTAATATTATTTTATATTTTATTTTTTATTTTTGGAGTAAAGTGTGTGAATTATACTATTTTTCATGTAGGAATAAGGTATATTTGAGCAAAAATTAGGAAATGAGAAAACGGAAATTAAATTGGGATGAAGACGAGAAAAAAATGGTGGCAATTCAAAAGACAACAAATTTTAAAGGAAGATACGACAACACTTTTTCTAGGTGTTGAGAAAATGGAGAATAGACAACAGCTGAAAGCGTTGTCTATTATAGCTCAGAAATGTTCGATCAATTTTTTTGGAAAATGCCACGTCACCCTGTTCTGCTTTTCACGTAAGGATGCGTGCTGATGGGCTGGGCCAACAACCTCTCTTTAGTTAATTTTTGCTTATGGGCCAGCTGATTTGGGTCAGCAAATGGGCCGCACGCATATGTTGGGCCAATGCTGAGGGCCTCATTTAATAAAAAATAAAAGGATTTAATTTTCGCAGAGGCCGGGACTCAAACCCGAGACCTCTCTACCTTGCTGGCGCATCACACTACCGCTGGGCTACAAACCAGTTTGGAAATAAAGCCGTACGAAATTCCTCTTAAACCCAGTTCCTAGAATC
The DNA here is from genome assembly GCA_023678885.1 of Pogostemon cablin. Lineage (NCBI taxonomy): Eukaryota > Viridiplantae > Streptophyta > Magnoliopsida > Lamiales > Lamiaceae > Pogostemon > Pogostemon cablin. The sequence goes on from CM042960.1 coordinate 11,930,730, forward strand.
GAATTTTATAAAAAAAAAAGCACATTTCTCAACTTAAGCCCAATTTTCTCCACCTAAGCCCATGACTCAATTGTACCCTAATTTCCTTTGACCCTCCACACATATAAATACCCTCCTTCTCATCTTTGGAAAAGGACCCTAACTCTTATTCCCATTCATCTACTTGGAGGCCACACACCACATTTTCACACACACTCCTTTCCATTCATCCATTCTTCATTTCATCCACCCATTCCACTTTGTTTTTTCAAAATCCATCCTTCATTCCATCCATCCACCAATCTAAGAAGGGAAAATCAAGTAAGAAGTGAAGATTTGAGCATGTTGAAGGAAGAGTTTTTAGGAATTTATTCTCATGATTTATGATTACTTGACTCATGTTATGAATTGTGTGATTAAATTCTCTATTAATAGTGTTAGGATGGTCATTCCAATATTAAGTCTAGGGTTTTAATTGAATCATTTTATTATATGATCATGTATGTTAGTGTAGAGAGAGGTAATTCATACCCTTCTTGTACTTGGGACATTCATGAGATAACACTTAATTAATTGATCTTAATTGGTTGTTAATTGAGTGAGAAGAATGATGAGTGCGTTAATTCACGAATCTTGCGCCTGGATTTGTGCTATTATGGAGTGTTTGAAGGATGAAATCGATTGTAAACCGATATATATTGTATAAAGTCACGAATCAGGTATTGTTGGAGCTATTTGAGTGGTTTTTCGAAGGAAATTGGAGTGGAAGTGTTGAAAACTGAAGAAAGAAAGTCGAAGCCATCCGATGGGGCGAAACATGAGTGCAATTTGACCTAAAGGAGATCGATTCGACCAGCTCTTCAGGTCGAATTGGCAGCACAACATGTATAGAAGGTGGATTCCACCACGATAGGGGTGATTCGACCTGGGCATCAGGTCTAATCGAGGTCGAATCGATTGGCGAATTGCTGATTTGACCTCATCATGTCGATTCGACCAGGGCATTTGGTCAAATCGAGCACCTGGGACTTACAGTATGCTGATTCGACTTCCGTTTCGACTTGTGGTGGTGAATTTGACCTGTTGCTGAAGTCGAATTGAGGCTCGGGAACTTACCATATCTGTATTTTTACATTGTCAATGCATGTGATCACTTAAAAATCTCATTACAAGCCTAGGAGACGTGATTACAAGTATAAAAGAAGGCTTATGCAGCAGTAGAAGAGATCGATCATATCATATATCATACAAAAGACGTGGAGACTTAGAGTTGGAAGGAGATTGATCGTCCGTCATCTGGAGGGGCTGTGACAGAGTTTCCGCTGGAGATTCAAGTAAGATTGGTCCAATTAACCATGGTTGTTCTTAGATCAATCATGGGCTAGAGCCGCTTCGATAGTTCTAGTGTTATGAAGGTTTCATGAGTTAATTTATCTTTTGTGTGTAAACTCCGTACAACACTACTCGTGGTTTATTTTATATAAGATTGCGCGTTTTTAATCAATAATTGTTGTGTAGAGTTTGAATACATAACTTGGTTATTGGTTGAGTACGTTCACTACTGAGCAGGGTTTTATGTTATAATTCTAAGTGAAGGGATTCCGAAGTCTTATTAGAACTATCTTATATAAATAGTTGTTAATTGAATCATATTCGGGTTAATAAGTAGGATAAAGAGTATAATTTTATAATACCTATAAAGGGAGATCATATCGGGTTAGAGTACTAAGTGCACGAGAAATAATTGATTATGATAGTACCTAGAAAGGGGGTGAATTATATCTTTTGCTCCGAAGATATTCACACGTGTCATACGCATATTTACTTGTGTCTATAGAGTGAATTTGCTTGGTTTAGTGATGCGTCTATAAACCACAAGGCAGAGTCGGACACCGTCATACGGAAGATGAGTTAATAAGTGTAACTGGATTACCTAACGAACTACCTACTATCTTACTTGATCACAACTCACTTATCTCTTCTCTTGTTATTTATACTCGTTATTTCAATTAATATTTGTTACCACAACCATTATATTTCCAACATAGTCTTAGTCTACTAGAATATAATTGAATTGATATTTTTCCGTCCCTTGGGTTCGATATATAACTTGTCTCCTTGAAGCTACAATTGATATCCTTTATATTTGAGGATTAATTGTGTATTGAGAAAAGGCCCAACAAGTTTCTGGTGCCATTGCCGGGGATGGCATAAAATATCTTTTTATTATTTTTAGTTTTATTAGGACTATTTTAATTCGTGTTTTGTGTTCTAACTCTCAATCTTTTCAAGTTTATGCGCACAAGATCAAAGCATGGTAAATTAGAGCCTTATAATCCTGAGATCGGAGTGTCAACCAAGAAGAAGAAGAGTAAGATTCAAAGCAAGAATAAGGAGCAAACTACAACTCTGAATTTTGGAGTTGAAGTGGACGAACTGAAATTGGAAGCGACTGAAACTGTAGTTGATCCAAACACAGCAGTAGAGGAAGTCGACATGGCCAACGAAAGGGCCAATCCAGATAATCTAGCCATCCGTGAAGTCTTCAAGAATAACGGGGCTGGACACTTTGGGCTTCTAGGAGCGAGGGGGGCTAATGCGGATTTCGATCTTCACCCTGCTCTTATTAGCATGATAGAAAGGAACTCCTTTACAGAAGGGTCTTTCGAGGATCCTCAGCAGCATCTAAACAAGTTCTTGGGATATGCAACTACTCAAAAAGACGCAGGAGAACATGAAGATGCTAGGAAGATCCTCTTGTTTAAATTCTCGCTTACTGAAAAGGCGAGAGATTGGTACGACACTATTAATGCAGCTGAATGCACTACTTGGGAGCAATTGAAGTTAAAGTTCTTGGAAGATACATGCCACCTTCAAAGGTGTTCAAATTGAAGCAAGACATTAACCAATTCGCTATTGGTAGTGGAGAGAAGTTTTATGAAGCTTGGGATAGATTCAAGGACATGCTTCATAATTGTCCTCAACATGGGCTATCTAAAGCTCAATATATCAACATATTCTACAATGGATTGGACTGTGATTCACGTGTGTTATTGGATGCTTCTTCAATGGAGCAATGCTTACTAAGTCATCCGTAGAGGTCGAGAAACTTTTTGAAGATATTTCGATAAACTCGAGAGATTGGCCAGCGGATAGAGTTAGAGGTACTTACGTCCTTGGAAAAGTGGCTAAGGTTGAACATGCTATGGTGAAAACAAGTAGAGAAGATGAGATCGTCTCTAGCTTGTCGAATATCAACAAGCTACTTGAGTCTCAAAAAAACAAATCAGCGATATATCCTAGCGCGTACCGATTATGCAGTAGGAAGTTATGAATGATGGAATGATTCAAGAGGAGATGGAAGAAGTAAACTATGTTATGGGCCAAAGTATTCAAGGAACAAGGTTTCAAAATCAGGGGAACCAGAATTACCAAGGGAATTACAACAATCGTGGTCCCCCGAGTAATTATCAACAGCCTAGGAGACTGGAGTTTTCATGAAGTAATCCTAACAATGCAATTCAGCCTCTGATGGGTGTTGATCCGAGTGCGAAAGTAGAAGAAGAAAAATCGGGTTTCGAGAATACAGTTAACAGGTACATGGCTTTGAATGATGCTAGAGTGGATCGTCTTGAGGCCAAGTTAGAGAGGAAGATTGATGCAAATCATGAGGATTTGTCCAAGCAAGTGAAGGACCTTACATTGTTGATGGGGAGATAGCAGGAAGTGTTAACAAACTAACTCAAACTATTGAGAAAGTGAAGCTCCCGTCGCAAAGTATTGAGAATCCAAGGTCCTGCAACGCCATCATATTAAGGTCTGGAACACAGTACGAGGGACCGATGAGGCCAGAATCAGAATTGGACACGTCGAGGGCTCAATTCGACCCCAATTCGACCAACACCGCAGGTCGAATTCAACAGGGGAGGTCGAATTGGACACCTAGACGTGATTTGGAAGCATCAGAGCCTCAATTAAACCAAAATCCAATCAATTCGACCTGGCCCCAGGTCGAATTAAGGTCGAATCCACCCTTTCGGAGCACTCTGTTTCATCAGAAGCCCAATTCGACCAGCAGCCGTTCAATTCGACCAGACCTTCAGGTCGAATTGAGGTCGAATCGGAGGGCAGAAATCTTACAGTGAGCCGATTCGACTAGGGGGACTTCAATTCGACCAGACCTTTAGGTCTAATCCAGGTCGAATCAGAGATACAGGGTAAGAACCGTGTTCCAAGTGTTCAATTCGACCACTATGTGCCCAATTCGACCAGAGCACCTGGTCGAATTGACTCATTCTGCACCTGTTTCTTCACCGAACACTCCTCGTGATGTGAACATTACTTCATTGGTTCCAAGTGAGCAGAATAATGAGATCATTGCAGAGAAGAAGTGGGAAAGAGCCAAGAGGTTGAGAGCCGAAAAGGATAAAGCGGAGAAGGTCGAGCGTGATGAATGAGGTATTCCCAAAACAAAGATACCTTTGCCGTTTCCTTATAAGCTAGTGAAAAAGGATTGGAAGAGAAGTTCAAGAAGTTTTCAGATATTATAAATAAGATAAGCTTGAGTATTCTTTTCTCTGAGGCAATATTGGAGATGCCGTACTATTCCCGATTCCTTAAGGATATATTGTTGAAAAAGAGAAGCTTGAACGGAGTTGAGATGGTGAACTTGTCTGAAAATTGCAGCTCGATTATTAAAAGAAAGCTGCCAAAGAAGATGAAGGATCCGGGAAGCTTCACTATCTTGTGTGAGATTGGAAAAGGGCCGGCACGACGAGCTTTATGCGATCTTGGGGCAAGCATCAATTTGATGTCATTGTCTATCTTTCAAAGGCTTGGTTTGGGGGAGTTATCTCCTAGAACTGTTGCTCTACAATTGACGGACAGGTCGATGACGTTTTCGAAAGGTATTATAGAAGACGTTCTCGTCAAAGTGGAGAAACTAGTCTTTCCTGTGGATTTTCTCGTACTTGAGATGGAAGATGACAAGGATAATATCCTTCTTATCTGGGGAAGACCTTTCATTGCTACTGCTGGGGCCATGATTGATGTTCAAAAGGGGGAGCTTAGGTTGCGGATGGATAAAGAAGAGGTCCTATTCAACCTAGAGAAAGCAATGAAGATGCCTATGGAGTCACAATGTCATATTATTGATATGGTGGAGGAGATTGTGAAGGAAGATATGTATTTGATCCTGTCTAAAGACCCTCTTGAGACATGCTTGATGGAGTCTCTTACTAATCCCACTACGGAGCTTGATGATCTCTCCAATGATGTATGTATTGAATATCTTGAAAACTTATTTGCTTCGGGTGATGACATGTATGAATTGGAGAAATCTAAGGTTGAGGAAGTGAAGTGGACTAGGAAGTACTTGTCGTTGGATAGAGAGAACACTCCAATGGAAGAAAAGAAAGAGGAGCTAAAACCGTTACGAAACACTTGAAGTATGCCTTTCTTGGTGGCGATAGAAAATATCCGGTAATAGTATCTTCTTCTCTTGATGATGATCAACTTGAGGAGTTGTTAGATGTTCTTATGAAGTACAAGTCTGCGATTGGGTTATCTCTTGATGATTTGAAAGGTATTAATCCTTCATATTGCATGCATAGAATTAGGTTGTTAGATGAGGCCAAGATTAGTATCCAAAATCAGCGAAGGGTGAATCCCACAATTCAAGAAGTGATTAGGAAGCAAATCCTAGTGTGGTTGGATGCTGGAATTATTTATCTGATTAGTGATAGTCCCCATGTGAGTCCATTGCATGTTGTAGCTAAGAATGGGGCATGACTATTAAGAAAACTGAAGATGGAGAGGCAATAGCCACGAGGATTCCAACGGGATGACCACTTCCCTCTTCCTTTCATGGATCAAATGCTTGATCGTCTAGCAGGGATGAGTTCTATTGTTTCTTGGATGGGTACTCGGGTTATAATCAAATCATGATTGCTCTCGAGGATCAGGAAAAGACTACTTTTACTTGCCCATACGGGACCTTTGCTTTTAGAAAGATGCTATTTGGATTATGTAATGCGTTTGCTACTTTTAGATGGTAATTTTTGATGTGTTGATAGAGAAGATCATGGAGGTGTTTATGGATGATTTTTCCTGTATTTGGTTCCTCTTTTGATACTTGTTTATCTAACCTTGTTACTGTGTTGAAGAGATGCCAAGACACTAATCTTGTTTTGAATTGGGAGAAGTGCCACTTCATGGTGAGAGATGGGATTGTTTTTGGGCATCATGTTTCTACCAAGGGATTGCAGGTGGATAGAGCGAAAGTGGTGGCAATTGAGAAGCTTCCACCACTGACCAATGAAAGAGGAGTGCGGTCCTTCCTTGGACATGCTGGATTTTATAGAAGATTTATCAAAGACTTCACAAAATACTCCAAGCCCTTGTCTCATTTTCTTGAAAAAGATGTTCCTTTTGTTTTTGATGATGAATGTCTAACAGCTTTTCAAGTCTTGAAGGAGGCGCTTATTAGTGCATCAATCTTGATCACATCGGATTGGACTCAGCCGTTTGTACTTATGTGTGATGCAAGTGATGTAGCACTTGGAGTGGTGCTTGGGCAGCTGAGGAAGGAGAAGTTCTGCACCATCTACTATGCGAGTAAGACTTTCGATACAACATAAAAGAACTACACTGTGACTGAAAAGGAGTTTTTAGCTGTGGTGTATGCATTCGACAAGTTTCGATATTATTTAGTTGGCATGAAAACTATAGTGTACACAGATCATTCTGCGATTCGGTACTTGATGGAGAAGAAGGAAACGAAACCAAGAATCATAAGATGGATTCTTCTTCTTCAAGAGTTTGACATGGAGATCTGAGATAAAAAAAGGTACGGAGAACGTATTAGCTGATCACTTATCAAGGTTGGAGACAAGGGAGCATTGTGATGATTCTTTTGACTATATTGAGGAGATGTTCCCCGGATGAGAAGATTATGGCTGTGTTCGTTGAAGGGGCTGAACGAGCATGTGTGGTTGCTGCACAAGGGATGGATCCATAGTATGCGGATTATGTCAATTACATTGCCGTGGGAAAAATTCCGAGAGATCTCAACCGATATCAACTTGCTATATTCAAGCGGGATGTTGAGACTTTTATATGGTATGATCCATTTGTGTACAAAATATGCATGGATTCTATCGTCCGTAGGTGTGTGCCTGAGATGGAGATGGAGAGTGTTCTCGAGTTTTGTCATGCACAACCTAACAGGGGGCACTTCAGAGCTCAAAAGACAGCAATCAAGGTACTTCAATCCGCTCTCTATTGGCCTACTTTGTTTAAATATTGTGAAACCTATGTGGCGACATGCGATAGATGTCAACGGATGGGGAATATAAGCAGGAGATATGAGATGCCCTTGCAGCCGAGCATTGTTGTAGAGATCTTTGATGTCTAGGGATCAATTTTATAGGGCCTTTTCCCCCGTTTAATGGATTTCTTTATATCCTTTTAGCTGTGGATTATGTTTCTAAGTGGGTGGAAGTCATTCCTACTCGCTTGAATGATTCAAGGACTGTTATATCTTTTGTGATGAAGCATATCTTTGCCCGCTTTGGAGTTCCTAGAGCATTAGTGAGTGATGGAGGTTCTCACTTCGTCAATAAACTTCTTGAGAAGGTGCTTAAGGATTATGGTGTTAAGCATAGGGTTACTACACCCTATCATCCTCAAGCAAATGGGCAAGCGGAGGTCTCTAATCGTCAAGTGAAGTAAATCTTGGAGAAAATGGTAGGAACCAATAGGAAATATTGGGCTATGAAGCTCGATGATGTTTTGTGGGGCTTTCGTACTGCTTGTAAGACGGTGTTGGATATGTCACCATATCAAATTGTCTATGGGAAGCCGTGCCACTTACCCATGGAGATCCAACACAAAGCTTTTTGGGCTTTAAGAAGCTTGAACTTGTCTCTTAAGGATGTGAGAGAGTTGAGGATGAATCACATTAATCAACTTGATGAGTTTAGAAGTCGTGCTTACAAGAATTCTGAGGTTTACAAGGAAAGGATGAAGAAGTGGCATGATTCTAAGATCTCATACAAAGAGTTCAAGCAAGGTGATGAGGTATTACTTTTTAACTCTCATTTGAAGTTTTTCACAGGGAAATTGAAGTCGAAATGGACGGAACCATTTAAGATTCATAGAGCCTGTGGAGGGGGGAGTTTTGAGCTTATTGACAAAGATGGAGACATTCTCACCGCGAATGGGCATCGATTGAAGAATTATAAGTCGCCGGATGATGCTTGTGTCATCTTTGAAAATACCTTACACTAAATTCTTACCGTCGTGACTCTCCGACGTTAAACATAAGCACCTGTTGGGGGCTTGCCTTCCGTTTTATTGCTTTATTTATTTCGTGTGAGTAAGAATTTTTTGTACTTGAAGTGCTTACTTATCGGCAATTATATCTCTTTGCAAACATAGTTTCGACTATAGTTTCTACTAAGTTTGGGGGGTGCATCGATAGTATAATCTTTTATTTGTAATGTTTGTTAGAGGAGTTAATTTTTTGCGGCATATTAAAACTTTAACTGGTTTTTATGTGTCGATTTTTTGTAACTTGCCTAATATTTAGTGGTGTTTTGTTCCGTGTTTTGAGTTATTTGTGGAGTTACTTATGAATGTTAAGTTTTAGGATTGATTCTTGATGAAGTTATGCTCTATTTTGGTACATAATGTTCATTTTTAAGCTTGAAGTATGTAGGGGATGAAGAACACTCGATTTTGGAGCATCAGAGAGCCAATTCGACCTGAGGCCTGGCGATTCGACTAGAGGCCTAGGTCGAATTGAGGTCGAATCGAAGTACGAAATCTTCCAGTGAGCCAATTCGACCACGACAGTTTCAATTCGACCTGGAGCATGTCAATTCGACCAGGGGACCAAGTCGAATCAAGGTCGAATCGAAGGAGAAAGTTATCCTAAAGTTTGATTCAACCATGATGAAGTTGATTTGACCTCGTTGACAGGTCGAATCGTACCATTCGACCATTTTGCACACCAATTGGACTCGAATTCACTCCTGATCGAAAATCAGTGCCTAAATTCTTCAATCCTACTTGTTTTTCGCACTGATTAAACCATACTCCATCCTTAATTCCTTCGATTCGTCGCGCTTTGGGCGAATTCAGTCGTAGTTAGGGTTGTTCGCGAATTGCGTTGGTTCATTCGCCTGTTCAATTTAAGCCATGGGAAGAACAAAAGGTACATTTTCTCAACTCAATTACTCTAGGATTGATGTTCTATGTATTGATTTTGGTTGGGTAAGTTGATTGAAACTTGTTTATTTGAGGATTCATGGTGATGATTGAATGTTGTGAACAAGTTCATATGAATACTTAATTGGTTCGATTTGATTGCTTAATTGATGTTAGAAACTTGAGTTTTATGTGAATTGTTGGGTTATTAGGGAGTGTGATTTATGAGCATGTTGATTATGGATTAGAAGTGTTAAATTTGAGTAGTTCATTGTGATTGATCATATCGAATTGCTTGAATTAATGAAGCATGCTTGTTGTTGGTTATGATTGATTGATTACTATGTTTGATTGGTATTGGAATCATGGTTAATTCGCAAAAGGATTGAGTATTGAACAAGTTTGGCTTGACTGATGATGCATTGAAACTTGAAGTCTTGAGTAGAGTTGGATGCTATACTAGTCAATTACTTGGTTTGTTTTTCCTTATTGTTCGTTATTGAAGTATTATTTTCAGGACAAGAAAAAGACAATGGTAAGGAAGTAGAGGTTCGATCAAAGAAGAGGCAAGATAAGCCCTCTCGGGAGGATAATGTGACAAATAAATTGAGGCTTAAGGAGAGATTGCATGTAAATTTCAAAATTCGAATGGATGAGTGGGATGAGATTAAAGAAAAATGGGCTGAAGTTTCGGAGAAGATAGCTAGAACAAGGTACCAAGATGATGATGTTATGCTCACGATAAGGATCCGACATGATATGTTATGGATGTTTGACCAAGTGAGGATCCGTCATTTTATGGAGTTGAAGAAGCCGACATATTTCCATGTGACGGCTGAAGTTTTGTGCTCGATCCAGATTGAGAAGATCCGGTGGGGTTTCCTTATGAGTGTACTTTCCAGCTGGGGGGAGTGATGAGAAAATGGTTGGCGGAGGAGTTCAATGTGTTGTTTCAGACTCCTACAAAGATTGCTCGGATGGAGAATGGATTTTTCAATGCCAACAGGTTTTGACGAGAGATTTCTGGAGAGGATGTCGACTATAAGACGCAGGGCGCTCGTGCTACTATGATCAAGAATCCCGTGCTCCTGTACATGGATAGAGTGTTGAGCAACATGCTGTTGCCCACTCTGAAGGAAGCTACGTGTCGAGAGGAGAGCTCTATGCTTTGTGGTGCATGCTTAACGGAGTGAAGTTCAATGTAGGTTCGCACTTTATCTATCAGCTGAATCGGTTTAGGACCTATTTTTTTTCAGAAGGTGAATATCGGAGGGTTACTCACGATCGTGGCTAAATATTATGGCATGGACTTCACCGGCATCACTCTTGTCCTAGGAGAGCCCGATTTGGTGATGTTCTCTTGCGTGAAGGGAGGATTTGCGCATTTTAGAGATAGGGATTGGTTCTTCAGAAGGGGCCCTAAGCCCTTTGATTTCATGTTCCCCTTCGATGTGAGTGGCATGACTACCGTTCGAGAGGAGAGGAATAGACTAATGAGTTCATTGGGCCACACCGCCTTATCTGTGACTATCTGGACGAGAGGAGATTGGAGGACGGTGGCCCAGATGTGTGCAGCCGGTATGGTTGCGGAGCTGCAGTAGATTGTAGATCAGGGAGAGTTCTGGCCACCACCACCACAGCAGCCACATGGAGACTAGTAAGAGTATCAGGAGATGGACATCCCGGTGCAGTAGGAGAGGATTCCTCATCCTATTCTGGCAGTGCCACGACAGCAGCAGTGGACTGGACCAGACGATTATACACGGGAGTAATTCTATCTCTTGAATGAGCATCTAGCCAAAATCAGCGCGAATCAGCAGGAGACGAATAGATAGCTTGAGCTCGTGAATACCAAATATGCCATGCTTAATGATCGGTACACTGGCATGAATGAGCGGGTTGGTAAGCTGAGTGATCGTGATAATTATTTGGATAGACACATCAGTGACTTGCACCAGATCGTGGAGATAAGGTTTGATGAGATGAGTGAGGATGATGATGATGAGGATGATAATGCTCCGGAGAAGTAGGGCTGCATGTTTTTTTTGTGTTCGCTGAGTCATCTCATCTTCATTCTTCTTTTTCTCTTTATAGGGTGGGTATGTCTTGTGTGAGTGGCATGTACTTAATTGTTATATTTAATCATCTTTGATATGGATGGTGAGGGTAGACTATGTTGCATGAGTAGGGATTGTAGAGATACTTTTATGATTGATTTGATATATGGGTTTCATGGATTTTGTGCATTCATATATTAACGTGTTAATTTCATTGATTAGAAGCATGTATAATTTGATAAGTTTGTGGAGTTCTTGTGAAATTGATCTTGATTATGTGCTATGAGGAGTACTTAGGATTCTATTTACCCATGTGAGGATTTGAGTCTTTTAATCATGCTTGATCATGATAGTTTATTCTTGAGGGAATCATTCATACGAACGTATTCTAAAACTTGGCTTGGAGTCTTGTGTGAGACTTACAATTGGTGAATTGCTAGGATATGATCTTAGGTCATTCTTGATTACTTGAGTTACTTACCCGAATTTTACTTTCCCATTGATTATGTATATCTTTGGTAGGCCTGTTTGAGCCTTTAAAAGCTTTTTCTTTGGCAAGCAGAATAAAAGAGCCTTATTTTACCTTTACTTGAGCTTTGTTAAATACCCTATTCATTGGTAGAAAGTTGAGGTGAATAAGTGTTGCAAGAGGAAGAAGGAAGATAGAATAAGGTTGAGTAAAGTAAGAAAGTGTATGGTTAAATCATGTTTAGGGGTAGTGCCTGGAACTGGTACCCCGATTGCTATTCAAAAAGGGTAGTGCCGACAACCGGTACCCGAACTATCAAAAGAAGGAAATTCAAAAGAAGAATGATGTTGATGCAAGAAAGAGAAAGAAATTAAAAATTGCAAGTGCAAGAGAAGAAATTGGAGGAGAATATGTAGCCGAATGAAGAAAGCAAGAACCTCCAAGGTAACTCTCTACTAGTGTTTGAGTCACTTTATCTAAATTTTCCTACCCTTTCCAAAGAGCCAACATTACAACCCAAAAACAAGTCCTTTGTGATCCTTGTCATTAGTTGATTGTCAGTTGATTTTTGAGTACCCTTGCCAAGCTTATGGTTACGCGTTCGTATGGATTGAGTATGAGCGTATACACTAACCTGTTAAGTGCGATTAGCACTTGAGTGAGAGAGTAAACACTTAAATTGTGAGCTAGATGACTTAGTACTCTGAATGGTAATATAATTGGGTGATGTTTTGCATGAATGATATGTATGATGCAGGAATACTTATTTTTAATTGATGAAGTTGCATGTGTAATATATTTTGTACTTGGTGATTTTTGTGAATTATACACGACTTTTTGGTTTGATTGCGTTGCCTCAGGACGAGCAACATGTAAGTTTGGGGGTTTGATGAGTGTGTTAATTCATGAATCTTGCCTGGATTTATGCTATTATGGAGTGTTTGAAGGATGAAATATATTGTAAACTGATATCTTGTATAAAGTCACGAATCAGGTGTTGTTGGAGCTATTTAAGTGATTTTTTGAAGGAAATCGGAGTGGTATTGTTGAAAACTGAAGAAAGGAAGTCAAAGTCATTTGATGGGGCGAAGTAGAAGTGCAATTTGACCTAAAATAGATCGATTCGACTAGCCCTTCAGGTCGAATTAGCAGCAAACATGTACAGAAGGTGGATTCGACCACGACAGGGGCGATATGACCTGGGCATCAGGTCAAATCGAGGTCGAATTGATTGGCGGAATTGCCGATTCGATCTCGTCACGTCAATTCGACCAGGGCAGCTGGTCGAATCGAGCACCTGGGACTTACAGTACGCTGATTCGACTTCCGATTTGACTTGGGGTGGTCAATTAGACCTGTTGCTGAAGTCGAATTGAGGCTCGAGAACTTACCATATCCGTATTTTAACAACGTCAATGCGTGTGATCACTTAAAAAGCCCATTACAAGCCCAGGAGACGTTATTACAAGTATAAAAGAAGGCTTATACAGCAGTAGAGGAGATGGTCATATCATATATCATACAAGAAGACGTGGAGATGTAGAGTTGGGAGGAAATCGATCGTCCATCATCCGTAGGGGCTGTGATAGAGTTTCCGCCGGAGGTTCAAGTAAGATTGGTCCAACTCACCATAATTGTTCTTAGATCAATCATGGGCTAGAGCTGCTTCGGTAGTTCTAGGGTTATAAAGGTTTCATGAGTTAATTTATCTTTCGTGTGTAAACTTCGTATAGCACTGCTGAGCAGGGTTTTATGTTATAATTCTAAGTGAAGGGATTCCGAAGTCTTATTATAACTATCTTATATGAATACTTGTTAATTGAATCATATTCGGGTTAATAAGTAGGATAAAGAGTATAATTTCATAGTACCTATAAAGGGAGTTCATATCGGGTTAGAGTACTAAGTGCACGGGAAATAACTGATTATGATAGTACCTAGAAAGGGGGTGAATTATATCTCTTGCTCCGAGGATATTCACACGTGTCATACGCATATTTACTTGTGTCTATAGAGTGAATTTGTATGGTTTAGTGATGCGTCCATAAACCACCAGGCAAAGTCGGACACCATCATATGAAAGATGAATTAATAAGTGGAGCTGGATGACCCAACGAACTACCTACTATCTTACTTGATCACAACTCACTTATCTCTTCTCTTGTTATTTATACTCGCTATTTCAATTAATATTTGTTACCACAACCATTATATTTCCAACATAGTCTTAGTCTACTAGAATATAATTGAATTGATATTTATCCGTCCCTTGGGTACGATATATAACTTGGTCACCTTCGAAACTACAATTGAATCCTTCATACTTGAGGATTAATTGTGTGTTGAGAAAACGCCCAACAAAGAACCAAACTTATGATCATAGTACCTTCTAAGGGAATTGAGAGTAAGAATCAATCTTAGGGGCTTGCAAACTTGTAAAAAGTTTAGAACCTAATTGCCTTGACCATAGGGATTAGGGGAACATATGTGATTGCTTCTATTCCATTTTCAATGATGTTTGTCATTAGAAACTTGCATGTATAGGTGATGTCTAGATCTTGATTGTGGTTAAGCCTTGCATACTTCTTAGATTGCTCACCATCACCCATCATCCATCTCATATGTACATTTTCTATCTTTAATTGCTTTCTTAGTTGAAAGTTTGTAATGTAATTAAACAATCCTTTCATTGATTAGTCTTTCTAGAGTAAAACATTTCTCGAATACGGATACATACATTTTCTCCCTTTGGTTAGATATTATAAATTTTGCACTTGGTCACTTACGTACTACACACGATAGAGTACACTTACTCTAATCAATTTATACCAAAATTGAGACTAAGTTCATTCGTATTGGATCGAATAATTGTCATGCCACCCTTTTTTGCCACTACGTGTAAAGGACTCACGTATGGACTATCACTAATTGGAAAGATAATTCCCGTATCAAGCCATTTTAGCACCTCTTTTCTCACCACTTCTTGCATTATATGATTTAATCTACGTTGATTTTGCACAAATGACTTCTCATCATTAATCAAGTGAATCTTATGCATACATAAAGATGGGCTTATACCTTTATATTCCAACCAATAGAAGATTTATCTTAACACTCTTAACAACTTTTTCAATTCTAAATCATTAAGGGAAGAAGGTACAATTACCGGATACGTTTCATTTTCTTCCAAGTAAGCATACTTCAAATGCTCCGGTAACGGTTTCAACTCCATCTTCTTCTTCTCTTGCACTTCTTCTTTTTGTTCTTCATCAAGTTTCTCCACTTTTGCTTCCTTACTTGTGAGTTCCCTACAAGTGTTTAAGCAATGTAACTCATCAATTATTTCATCATTTTCTAAACAACAAGAAGAGTTAGATTTTATAGAGTCAATAGAGTAAGAGTGACTTATGATAATTTTCAACTGATCCTTGGAGTGAAGATGATACATATGCTCTTCAACAATGTTGTCCAAAACCTCCAATCTTCTACATTCTTCCTTGTTCCCAGGATACCTCATTGCCTCTCTTAATGAAAATATCACCTCTTCCTCATTCACCCTTAAGGTTAGCTCCCCTTTCTCCATATATACCAATGCATTTCCCGTGGCAAGAAATGGACGACCAAGTATCAATGGGACATTTGCATCTTCATCCATGTCTAGTACCACAAATTCAATGGGAAATACAAACTTGCCAACTTTGATCAAAATATCTTCCACAATTCCCTTTGGGTGTGTCAAAGACCGATCGGCTAATTGAAGTGTCACCGATGTCAATTTAACCTCACCAATGCCCAACTTCTAAAAAATTGACAAGGGCATCAAATTGATGTTTGCCCCTAGGTCACATAGAGCTTTGTAGTTTCCATGCTCTCCCATCTCACATGGAATAGTGAAACTTCCTGAATCTTTCAATTTAGGATGGAGTTTCTTTTGTAAAATTACACTATATTCCTCCGTGAGATTAATCATTTCAAACTCACCCAAGCTTCTTTTCTTTGACAATATATCGTTAAAAACTTGGAGTAGTTGGGCATTTGAAGCAAAGCATCCGCAAAATGAATATTTATATGGATTTTTTTTCAACATCTCAACAAACTTAGCAAATTTTTCCTCCAATCCTTTTTTCAAACATCCTTGTGGAAAAGAAATTGTCACGGGCAACTTCGGTATTCCCCATTCATCTCTTTCAAAATTCTCTTCCCCCTCTTTATGTTTTGCTTCCTTACACCTTTCCCACTTCTTTGGAGACCTCACTTTTTTCTTTTCAAGTGTAGGGGAACTTTCATCTTTTTCAACAATCTCAACTTCTTTCACTTTCCCTTCTTCATCCATACTTTTCATAGGCTCTAGTTCACACTCTACTCCCTCTACTTCCGTCGGCATAGAAGGCCCTTCGTATTTTGTCCCACTACGAAGTTCAATAGCCTTCCATTGCTCCTTATGGTTAGTAATGATTTTAGTTGAAAACTTCCCTTGACGATGAACATCCCCCCCTTCACTTGCCATTTGACTAATGTGAGTCTCAATCGCTTTAAATCTCCTCTCATTTACATAATTTTTTTTGTCTCTTTTCCTCTTTAGCTTCCTCCATAAATTCCAACACTTTAGCTATTTGATCTTCCATTGTAGGCTTCCCTTCACCATTTGGAGCTTTCTGCCCTGGATTAGTGCCCGGTGGAAGAGTAAGGGCATTCCCTTGATTTTCATACGACAAATTCTCATACCTACAAGGTTGATTAAAATTTTCTTAAAAATTACCTTGCCCCTGTCATCCTTGCCTTTGTTGATATCCCCCTCCATGGTTACCAAAGTTACCACCATAATTTCCTTGAAAATTCCTCCATTGCATGAAGGCAACTTCCTCAAGCGACATTTCCGGTTGGTACTAAGAATCTTGACATCCAAAGTTAGGAGACATACCTTGTTGAGGCATGGGTGTAGTAATTTGACAACTTTGGGAATATTAACCTAAATTAGGCATCGAAATTCCTTATTGAGGATTTGGAAGCACTTGTTGATGATCAAAGGCATAAGCATACTTTGTTGAGGATTCAGAAGCACTTGTTGATTCACCATAGGTGTAGAATTCGAAGACACTTGCAAATTGGAATTCATTCTCTTAAGTATCTCCAAAATTGCCTTTTCGGCCACATCCTTCTTAGGTATTTCTACCTTTTACACTTGTTTCATGCATACTTCTTCCATCTTAGCAATTCTCTCCTTTTCATACATAGCCGGTGAATGATCATTGACCCGTATTCAAAGCAATCTCTTCACATATAGCAATAGCTCTTTCTGGAGTTTTCCCAAATATAGAACCTTCTGCCGAAGCATCAACAATCATTCTCTCACTTTCATTCAATCCGGCATAGAAAAATCCTACTTGTTGATCTTCGGGAAATTCATGTTGTGGACACCTTCTTAGCATTTCTTTGAACTGATCCCAAGCCTCACTAAAAGTTTCAAGAGACATTTGCTTAAATTGGAAGATTTGATCTTTTGAATGCAACATCTTCGATGGTGGAAAATACTTGCTCAAAAACCTTTGAGCCAACTCTCTCCATGTAGTATAAGATCCCGAAGGTATAGTATGATACCAAGCCTTAGCTCGATCCCTTGTTGAGAAAGAAAAGAGCTTCATCTTGACAATATATTCACTTACTTCGTTAATCTTAATGGTGTTAGCTAACTCCGAGAATTAGGATAAGTTAGTATTTGAATCTTCCATTGCACCACCACTAAATTGATTCGCTTGCGCCATATTAATTAATCTCGTCTTGATCTCAAAATTGTTGTCATTCAATGGTAGCCCCATAGCATAATTCCAATATTGAGATTGGAAATGATCTCAGATATTCATCTCCACTTCATTATATCCATGGCCTCGAGGTTGATTTTGCACTACCAGAGGGGATTGTTGATTATTTCTAGCTTCTTGTTGTGCCATCAAGTGTTCAATAATAGCTTGCAATTTTTGGTTTTGCAAGTGCACTTCTTGACCATTAGCTTGTGGCACAAACTCCGAATTAACATGTCCTCCTCGAACATTATCACCCCCTTGTTGAAAATTCCTCATATGACCTTCTTCATCAACCATATTAGCATTATCCATTACGTTTTCTATAACTTCCTCCATAGGATCTAACACTTCTCTTTTTTGTCTTCTTAAGGTAGCTTAAAATTCCAAGTTCAAAGGTTCAATAGATTGAGACCTCGAACAAGTTTGCATGTACCTACAAAAAATTCCAAATTAGCTCCTCAAATAACCAAGACAAGTAAACAAGTAAACAAATAAAAGAAATACCCTTATCAAAAGTAATCAAATTCAAACTCGTTACAACCAAGATTTTAACATTTCCCCGGCAAGTGGCGCCATGTTCTTAGTCCCATTTTTGGTAAAAATGTTTAGAGTAAGAGAACTCTATCGTTGTTGTACACAAAGTGACCAAGTAACAAAATTTATAGTATATCATCCCAACAGAAATGTAAAATATTGGTGTATCCGGATTTGTCCTCGACCATGCTTTGTAAGAGTGATAAAGTTTGAGGTTTGGTTTTATACTATTGATTATGCTATCAATAACTAAGAAATCAATTAACACTAATATTATCACAATCAATCACGTAACAAGATGGAATGGAATGGATAGAATGTATTTAAGAAGAGACCAAGGCTAACCATACTCATGGTTAAGAAACTAGCTAGATATGCATGACTTTTAACATTGAACTTCATTAATCATGGACTAAAAGCAATCACATTTTTACCCCTAATCCCTATGGCCAAGGTGATTAGGTTATCGACTCTTTGACAAGTCTAAATCTCCTAAGATTGTTCTTATTCTCAATTTCCTTAAGGTAATATGATCATCAGTTTGGTTCTTTTCATTCAATTTCTTAAGTGTCCCCGTATGAATATTCTAAGCATAAGAAGGGTATGGCTTGTTGAATTGTATACTAAAAGTCTAGCTTTTTGTATGAACAATGTTATAACAATTTATTTGAAATGAGAATCATATGATCAAATGATTGCGTTTTATAATTTATTTATATGTTCGATGCAATAGTCCACTTAATTTATATTGTAGATAATATGTTGTGCAACAACACGCGAAAGATCATATTATCGATTTCCTTATAAAGTATAAACAGATGCTCACAACCGAGATAGACGGGGACTCTCTATCGGGATGGTTGTAGTGTGATTTGGTATTAGTTTGTCTTGACTATAGAATCACATTAGTGCACTTATGTGTATTGAGCAGGACCACTTGAGATCGTTCAACTTGTACTGTCTATTTAGAAGAACTTGATCCCAATTGTTATGGATGTTCGTGCTCTTATTCCCTATACAATAACCTCGACACATAAAGCAGTATGTATTTTTTTTATTCAACAATGGGTGAGATTTACATGTAATTAAATCAACAAACACGGTGAGTTAGGAAATAATGTTGTCCCTATGGTGTGCTGTTGATTGTAGAAGGAATCTGTGTCCGATATAAGTTGATGATGTCCTCTTGAGGAGCTCATAAGGATTATCATGTAAACCCTACAGTTGGATTTATTTTGACATGATAATGAGGTTGAATGGTACAACTCTCGGATGAGATATTAATTAATGGAGTTGTCAGTAACTTAATTAATTAATGGGCATTGTATATCTTAAACATAGGGAGACTGTCGGGCTCATAATAAGAAGGAGCCCATAGCGTAATTATGGGATTAGAACGGTAGTGTAGTAATAATATTTTAGTGGTATATATTATTATTATTGGACTTAAGTATAAGTTTTGGAATCCCGAGAGTGCACGGTACCATACTGGAGGTGTACGGTGCGTGTGTGGAATCCCGAAGGCAAGCAGAGTGCACGAGCATCCAGCGATGAGCATGGCTGGACACACAGTATAGCGCAAGTGACACACGATTTGTACTGTGTCTCGCATGGGGCATGTTGGCGCTTTGACGGCTATGCAACGTGCGTGCTGTCGAGCAGATGGCGTGCGCGATGCCCACTGCTGCGCAGGATGACAAGCTATACGATCGGCACTGGTGGACGGATAGCGACGGCAGCAGCGGTGACCGGCGACAGCCTTCACGGTAGCAGCGATATTTTCCGGTGAGTTTCGGATCAAGGCAGCCCGTAGTGATTGACGTCTTAAGGCACAAGCAATCCCTCTTGTTGCGTAAGGCATTGTTTAATCGCTGGAGTATTGGACAAGACGTCCTATTTTTGCAATTTAATTCGGTATATATATAACTGACATAATTGATTATTATTATATATGGATGCATGTTCTATTTGATTTACTGCCTTAAATAGAAGCATGATAGTACCGTTTTAATTCATGATATATAACTACCATAATTGATTTAATTACCTATTATTGTTATATATGGTTTCATGTCGATATCGATGATTGAGATAATCTGGACGATATCGACGGTCGATATCGATAGTTTGAAAATTTGATAATATGGAAGTTTTACAAATATTTAATAATTTAGTCGATATCGATGATTTCGATAATCTGGTCGATATCGATATTTTTGAAAATTTGATAATCTGGAGATTTTTAAATTTTCGATAATATGGATGTTGTTGCATGTATTCGTGTTTAGTGGCGAACAATCGAATTCGCTGATATATAACTGCCATAATTGATTTAATTATCTGATTATTGTTATATATGCCTATACATGTTCTCCGTGATTTACTGCTTTATTTTTTGTAATATGAGCATACTAGGTTACGTATTTTATTTTGATTATTATATGCATATAAAAATTCCTCAGTGTTAAATTACTAAGTGGGAGAGGGGATTGGTAAATAATTCCCGCGGCCTCTATTATTGGTTTGTAAGTGATATGAGTAAACTTACATGCTGGCACTAAGCCTTCCTCCACAACGGATGAGTTTATTCACGGATCACTGGTACATACTTCATTAACTAATTATTGTTTGTAATATGATGCACATGAACTTGCTTATTGGCATAGAACTTCCTCCCAACGGATGAGTTTATATGCGGTTCACTGGTACAAATTTATAATTGAATATTGTAGGAAGTTATCCGAACGCGTGTGTATTTCTCCAACTGTAAGGCACATAAGCTTGTGTAATGGACTTGGGATCAAATAATGGTGTACACTTAGGTGTAAATAATAAGTATCCTCCACAACGGAGTCACTGCTATTATTTGCATGGCTAAAAAGGAACTGACTATTAATTATTTTGTCATGAAGTTAGGTTGATGAATAAAATTAATGGGTAAAATCTTCTCTTGTAAATGTTCGGGTTTGTATACGTCCACACTAACGGGCATGCAGAATCCGGTGCTTGAGATGTTGGTAAAATTTATTTTATATTGTTTTGAGGGAATCAATATAAAAGGATAAATTCGAAGATTTGTTCGGTTTATTTATTTATGATTCTCTGAATTTTCAAAATGGTTTATCTCGCTTATTGTTTACTAAAAGAAACATATTTACTTGTCCAAAATTAGATGATTAGAAAAGAATCTTAGTTTCGATTTTACTGCTTAGGAAAATAAATGTGTTCTCACTAAGATTGTCTAATGATGCCTATTAATTAAAGTCTCTAGTGAAGAGGTGAGAGGTTCATAGAAATATGATAGTCTCATGCGACTCTTCAGATACTTGAGTAAGTTAGAAAGGCAAGAGGTCATGGATAACTTGATGAATGAATTGAAAATGCTTGGAGTAGAAATTGAAGGAGAAACGTAGATCAATTTATTTTTCATAATTTGACTGGATGTTTTGAGCAAGTTCTACCTGATATACGAAAGATTGTATATGGTGGGGAATTTCTAACAAAACATGTGGTGAAGGAAATCCAATTTCATCAAGATGTGAATAAGGTTAGTATCTCATTTACTAGTTGTTGAAGCATGATTAGTGATGGCATCTACTGACAAGTTGTGAGTAGATACCGGAATCACTAAAAGCTTGTAACTAGGTGATGATGACATTATTATATACATGGATAATAATACTACAAGAGTAGTGGCTGTTGCAGTGGGAGTTGTTTATTTATCTAAGGATAGGAATAAACGTTTGATTATGAGAAATTGTCTTTACGTACGTTTTCATGGAAATAATTAATTTTCAATTTCTATGCATTTTCGGATGGATACTCCATTTCATTTAAATGACATGGTCATAGTAATGAGGAATGGAGCTATAATTTGTTGTTATATGTTGGTGACAATTTGTACACTCTTAAATCATGTTTATCCCATAGATGCAACAAATTGAAATTAATAACGCGTCTTCTAATCATAATAAGAGAAAGACTTTTATGGAAATGGTTAGATGGATGATGAGTTATTTGGAATTATTAAATTCATTTTATAGGTATACCCTAGAAACAGTAATTCGTATGAATGTTTGTCTGTTTGTTGGATATCCTAAAAAAATGAAGGGTGATTTATTTAATCCAAAAGATCGAAGGGTGATTGTTAACACAAACACTAAATTTTTAGAAAAAGGACTATGTAATAAATCACATACCCATGTATAAGTTGTTCTAAAGGTTGTGAGAGGGAAAACACAAGGTAATAGTACCAATTGTACAAGAGGATATACCACAAGATAAACTGCATCGCGTGTCAAGTCTGATACACAATTGCATGTAGCGCCTTATCGTAGTGGGAGGGTTGTTCAACAACCAGATAGATTTATGTTTTGGGAAAGTCGTGAGACTTGGTCCCGAGTAAACATGGAATTGACCTATGGATACGATGAAGCACTATAAGATAAAATGCGATATCTTAGCAAGTTTTAACAATTTCTAAAATAAAATCGATGGATTCTAAATTAGATTTGGCTGCTTGTAGAACTGCGAATGGTGTGAAATCCATTGGAAGTGGCTTTACAAAATAAAAGAGGATCAAATGTCAAGGTGAAAACCTTGGAAGCAAAGCTTGTTGCGAAAAGGTATACTAAAAAAAAGGGTTCGATTATGAGGAAATCTGTTCGCCGGTAGCTATGCCTATGTCGATTCGGATTCTTTTATTCGTTGCTGCTCACATTAAATTGTGAGGTATAACAAATAGATGTTAAGACAGCTTTCCTAATTGAAAGTCTTGAGGAAAACATCTATGTGTAGCAACTAGAGTGATTCATTGTAAAAGATTACGAGCATTTTGAGTGTAAGCTTAAAAGTGTCCATTGTTGGACCAAGGCAAGCTTTGAACTCAAAGTACATCTGTTTTGATGAAGTAATCTAGTGATATGGATTTATTCAGTGCGCGGATGTGTCTTGTGTGATGGAAATGTGGTGGTATTTCTTATACTGTACGTAGATGTTATATTGCTCATTTGAGACAATGAAAAAGTATTGTCAGACGTATGGATATGGTTGTTAAAGTAGTATGAAATGAAGGACTTAAGAGAAGCAAAAATATATCCTTGCGATCATGGTGATCACAAGATAAGATGTTGTGCTTATCTCAAGTTTCATGAAATGATACAATCCTTACTCGTTTTAACATAAGACTTTATCTAAGAAAATTTGTCTTAAGACACAAAAGAAGATAAAGGAGATGAAAGCGGTTCTTTAGTCTTCGGCGAATAAAGAAGCTTAATCTAAGAAATACTATGCACAAGAATGGATATCTATTTTGTGAATGGACAGTGGGTTTCAAGGTAAAAAAAAGGAATGTTGAACTGTGGTAACACATAATTTGAAGTACCTGAAAAGGACTAGAAATTATATGTGGACTTACCGGACAGATTCACTGCTTCTTATGAGTTATGTAGATTCATATTTTTCAAATCAGATAGGGATGACAGTAAATCCACCTCAAAGGTTATGTGTTCAATGTTAGGAAGTTGAGTCATAATATGGAGGAGTGTTATATAGAAATATATTTCAGATTCCACATGGAAAGATAATAAATTGGAGCCTCTAAGGCAGCCAAAGTATCTGTATGACTCTAGAGACTTCATGATGAACTTTGAAATGATTCTGAGTTTACCCAAGATTATCCCAATTTATTGTGATGATAATGGTGCAGCTGCAAACTTGAAGGAATCACGAGTTCATAAGGAAATTAAACACATTAAGCGCGAGTACCAACTGTTATCAGAAATCGTATGATGAGGGGAAGGTTGTTGTCGCCAAGATTGCATCGGATGATAACCTAGTAAATCATTTTTACAAGAACCTTAAGGCGAGAGCTTTTGATGGTCATGTAGTGGAAGTGGGAATCAGATGTATGGCGGTGGATAAGACAACATAGTCTTTTAATATAAGTGGGAGATTGTTGGATTGTATACTAAAAGTCTAGCTTTTTGTATGAATAATGCTATAACAATTTATTTGAAATAAGAATCATTTGATCAAATGATTGCGTTTTATAATTTATTTATATGTTCGATGCAATAGTCCACTTACTTTATACTGTAGATAATATTTTGTGCGACAACACGCGGAAGATGATATTATCGATTTCCTTATAAAGTATAAACAGACTCTCACAACCAAGATAGACGGGGACTCTCTATCGGGATAGTTATAGTGTGATTTGGTATTAGTTTGTCTTGACTATAGAATCACATTAGTGCACTTGTGTGTATTGAGTAGGACCACTTGAGATCGTTCAACTTGTACTGTCTATATAGAAGAACTTGATCTCAGTTACTATGAATGTTCGTACTCTTAACCTTTATACAATAACCTCGACATGTAAGGCAGTATGTATTTCTTTGATTCATCAATGGGTGAGATTTACATGTAATTAAATCAACAAACTCGATGAGTTGGGAAATAGTGTTGTCTCTATAGTATGCTGTTGATTGTAGAAGGAATCCGTGTCCGATATAGGTTGATGATGTCCCCTTGAGGAGCTTATAAGGATTATCATGTAAACCCTGAAGGTGGATTTATTCCGGCATAATAATGAAGTTGAGTGGTACTACTCTCGGATGAGATATTAATTAATGGAGTTGTCAGTAACTTAATTAATTAATGGGCATTGTATATCTTAAACATGGGGAGACTGTCGGGCTCATAATAAGAAGGAGCTCATAACGTAATTATTTGAATAGAACGGTAGTGCAGTAATAACATTTTAGTAGTATATATTATTATTATTATTGGACTTAAGTATAAGTTTTGGGCTAAGTTTGGATACTTTAGCTCGATGGAGCTCAACTCTAATTTTTCCTTCTGGTCCCTGTTGTAGCCCATATATAAGTCATTTCAACTGTCTGGAAATGTTAACTAAAAAGTTAATCAGGCCTAACACTGTGATGAGGGTGAGGGAATAGCAGATTGAGAAGATCTCGAAGATCGTCGCCCACACGACGTCGAGATTGGACTTAGGAATACTGTAGAAGATCGGAATGTTGTTTACTGTTGATGTCCATCAATTTCTATGATTGTTATAAAGTAGTGTGGAAATTAGAACGGGACGTGTGATATACGGTTGGAAATCCACGGAAGAGAGGATCGTTTTGGCTCATAGATCACTCAAATCGGAGATTGGATGAGGAAGTTAACCAAACGATCGAACGTCAATATGGCTTACCTCCTCTCACACTAACATGCATGTTCATCTTAATAAATGATTCAATTAAATCCTACTGCAAAATATCGGATTGGCTATCCTAACATGTTGTGTGTAAGAATTAACGACACAAGTAATGAAATGAAACATGAATCATTAATCATAAAAGAAAGTCCAAAATTAACTCAATTCAACATCTAAAATCCTACATATCTAGCATTCTTCTCAACCAATCATATGATTAGTCCTACTATAGGACTAGCCACTACACATCATGTTCAAATCAATACATCTCATGGCTTGCTCAATTTGAGCCAAAATATGAAGAAAAATAACACTTGAAAAGTAGATCATCTTCCCTTCTGTGAAGATGACCTTCCTTCCTTTCAACATGCTCAATTCTTCAATCCATGATGATCTTCTCTTCTCAAATTGATGGAATGTTAGAGTGATGGATGAATTTTGGGAGAGCATATGAATTGAATGGATGAAAAGTGTGGAAATTGATGGTCTATAATGTATGTGTGAAAATGTGGTGAGGAATTGTGTGCTTGATCTTGATAACTGCTCCTAAATGTGGCACTCCTTCTAATTTTTCGCACAAATTGGGTTTTTATACCCCTTTGAACCTTCTAGAACATCAGTCAACTTAATCTGGAAGCTCGTGTAGCAGCACACGGCCTCTTCCTGGGAATGTAGCATTTTTAGATGACATAACACGGTCATTTCGGACAGGCCCGTATTTCTCACACCGGGCGTGTCCGAGCATGCCCTGTCCTTCTTTCTTCGTTTTAGCTCCCGACTCCGTTTTTGACCTGTTTTATACACATTTAAGCTCATTTCCACACATTTATCAACCTGTACATATTTCTCCCAATTACATATAACTCCACTAAAAAGTCATACAAATACAGATAAAAACATCCGAAAGTCAACAAATAAAGACACTAAAATTTAGGTGAAAATGGCGACGATCAATCTCCGACAGAAAAATCAGCATATCCAACTTAGAAGAAGATGAGTTCGATAATTTCTACTATTTAATTTTCATGACCGTCTCATGGTGACCGTCTCATGATGGTGATACCATTTTATGATTTTATAATTTTATCATTTTTTGTTAAACATGTTATAAATTGTTCATAAAATAGTTTAAAATATGGTTAGGAATTATTACTGATTAATACACACTATCTATTATAATTACTATAACATACATGAGAGGAAAATTATAACTACTAGATACAAATAAATATACTGTTATACTTAATATATCCTCAGTTTCAATTTGGAAATCATAGTATAATTTAAAAAATATATTTTTCAATATTTCAATCTACCTTGTATATCTCAACTAACTATAGCAATATATCACAATATATAATCTCAAATCTATATATTTTTATTTTTTCTTACTTTAAATTACGTCACACGTATATTCATAAATATTCTTATTCAATACACACGGTAATCAAATTGTATACTTCTGATCTCACCCTTGTTAACTATGAATCTTTCAAAGTTCTCCATTTTCTTTCATAATAATACACACTTAATACCTATAATTAGTATATGATATATCATTTACGCTGCACACAATTTTTTTTGGACAAATAATACTTACGATTTTTTTTGCTAAATATATAATTTTTTTTTGCTGCACATAACACTTACAATTTTTTTACTGCACATAACACTTGGAATTTTTTTTGCTGCGCATAACAGTTACAATTCACATAATATTTGCTACACATAATTTTTTTTTGCTGCACATAGCACTTAATGTTCATATAATATGTTTTTCTGGCAGTATATAATATTTACAATTTTTTTTGCTGCACATAGCACTTGTTATTTTTTTATTTTTTATTCTGCACAAAACACTTACAATTCACATATATTTGCTACACACAAATTTTTTTCTAAACATAATAATTTTTATTGCACATAATATTTTTTACAAATAAGTGAGGATCATGGTGCAGCACAGCACACGATACCTCACGGGTAAAAAATAAATAGCTGGTCTTGAGATTTTCTTTTTACTATGCAGCTAAATATATAGATTATAGAGTAATTCAAAGCCGGTAATAAATTAGGATAGGATTTTTTTTATTTGCTATTGCTGCATTAATTTGGGATGACAGGGATAAAAATGGTATTGAACATTATAATTATGTATGTACTAGTAATAATCTTAGATAGATGTATCTAGTAATAATATTGGGGTTTACAATGTACTTGATAATAAGTCACCCATATTGTTATCATTTTTCATCAATAAAATATTATTTTTTATTATAAAATTTATAATTTCTTTCTTATTCATCTCATCGAAGCCATTCTGTAAGATTTTACACAAATCTTTATCTTAATAAATACATAGATTCAAAATTATTATTAATTGCTTAATTCATTGTGTCATTTTTTTTTTATTTCAATATTGTCTTTATTCTCTAGTTTAGGATAACTCAAAAGTTATTCCATTTATGAAAGCAAATCAATCACGTTGACTTACATAGCAAGTAGAAGATATTTCTCTAACCAAATAACCGTACATACAGCAAAACGTCTCTCATAGTGTTCATCACGATAACTGAAGAGATACTATTTTAACTTCCGAGCTTATTTGCACTTGTGTAGGTAGATGTAATTTTTTTTTTATCAATGTATTACATAGTGATAATGAGATATATGTAACTACTAATTATTGAGTTGGTCTCTTGTGTCGTGCACAAGATGTGTAAGGGTATAATATTTTGTTTTAAAGGGTAAATCCCTTAATCATCAAGGGTACAATATTTTATTTTAAAGAATATACACTTTTATTAGATTTTTTTATTTTTTTTTCAAAAAATAAAAGATACACATTCTTATACTAAAGGGTATATAATTTAATACTAAAGGATAACACAAAGTTTTTACCCTAATTACTGGCGATATTTGTCCAGTTCTTATAATGGTAATTGGCAAATTTTCCACCTAATATTGAAAGGAAATGGAAAAGCAGCACGTCTCTGACCGGCATCTAAGTAAACCTTCAATCGACCGGACCATTGACTTAGAAAACCACTATTTTAAAAATGTATAAACTATATTACCCAGAAAAATAAATAAATACAAATAATAAAAACCTGATTTAAAAAATTATCCCTGAATTTTTCTATGGGGTGTAGGGACATTAAAATACTTTATACTAAGACTGCACGATTGAAATTTAAACAGTTTGATCTTAAATTAATTAACATGTACAGGTTGAATCAAATTTTCTAAAAAAATAAAAAACGATAATTACTAGTATCCCAAACTTGTTCTATAAACTCCATTGTATATCATGCACAGTTGCACCGGCACCCCAAAATTATTCTTAAATTATCATTTAGTATTACATATAGATACCTGTTATAGAGATTCAGTATTCATCCAACTAATTTTTAAGCCAACGTTTAGCGTAAAATTTTTTTTTTTGTGTTTTTATGCTATTATTAGTATTTTTGTGTTGTTTGTATTTTTTTGATAAAAGTGTGTGAATCGTGTTGTTTTTCATGTTGGAATGATGTATTATTGAGCTAAAATCAGAAAAGGAGGAAACATGAATTAAATTGGGATAGAAAATATGCCACATTACACTTAAATTTGAGAGTTAAATTCATTTTTTGCCCTAAAACTAAGTAAAACTTCGATTTTTGCCCTAAAAAGATAAGTGATTCAATTTTGCCCTATAATTAATTAATTGTTTCAATTTTTACCCAATTTTAGCCGGAAAATGCGAATTACCCCGGAATCCGCCACGTCATACTTCAATTTGGGGGTTTTTGGCTGGTCAATGCGATGTGACAATTTGGACTTTTTTTGAGCCAATTAATCTGCCACATCATATCCCATCTATTTATTATTTTTTTTCATTTCCCAATCAGCATAATATTTAATTAAATTTCAAATATAAAATAAAAAAAAAATAAAAAAGAAAAATCAATAAAATAAATTAAAACCTGTAAAATGAATTTATAAAAAAAAAAAATTAAACGTGTTTTAACACGTGAAATCCCCTAATCTTAAAAAAAGATTGCCGCCGCGGTGGCCACTGCCGTCTGCATCTCCTCGCAGAATCTCGTCATCGGTAGTAGATCCAACGGCTTCGTCACGTTCTCCGTCGCCTGTGATTTACAGCTGTGTGGTTGCTCGTCGTTGCTGCTATGTTAGGTTTATGTTGTGAGTGGAATTTCAGGCATTTTATGTGTGCACATTACACCATTTTGGTTAGGAAAGTTATTGTTTTTCCATTGAATTGTGTAAGTTTTATATTTACATGATTTTGAGGCAACTACGGTGTTTTTGTGAGTCTGATAACAGAAAACAAGGGAAAATAGAGCAGGATAGGAAGCGGAGCGGAGCAGAGCCGGAACGAACTAGCTGGGAGCAGCTCGGGTAGCCTCTCAGACTGAGCTGGTGCCGCTCGGCCGGCCAAGTGAGCCGAGTGGGGTCCAGGTGGGTCCCCGCTGACGTGGCAGATCAGCCGGGTGCGGCTCAGATGCCGCTCAGCCAGGTTAAGGCCCAGCTCAAGCCGAGCTGGGTCCCGAGTGGCCCAGAATTGAGCCCAGTTGCAGCCTGTTCGTTTCTGCACTGTATTTATACCTACAGATCGCGTTTTGAAGAAAAATTCATCGCGAAAAAGCCCTACATCAGTCTAAGACAAAAAGAGGGAGATCATGACACAAATTGGAGGGAACCCATCCATTATACCGTAAATTCACTTCACAATTCCACACACATCATATTCAAATCTGACTTTTATTATCTATCCATCTTCAAAGGGGTTCCATGCTAATTGAGAGAGAATCGGACGATTGGAGAGAAGGAGAAAGAACGTGAGACTACGCTTACGCTAGGGTTTCACTATTATCATCTTTTTCTTCCTTTATTCTTGATTTATGGTATGAATTGCTTAGCCATGAGTGTTGTTTGTGACCTCATGGACTAATTTCCTATACAGTTCTAGGGCTTGATGGATTGATTGAATTGATTTGGGAACCTAGACCATAGATTGAGATTTTATGCAGTTGATCTTTTGATTTTACTTAATTTATTCAGACTTTCTTATCTACTTCGTAACTTCTTCATAATATTTTCATGACATCTGCTATAATACTTGAATTATTGTGTTAGCTTGTGTGCGTTCATGATAGGTATTGTCTATCTGTTAGGGATTGAAGTAGTTCCGCTATAAACACTTTAATTCCATGAACTGGTAAATCAAATACTTGAATTTTTTTAGTGGAACAATGCAATTAGACATTCAATTAGGAAGTGAATAGAACCTTCTAGTAATTTCAGAGAATATCTTGTTTGTCGAACTTACCATCCAGAGGTATTGCATGTTGTTTGCTTTGATTAGTATCTAAGAATAAGACTTGGTAATATTTGCGCACCTTAGGATTTAAACTAGAATATACTGTTAGCTTAGAATCGGCATATTCGGTGGGTTAACAGGGTTATGTAGTGCATTTTCATTGAGACTGCATGAATGAATAATTGAAGGTCTAGTGACCCAAATTAATTGGTCTATATCTGATACCTTAGAATTGTTCGTTATCTATTTATTAGAACTTGCTTTATTTTTATTGCTTTTAATTAATTCAGTATTTAATATTTAAGCAATTAGATAATTAAATTCACAAAACTTTGGAAATTGGTTACTTAATTCTGATTATTTAGTAAATTAGAATAAATAGACAATTAACTGTCTCAGTGGGATCGACAATTTAACTTGGGTATTTGTCGCTACAATTGACATCCTTATACTTGAGGATTAAATTGGAGTACGCAGAAACTCTATCAGTTTGCCATTGCCGCCGTCGTCTTAATTCGACATCAGGACGTATATACTGCTGCATAAATTCTTCATCTGACTTAGCTCTTTGTTGAGTTGAACATTTTCTTTTCTAAGTCGCTCGTTCTCACTTATCAATTCCGAGGTATTCTCGCCGAAATCACGCGCCATGGCCAGGGAATTTGAGGAGGGAAGCAATTGTTCCTCGCCGGAGTCAGAGGGTGAAATCGTTCTCCCCTGCACAACAAGGGAAGCTATTTTCACCGCCATCGTTGACGACGGCGGATGATTGGGCGGCAATTTTGTGGCGCTGAATGTTGCCTAACAGCTTTTTCTCTCCTCACTGCGAACATTCCTTTCCCTCGGTACGATGCATTCTGCTATGTTCGTCGTTATCGTGTGGTTAGCGTTTTAACAGATTAGGGGATTTCACTTCATCCCTTCCGTCCACTTTTCATTCATTTTCTCTCATTGGTATTGAAGCCTACTTGAACCTGAGAACTAGAGGTGAAGAGCAAGATTGATTGAAAAATCTCTTTCAAGAAATTGATAGGAAAGATTGAATCTCTTTTGTATTCCTCTTTGAATAAGTCTTATGGATAATTTTAATGAATGATTTCTTTGTTTTGTTACAATAAGCATGTTAGACTAATCCTTTAGTGGGATTGAAAAATCTCTTTCAAGAAATTGATAGGAAAGATTGAATCTCTTTTGTATATCTCTTTGAATAAGTTTCATGGATAATTTTAATGAATGATTTCTTTGTTTTGTTACAATAAGCATGTTAGACTAATCCTTTAGTGGGATCAAGGTTATGAAGGACACTTTGATTTATGTTAGCATCTGATTAACTAAAATGGTTTTTACTTAGTTCATTAAAAAAAAATTATTTTTTACCAACGGAATATTCCGTTGGTAAAAGCCTTAATTCCATTATTAAATTGACTTACCAACGGATTAGCAACGGAATCCGTTGGTAAAATTCTGTTGGTAAAGTGGTGGTTAGTAAATTTTTTGCAACGAAAAATCAATTCTATTGGTAAATAATTCCTTTGGTAATCTGTTGTTAATAATTCCATTGTTAATTTATAGTATAATGATTCCCTTGGTAATCCGTTGATAATTACCAACGGATTGAATTCCGTTGCCAAAATAGAGAATAAATCCGTTGACATTCCGTTGTTAAAATAAAAATGTCATTTTTGTTGTTAATCCATTGGTAATTACCAACGGATTAAATTCCGTTGGTAAATTCGGTTACTAAAAAAATATTTTTTTTGTAGTGGTGGTTGTTGGTTTCTATCCATTTATTTTAATTTGTTAGATATTATGACAATTAATTTTGACATAATTGTTTGGATTGTTTCGACCATTTCTGAAATTAAAGTCAGAAATACTCCCTCCGTCCCGGGCAAAGAACTACGTTTACTGTAACTTTTGTGAGAGCTTTATGCAGTCAAACGATATAGTTTGATCGGGACGGAGGGAGTAACATAATGTTAAATGTGAAGAAAAAATTATCTATAACTAAAAAAAATAATATTGTCATTTGGGAAAAAAGACGCGTGCTTTAAAAACAAACTTGAAATTCTCTCTTCTCTTAAAATTCTCAGTAAAACATTGAATATATTCAATTAATTTTTCAGCCATATCGCGTTTGACGTTATTAATAATTAGTATATCTACAAATACAAAATACACGCGTTACTTGTCTATAATATCTTATCTTCTTCGACCCTTTCAACGTAGAGCTATCCGCAATACTGTATATCATTTGAAAGTAAAATATTAAAATTCAAAATATGATCATTTTATTTATTCGTTTGTTTTATTTGCAATTCTCAATTTTAGTCATTTATTATTTAATTTTGATTATTTATATTCAAATTTAATTCTTTTATCAAATTTAATCATTTTTGGCCAAATTCCACACCAAAATTGGATAAAATAAATGGACTAATAAATTTAAAATTTGCTAAAAAGGTTAAATTTGAACAAAAAGTACTAAAATTGAACAAAAAATATAAAAATTAAGAATTGCAAATAAAAAATATGAAATTGAAATAGTTCTTACTTAAAGAATGAATTTTGATATTTTCTCGCCATTTGAATGATTTAATTATAAAATCGTACAACTTATTATAAAATATTCTTATTATAAACTTTAATAATAAATATTAAACTTAGGGGCGCTTGGTCAGAGGTAACAGAGGTGAGTAATGAGAATGAAAGAGTATTGATTTTCATTCATCATGCTTGGTTAAAAGTAATGAAAATTCAAATCTCTCCCATTGATTCAATGTATACCCCACCCCTTCAATCACTTTCATTTCCATTACTATTACACTCATCAATGATTCCAATTATCATTGTCATTTAGGAATTTGAACCAAGCGACTCCTTAGAATAATAAAATACTATAAATTAATTATTGAATTTACATAATTAAACTCGATTCACGATAGCATTTACATCAATTTCACTAAACAAATGTTCAAACCTTGTACCTTGAACAGGTAAAAAGATGTAGATATACTTTTAATTTTTATTTAAATAATATGTCAACGGACTATTTCCACATAATTTTTCCTATATATTAAGTTGGAAGGATGCATGAAGATCAAACGCGATCATTTCAAAACCATGAATATTACTCGAAGAATTTCTTCATTCTCTTTTCTTGTTCTTGTAATATTTTCATGCTCGTGGGCAGCTTCTGCTGCTAGCCATGATGCATTTCTCAAATGCCTTTCTCAAGAATTCCCAAACTACCCCTCCATTTCCAACATTGTCTACACCCCAACAAACCCCTTTTACACTCACCTTCTCCAATTTTCTGTCTGGAATAGGAGAATAATTTCCGAATCCAGCACTCCACCACGAGTCATTATAACCCCGGAACACGAGTCCCAAATCCCGCCTATCGTACTCTGCGCCAAGGATAACAACCTCGAAATTAGAACCCGAAGCGGTGGCCATGACTTCGAGGGAGTATCTTTCACGTCCAAACTCCCTTTCGTGATCATGGATCTGATTAACATGAGCCACGTAACAGTTGATGTTGAGAAGAAAACGGCGTGGGTTGAAGGTGGAGCAAACCTTGGTACAGTTTATTACAGGATTGCAGAGAAAAGCAGGACTCTTGGTTTTCCAGGGGGTGTTTGCCCCCTTGTTGGTGTGGGTGGCCACGTTAGTGGTGGCGGATACGGCGCCTTGATGAGAAAATACGGCCTGGCTGCTGATAATGTGATCGACGCAAGAATAGTGGACATCAACGGCAGAATCCTCGACAGAAAATCAATGGGTGAAGACATGTTCTGGGCCATCAGAGGAGGTGGAGCTGCCAGCTTCGGCGTCATTGTCGCCTGGAAGTTGCGATTAGTTGATGTTCCGGAAACAGTTACTGTTTTCAGAACTCAAAGGACATTGGAACAGAATGCAACACAAATCATTAACCGCTGGCAATACATGGCTCCTAAAACCGACAAGGATCTGTTCATAGCATGGCAGGCAACAACAGCAAATTCGACCCGAAAGAGCCTTACAATGAATGCTTCTTTTTTTTCTCTGTTTCTTGGCAGGGTTGACAGATTACTTCCACTGATGCAAGAAGAGTTCCCTGAGATGAGATTGACACGTGAAGAATGTGCAGAAATGAGCTGGATCGAATCCGTCGTGTTTATTGCACGTGTTCTTGGAAACCCTGTGGACACACCTGAAAGCTTGCTGAACAGAACACAACCTTTACAGCTATACTTAAAAGCAAAAACAGATTATGTTCAAACACCCCTCCCAGAATACGTGTTGGAAAGACTCTGGAGATTCTATTACAGGTCTGGAATGCCTTTAGCTCAGATGTACGTCGTCCCATACGGCGGAAGAATGGATGAAATATCAGAATCCGTCATTCCATTTCCCCACAGGGCTGGTACCTCTTACATGCTGGCTAACTTTGCATTTTGGCAGGAAGACGATAATCAGAATTCGAAGAGGCACATAAAATGGGTTAACAGGGTTTATAATTACTTGACTCCATTCGTTTCGAAATCCCCCAGAGCTGCATACATCAACTACAGAGATCTCGACATTGGAGTGAATAACATCAGAGGGAAGACGAGCTATGAACAAGCGAGCAAATGGGGGAAGAGGTATTTCAAGAACAATTTCGATCGACTTGTTGGGGTCAAAACAAGAGTTGATCCTCAGAATTTCTTCAGACAGGAACAGACTATTCCACCAGTACACTTGCCGCAGGCAATCTAACGACAGAGACTATCAGACTAATACAAATACACATGCCTCAAACTGTACCTTGATTTCATTTTTTATTTGATCAACTAAATTTATGTTT
Source organism: Pogostemon cablin (assembly GCA_023678885.1). Taxonomy (NCBI): domain Eukaryota; kingdom Viridiplantae; phylum Streptophyta; class Magnoliopsida; order Lamiales; family Lamiaceae; genus Pogostemon; species Pogostemon cablin. Next base: position 11,966,162 of record CM042960.1, read on the forward strand.
TATGTAATATACATGCATGTTGTAATAGTTATCGAGTTACATTCTCCTTAAATGAAATGAATGTAATAGTTATCGAGTTACATTCTCCTTATCATTCTTTAAATAAAAATTAGATTAACTGTTTATTTTTCCAAAAATTGACACTGATAAGTGAAAAATGAGCTTATCATGAGATGGAAACTTTCATGCGTACTTGGTCTAATCCATTTATATTATTGAAATAGAACATATCCTATAAATTTAATCCGTTAAAATATATATTTATTCCATTGACCAAATATTGAGGGTTAACTAGACGATCATTGCTTACTTAAAATTTAACCCTTTTAAAAAAAAAAAATTCATTATGCGGCTGTGCAAATGACATTATATTATTTTTCAATTAATTTTTACAGTTGCTTTATTGCTTAACCTTCTCGGGTGAGTTCTTAAAACATTTTTTAGCTTGTCTCCGGTTAATTCGATTTACCATACACCTTAATTTTATTAAAATTACGTACATGAAAACGCAAAGTAGGCATTGAATGTCAACTGAGGAAAGGAATCAAGTTTAAGGCCTTGTTAGGGACCAGACATTGCCATAAGTATTATGGTGTTCTAAAAATGTAAAAAACCCTTAATTGGTTAGTGTAAAATAAAAAATTCCCACTTATAATGACATATCCCACTTTATTACTCTTCAATAATTTCCTAATTTTTAATTTATTTATGAATTATTTAGTAATTAAAACTAGTATACGATCTGATAAATAATTGCTATGTACGTAATAAAATCAATCAAAGTATTAATACATGAATACACTAATTAAAAATTACAGCGGCGCGAAAAGAAAGTTACAAATGGATACTACAACTACTTGTGAGAAATTATTATCAAAGTAAATGAACGAATGATAATTAACTACGGTATTTGTTAGTTAATGATTCAGCGGTCGGTGTTTGTGCAGAGTCGGAATGCTTTGCTGATTACGGAAGAAGTTGTCGGGATCAACTACGGTCTTGATACGAACCAGCCGATCAAAGTTGTTGTTGAAATATTTTCGACCCCAAACGCTGGCCTGCGCGTAGCTCGTCCTCCCAATGTTGTTGTTGACTCCAATGTCGAGATCTCTGTAGTTCATATAAGCAAGCCTGGGGGAGGAGGAGACGTAAGGAGTCATGTAACGGAAGGCCCTCCTGACCCAGTTCAAGTACCTGCCCTGATTCTGAACCTCGTTTTCGGGCCAGTAGACGGTGTAGAGGACCTTGTAGAGGTTGCCTGCTCTGTGAGGAAAAGGAAGGGCGGAAGACGGGATTTCATCCATGATTCCACCGTAGGGACCGAATGAGAGCGTCGCCAGCCTGGCTTCTGGCTGGAAATAGAGGCTCATGAGTCCCCAGAGGGCCTCCTCCGGAACGGGAGTGAGCACGTAATCAGTCTTCCTATGCATGTAGCCCATCCATTATTCCAATTTCCACATTCGTTTCCTTTAACCTCCCAATGCCAATAGTACTCAGCTACCGATGTCAGCAATCCTCCTATGTTCACTCTCTGAAATGGAGAACACCTGAACCTGTTAAGCTGATAGATCAGGTACGATCCCATATTGAACCTCACCCCATTGAGCATACACCAAAGGACGTACAGCTCTCCTCTCGACAAGCGGCTTCCTTCTGATCGAGCAAACAGTGTGTTGCTCAACACTCGATCCATGTATCGGAGTACTGGGTTCTGAATCAATAAAGCGCGGGCACTTCTAGTCTTGTAATCCACATCCTCACCAGAAAATTCTCTCCAGAATCTATTGGCATTGAAGTACACATTCTCCATTCTTGAAATCCCTCTAGGAGTATGAAATAGGATATTCAAATCAGCACTCATATGGAAGATTACTCGATCCTTTCTTTACCGTAATCGAACATAATACCTCTGCAGCCACATGGAAGTAAGTAGGCTTCTTCAGCTCCATGAAATGGCGAATGCCAACTTGATCAAACATCCACAAAATATCATCTCGGATGTTCATAGTAACCATCGCTCCATCATCTTGATACCTTGTTCGAACAATCTTGTCTGACACGTCCACCCACTTCTCCTTGATCTCATCCCAATCATTCATCTTGATCTTGAAGTTCGAAAGCAACCGCTCTTGTAGCCTTAGCTTCTTAGTCACTGCATCCTCATGAGACGATCTATCTTGCCTCTTCTTAGATCATAGCTCGGCCTCTTTTCATTTACATGAAAGTAATACTTCAATACAAACCAAGGAAGGAAAACCAAACTAATGCATTTAACTCTACTCAAGACTTCAAGTTTTTCATTGCATAGTCGAACCAAACAAGCATGCTCTATCCTAACGATCCATCAATTCAATTCACATGCTAATTCACCCTCATTCCAATCATGAATACGATCAACAAACGATTTAACCAACCACAAGCATGCATTACTATTCAAATTCAAGCAATCCAATCATGAAAACAACTCAAACTCAAACACTTTTCTAGCAATTCAATATGCTTCATCCCAAACTACTCACATTCCTCATAACCACATAATCAATATGATTCAATTCAATTCAATCAATCAAAATCAAACCCAACAACAATTCATTCGAAATTATGCACCAAAAATTCCAAACCACACCATGAATCCATGGAAAACACAGTTTAATCAACATACCCGCTTATAATTGACGATTAGAACTTCAATCCTAGGGCAATAGGGTTGAGAAAATATACCTTTTGGACCAGTCATGGCTTAGAATGCACGAATGTGTGATTCCTCCAAAAATCGCGATGAACCCTAGTTTTTCAACTAGATTGCTCCAAAATGCGACGAATTGAGTGGAATGTGTGTGGATTGTGGTTTAATCAGGGCGAAATTCACTAGGTTTGGATTTTGGAATGCAAGGTCTTCGATTCGAGATGAATTCGGGTGGAGGTGGTGTGTGAAATGCTCGAATGAAACTGAAAAATAGGGTTTAAATCACTTACATGTGCTCGATTCGACCACTTGTTTGACCAACCCAAATGGTCGAATCAGATTGATATGGTCGAATCGCTGGTCGAACTCCTCTACTAGACAATCAATTATTGCGATTCGACCTCGGGTTCAACCAAGTGCTCTGGTCGAACTCTTCCATCGTGGTCGAACTCATCTGTTCAAAACTTTCAGGTCCACAATTCGATCTTGATTCGACCAAGCCACTTGGTCAAACCGATCATGACTTGGTTGAACTTCACTGTACAATAATCTAATTGCCAGTTCGACTTGCCCCTTTGGTCGAACTCCTGGTCGAACTCACTAGTGCTTGGTCGAATCGACCTGTAACAAACTCTCTGATCCTCAGCTCGATCAGGGCTCTCGCGTTCGACCTGAATGTCTGGTCTAACTCTACTCCTGATGCTTCGAACTCGAAATTTCTTCATCCCCTACACACTTTAAGCTCATAAACGAACATTAGGTACCAAAATAGATCAAAACTAGCTCGAGAATCAATCTTACACTTGACATCCATGAGTAACTCCACATATACTACTCAAAAACAACACCAAACACCACATAACATTAGGCAAATTGCAAAAAAATCAACACACCCAACCTCTAAAAGTTTTGATATGCCGCAAAAAATCAACTCCCCTAACAAACGGTACAAAGAAAATATTATACTCTCAATGCTTCAATGAGGTAAGTACATCACACCCCCCAAACTTAGTAGAAACTATAGTGAAACTAAGTTTGCAAAGAGATGTAATTTCCGATAATTAAGCACGTCAAATATAAAAATTTTTTACTCATACAAAAGAAATAATAAAGCAATAAAACGGGAGGAAAAAGCCCCCAACAGGCGCTCATGTTTAACGTTAGAGAGTCACGACGGTACCAATCTAGTGCAAGGTATCCTCAAAGACGACGTAAACATCATCCGGCGACTTGTAATGTTTCAATCGATGTCTATTCGTTGCGATAATGTCCCTATCTTTGTCCATAAGCTCAAAACCCCCCCTCCGCTGGCTCTATGGATAATGAACGGCTCCGTACACTTTGATTTCAATTTTCCTGCGAAATGCTTCAAACGAGAGTTAAAAAGTAATACCTCGTCACCTTGCTTGAACTCCTTGTATGAGATCTTTGAATCATGACATTTCTTCATTCTCTCCTTATAGATCTCCGAGTTCTTGTAAGCTCGATTTCTGAACTCATCCAATTGATTAATACGAGTTATCCTCAACTCCTTTTGATCCTTCAAAGATAAGTTCAAACTCCTCAATGCCCAAAAAGCTTTATGCTGAATCTCTACGGGTAAGTGGCACGGCTTCCCATAGACGATTTGATACGGTGACATATCCAACACCGTCTTATAAGCAGTCCGGAACCCCCACAAAACATCATCAAGCTTCATAGCCCAATCCTTTGTATTGGTTCCGACTACCTTCTCCAAGATTTGCTTCACTTTCTGGTTGGAAACTTAAGCACTTTCTCAAGAAGTTTATTGACGAAGTGAGACCCTCCATCACTTACTAGTGCTCTAGGAACTCCATAACGAGCAAATATATGTTTCTTCAAGAAAGATAAAACAGTTCTAGCATCGTTCACACGAGTGGGAATGGCTTCCACCCACTTAGAAACATAATCTACTGCTAAAAGGATGTAAAGAAATCCATTAGATGGGGGAAAAGGCCACATAAAATCGATCCCCCACACATCAAAGATCTCAACAATAATGCTTGGCTGAAGTGACATTTCATCTCGTCGACTTATATTCCCCATCCTTTGACATCTATCGCATGTCGCCACATAGGTTTCACAATCTTTAAACAAAGTCAGCCAATAAAGAGCATATTGAAGTACCTTAGATGTAGTCTTTTGAACTCCGAAGTGCCCCTCGTTAGGTTGTGCATGACAAAAATCAAATAAACTCTCCATCTCTATCTCGGGCACACACCATGGATAATGGAATCCGTACATATCTTGTAGATAAACGGATCATACCAGATAAATGTCTCAACATCCCTCTTGAATTTCGCAAGTTGATATCGGTTGAGATCTCTAGGAATTTCACCTATGACAATGTAATTCACATAATCCGCATACCATGGATCCATCCCTTGTGCAGCCACAACACATGTTCTTTCAGCTCCTTCAACAAGCACTGTCATTATCTTCTCATCAGGGAACATATCTTTAATGTAATCGAAAGAATCATCACAGTGTTCCCTTGTTTCCAACCTTGATAGGTGATCCGCCAAAACATTCTCGGTATCCTTCTTATCTCGGATCTCCATATCAAATTCCTGCAGAAGAAGAATCCTTCTAATTATCCTTGGCTTTGTCTCCTTCTTCTCCATCAAGTACCGGATCGCAGAGTGATCCGTGTACACTATCGTCTTCATGCCATCCAAATACTGTTAAAATTTGTTGAATGCATACACCACAGCTAGAAACTCCTTTTCAGTCACCGTGTAGTTGTTTTGTGCAGCATCAAAAGTCTTACTCGCATAGTAAATGGCGCAGAACTTCTTTTCCTTCAACTGCCCAAGCATCATTCCAAGTGCTAAATCACTTGCATCATACATAAGTACAAACGGCTGAGTCCAATCCGGTGCGATCAAAATAGGTGCAGCAATAAGAGCCTCTTTCAAAACCTGAAAAGCTATTAGACACTCTTCATAAAAAACAAAAGGAACATCCTTTTCAAGTAAATGAGATAAGGGCTTGGAGTATTTTGAGAAGTCATTTATAAATCTTCTATAAAAACCGGCGTGTCCAAGTAAAGACCGCACTCCTCTTTCATTCTTAGGTGGTAGAAGCTTCTCAATTGTCACCACTTTTGCTTTATCCACCTGCAATCCCTTGGCCGAAATATGATGACCAAGAACAACCCCATCTCTTACCATGAAGTGGCACTTCTCCCAATTCAAGACAAGGTTAGTTTCTTGGCATCTCTTCAAAACAGTAGCAAGGTTAGATAAAAAAATATCAAAAGAGGAATCAAATTCAGAAAAATTATCCATAAACACCTCCATGATCTTTTCTATCAACCCATCAAATATGACCATCATGCAACGCTGAAATGTAGCAGACGCATTACATAATCCAAAAGGCATCTTCCTAAAGGCAAAAGTTCCATAAGGGCAAGTAAAAGTAGTCTTTTCTTGATCCTCGGGTGTAATCATGATTTGATTATAACCCGAGTACCCATCCAAGAAACAATAAAACTCATACCCTGCAAGACGATCAAGCATTTGATCCATGAAAGGAAGGGAAAAATGGTCTTTGCATGTATTTTCATTCAGTTTCCTATAATCCGTACACACATGCCATCCCTTAGGAATCCTAGTGGCTAAAGTCTCACCATCATCGGCATTCACTAAAGTCATGCCCCCTTTTTTAGCAACAACATGCAATGGACTCACATAGGGATTATCACTAATAGGATAAATAATACCTGCATCTAGCCACGTTAGGATTTGCTTCCTAATCACTTCTTGAATAGCTGGATTCACCCTCCGCTGATTCTGAATGCTACTCTTGGCCTCATCTAACAATCTTATTCTATGCATGCAATAGGAAGGACTAATACCCTTTAAATCATCAAGAGACCAACCAATCGCAGATTTATACTTCCTAAGCACATCTAACAATTCCTCAAGTTGATCATCATCAAGGGAAGAAGATATAATTACCAGATATTTTTTATTGCCACCTAGGTAGGCATACTTCAAGTGTTCCGGTAGCGGTTTCAACTCCTCTCTCTTCACTTCTAGAGGTGCACTCTCTCGATCCAATGACAAGTACTTCTTAGTCCACTTAACCTCTTCAATCTTGGTCCTTGTCGACTCATACCTGTCATCACCCAAAGTAAGTAAATTTTCAAGAAAATCAATACATACCTCATTGGAGAGATCATCTAGCTCCGTAGTGGGAAAAGTAAGAGACTCCATCTAACATGTCTCTAGAGGATCCTTTGACAGAATCAAAGACATCTCTTCAATCACAATCTCCTCCACTACATCAATACTGTGACATTGCATCTCCTTTGGCATCTTCATTGCTTTGTCAAGGTTAAATAAAACATCTTCTTTATCCATCCTTAGCCTCAACTCACCCTTTTGCACATCTATCATGACTCCCGCAGTGGCAAAGAAAGGTCTCCCTGAGATAAGAGGGACATTATCCTTGTCATCTTCTATCTCCCACACCAGAAAATCCACATGAAAGACTAACTTCTCTACTTTTACAAGAACGTCTTCGATCACACCCTTCGAAAAAGTCATAGACCTATCCGCTAGTTGTAGAGCAACTATTGTGGAGGTTAACTCCCCCAAACTAAGCCTTTGAAAAGTAGACAACGACATCAAATTGATGCTAGCCCCAAGATCACACAAGGCTCGACGTGCCGGCCCCTTTCCAATTTCACAAAAGATTATGAAGCTTCTCGGATCCTTAAGCTTAGCTCGCAGCTTTCTCTGAATGATCGAGCTGCAGTTCTCAGACAAATTCACCATCTCAACTCCATTCAAGCTTCTCTTCTTTAAAAGAATATCCTTCAGGAAGCGGGCATAATACGACATCTCCAATATGGCTTTAGAAAAAGGAACGTTCAAGCTTATCATGTTTATGATTTTTGAAAACTTCTTGAACTTCTCTTCCAATCCCTTCTTAACTAGCTTAAGAGGAAAGGGCAAAGGTAACTTTATTTTGGGAATCCCCACTCATCACGTTCAGCCTTCTCCGTTGTATCCTTCTCTATTCTTAATCTCTTTGCTCTTTCCCACTTCTTCTCTGCTATAATCTCAGTACTCTGCTCTTTAGAAGACACTGGAGTAGTTTCAACATCATGCGGAGCATTCAATGTGGAAAACAACGCAGAACGAGAGAGTTAGACCTGAGTTTGACCTGGGTATATGGTCAAACACGGTGAGTAATGGTCGAACTGCACACCTGAAAGTTCATCCTCCCTCGTAAAGTCAGATTTGACCTTGGTTCGACCAACAGGTTTGGTCGAACTATGGTGATCGTGGTCGAATCGGGCATCAGACAAAATAGAGTTCTCTGGACAGTCGAGTTCGACCTGAGTTCGACCAGGGGTTCTGGTCGAATCGATTTGATTTTGGTCGAACTGACCTTCTGACTCCTCCAGACGTTGCCCAGGTGCTGAGTTCGACCTCCCCTGCTGAGTTTGACTTGGCTGTTTGGTCAAATCTGGGTCGAATCGGGCTCCTAATGCTTCAGATTTCAATTCCGACTTTATCGGTCCCTCATATTGCGTTCCAGACCTCAGTGTAATGGTGTGACAAGACTTTGGATTCTCAATACTTTGAGACGGAAGCTTCCCTTTCTCTATAGTTTGAGTCAATTTGTTCACATTTCCTGTCATCTCCCCAATTAACAACGTAATGTCCTTCACTTGGGTAGACATATCCTTATAATGTTCATCAATCTTCTTCTCTAATTTGGCCTCAAGACGGTCTACTCTTGCATCATTCATGGTCATGTACTTGTTCACAGTATCCTCAAGACCAGGCTTCCCTTCTTTCACCTTTACTCCCGGATCAACGCCGATAGGAGGATGCATCGCATTATTCGGATTGCTCCATGAAAACTCCGACTTCCTTGGTTGTTGATAACCACCCGGGGGACCACGATTGTTGTAGTTCCTTAGTAGTTCCGATTTCCTTGATTTGGGTACCTAGTTCCTTGAATACTTTGACCCATGGCATAGTTTGCCTCCTCGATCTCCTCTTTGCTCGCTCCCTCATAGCCACCATCCTGCTGCATCATGGTACTCTCTGTGATAAATCCGTGATCTGCTTTTGCTGAGACTCTAGTAGCTTGCTAATGTTAGTCAAGCTAGAGATGATCTCATCATCTCTCCCCGACTTTACCATAGCATGCTCAACATGTGCTACTTTACCAAAGACATAAGTGCATCTCACTCTATCAGTCGGCCAATCCCTTGATGTCATCGAAATATCTTCAAAAAGCTTCTCGGCCTCATTGGGTGACTTAGTAAGCAGTGTTCCATTAGAAGAAGCATCTAGTAAAACTCGAGAATCGCAGTCCAACCCATTATAAAAAATACTGATATATTGAGCTTTTGATAGCCCATGCTGAGGACACTTCCGAAGCATGTCCTTGAATATGTCCCACGCTTCATGAAACTTCTCATTGCCATGGATAGAAAATTGATTAATTTCTTGCTTCATCTTGAACACCGTTGAAGATGGCATGTATCGCTCCAAGAATTTTATTTTCAACTTCTCCCATGTATCACATTCCGCAACATCAAGATTATCGTACCAATCTCTCGCCTTTTCATTCATCGAGAACTTAAACAATATGATCTTCCTCGCATCCTCATGAGCTCCTGCATCTTTTTGTGTGATTGCATAACCAATGAACTTATTCAGATGTTGCTGAGAATCTTCGAATGTTCTCCCAGAGAATGGACTCCTTTCAATCATGGTGATAAGAGCAGGGTGTAGATCAAAATCGGCTCCAGTCCCTCTCGCTCCTAACAACCCAGCATTGCCTGTTCCGTTGTTCTTAAAGACTTTTCGGATAGCAAGTGTGTTCGGATCTATTGCCATGTTGATTGCTTCTACGTCCAAATTAACTTCGATTGCAGCTTTAATCATTTACGGAATCAGCACGTCAACTTCAACTCCTAAATCAAGAGCTTTAGTTGGTTCTACTTTCTTGTTCTTATTCTTCTTCTTTTTTTTCCTCGACGATGCTCCGATCTCCGGATTATATGGCTCTAATTCACCTTTCTTTGATCTTGTGAGCATACACCTAAGACAAATAAGATTTAAAAATTTAAGACAAGAATAAAATAATCTCAATTAAACTAGAATAGTCAAAAGATAACTAATTCCGTCCCCGGCCAACAGCACCAAGAACTTGATGAGCGTTTTCTTAACACACAAAATTAATCCTCAAGTATAAGGATATCAATTGTAGTTGAGATAGGTGACCAAGTGTTTATCGTACCCAAGAGACAGAATAGTATCAATTCAATTATATTCTAATTAACTAAGATTATGTTGGTAAATTTGAGTTGGTTTGATTATGAAACTAAATAACATAAATTGAAATAGCAAAGTAATTAAGCAAGCAATAGAGATATTTCGGTGTGATCAAGTAAGTAATGGAGTAGTTCTTCAAGTAATCCAGTTTTATTTATCAATTTCCTTTCTATATGTTGATGTCCGACTCTGCCTTGCGGTTGACGGACGCATCACTAAACCATGCAAGCGTACTCTATAGACACAAGTAAGCAAGCGTATGATACGTGTGAATATCCTTAGAGCAAGACGTATACTTCACCCTCCCTTTCTATGTACTATCATAATCAATTATTTCCCGTGCACTTAGTACTCTAACTCGATTTGATCTCCCTTTTTAGGTACTATAAAGTTATACTCTTTATCATACTTATTAACCCGAATATGATTCAATTAACAAGTATCTATGTAAAACAGTTCTAATAAGACTTCGGAATCCCTTCACTTAGAATTATAACATACAATTCTACTCAGCGGTGAACGCACTCAATCAATAACCAAGAGATGTATTCAGACTCTACATAACAGTTAAAGATGCACAAAACGACCGTAGTGTGAATTAGAAAAGCACAATCTTATATAGAATAAACCACAAGTAATGTTGTACGGAGTTTACACATGGAAATTCAATTAACTCATAAAACTTTCATAACCCTATAACTACGGAAGCGGTTCTAGCCCATGATTGATCTAGGAACAATCATGGCTAGTTGGTATGATCTTACTTGACTCGCCAGACGAACCTCTCCTCACGACTCCTTCGGATAATGGTAGCGTTTGGTGAAGGATGGATGATGAATGCCTTTTTTTCTCCTGCGAACGCTTTTCTTTTCTACTTGTAAACTCTCCTTATGGGCCTTGGATGGACTTCTTGAGCGAACGCACACAATGAAGGTGTAAAAATACAAATTTGGTAAGTTTCCGGACGTCAATTCGATCAAACAAGTTGGTCGAACTCATCTATGCTGGTTGAACTTAGTCTCAATTTTGCTACAAATTGATAAGAGTAAACGTACTCTATCGTTGTGTGTAGACGTGGTGACCAAGTGCAAAATTATAATATCGAACCCAAGGGAGAAAGTGATGTATCTGTATTCGAAAGATGTTTCCCTCTAGAAAGACTAATCAATAAAGGGGAGGTTAATTACACTACAATTAATTAACAACTAGAAAAGTAATCAAAGATAGAAAATGTACGAATGAGATGGATGTTGGATGAATGGATGAAATGTGAGATGGATTCCAAATGATACAAGGATGAAATTAGCATAATCATGGTATGAAAAATATAGGGTTTATGCAACCAATTCTAATATGTCATAAGCAATGAAATAAGGGCAATCACATAAGTTCCCCTAATTCCTATGGCCAAGGTGATTAGGTTCTCAACTCATTACAAGTTTCAAGCACATAAGATTTTATCTCACTCTCAATTCTCTTAGAAGGTACTATGATTATAAGATTGGGTTCCCCTCACTCAATCATCACCAAATATGATCATCAATTAAATGTTCTCCTATGAATGTTCTAAGCACACAAAGGTGTTGCCACACACTTCACATACTAACATACAAAATTCATTTTGTAACATGATTCAATTAAATCACAAAACACAATATTAGAATGGTCATCTTAATATCATAAATGAAGAATTTAACCAGACACATCATAATATAAATAAAGTAAATCATGTATCATAAGAGAAATTACACAAAGCTCAATCAACATTAGAATTTAATTGCATAAAATCTAAATCAACCAACACCAATCATAATTGATAATCTCACAAAGAGATTAGTCTAACATAGTATCAAGCAAAACAAAATAAAGTGTCTCATAAAATTCCATGATTAAACCTAAGAAAATTACAAAATAAAATAAATTCTCCCCTTGAATTTCTTCACTTGGAGTCTCTATCTTCTCTTGCAATTCTCTATCAGCTTGCTTCCTTGATCAATTGGAATGGGTGATGGGTGATGGAGGAATTTGATGGAATGATGGAGTGTGTGAAGTGGGAGGTGTAGCCTCCAAGTGGAGGAATAGGAATGAGGACTCTCCCAAATTATGAAAATGAAGGTATTTGTATGTATGGAGAATTGGGTAATGGGCTTAAGGGGAGAAAATGGGTTTAAGTGAAGAAATGGGCTTTGTGGGCTTAAAAATCGGATCCAGGAATCAGGTTCTAATAACTAATTAGACAAAATCGATTCAATAACTCGGTTTGTCCCAATGGTCTAGCGATTTACCCTTAAAACCCTCACGGACACAGCAGGTTTGGTATTCGAATCCAGCTGGTCACAGCCCCCTTTTTTTTATTTAAAATCTTCGCTGAACTGGGTTATTAGAGTTTCCATACGATTTATTTCCATAACCCGCTAGCAGTGGGTTAGTAGAGTTTCCATACGATTTATTTCCATAACCCGCTAGCAACCCAGCTGTTCCACACGCGCAACACCTCTTTGGATGTCGTGGGTTCAATTCCCACCTCCGCATGACAACACTTAAGCTTGTTGTCTATTCACTCATTTCTCTACACTTAGTAAAAATGTTGTCGTAACCCTCTTCTAAATTCGTTGTCTTTTCAACTCCAATCCCCTTTTTCTCATTTTCATTCCGATTTAATTCTCGTTTCTTCCTTTTATAATTTTTACTCAAATACACCCAATTCCTACATGAAAAATAGCATGATTCAACACACTTTACTTCAAAAATAAAAACAACAAAAAAAAATAATAAAATACTAAAAATAATATAAAAACACGCAAAAATTACACGAACACGACTCTAAAATCTACTAAATTTTCACGATAATCACTGGTCGAACTCCTCTGTAACTTGGCTTCTGATCCAGGATTTGACCAGAGTGTTGGTCGAACTGGACATTTTCTGGTCGAACAGGTACTGCTTCTGTTTAGGCTTCGAGTTCGACCTCGGGTTCGACCAAGTGGTTTGGTCGAACTCGATGGTCGTGGTTGAACTCGACTTTTCCGAGCTCAATTCGACCAGAGGTGCTGGTCGAACTCATTTCTTCTTGGTAGAATCCACCCCCTGCGTGGTCGAATCCATCTCTGTTTCTTACTCTTTCCGAATCCGATCACTTCCAACTTTTTTCCATAAAAAATCAGCTCAAATAGCCTTGTACACTCTAGATTCGTGACTTTCCACTAAGTATACCGATTCACATCGAATTACAACCATTAATTACACCATAAGTACACGAATCCGGGCTCGAAACTAGTGAATTTACACACTCATCAACGTCTAGTACTCCAAACTCTTTCCATATATCCAACAAAGCCTCATCAATTATCTTCCTTGACTAGAAACTATAATTTCAAAATTAGCTTGTGTCAAAGCCTAGGATTCATTAAGTCATTCAAAGAAGAATTCCCATTAGAAATAGATGGGATAACACTAAAAAAGCTTACATAATCCATATTATTAAAAGAAATTTAAGCACATAATTAGTACATACTTAAATTTAGAGTAACATGGGAATGAACAAGAAATCACTAACAAATTCGAAACAATGAAACAACAAATGATGAAAACTATCTTAATGTAGAAAAATCACTGCCCCGTGAAATCTTTCTCTCCTTCTTAAACCCTGCATACACACCCCAAGCACAATCAACACACTTTCGCAATAAGAATGAGATAGAGAGAGGTGGAGAACCTGAGAGTACCTGCTGAGTACACACTTACTAGTGAGTACTTTCTCAATTAATTTATCACATGAACCGCAGTCAATACACAAAAGAAAATCAACACGAAAATCCACACTGTTAATTTATTAAACACATGAACTGCATCAGTAAAAAATATAAAAAATTAACAAGAAAATCCACACAGTTAATTTATCGAACACATGACCTGCAATCAACATAGAAAAAGGAACAACAACCAACCAATGATCACAAGAAAATCGACATGAAGAACACAAGTAAAAGGTGGGGGGATTTTGCAAGAAAAAGCAAACCTGGAACTAGTGGTTACGTTAACTCCATTAAAAGCTGCTGCAGTTCGCTGAAAAAAAACTCCCACTTTTACGACCCTTGAAAAAATAGAAAAAAGTGATGTAAAGCTCAAAATTATCATGAACCATCAAATAGGCATAACAACTAAAATGGAATAAAGTGAAAATAAAATTGGTAGAGCATAAAAAAACCATGCTAAATTTCTTCAGCCTCCATTTTTAAACACTGACAGTTAACTTCACATGCAATATCTCAAAATGCAATTGATTAGAAGGGAATTGAATCAATGAATGAAGGAAATTTATGGCTTTTTGAGTCTAAAACAAGGATGATTACCACATCAGTAAATATGTACACAAAACAACTAAAATTATAAATATGAAATTCAGTTTCAATAATCTCCTTACTAGAATATGGAGTATAACATCTTCATCTAAATCATCATGGAATATAAACTAAATGATTCTCAATAACAATTTACAGATCACGATAAATACAAACTAGTGGAATTAAAATAATGAAAAATTAGAACAAACCTCGTTCTTCTTTATTTTGTTTTGGACTTTCTCTTACTCGCAACAACTGCTTGCTTGTACGCGGAAACAACCGATGCTCACTTCTGCTTCAGAAAAGCCCATTAGCAGATGAAATTGCAGATTGCGTCTTCATTCTAGGGTTTTCAATCAAATTTGGAGTACTCTTCTTATGGCCGATCTGTCACCAGTCTGAAACCAGGAGCCTCCTCTCTTTTACGGGTTGGCTAACAGGAAACAATACTACATTTCCAGAATAGAGCGCATTCATGTTTGCTTTCCTAGAGAATCAGGAGCGATTGGGTGGGATTTTGTTGGAAAAGGGTGGGCTTGGTTTCTAAGGGTTTCAAAACGTTCTTCCTTCGTCCCAATTTGGGATTAAATGAAATTAACTTATTTCATTTAATTTTGTTGTTTTTTTTTAATGAATAAAAATAATGGGAGGGAAAATATAGTCTTTTTTATCGTGAATAAAAAGGTTGGAGGGAAAAATTGGCTCTATCATTTTTTTAGAATATTCTATTTTTTACCAATAACGAGAGGCAAGTAAAATGGTTGCTATTAATGAGGGGAATAGCAGTAGTAATGAGAGGAAAAAATATCTCTCATTAAAATTGTCTAATACACACTAACTTTTCTATTTCCTCTCATTAAAAATTAATTTTAAAAATCAATTTTAATGACCAAATTTTAAAACTTCTCTCATTTTAGCTCCCTTTTCTTGTAGTGTAGCATTTTCTGACGACTGCACATGGTCTTCTCGAACAGGCCCGTGTGTCCGCATATGTGCTCTCGCACGACTCGTGTGCCAGAACACGGCCTTCTCCTAGGTGAGTCCTATGTTCTGATGATCGAACACGGCCACCTCGGACAGGCCCGTGTTCCGCACACGGGGCATGTCTGAGCGTGCCCTGTTCTTCTTTCTACGTTTTTGCTCCCAACTCCGTTTTTCTCCATTTTAACCTGTTTTACACATATTTAAGTTTATTTACACACTTTTATCAATCCATACCACATTGACCTAAAACTCCACCATAGTTACACAAATACGGATAAAAACATTCAAAAATCCACAAGTAAAGATATTAAAATTTAGGTGAAAATGATCACGATCAGATGAGTAATACGTACGCGAGAGAAAAATCTTAACTTTTTCTTCTTTTTTTTTTTTTTTGAAAAAACAAATGTTTCATTGATGAAAAATGGAGTTATAGAGAATCAAGTATGTTCATCAAGCTTTCATTCTTAAAGGTGATATTTTTCATTTAGGATATCAATTTTGTATCTATAGATCCTAGCTACATGTCCTATTACATTTTAAATATTACATTTTCTGCTGCACACGTTAAATGAAAGATATAAATACAGAATGAAAATTTTAATCATTGCTTTTACAATTGATATTTTTTTTAGGGTATAGATATGTAACATCAAAATATAATGTGATCTGAATCGCTAACTACTATGTTATGTCAAAACTCATACCATAATATGCTTGTTTTAATAATAACGTAGTTATACATAATACATATATGGACAAGTTGACATACATTACATGCTGTAGACAGAAAATACGTCCACTGTGTAGTGGGATCCGCCTCAAATTTATTTTTTTTTATCAATATTGAAAAGTTCAACGCACCAAACTTTTTCTCCAAATTAAAATATATTTCAAAATCCATATATTTATTAGTACACCAAAACCAACATACAATCATCATTTCAACATTTTGACGTACGCATGTTTCTAATTAAAACAAATTCCTGATATTGCATGGCTTCTTTATTCATTAAGAAAACAATTTAAAATAATAAAACAAAGGATACATTTTGGCTTATGTTTCTAAAGTAAAATCTATTCCTCTTGTTTATCTCCAAATCTCCCATCTTTGACCATTTCAAGTTGCATTGGTGGAATGGTCTGTTCCTGTCTGAAGAAATTCTGAGGATCAACTGTTGTCTTGATCCCTACAAGTCGATCGAAATTGTTCTTGAAATATCTCTTCCCCCACTTGCTCGCTTGCTCGTAGCTCGTCTTCCCTCTGATGTTATTCACTCCAATGTCGAGATCTCTATAGTTGATGTACGAGGCTCTGGGGGATTTCGAAACGTAAGGAGTCAAGTAGTTATACACTTCATTAACCCATTTTATGTGCTTCTTCGAATCTTGATTCTGATGACTCCCCCAGTAGGCTAAATTGGCCAGCATGTACAAGGTACCATTCCTCTGAGGAAATGGAATAGCTGATTCGGATATTTCTTCCATAATTCCTCCATATGGGACGACGTAGAACTGAGCTGCGTCCAGGTTTGATTTATAGTATCGTCTCCAGATTTCTTCGAACACGGAGTCTGGAAGGGGTTTCCTGACATAGTCCGTCTTCGATTTCAAGAATGTTTGAGCAGGTTGAGTTCTGTTCAGCAACAATTCTGGTGAGTCTATGGGGAGTCCTGCAATATATAAAACGGATTGGATCCAGCTCATTTCTGTGCACTCTTCTCTTCTCAATCTCAACTCAGGTAGCTCTGTTTTCATCAATGGAAGTAATCTGTCGACCCTGCCAAGAAACAGAGAAAACGGAGAAGCATTGATTGTGAGGTTGTTTTTAGTGTTGGTGGCAGGTAATATTCCTGTCTGGATTGCTATGAACAGATTTCTATCTGTTTTAGGAGCCATATATTGCCAGCGGTTGATGATTTGAGTTGCATTCTGTTCCAATGTCCTGTTTACTCTGAATACAGTTACAATTTCTGGAACATCAACCAATCGCAACTTCCAGGCAACAATGACACCAAAGCTGGCTGCTCCACCCCCTCTAATAGCCCAGAACAGGTCTTCCCCCATCGATTTTCGGTCGAGAAGTCTGCCATTAACGTCCACTATTCTTGCATCGATCACATTATCAGCAGCCAGGCCGTATTTCCTCATCAAGGCGCCATAGCCGCCTCCACTAATGTGGCCGCCTACGCCAACAAGCGGGCAAAACCCGCCTGGAAAACCCAGTGTCCGGCTTTTCTCCGCGATCCTGTAATAAACGGTTCCAAGGTTTGCACCTCCTCCAACCCATGCAGTTTTATTCTCAACATCAACTTTCACATCACTCATCCTGATCATATCGAGGATGATGAATGGGACTTTCGACGAAAAAGACACGCCCTCGAAGTCATGCCCCCCACATCGTGTTCTGATCTCAAGGCTGTTTGCCTTGGAGCAATACACGATGGGCGGGATTTGGGACTCGAGTTCGGGCCTTATAATGACCCGTGGATCGGGGTCGGATTCGTTGATGATTCTCCAATTCCAAGCAGAAGAGGTGAGGACAGAAGTGTAAGAGGAGTTACGTGGGGTGTAAACAACGTTGGAAATGGAGGTGTAGTTGTTAATTTGTTGAGAAAGGCAGGTGAGAAAGCCATCTTTCCATGCAGCAGAAGCTGTGCATGAGAATGAAAAGATGATTAGAGTGAGGATTGGAAGAGCAGAGATGGTTTTCCTATGCATGGCTAATTAATCAGAATAATTAGAATTGATTCAATTTGTGCCTATTTTCATATCCTGCATTCCTATTTATATAGGAAAGATCAATATGCAGGATTCATGCTAATAATTAATTAAATTTAAAATGTATATCCAAATTAATAAAAGTCAAATATAGAGACATGCAACTACTTTCAGCCGCCTCCCACTAAATTACAAAGTTAATCTAATTGAATTTTTTTTAAAAGAATTGTTTAATTCACATCTGTACTTTCAATTATTAAAACGTTATGGTGGTTGAATACTTTCAATTCTTTAATTATGGAGTATCTATTTTTCAAAGGCTGCTATTCATTTTCAATTACATTCAAATTTAATTCTTAAAGTCACTTATTTTTCGTATGTTTAGTCCTCTACGTCAAGAATCTATAAAAAAAACAAGGTCCTAATTAATTTTCAAGGTTTTATAGCTAGCTGGTAGGGTTTTCTATTTTGTTCCAAATTTCATATACATTAGACAAAGTTCAATTTTTAGTAGAGTTGGTCACTTGCATTTATGGATGCACAAGTGTATAAAGATATAATATTTTATTTCAAAAGTATACACTTTAATTAATATAAAGGTATAATTTTTTATTGAAAAGATCAGCTGAATTATAAATAATATAATGTTTGATTAAAAAATTAAAAAAATCTTAAAAAATCAAGGGTATAATTTCTCATATTAAAAGGTATAACATTTAATACTAAAATTACAATTTAAAAAAATAGAATCCGGGGCATAGTGTCCCAAGTAACATACAAATTGTAGCCTTTTTAGTATAACCGAGAATACCTAAATTAACTCTATTTAATTCATAATAGAAAAGGTTCAATTTTTAGTATAACCGTGGACTAGATATATAGTGAGACAATACGTCAAGATAATAAATATTCCCTCCATCTTGTTCTAAGGTATTCATTTGTTTTTTACATGTGAATTAAGGATTATTATTACTATATATAAAGTGGGTAGTTGTATTAGAGGGATATAGTAGGTCATATTGTGTACTTTTTTACTAAATAGGAAAAATGGATACCTTTGAAGCGGACACAAAAAATAATAAAATAAATACTTTAGAAACGGACCGAGGGAGTAATTAATGAGACTGAAATGATTTGTAGCGTCAACTAATGATTTTCAGCCTTTGGTTTGTAGCGTCTAATCGTTGTCACCTAAATTATTTGATTTGAACATCTAGCTACTGATAAGATCTCCAAATAAGATGATCTAGCTGTTTTAAATCTCTTTTAATGAAATTATTCATGTTCAAAATTTTGGATACGTACAGAAATTTAAAAATCCAAAGCCACAAGTACGCTAATTAAATCATGTTAATTAGAAGGCATTTAATTATTTTTTACGCGTAAATTAAAAAGTAATATTTTATTTATAATAAATAGATGTATTAAAGAGATATAGTAGATCATGTATGAAGTCATTTTATAAAAAAAAAAATAGATACCTTGTGGCTGATCAAAGAAGTAGATATTTTGGCAACACTTTTGAGAAACCGTCACATATGAGATTGTTTTTACATTTTTTTTAAGAAAACATAATTATCACATTTTAATTATCAAAGATATTTTCACTTTTTATTATATTAAAAATTGTTCATGAAACATATATTAAGCAATATTTATTTTATTAAGCGAAAAAATCACCAAATAGGAATGCTTAAACCATTATAATTATTTTTGGGATACATCAAAATCATCCAAAGCTATATATATATATATATATATATATATATATATATATATATATATATATATATAATTAACCTAAATATTTTGAGACACAAAACTGTAATCGATATTTTCCCAAACCTATGTCATATGCACTTCACAAAACTCCATATATTTACATGAGAATTCGTCACAACATCAAAGAATTACAAAAGGTGCTTTTTATTTTTTATTTTTTATTTAATTTAACTTTATTTTATTTTTAAATTTTTGTTGATGTTTAACTTCTCCGACTTTCTATCACTCTAAAATTTTAAAATACTTATATTTATTTTAATTTTCTCTTTAATAAATATTAAAAATAAAAATTTAAGCAAAAAGAGTATACAAAGCTAATGAAATATTTATAACAAATAATTATATAGAATTGTTTTTACTTTCCAAATTAAATAGCCTATATAAATCTCAAAAAAAATTTTACAACTGGATGGAAAAAGTTGTTGGTGGCTGTGATTGTCTGATTGATTGATGAACAAAGAAAATCTTACATTTTAAGACCCCCTTTAGGGTATGCTAATTTTATATACTTTGTGATCATAGGCCTTAATAATTGACTAGAGACTTTTACTTAAGTGGAGATGAATATCTAGATCATAAAAGTTGAAGTTCAACATTATTTGGTGCCATTTTCAAAATCAGATTATTGGTGGTTTATTACGAAAATATGTTTTCATATATACAGTATATGTTATTATGATAAGGCATCTCTAAAATTTTAATTTGTTTTTGGTCTTTTTATATATTTAAATACGTAGTTGCTAGTCAGGACTAAATAATATTTCAAGTTGAACTTAAAATAAAATACATGTTCCAAGTCTTGCAATATGTATTGACTATTTATAAAAGTGTAGCACGGCAGGGCTGAATATTTTAACAAGTGGGTATACTGTTGTCTGAATTATAGATCAAAAATTAAATGCATGCTAATTAATTTGGGTCTTGTAATTAGCATTTATTGGTCGTTTTCATGTGCCATTTTAATGTACTCCCCCACTAACATATCAATTTTATCATTTTTGAGGGTTCTTAAAGTATTTATTTTTTATTTTTAGCAAAAGGCACACACAAGGTCTACCAATCTCTACTAATATAACTACTTGTTGTATAGGTAGACCATGCATGCATGTATGCATGTTTGTGTGTGTAATATATAACAAATAGAGATGAAGAAGATGGTGTTTGATGAAACAGCAAGATGAATGGAATAAGTAAGAACATCAAGTTGCATAGATAAGTGAAGGTCTAATGCATGACAGTTCTACCATGTTTAAAGATCAAGACAAGTGTAAGTGGTAATTAGCTAATTGTGATTGTTAATGACAGTTAGAAAGGGGGCTAATGCAGCTTGATCAGTTGGCAAGGATCAAGTGTAATCTAATGATCATCAGTTGATTACTTAGGTGATGTATGTGTGGTGATAGATGAGAAGGTACATCAGATCAGATGAGGTTGCTGCGGTTGATTAATTATCATCACATGACAGTTAACTTAGCTAGATCAATTCAGTTAGGATTCAAGAAGATAAGGTGCTGATTGGATAGTGAAGATGCAACACATATGATCAGTTGTAAAATTGAGCTATAAGTTCAATAAATATGCAGTTTGGTTGGCATGAGAAGTTGAATCAGTTGGAGGCAGTTGCAACTAAACTGATCATATGACAGTTGAGGTGTTGCTGGTGTGTGCATATCAGTAGTGTATATATATGATAATGCACTGCATAGCTAAGTAGAGAAGTCGATCATCATCATCATACAAGTTAGCAAATCAAGTTAGGGTTTCTTAAGTGTTCTAGTTCATCATCTTCATCATATTGTAACCATGTTTCATCAAGATAGTGATTATTCTCCTTTAGAGTGGATGTAGATCAACATGATCGAACCACTATAATTCTTGTCTTCCTTCTTCATGTTTTGATTTCAGTTTCTTTTAGTTTAATCAATACAAAACTAGAGAGGTTAGGGTAGATTGTAAGCTTCTTTGATTGATCAAAGTTTGCTGCATTCATAAGAATTGGCGTCGTCTGTGGGAAGGCCAAATCAGAAGAAGAAGAAGAATACTCAGTGGAGAAGAAGAAGATTAGATGGTTACCACAAAGTTTGATATTGAAAAATTCACAGAGAAGGCAGACTTCAGTCTGTGGAGGATGAAGATGTAAGCCATCTTGGTTCAACAAGGTCTGTCAGATGCTATTAAGCTATTGCCAGAAGATCAGATTGCAGGAGCTGGTGCTGCTGGTCTTGCAGGAGATCAAGAACAACAAATCAAGGCCAGAAGTGCTCTCATTCTGTGTCTTGGAGATAAGGCTCTAAGGGAGATCTCTAAAGAACCTACTGCAAGAGGAGTTTGGAAGAAATTGGAGGAGTTGTACATGGTTAAAAGTTTGGCAAACCGTTTGTACATGAAGCAGAAGTTATACTCCTTCAAGGTATCAGAAGATAAGTCTATAATTGGTCAGTTAGATGAGTTTAACAAGATCATTGATGATTTAGAAAACATAGATGTGGCTTTGTCAACTGAAGATAAGGTTGTCATTCTCATGTCAGCACTTCCAAAGTCTTTTGAAGGTTTGAGAGATACTCTATTATTTTCTAATGCTGAATCAATCTCCCTTGAGCAAGTGTTGTTGGCAGTTAAGGCAAAGGTACTTCACAAGAATCCAGAACAGCAAGCAAATGCAGAAGGATTGACAGTGAGGAAACAAAATCAGTGGAATAAGAACAACAAGAATAGTAAGAGTGATGTTGATAAGAGGATGCCTGAAAAGAACTATAGTGCACCAGCAGATGAAGAAGAAAACAAGAATTGCTTCCACTGTAATAAACCAGGACATTACAAGAAGCAATGTTATAAATGGAAAGCAATGGTAGCAAAGAAGATAGCTGAAAAAGAGGAAATAAGAGGCCTCATGCAAATCAGCTAACAACTAATCAAGGTGCTGCAGACTCTGATTTCATTGAAGCAATGTCTGTGAGTTCTAGTTCAGTTTCAGAAGAGTGGGTTATGGATTCTGGATGTACTTTTCATATGACTTCAAGAAAGGACTGGTTTACTGAATTGAGGTCACAAGATGAAGGATCAGTAATGCTATGTGATGATCATACTTGTAAGATTGTTGGAATTGGTTCTGTCAAACTTAAAATGTTTGATGGAAAAGTCAGAATGTTGAACAATGTTAGATATGTACCAAGCTTAAGGAGGAATCTAATATCTCTTGGAATGTTAGTTTCTCAAGGTTATGAGTGTTATTTGAAAGGAGATACACTTGCTGTCATAAAAGGAAAGTCAGTAGTTGTTAAAGGATTCAAGAAGTCTGATCTGTACTTCTTGGATGGTTCAGTTGTGACTGGACAAAGTAATACAACTAAGGATGAGAGTAGTGTTAATGTTTGGCATGGGAGGCTTGGTCATATAAGTGAAAGAGGTTTACAAGAACTTGCAAGACAGAAGTTACTTAAGATCAGTTCAACCTGTAAGTTAGAACAATGTGAGGCTTGTATATTAGGAAAAGCTAAGAGATTGAAGTTTGGTGCAGCTGAGCATAATACCAAAGCTAGGTTGGAATATGTTCACTCAGATCTTTGGGGGCCTTCCAAGACTTCAACTATAGGAGGTGGTAAATACTTCATTTCATTCATTGATGATTATTCAAGAAAGGTGTGGATTAAAATTCTGAAAACAAAGGATGAAGCACTATCAGTTTTTAAAGTATGGTTGACAGAAGTAGAGTTACAAACTGGAAACAAGGTCAAGTGCTTAAGAACATACAATGGTCTTGAATTTGTGTCACATGAATTCAATAAGTTTTGTCAAGAGAAAGGTATTAAGAGGCACAAGACAGTACCAGGTACACCACAGCAAAATGGAGTGGCTGAGAGAATGAATCAGACACTTCTTTCAAGAGTTAGGTGTATGATGAGCAGTAGAGGTTTCTCAAAGGGTTTCTGGGGTGAGTTAGTATCTACTGCAGCCTATTTGATTAATCTGTCACCATGCACAGCACTCATGTTTAAACCACCTGAAGAAGTATGGTCTGGAAGGGTACCAGACTATAGTCAACTGAGGATTATAGGATGTTTGGTGTATTCACATCAGAAACAAGATAAGTTAGATCCTAGAGCAGTTAAGTGTGTGCTAGTTGGCTATCCTAAAGAGGTAAAAGGGTACAGACTATGGTGTTATGAGAATAACAAGTTCATAGTTAGTAGAGATGTGACATTCAATGAAGGAAGAATGCCTTTGTTGGAAAAATGATCTGATAAGTTGATAACTACTGATAAGTGTGAGTTTGAGGTGGAGCATGATGATAAAACAGTTGTACAGCATGGTCAAGATCAAATAGAAGATAGTGTACATGAAGGAACTGCTGCTGAAGAGAGGTCTGAGTCATCTGGTTCAAATGAAAGAAGGACTCTAAGTAGCTATCAGTTGGTTAGAGATAGGTTGAGAAGGCAGATCAAAACACCTATAAGGTACATAGAGGCAGACACTGTGTCATATGCATTATATGTAGCATCAGATGTTGATGTCTATGAACCTAAGACATATTCAGAAGCAGTATCAAGTAAGGAGAGTATGCATTGGTTGGATGCTATGGAAGAAGAGCTACAATCTTTAAAGAGGAATAATACTTGGATGATTGTTGACAGGCCTGCTAATCAGAAGCTTGTGGGCTGTAAATGGATATATAAGAAGAAACCAGTCACTAGCAAGGAAGGAGGAATTAGATATAAAGCAAGGCTTGTAGCAAGAGGGTTTTCACAACAAGAAGGTGTAGATTATAATGAAATCTTCTCACTAGTGGTTAAACACTGCTCAATAAGGATTCTGCTATCATTAGTTACTCAATTGGACTTGGAATTACATCAAATGGATGTAACAACAGCTTTCTTACATGGAAATTTAGATGAAAAGATTTATATGAAGATTCATGAGGGAGTTAATCTACAAGAAGCAGACTCAAAGGCTTGTCTATTACTTAAATCATTATATGGTCTGAAGCAAAGTCCTAGACAGTGGTATCTCAGATTTGATGAGTACATTACTTCAAATGGTTTTGACAGAAGCATATATGATAGCTGTGTATACATAAGATGTGATAGAGGGAGCTATACTTATCTACTACTTTATGTAGATGATATACTGATAGCTTGCAAAGATATGATAGGGATCAATTCAGTGAAGGATACTTTGAGAAAGGAGTTTGACATGAAAGATCTTGGGGAGGCAAGGATGATACTTGGAATGCAGATAGAAAGGAATAGATAAGCTGGAGTATTAAGGTTGTTTCAAGAGTCATACTTGGATAAAGTGCTAAAGAGGTATAATATGAATCTTTGTAAGAGTGCATCAGTACCAGTTAAGCAAGGGGTGAGTCTGTCATCTCTTCAAGGACCTCAAACAGACAAAGAAAGGTTTGAAATGGGTAAAATACCTTATGCAAGTGCAGTGGGCAGTCTGATGTATGCTATGGTATGTTGTAGACCAGACTTAGCTTATGTGATGAGTGTGATCAGTAGGTTTATGAGTGATCCTGGTCTTGCTCATTGGGATATAGTAAAATGGGCAATGAGGTATGTTAGAGGAACTATATCAGTTGGTTTGAAGTTTCAGAGACAGGATGCTTGGGATGATGCTGTTGTTGGTTATGTTGATGCAGATTATGCAGCCAACCTTGATACAAGGAAATCAATGACAGGTTATGTGTTCAAGTTATTTGGTACAGCAATAAGTTGGAAGGCTACACATCAACACATAGTGGCTTTATCCACCACTGAAGCAGAATTTGTTGCTCTTACAGAAGCAATAAAGGAAGGTGTTTGGTTGATTGGTATTCTGAGAGAATTTGGAGTTCAGCAAGATAATTTTGAAGTGTATTGTGATAATCAAAGTGCTGTACATCTCTCAAAACATCAAGGTTATCATGAGAGGACCAAACACATTGATGTGAGACTTTATTTCATAAGAAATCTGATAGAGGAGAAGATGGTTTCTGTTAAGAAGGTTAAGACAGCAGATAACCCTGCTGATGCATTCACTAAGGCTCTACCTATTCAAAAGTTTGAATTGTGTAAGAGTCTTATTGGAATTCACTAAAGGAAGAAAGAAAGGTGAGCTGCAACCTGTAAGTGCAGCAAGGTGGAGAGTGTTGTCACTTGTGATGATACATGGTCTAAGGTGGAGATTTGTTGTATAGGTAGACCATGCATGCATGTATACATGTTTGTGTGTGTAATATATAACAAATAGAGATGAAGAAGATGGTGTTTGATGAAACAGCAAGATGGATGGAATAAGTAAGAACATCAAGTTGCATAGATAAGTGAAGGTCTGATGCATGACAGTTCTACCATGTTTAAAGATCAAGACAAGTGTAAGTGGTAATTAGCTAATTGTGATTGTTAATGATAGTTAGAAAGGGGGGCTAATGCAGCTTGATCAGTTGGCAAGGATCAAGTGTAATCTAATGATCATCAGTTGATTACTTAGGTGATGTATGTGTGGTGATAGATGAGAAGGTACATCAGATCAGATGAGGTTGCTGCGGTTGATTAACTGTCATCACATGACAGTTAACTTAGCTAGATCAATTCAGTTAGGATTCAAGAAGATAAGGTGCTGATTGGATAGTGAAGATGCAACACATATGATCAGTTGTAAAATTGAGCTATAAGTTCAATAAATATGCAGTTTGGTTGGCATGAGAAGTTGAATCAGTTGGAGGCAGTTGCAACTAAACTGATCATATGGCAGTTGAGGTATTGCTGGTGTGTGCATATCAGTAGTGTATATATATGATAATGCACTGCATAGCTAAGTAGAGAAGTCGATCATCATCATCATACAAGTTAGCAAATCAAGTTAGGGTTTCTTAAGTGTTCTAGTTCATCATTTTCATCATATTGTAACCATGTTTCATCAAGATAGTGATTATTCTCCTTTAGAGTGGATGTAGATCAACATGATCGAACCACTATAATTTTTGTCTTCCTTCTTCATGTTTTGATTTCAGTTTCTTTTAGTTTAATCAATACAAAACTAGAGAGGTTAGGGTAGATTGTAAGCTTCTTTGATTGATCAAAGTTTGCTGCATTCATAAGACTACTCATTTTATATAAAATAATAATACTTTTTAATCCACGTGTAAAAAGAAAACGAATACGTTTGCGATGTGCGAAGGAAGTAATATTTTTTTTGTGCCACACAATTGATGGATAACAAATAGTAAAATGTGGGAAATTATAATCTGAAAAGGAAAGTATAGATCTTATGGGTAGTAATTAAATTTTTCTTTTTGTGTATCAATCATATTGAGTGATATAAAAGATATACACTAAAATTATAAGAGATTTGTTTGAGTATTTAGAGCTATTAGGCCATGCACTGTCGGATGAAATAAGAAAAAGGAAATCTTTTTTGGGTTTGCAACTTTCAATTTCAAAGCATTGCTAATCTTTGTCCTGATATCATTTGAAAATGGTATTGTTATAATTATTTTTAAATCTATTGCCTTTGAATAAATGACACTGGATAGAAAAAATCCTAGCACAAAAACCTAAAGTTATCAACACAAATTAAGAACAAGACAAGTTGATAACCCCACCATCAAATTATCACACCAGATTTTTTTATATCATTTTAATGTAATATTTTTTATATCACATTTTTTGATAAGTAATATGTAGAAGAGAGGGTAAAATTATACATTAGAAAAAAGTATAAGCCTGTGAGACAATATTGGAAAAAAGAAATTATACTTTAAAATAAAAAACATAAACTCTTAAAATAAACTAGAATGAAAAATGTACAATTTTTTTAAAGATGAAAAGAATATAATATTTTTAATTAAAAAAATGATTTCTAAGCATGAACAGTGAATTAATGATTTGACTCCGCGACAAGTAAATAAAAAAGAAAAAAAAATGGTACAAAATCTCGATAACTTTAATAATGTGAAGAGGGATACTTATCTGTATCTCCCTCGTAAAGTCCAAACAAACCCAAAAATAGCCCACCCAGTGAACAAGCCCAGGCCCAACTTTGACTAAGGCCCAACACAAACCAGACAACTAATGAGAAATGTGAGAGGAATATCAATGTGAGGTTATTAGACTTCTCAGATGAAGTTAATGGTAATTGCCTTTGGAGGTTTGGCTACTAATAATTTTCAGCAAATTTCCTAATTTATTTATTTTGGATTTAACTCTCGCTCTTAATTTTATTTTAACCAGTTCAGTCCCGCATACGATGCACATAATTTTTATTTGGATATTTTCTTAAATTTTATTCTGTGTGCACTTAATTGTTAAAGATATTGAATCCACAAGAAAAAGAAACTACTCGCACTACAAACAAGAGCCATCAAACAAATCCTTACAATTAGCATTTTACATTTATTTATTTATTTATTTTGTAAATAATTAATTTCCATTTAGCTTGTACATGTATTGTTGTATTTATAGCTTATTCTTTATCAATGAAATACACACAAAAATAATACTCCCGCAATCCTACATATTTTTACTCACTTTTCATTTTGAGTTGTCCCACGTATTTTTACTCATTCCATTAAGTGTAAAAATTCACAATATTATTACCTATTTTTTACAATCCCAACAACTTTAATTACTTTTTTATACTTTATTCATCATTCCCAACAACTTTATTTACTTTTTCTTTTTAAATTACTAATTTATCCCTACTTTTTCTTACATTATATATTAAAAAATAATACGTCTTAATCTCCGTGCCCGTACAAATAAGTGAAAATAGCCGGAAAGGGAGTACATTATATTGTCTTCTCATTAATTATGTTTTTCTCCATAATCAAACAAAATAAAATGACGTAGCTCAATATAACTGGAACATAATTTACTGCGTGCTTAGAAAATAATACTCCCTCCATCCGTCTCAAGGATGGTCTTTTTGTCATTTTCATCGTCCGTTTCAAAGGATCATCTTTCCATAAATGGCCTATAAGGGTCCCACCAATACTAACTAATAACCCAAACTTAATTTAATAAATTACACATATATCACTCTTCTTATTAATATACCAATTACATTAAAAAATCCCATTAAACTAACAAACAACTCATTAACAAATGTCATTACACAAAATTAACTGTGATCATTAAACTCCACCATTACATTCACATCTAACCTATCCATCGTGATTATCTTTCTCTAGAAAGATCTATACCCCATCTCTCTCGTTTGAAACCCTAAATCCCTCATACCCTCTTCATCTGAAACCCTATATTCCTCTAGACGCCGCCGCGATTCTTCAAACCAGATCACCGGCGGCTCTTCGGTGATCTGCCGACGTCGACATTTTTAAAACAAATCGTTGATGGCTCTTCGGAGTTGTCTCACTCTTCATTTGAAACCTTCGCTCCCCTTACGCCACAACGATTATTCAAACCAGATCGCCGCCGACTCTTCGGCTATCTACCGCCCTTCGTCCGAAACTCTAAATTCCTACTGACGCCGCCGCGTTTCTTATAACGAGATTGCCGGTGGCTCTTGGTCTGAAACCACCGTCCTCTTACATCGTCGTGATTCTTCAAGCCAAATCTCTGGCTGCTCTTCGAATTTCTGTCGCCCTTCGTCCGAAACCCTAAATCCCCCCTAGAAGTGGAGCGCGAGGAGAGTTATGCGCTCAGAAAATGGAGAAGGTTTAGTATTTGTTGCTTTTCTGATTTTATGATGATGTGTTGGTTGTATAGATGCTTATTGCATGCCCATGACGTTTTGGATTTTTCATAAATTTTATTTTACGAGTAAAGTTGAAGTTGCATTTGAGATTGGTGTCTAACAATTAAACATTGATTTTGGTGGTCAGATTGTTAAGCTCTAACACTGTTTTTGATTATGTTAGAACTTGTTCAACATTAGGTTTGTACTTTTTTATGTAATTATAATTGAGTTTGAACTTTATTTATTTGTAGCAGTTAAGCTAAGCTCTTACTGGGTTTTAATTTTTTGTAAATTAGGCTTCGTAGCAACAATACATGATTGCTGAATGTGTTTGAGTGAGAAAGTAGCAGCCTCCAATCTTCTTCTTTTTATTACATGCCAATGTGCTCATTTAGGCTAAGCTGTAGTCATCTTCATTTGGTTTTAATCTTGAAGAAATGTTGACTTAAGCCAAATTTTCAAATTAAATTTTCTATGTTTTGAGTCCAAAACTCATATAAAGGGCTATTTTCTTAATTAGCAGATTACCACTAATTGTCTGGAGGGGTGAAAATGTAAAAAAACACTTCACTTACTCACTATACATTAAATAATAATACTCCTTAATTAATGTGCGCTAAAGCAAATCTCTTTCGAGCGGACGGTGGGAGTATATAAATATTCGAGACCTTCATTTCATACATTTTATACTTGGAATAATCTCATATTTCAAGTAAGAATAAGACCTAGCTTTTATAATCATTCGTCAAATTCCGTTCATAATTAAAATAATTAAGAAAATAACAATATTATTAACTATTATTGCAGTTCTAACAATCTGGCCAAATGATTTTAGAAAGAAACCCACGTGCTAGGAGAAATTTCGCGATATTATAGATTTGTTATTTTGAAATTAAATAATAATTTGATATAATAAATTCAATAATATTAATATTAATTTAATAAAAAAAATTAAATTAATGGATAAAACTTTAGCCAATAATATAGTCGTACTCCTTAAGAACTCTTTGTTTTATAAACATAAATGGGATCATTAATGAAATGTATACTTCTTTCTTTACGATTCTTTGTCATTAAAGAGTGCCCACGTCCCTTTGTGAGAAAACCATGATCGATCATTCTTATTTTTGTTAAAAACCGACGTACTACATAATACAAATGATTGTACAGTTGAAAAGGGCAAGATTCATACCCTATAATAAAATATTATTCATTTCTTTAAAAGAACAAATGATTGTCAATTGAATTTAAAGATATATGTTTAAATTTGTAAAATAACATCCTACTCCTGAAGCATACAACAATCTAAATAATATCTAACAAGTTGAGACGCTGCAAGATTTTTTTTTATATCCTTAAAAAGTCAAATTTTGATGATAAAATTGGGGATTAGAATAACTTTTATTAATTTAGATCCTAAGAATAAACATTAAACTTAATGTGAACCTTGGTTTTAAAAATCATCCCGTGTATGTATATATTTAGAAACCCTATAATTCTCAACACACCCATTTTTCATATATTTTTTTCTTCAATTAATAATGTTACTCTTTTTATCACTCATCTATTTTCTTACATACTTAATATTTTCTTACACTGATTAAACATAAAATTTAAACATAACCTATAAAAATTTAAAACAAACATATACTACTATTCAATAAACTACTATTCAATTGATTTTCGAATCTCAAAAAAAGCAAA
The DNA here is from genome assembly GCA_023678885.1 of Pogostemon cablin. Taxonomy (NCBI): domain Eukaryota; kingdom Viridiplantae; phylum Streptophyta; class Magnoliopsida; order Lamiales; family Lamiaceae; genus Pogostemon; species Pogostemon cablin. Next base: position 11,997,391 of record CM042960.1, read on the forward strand.
ACAAACATTACCAAAGAATATAATAAAACATATACAATTAATTATGTAAGGTGATCACGGTGCCAAGAATACCTTGGCTAAAGGTAATGATCTTCCTGTTAAGTTACTAGCATACATATATATATATATATATATATATATATATATATATATATATATATATATATATATATATATATATATATATATATATATATATATAGTTCTTCAAGTATGGACGATTTCAATATGATTTTTTTTCTCAATATTGGTAATTTTTTGTTTAAATATTTCAATCCTTTTTATTCATATTCAATCCTTTTATGAAATTTAGTCCAATTTATTTATCTAAATTTAGTCCTTTATATCAGAATATTAATTTGTCCGATTTTAGTACAAAGTTTACATAAAAAAATGATTAAAATTAGTAAAAGAATTATATTTTGACAAAAATAATCAAAATTGGGCAAAAAAAAATACCAAAATAAAAAATACAATAAAAAATAACTAAAAATTAAAATCGGACATAATTAAAGGATATATGGATTTTGATATTTTACCAAAATAGTACTCGCTATGTGAAATTGTTCTGTACATATACTATTTTATGTTCTTTTTAAATGTAATTTTATTGATATATCTTTAAGTTATTTCATTTAGCTATTTAGGTCATTTACTCGAATGTATTCGTTTTCTATTTTTAGAACAAGAATCTCGAATATGGCATACCACCAATACAATTATCTATTTTATATAAAATAATAATACTCATTGATTTATGTTCTAAAAGATATTGGTACTTACTGATGGATGGATATAGTATATGTAAATAATAATTTAAAAAATAAAAACAGCAATTTAAATCTAAAAGCAAATAATTGTAATATAATTTTCTTCCGTGTAATGTGGTGCGGGAGAAGTCAAAATTTAGGCAAAGACTTGTGTAAGATCGTCTTATTGAAGTAATTCAATGAGACGAGTTAAAAATGATAACTTTTATATTGAAAAGTGATACTAATCGTCACTATTTTCACCTAAATTTTAGTATCTTTTTATGTGTATTTACATATTATTTTATCCGTAATTGTGTATATTTAAGTGGTGTTTTGTGTTATTGTAGAAATGTGTGAAAATGAACTTAAATGTATGAAAAATTAGTGAAAAAGAAGCAAAACGGAATCGAGAGATGAAACGGGAAGAAAAGTGCACAACTCGACTCAGCCACGAGTCAAGTACAGCACTCGAGTCGAGCCTTTGGGATAGTCGAGTGAGCTACTCGAGTCGAGCTCCATATAAATGCCGCAACCTGCCAGAAGTGATGTCTCGACTCGAGTCGAGCTACTGTGCTCGAGTCGAGTTCTGTAATTTTCTGAAATTTAATCAGCGAGCTTCTAGAAGGTTCTAGGGAGTATAAATACCCTCAATTTCAATATTTCCATCAGATTTCGAAGGGTTTTTACTGCATGATTGGTTGTATATAGTCGGGATGACCAATTAAAGAATTTATCGAACCACAGGGAGGAAGGTACTAGAGTTTAAGCGATCTCAAGTTTATTGTGATTTTATAAGGACAACGGAATGGGATGGAGGATAAGCGTGCAAATGAATGCACATAAACTAATGAAAATAAGATAAAACCAAAGATAAATGATATATTCCAAATGATGCAAGGATGAGATTAACAACAATCATGGCTTAGATAATTAAGTAATTATGTAATTAATTCTAATCTATCATGGACATGACATAGGAGCGATCACTAATTTCACCTAAACTCTCTCTCGAGATGGATAGGATGTAGGCCCTCAACAAGACTCCCAAAAGCTCATAGGATTGATATCATAGCAAACACCTCCCAATATGTATTAATTACTCTACGAGTTCCCTAATGAGGTACTAAATCATAGATAATATTTCCTTTTAAGATACTATGAATTCACTAATGGTTTGGGTCCCCTCATCTAATTAACTAATCTCTCTATTAAGCTAATCAAATATTCTATCAAAGGATTCTAAATCTAAAAGGATATCTCTATTTCATTCTAAATTAATGCACATAAAGTGTATGATGAAATGATTCAATGATCTATTCTAAACACATAATTAATTTCTCAATCTAATCACATGCTCATGACAATTAATCACACAAATCAATCATATACATCAAGCTATCAACAATCAATGATAGAAATACACAAAGCCCATTCAAGATTAAAATCAAATTACATAAAAATTAAATTATTCAACACCAATCATGGAACTAATCTCACAAAGGAGATTAACCTATCATAGTCTTAGAGAAAACAATATAGACAATTGTATCTACAAATCCCATGATCAAACTATAAAGAAGTTCACAAAAATTAAAAATAGATTCCCCCTTTGAAGGTCTTCAATGGAGATCTCCTTCTTCTTCTTATAATCTTCACTCCCCCTTACTTCCTTGATCACTTGGATGGTGGATTTGATGGAGGAGATTAAGTGTAGATGGATGGATGAAGAATGGATGAAAGGGATGGTGAAAAATGGAAGAAAATGTGTGTGATGTGTGTGAAACAGTAAAAACCCTCGAATTCTCATCAAATATTGAAGTATTGAGTATTTATATCTCTTGGGAAGCTTCTAGAAGGATTCTGAATTTTTTTTATTTTGAACCTACACGCTCGTGTGCGTGCACACGGCCACAGGGTGGCCGTGTAGGAGTTTCAGGTGTCGGAACACGGCCACCCCTTACAGGGCCGTGTTCCGAACAGGGCTCGTGTAGGTACATGTCCCTGTTTTTCTTCTTTTGTTTTGGCTCGTTCTTCCTCGTTTCAACTCCGAATTGAGATCTGCTTTTTTCTATATTTTTCTTTTCGTGTCTAGGATCTATTTTTGTCTGAAAATCGTACGTTTAAACTTATTCTCACATATTTCCATAAAAATACAAAACGCAACTAAAATACACATAAATATGGATAAAATAATACGAAATGGATATAAAAATATACTAAAATCTAGGTGAAAATATCACCCATCACTGGACACACACATCACACATCATTTTGGTCATTTTACACCATCATCTTCATCCATTCTTCATTTATACCATCTATCTATCATCCTTCAATCAAAACCATAATCCAAGTGAGGAAAAGAAGCAAGGGAGAGAGGAAAATTGCAAGGAAATGCAGGACATCACCATTGGAGCAATTCAAGGGAGTTTTCATCAAATTCTTGTGTTAAACCTTATAGTTTTGCTATGATTTGTGAAGGTAAAATGGTCTATGTTGTTTTCTTTATAATTATGGTAGGCTAATCTCCTTTGTGAGATTAGCAACATGAATGGTGTTGGATAATTTTGGGATTTATGCATTTAAATTTATATATTGATTGGGTTTATTGATTTTCTATTATTGATGTTATAGATCTTGATGTTTATGATGATTTGTGTGATTTATATAGTTTTAAACATGTGATTAGATTGAGAAGTCAATTATGTATTTAGGATATTTAATTGAATTATTTCGTCATACGCCTTATGTGCATTAATCTAAAATGAGATAGATATGTCCTTTTGGATTTAGAACCCTTTGATAGAACATTTGATTGGCTAGATCAAGAGATCGGTTGATCGGGTGAGGGGAACCAACTCAATTAAACATAGTACCTAGTTGGAATTTGTTTGTTGAGACTCAATCCTTTGAGCCATTTAGGGATCCTCGTAAGTGTCTACATTCTATCCATCTCAAGAGAGAGTTTAGGTAGAATTAGTGATTGCCCTTAATTGTTTGCCCATGATACATGTAAGTTTGATGCATTAATCCTAAAATTTCCATAACTCTCCTATTGTTAATATTACTTTTACTTAACTTGGAACATCAATCATCTTCACTTATCTTTGTTTGCTTGATATTCAATTACTTGATTACTTAGATAAATTTCAATTACTTGTTTGATCATACTCAAATCCAATTATGACTTGTCTCTATAAAATCACAATGAATGCGAGATCGCTTAAACTCTAGTATGTTCCTCCCTTGGGTTCGATAATTTAATTTCTTGGTCACTCCATCGTACACAATGATATATTATTTTTGCTCTATTCACACGTAAGCAAAATCACGATCAGATACACAATTGATGAAAAATGATAAAGGTGTATATTATATATTTCTTGAATAATTTATAGTATATAAATGAAAAGCTACACAATTTTAAAAGAAAAGTGATACCATCTTAAAAAATAAAATGATAATTATTTAAAAAAGCATAAAATAATTTCTTCGTGACACGGTATTACAGAATTCAAGTCTGCTTATAAGATAAGATTTAATAAACATTAATTAATTCAAATAAAAATTGCAGTAGCGAAGGTGGAGAGATGATCGATTTAATTTAAATTCGCGCGAGCTTCGCATGATACGTTACTAAATTACTTAGGTCAACTCATTCGTGATTATAATGATGGAGTAATAATTTAGATCTATATATACTTTGAGATCATCCAAAATCTTTACCTCCAATTTTATATTTATGATGTGAGCTAGCTAGTCTCTTTTTAAATAACTTCTCATTTTCTTTTCATAATTATTAATTAATTCAAACATAATCCAATGCAAATCGCACTAGTTGATATTTCTTGTGTATATTCGTGATGTGAGCTAGCTAGTCTCTTTTTAATTAACTTCTCATTTTCTTTTCATAATATTAATTAATTCAAACATAATCCAATGCAAATCGCACTAGTTGATATTTCTTGTGCATATATTAATTTTATATTTAATATTAAACGTGCGTCGCATGAATAGTTTTTCTAAATTTGGTCAACTCATTCGCCCACGCAACGCCCGCACGCTAGCCCGATAACATGTAAAGGAGGTTAATCATGGTAACTCAATCAGAGTGCTTTTTGGAGTTTTTTTTTCATTAAATCTAAGGGTGAAAGATGTTTGTTCATATTCTGAACATTCAGAATTTTAAACAAATTATGCATCAATCCATTTAAATAATATTTCGCACGGTGGTTTATGATATAATGGTTTAGGATTTATAGATTTAAGAATTAGGATTTATAATTTTAGGGTTGAGATTTTTTTTTATTAAAGGGCCGATTAATAAACTTACCTTAGCACATGAATATCCATATTATAATATGGATATTTAGCATCACCCAAAATGTAAATAGTTGCCCTGCCTGCAGTTTTTTCATAAAAAAATCATCATACCGTTTTATAAGTTTTACCGTTGATTTTAGCTGATTTGCAGTTTCAGAGATACAATAATTATATATAAATTACGTACAACACTTGTTTTACTAAAATCCTTAATAAAAAAATTGCTCACCTCTACCTGATAATAATAATAAGAAGAGGCAGTTTTGGGTAATATCATACTTTCATAATTAAGGAGTACTTTTCGTTTAAATATTATCAATTTTATTTATAATATAAATTGTTTTTAATAGTTTACTGCATCATTATCATTTTTTTTATTAATTGGTTATCAATTTTTTTTAAAAATATTATCACTTTTTATTTCTCTAAATATTTCGTGAGACAATCTCCTTTCAGCATAATTATAATTGATTGCCCAGTTATGTATTTCCTCCATCCCGTTATAATGGTTATGTTTCATTTGTAAATTACAAGGAAAACGTAACAATTAGGGCGGGATGGGGAGAGTGTGTCACAATTACAATTTACAACGATTTTTTTATTAGTAAAAGAATAAAAAATATTCTTTACATCTTCCTTTATGAACGTGGGGTTCTAAAGAAAATGATTGTTATTTTTTAAACAATATGAAATAGTAAATTTGAAGATTAATTTTTTTTATATAGTAGTCCCTCCGTCCGCCCGAAATGTATACATTTGCTTTTTGTATGTGGATTAATGAGTATTATTATTTAATGTATAGTAGATAGTTATATTAGTGAGGAGTGTGGGACCCTTATATTAAATATATTATTGATGTGTGTGGATCTCATGTATTTAAAAAGGGAAATATATATATTTGGTGCGAACGCCCAAAATAGCAAAATGTATACATTTTCGGCGGATGAACGGAGTACGAAATAATTAACTTGAAGAGTACTGTTTCAATCTTAATAGAAAGCCATAAAAACAATAGGAAACAATAAACTTGAAGAGGTGTAAATTTTTATACGGGAATTTTAATTGGAATTAGATTTTATGGAAATTTATGTTGGAAATTTTCAATAATTTGTCATATTATTGGAATTAGCATTGAAAATTTCCTAAAGTTTAGATTTCTATGGGAATTTTTGCTGGAACTTTCCAACGGTTTCAGGTTTTATTGAAAAATTCGTTGGAACTCTAAAATTTTCAAACGGGTTTACTTTTTGTTGGAAATTTTTTGTTGGAATTTGACATTTTTTTATAATAACCCACTAATACAATTATCAACTACACATTAAATAATAATATTTTTTTAATCACATGTAAATAGCAAATGTATCTCTTATTTTTTTTATTATAAAAGGTTTATTAATAGAGGTGTAAATTCCATTTCCATCGCTGTCACATGTGCACCCATATAACTAGGGGGAGTTAAAAGTTTTTTCTGTCCCATAACTATTTAAAATTTTAAATTCTGTCCCAAAAAAAATATTTGTATGAATTTTGTACTATAACTATGAATTTACTTTCAATTTTGCTCAATTTTCGCCGAAAATTTAGTTTCGCTGGAAACAGTCACGTGGAACGCACTTGAACGTTCAATTTGGGGGAATCTAGTGACATTTGCTGAAGTGGCAATCCAATTAAAATTTATCCAATCATAATGTGCCACATCATAATTTTTATTTTATTTTTTAAATAAAAATGCTGATTCAACATATTAACACAATTTATATATTTTATTACATGAAATTATGAAAATATAAATAACATTTAAAACAAAAAGCGAAAAAAATAAAGTACCAACTTAAAACATAAAATCAAAAGGAAAATATCTGTCGACTCCTCTTCTACCGACCTTCGCCCATAACCAGTACCCTCGACGGTACGAAAACCAGAAACGGAGAACCGTCGGCGCCACCCTCAGCCGCTACGAAAACATAAGGAACCACCGGCCGCCGGTGCAGTGCCCCAGCTCCCTCCGCCGAGCCCCTACGCGTGTCTCCTTCCACAAAATCGAAGAACCCTAATCTAATTCTTCTTGCAATACCCCAATTTGAATAGGCCAAATCCCAAGTTCTGCTGATGGAGTTTCCAATGATGGTACGTAGGCGGTGACTGCTGTGAATTTTTAGTCCTGTGCGGTGATGACGAGGCGGCATCGCTGGGAATGAGGAGATTGACGTGAGAGGGAAGCTGGAGGAGTCGGCGTAGGCCAGCGAGGGAGGGCGAGCAGTGTGGTTAGGGGTGGAAGGTACAGTATACCGAAAATATTTAGGCATACCGTATACCATACCAAAATTTTCAACATAAGAAAATGCATACCGATACCGTACCAAAAGTTTCGGTATACTAATAATCAATATCGCATTATACCGCAAACTGAAATATTACTTCTTATCAATATTCCAATACATACCGTTCATACGAGAAAAAAACTACTCATTTGCCCAATTATTCATAAACTCCTAAAAAAGAATACAATTCATCCCACTGACCCAAAATTTCAACAATACAATCCATCGACTGACCCAAAATTTCAACGAACTCATCACTGCTCTAAGAATACCTATTTTAGACAATATCATCACTCAACAATAAAATAATTATAAAAAAAATCAAAATATTCTACTGACAGAGTGAGTAACGATTGAAACTTGAGAGACCGGTACCAGCAATGACTAGCAACTAAGGCGAAGGTTGGTGAGCGGAGATGTATCGCAGATAGAGAACCAAAATAGAAAAAGGGGGTCGGGGTCAGCGGCAGGAGGGCGGAGGGCGGTGGGCGCGATGTACCGCAGATGGAGAAGCAAAATAGAGAAAAGAGGGTTGGGGGTCGGCGGCAGGAGGGCGTAGGCTGGTGGCGGAGGTATACCATAGAAGAAGAAGCAGAATAGAGAAAGAGGGTTGTGCCCGAGATGAAGAAGCAGAATAAAGAAAGAGGACGGCAGAGGCTAGGGTTTTAAAATGAAACTTCAATTGTTATTTTAAAATATGATTGCCGATAGGAGTGCCACATCAGCAAGGCTTAAACTATTTTTTTGGTCAGAATTAGAAAGCTGTCTTCAACTGCCTTTAAATTATTATATATTATTATTTATGATTATAATTAATATTATTTTAATTAATATTTCGGTATTTCGGTATATACCGAAATACACATTTTCTGAAATTTGCTTACCGTTACCTTACCGAAAATATCGTTACGGCATCATACCATACCGATTTTTTCGGTATGCTAAAATTTTTGGTAAATTCGTTATTTTACGATACGATAACTGCGGTATACCGATATTTCAGTATTTTCGTCCAGCCCTAAGTGTGGTGGTGCTTGGATGATGCTGGGGCATCGATCCAGCCCCTGGGCCACCTGGATGGCTGCGGTAAGCATTTGGGGTTCGTCCCATATCGGATGTGTTGGGCAAATGTTGTGGGTATAAATGTGGCGGGGCAAACCTCCACTCTTGACCATGGTTTTGAGGTGGAGTTAGGCTCGGGCATTTATAGTCTGCATCAGATTGGTATCAGAGCCGATTGTGGGGAGAGTGGATGACGCAGGGGCATCGATCCAGCCCCTGGACCACCTGTATGGCTGCGGTAAGCCTTTGGGGTTCGTCCTACATCGGATGCGTTGGGCAAATATTTTGGGTATAAATGTGGCGGGGCAAACCTCCACTCTTGACCATGGTTTTGAGGTGGAGTTAGGCTCGGGCATTTATAGCCTGCATCAGATTGGTATCAGAGCCGGTTGTGGGGTCGGGCTCCAAGGGAGGGTCGATGATGCAGGGGCATCGATCCAGCCTCTGGGCCACCTGGATGGCTGCGGTAAGCCTTTGGGGTTCGTCCCACATTGGATGTGCTGGGCAAATGTTGTGGGTATAAATATAGTGGGGCAAACCTCCACTCTTGACCATGGTTTTAAGGTGGAGTTAGGCTCGGGCATTTATAGCCTGCATCATTGGATCATGCGTCGATCTGGTGTGGTAGGGCGACGAGGACGGTGGGGTAAGGTGGAGGGTGAGCGGTGCGGTGGTGGTGACTGAATTTAGATTTTGGACAGTTTTTTTTAAGTTTATTTATTAAACATTCTAATGTTAATTTTTTTTAAAGATATTACATGTGAGATGGAGTTGTAATTTTCATTTTTTTAATTAAAAGTGTGATGTGGCGAGTGACGTGGCAGGATGATTGGTTCAATTTTGTTTGGATAGCCACCTCATCAAAGCTCAACGGATTCCCCCAAATTAAACAGTCACATGCAACCTACATGACCATTTTCTCGCGAAAAACTAGGTTTCCGGCGAAAATTAGGCAAAATTGAAAGTAAGTTTATAGTTATGGTACCAAATTGATATAAATATATTTTTGAGATAAAATTTAAAGTTTTAAATAGTTATGGGACAGAAAAAACTTTTAACTCTAACTAGGGCATCACCCATGTGCTAAACAAATGGGGTATAAATAAAAAAAAACATGCATATAACTTGGTAAGTCATGCAAACTAAGAATGAATTATAGAAAACTTGAAAGTGGAGGAGGTGTAGGTGCAAATTAAGTAGTATATATAGATAGATGTAAGTTGATATGTAGTAAAGTAAAGCGATCGAGCAGGTAATAATATTGTTGTCGCAATTCAGGGTTTTAGGAAGATGATGACGACGAAAATGGCGGTGGTGGCAATGGTGTTGATGATGGTGGTTTCCGCAAGTGCAGATAGTAAGTTCGTTTGTTGCACCAACAAATGCCTGACTGATTTGATCACAGAGGGCGACAACTGTGCAAATAATATTCACATTGTTACAGTAACTTGATTAAGTATTAAAATGATACATCTCTCTACAAGCTTAATCTTTTAGATGAGGGGGTCATTTAACATGGTACCAGAATTCATGGTTAACAAAGGTCCAGGGTTCGAACCTCACCGCCACCCATTTATGAAAAAAATTCCACATGTAATGCTTGAGGCAAAATTCACCGTCTGCATGTGAGAGGACGTGTTAGAGTGACTTGATTAAGGGGTCATTTAACACACATCCCTTTCTCCAACTGCATTTATCTGGAAAGGCGCAAAAGAGTGTCTGGACAGCTGCGGCTCATGCGAGACAACTGCTACTGCTTCACTCACATCGTCCGGAGTCAATGTTAATATTACTCCTTAATGCATGCATGCGCCTTCTTCATTTTATCTTCTTTTCATGTTATGTACTCTTACTACTGCTGTTATTAATAAATAAACATGCATGGATCTTGTGATTCATTGCATGCCAACCTTCCTGTTCTTCTCAATCTATCTAGCTAGCTGGCCAGCATGAGTGAGTTTCTTGTTTTTAACAAGGGATGATTAATCACCACTAAACAAGTTAAAGGGACAAATTAATGAGTAGTTGTACTGGAAGCTGAACAAGAAAACTGAAATAATTATAGTCATCATTAATAATTAATAGGGAAAAATTACAGTAAAAAGTAAAATAATTTTTTATTCTAAATTTAACAATATATATTCTCTATTTTAATTCACAAAAATACCATCCACTCGAATTAACTCGAGTAATGTAGTCTTTAATTCAAAAATTACATTATTCGCATTATAACTCGAAAATTACATTCGCCCTATCTATTTAATGAAATTTATTTTGCTTTAGTATATAAAAAGATTTCGCCTACTCTGATCGTTATTTAATTAAAGTTTGTATCATTTTGATGTTTACATTTGGGGGAATTCTAGGTTTTATGTGCCATTTTCATGTAATATTGTTGCTTGCACCATTAAATAGATCACATGTAAGAAAGAAGAACAAATTATACCTTAAAAGGAAAGTAAACAAACAAAAGTACAAACTCTAAAGATAATAGTTGAATTTTTTACCTCCAACTACGTTTCAATCATATAACAAATAGAACGATACATAAAAATATAGAAATTCCTGGGAGGTGGAGGAATTCAATTTCACGTGCGAGTACTGGAAGGATTCTTTGGAGGCTATGCGTTAAAAGCACCGTAGCATCTTAGTTTTAATAGATGAAGAAGATAATTAATGGGAGTTTTTTTATGTTTTTTTTATGCATGAAAACTGAAACATATATCAACTCTGAACTTAGAACATAATTTTCTTTTGTCGATTCAAATCCCCGAAAATAAGATTTCAACCTAAAATTTTCTTTTCAATGGGTTCATCGTTTGGCGAAAATTTTATCTCACAAATTAATCAAGTTTGCTTTCAATAATTCTTTAGCAACTTACTTTGGTGTCAACATTCATCTTCCTATTCCACCTTACGTTGATGTTGTTTCTTCTATTGATTAATGATAATTCTTACTGTTGGAAATTGATTTATTCAATTTCTCTAATTTTAATTATTTTCCTTTCTCCTAATCTTTAATTAATTTATTATTGTGAAACGTGTGTCTTATCTTATGGATTGAGTAGTTCCTATTTATTAGGAAGGAAAAAGTCTTTTGTTTATTTTTTCTGCAGGAGAGAAGAACGTGGAATACAGATGTTGAGAACATGCAAGACTTAAGATAGAAGCTGCCTCTTGGTCAACAAGGAAGAAGTGGAGAACGTAAATATGGACTTGATCTCCAAGGAATGCAGAACGTGGGATGATCTGCTTGGAGAGCAAGGATTTTTCCTCCTATAAAAGGATCGTTGTCTTATCACTTTGAGGGTAGAAAACTGAGATTACAGATTGAGAGAAGAAAAGAATTTTAGTTTTACTTTATATTCTTTGTATTGGATATCATTCTCGATATTCCATCTGTGAGTAGGATTTAGAATAGGATTTCTTTTCGTATTTGTTTTCGTGATTTATTTTTATAATCGTCTTAAAGTTTTAATAAGAAAGTTTTTCGCCGGTGAAGGCATCACAAGTCGTAAGACTTGTGAGAAAATTAATTTTGATTTCTTCTTTTTATTCCCCTATGCATAGTGTTGTATCCTGTGTCTCGACATCCTTTATGTCAAGTCATTGATATACACATTTTTATACTATGTTCTACTTTTAAGCTTACGCCATTTTTGGCCCATTCCAAAGTATTTTTCAAACGACGGCACTCCCCAACACTTTCATTTGGCACCAGAGCCTACACTTGATTTATACTAAGTGCAGATCCTATGTTTCATGTATTTAAACTATGGATTACAATGTTTATTTTATTTTACGCCCTCCAATTCTTTATGAAACTAATTATTCCATGTGAAAGGTGCAAATGCAAACTCACATCAAATCAATTGACGAAAGAGCTTAGCGTTCGGTTATTAATGGTTGGAGTCCTCCTCGAAGAATCGATGCGGATAATGATACAATCATTAAAACTGAAGGAGAATGGACTCCAGAAGAAACTCAACTTGGAAATTACAATTCAAGAGCTTTAAAAGCTATTTTTTTCATCTGTTGATGTAGTCATGTTCAAGATGATTACAAATTGTGTCTCTGCAAAAGATGCATGGAAAATTTTACAAGAACATTATGAGGGTTCTGAGAGTGTTCGATAATCTAAAATGAGATATCCCACAACCATGTTTGAAAATCTTCGTATGGATGAAGATGAATCAATATCTTCATACACTGAAAAGATTTTCGATATTGCAAATGAAGCTCAAACTTTGGGAGATCCGATCAGCAATGAATAACTTGTCAGTAAAGTCTTGCGATAACTTCCAGAGAGATTTCATATTAAGGTCTTTGCTATTGAAGAAGCTAGAGATACTGCAACTCTCCCTCTAGGAGAATTGATGAGTATCTTGAAGACCTATGAACTCAACTTTGGGCATAAACAGGTTCAGCTTAATTCTCCACACACATTTCATACAGGTAAAAATCTTACTCTACAAACTGAATCTTACACACTTGTGAAAGAAGAAAGTTTCGTAGAAGAAGAAGTTGATGAGATAGACTTGTTGGATGAAGGATGTTCGAATGTTGCGTTGCTGATAAAAAAGTTTAACACAATCATTAAAAAGATGAATAAACAAAATTGCAGCAGCGTAAAACCGTGCATCCAGATTAACAACTCTCCTCAAGTGTCTTTAGCATCTCCTGCACCACATCAGACGAAGAGGTATACACCGATGAAAGGCCTGCAGAAGTCACAATCTGACCCTGGTTGTTCAAGAAGGATAAGCTGGTATCCTTCAAGCAGTCAAATTGAAATGAATGACATGGATTCAATTCAATGTAGAGCTTGTCATGAATTTGGGCATTTTGTAAAAGAATGCACAAATACTCTAAGGAGAAGGAAGATGAATCTGAATACCACCTGGAGTGATGATGATGGATTTAAATCGGAGAATTTTGATCAGAACATACTGTTTGCCACCATCGATGATAGTATCAGTTTTGATGATGACTGCAGCGATGTCGTAACATCTGTCACGACATCAAATATGTATTTTCATAAAAATTTTAATCGTAAGAACTGTTTTAACTCATCTGTTGTTTCTGAGATAGAGGATACATTTGAGGTGAATGATGAAGCCCTGCAAGTTATCAATAAACTCAAAGTTCTATATGATGAACTTCTTGGGAAGTGGAAGGATCAATGCAAAATCATTGATTCAATTTCAAGGGAGAATGATGAATTTAAAGTGGTGACCACTAGTCTGGAAGTTTCTCTCACTAAGAAGGACATGGAATTGAGCACTGTGAAAAATAAACTTGAAGAAGCTAATCAAACCTTTGACAGATTGAAAAAAGGTAAGTATACTCTAACTTAAGTATTATCTTTTGGTCAAACTAGTAAGGCAGGTTTAGGTTTCAGTCTTGAAAAAGTATTTCCTAACTTATATGTTGATGGTAGTATACCTGTGAATTTTGTCAAACCTGAAATGTTGATTGATGTTCAAAAGAAAGATTCTTCTTCAAAAAGAAAAAGAGTTAGGAAAAGGCATTACTTCTGTCATTACTGCTTTGTTAAAGGTTATATCCTTCATTTTTGCTATAAAATGAAATAAGATATGCAATCTGATAAAATGTCATCTCCAGTGTCTTCACATTCTGCTCCACACCCTAAGACTAAACTCAAATGGATTCGTAAATCTGATGTTACATGCAATGTCGTTTATACTTCCTTGAGTAGTAGCATTGCAGGATCTTGGTACTTTGATAGTGGGTGTTCTCGCCACATGACTAAAGAAAATTTGATTGATTTCGAAGAATTTGATGGAGGTAAGGTTACCTATGAGGGGGAGCAAAAGGTAAAATTACTGGAAAAGATATTTTGAATTTTGAAGGTTTTCCAAAATTGCATAATCTCTTACTAGTTGAAGGTTTACATGCAAATTTGATTAGTAACAGTCAACTTTGTGATGATAATTTGCGTGTCCCGTTTAATAATGATTCATGTGAAGTTTTTTATGATTCTAATTCCTATGTCATGAAAGGTAAGAGATCTATCGATAACTGTTATTTGGCTGAAACCAAAATTGTTACATACAATGTGCATTTTGATGACACTGTCTTAAGGCATCAAACACTTAGTCATGTTAATTTAAAAAATCTTTTGAAACTTGCGAAGTTTGACATTGTTTGTGGTCTACCTTCCTTAAGTCAAAATGATAATCTGGTGTGTGGTACTGATCATTGTCATTTTTACCTAGATTTTAGTGTCTTTGTTTGTGAATTTTCGGATATTTTCATTCGTATTTGTGTAAATTTTGGTGGAGTTTTATGTAATTAGGATAAGTGTGGTATGAATTGATAATAATATGTAAATGAGCTTAAATATGTGTAAAACAGGTAAAAATGGAGAAAAATATAATCGGGAGTAAAACGGAGAAGGAAGAACAGGGCACGCTGGGACACGTCCCGTGTGCGGAACACGGGCCTGTCCGAGGTGGCCATGTTCGAGCATCAGAACGTAGGACACGTCCAGGAGAAGGCCATATTTCGGCGGACGAGTCGTACGCCAGCGCACGCCTAGTGTGCAAAACACAGGCCTATTCTAGAAGGTCGTGTGCAGTCATTAGAAAATGCTACACGCCCATGGGAGAGGCCGTGCGCTGCTACATGAGTCGTCTCCTGGAACATGCAGAACACGCCGAACTATGTATACACAACAGGGGCCGTGTGCTGCTATACGACCCGTGTAGGTGCAAAATCCAGTATTAAATTGGGAAGGTTCTAGAAGGTTCCAAGGGGTATAAAAACCCAATTGAGTGCGAAAATTGAGGAGAATCACATTTTTGGAGCAGTTTCTAAGATCTACACACACACTATCACACCATACCTCCACACACATATTCAAATTCATCCATCTTTCACACTTTCCATCCATTCAATCCTTTGGTTCTCACTAAATTCATCCATTACTCTACCATTCTATCAATTTGAGAAGAGAAGATCATCATAGATTGAAGAATTGAGCATGTTGGAAAGAAGGAAGGCCATCTTCACAAAAGGGAAGCCAATCTACTTTTCAATTGTTATTTTTCTTCATATTTTGCCTCAAACGGAGCAAGCCTTTGGTTGTATTGATTTGAACACAATGTGTAGTGACTAGTCCTATAGTAGGGCTAATCATATGATTGGTTGAGAAGAATGCTAGATATGTAGGATTTGAGACATTGAATTGAGTTAATTTTGGACTTCCTTTTATGATTAACGATTCATGTTTTATTTCAATATTTGTGTGATTAAATTCTTTTCATGGTATTAGGATGGTCATTCCAATAGTATGATTAGGTATTTAATTGAATCATTTGTTAAGATGAGCTTGTATGTTAGTGTGAGGGGAGGTAAGTCATACCCTTCTTGTGCTTAGAACATTCATTGGGGGTTACTTAAGAGATTAAGTGAAAAGAACCAACTTAAGATTATAGTACCTTAATGGGAATTGAGATTAAGACAATCCTAGGAGATTTAGACTTGTCAAAGAGTCGAGAACCTAATTGCCTTGGCCATAGGGATTAGGGGTAAAAACGTGATTGCTTTTAGTCCATAATTAATGAAGTTCAATATTAAGAGTAATGCATATCTAGCTAGTTTCTTAATCATGAGTATGATTAGCATTGCTCTCTTCTTAAATACATTCTACCCACATTCCATTCATCTTGTTACGTAATTGGTAGTTAATACTATTAGTTGTTAATTGATTTCTTTAGTTAATTGATTAGAATTACCATTAGTATAAAACCAAACCATCAACCTTATCACTCTTACAAAGCATAATTGATAACAAATCTTGATACAACTATGAGTTTACTTTCCCTTGGGACAACATAATTATAAATTTTGTTACTTGGTTACACGTGTACAACAACGATAGAGTACTCTTACTCTAAAATCATTTTGATACAAAAAATGAGGCTAAGAACATGGCGCCGCTTGCCGGGGAAATGTTAAACTTTTGGTTGCAATGAGTTTGAATTTGATTAGTTTTGATAAGAGTATTTCTTTTATTTGTTTACTTGTTTACTTGTCTTGGTTATTTGGTGAGCTAATTTGGAAATTCTTGTAAGTACATGCAAACTCGTTCAAGGTCTCAATCCGTTGAATCTTTGAACTTGAAATTAGAAGCTACCTTAAGAAGATAAAGAAGATGAGTGTTAGATCCTATGGAAGAAGTTATGAAAAACGTAATGGATAATGCAAATATGGTTGATGAAAAAGGTAATTTGAGGAATTTTCAACAATGGGTGATAATGTTAGATGAGGACATGTGAATCTGGAGTTTGTGCCACAAGGTAATGCTCAACAAGTTCACTTGCACATAATCAACAATTGCAAGCGATTATTCAACATTTGATGGCACAACAAGAAGCAAGGAATAATTATCCAGTGGTGCAAAATCAGCCCTGTAGTAATGGACACAATGGAGCGGGGATGAATATCCATGACCACTTCCAACCACAATATGGGAATTATGGTATGGGACCACCATTGAATGTGAACAACTTCGAGATAAAGACGGAGTTGATTAACATGGTACAAGCGAATCAGTTTGGTGGTAGTGTAATAGAGGATCCAAATGCTCACTTATTCCAATTCACGGAGTTAGCCAACACAATCAAGATAAATGGGGTAAGTGAGGAAATTGTGAAAATGAAGCTCTTCTCTTTTTCATTGGGAGATAGAGCTAAAGCTTGGTATCATACTATACCACCGGGATCCTATACCACGTGAAGAGAGTTAGCACAAAGATTCTTGAGCAAATATTTTCCCCTTCAAAGATGTTGCATCTCAAAGGGCAAATATTTCAATTCAAACAAATATCGCTTGAAACATTTAGTAAAGCATGAGACTGATTTAAAGAGATGCTAAGGAGATATCCACAACATGAATTCCCCGAAGATCAACAAGTAGGATTTTTCCATGCCGGATTGAATGGGAGTGAACAAATGCTTGTTGATGCTTCGTCGGGAGGTTCTATATTGGGGCAAACTCCAGAAAGAGCTATTGCTATATGAGAAGAGATTGCTTTGAATACGGGTCAATGACCTATGGATAGAATGCGGGTATGTTTGAAGGAAGAGAGAATAGCTAAGATATGAGAAGTGTGCTTGCAACAAGTGAAAAAGGTGGAGGTGCCTAAAGAAGATATGACCGACAAGGCAATTACGGAGATACTTAAGAGGATAAATGCTAATTTGCAAATATCTCTGAATTCTACACCTATTGTGAACCAACAAGTGCATTTGAATCCTCAACATGGTGTGCAATCTTTGATAAATCAACAAGTGATTCCTAATCCTCAACAAGGCATGTCTATATCTAATATGGGTCAATCTTCTCAAAGTTATCAAATGCCTACACCGATGCCTGAACAAGGTATGCCTCCGAATTTTGGATTTCAAGATACTTGGTGCCAACCGGAGATGTCACTTGAGGAAGTCGCATACATGCAAGGTATATACTTTCAAGAAAACTATGGTGGTAGTTTTGGTAACCAAGGAGGAGGATATCAACAAAGGCAAGGTGGATGGGGTCAAAAAACTATGGAGGAAATTTTAACCAACCCCGTAGATATGAGAATTTGTTATATGGAAATCAAGGGAATTCACTTCCTCTTCCACCGGGCATTAATCTGGGGTAAAAAACTTCAAATGGTGAAGGGAAGCCTACCATGGAAGTTCAAATGGCAAAAGTGTTGGAATTTATGAAAGAAACTAAAGAGGAAAGTAAACAAATAGATGATGTGAATGAGAGGAGATTCAATGCAATTGATACTCACATTAGTCAAATGGCAAGTGAAAGGCGGGATGTTCATCGTCAAGGAAAGTTTCCATATATGACCATTACTAACCTGAACGAGCAATGCAAGGCTATTGAACTTCGAACTGAAATAAAATACGAAGCTTCTATGCTGATGGAAGTAGAGTGTGAACTTGAGCCTATAGCAAGAATGGATGAAGAAGGGAAAGAGAAAGAAGTTGAGATTGTTGAAAACGATGAAAGTACCCCTACACTTGAAGAGGAAAAAGTGAAGACTCCGAAAAAATGGGAAAGATATAGAGAAGGCAAACGTAAAGAGAGGAAAGAAAAATTCGAAAGAGATGAATAGGCGATACCGAAGTTGCCCGTTGTAATTCCGTTTCCACAAAGATGCTTGAAAAAGGACTAGAAGAGAAATTTGCCAAATTTGTTGAGATGTTGAAGAAAATACATATAAATATTCCTTTTGCGGATGCTTTGCTCCAAATGCCCAACTACTTCAAGTTTTTGAAAGATATCTTGTCAAAGAAAAGAATCTTAGGTGAGTTCGAAATGGTGAATTTGACGGAGGAGTGTAGTGCTATCCTATAAAAGAAAACTTCTCCTAAATTGAAAGATCCGGGGAGTTGCACGATTCCATGTGGGATGGGAGAACATGAGAACTACAAAGTGTTATATGACTTAGGAACAAACATTAACTTGATGCCCTTGTCAATTTTTAAGAAGTTGACATTGGTGAGGTGATTGGTCGGTTTGTAGTTGAGATGACCAATTAAAGAATTTATTGAACCATAGGGAGGAAGGTACTAGAGTTTAAGCAATCACAAGTTTATCATGATTTTATAAGAACGATAGGAAAGGAGGATAAGATGCAAATGAAAGCAATTAAACTAATGCAAGAGATAAGAAATAAATGAATGCAAGATAAATGGTTTCCAAATGATGCAAGGATGAGATTAGCAATAATCATGGCAGAGATAACAAAGTAATCATGCAATTGATTATAATCTATCATGGACATGGCATATGAGCGATCACTAATTTCACCTAAACTCTCGACCAAGATGAATAGGATGTAGGCCCTCAATAAGGCTCCCAAAAGCACAAAGGATCAAGACCAAGGCGAACACCTCCCACTAGGTACAAATTACTCTACGAGTTTCCTAAAAATGTACTAAATCATAGGCAATATTCCCTTTTAAGGTACTATGAATTCACTAATGGATTGGGTCTCCTCATCTAATCAACAAATCTCTTGATTAAGCTAATCAAATGTTCTATCAAAGGGTTATAAATTTAGAAGGATAGATCTATCTCATTCTAAATTAATGCACATGAAGTGTATGATGAAATGATTCAATGAACTATCCCAAACATGTAATTGATTGGCCAATCTAATCACATGTCTATGACAATTAATCACACAATTCATCATATACATAAAGCAATCAACATTCAATGATAGAAATACACAAAGTTCATTCAAGATTAAAATCAAATTGCATAAAAAATACATTATCCAATACCAATCATGGAGCTAATCTCACAAAGGAGATTAGCCTCTCATAGTCATAAAAAATTCAACATAGACATTAAAATCCATACAAACTAGGATCAACTATAAAGAAAGTCACAAAATTAGAATTAGATTCCCCCTTTGAAGGTTTTCAATGGAGATCTTCTTCTTCTTCTTGTGATCTCACTCTCCCTTGCTTTCTTGATTACTTGAATAGTGAATTGATGGAGGAGGTCAAGTGTAGATGGATGAAGAAGAATGGATGAAGATGGATCTAGTGTGTGAGGAAATGTGGTGTGGAGTGTGTGTAACTGCTCTAATCTAATCTCTAATGAATTTCCCCTTTGAATTTCGCATAAGTCATGCTTTTATATCACTTATGAACTATCTAGAAGCTTTCGGAACATTCGGACACGGCTCGAGCTGCGCTGCACGGCCATGGTCATGACCGTGTAGCGTTTTCTGACAACAATGCACGGCTTCTTCTTACGTGCAACAATGCACGGTCCGTGCGCCAGCGCACGACAATTCTCCTGGGCGAGCAGCGAGTTCTGATGACATTACACGGCCATTGGTTACAAGGCCGTGTTTTGCACACGGCCCGTGTACCAACATACCCTGTCTTTCCGACTCTGTTCCGCTCCCGACTACATTTTTGTCCATTTCATGACCTGTTTTACATATATTTAAGCTCATTTACACAATTCTATCAAATCATTCCACATTCCTCAAAATAACATTAATTTCACCAAAAGTAACAAAAGTACGGATAAAAACATCCGAAAACACACAAATAAAGACACTAAAATCTATGTGAAAACTACACCGATCAACCCCCCAAACTTAAAGTGTTGCTCGTCCACGAGCAACGAAAATGAGAAAATGAGAGGGGAAATTTTCACCTAGAAAACCTCTAACGAACAATAACCAAAACACATCACAAGTAATAAGGACTACAAAATCACATTAAGTAACCCTACATCATCAAACTTATAACATGAAAGATTAACAAGTTCAATCTTAAGAATGATAAAAGTGTAATCAAATCCCTTTTAATCCAAGCCTCTCATAGGATATCAGATTTACTCTACACTCTATAGAGTAGGGTTTTTAACATCACTCATCAACCGGTTAGAATTGACTCACCATAGGCTTGCTCATGGACTATGTTCACAAGTCACCCTAGTTTCAATAAGTGATCAAAAAGGTCTTTATCTTTTGGATGTAATGTTTAGGCTCTTTGGTAGGGTAGGAGATTTTGGATAATAGTGACTAATCAAGTGTAAGTAATTTAAGAGATGATACCTTTCTCCAATTTACTGACTTTCAAGCTTCCTCCATTTGTCAATAATTCAAGCACTAAATATCAACATATCATGGATTCCTTGAGCTTCTTTGGAATGACATACTTCTTTTTTTTTACTTTTGTATTCCTTGAACATATTTTATGATTTTTCTCCTTTTCCTTTTTTTATTGAAGTTGCACTTGCTTTTATCTTGACCTCTTTTATCTTTTTTCTTGATTCACCATCTCTTCCATTTACTTGCATATTTTTCCACATCTTCCCTTGTGAACCATCATCATCCTCAATTACCCACACATAGGTTATATATATATAAGGCTCAAGTGGATTATCAAGGCTTGTATTGTGCTCAAATCACAAAGAAAAGGCTTATAAGCTCAACGTGGTTCACTAGGAATAATGTTTTTGGTAAGGAATTTTATGGCTATGACTTCATTTAACAAGAATGACGAAGATCATTTCACAAATTTCCACCATTCGGGCTTCGTTCCTATAGTCCATGAGTAAGTTCTAGTTTGTCTAAGTACAACCGGTCCTCTCATCAAGAATCAACCATGGAGGCACGGTTGAGGCTCAACTCTCAAAAGCTTTTGCTTGGACCAAAAGAAACATAATTACCCTTCATACTTCTCAAAATTGAACAAATTATATAATTCATGTCACAATTTCAACTAGTAGAAACCATATGCTTGCCATCACTCATCACAAACAATGCATCATAGCTCACATTCAAAACACCAACACCTTCCCAAAACATACCACCAAACCATACCTATACAAGAATAAAAATACAAACGAAAGACATAAGAAAAGACTCACCAAACTAAAAACATACAAAAGCACATAACATACATGACCAAAATCATCCATCACTAGAAATCGAAGCATATCACCCATCATCCATAACAAATAAGCTTAACAAACATCTCATCCTTAATTGAAAATGCAATCCTAGATTACGAAAGTAAACCTCCCACAAACATAACACATGAAGTAGCATGCTAATCCAATACAATCCAAATCAATATCAGTTCATGTCAAGCAATTAGAAGTGATAAGATGTAGAGTTAACTCCCTTAAACATTTGAGAATAGAAATGGTTGGCATGAGCTTTCGCCTTGCATCCACAATGTTTTCTCGATTTGATCTTCGGGCTCAATTCATGCTTCCACTATACTCCATTTATGCTCAACAACTCATCAAAAACCTTTAGCTCAACAATTGCAATAAAAATAAGGACTCTCATACACTTCAACACAACCAAACAAACTAAAATTATAACCAAACTCATGAGAAAATTTTAAAATTGACCCAATTTTACACAAAGTGCCCCTCAATCAATCATTAATCATGATCTATAACACACTCAAGTGGTGAGTCACACCACGCACTCTCCTCCCAAACTTAAATCGAAACAAGAGTTGAGAATTAAGTTTGCAAAAAGTGATGGGACTTACCCTTGTAGGTTCCAAAGATCTTCATGAAGTTACCTTATGTCGACGTGTGTGCACCTTCAAAATTCAAGTATGGCCACCACACACTCCCCCCAAACTTAAATTAACACAAATGTTAAATTTAAGTTTGAACAAAGTGGTGTGACATACATCTTCATTTCAAATTGAACACATTTCGTCTTCTCCATATGTATTTTTCTCCATGAGTACAATCCACCTACATACCAAAAATTCAAGAAAATAAAACTAAATAAGAAAACTTACTAAAAATGGGTTGCCTCCCATCAAGCGCTAAGTTTAACGTCTTCAAGCCGGACAATATTTTCAAGCTCATGGTGGTCTAGAATAGTCCTTAGGCACTGTCATAGGTTTTTTCTTGAAGTAGTGCCTTGTGTTCTCTCGTTCAACCACAAGAACGTGTCCTTTCTTGTTGAATAGTTCAAGCAATTGTTCCCCGAAGGCGTTCTTCACAAGGAATGACCCTTTCCACTTGTTTCACTTTTTCCATGGGGCTTTATGTGAATTTTGAACTTCAACCACATCCCCCGGTAAGAATTCGAGCATTGACAAGTGTTAATGCCTTATTGCAACTCTTTTCCTACAATTTTCAACAAACAAGTTTTTATCAATAAAATCATGAAAATTCTTAAGAGAGTTTGAAATTTCAATAGAATGAGAATGTTTTTTCTTGTGTGGAGTGGAGTCCATGATCTTAGTTTCTGGAGGTTTCTTTTCTTCCATGAGTGCATGAATCTCTTCTTGGTTTCGAAGCTTTACTTTCTCAACCATCACTTCAAGAGACTCGACAAATCTTTCAAATTTCCCCTTCAACTCTTCTTTCAACTCTTTGGATTTCACCCACTTAGGAACTCTTTCTCTCTTCTCTTTCATAACCTCATCATCCCCCAAACTAGCCTCTTTTCTATCCTTCATGACCATGCATTCATTCGTTGTTCAGAAAGTAGAAGGCTTGTTGTTCTCTTCTTGAAGTCTTTCCACAAGTTGAGTTAATTGGTGTTCAATGGAACCCAATCTAGCACCGTATGCTATGATTTTATTTGCCACCATTTCACACCAATTTCCCATTTGATCCTTTCACGCTTCATTATACTTCTTCTCCCTCTCCATGCGCTCCATAATCTTTTCGATCAACTCATCTCTATGCTTCTCTTTGTAGTCACGTTGGGCAGAATAAGAGGTGTTGAGGTCTTGAAAATCTCCCCATAGGTGTGGTTGATTTCCTTCTTTGTTTCTAGAAAAATTTCCTTGAAAAACATCATCCACACCTGAGGGTATACTTGTTGATGCATTTGATGAGAAACTCCAAAATCTTCATAACCTTGTTGTTGGAATTGCATATTAGGCACTTGTCTTCCGAAATTCGACTGCAAGTTTGGTTACCATTTGGCATTTGAAATCCTTGAAATTTCCTTGTGTGTTCATAGTGGGAAAAGCACCACTATTCACCATATTTAGAATAATATCCATGTATCTCATATTTTTGGGCTTGTTCACCTTCTTCCTCCTTCTCAATGTATGCACCTACAAGAGAAAGAAAAATTTAAACAAAATTTTCTAAAGCAAATATAAGATGCAAAAATAAAGAAAATAAAATGTCCTTATTAAGACCACTCTAAACAATCATTCGTCAAACTACTAGCGACTGTTACCTCCTCGGCAACGGCGCCATTTGATTGGTCGATTTGTTGTTGGAATGACCAATTAAAGAATTTATCAAACCACAGGGAGGAAGGTACTAGAGTTTAAGTTATCTCAAGTTTATCGTGATTTTATAAGGAGGATAAGATGTAAATGAATGCAATTAAACTAATGCAAAAGATAAGAAATAAATGAATGCAGGATAAATGGGTTCGAAATGATGCAAGGATGAGATTAACAACAATCATGGCATAGATACCAAAGTAATCATGCAATTGATTATAATCTATCATGGACATGACATAGGAGCGATCACTAATTCCACCTAAACTCTCGACCAAGATGGATAGGATGTAGGCCCTCAATAAGACTCCCAAAAGCACAAAGGATCAAGACCAAGGTGAACACCTCCCACTAGGTACTAATTACTCTACGAGTTCCCTAACAAGGTACTAAATCATAGACAATATTCCCTTTTAAGGTACTATGAATTCACTAATGGCTTGGGTCTCCTCATCTAATCAACTAATCTCTTGATTAAGCTAATCAAATATTCAATCAAAGGGTTCTAAATTTAGAAGGATATACCAATCTCATTCTAAATTAATGCACATGAAGTGTATGATGAAATGATTCAATGAACTATCCCAAACATATAATTGATTGGTCAATCTAATCACATGTCCATGACAATTAATCACACAATTCATCATATACATCAAGCAATCAACATTCAATGATAGAAATACACAAAGCTCATTCAAGATTAAAATAAAATTGCATAAAAACTACATTATCCAACACCAATCATGGAGCTAATCTCACAAAGAGATTAGTCTCTCATAGTCACAAGAAATTCAACATAGACATTAAAATCCTTATAAACCATGATCAACTATAAAGAAAGTCACAAAATTAGAATTAGATTCCCCCTTTGAAGGTCTTCAATGGAGATCTTCTTCTTCTTCTTGTGATCTCACTCTCCCTTACTTCCTTGATCACTTGGATGGTGGATTTGATGGAGGAGGTCAAGTGTAGGTGGATGGATGAAGAATGGATGAAGATGGATCTAGTGTGTGAGGAAATGTGGTGTAGAGTGTGTGTAACTGCTCTAATCTGATATCTAATGAATTTTGCACAAGTCATGGTTTTATATCACTTATGGACCTTCTAAAAGCATTAGAAATATTCTAAAAATTACACAGGATTTTGCACCTACACGGCTCGTGCTGCAGTACACGGCCTGTGTAGGGCACACCTACTTTGGCGTGTTGTGCGTGCTTCCGGACACGGCTCAAGCTGCGCTGCACGGCCATGGTCATGACCGTGTAGCATTTTCTGACGACAATGCATGGCGTCTTCTTACAGGGCCATGCTCCGCACACGGGGCGTGCAGCAATGCACGGTCCATACGCCAGCGCACGGCCATCCTCCTGGGCTAGCAGCGAGTTCTGATGACATTACACGGCCATTGGTTACAGGGCCGTGTTCTGCACATGGCCCGTGTACCAACATACCCTGTCTTTCCGACTCCGTTTCGCTCCCGACTCCGTTTTTGTCAATTTCATGACCTGTTTTATATATATATTTAAGCTTATTTACACAATTCTATCAAATCATTCCACATTCCTCAAAATAACAATAACTCCACCAAAAGTAACACAAATACGGATAAAAACACCCGAAAACACACAAATAAAGATACTAAAATCTAGGTGAAAACGACACCGATCATGAGGTCAAACCGACGTCGATCACACTTCAATTAGCCTACCATTCATTGACACACCCAAAAGAAATTGTGGAAGTTGTTTTGATCAAAGTTGGCAAGTTTGTATTTTCCATTGATTTTGTGGTACTTGATATGGATGAAGATGCTAATGTACCATTGATACTTGGTCGTCCATTTCTTGCCACGGGAAAATCATTGATAGATGTGGAGAAAGAGGAGCTAACCTTAAGGGTGAATGAGGAAGAGGTGATATTCTCATTAAGAGAGGCTATGAGGTATCCTAGGAACAAGGAGGAATGTAGAAGATTGGAGGTTGTGGACAACATTGTTGAAGAGCATATGTATCATATTCACTCCAAGGATCCGTTGGAAATTATCATATGCCACTCTTACTCATTTGACTCTATAAAATCTAACTCTTCTTTTTGTTTAGAAAATGATGAAATATTTGATAAATTGCATTGTTTGAATGCTTATAGGGAACTCACAAGTGAGGAAGCAAAAGAAGCAAAAGTGGAGAAACTTGATAGGGAACCAAAAGAAAAAATGCAAGAGAACAAAAAGGTTGAGTTGAAACCATTACCGGAACAATTGAAGTATGCTTACTTGGAAGAGAATGAGACATATCCGGTAATTGTATCTTCTTCTCTTAATGATTTAGAATTGGAAAAGTTGTTAAGAGTTTTGAGGGAGCATAAATCTTCTATTGGTTGGAGTATAAAAGACTTGAAAGGTATTAGTCCATCTTTGTGTATGCATAAGATTCATTTGATTGATGATGAGAAGTCATGTGTGCAAAACCAACGTAGATTAAATCCTATTATGCAAGAAGTGGTAAGAAAAGAGGTGTTAAAATGGCTTGATGCGGGAATTATCTTTCCAATTAGTGATAGTCCATACGTGAGTCCTTTACATGTAGTGGCAAAAAAGGGTGGCATGATAATTGTTCGATCCGATACGAATGAAACAATTGCTACTCGAACTATCACGGGTTGGAGAGTGTGTGTTGATTATCGTAAGTTGAATAAGAATACTCGTAAAGATCATTTCGCATTGCCATTCATAGACCAAATGTTGGATAGACTTGCGGGGCATGAGTACTATTGTTTTCTCGATGGATATTCCGGGTATAATCAAATATTGATTGCCCCGAAAGACCAAGAGAAGACAACATTCATACGTCCTTATGGTACATTTGCATTTAGAATGATGCCTTTTGGTCTATGTAATGCCCCTGCCACTTTCCAGCGTTGTATAATGTCTATTTTTGATGGTTTAATTGAAAATGTTATGGAGGTGTTTATGGACGATTTTTCCGTGTGTGAGTCCTCTTATGATATTTGCTTGACTAATCTCACAATTGTGTAGCAGAGATGTGAAGAATCGAATCTTATGCTAAATTGGAAAAAATGCCACTTTATGGTGACCGATGGGATTGTCTTGGGACATCATATTTCCAAGCATGGTTTAAAAGTGGATAGGGCCAAAGTGGTAGCCATAGAACGTCTTTCCCCTCCTACTAGTGAGAAGGGGGTGAGATTGTTCTTAGGTCATGCGAGCTTTTATAGACGTTTCATTAAGGATTTTTCGAAAATTGCTAAACCTCTTTGCAAATTACTTAAGAAAGATTGTCCATTTAACTTCAATGATGAATGTCGTGTTTCTTTTCAGGTGCTAAAGAGTGCTCTTACTTCATCTCCAATACTCGTTACCTGGATTGGAGCCTACAATTTGAATTGCATTGTGATGCTAGTGATCAATCCCTAGGAGTGTTGTTGGGGCAAAGAAGGGAGAAAAAGTTTAGACCCATCTACTATACCTCAAAGACATTGAATTCGTGTCAAGTTAATTACACCACGACGGAGAAAGAATTTTTAGCCCTTGTGTATGCTTTTGAGAAGTTTCGGCCATACTTGGTAGGCATGCAAACTATTGTCTACATGGATCACGCGGCCATAAAATACTTAATGAGTAAGAAAGATGCTAAACCTCGTTTAATCCGTTGGGTGTTACTTTTACAGGAATTTGATGTGGTGATCAAGGATAAAAAAGTGTGGAAAATGTGAGCGCGGATCATTTGTCTAGATTGGAAAATTGAGGAGAAAATGAGGACATGAAGCCTATTGAGGATGAGTTCCCGGACGAGAAAATTCTTCAAGTTGAAGTTGAGCAATTGTGTACTCTTATGGTGAATGTTCCGCCTTGGTATGCCGACTATGTCAACTTTCTTGTGTGTGGAATCAAACCCACGTTGCTAAATGAGTATAAGGTAAAAAAAGTTTTATGTTAAAGTAAAGAAATATTTGTGGGATGAGCTCTTTTTGTTTAAGTTTTGCAATGATGGAGTTATAAGAAGGTGTGTGGCTAATGAAGAAGTTGTGGGGATTCTTGAGTTATGTCACTCGTCTTTGTGTGAGGGCCACTTTGGTCATCAAAAGACGGTTTACAATCGGATTTCTATTAGCCTACACTATTTAAAGATGCAAAGAAGTTTGTGGCTAAGTGTGATAGATGTCAAAGAGTGGGGGGAATAGGTAAGAAAGATGAGATGCCCATGAGCTTAAGAATTGATGTGGAGATTTTTTATGTATGGGGTATAGATTTCATGGGACCATTTTCCTCTTCTCAAGGATATATGTACATCTTGCTAGCCGTGGATTATGTGTCAAAGTGGGTGGAGGCAATCCCCACTAAGACAAATGATGTTTTAATTGTTCAAAAGTTCTTGAAGAAGAATATTTTTGCTAGGTTTGGAATTCCACGGGCATTAGTGAGCGATGGAGGATCTCATTTTGTAAATAAGTTGATGGAAGGATTTTTGAATAGATATCGAGTGAAACATCGCGTGGCTACACCTTACCACCCTCAAGCAAATGGATTGGCGGAGGTCTCAAACCATCAAATCAAGTTAGTTTTGGAGAAGATAATTAATGGGGGGAGGAATGATTGGTCGGAGAAGCTTGACGATGCCTTATGGGCATATCGAACGGCTTTTAAGACTATCCTTGGTGTGTCACCATATCAATTGATTTATGGTAAGACTTGTCATCTTCCCGTAGAATTGGAGCACCGTGCTTTGTGGGTGATTAAACGCCTTAATATGGATGAAGGGGAGAGTGGAAAAGCTAGGTTGTTGAAATTGGTGGAGGTTGAGGAGTTTAGAGGAAGAGCATTTGATAATTCCATCATTTACAAAGAGAATATGAAGAGATGGCATGATGCTAAAGTGAAGGAGAAAACGTTTGCTCCTGGGGACAAAGTTCTTGTATTCAATTCAAGGCTCAAGTTGTTCCCCGGAAAACTTAAGTTTAAATGGATGGGGCCCTATGAAGTGCTTGAGGTGTTGAGTGGAAATATATTGAAGTTTAAGGGTCCTAATAATGAGTTTGTGGTAAATGGTCATCGGGTGAAACATTACCTATCTCTTTCTCAAAAGGAGATAGTGTATGTAAATACCCTATCTTCTTAAAACTCTTTGATTGTTTAGTAGAGTAGATTATATTTTATTTTTGTTGATTAATTGTTTTCTTGTAGAATTGGTATGTAGGTGGAGAAGATTATTTAGAAAAGTGCATGTGAAGAAAGAAGAGGTGTACTTGATGAGGAATGGAGAGGTATGCCATACCACTTTTTACAAACTTAAATTTTAACACTTGTTTTAATTTAAGTTTTGGGGGGTGTGTGGTCATACGTCATCGCAAGGTAATCTCGTGAGGATCATTGATGGAAACTACAAGGGTAAGTCTCACCACTTCTTGCAAACTTAATTCTCAACTAGTTTCGATTTAAGTTTATGGGGTGAGTGCGTGGTGTGACTCATCACTTGTATATGCTTGATGTATCATGTGTTGATAGATTGTCTTGTGGAAAAATGGGTCAATTTTGAAAATTTTCTTAATAAGTTAGGTTTGTTTTGGTACGTTTGGTGGTGTTGAAGTACATGATAGTCCGTTATTTGATCATAATTGTGGAGTTAATGTTTTGAGGTATTTTTGAGCATGAATAGGGTGTATTGGAAGTGCACAAATAGAAACGAGGTGTGAAGTTTGAAATTGGAAAAACAAGATAAATGGCTACACGAGCCGTGTTCAGTACAAATAGAATATGATTTCTTTTTGTGGTTGTTTTCATGATTTGTTTTTGTAAGTGTCTTGAAGTTTTAATAAGAAAATTTTTCGCTGGTGAAGGCATCACAAGTCGTAAGACTTGTGAGAAAATTAATTCTGGTTTCTTCTTTTTATTCCGCTGTGCATAGTGTTGTATTCTGTGTCTCGACATCCTTTATGTCAAGTCATTGATATACACATTTTTATACTTTGTTATGCTTTTAAGCTTACGCCGTTTTTGGCCCATCCCAAAGTGTTTTTCAAACGACGACACTCCCCCAGCACTTTCACTTACTTTTGGTTTTAAAAAGAAAAAATTATTCTCTAAGTGTGGTGTTATGCAAACGGGATTACAATATAACATATACAAATGTTAACCTGCAACCGGAGTCTAAGTAGGTGCTGCGAGTGTTTTCAAATCTTGGATGTTCTGTTACACTTGGTGCTACATCTCTTCTTACACGCGTTAGATGAGTGATACGTGTATGGACGGAAAGAAAATCACAATCATTGCCCCCTAGGATTTAAGCTTTCTTTTTAGGATATATAATTTATTATATCATACGTATCAATTATTCAACGGTGCACAACAGAAAATTAAATATCTAAATATAATAAGAGAGCAGAACTGGTGTTTTCACCCGTAGTGTATGTATTGACTGAAATTAATCGAGAAGGCGTCAAACAACTTTAGTGGGACCTACTCAATAGATCATGACTTCAAAACCATTCTTAGCCATTCATGGGGACTGCGGAGTAACTTTTATTAATTTCCATTATAATGAAGAATAGAATTTGGGTGACTCCAGACGCAACGTACGTCCAAATTCAACGGCTTAAAAAATTTGTAATCTGTAATATTAAATGTAGTATTTTTTAATATAAAAACGTACATAACCTTAATTTTTTTTTTCTTTTATTCAAACATTCATTCATACTTCAAACTGATTTTTTAATTGAAAAAATAACCTTATGAAATTAAAGTTTATGGAGTACATTTTAGTTCTAAAATGTTATGCTCTTAAACACCTTGTGTAAACGGGCATATAAGAGACCAACTCTAAAATGTATAGTGCACATTGAAAAAGTATAATAGTAATTTTTTATGTGCAAAAATTTTTTAGGCTACTTTTGTACCTCAGCCTAGCTTAAGTCCGAGTCAGGATTTCCTGCTATATTTTGATGTTACATCTAGTGTTGTAAATCGTTAAATGATTGATACTCCCTCCGTCTCATAGTTAAGTTCACCGACACTGTAAATACGAAGTTTAAGAAAAGTTGTTTTTTTACCAATTTTATTGACTTTTTAGGGGTATTGTGGTATTTTTAGGTAATAAAAATATTATAAAGTATGTTATGTGTGTTAGGTGGGAGTGATATTTTTGAAATTAAGATAACTTTTGAGGTTTTTGGTTAATGTGAAATTTTCTTTTTTGGGTGGTGAACATAAGTGTGAGACGGATAAAAACGGAAAGTGTGAACATAAGTGTGGGACGGATAAAATCTATACTCTTAAATATCAACCGCAAGAAAAAGAGTTGAGATTTTTCTCCCCACATAGATTTCACTAATTTAATGTGTGTAACAAAATATGTAACATCAAAATATAATAAGTTACATAAATTTAAGACGCATGAAATATATATAGCTAGTTAGAAAGAACCATTCACTTCTCATTATTTCAACATAATAAAACCAGAAATGATATCACCTACAGCTCTTCTTTATTACAAGATTTATTGATATTGAAATGAGTAGCAAGAAAAGTGACTGTTCGATGTATATATGTTTAAGTAAATGGTATATAGATTAACCCTCTTGAATATCTCTAAATCTGCTTTCTTTCCCCAATCCAAGTACCATCGGTGGAATGGTCTGTTCCTGCTTGAAAAAATCCAGAGGATCAACTCTGGTTTTGACCCCAACAAGTCGATCGAAATTGTTCTTGAAATATATCTTCCCCCAATTGCTCGCTTGCTCATAGCTCGTCTTCCCTTCGATGTTATTCACTCCATAGTCGAGATCTCTGTAGTTGAGGTAACCTTCTCTTGGGGCTTTCGAGACGTAAGGAGTCAAGTAATTGTAAACCCTGTTCACCCAGTTTATGTACCTCTTCGAATTCTGATCTTTTGGCCAAAATGCGAAGTGAGCCAGCATGTAAGAAGTGCCAGCCCTGTGAGGAAATGGAGTGTCGGATTCTGATATTTCATCCATTCTTCCGCCGTATGGGACGACGTACATCTGAGCCTCTTCCGCCTCCGATTTCAGATATAATCTCCAGAGTTGTTCCAACACGTATTCCAGAAGGGGTTTTTGAACATAATCTGCTTTTGCTTTTATGAATACCTGTAATGGTTGAGTTCTGTTGAGCAACATTTCTGGTGAATCCAGGGGAGCTGAAACAAGACCAGCAATATCCACCACTGATTCGATCCCAACTCAGGAAACTCTTCTTGCATCAATGGAAGTAATCTATCCACCCTGCCAAGAAACAGAGAAAAAAAAGTAGCACCAATTGTGACCCTGTCTTTGGAATTCACCATTTTTGTAATCATTCCTATGTACAAATCTTTGTTTGTTTTAGGAGCCATGTATTGCCATCGGTTAAAGATTTGAGTTAAATTCTGTTCCAATGTCCTGTTTGCTCTGAAAACAGTAACTGTTTCCGGAACATCAACCAGTTGCATCTTCCAGGCAACAAGGACGCCGAAGCTGGCGGCTCCACCGCCTCTGATAGCCCAGAACAGATCTTCCCCCATTGAATTTCTGTCGAGGATTCTGCCATTGACGTCCACTATTCTTGCATCGATCACATTATCAGCAGCCAGGCCGTATTTTCTCATCAAGGCACCGTAGCCGCCTCCACTAATGTGGCCACCTACACCAACAAGTGGGCAAATTCCGCCAGGAAAACCCAGGGTGTGAGACTCTTAGTGAATTAAAGTATTTAGAATAGTATAGTTAAAGAATGTAAAAAACTAGAATTTAAAACATAAACTAGAGTTTTAACCTACCTCTAAGGACTGGTTGTTGGGTAAAGATGGAAATATTACCTGATCATTATGAGATATTGAAATGAATAACAATCTGGAATTCGAACAATTTCTACTCCTCATGAAATACCCCTCTTCACTTCAAGTAGCATTGGTGGAATGGTTTGTTCTTGCCTGAAGAAATCTTGAGGATCAACCCTTGTCTTGACCCCAACAAGTTGATCGAAATTGTTTTTGAAATATCTCTTTCCCCATATGCTTGCTTCCGCGTAGCTCGTCTTCCCGTTAATGTTATTCACTCCCATGTCGAGATCTCTGAAGTTGATGTAGGCAGCCCTTGGGAACGTGGATACAAATGGAGTCAAGTAGTTGTAAACTCTGTTTACCCAGTTTATGTATTTCTTTGAATTTTGATTCTGGTCTTTTTCCCAGTTTGCAAAATTTGCCAGCATATAGTACCTGCTCCGTGAGGAAATGGAATAGATGATTCCGATATTTCGTCCATTCTTCCCCCGTATGGAATGACATAGAATTCAGCCTCTTTCAGCTCCGATTTAAGATACAGTTTCCAGATTCGTTCGGACACGTACTCAGGAAGGGGTGTCTGCACATAATCTGTTTTTCCTTTGAAGAATACTTGTGAAGGTTGAGTTCTGTTGAGTAACATTTCAGGTGAGTCTATGGGATATTCTGCAAGAAATAGGACAGATTGGATCCAGCTCATTTCTGTGCACTCTTCTCTTCTCAATCTCAACTCAGGGAGCTCTTCTTGCATCAGTGGAAGTAATCTGTCTACCCTGCCTAGAAACAGAGAAAACAGAGATGCACTAATTGTAAGATTTTCTTTGGAATTTGCTGAAATTCCTATGAACAAATCTTTGTCAGTTTTAGGAGCCATGTATTGCCAGCGGTTAACAATTTGAGTTGCATTCTGTTCCAAAGTCCTTTGAGCTCTGAAAACAGTAACTGTTTCCGGAACATCAACCAACTGCAACTTCCAGGCAACGATGATGCCGAAGCTGGCGCCTCCTCCACCTCTAATAGCCCAGAACGTGTCTTCACCCATTGATTTTCTGCCGTTGACATCCACTATTCTTGCGTTGATCACATGATCAGCAGCCAGGCCGTATTTCCTCAGCAAGGCGCCGTAGCCTCCTCCACTAATGTGGCCACCTACACCAACAAGAGGGCAAATTCCGGCAGGAAAACCCGGAGTCCTGCTTTTCTCTGCGATCCTGTAATATAAAGTACCTAGTGTTGCACCACCTCCAACCCATGTTGTTTTCGCCTCAACATCAACTGTTACGTTGCTCAGCTTGATCAAATCAATGATCACAAGCGGGACTTTTAATGCGAAAGAAACTCCCTCGTAGTCATGGCCGCCACTTCTAGTTCTAATTTCCAGGTTGTTTTCCTTGGAACAGAACATGACGGGCAGGATTTGGGACTCGTGTTGTGGGGTTATAATTACTTGAGGTTTAGGGTCGGATTCTGAGATGATTCTCCAATTCCAGACGGAAAACAGCAGTACTGAAGAGTATGAGGAGTTTGTTGGGGTGTAGACATCGTTGGAAATCGAAGAGCAGTTATTGATTTTTGAGAAAAACATTTGAGGAAGTCATGTTGCAGAGTTGCAGAAGCTGCGCATGAACATGAAATGATTACAAGAACAAGGATTTGAAGAGTAAAGTTGTATGTGGTATTCATTGTTTTGAAGTAGTCTTTTGTTTTATCTTCATGATCTCTTGCCTGGAAAAATCATGTCTGAATTGATGTTAATCCATTAGATTAAAAAAGGGTTTTCCACTTAAATTTACTGTTCAAGGCAATATCTCTTAAATTGGGATATTAGTAAAAATGCCATTTTCAATATTTTATTTTGAAAAAATATCAATCAATATAATTAGTCATTAGATATGTTTTTCCACTCAAATTAAAGTTTAACTTTCGTGTGATAATTTTTTAAGATTGTCTAGCTCAATTCAATACCTTACTCTCAAGGTTTATATGTGAATTAGTTATAGTTTAACTTAGGTCTATTCATCTAAGTGAGTGTCACAGCAAGGTCACTGAGTTTAAAACATAAATTGTATTATATCTTTTTATTTTTTTGAAAATATTTTAAAATAGTTATGACATTTATTTTCGTCTCAAACCTTTAAATTTTGTTCCAATTTTGTCCTAAAACAATATCTTATTACTAATTTCGTATCATAACTTTTTTAAAAATACTGATTCAGTCTCATTGCATGGAATTAGAAATATTGATTATTTTTAAGTAAAGAGGACCATTTCAAAGAGAATTTAAAAATTATGGGATTATTTCGAAAAAATTAAATTCCTTGAGATAATTTTGAGAAAAAAAAAGTAATTTTGTGTACTCCCTTCGTCCCGCACCAAGTTGTCTCTTTTTTTCATTTTGGTCGTCCCACCCAAATGGTTCCCTTTTCTTTTTTATACACATGAGTCTCACACTCACCCACTAATAAAATTAAAATATGGGGTCCACATTCCCACTAATACAACTACCTACTATACATTAAATATAATATTTTTTAATTTACGTGAAAAAAGTAAAATGCACCCTTGATGCGGGACGGAAGAGTATGAGATTGATTTTAAACTCCAAGGTGACTTATTACATCTTGACACCTGTTCAAGGCACATCATTGCAACTTTAATATTTCAGCCGCCGGCTACCATAAGCCAATCATTACGTACGTACTATGTTTTCTAGTTGCGTACACGTTTTTGTT
The DNA here is from genome assembly GCA_023678885.1 of Pogostemon cablin. Taxonomy (NCBI): domain Eukaryota; kingdom Viridiplantae; phylum Streptophyta; class Magnoliopsida; order Lamiales; family Lamiaceae; genus Pogostemon; species Pogostemon cablin. The sequence continues at coordinate 12,033,161 of CM042960.1, forward strand.
ACTTAATTGATTACTTCTTTATTTCAATTATTCAAATGTTTTAGTTGTTGAATAAATTTACCTAATTTCTATTATAATAATTGTGAACTAGTGAAGATAAAAAATAAAGACTTTGTTAAGCGCGTGTTTGGTTCTTGAAGATACTCGTTTGGATTTGTAATGTCAGGTGACGTGTTGTGTGCGACAAATTATATTTAAAACTTCTTTAATTATTAATTAAAAATATTATTATTATATCATATTTGTCAATAAATTTAGTTAATTTCAAACTCTTACTCCTTTTATCTCATGATAAATTTCACACATTTTGTTTGTTTTCATCCTGCAACAAATTTCATCATTAAAAAAGGAACATAATATTAAATCTAGAACTTTAAAAGTAAATTTAATTACAAATTTATTACTCAAACTTAGGGATGACAATGGGTAGGGTAGAGTACGGATATGGCAAACTCACATATTATTCTATACTATATCCTCCCTACTCATATCATACTCTATTACCCTAAAATAGAGCTTCAGGTAGGGTATGAGTATATCCATCGGGTATACGGATAATCTGCGGATAAACGGATACCCGCAATTTTAGTAGATTTTGCGGATAATCCGCGGATACCCGAATCCACCCGACCCTACCCGATCTTACCCGACTCAATTTTTTTTTAACTATAATCCACCAAAAAATAATTATAATACATAAAGAAATAACCTAAAATAAAACATGCAAATTAGAAAATAAAGTCAACAACAATAATGTCTAAGTTCATGTGCGTTAACAAGAAAAAATCATAGATTTATAGTTAGTCAAATAAAATCATAAAACAAACATCATAATCCGACAATTGCTTACAAGTCCTTCCAAGTCCAAGGTTTAAGTATGAGAACTTCAAAATCTCGCATCTCCTTTTCGCATAATATGATTTCTCTGCAAAACGGTTTCAAACAAGACAGTTCCTTTCTTAAATAGCTATTACTAGTTAGTATCAAAGATATTAATAGTATTATTTTTTTATTAAAAATGTTATTATATTTTATTTATACACATAGATTATTCATAATATAATTCACCGAACCAATATCATTTTTATTAATTTGAATATCATTTTTTTGTTAAAATATTAAAAAATAATAATTAAAATTCTTAAAAATAATTATAAATAACACATAATATTACTACCTCCTGCCACTTACAAGATAATCGTTTGCTGTTTGCACGTGGACAATTCTAAGGTCTTTATTTGCTTCTTGCACGTGGATTAAGGAGTATTATTATTATAGGTAAAGTTGGTAGTTGTATTAGAGAGAAGTGGTGTGTCATATTGTGTACTTTTTTTATTAAATAGAGGAAATTGATACCTTTGAATCGGACGCCAGGAATAGTGAAATGGATACATTGTAAGTGATAGGAGGGAGTATAACATAGAACATGATTTATTATAATTCTTAAAAATTATTTATATTTATATTTATATTAGGACAAGAATATAAATTTTAATTAAAAATATTAAACATATTATGATAAATAAATATTAAATACATCATAAATTTTACATCAACAATATCATTGTACTAGAAATGAAATATTAGATTTAGACATTTAATTAATTATATACTACTATTATTAAATATATATATATATACACATTCCGATAATTTCGGGTCGGGTACGGGTAAATATAAGGGAACCCGTACCCTACCCTTACCTGCATAGTTCTCCTTCGGGTTCGGGTACTACCCGACCCGTTACCCAATTTAACCCGATTTTTCTATACCCGCTATACGGGTACCCGTCTGGTAACCCGACCCGACGGGTAAAATTGTCATCCCTACTCAAACTTAGCACATACTCCCTCCGTCCCGTGAAAAGAGTGTCTTTTGCTTGTTTGCACGTAAATTAAGGAGTATTATTATTTAATGTGTATTGGGTAGTTGTATTAGTGGGAGGGTGGGCCCCATATTTTAATTGTATTAGAGGGGGTGTGTGGGTCCCATGTTTGTAAAAAAGGAAAAGGGACCCTTTGGGTGGAAAGACCAAAATGAAAAAAAGACCCTCTTTGAATGGGACGGAGGGAGTATAAGGGAAAATATCAAAATTATTTTTTGTAAATATGATCGATTCCAACTTTAATCCTTTTGTTTACTGCAATTCTTAATTTTAGTCATTTTTTGTTTAATTTTAGTCCTTTTGATCAATTTTAGTCTTTTTTTTTCAATATTTAGTCATTTTTTTGTCCATTCTTGGTCCAAAATTTATTAAGTACTACCTCCGTCCAATTAACAAATTCACACTTTCTATTTTTGTCCGTCCCATCACATCCCCAAATAAGAAAATACACACAAATCAATAATCTTACAACACACTTTAATTTCAAAATTGTCACCCCATTTTCAACTCACATAACTTACTTTATAATTTATTTATTACCTAAAAATACCAAAATACTCATAGAATTAAAATTTTTCTTAAACTCTTTATCTACAGTAACTATGAATTTTTCTTTGGGACGTAGGGAGTATATTATAATATTTAAATTTAAAAATTTATCTTATTAAATAATTAATTAAATAAAGATATACCGAATATTTTGTAAATAATAATCAATGATATAATAGTTAATGTTAATATATAATAATAAAATAAAAAATAGAAAGATTATATATGTAAAATTATAATATAAAAAATATGATAATAAACTATGTCGTGATACATCATATTTTTAAAAAGTTATTTAAGACAGTGTATTCTATCTTTTCTATCAAAGTATATTAATTTATTTAATTTTCTTTTTAACAATAATTTTTCCATAATTTCATGGGGTTTATCTATCTAATTTATAATGAATTGAGTTACTATTAACAAGTTTTTGAATTACTTTTTATGTTGATGTGTTTATATTATATTCTGTTTGGTGAACGAGGTTACTATTTTCAATATATTAATTGGATCGCTCTTTATAATGAATTGAATTATTCTTTGATTTGATACTTTGATTTTTTGAAAATGAAATCATTATTGTGAATAATTAAATTATATGCAATATGTAAGTTGATATATCACTTTGTATAGAAATAATTGGAATGAAGCTACGTATCAGGTATAATTAAATTTTATGCAATCTATACGTTGTTAGATTACTCTATGAAAATAAAGGTTACTTTTTCGACTTAATTAGAACACTCTTTTGGAATAAGTAGTATTACTTTTTTACTTAGAAATAATATTTACTTTTCATTAACAAGAACCAACTGTATTCCTATGATAAGAGAATAATCAAAATGAACTCCACACCATTGTAAACACATCTTCGTAAAAATAATCCTTGACAAATCACAGAGTGAAGCCAAGGAGGTTAAAGAGTGCTATATTCAACATCCAATTGTATACCCCCTTCGTCCCCTTCAAAGAGAGTATTTTTTTCCAAGCGTCTTACCCAAATAATTCTCTTTCCCTTTTTACACACATGGGACCCACACACACTCACTAATATAACTACTCACTATACATTAAGTAATAATACTCCTTAATCCACGTGCCAAAAAGTAAAAGACCCTCGGTACGGAGGGAGTACATGGGATGCAAAATTTGGTCCACCATTTCAATCACAAGTCAAAGATTTATTAATGAATTATTTATTCTTACTTGTTGATGCACAAGTAATGAACAAAGGGGAGGGATAATCCATAAATTTAAGACACAATATTGTAAGGATGCTGGAAGCACCATTCACTTCTCATTATTTCAACATATATACAACAAACCCAAAAACCAGAAATGATATCAGTACAGCTCTTCTTTATTACATAATTTATTAATATTGAAATCACAAACAAGATAAGTGACGGATCTTTTATGAAGTAAATTCTTCAATGTCTCCAAACCTCTTTTCTTTACCCAATCCAAGTAGCATCGGTGGAATGGTCTGTTCCTGTCTGAAAAAATCTTGAGGATCAACTCTGGTTTTGACCCAAACTAGTCGATCGAAATTATTCTTGAAATATCTCTTCCCCCATTTGCTTGCTTGCTCGTAGCTCGTCTCCCCCCTGATGTTATTCACTCCCATGTCGAGATCTCTGTAGTTGAGGTATGCACCCCTTGGAGATTTGGAGACGTAAGGAGTCAAGTAATTATGAACCCTGTTAACCCATTTTATGTAGCTATCAGAATTATAGTTCTGTTCTTTGTCCCAGAAAGCAAAGTTAGCAAGCATGAAGGAAGTTCCAGCCCTGTGAGGAAATGGAATGGCTGATTCCGATATCTCATCCATTCTTCCGCCATATGGGACGACGTAGAACTGAGCCCCTGGCATTCCAGAATTAAGGTAGAACCTCCAGATTCGTTCAAACACGTATTCGGGAAGGGGTTTCTCCACATAATCTGTTTTTCCTTTAAAGAATATCTGTCCAGGTTGAGTTCTATTCAGCAAGTTTTCTGTTGACTCTTCCGGGGAGCCTTGAAGATTGGCAATGAATAAGACAGATTCGACCCAGCTCATTTCAGTGCATTCTTCGCGCGTCAATCTCAACTCAGGGAACTCTTCTTGCATCAATGGAAGTAACCTGTCTACCCTACCAAGAAACAGAGAAAAGAAAGAACCACTAATTGTAAGCTTCTCTGTGGAATTCACCATTGCTGTGAGCATTGCTATGTACAATTCTTTGCCGGTTTTAGGAGCCACGTATTGCCAGCGGTGAATGATTTGGGTTAAATTTTGTTCCAATGTCCTGTTCGCTCTGAAAACAGTCACTGTTTCTGGAACATCAACCAGTTGCAACTTTCAGGCAACGATAACACCGAAGCTGGCTGCTCCACCACCTCTGATGGCCCAGAATAGATCTTCTCCCATTGATTTTCTGTCGAGAATTCTGCCATTGACGTCAACTGTTCTTGCATCGAGCACATTATCAGCAGCCAGGCCGTATTTTCTGTGCAAGGGACCATAGCCTCCTCCACTAATGTGTCCACCAACGCCAACAGGAGGGCAGGATCCTGCAGGAAAACCCAGAGTCGAGCTTTTCTCTGCGATCCTGTAAAATAAAGTACCAAGGGTTGCACCACCGCCAACCCATGCCGTTTTATTCTCAACATCAACTGTTACTTCACTCATCTTGATCAAATCAATTATCACAAACGGGACTTTTGATGCGAAAGATACTCCCTCGAAGTCATGGCCACCACTTCGAGTTCTAATTTCCAGGTTGTTTTCCTTGGAACAGAACACGATAGGCGGGATTTGGGACTCGAGTTCTGGGGTTATTATGACTTGAGGCCGAGGATTAGATTGTGTGATGATTCTCCAATTCCAGACAGAAGATAGGAGTACTGAAGAGTATGAAGTGTTTGTTGGGGTGTAGACAATATTGGAAATGGAGCAGTAGTTTGGGAATTGTTGAGAAAGGCACTCAAGAAAACCATGTTGCCCTATAGCAGAAGCACCTGCCCAACAGCATTGAAAGATTATAAGAACAAGAAATGTAAAAAAAGAAATGCTTGGAGTATTCATGATTTAGAAATGGTTTTGTGTTTGATTTTCATACATCCTGCATATTTAATTTATACGAAAAATCATTCCCTGTTAGAATCATTCAGTCTGAAAAGTAAATCTACAATCTACTGACCCTTTGAAAATTTGTCCTTTTACTAGTAGTGATTGTAACAACTTCAGCCGCCTACGAGAAAAATAGAATTGTTTTACTACTGTTCTTTTTCTTGTTACCCTCTATACCAAGATGTTCTTCCTAAGTAGTGATACAAAATTTTAGATATGTTACTCTTTTTTAATCAATTTTATTGACTTTTACTTATAATTTGATATTTTTTATTAATAAATAAATAATAAAACATGTTAGCTAGTTAAGTGTGACATCATTACAATTATAATCCGTTGAGAGATTATATTATTTTCTTAATTCGCTATTATATTTTGGGCGTGAAAAAGTGCAAAGGAATGTTAGCGTAGGGTTGTTTTCCATGTGTTTCTGTATTTTATTTGATTTTGTATTTAAAGTTGGGAGGGAGTACGTGTGGTCTCATTTTATTTGTGGGGTCTCATCTTATTTTTTATCCCTAATCTTTTTTTTCCTCAAAAGTTGCAATTTTAGTATAGTTAGTTTTCGGTTGGAAACAGTTAAATTTAAAACAACAAAATGTAAGAAAAGCAGGGCGTGGAGTCGGACAAGAAGATTGCATCTTTACAAAAAATCATCTGAGCCACCCCTCAATTGTCAATTCTCTTGAAAATGGATAAAGATTACTTTATGAATGCTGGAATTCCATTGACTGGACGGAATGATCAACCTTTCTTGAACCCCACCTCTTCAATGGAACATTTCGACTCCACGTCCCACCACCTCCACCTCCACCGACGCCTACTCCCTGTCGAGTTCATTGGCAAGCTCGCCGGGAACACTTTTCCAATCACCAGTAGTAATAAATGGAGTCCTTTAGGTTAGCCCAAGATGAATTTACCAATTCTTGATCACATTAACATTCCCAACCCAACTTTGGGAATTCAATGGCGCTCACTCCTCCTCCTCTGCCCTGTCGGTCAGGTGATCCGGGTTTTGCGGAGAGAGCTGCCAAGTTTTCTTGCTTTGGTAGTCGGAGCTTCAATGGCAGATAGGGTGGGCCAATGATGGGGGACGGGAAGCTGTAGAGAGTTTCCAGCAGTCCTGCTCTCAAACAGTATGAATCATACGACAATTTAACCCATGATCAGGTACTAGGATCCGACAAGAAGTTCTGCAAGCTGCCAGCTAATTCTAACAAGGAATCCTCTGTTTCGGAGCAAATCCCCCGTGGTGGTGAAACTGTTTCGAATACCTCCAATGAGGTGAATCCACATTGATTGATGCCAGCAATCTGTCAACAAATTTCTTTCAATTGTTAGAAAACAATCAAAATCAGATCAACAAAATAAAAAGTAGCACTGAGTCTGATTCAACATTGAATTAATATGACATTTTCGTAATCCAAAAACTAAATAATATGCATCAGCAGAAGAAAACTCTGTACGCCTTCAGCCACGAAACTATCACCACAAATGAAGAACAAAATCGAAACCGAATTCCGTAACACAAAAATCTAGAACTAAAGCAGAAATTTGAAACTAATTCCAGAATACAAGTGATCCAAACCAAAACCGTCAAAACACGAAACTTACACCGAATAGGCGAATTCGGAATCCTTTACATACTCACCGAATCCGACATCCTTAACACGAGATTAATTTAATCGGAATGTTAGCAAATTACCGGGGCTCATTGCAGGACCCTTCCTGAAATAAGCCCCCGCATGGATTAAGCAAGAAGGAGGGGGTTCTAGCAGGAGTGAATCGTACTCGTCGATTTTGAAAATTTTCCCCCAATTTCCTTTCTGTTATCCGCCTCAAACCCCTTTCTCTAAATCCACAACCATATCCTTCCCTCCTCCACCCAAATTGCGAGAAAATGAAATCCTTGATGTCACCCCCCAATAATCATCGCCGTGGCCACCTGGAAGCCGCGGTGGAAGTGCTGTATCAGCGGCGGCAGCGATAGAGGCGGCAGCTCCGGAAATTCCTCTCCATCCACCCCTCCACGTCGTGTCTTCTGTTGCCCCCAAAATGGTGGCCGTTGCGACCAATTATTCCGGCTATAACTCTAACGATAGCATTTGCGTGATGGTGTGATTCAACTATTTCGCAAGAAGATTAATTTGAGATTGCTATTTTAGGGTTTCATGAAAAGGGAGAGTTGAAGCAGGGTGAAATGCATAAACCCGTTCAATTTAAATCCACTAACAGCCATGTGAGAAGCACGTGGTAATTCCGTTTATTTATTTAACGGAAATGCCACAGATAAGTAACGGGATCAAAAATGCAGTGTAAAGGACTAAAAATGAACCTAAAGTTCAATTTTCCCATACTACTATGAGAGTGTTTATGCGATCATCCGCAATCGTGATGATCTTGGATTTGCATTATATACAATTGCAATGATACAACATCTCCGTAAATTACGGAAGAGAAATCAAAACAAAAAAAAAAACATACAAGGAATATACAATGAATATAGACAATATTGACTAAGAATAGATTGATCAACTATTTCCCTTAATACCCCCCGTCAAGCGTTGCGTGGGATGTAAGCAAACGCAAAGCTTGGAACGCAAGAACTCGAATGTCGGACGGGGTAAACCCTTCGTGAAAATATCAGCAAGCTGAAGATGAGAGGAAACAAATTGAGTGTGCAACCTCCCAGTGGAGACTAACTCACGAATAAAGTGGCAGTCAATGTCAATGTGTTTTGCACGCTTGTGAGCAACAAGATTCTGACTCAAGAAAATTGCGCTCTTGTTGTCACATAGCAGCTTCGCAGGAGCGGCAGGCAGTTGGTGAAGTTCTTTGAGTAGATTACACAGCCAGATGATTTCCGAACCAGCATTAGCCATCGCCCGATATTCAGACTCACAACTCGAACGAGCAACAGTGGGTTGCTTTTTGGCACTCCAAGATACCAGGTTTCCATTCAGAAAGATGGAATATCCATAAGTCGAGCGACGGGTCTCAACACACCTGGCCCAATCAGCATCAGAGTAACCCACAATCGAACTCTCCGGACTACGTGTAAAATTGAGCCCGTAATGGAGAGTACCCTTCACATAGCGGAGAATACGCTTCACAGCAAGAAAATGATCATCGGTGGGAGAGTGAAGATACTGACTGACCGTGCTAACAGCAAAAGATAGATCTGGCCTAGTAATAGTCAGATATTGTAGAGCCCCTACCAGAGACCGATAAAAGGTAGAGTCTTTAAATGAAGAACCCGTACTTTGCAGAGAAGTACCAGCAGTCAAAGGAGTGGAAACAGGGTTGCAGGCAGTCATAGTAGCACGTTCCAAAATATCATGTGCATATTTGGCCTACCTGATGAAAAGACCAGTTGAAGTGTAGGAAACTTCAAGGCCTAAGAAGTAGGTCAGCTTACCCAGATCCTTAATAGCAAATTCCTCATGAGTGCGATCAATAAATTGCTGGAGAAGCAGCGGATCATTCCCCGTAAGGATGATATCGTTCACATATAACAATAGATACAAAAGAGAAGAACCCTTCTATAGGCAAAACAAGGAATAATCGGACTGAGTCTGACGGAAGCCCAAAGTCAACAGATAAGAGCTAAATCTCTGGAACCAAGCTAAAGGAGCTTGTCTGAGACCATACAGAGCCTTTTTGAGACGACAAACGTGATCCGGACTACGTGGATCAACAAAACCCTGTGGTTGAGCCATGTAAACTGGCTTTGATAGGACCCCATTCAAGAAGGCATTTTTGACATCTAGCTGATGCAGAGACCAGTTATGATGCACTGCCAGAGCTAAAACGGTTCTCACAGTAGCCGCCTTAACAATTGGACTAAAGGTATGATGAAAGTCAGAGCCCGGAATCTGAGTGAAGCTATGGGCAACGAGACGAGCTTTATGATGCTCTATGGATCCATCTGCCCGGTATTTAGTACGAAACACCCACTTTGAGCCCACAATGTTGGTGTTTGGTGGAGGCGGCACTAAATCCCACGTTTTATTATGCATCAAAGCATCAATTTCTTCTTGCATGACAGCCATCCAGTGTGGAGACTTAGAGGCAGACTTGAAACCGCGAGGCTCATAGGCCCCAGATAAGGATGCAAGTAAGGTCGTTGAAGCAAGATCAACAGGATACTTGGGGTTCGGCTTAAAAATACCATCCTTAGCTCGTGTGACCATGCGATGGGTGGCAACACGAGGCACCAGAGCGGGAGGCGCTGGTGGCAGTGCAGGTGGCGTTGCTGGCACCGGAGGCGGAAAAACATGTTGAGGCTGAACAGGCTCAGGCTCTGGTATGGGAAGTGGAGGAGTATCATCTACCATATCTGCATGAAGCTGAGATGGAGTATGCTGAGGTATCACTGAACTAGGAGAAACAGGATCCAGAAAACTTGAGATAGGCAAATTTGATGTTGACTGAGTACGGCTGCCAGAGAAGGGAAAAATATGCTCATCAAATTGAGCATGTTGAGTGATGTAAATGCGTGCGGAAGAGGGATCGAAGCACCGAAAACCCTTGTGAGAGCTGCTATACCCCAAAAAAATACAAGGCTTGCTGCGAGGAGAAAGTTTATGAGCAGCATAGTCCCGCAGAAGTGGAAAAACCCTGCATCCAAAAGGTTTGAAAACAGTGTAATCGGGTACATTGTGGAACAGCAATTCGTAGGGCAATTTATTATCGAGAACAGAGGATGGCAACCGATTGATGATATATACAGCAGTGGCGAAGGCATCAAACCATAAAGTTGCAGGAGCACATGCATGAAATAACATCGAAAGACCAGTTTCAGTGATATGTCTGTGTGTACGTTCAGCTCTACCATTCTGCTGTGGTGTGTGAGGGCGTGAAAGTCGATGTAAAATACCATGATTATTCATAAAATCAGCAACTCGTTTGTTCACAAATTCACCTCCTCCATCAGACTGAAAGATTTTAATTGCTTGAGAAAATTGTGTACGAACAAAGGTATGAAAACCGAACCAACACATCATAAAAATCAGACTTAGCACACAACGGATATAGCCACGAAAAAGGGAAAAATCATCAAAAAATACAGCATAATACCGATACCCAGCTGAGGAAGTAACGTGAGCAGGTCCCCATAAATCACAATGAATAATATAAAGCACGTTTATCATTTAAAGAGAAAGGTAACTTTTTACTCTTGGCCATCTGACAAGGAGAACAAACTGTAGGATTCGGTAACAAGGACGTAACAGATAAATGTCCTAATTTATTTAATAATGAAATAACTCCAAATGAAACATGTCAAGGCTTAAGTGACATAAATTAAAATTAGCTTTCAAATCTGTATTATGTAGAGCTGCAACCAAAGCCGAGCTACCTCTCTCAAGAACATATGGCCCATTTTCACATCTACCCTAAGCCAGGATTGCCTTTGTCAGCCGGTTCTGAATAGCAAAGGACTTATTAGAAAAGATAACATCAACATCACAGTCTGCTGTCAGTATGCTTATAGATAACAGATTTTTAGTGAGTTTAGGAACCACCAAAACATTTAACAGATTAATATTAGGCAAAATATGAGTTGAACCAATATGAGAAATAGGTAAAGAGCTGCCATTACCAACAACCACGGAGCTATTACCAGAGTAAGGTTCGAAACCATCCAACTGAGTATTGTCGGGAGTCATGTGGGTTGATGCTCCCGAGTCCACGTACCAGTCTGAGCTCGAGCCTTGGGGAGAGACAATGCAAGCCGCATGAAAGGCTTGAGCAAAGTCAGCCGTGTTGGATGGAGGGGCTGACCGAGCACTGGCCGCATGTTGAAGCTGGAGAGAACGAGGGCATTTGTCCGCAAAATGATTCCCCGACACAACTGGCAGCGCGGCGTGAAGGGGTGACGACCACCGTGCGCGCCACCACCACCACCTGGAAGGCGCTACACAGCGGAGGACTGCCCACCGGTGCTAGAACGCTGCTGTCCAGAATCGCGAGAGCCACCAGATTGTGATTCAGTGGCAGCAAATACCGCCTGAGACGCTGTGACCGGCCTCTGTCCATGGATCGCGTCATGAGGTCAAACTGGACAGCTTGATGAAGGAGGTCCTGGAATGGTGGCATCGGATGCATCGCCATCCTAGTGTCCGCAAAATTGGCGAACGAGTGGCCGAGACCCCGAAGGAACCAGTGGCATTTATCACCTTCGTCAACCGGTTTTTGTATTGCAGACAATTGATCACAAAGTTGCTTGAACCGCCGGCCATACTCCACCACAGGCTGGTCCTCGCAGCGAAGGGATAGCAATTCCTCCCGCAACTGATTTGCCTGGGACGTGGAGGAATTGGAGAACGCTGATTCAAGGGTCTGCCAAGCCGTGTGGAAGGAAGAACAATCTAGAACCTCGGCCATTGCCTCGGGTTCTAGGGTCGCGAACAGCACCCCCGGGAGCTTTTGATCATGCATAAACCATGAAGAATAGGATGGGTTGGGAGAAACCACACCTGCATCGGATGTGATGGTTTTAGGAGGGATCGGAGATGATCCATCAACAAGATCCAACATTTCAAAAGTGGTGGCCATGGATAGAAACTGGCGCTTCCACATCAGTATGTCGAAGCCGAAAGTTTAATCTGGACGAGATTAATCATCGTCGTCGTCTGAGAAGAGGTTGAGATGGCTGGAGCCGCCATAAATCAGAGAATAGAAAAAAAGAAGGATCGGTGAAGAAGGAGAAAGAACAGCAGGAAGAGAAGCAGCGAGGGTTAGGGTCAACGGATTCTGGCTGATACCATATGAGAGTGTTTAGGCGATCATCCGCAATCGTGATGATCTTGGATTTGCATTATATACAATTGCAATGATACAACATCTCCATAAATTACGGAAGAGAAATCAAAACAAAAAAAAAATACAAGGAATATACAATGAATATAGACAATATTGACCAAGAATAGATTGATCAACTATTTCCCTTGATAACTACAACACAAACCCAAAAACCAGAAATGATATCACGTACAGCTCTTCTTTATTACAAATTTTATTAAATATTGAAATCACCAACTAGAAAAGTGACGGTTCTTTTATGAAGTAAATTCTTGAATGTCTCTAAACCTCCTTTCTTTGCCCAATCCAAGTACCATCGGTGGAATGGTCTGTTCCTGCCTGAAGAAATCTTGAGGATCCACTCTCGTTTTGACCCCAACAAGTCGATCGAAATTGTTCTTGAAATATCTCTTCCCCCATTTGCTTGCTTGTTCGTAGCTCGTCTTTCCTTTGATGTTATTCACTCCCATGTCGAGATCTCTGTAGTTGAGGAAAGCAGCTCTTGGGGATTTCGAGACGTAAGGAGTCAAGTAATTATGAACCCCCCTAGCCCAATCAATGTTCCTCTTCGAATTCTGATTCTGTTCTTTTTCCCAAAGAGCAAAGATGGCAAGCATGTACGAAGTTCCAGCCCTGTGAGGAAATGGAATGGCTGATTCTGGTATTTCATCCATTCTTCCACCATATGGGACGACGTAAAACTGAGCCCCTGGAATTCCAGAATTAAGGTAGAAACTCCAGATTCGTTCAAACACGTATACGGGAAGGGGTTGATAAACATAATCTGTTTTTCCTTTAAAGAATATCTTTGCAGGTTGAGTTCTGTTCAGCAAGCTTTCTGGTGACTCTGCTGGGGTACCTTGAAGTCTGGCAAGAAATAAGACAGCTTCGATCCAGCTCATTTCGGCGCATTCTTCACGTGTCAATCTCAACTCAGGGAACTCTTCTTGCATCATTGGAAGTAATCTATCCACCCTGCCAAGAAACAGAGAAAAAAACGAAGCACTAATTGTAAGCTTCTCTGTGGAATTCACCATTGCTGTAATCATTGCTATATACAAATCTTTGTCTGTTTTAGGAGCCACATATTGCCAGCGGTTAATGATTTGAGTTAAATTCTGTTCCAGTGTCCTGTTAGCTCTGAAAACAGTCACTGTTTCCGGAACATCAACCAGTTGCAACTTCCAGGCAACAATAACACCGAAGCTGGCTGCTCCACCACCTCTGATGGCCCAGAATAGATCTTCCCCCATTGATTTTCTGTCCAGGATTCTGCCATTAACGTCCACTATTCTTGCATCGATCACATTATCAGCAGCCAGCCCTTATGTTCTGTGCAAGGGACCATAGCCTCCTCCACTAATGTGTCCGCCTACGCCAACAAGAGGGCAGGATCCTGCAGTAAAACCCAGAGTCGAACTCTTCTCAGCAATCCTATAATATAAAGTACCAAGGGTTGCACCACCTCCCACCCATGCTGTTTTCTTTTCAACATCAACTGTTACGTCACTCAGCTTGATCAAATCAACGATCACAAACGGGACTTTTGACGCGAAAGATACTCCCTCGAAGTCATGGCCACCACTTCGAGTTCTAATTTCCAGGCCGTTTTCTTTTGAACAGAACACGATAGGCGGGATTTGGGACTCCAGTTCAGGGGTTATTATGACTTGAGGCTGAGGATTGGATTGTGTGATGATTCTCCAATTCCAGACAGAAGATAGGAGTACAGAAGAGTAAGAGGTGTTGGTTGGGGTGTAGACAATATTGGAAATGGAGGAGTTGTTTGGAAATTGTTGAGAAAGGCATTCAAGAAAACCATGTTGCCCTGAAGTAGAAGGGCCTGCCCTTGAGTATTGAATGATTATAAGAAGAAGAAATGTAAAAGAAGAAATGCTTGGAGTATTCATGATATAGAAATGATTTTGTCTCTGATTTTCTTTCATCCTCCATAATTATATATATAGGAAAAATCATTGCCTGTTTAATCATTTAGTCTGAAAAGTAAATACACAACCTACTGACCCTTTGACAATTTGCCCTTTTACTAGTAGGGACTTGTGACTACTTCAGCCGCCTACTGAGAAAAAGAGAACTGCTTAACAATATTTAATTTTACCCTCTATACCAAGATATTCTTCATAAGTAATGTGCTACGAAATTTAAAAAACTATTGGATTTTTCAATTTTATTTACTTTTGATGATAATGTGATTTATTTATTTAATGATAAAACATGTTATGCATGTTTGTTGTGGGTGACATTTTTTAAATGAGTGAGTCTCTTGTGCGTATGGGCACACGGATTTAGATCTGTGACCCTTTGCAATTTTCGTACCCCTTTACAATTTAAACACCCTAACAATATATAAGTTTAAATAGAATAGGGGGGAAGGGTTAAAAAACTATAATCTCTCAATGGATTATGATTTAAAAAGGCAAAATCTTCTACGCCTTCGGGGCACAGTCTGTGTCCCCATGTGAACACAAAATATCGTCATTATATTTTGGGTGTGAGAAGTGTAAAGACATGTTATCTTAAATTTTGCTAGATTTTTATGGTTGTTTTCCATGAGCTTCTGTATTTTGTGTTATATGTTTGAATTTTTTTAGTAAAGTGGGTAAATTGTTTGATTTTATAATACTCCTTCCGTCTACTGTCAATCCATCAATTTTATCATTTTGGGACGTCCACTCTTAATCTATCTATTTCCCCTTTTAGACACATGAGACCCATACCCTCACTAATACCATTAAAATATGGAACTCACACCCTCCACCAATACAACCACCCACTACACATATAATAATACTCCTTAATTCACGTGAAAAAGCAAACGGATAGATTAACAGTGGAAGGAGGGAGTAGGAAACAGGGTTGTTTTTAGCTAAGCTTAAAAAATAAAAGAGTGAGAGAGAAACAAGAATCAAATCGGGTGAAAACAACTGACACTACAAAAAAACTGTTTTTTACTAACGGAATATTCCGTTAGTAAAAGTCTTAATTCCATTGTTAAATTGACTTATCAACTTACTAACAACGGAATCCGTAGGTAAAATTCCATTGATAAAGTGGTGGTTGGTAAATTTTTAGCAACGAAAAATCAATTCCGTTGTTAAATAATTTCGTTAGTAATCCGTTACTAATAATTCCGTTAGTAATTTATATAATGATTCCCTTGGTAATCCGTTGGTAATTACCAACGGATTTAATTCCGTTGGTAAAATAGAGAATAAATCCGTTAACATTCCGTTGCTAAAACAAAAATATCATTTTTGTTGCTAATTCATTCGTAATTACCAACGCATTGAATTATGTTGTTAAAAATATTTTTTTAAGAGTGTGGAAAAAATACATCAATTGTTGAGCAAAGACAACGGTTTTAAACTTTAACAATGGCTTGAACTTAGAGTCAATTTCGGTATAATTGAACAAGGTAAGCGTACCTTATCGTGTGTAGTTATTGACCCAGTTTAAATATCGATCAAAGGGAGAGTTCAATCTCAGGTGTATCCGGATTCGTTTTTAACCATGCTTTATAGGAGTGATCGGGTCTGTGAGTTTTAGAATTAAAAGACAAATTATATACTCAAGAAGCAAGTAAACTAAATAAAAACTAAATGAGATTGATGCAAGAGACAAATAACTAAGAATGAAAATGGAGTGAAAGGTGAGTAATCTAAAGAAGAACAAGGCTAACCACATTCAAGATTAAGGGTATTATATAGACTTGTTAGATTCAAATGACAAGTATCAATAATAAATGGACTAGAAGCAATCACAAAAGTTCCCCTATGATGAGAGTTGAAATTTACGTCTTTTTGATCTCATAATACCTTGTTTTTATTAAAATATGACCATACATTCGTGTCGGATTGCGTAGCTTATGTATTTTACATGATTATGGTGCTACTAATGAGTTTATTGAGTTTTGAAGGTTAAAACAGGGTAGAAATGAAGCAGGAACGAAAACAAGCAATAAACATAGCTGAAAAGACCCAACTCGAGTTGTAACATGCAACTCGAGTTGCAACACGACTTGCAACACAAGTCGAGTTAGGCCACGAAAAGTGTCCAGAATCGTCCAAAGAGCTTACTCGAGTTGCAAGGTCCAACTCGAGTTAAGTAGGGGGCAGAAAAGCATCCGAAAATCGTCCAGAGAGCCAACACGAGTTGTATGAGCCAACACGACTTGCAACACGAGTCGTGTTGAGGTCCGAAAGCGATCCAGGATGCAGAGCATCGCAACTCGAGTTGACAGGCAGCAACTCGAGTTGCTAACTCGAGTCGTGTTGGTGCAACACTGGTCGAGTTAGGTAACTTGAGTTACGTAGGGCCAACTCGTGTTGGGTTATTTTGGGCCAAAAATTGGGATTTTTGATCCCCTGTGCGTGACAATGTGTAAAAACAGCCCATTCAAGTCAGTTTTCGGGAAAATAGGTATAAAAGGGATCAGATCACTTAGAGAAGGGGGACCGATCACTCACCACAAAAACACACCGTGAATTCAATTCATGCACCATCCGCCTTTCACCACTACCCTTCATCCGCCATCCATCCATTCATCCCATCGGTTCGGAGGAAGATTCAAGTACGTTTGAGAGAGGCAATCCAATTGGAGAGACGGAGGGAGAACATTAACCACGTGACACTAGGGTTTTGTATCTTTTCTTAATTTCTTCTTCTGTGATTTTGTTATGTATTTGATAGCCATGAGGTTTGTTTGTGACCTCATGGGCTAAAAACTCTTTACAGTTCTAAGGATTGAAGGATAGGGTAGTTGATTTGGAACCCTGGACAAAGTATTGTGATTTCATATTATTAAGATTCTTATTTATTTGATTTATTTCAGATTATATTATATGTTTGTAACGTCTTCATAGCATGTTATTGATATTGCCCATGATGCTTGGTATGTTGTGTTAGCTTGTGTGCATACGTATTTAATATTGTATGTTTGCTAGGGATTATAGTAGTTTGCCCGTGAACACAATAATCCTAAGGGCTGGTAAATAAAATACTTGATATTTTTAGTGGAATAATGCAATTAGGAAATCAAGTAGGAAGTGAATAAGTTTGAGTATTACTTTCAGAGAATATATGTTAGTCGAATTGGCCATCCGGAGGTTTATGAAATTCGCCTTATTAGTATCTAGGAAGGAGATTCAAAACTGTTCGCGCATCATCTTATGATGTATGTTCATTGAAATAACATGAATGAACAATAGGATGTCTAGAAAACTAAATCAATTGTACTACACCTGAAATCTAAGAGCTGTTACTTCTCTCTTGATTCAATCTCGAATATTCCTTGCTTTTATTTATTTTGTTAATTGTTACTTAAATTCTTTAGTTATTAATTCATTTGAACATTTGGAAATTGGTTACATAATAATTCTAATTAAAGAGTAATAGAAAATAAATACATAATCAACTGTCTTAGTGGGAACGATATTAATTTTAAATGGGGTACTTGCCATTGCAATTAACATCCCCACACTTGGGGATTTTAATTGAGGTGTGAATAAAAGTCTAACAAGTTTATGGCGCCATTGCCGGGGACGACTTAATTATTTATTTTTCTTTTATTGCTATTTAGTTAGGACTTTTTATTTTTATTTTAAATATATTCTGACTTTGAATTATTTTTGAGGTGAATGAGATGGACGAAATATTGAAACGCTATGGAAATCAATGTTTTGAAACCTTCTCCATATTACGTGGATGAGAGGTACTATGGTTATGGTTTTCCAGCAAATCAAGTTCCATCTCAGCTTTACAATCAAGTCAGATATGAAAATTTATATCAACCTTATCAAGAGAACACTTATTCTGGATCGATCGGAGTTTCCCAATGATTACAATATGCATTTGATACTTCCATCAAGATGCATGAAGAAAACATGGGAAGGTTAAAAGCTCTAGAAAGAAAGATGAAAGTTACATCGCAGGATAGGAAAGTTGCATCGCAGGAGTTTCATGAAAGAACGACAGAGATAAACAATCTTCTTATGAACATCTCTTCAAATTTAACTACTCAACTTCAACGAGAGGAAAGAATGGATGAAGAAGAGTTGGAGGAAGATATTGTTATTCTATTGTCCCCGGAATGCAGTTTGAAGGTCTTAATTTGTAGTTTGAGGAAGAAGAAGTTGAAGAGGAGTCCACTAGATTAAGTCGAGTGGCACCAGTCGAATTGAGCAATCAGCTGGAGATAATTTTTGAGGCAATAGAAGAGATTGACGAAGAATTTGAGGATGTTGAAGAAGAAAAGAACGAAGAAGAGCAAAGTCATGAAGCAACTAAAGAGGACTTGAAGAATGAAATGAGCATTTCTAAACCTTTAAACTCTTTAAGTTGCATTGAATTTGATGATATTGTTTCTATTGACTTTGTTTTACCTAATGATTCCTCACATATTTTTAGGGATAAAAAGGAGTTAGAAAAGTAGTTGGGAATTTTCGTTGGAAGAAGGAATAAGTGGTGGAGTAAATTGAAGAGGTTGATGAAATTTGATCTTAACATGGTTTGAAAGGTCAAGATAAATTTTAAGATGCCAACGAGGCCATCCCTTGCCATAAGTATTGGATTGATGAAGAAGCACAGCGATTAGAATACGATGGGAAGGATGAGAGATATCCATGGCCATTCCGATGAGCTTGAGGTATCTGTCATGACTCTCCGACGTTAAACATGAGCGTCTGTTGGGGGTCAACCCTCCCGTTTTATTTGCTTTATTGAGTCTGTGTCAATGTAGTAATTTTATTAGGTGTTGCTCGACTATGGTATACACTTCTTTACAAACTTAGGCTCTCACTTCGTTTGATCTAAGTTTAGGGGGGTACGTGTACACCTGCGTCTTGCTACACCAAAGTAAAGTTGCTTAATTGTGTTGTGTGCTTGGATGATTATTTTTTTGCGATTTTTCAGTATTTTTGATTCATTAGATGATATTGAGATGTCGATTTTTTGTGATTGTCCAGGTGTGTGTCGTTTGTTTGTTTTTGTTGCGTGTTTATCCTAGTTCAGTGTGGTTATTTTTGAGTTCTTGAGGATGATTGTTGGTTCTTTCTAAGCACTTGATTGAATTTAATTGATAATGTGGTGTTGTGATATAATGGTGATGATCAAGCTAGATATGTACTTGGATGTTGAAATGCTTAAGATTGTTGCATGTATTAAAATTGGTTCATAAGCCTATGTAGGAGTGCTCATTATTCCGTTAAACCCATGTGAGATTTGAGCTTCAATGAATCATGAACACACATGATTGGTTTTATTCTTGAGAGCATCGTTTACATGCGTGTATTCTAGAACTTGACTTTTAATCTGCTTAAGACTAGATGATTGATTAGATGATGGGAAATGATCTTAGGCCATTTTGTTCTTAATTGAGTCACGAGCCAAATATTTATCCTACCTTGAAATTTAATCCATAGTTTCCCATTTGAGCCTGTAAGCCTTTTTTGTTGGAAGCCTATAAAGATAGCCAATTTAATCCTTTAAAAGCTTTTAAATACCTATCCTAGTAGAGAATAAAGGAGACAGATTGGTGTAGTGTGAAATGAAATCTGAAAAGATGAATGTTGGCGGAAAGTGATTGAAGATGAAGTATGGTTAAAAACTTGCAAAAAGGTGGGGTAGTGCCCGAAATTGGTACCCCAATTATAGGGTAGTGCCTGAAACTGGTACCCTAATTTAAAAGGAAGAGAAAAAAAATGAAAAGAGGATGTTGAGCTTGAAAGTAAAGGGAGGATTGAAATGATGAAAAGAAATCGAAAGAAAAAAAAGAGACTGATTTGAAAAGCATGTGTGAAATGTATCTCTATTGTTGATTCTCTACTAGTGATCGAGTCACTTATCCTATATTTACCTACCCTTGTCCAAAGAGCCAACGTTACGACCTAAGCAAGTCCTTTGTGATCCCATCGTTAAGTGTTTCGAGTTAGTAAAAAGTTTAGATGATTGTCAAGCTTATGGTTACGCGTGCATGTGAATTGATTTGAGTGTATGTATATTAACCATGAGAGTAAATAGCTAAACACTTGAGCGATGAGTGTAAATATTATCCGTGAGAGTGGATGATGAGCATTCTAAAATGGGAAGTGACTAATTTGACGTGCGTGTTTCAATTGATAATATTTTGGCATTCGAATATATTATCTTGGTTTGGATGTGTGTGATCCCTTTTTTGCTGTAGAATTTCAACTCTCATTTTTCTCTTGTCTTGAATTCGTTGTTCGGGGACGAACAACATGGTAGTTTGGGGGGTTGATGAGATTGGAAATTTATGTCTTTTTGATCTCATAATACCTTGTTTTTATTAGAATAAGGCCATACATTCGTGTCGAATTGCGTAGCTTATGTATTTTACATGATTATGGTGCGACTAATGGATTTTATTGAGTTTTGAAGGTTAAAAAAGGGTATAAATGAAGCAGGAATGAAAACGAGCAATAAATGGGGTTAAAAAGACCCAACTCGAGTTGTAACATGCAACTTGAGTTGCAACACGACTTGCAGCACAAGTCGAGTTAGGCCCCGAAAAGTGTCCAGAATCGTCCAGAGAGCTTACTCGAGTTGCAAGGTCCAACTTGACTTGCAACTCAAGTCGAGTAGGGGGCAGAAAAGCCTACAAAAATCATCCAAATGACTTGCAACACAAGTCGTGTTGAGGTCCGAAAGCGATCCAGGATGCAGAGCATCACAACTTGAGTTGACAGGCAGCAACTCGAGTTGCTAACTCGAGTCGTGTTAGTACAACACTGGTCGAGTTAGGTAACTCGAGTTACGTAGGGCCAACTCGTGTTGGGTTATTTTGGGCTAAAAATCAGGATTTTTGATCCCCTGTGCGTGACAACGTGTAAAAATAGCCCATTCAAGTCAGTTTTTGGGAAAATAGGTATAAAAGGGATCGGATCATTTAGAGAAGGGGGACCGATCACTCACCACAAATACACACCGTGAATTCAATTCACGCACCATCCGCCTTTCACCACTACCCTTCACCCGCCATCCATCCATTCATCCTATCTGTTCGGAGGAAGATTCAAGTGCGTTTGAGAGAGGCAATCCAATTGGAGAGACGGAAGGAGAACATAAATCACGTGACACTAGGGTTTTGTATATTTTCTTAATTTCTTATTTTGTGATTTTGTTATGTATTTGATAGCCATGAGGGTTGTTTGTGACCTCATGGGCTAAAAACTCTTTACAATTCTAAGGAATAAAGGTTAGGGTAGTTGATTTGGAACCCTAGACAAAGTATTGTGATTTCATGTTATTAAGATTCTTATTTATTTAATTTATTTCAGATTATATTATATGTTTGTAAAGTCTTCATAGCATGCTATTGATATTACCCGTGATGCTTGGTATGTTGTGTTAGCTTGTGTGCATACGTATTTAATATTGTCTATTTGCTAGGGATTATAGTAGTTTGCCCGTGAACACAATAATCCTAAGGGCTGGTAAATAAGATACTTGATATTCTTAGTGGAACAATGCAACTAGGAAATCAAGTAGGAAGTGAATAAGTTTGAGTATTACTTTCAGAGAATATATGTTAGTCGAATTGGACATCTGAAGGTTTATGAAATTCGCCTTATTAGTATCTAGGAAGGAGGTTCAAAACTGTTCGCGCATCATCTTATGATGTATTTTCATTGAAATAGCATGAATGAACAATAGGATGTCTAGAAAACCAAATCAATTGCACTACACCTGAAACCTTAGAGCTGTTACTTCTCTCTTGATTCAATCTCGAATATTCTTTGCTTTTATTTATTTTGTTAATTGTTACTTAAATTCTTTATTTATTAATTCATTTGAACATTTGGAAATTGGTTACATAATAATTCTAATTAAAGAGTAATAGAAAATAAATAAATAATCAACTGTCTCAGTGGGAACAATATTAATTTTAACTGGGGTACTTGCCATTACAATTGACATCCCTACACTTGGGGATTTTAATTGAGGTGCGCAATAAAAGCCTAACACCCTAATTCTCATGGCCAAGGTAATTAAGTTCTTAACTCATTACAAGTTTTAAGCACAAAAAATTGTCTCTTACTCTCAATTCCCTCAAGGGTACTATGATTATAAGATTTGTTCTTCTCGCTCAATTAATAACCTATCTAGATCCATTAACCAAGTGTCCTCACATTAATGTTCTAAATATATAAAGATGCTACCACATACTTCACATACTAACATACACTATTCATACTATAACATGATTCAATCAAAACCCTAGTTATAATATCGGAATGGCTTTCCTAACATCATAAATAGTAATTTCAATCACACAAGTCATAATATAAGTTAAGTGAATCATAAATCATGTAAGAAAAACCAAATATCATATCAACTATCATTTAAAATCCAACAAATCCACAAAACCTTAATCCATCTTGTGGCTAGTCTCACTAGAGGTCTAGCCAACAATAAACATTATCAAAACATCCCCAAAATGCTCAATTATATTCATTGTTTCAAAACAAACCAAAAAGATTACAAAAGAAAAGCAAGCTATCTTCCCTTCTTGAGGTAGGTTGGATGTCTTCCTTCACTTTGCAAGCTTCCACTATCAATCCTCACTCCTCAATAGATTGGTGATGAAAATATAAAGAAAATGGAAGGGATGTATGAAAGGATGTGGATGGATGATGATGAAGGTGTAAAATGTAGAGAATAGTGTGTGTGGTGTGTTCTTGGAATCTCCCCCCTTCAAAATCTAATGTGAGAAGTGAGTATTTAGGGTATTTATACCCCTCTTGAATGGCCAAAAGTTGAATTTACAGCTGGCACTTTTGCATGAAAACTCGATCGAGTTTTTATAATTCGATCGAATTTTCATGCTTTGCCAAATCTTGCTGAAATACACTGTAAAAGAAATTCGACCGAATTTTTAGAAACTCGGTCGAATTTTTGTGTCAAACCGCGACCTTCAACACTGTAAGAGAAATTTGGTCGAATTCATGGAAATTAGACCAAGTTTTTGCACACTTTCTTCCAAATCACCTATTTACATAAATGCAAACTCAAATTAATAAACTTCATCAAATCCATTCATATCCTTCAAAATATGATACAAAAACATGCTAAACACACATAAAGCGAACATAAAAACATGACAAAATCTAGGTGAATTAGACGACAATCATGGCTCAACAACAACAGTCATTTATGTAAGACAACACATTCTAAACCGTTGTGTTTTGAAATGACTGGAAATGTAATGGAATCGTGCAACAAGCCTAACACTGGTCCTAATGTGACACCAGTATCAAGTACATATTGTTCTTAGTCCCTTTGTAGGTAAAATGATATAGAGTAAGAAAACTCTATCATTGTTATAAACGTAATGACCAAGTAACAAAATTTATAGATTATCGTCCCAAGGGAAAAAGAAAATCAAGGTATACCCGGATTTACCTTTAATCATGCTTTGTAAAAGTGATAGCGTTTGAGTTTGGGTTTTAAACTAACAATTATTCTAAGCAATTAACTAGAAAACAAGTAATAACTGTGATTATTAAAGAACAATGATGTGATGGAATGATTGAAATAGATCTTAGAAAAAGTGCAAGGCTAACTGAACTTGGTTTCAATTTTGGTTAAATTGATTTAGAGCAAGTGTACTCTATCGTGTGTAGCACGTAAGCGACCAAGTGCAAATTTATAATATATCGAACCCAAGGGCGAAAGTGGATAGCCATGTTTGAGAAATGCTTTACTCAAGTAGGACGGATCAAAGAAGGAGGGGATTGCTTATACTACAAACTAACAACTACTAAAGTAATTAAAGATAGAACATGTACAAGTGTGATGGAAAATGGATGAAGGTGAGCAATCTAAGAAATATGTAAGGAAATCAACATTCATGGATAAGGTATATATAGACTCACACACACATGCATTGATGGTTTTCATGTTATGATATTAAGGGCAATCACGTTTGTACCCCTAATCCCTATGGCCAAGGTGATTAGGTTCTCAACTCTTTTACAAGTTTAAATCTCCTAGGATTGTTCTTACTCTCAATTACTCTCAATTCTCATGAAGGTACTATGATCATAAGTTAGGTTCCCCTCACTAGTTCATCACTAATGTCCTATCATGAGGTTCTAAGCACTTGAAGGGTATGACTTACCTCTCATACTAACCAAGTCATCTCATGCAATCAATGATTCAATTAAACCACTATACATAATATTGGAATGGCCATCCTAACACTATGAATAGAGAATTTAACCGCACAAATCATACATAAAATGAGAATAAGCATTAATGATAGAAAATATTCATAACAATCAATTCATCAAACATGTGATGTGCAAAATCTACATAATTCCTAAGCAATCACATTGCTAGCCTCACATGAGGACTAGCCACTACATATCATTACAAATTCATTACAATTCAAGGCATGCTCCATTTGAGCCAAATAATGAAGAAAATATAAAATAAAGGTAAGTTGACTCCCATTTGATGGTGAACTTCCTCCCCTTTGATCATGCTAAAATTTTCAACCAATGATGAATTCCTCTTCTTATATTGGTGGATGGATGGATTTATGGATGAATTTGAAAAAATCAAGTGGATTAGATGGATGAAGTGAAGGATGGAAGAGATGAAGATGAATGTGTGTGATTTATGTGTCTAGTGTGTATGGAAACTGATCCCAAATTATTCCTCCCAGATTTTATGATCAAAACATGTATTCATACTCCCTGGAAGCTTCTAGAAACTTCCTGAATTTTTCAAATTTTTGAGTGCAGCTCGACTCGAGTTGCAAGTCAAGTTGGGTCTTGCAACTCGAGTTGGCTCTCGGGACGATTTTCTCTACCCCGCTAGGCTTGCAACTCGACCTGGACCATACCCAACTCGACTCGAGTTGATAACTCGAGCTCTCGCTTGTCAAGTCGTGTTGGATGAATGAGAAACTGGAATTTTATTGGCCCTCAACTCGACTCGAGTTGGCAACTCGAGTTGCACCTTGCAACTCGAGTTGGGTTGTTTTTAGCAGCGCAGTCTCACAGTTTCGCGCATAACTTCTACATCCGATCTCCGATTTGAATGATTCTTGAGCTCACACGATCCTCTCTTCCGTGACTTTCCAATCATATATCACACGCCCAGTTTGGGACTCTACATAAATACAGAAAAATTACAAAAGTTAGACATGTGTTTTCAGCATTTTGCTTTGGAACGTTCTTCCTCATTTCAACTCCGAATTTAGCTCCATTTTTTCCCACATCTTCCTTATCATGTTTAGAATCCATTTCTTCCTGAAAATCACACAAATTATACCGAAATACTAATTCTCTAAATATATACAATTATGGCGCATTTAAGGCACTTATTCATGAAAATCACACATTTATCTTTTTAAAGTACAAATCTCCATATTTTTATATAACACCACCAAATGATATACAAAATGACTAAAAACACAATAAAATACATACTAGAAAGACACTAAAATTTAGGTGAAAACGACACCGATCACTAACCACAATCCAAGTTAAGGTAGTATCCTAGATATGCAAGACTCTAGTAGCAAACATCATCAAAAATGGATTAGAAGCAATCACATTTGTACCCCTAGTCCCTATGGCCAAGGTGACTAGGTTCTTATCCCTTTTATCAATTCCGGTGAAGGTACTATGACTCTAAGTTTGGTTCTTCTCATTTAATTACTCAAATGTCCTCTTATAAGTGTTTTAAGCATTCAAAGGGTATGAAATACTTCTCCTCATACTAACATGCATGATCATATCACTAATTGATTCAATTTATCCATAACACATAATATTGGAATGATCATCCTAACATGATGTGTATAGAAATCAATCACACAATTAATAAAATGAATTATGAATCACAATTTATAAGAAGAAATCCATCATCAGTTCAATTTACTACTAAAATCTCACAAATCTAGTTTAACTTCAACTCATCATGTGGCTAGCCTCACAAGAGGTTTAGCCACCAACAATCATATTACAAACCTTACAAAGTCCATAAAATGCCATTGGTAACTTCAAATCAAAAGAATTGCAAAATAAAAGTAGAAGTTCTTCCCTTGTGATTAAGAGTTGATCTCCTTCATTCATAAGCTTTCCATGCAAATAAGCCTCAAAACTCTCCAAGGATGTTGTGGGTGAAAGATGTATGGAGTGAATTATGTAATCAAAGTGATAGAAATGTATGAATTTGGTGGATTTGAATGTAGGAGAGACTGTGTGTGGAAATGTGGTGTGATAGTGTGTGTTTGATCTTGGTAACTGCTCAAATGGGCTCTCTCCGGTAAATCTAGCTAAAATTGGGCATTTATACCCCTTGAAATCTTCTAGAACACATGTAAAACTGGTACTGGAATTTTGCCCGACTCGACTCGAGCTGCTGTACATTTCTCAACGTGTTTCTATGAGTGACGGAGCACGACTCGAGTTTTGCGTATGACCTCGGTTATGGGCGTGTAGCTGGTTCTGATGCTCGCGCACGGCCATTTCGGACAGGTCCGTGTGCGACGCACGATCCAAGCTCGACTAGAGTTTCGTAGCTCGACTCGAGCATGGTCGAGTCCTGTCCAGCTTCTTCGTTTTAGCTCCCGACTCCGTTTTGCTCTGTTTTTTACCTGTTTTACATACGTTTAAGCTCATTTACTCACTTTTATCAATTTATATCACACTTCTCCTAATTAACATAGAATTCCACCAAAAGTTACACAAATATGGATAAAAACATTCGAAAATCTACAAATAAAGACACTAAAATTTAGGTGAAAATGACGACGATCACATATTAATTTAAAAAATGTCATCCCTTCTTTCTACACATAACATACTTTATACTTTAATTATTACCTAAAAATACTAAATTACCACCAAAAATCAATAAAGTTTGTTAAAAAACAACATTTCTGTTAATATTCGTGGTACAATAAAGGTTAAAGATTTTGGGAGACGGAGTAAGTATATTGTTTTTTAAGGTGACGTGGACTTAGGAAGAAAGACATCAATTTTTAGTAAACAGAAATCAAATCAGGGTGAACAAAGTAACGGGATGGATATAATACTATATAATCCATAAATTTAAGACACAATATAGTAAGGAAGCTGGAAGCATCATTCACTTCTCATTATTTCAACATATATACCACAAACCCAAAAACCAGAAATGATATCACGTACAGTTCTTCTCTATTACAAAATTTATTTATTAATATTGAAATGACTAAGTAGAACAGTGTCAGTTCTTTTATGAATTACTCTCTCCGTCTCTAAAAAGCTTGCAAACCTCTTTTCGACATGAAGATTAAGAAAGTGATAACTTTTAGGGATATAATGATATTTTTATGTAATATATAAATGATAAAGTATGATAGGTAGAGATGGTTTTTTTGTAATTAAAGTGTATGGGGAAGGGTAGTTGTTTTTTACTTTTTGCTTTTTTTGGAATGTGCAAACTTTTGTGGGACAGCCCAAAAT
This sequence comes from Pogostemon cablin, assembly GCA_023678885.1. NCBI lineage: Eukaryota > Viridiplantae > Streptophyta > Magnoliopsida > Lamiales > Lamiaceae > Pogostemon > Pogostemon cablin. The sequence goes on from CM042960.1 coordinate 12,061,011, forward strand.
AGAAAGTGTGTCATCTGAAGTGAGACGGAGTGGAGTAAATTCTTGAATGTCTCCAAACCTCTTTTCTTTTCCCAATCCAAGTAGCATCGGTGGAATGGTCTGTTCCTGCCTGAAGAAATCTTGAGGATCCACTCTCGTTTTGACCCCAACAAGTCGATCGAAATTGTTTTTGAAATATCTCTTCCCCCAAATGCTTGCTTGCTCGTAGCTCGTCTTCCCTCTGATGTTATTCACTCCCATGTCGAGATCTCTGTATTTGAGGTATGCACCCCTTAGGGATTTCGAGACGTAAAGAGTTAAGTAATTGTGAACCCTGTTAACCCAGTTTATGTAGCTGTTGGAATTATGGTTGTATTCTTTTTCCCAGAAAGCAAAGTTAGCAAGCATGAAGGAAGTTCCAGCCCTGTGAGGAAATGGAATGACTAATTCTGGTATTTCATCCATTCTTCCACCGTATGGGGTGACGTAGAACTGAGCTCCTGGCATTCCAGAATTAAGGTAGAACCTCCAGATTTTTTCAAACACGTATTCGGGAAGGTGTTTCTCCACATAATCTGTTTTTGATTTAAAGAATATCTGTCCAGGTTGAGTTCTGTTCAGCAAGTTTTCAGGTGACTCTTCTGGGGCACCTTGAAGACTGGTAAAGAATAAGATAGATTCGATCCAGCTCATTTCCGTGCACTCTTCGCGTGTCAATCTCAACTCGGGGAACTCTTCTTGCATCAATGGAAGTAATCTGTCTACCCTGCCAAAGAAACAGAGAAAAAAAAGAACCACTAATTTTAAGCTCCCCTGTGGAATTATTGATGTAATCATTGCTATGTACAAATCTTTGTCTGTTTTAGGAGCCACATATTGCCAGCGGCTAATGATTTTGAGTTAAATTCTGTTCCAATGTCCTGTTCGCTCTAAAAATAGTCACTGTTACCGGAACATCAACCGGTTGCAACTTCCAGGCAACAATGACGCCGAAGCTGGCAGCTCCACCACCTCTGATGGCCCAGAATAGATCTTCCCCCATTGATTTTCTGTCGAGAATTCTTCCATTGACGTCCACTATTCTTGCATCGATCACATTATGAGCAGCCAGCCCGTATTTTCTGTACAAGGGACCATGTCCACCACTTCGAGTTCTAATTTCCAGGCTGTTTTCCTTGGAACAGAACACGATAGGCGGGATTTGGGACTCGAGTTCTGGGGTTATTATGACTTGAGGGTGAGGATTAAGATTGTGTGATGATTCTCCAATTCCAGACAGAAATAGGAGTGCTGAAGAGTAAGAGGTGTTTGTTGGGGTGTAGACAATATTGGAAATGGAGGAGTAGTTTGGGAATTGTTGATAAAGGCATTGGAGAAAACCATGTTGCCCTCCAGCAGAAGCACCTGCCCATGAGTATTGAAATATTATAAGAACAAGAAGTGAAAAAGAAGAAATGCTTAGAGTATTCATGATTTAGAAATGGTTTTGTGTTTGATTTTCATACATCCTGCTTATTTAATTTATAAGGAAAATTCATTCCCTGTTAAAATCATTCAGTTTGAAAAGTAAATTTACAATCTACTGACCCTTTGAAAATTTGTCCTTTTACTAGTAGTGATTGTAACTACTTCAGCCGCCTATGAGAAAAATAGAATTGTTTTACTACTTTTCTTTGTACCCTCTATGCCAAGATATTCTTCATTAGTACTGTGGTAAGAAATTTTGGAAATGTTAGCTTTTTTAATTAATTTTATTTGCTTTTGATTGTAATGTGATTTTTTTATTAATAAATACTCCATCCGTCCAATCCTTATAGTTACGCTTCCTTTGTTACGCTTCCTTTTTAAATTACAAAAGAAGCGTAACAAAGGAAGCGTAACTATAAGGATGTGAGAGAATCCTTATTATATTTTGGGTGAGGAAAATGTAAAAGGATGTTAGCTTCAAATTTGCTTGATTTTTAGAGTTGTTTTCCAATTGCTTTTTGTGTGCTTTTGTGGGTGTGTTTTTGTATATAATTTAATTCCATATTTTTTTTTCGTTATATGTTTGAATTTTTTTAGGAAAGTGTGTGAATTGTTTGATTTTATTATACGAAACGGGTTGTTTTGAGCTAAAAAAAAATTAAAAAAAAAAAAAAAAAAACGAGAATCAAATCGGATGATAACAGCTTAGGAAGAAAAACATCAACTTTTTGAGCGAAGACAACGGTTTTAAAACTTTAACAACTCAACAACAACAGCAATTATTTAAGTATAAGAGTTAAGACAACGGATTTAAACCCGTTGTCTTTTTAAGTGACAGGAGATCTAATGGACTCGTGCAACAAGCCTAACACGGGTCCAAATGTGCCACCAGGTCGTGTTTTGGACAATCCCGTCGAGAAATCTTGATAGCTGCCTTATTCTGCTGAGAGCTGCCGAGCAAGGTATGTGTTGTGAATCACAGACTGATCAAAGAAGAAAAGAAAAACGTAGAACATAAAGGATTATAGTGGTTCGGCAAATTGACTACGTACACTCTTATTGATGGTGATTTTACAACCAAAATGATGAATAAAACTTAAACTCATATATATACTCTAATACTCTAATATATGATATATATGGATAATATCATATGACCGGCATAATCTTGTCTATAAATACATATGATTATAACTTGGTTGGGAAACAAGCTGCTCCCAAATCCAAGCCTGCTTATTCCATCGGCCCAATTACTCTTATATCAAACACCTCTCAACAGTATGCTATCTGCCAAGATCAGGTGCCAACTGCTGGAGTTTCGTCGACCTGGTGAACGCCTTGCTGCCGAGATCGTCTGTCTTGCCGACAGCTTCTGACCACAGGCCCTAATCCCACACGAAGCGTTTGATAGGCCTAGATGGCTACCATGCAAAACTTAAACCCGGACGTGAAAAAATTGAAGAAGTAGATTGGTTGACTGAATTATTGTTAATCATGACAGCGTAATCTGTCAATTATTGAAGTTGTTCAAATGATATTACAAATTAAAATGGCTTGTTTAGTGCAAAATTGAGAAATCAAATAACACACTTAAAAAAAAAAAAAAACTAGACAGTACTATATCATTTGTGAAAAAAAATTCTACTCCCACTGAATATCTCCTAATCTCCCTTCTTTGATCATTTCAAGTTGCATTGGTGGAATGGTCTGTTCCTGCCTGAAGAAGTCCTGAGGATCCACTCTGGTTTTGACCCCAACGAGTCGATCGAAATTGTTTTTGAAATATCTCCTCCCCCAAACGCTTGCTTGCTCGTAGCTCGTCTTCCCTCTGATGTTATTCACTCCAATGTCGAGATCTCTGTAGTTGATGTATGCAGCCCTTGGGGATTTTGAAACGAAGGGAGTCAAGTAATTGTAAACCCTGTTAACCCAGTTTACGTACTTGACCGAATTTTGATTCTGGTCTTTTTGCCAATACGCAAAACTAGCAAGCATGTACAATGTACCAGCCCTGTGAGGAAATGGAATGGCTGATTCTGATATTTCATCCATTCTTCCGCCGTATGGGAGGACGTAAAACTCAGCCTCTTCCATTCCTGAATCGTAATAAAATCTCCAGATTCGTTCGAAAACGTACTGGGGAAGGGGTTCTTGCACGTAATCTGTTTTTACTTTCAAGTAACGTTGTGATGGTTGAGTTCTGTTCAGTAAGGCTTCAGGTGAGTCTATGGCGTATCCAGCAATAAATAAGACGGATTCGAACCAGCTCATTTCTGTGCACTCTTCTCTTGTCAATCTCAACTCAGGAAGCTCTTTTCCCATCAATGGAAGTAATCTGTCCACCCTGCCTAGAAACAGAGCAAAAGGAGCAGCACTGATTGTAAGCTTTTTTCCTAAATTCTTTGTTTTTGCAATCATTGCTATGAACAAATCTTTGTCGGTTTTAGGAGCCATATATTGCAAGCGGTGAATCATTTGAGTTGCATTCTGTTCCAATGTCCTTTCAACTCTGAAAACAGTGACTGTTTCCGGAACATCAACCAATCGCAACTTCCAGGCAACGACAACGCCAAAGCTGGCAGCTCCACCGCCTCTGATGGCCCAGAAAAGGTCTTTCCCCATTGATTTTCTGTCGAGAATTCTGCCATTGACATCAACTATTCTTGCATCGACTACATGATCAGCAGCCAGGCCGTATTTTCTCATCAAGGCACCGTAGCCGCCTCCACTAATGTGGCCACCTACACCAACAAGTGGGCAAATTCCGCCAGGAAAACCCAGAGTACGGCTCTTCTCGCCGATCCTGTAATAAACAGTACCAAGGTTCGCACCACCGCCAACCCACGCCGTTTTGTTCTCAACATCAACTGTTACGTCGCTCATCTTGATCAAATCAATGATCACAAACGGGACTTTTGATGCGAAAGAAACTCCCTCGAAGTCATGGCCACCACTTCGAGTTCTAATTTCCAGGTTGCTTTCCTTGGAACAGAGTACGATAGGCGGGATTTGGGACTCGTGTTCCGGGGTTATAATGACTTGTGGTTGAGTGTTGGATTCGGAAATGATTCTCCAGTTCCAGACAGAGAGTTGCAGAACGGAAGAGTACGAGGAGTTTGTGGGGGTGTAGACAAGGTTGGAAATGGAGGAATAATTGTTTTGGAATGCATTTGAAAGGCATTTGAGAAACTCATCTTGGCCAGCAGCAGAAGCTGCATATGAGCACCAAAGGAATATTACAACAACAGCACTGAATTTTAGAGCACAAAAGATATTGCTATTCATTGTTAATTAGGCGTTGTTGCTGTCGTGTTTGATGTTCATTAGTCCTCCCTAATTTATAGGAAAAATCATGTTGGAATTCCTGTGGAGATCACTAATAAATTTAAAAAATACACTTCAAAGTTTACATGGTCAAGCTGACATTTAAATACTTTCTGCAGCAGCCAGGGCATAAATCACATCATTAAGCCAAGTACGTATTTCAAATTTTAAATTTTCGATATCTTGAAAAAAAAAATTAAAAAAAAAAAGAAAGAAAGGTCACCAGCGTTAAAGAGAAGAATCAGTTTCTTCATCATAAATTCGATTATGCAAAGAAATGATTCGATTCCCATCCTGCATCAACCAAGCTCAGTTAGATGGTCTTTCCATCCTCCCTCTAACACTTGAGCTGTCTTAGGGCTAGTGTTTGTTTAAAGGAGAAATAAGAAACCCAATGGCTTTGACATCCTAAATTAGTTGATTTAGGAATGGGTGCGTTAAAAGAAAAAAAGCTCAGCCTCATTAAAAATTCTTAACTTTATTCTTCTAAATACTCCGTTTTAGTAGATCATCTTCGATTAAACTTTTACCCTTACTTAAAATTATTCTATAGAATCGTTTATTTTATGGATTTTTTTTTCTCCCGGGTGTAATTGTAATTAGTTTTAAGAATTGTTTGGAACATAAAGATTTCATAAATTTATTAAAATATTATATATTTTTCATTTAATTTATGTGTAAAAAGTAACTATCACATCCTCGCTGGACGGAGGAGGAAGCATAAACCAAACACACATGGTACTCTTTGATTTTTGTCCGGATACAATAATTAACAAAGTCAACAATCTTCTAGAAACGTCAAAATTACATTATTGATGGAAATGAAAATAACCTTTTATTATTATTATTATATTATTATTATTGTTATTATCACATAGTAATATAATTTATTTTTTACATTCAAATTATATATTCCCTTTTTCTCATATTTATATAAATAGTAAATGTAAATGCATAGTTTAAGAAATATTATTTTTTTAGGGAGGATTACTACTAGATACATTAAAAAATCCTTAATTACTATGAGATACAAACATATATAAATATTACTACTAACTACATAAATGTATAGTGATATTCTACCCTTACAATGTGCTGCACATAAATATTTGTGTACAGCAAAAATTCATGTGCAGCAAAAGTGTGTGCAGCAAAAAGTGTGAGGTCCTGCGATCGGCCGGCGGGGGTCCGGCGATTTTTCGATGGCCGGCCGCGCGGTCCGGCGATTTTCAGGCAGTCGGCCGGCGGTCCGGCGGCGGTCTGACGGTGGTTCAGCGGTGGGTGAGGGTTTAGAATTTGTGGTTTAAAAGTGTATGAGTTAAGGGTTATATTTGATATTTTACTTTAATATTTTGCATGTGAGAGTAATTTTTTTTAAATCAATGTATCTCATAATAATTATGGGTGCAAAGTGTGTACCTATAAGTAATTTTTTCTTTTTTTTAATAATTTTATTGAATTTTAAGGGATATTGTATTATTTTTAAGTAATAAATAAAATATAAAATATGTTATGTTTGTTGGGTATGAATAATATTTTTTAAATTAAGATGATTTTTCAGATTATTAGTTGATGTGATATTTTTTTAATAATAATAATAAAAATAAATGTTGGAAAGAAAAAATTAGAAAGCGTGAAATAAATATAAAACTGAGGAACTACTATTTAGATTTAGATTCAATAATAGTAGGGATTTGAAAATAACATAATCAAGAAAAGAAATGCCCATGTGTCATTTTGTCATTATTTTTATAATAATAAAGTAATTACATCCCCCTAAAATGTAATAATTTGTTTTTGGCACGTGGATTATACAGTATAATAATTTAAATAGTAGATTGAATGATATAATATTTTAATATATAATGAGTAGTTATATTATATTAATACTGATTACGAATCTTATATGTAATAAGTTAAGTATAATAATTATTTTTTGTGGAACACACAAATTCAAAAAAGAAATAGATACTTACAACGATTAAAGCAAAATGACGAAATTTATACATATTAACGGGGACAAAGGAAGTAATATTTTTTTATGCGTGGACGCGGCACTCCGATTTTTTTATGTCGGCTGATTGTTAGTGGAGAGACCACTGGAGATGAGAAGAGAACTCGATCTTGCTATTTGGTTGTTCGAAAAGCATTTTTTAATCTTTAGCTTAGGGATAATACAACTATTCACTACTAATAATAATAATAATCTTTAATCTACGTGTAAAAAACAAAAACATCCATTTGCATGAGACGAAGGGAGTATTTATATATAGGGAAAAATGTACTTTTAGTCCCATATAAAAAGTATGATTTCATTTTTTGTCCTTTTGGTTACATTTTTAGTCCCATTGGTTTTTATCTGAAATTCCGTCTATAAAAAGTTACGGAAGGCGTGACGTGACAGTTAAAGATATATTTTTTGTTTTAATTTAAGAAGCCCAATCTTAATTTCTTTTTAAAACCTATTTTCATCCCTAATCCCCAATCTCTCTCTCCCGTGTCCCGTCCCAAATTTACACATAACTATTTTGCGAGATTCTTCTTGGTTGCTAGTGTGGCAACCTATGTTGATGGCGAAGGCGACGCTAGATCCGGTGAACTCTGACAACCCTTGGTGACAAACTCTGGCGAGTTGATTGGAAAATCTGACCGGCGTGGCAATTTCGTAATTTTTTGATAGCGCAAATGGTGTGCTCCAGCGTAGATGAACGGCGAACAGTACGACAACAAAGATATACGATGCAGTAGATCCGGCGGTCATCTCGTTACAACCTTGAGGGAGGAAGTGGGAGCAGTCCTTGATCTGTGTATCTTTGGATCTGGGAGCAGTCCTTGGCAAGAGGAAAAACTAACGGCGGTGGCTCGTGGACCTGTGGCAATGAGCACGAGGTGCAGTGGATTCCGGCGCGCTAGGCGGCTGTTCGTGACTGGCAATCGGATCGGATCCAAATTTTGGTAGATTTGTGCTTGAACTTGGTTTCAATTTTAGTAAAATTGATTTAGAGCAAGTGTACTTCATCGTGTGTAGCACGTAAGCGACCAAGTGCAAAATTTATAAGATATCGAACCCAAGGGCGAAAGTGGGCAGCCGTAATTGTAAAATGTTTTACTCTAGTAGGACTAATCAAAGAAGGAGAGTTGATTATACTACAAACTAACAACTAAGAAAGCAATTAAAGATAGAACATATACAAATGTGATGGAAAATGGATGAAGGTGAACAATGTAAGAAATATGTAAGGCAAGCAACATTCATGGTAAGGTATATATAGACTCACACACACACATGCATTGATGGTTTTCATGTTATGATATTAAGGGCAATCACGTTTGTACCCCTAATCCCTATGGCCAAGGTAACTAGGTTCTCAACTCTTTTACAAGTTTAAATCTCATAGGATTGTTGTTCTTACTCTCAATTCTCTTAAGGTACTATGATCATAAGTTTGGTTCCCCTCACCAGTTAATCACCAATGTCCTATTATGAGGTTCTAAGCACATGAAGGGTATGATTTACCTCTCCTCATACTAATTAAATCATCTCATGCAATCAATGATTCAATTAAACCACTAAGCATAATATTGGAATGACCATCCTAACACTATGAATAGAGAATTTAACCACACAAATCAAACACAAAATGAGAATAAGCATTCATGATAGAAAATATTCATAACAATCATTTCATCAAACATGTGGTGTGCAAAATCTACATAATACATAACCAATCATATTGCTAGCCTCACATGAGGACTAGCCACTACATATCATAGTAAAATCAATACATTCCACAGCATGCTCCAATTGAGCCAAATAATGAAGAAAATAACAAATTAAAAGTAAGTTGGCTCCCCTTTGATGGTGAACTTCCTCCCCTTTAATCATGCTACAATCTTCAACCAATGATGAATTCCTCTTCTTAGATTGGTGGATGGATGGATTTGAGGAGATCAAGTGGTTTGAATGGATGAAGTAAAGGGTTGAAGAGATGGAGATGAATGTGTGTGATTTAGGTGTCTAGTATGTGTGGAAACTGATCCAAAATTATTCCTCTCGGATTTTGTGGTCAAAACATGTATTTATACCCCCATGAAAGCTTCTAGAACACATAGAGATCGTAAAACTGACTTTTGTCAGAACACGGGTCGTGTGAGGAACACGGCCATTGGGGTGGGCGTGTAGCGTTTTCTGGTGTCGGAACACGGCCACCCCTTATAGGGCAGTGTTCGGAACACTGCTCATGTAGGTGCAGCGCCTGCAGTGCAGTTTCACCGTTTCACGCATAACTTTCTCGTTTGGGCTCCAATTCGAGTGATTCTTGCGCTCATGCGATCCTCTCTTCCATGGCTTTCCAACTATATATCACACGTCCAATGTTAAGCACCACATGAATACAAAAAATTACACAAACTGGACATGCATTTTTTAACTTTGCTTTGGTTCGTTCTTCCTCATTTCAACTCCGAATTGAGTTCTATTTTTTTCCGCATCTTCCTTATCGTCTCTGGAATCCATTTTTACCTAAAATTACATAAATTTCACTAATTTATCAATACTCTAAATATTCACAAATATAGCACAATTTAAGGCATTTTATCATGAAAATCACACATTTATCATTTCAAAGCACACATCTCCATATTTTCATATAACACCACCAAATGATATATAAATGATTAAAAACACACAAAACACATAATAATGACACTAAAATCTTGGTGAAAATGACACCGATCAACCCCCCAAACTTAAAGTGTTGCTCGTCCTCGAGCAACGAAAATGAGAAAACGAGAGGGGGAATTTTCACGTAGAGAAAGACCTAAAGAACATAAGCAAAAACACATCATAAGTAACAAGGACTACGAATCATATCAAGTCACACTACAACATTAAAATCATGACATAAAAAATTAACAAGTTCAAGTCTAAGAAAATTAAGAGTAATAAAGTCCCTTCCGGTCCAAACCTTACGTCGGATATCAAAATGCACTCAACACTCTATGAAGTATGATAATTTTCACTCATCAATCGATTGTCGATGCACCATAGGCTTGCTCACGGACTACATTCACAAGCCACCAAGGCTTTAACTAATGATAAAAAAGGTCTTTATCTTTTGGATATAATGATAGACTCTTTGGTAATGGTAGGGAAAATATGGATAAGAGTGACTTATCAAGTGTAAATAATCGAAGAGATGATCAGCTTCTTCAACTTCTTCACGTTTCTTTCTTCCTTTCTTTTCTTTTCTAATCACAAACACTAATCATTATTATTCCTTGGATTTCTTTAGCTTCTTTTAATTTGCATGCTTCCTTTCTTTCGACTTTTGAATTCCTTGAGCATATTTTTGTTGATTTGCTCTTTTTTCTTATGTTGAGGTTGCATGTACATTTTGCTTGAGCTATTTTCATTATTTTCTTGCTTGTTTACCATTTCCTTTCTTCTCTAACACAATTCTCACATCAAACCTTGCAAACCATCATCTCCTCAATCACCCACACAAAAGGTATATATTTAAGGCTTGAGTGGGTAATCATGGCTTTTAATGTGCTTATATCACAAGAAATATGCTTTAAGGCTTAAAGTGGTTAACTAAGGATTATGTATAAGGTAAGAAAATATATGACAATGACTATGAAATTACAAGGATGACCTAAGATCATTTCACTAACGTCCACCAATGGGGCTCATTCCCGTAGTCCATGAGCAAGTTCTAGTTTATCAAGGCTCAATCGATCCACTCATTAAGAAATTTAACCATGGCACGGTTGAGGCTCAAATGCTCACAAGCTTTTGCTTTGACCTTAAGGAACCTATTACACTTCAATTCATCTCAAAATTGAACAAATTAAACAGACCATGTCACAATTTTAAAGAGTAGAGATTCTCAACATAGTTCGCCATCACTTTATCACAAACAACATGTCATTACTCACATTCAAAAATGACTCACAACAACCCAAAACATACCACCAAGCAACCCTATACAAGAATAAAAATTCAAACAAAACACATAAGAAAAGACTCACCAAGAAAGAACAACACAAAAACACATAACATGCAAAAACGAAAATTTCATCCGTCAAAAGAAAATAAAACACATATCATCAGTCATCTAATAGCATGTAAGCTCAAGAATTTGCAACCTTATTCAAAAATAAGAAAAATAAAGCAAGTAAACTACCTTAATAAAGCAAGTAAACCTCCCAAGTACATAACACATGAAGTTGCATACTAATCCAAACAATCGAAATCAAATCAAGTATATGCTAAGCAAATAGAAATGATGAGTATTAAAGTAAACTCCCTGAAAAGATATTTAGTAATGGAAATGGTTGGCACGAGCTTCCGGATTGCATGCACAACGAATCTCAACATTAATTTTTGGGCTCAATTTATGCTTCCACTACACTTCATTTGTGCTCAACAACTCATCAAAATCATTAGCACAACAATTACTAGCAAATAATGAACTCGTATGCACTTCAACACAACCAAACGATCCAAAATCATACCACTACTCATGAAAAAAAATTTAAAATTTACTTAATTTTATAAGAAGACCTCTCAATCATCATAATAAGCACACTCAAGTGGTGAGTCACACCACACACTCTCCCCCCAAACTTAAATCGAAACAAGTTGAGAATTAAGTTTGCATGAAGTGGTGTGACTTACCCTTGTAGTTTCCAACAATGAGCTTCTTGTAGAGAAGTATATGCATCACAACAATTCAAGGTATGTCCACCATGCACTTTCCCCCCAAACTTAAAGTGAAACAAGAGTTGAACTTTAAGTTTGCAAGAAGTGGTGAGACGTACCTTCACACTTCAAATCGAGCACTTCTCGTATTTCCAATATGCATTCTCCTCACTAGCCAAATCAACCTACAAACTAAAAATGTAAGAAAACTAAATCAAAGCAATTAAATGAAAGCATTAAAATAAATGATGGGTTGCCTCCCATCTAGCGCTAAGTTTAACGTCTTCAAGTCGGACGGATTATGGAGAACTCATCGGAATGACCATCAAATATTAATCTTTGTGCTTCTTCCTCTATTAAGTATTTGTGGCAAGTAACGACCATAGTAGCATCCTTTGAGATTGGCTTTAAAAATTTCACTCTTTTGAGCTTGCATTCCCATTGATCTTCCCTTCCGTGACCACCACTTATTCCTTCTTATCAAGTATGTCCCCAACATCTCTTCAAGCTCTTTCTTGTACCTAAGGCTTTGAGAAGAATCAATAGGTAAGAAAAAATCAATATAAACATTATTTTGAAATTCAATGCAACTTGGAGAGTCAAAAGGTGTAGAAATGCTCATTTCACTCCCGAACTCATCATCAAGTGCTTCTATACCTTGTCCCACTTCATCAAATTCATACTCCTCTATTGATTCTTCATCTTCGCTTAAATTTTCCTTATCAACAAGGGACACGAAATCATAGATAATCTCATCCTCCTCTAAGCTTTCTTCTACCTTAGGCTCTTTATCCTTTGCACTATCATCCAAGTTCTTTTCTCTCTTGTCTTCCTTATCCTCAATAAGCTCAACATCTCTTGAGTCTCCTTCATTATCCCCCGAACACTCTTCTACCTCTAAATTTTCTTCAATTTTTTCATCAAAATTCTTCATTTCGTGAAGAGTGTTCCGGTCATTTATCATTTGACTAGTTTGACGTTCTAATGCCTCAATCTCCTCTCATTTTCCTCACTAATTTTTTTTGTTAAATTCAATCATCTCATTCAACATATCCATGAGTTTACTATCTCTATCTTCTACGGATGACTTTGCTTCTTCACTCAGTGGTTGCCATGTTTGTTCTTGGAGATAATTCCCTTGATTTTGGAAATTACTCCCTTGCATGTAAGAAATATCCTCCACTTGAGGACTTGGCATCATCCACTCTTGTTGCACCGTAGGATAAGAAGTTGGCATACTTTGAACACATTGAGACCCATAACTAGGAAGACTTGATTGAAAACTTTGCCTTTCATTGTTCCCTTGAACACATCTTCTACACAACTCCATTAAGGCACTATTTTCGGATAAAGGAATAACCTTAGGCATTTGGTTGTAGGAACTTGGCAATGAAGGTCTTCCATCATCGTTTGGTGGACATTCTTCTTGGAAATTCTCTTGACCATACCCATTTTGCATACATATTCCATTTCTCATTTGTTAATTGGGCATATTCCACATTTGTCCCCTATTAAAGTTTGAAGTAGGTATTGAGTAGGCATTTTGAGGCTCATAGCTTGAAAGATTTGGTTAAAAGCTTTGCCTTGTATCATTTCCATAAGTATATCTTCTAAGCAACTCCATTGTATTTTCTGATAAAGGAGTAAATATAGGCAAATGAATTTGGTTTGAAGAACTTGGTACGGAATAAGTGTGTGCTTGATGAGGTTGGAATGTATTCGCATTGTAAGCTCCTTGCCATCCCTCATAGCTCCCATTGTTGTAGCTTTGAGAGCTTGCTTGACTCATTTGACTACTATACCCATAGTTGCTCTCATCCTTGTAGCCATTTGATTGTTGTGGTGGAACCAAACCAAGTAGATTTTCATAATTTCCTCCCAAGTATTGGTTCCACCCATCCATATTCATACTCTTTTTTTCTAGGCTTACTACAACTTTCCATCACTTTCTATTTTTGGTTTGTTCCTCATCCTCTTCTTTCAAGGTTGATGTACCTATCAAGAAAAACAAGTTAGAACAAATTTTTCAAAACAAATATAGAATGCAAAAATAAGAAAAATGTCCTAAGTAGAGCTAACAAATTCAAACACGTTACACCGAAGGCTTTCGCCTCGGCAACGGCGTCATGTTCTTAGTCGCATTTCTTGTAAAAATGTGTAAGAGTAAGAGACTCTATCGTCGAGTAAACGTGAGACCAAGTACAAAATTTATAATAATATCGTCCCAAGGGAAAGTAAACTCATGATTGTATCCGAATTTTCCATTGATTTATACTTTGTAAGAATGATACATTGAAGGTTTGATTGTTTAAACTACTAATTATCATTCTACTCAATTAACTAAGAATTTGAACTAACAAAGTAATGATTCAAACAACACACAAATGATGATTGTAATGGAGGTATAATTCACTTGAGAAGAGAGTAGGGCTAATCATATGAATGGTTGAGATAAAAGCTAGATGTGTAGAACTTGAGAAGTGAATGTAGTTAAATTGTGGATTTCCTTTTATGATATATGAATCATGTTTCATTTCAATACTTGTGTGATTATATTTTCTATTCATATTATTAGGATGATCATTCCAATGTTATGAGTGGATGTTTAATTGAATCATATATTAAAATATGCATGCATGTTAGTGTGAGATGAGGTAATCCATACCCTTCTTATGCTTAGAACATTCATAGAGGGACACTTAAGAAATTGAGTGAAAAGAACCAACTTATGATCATAGTACCTTAAGAGAATTGAGATTAAGATCAATCTTAGGAGATTTAGGCTTGTAAAAGAGTCGAGAATCTAATTGCCTTGGCCATAGGGATTAGGGGTAAAATCGTGATTGCTTTTAGTCAACAAATTAATGAAGTTCACCATCAAAAGTTATACATATCTAGCTAAAGTCTTAACCATGATTATGATTAGCCTTGCTCTTTTCTCAAGTGAATTCTACCTCTATTCCAATCATCATTTGTGTCTTGTTTGAATCATTACTTTGTTAGTTCAAATTCTTAGTTAATTGAGTAGAACAATAATTAGTAGCTTAAATAATCAAACCTTCAATCTATCATTCTTACAAAGCATAAATCAATAGAAAATTCGGATACAATCATGAGTTTACTTTCCCTTGGGACACATTATTATAAATTTTGTACTTGGTCACACGTTTACTCGACGATAGAGTCTCTTACTCTTACATATTTTTACAAGAAATACGACTAAGAACATGGCCATGAACTTGGTTTCAATTTTGGTTAAATTGATTTAGAGCAAGTGTACTCCATCGTGTGTATCACGTAAGCGACCAAGTGCAAATTTTATAAGATATCGAACCCAAGGGCGAAAGTGGATAGCCATATTTGAAATATGTTTCACTCTAGTAGGACTAATCAAAGAAGAAGGGTTGATTATACTACAAACTGATAACTAGGAAAACAATTAAAGATAGAACATATACAAATATGATGGAAAATGGATGAGGGTGAACAACCTAAGAAGTATGTAAGGCAAGCAACATTCATGATAAGGTATATATAGACTTATACACACACATGCATTGATGATTTTCATGTTATGATATTAAGGACAATCACGTTTGTACCCCTAATCCCTATGGCCAAGGTAACTAGGTTCTCAACTCTTTTACAAGTTTAAATCTCCTAGGATTGTTCTTACTCTCAATTCCCTTAAGGTACTATGATCATAAGTTTGGTTCCCCTCACCAGTTCATCACTAATGTCCTATCATGAGGTTCTAAGCACTTGAAGGGTATGACTAATCTCTCCTCATACTAATTAAATCATCTCATGCAATCAATGATTCAATTAAACCACTAAGCATAATATTGGAACGACCATCCTAACACTATGAATAGAGAATTTAACCACACAAATCATACACAAAATGAGAATAAGCATTCATGATAAAAAATATTCATAATAATCATTTCATCAAACATGTGGTGTGCAAAATTTACATAATACCTAACCAATCATATTGCTAGCCTCACATGCGGACTAGCCACTACATATCATAGTAAAATCAATACATTCCATAGCATGCGCCAATTGAGCCAAATAATGAAGAAAATAACAAATTAAAAGTAAGTTGGCTCCCCTTTGATGGTGAACTTCCTCCCCTTTAATCATGCTACAATCTTCAACCAATGATGAATTACTCTTCTTAGATTGGCTGGATGGATGGATTTGAGGAGATCAAGTGGTTTGAATGGATGAAGTGAAGGGTGGAAGAGATGGAGATAAATGTGTGTGATTTAGGTGTCTAGTATGTGTGGAAACTGATCCAAAATTATTCTTCTCGGATTTTGTGGTCAAAACATGTATTTATACCCCCATGGAAGCTTCTAGAACACATAGAGATCGTAAAACTGACTTTTGTCAGAACACGGGTCGTGTGCGGAACACGGCCATAGGGGTGGGTGTGTAGCGTTTTCTGGTGTCGGAACACGGCCACCCCTTACAGGGCCGTGTTCGGAACACGACTCGTGTAGGTGCAGCACCTGCAGCGCAAAATTTGACTCCCCTGTAGATAATATTCTAGGATTGTCTTGAAAATTTTCTACAGTTTGTATTATTATGCTGCCTTTCTTTAGTAAAAGAATGACTTAGCTAGTGATATAAGATTATAATGAAGCAACTTCCCCAGCTTTCAATTCTATGTATACATGTATCAGTGGATTTTCCTTCTACGTCCGACAACTGTGAACCATCTAAAATTTAAAATATTTGACTAATTGCTATTGATACCAAGACTTGAGTTGATTTTTCTTGTATGGTCCTTGCTTTCTATTTTCTATGTGAGTTCTAATATAAATTTACACTAATTTTTTGAAGGCTGCTCATGAGTTCAACAATTTTATACATGGAAATAAGTATGAAAAGTGCAAGGTTATAATTTCTTCACACAACTATGATAGTACTCCTGCTTCTGAAGACCTGGGAAACCTTGTTGCCAGAATACAAGCAGCTGGAGCTGACATAGTTAAATTTGCTACGACAGCTCAAGATATCACCGATGTAGCACGTGTGTTTCAAATAATGGTTCATTCCCAAGTAAGCGCCTAAGTTTTATAACAAGTTCATTCCAGCCACATTGTTCTCTATATGCTTCATTTTTTCATTCTTGAATGTGGTTTCATGCCTCTTCTAAAAATTAGATTTTTCTTTGCTTAAAGATTTATATGGAGCTGCTGTTTAATAGTATAAGTGGATAATGGTGCTTATTGATGTGAAATTTTTGAGTAAAAAAAAATGCGATCTCTTGTCATCTGTGATTTTGCAAATTGCGCGACATTTTAACCTATGTGTGCATTTTCAGTTGCTCAAATGCTTTTTGGGTGCTTACCGAAGTTGATGGAATGTGTGTACATGATAACATGCTTCCAGTATTACAAATCCTCGATCTTTATCATGTAGTTTGTTGATCATCAGATTCCAATTATCGCCATGGTTATGGGAGAGAGGGGAATCATGTCGAGGATACTTTGTCCTAAATTTGGTGGATACCTCACATTTGGCACTTTGGAAAAAGGAAAGGTGTCTGCTCCTGTGCAGCCAACAATTGAGGAGTTGATTAAATTATACAATTTTAGGTCAATTGATACTGATACTAAAGTATTTGGGCTTATTGGCAAGCCAGTGAGCCACAGCAAATCTCCCAACTTATATAATCAAGCTTTCAAAGCAGTTGGCTTTAATGGAGTGTTTATGCATTTGTTGATGGATGACGTTCGAAAATTCTTTGAGATATATTCCTCCCCTGACTTTATTGGTTATAGGTGAAGTCCTCACTGTTGTATGGTTCATTTCCATTTTCATCCCTTTATTTATTATTCGTGTTCTCTTCTTCTTGTCCATCATTCCTCTCCGAATTTTGATTACTGGTTTCATATTTATCTTGCGTTTTCAATTATTTTCCTTGGTAAAGTGCTGTGCATTATGCCTAAAATTTTTTGCCCTCTACTTATTTTTTTTAGTTTCTATTATTCATTATAACAGAAGCTTGGTGAATATTTATCTATTACAGCTGTACCATTCCTCATAAGGATGAAGTGGATCCTGTTGTAAAGGTTGTTTTCTTTAATCTATATAGCCGGATTTGTAATTATAATTATTGTTGTGAAGGCTCTCTAATTTGTCCATTGTTGTGAGTTTTAATATATTCTTGAATAATACTAGACGATAGGGGCGGTAAATTGCATCATCAAGCGGCCTACTGAAGGAAAGCTGTTTGGTTATAACACAGATTACATTGGTGCAATTTCTGCAATTGAGACTGGCCTACGAGGTTTCTTCTTTAATACTCACACTGATCAAATCTGTTGGTGAGACGTGAAATTGTGAAGCCTGATATTATCCTGCTCTCCCTCTCTCTCTCTCTCTCTCGTTCTGCAGGTTCTGAAAATGGAGCTAGTGGTTCGCCCCTGGTCGGTAAACTGTTTGTAGTTATTGGTGCGGGTGGTGCAGGAAAGGCACTGGCTTATGGTGCTAAAGTAAAGGGAGCCAGGATAGTGATTGCTAATCGTAGATATGGTTAGATGACAGCCTCCACCTCCACACTCTTGTCTTCTTGTTTCTTCTGTACATCTTGGTGTAACCTGCAACCTGTGATATTTCCATATCATTAGCTATTCTCATTTTTTACCCTTCTCTTACTGCAAGATCGAGCTAGAGAACTTGCTGAGCATGTTGGAGGGCAGGGTTTGTCTCTTGCTGAGCTGAATAACTTCCATCCACAGACAGGAATGATACTAGCAAACATTACTTCTATTGGGATGCAGCCAAAGGTTGACGAGACACCTATCTCCAAGGTTAGTTCCGTGCATTTCAAAATTATGCCCAACAGCTTCAGTTCTTATACATACCCATAAAAAATGAATTCTTGTGTTGCAATGTTGATAGTTTGAGTACGGTTGTAGAGAATTTGCATTGAAAGTCACTGAACTATGTCATGAATTATGATACATCTTGGATGAAATTATCAACACATTTTTATTTTGAGTGATTTTTTGGGTCAATACATTCAGGGTTAATCTAAGTTGAACTTTCTTTTTCCCTTATACCATATTCTAGTAGAACTATCCACCATCTTTTCCATCTTAAAGTGGTCATATCTTAGTTGTAAATTCACAAAACTTAATTTTGATTAAACCTTGAAGAAAGTAGATACAATTCTACCTAAATCTTTGAAGTCTCCACTAGGAAGAGTTGAAGCTCAAATGTAATATTAGTGTACTTGGTTACATACAATGACATAAGATATCCGAAGCAACTCTTAAGGAAATCATGGCAGATTATTGAAGATGAGCTTCCCTGCGACTGTCGTTCATCCTGGTTAGTGTTTCATCTTCTGTCTGATGAATATGAAATCAAGATCTTAGCTGGGAGAGATGCATTCGTCGAATCTCAACGCGTTAGGTTGTTGTTTTGTTGTATGATTTATACATGAAGTTTGGGTCAAACAAACCTGATGAGCCTAGTCCTAAGATTGTCGGCCTGTCCAAGATAAACAGGAACAACAAAGCTCGAGTCGAGTTTTCTAGCCGATTGTGGGTGTGATGGAGCTATGGCAAGCTCGTAAACACCAGGACAGCAAGTCCAGTTTGGGAGGTTCTGTGTCCTATACTTTTCTGCTCCTTTACCACTTGAATAATCTTCCCGATCAAACGCTCCAATCAGAACCTACTTACATAATACAGATTGTGCTTTATAAATTAAATATCAATAAATAAACGAACTTTACTTATTTGAAGGTTTATAAGGATATTGGAGTCATAAAATTTTGATTAAAGTTGAATTTAAAATGTGTTTATTTAATATATATATATATATATGTATACGCGTGTTTTTTAATATTTGTATACTTTTTCATACTAAGTTTTTCATTAAAAAAACTAGCATTCATATGTGTATAACTTTTTATTCAATAGTGTATACTTGTTTTTTAATAATTATATATTTTCTTATACTCAATTTTTTATTAAAAAACTAACAATTAAATTATATATATTTTTGTTCATAATTGTATATATTTTTGTTTATATTTGTATACGGTTTTGAAAGTGGGTGCACCCGGGTGAACTGTACAGATTTTTAGGGGTATTATGGTATTTTTTTGGTAATAAATAAATGATAAAGTATGTTATGTGTGTTAGGTAGGGGTGGTTTTTTTGTAAATAAAGTGTATGGAGAAGGGTAATTGTGTTTGACTTTTTGCTTTTTTAGGAATGTGCAAACTTTTGTGGGACAACCCAAAATAAAAAAGTGTGTCATCTTTCCTGGAACGGAGGAGTATACCCTAAAAAGCAGGGGGTAAATACTTTTTTTGGGATTCAATCACATGATTTTTTTTTACCGTTTCTAGTGTATGAGTAAGTGAGTTTTCCTACTAGAATATTTCATTAAAAAAAAAACCTACTTAAAGTGCATTCAACATAGTGTACAACTAATCACAAATGTATAACTAATCAAATGTATATGCATGACAATAAAAATCATTATACAAGCCACCTATTGAAAATACTAATGTGAAATTATACAATCCATCTATTGAAAGTACATATGTGAAATTTATTAGGCTATGTTTGTTTTCAAAATCAGATTTTGCCCCATTTTAAAAATCACCTAATATATATATTTTCCAACAAGATAATTCTCACTATTTATGCACTTTTTAAGAAAAATAATATTACATAATTGGTATTATTTCTTCTATAAAACATGGATTGAAATAGGAAGAGTATTATATATGAAGAGTATTATGTTTAACTAAAAGTTTTTATTTTTTCTTCATAAAATCAAAGCTATAAATTTTTATATTAAATGATCACTATCAATAAAGGAAGTGTAGGAATATAATTTCGTATGTATTGCATAATCAGAGTATATATTTATATAGAGAATCCCACAGGATATGGTAATGAAATAATCTATCTCTATATAAGATATACAAGATGTAGGATATTTATATAGAAAGAATCCCACATGATATGGTAATAAAATAATATATTTTTATATAAGATATACAAGAATCAATTACATAATTATCTATACTATCAGGAAGAATAGTTGAATTTAATCAATGGAGATAATCCTAAAACATTAGCTTGTTATTCTATAATAACTTCTCTTAATATCCTATATACATTATATTATATTTTGAGTATGTCATGCATTTTAATAATAACAATTCTTTTACCGAAAAAAAAAAATCTTCCCTAAAGAACTTAAGCGTACGAATGAATTAAGGAATGTTGTGAGGCTTTGAAAAGACGAATACACTCACGACAGCGCACGAGACAATCTCAGATAAGACATTATTTACAATTTCTTAAATAATTATTATTTTCTTTGTAAAATATTACTTTTAATTAAAAATGTTACACTTTTTTATTCATACAAATTGTTTATAAATTAATATACTATTTCTTCATTAATCAAAATATCACATACTATAATTTGTTATTAAAATGATGTGATTTCTTATCATCTTAAGAAACCTTTTTTGCATACTTTAAAAACAAAACCATTGTAACATGCATTTAATTTAAGGGATTATCAATGATAGGTACACGTATATATAACTTAATTACTAATAAATACATTAATCTAATATAACTACTGATGAATACATTATGTCTTTTCTTTTACCCTTATTTACAATGTTGAATATTCAATATTTTCACTTAACACAAGTTTCATTGAACACTAATGTATACTACTCCCTCCGTCCCAGAGATATTGACGCATTTTTTTAGTACGGAGATTAAGGAGTATAATAATTTAATGTAAAGTGAAGTGAGAGAAATAATATTTAATGTGTAGTGGGTAGTTGTATTAGTGATGAGTGTGATGTGTGTGTACTCATGTAAATAAAGAAATTATTTTTGTGTGGGTCTTATTTCTTAAAAAGGAAATATGTCAATTTCTGTGGAACAAACCAAAAAGGAAAGTGTGTCAATATTTTTGGGACGGAGGGAGTAAATCAGATAAAAACAATAGGTGAAAGATTTAAGAATAGATTTAAGGATTATTAGAACAACCATTATTTCAATTTAATTAATCATATATTTTCTGTTTCTCTCTCAAGGA
The DNA here is from genome assembly GCA_023678885.1 of Pogostemon cablin. Classification (NCBI taxonomy): domain Eukaryota; kingdom Viridiplantae; phylum Streptophyta; class Magnoliopsida; order Lamiales; family Lamiaceae; genus Pogostemon; species Pogostemon cablin. Next base: position 12,082,597 of record CM042960.1, read on the forward strand.
TGCACACTAATGCACATTCATAGGGTTCTTCAATGTAATTGTGTATTTTCTGTTTCTCTCTCAAGGATGTACATTGATGTACATTCATAGGGTTCTTTAATTTAATTGTGTATTTTATGTTTCTCTTTAATAATGCACACTAATGTACCGTGTATTTTTCGTTTCTCTCTCAAAGATGCACATTGATGTACATTTGTTGGGTTTTTCAATTTATTCACATATTTTTTGTTTCTCTCTCAAGAATGTACATTAATGTACATTAGTAATGTTCTTCAATTTAATCGCGTATTTTCAGTTTCTTTCTCAATAGAATGTACACTAACGTACATTCGTATAAATAACGTATTTTTGTTTCTATCTTAACAATGCACACTAATGTACATACATATATAGATGTTATGGGAAAAAAACAAAATATAATTTTGTATTTATCGATAATTTTCTGAAGCGAATGTATGTTTAGTAGTTCTTAAATACATTTTGTACCTACTATTTATTTGCCCTTAATTTAATTATTATCTAAAAATATGTAAGATGCATATGAAATAAGATTGAGAATTGAAAATATAATCAAACATGGATCCAACCCGTCGACCCGACCCATATAACTGAATACAGTAAAAAGATGTATCCGTTGTTGACCTTTTTTCTACCAAAATAATTGACAATTAATGGGGGAGAGTCGCGGCTTTTACCCAACGGATATTATATAACGGCTACTTCTTCACTGTTCTTCACTAATCATCATTTGCCTCTTTTCATTCAACATTTCTCAATTCCAGCGATCATTCTTCTATTTCTTCACTTGATGGCGTGTTCTGATAATTACAGCAAGGACTACTTCTCTCAGCCGAGAGGCTTCTTGACGCCGCAGCCGGCGTGGAAGAGCAACCGCTACCCTCCAGCGGCGGCGAGGTCGGAGACGAAGCCCAGAAGGACGCCGGATTTCCATGTCGTTCACAAGATTCCATCCGGCGACTCGCCATATGTGAGAGCAAAGCATGTTCAGGTAAAGCCCTAACTAATTGCTCTCATCTTCTCTTTAATTTCGATAAATTGTGTAAGGGAATGAAGGTAAAGCCCGAATTAATTGCTCTCATCTTCTCTTTAATTTCGATAAATTGTGTAAGGGAATGAAGATGGAACACATGGGTATTGCGTTTGATGATATTCGTAGTCTTTAGGAAGATGTATGAAATGGGATTAATCGGTATCTTATCTCGAATTTCTCAAGAATGAGTAGAATAGAATATATCTGCGAATGTGACGATGTTCTTCTAATTCTTGGTTATTGTGTATGAATTTGCAACTGCAGCTGGTGGACAAGGATCCAAACAGGGCCGTTTCCCTGTTTTGGGCTGCAATTAATTCTGGTGATAGGGTGGAAAGTGCCTTGAAAGATATGGCTGTCGTGATGAAGCAGTTGGATCGAGCCGATGAGGCGATCGAGGCGATTAAGTCCTTTCGCCATCTCTCTCCTCCTGAATCACAAGATTCCATTGACAATATTCTTGTTGAATTGTATAAGGTGAGGTCTAGTTGATTCTTGATGCATTTTTCTTCATTTATTTAATTGACAGATTCTTGATGTTTCAATTAATATATTATTGTAATGATCATGATCAGTGGATCTAAGGATTTAATTGTGTATGTTGATGTAGCAATCTGGAAGGATAGACGAGGAGATTTTAATGCTTCAGCGTAAATTGAAGAAAATAGAAGGAGGGATGGCTTTTTCTGGGAAGAAAACAAAGATAGCAAGAAGTCAAGGGAAGAAGGTTCAGATCACAATTGAGAAAGATTATTCAAGGTTCATAAACTTTCAATTCTTATTTGAATCTCAAATTGCAGTTCTTATGTACTTAAATGATTTGTTTCTTTATGTGATGTGACTTCAGGTTGTTGGGGAATTTAGCTTGGGCATACATGCAGCAGAAAGATTTCAAATCTGCTGAAGAACAGTACAGGTACTTCTATCAGTTTTATGCATCATAAGTTTTTTATACTCGGGAGTCTTGCCAAGTGCTTTGTGTTACAATTGAGAGTCGTGTGGATGTGTCGTGTAATGCAGAAAGGCGCTGTCGTTTGAACCGGATAAGAACAAGCAGTGCAACTTAGCAGTATGCTTGATGCACATGAACAAGATGACAGAAGCAAAATTCTTGCTCCAAACTGTAAGATATTCATCTGGGAGTGATTTTGTGGATGAAACATATGCTAAATCCTATGAACGTGCCTCTCAAATCCTGGCTGAGATGGAGTCTCAGAAAGAGACAGGGCGTAACGATGAGCAAGTCCATAAGACGAAGTCATGTGGTGGCCATTGGGATAGTAGGTTCTGTTCTCAGAGAAAATTTGAAGATAATAATGGTACGAGATCTTCTCCGCTGCCTTCGTCTGCCAAAACGAACAATGTAGGATTTACAGAGTTTCCATATGAGAAAAGGGTCAATTTTGATTGGAGAAGAAACCATGGTGAGCCTCATAATGATCATAGAAAGGGATATCTTGAAGAGAATATTCCAAAAGTTCCTTTCACTCAGCCGAGGAGAGATAGAGATCAAAGAAAAGGCTATTTTAAAGAGAACGAAAATGGTAGTTCTCGTCGGAAACTGTCTTTTGGATCATCTACTACAGGTGGCAGTGAGCAGTCATTTGTGGGTCAAAATGTCAACTATTATTCAGACAAGCAGTTAGTTTCGTCCACCGAAGGAGATTGGAGAAAGAACTCTTCGTTTATGCCATCAGAAGTTGAGGAAGATGAGATGAAGTCTTTGGTATATGATGATTGCCATAACTCTTCCATAGTTGAATGTGCTGTGAGTTCGGACAAGGGAAACTATCTCCCAGCAACACACAAGTTTTCAATGTTTGGAAAGAGTTGGGCCGACATGGTTGAGGAAGAAGAACTTGAGTTTAGTTGGAATAACAATGAGAATGTGGACTGTAACATCACTCATGTCACACCTAAGTCAGATAAAGCTGAGAAGTTAAGTCAAAAGATTGAATTGATTGATCTTGGATCTGGATACTTAACTCAACCAGAGAAAACTGGTTTATTAGTGAACCAACCAGTGAAGCAATCATTGCGTTTTGATCAGAATCACAGCCCTATGACACCGAAAAATCAGTACAATTCTTCGCCATTGACAGCAAAAGTTTTGAACATGGAAGGCCAAGTTGGAGGGCTCCCTGTGGAGCTCGGTTCCAGCAGTGGTAACCGGAGAAGGCTAAAGGTTTTTCAGGACATAACCAGCGCTCATGGAAGTGCAAGAACCTGACAATCCTGTCTTAACTGGTACAACATTATTTTCATGTATTTTTCTATCATATACTGATATTGATTCAGCAGTAAATACTAGTATACTGTGGCTGTACACAACTTTATTTCAGTTACATGCTAAAATTGTTCAAACACAACGTGGTTGCTTATTTTCAAATTTGTTACATGAAGAAACACCTTGCTGCATTGCATACCTCTAGTCTCATTGATCAGAAACACGTGGCTCCTTGATGTTTCCGGAAAGAATACTTTTGAATGCTAAAATTGTTCAAACATAATGTTGTTGCTTATTTTCAAATATGTAACATGAAGAAACACCTTGCTGCATTGCATACCTCTAGTCTTATTGATCAGAAACATGTGGCTCTTCAATGTTTCCAGAAAGAATACTTTTGAACCACAGTGCAGATAATTGTCATTGAAATCCACATAATGGATACCAAATGTAAATAAGTAGCCAGAAGCCCATTCATAGTTGTCTGTTAATGCCCATGCAAAATACCCCTTTACATTTGCACCATCTTCCCTGCATAAGAACTAGGGTTAGTCACTGAACCATCATTGTTGATGAAAATACAAAGTGGAACAAAACTTAATGAGATATTATCATATTACTCGATTGCTTCGTGCAGACAACATAGGTGGTCAAAGAAATTCTTCTTCCTCTTATGATCTTTTAATGCTTCAGACATTAGTATGCTATTGTTACTATCTTCGTCTATCCCTGAAAACATTGCATGCATATTAAGCGCCTGATGAATTTTTTCAGCAATGTAAATTCGAAGAGTGTCTCTTCATATGTACCATTCTCAGTGATGTAAATAATGGGATCATTGTATTTTTCCTTGATATACTGAAGAGTATACCGAAGCCCCTTTGGATACATAAAGTAGCGACTTGCTGAGCTTCCTTGTTCCCCAATGGGGACCCCATCTTTCATACCTTTGTATTAGGACATTAAGATCAAGATTCAGACAATTTAGTTGTCAATATAGGAGGAGTACAATGTATAAATAAATATCCACAACCCGTGAAATAGGCCCCTGCATCTGAATAGAAGTTCAAATGATTTATAGATTGGTTAATCTCTAATGCATACTTGGCACGGTAATAGTTGAGCCCTATAAAGTTGACCGATCCTTTCACCATCTCTGCTTCCTCTTCAGTGAACTGAGGCAGTCGGTCTTGAACTCGGGTGGGTCCTCATACTCTCAGGATATTATTGATAATTACTTGTGAAAGTGTTTGAAATGATGAGGGGACCCAAGCCTTTGACTTTAGAAATAGAACACTAGGAAAACGTCCCTACCTACTAGAGAAAATTCTTCGTGATAATATCTCTATACCAGTATATTAATATCCGTAAGTACCTATAGGAATAGTGATGATTGGAGACACTCGTTGAGTGCCCTTAATATCATAACATGATAATAATCAATGCATGTGTGTGTGTGAGTCTACATAAGTCTTTTCCATGATGTTGCTTGCCTTGCATACTTCTTAGATTTCTCACCTTCATCCATATTCCATTCCATATGTACATTTTCTATCTTTAATTGCTTTCCTAACTGTTAGTTTTTAGTGTTAAGCAACCCCCTCTTTAATTGATTAGTCCTACTAGAGTCAAACATCTCTCAAAATGCGGATACACACTTTCGCCCTTGGGTTTGATATTATATAAATTTTGCACTTGATCACTACGGTCGAATACGCGATAGAGTACACTTGCTCTAATCAATTTAACCAAAATTGAAACCAATTTCACTCGTCCCGAGGCAACGACATAGGAAACCAATAGAGTAATTGAGAGGAAATTTCACAGCTTAACACATCTAAGACAATATAACAATTCGAAAATCATACTTCAAATACTAAGATAACCATCCATCTAAGAACATACAATACAAATCAACTACTTCACTTATTCGGAATGCTCATCAACCCATTCTTACGGGTAGTATTTACGCTCATCACTAGTGTGAGATATACACTTTAGGTAAGGTGTTTACACTCCAAATTAATTCAAATACACGTGTGACCATAAGCTTGACAATCATCTCAACTTTTGACTAAACGGATTACTTCGACAATAGGATCACAAAGGTCTTGCACAAGATTGTAATATTGGCTCTTTGATAAAGGTAGGAAACATATGGATAAAGTGACTCATTCACTAGTAGAGAATCAAAGAAGACTTAGCTTTTCATCAAACATGTTAACTTTCTTCTTTTTCCTTCAGTGCTCTTCAATGCCTCTTGAAACTTAACTCCTCCTTCACTTTCAAGCTCAACTTCCTTACTTGAATCTTCTTTTTTTCTCTCTAAATTTTTTCAAACAAGGGTACCAGTTTCAGGCACTACCATTTTTCATGGGGTATTAGTTTCAGGCACTACCCCTTTATACAATAATTTAACCATTCTCTTCTATAATTTTCATCACTTCCAAATTACGTCTCCTTATATTCTTCATCAAAAATATCAAATTGACTCCTTCAACTCTCTACTAAGTAGGAATTTTTTAAAGGCTAGTAAAAGAATCAATTAGCTAATCACATAGGCTTCCAATAAATAAGACTTTTAGGCTCAAAAGGGTTGACTACGGACAATTTCATTAGGTAGGATAATATTTGGCTATGACTAATAAATAACAAAGGTGGCCTAAGATCATTTCCTGTTGTATAATCAAACACGTAGCTTTAAGCAAGATATAAAGCCAAGTTCTAGAATACTTGTGTATGAACGAGACTCACAAGAATAAACTGAATCATGCAACTTGCCATGATTTCAAAAGGCTCAAATCTCACATGGCTATAGGAATGAATGAGCAATCTTAATAATGCTACATAGCTAATCTTCCATGCATATAATTAAACTTCAAGCATCTCAATATCAAAGCACAACATCAAATTTCTTTTCAAACACAATCACACATATAATACCATCAAGTGTTAAGAAAAATCAGAAAATCATCATAGAGAACCAAAAATCAACTAGACCGACGCTAGGATCAACACACAGCAAATAAATACTAACAAAACACTTGGAAAATCGCAAAAAATTGAAAAATCAACATTCATGAATAAATCGAAAACATCAACTAATCACAAAAAATCGACCCTCCAAGCAAATAAGACAAAATAAAACAATGCAACAAATTTTACTTCAGTGCAGCATGACATGGTATGCACGTAACCCCCCATACTTAGATCAAACAAGGTGAGAGACTAAGTTTACAAAGAGGTATATACTGTAGTTGAGCAGGACCTGATAAAATTCCTACACCACACAAACACATGAAAGCAATAAAAATAGGAGGGACAGCCCCCAACAGGCGCTCATGTTTAACGTCGGAGAGTCACGATGGAATACCTCACGCTCATCGGAATGGCCATGGATATCTTTCATCCTTGCCATCGTATTCTAATCGATGTGCCTCTTCATCAATCCAATACTTATGGCAAGGGATGACCTCGTTGGCATTCTTAAAATTTATCTTGACCTTGCCAACCATATTAAGATCAAATTTCATCAACCTCTTCATTCTACTCCACCACCTATTCCTTCTTCCGACGAAAATTCTCAACTTCTTTTCCAACTCCTTTTTATCCCTATAAATATATGAGGAATCATTAGCTAAAAGAAAGTCAACAGAAACAATATCATCAAATTCAATGCAACTTAAAGAGTTTAAAGGTTTAGATATGCTCATTTCATTCTTCAAGTCCTCTTCGGTTGCTTCATGACTTTGCTCTTCTTCTTTCTTTTCTTCTTCAACATCCTCAAATTCTTCATCAATCTCTTCTTTTGCCTCAAAAATTGTGTCCAGTTGATAGCTCAATTCGAGTGGAACCACTTAACTTAGTCTAGTGGATTCCTCTTCGACTTCTTCTTCCTCAAGCGACAACATAGGACCTTCAAACTGCATTCTAGGGCACAATGGAACAACAATATCTTCCTCAAACTCCTCTTCATCCATTCTTTCCTCTCATTGAAGTTGAGCATTTGAACTTGAAGCGATGTTTGTAAGAAGATTATTTATCTCTCTCGTTCTTTCATGAAACTCCTGCGATGCAACTTTCCTCTTTCTTTCTAGAGCTTCCAACCTTTCCATGGTTTCTTCATGCTTCTTAATGGAAATATCAAACGCTTCTTGTAATCCTCGGGAAACTCCGATCGATCCAGAACATGTGTTCTTTTGATAAGGTTGATATGAATTTTCATTATAAGCACAAGACCGTTCATCTTCATATCTGACTTGACTGTAGTATTGAGAAGGACTTTGATTCACTAGAGAATCATAACCATAATTCCTCTCATCCATGTAATATCGAGAAGGAACCATAACATTCTGAGTTTCATAGTGTTTCAATATTTCGTCTATGCATGGAGAAGGATCCATAACATTCTGACTTCCATACCGTTTTAATATTTCGTCCATCTCATGTACCTCAAAAATAATTTATAGTCAGAATATACTATAACAAAAAAATAAAAATAAAAGCAGTAAAAAGTCCTAACTAAGAGTGATAACAAATAATTTAGGGATATCCTATTTAAACAGTCTAATCCCCGGCAACGACGCTATTAACTTATTCGTAATTTTGCTTACGTATTTATAGAGCAAGAATACTCTACCGTTGTGTTCAACGAGTGACCAAGAAATAAAATATCCAATCCACGAGATTAGAGTTAAATATGATACACACTGAATAATTATCACCACTAATAATTAAAACGTAATAACCTTTATAATTTGGAAATTAATAACTAATATTGCAAAAAAATAAATAGCAAATAAAATAAATAAATAAAAGTCACACTCAATCACAGGTGTTTCAAGAGATAATCAACAGTTCAAAGGTAACAGGTATAGACCAACTACTTCAGATTCCTAAACTTTCAATTGTTTATTCATGCAACTTCTATGAAAATACACCACATAATCCTGTTTTCCCACCGGATATGATCCTATTCAAAGTTAATAGTATGATTTGGTTTAAATTCTAAGGTGAGTGAATATTACCAAGCCCCCTTCCTAGATATTAATCAACGCAGAAAACAATACCTCTGGATGGCAAGTTTGACTAACAAGATATTTTCTGAAACTACTACAATGCTCTATTTACTTTCTACTGGAATGTCTAATTGCATTGTTCCACTAAACAGTTCAAGTATCTGATTTACTAGTTCTTAGAAGTAACGTGTTTATTATGGAACTACCTTAATTCCCAACGGATAGACAATTCAATTCATGAACGCACACAAACTAACATAATCAATCAAGCATTATAGCAGATGTCATGAATTTACTATGAAGACGTTATGAAGCATGATTGCAAAGTCTCAAAACGAATCAAATAAACCAAAATAATAATCCACATGAATTCACAAAAATCAGTCTAGTTGAACTTGGTTTCAATATTTTGATATCAATTAATAAGAGCAAGTGTACTCTATCGTGTAGTAGACCGTAGTGACCAAGTGCAAAATTTAGAAATATCGAACCCAAGGGCGAAAGTGGGTAGCTGTATTTGAAAGATGTTTCACTCTATTAGGACTAATCAATAAAGATGATGTTTGATTATCACTAAAAATTAACTAATAAAGCAAGTAAAAATAGAACATGTACATATGTGATGAAAGATGGATGAAGCTGAGCAATCTAAAAAGTAAGTATGGCAATCAACATTCATGAAAAAGGTATATATAGACTCACATACACACATGCATTGATGATTTTCATGTTATGATATTAAGGGCAATCACATATTTACCCCTAATCCCTATGGCCAAGGCAATTAGGTTCTCAACTATTTTATAAGTTTAAATCTCATAGGATTGTTCTTACTCTCAATTCCCATGAAGATACTATGATCATAAGTTTGGTTTCCCTCAATAGTTCATCACTAATGTCCTATCATGATGTTCTAAGCAATTGAAGGTATGGCTTACCTCTCCTCACACTAACTAATTCATCTCATGCAATCAATGATTCAGTTAAACCACTAAGCATAATATTGGAATGACCATCCTAACACTATGAATAGAGAATTTAATAACACAAATCATACATAAAATGAGAATAAGCATTCATTATAGAAAATATTCATAATAATATTTTCATCAAACATGTGGTGTGCAAAATCTATATAATCCCTAACCAATCATATTGCTAGTCTCACATGAGGACTAGCCACTACATATCATTACAAATTCAACATAATCTAAGGCTTGCTCCAATTGAGCCAAATAATGAAGAAAATAACAAAATAAAGGTAAGTTGGCTCCCTTTTGATGGTGAACTTCTTCCTCCTTGATCATGCTAAAATCTTCAACCAATGATGAATTCATCTTCTTAGATTGGTGGATGGATGGATTTATGGATAGATTTGAGAAGATCAAGTGGATTAGATGGATGAAGTGAAGGATGGAAGTTTTGGAGATGAATGTGTGTGATTTAGGTGTCTGATGTGTGTGGAAACTGACTCAAAATGATTCCTCCCGTATTTTGTGATCAAAACATGTATTTATACACCTTGGAACCTTCTAGAAGCTTCCTGAATTTTTTAATTTTTTTAAGCACAACTCGACTCGAGTTGCAAGTCGAGTTGGGTCTTTGCAACTTGAGTTGGCTCTCTGGACGATTTTTGGTTGCTGCTTTACCCTGCTCGACTTGGCTTGACTCCAGCTCGACTTGAGTTGGTCAACTCGAGCTCTCGCCTGTCTAGTCGTGTTGGCTCCATCAGAAACTGAACTTTTATCGGCGCTCAACTCGACTCGAGTTGCAAGTCGAGTTGGACCTTGCAACTCGAGTTGAGCTACTGGATGCATTCTGACTTTACTCGGGTCACAACTCGACTCAGTTGCAAGTCGAGTTGGACCTTGCAACTCGAGTTGGGTTGTTTTCAGCCCGTTTCTTGTTTGTTTTCGTTTTTGCTTTATTTTTACCTGTTTTAAAACACATTTAACCTTATTTTCACACATCTCCATATTTTCATATAACACCACTAAATGAGATACAAAATGAATAAAAACACGCAACAATACATAATAAAATATACTAAAATCTAGGTGAAAATGACACCGATCACTAGTTCATCAAATCAATTATGTCTATCTTTCAAACATTAAAACTGTAAATAAAATTAACCCATGGGGTTACAAGCAACTCCCGTGGCTATCAAATTCATACCAGAAGTCTTGACAAACAAAAATAAAAGAAAGGAATAGAAAAACCCTAATGTCGGTCTTATTCTGCTTTCCTTCTTCGTCTCTCCGATTGACTGATCTTCCTCTTGAACAACCCTTGAATCTCCTTCAGTGTGGATGGATGATGACATGGATATGGATGATGGTAGATGATGGATGGGGTGTGATCCCCTTACGGATGGTGGTGTCTCTTATGAATAATGATGTGAAATATATATAGGTATGAGAAGGGTATGAGATAAGAAAATTAATTTTGTTCCAAGAAATAGGAAATATGGGCTAATTTTTGGAAAATCCCGTCGGCAGCTGCGCGATCCCACGATTTTGAGCATAACTTCCTCGTAAAACTCCGATTTGAGTGATTTTTGCGCCAAAACGATCCTCTCTTCCGTGGCTTTCCGACCATATATCACATCACCAGTTTTGAATTCCAAAAGAATAAAAAAAAATTATGCAATGTGAACGTGCGTTTTTCAGCATTCTTTTACACTTTCACTCTTCGTTCCAACTTTGAACTTTTGATCCTGTTTTACCCTTCAAAACTCAACAAAACACCTTAATATTATTAAAATCGTATAAATACTCAAATGTACATAATTCCATGCAAAATCAATAACTTTCCTAAATAAAACGGTGTAATGTGCACATATAAAATGCGTGAAATTCCACTCTCAACATACATATAAAATAGATAACTATATTAGCAAAAATAGAAATATAATTATCCTTTTTCGAGGTATGAACAGAGCATTAAGTTACTATCATATTTATTACTTTTTGTATTTTATAATTATCCATCAAGTGTGATATAAACATAATTAAAAAAGGATAATGAAAAAGAACTTCAAGCTTAAATGACTTTTTAAAAGCATTCAACAGAAAATATATTTACGATTTATTTATATTAATCCACAATAAGTTAATTTTTCTTCATAAAGGATCGATGTATGTGTGTGTTGTACCTTGCGGAGAGTATCTTCGGTGGTGAGATGAAAGAAGCACCCAAAAAAGAGAGTGTAATAAGGGTCGCCAAAGGTCTCATCTGCAAAAAATTGAAAATCACGTTTACACTTTAAAGTGGAACCCTAATTAATATCTAAAAAGGCGAGATCGGAATAAGCACATAGGGTGGCATCAGAGCAAAGAAAACACTATGGATGCCTCGATCGTAGGGTAGAATTTCAATTTTGTCTGAAAAAATGAAAATAGTTAATTACGATCTAGAAGATATATAATTGAAAGATAGTGAATGATGTCGTGGAAGAAAATTCATATTAAAAGATTATTGGTAGATGGAGGAGAAGATGAACATTTATCCAAATTTTAGACAAAAGTGTACCTGATCGAGACGGAGGCTGACGGTGACTGGCGAGAGATGAATAGAAAGCGCCATTGATTGATAAAAATTGGAAGCGGTTAAGAGATGACTAAGAATTGAAATACGTGTGGTTTTCAATTCTTTGATTTAAAGCTTAAATGGAAGGTTAGAGAGTGGTCAGTAAATGAGGTTAAATTGTTTGTAGTATAATGTGTATTAAATTCACAATTAAGACCGTAATATCCTTTTCTATTCTAATTAAGGCAAAATTGAGAATCCCTTCATATTCTATTTAATGCACAATGATAATTGAATTTCAGGTAAATAAAATCATAGGGAAAAAAGGAAAAAATGAGGAGCTGCCAACTCAGCCTAGAATCAAGGATAGAAGGACACATCATCAATAAAAAACCGTCGTTTAGTATAATATATATATGTATATTTATATATATATATATATATATATATATATATATATATATATATATATATATATATATATATATATATTCATGTTAATGTCTAAATTATTGACAAGTATACATAGGTTTAAGGGATAATTAATTATTCATTATTTACCTTAAATATCATTACCAACAACAATCGATGGGTGAATGTGTAAGGGTATGTGTCGGTTCCTATGCTGGTACGAATGTCGAATCTGATGTCGGTATAGATCCCGTGTCAGTTCCTATATCGGTTCGAATCCTGTGTCGGTTACCATATCAATACAGCGACGACGGCCCGCGGGTTGGCGGCGGCTGACGGGACGGTGGTGAGGGTGTGAATTAAAGGTATTGAGGTTAGTTTGATCCTTTTAAAGTGTATTTGGATATATTTAATAGAAAAGTTATTCTTTATTAATATTGATTTTGTTTGTGTGTATTTTGGATAGATTTGCTTATTCGGAAAAGGTTTAATAATAACTTGACAATTTACAATATTTACAATATTTTAATAAAATTTTAGGGTTATTCTGTGGTGCACTTGCAGATTTATAAGATAAAATAAAGGGAATAGTGGGTAGTTATTAATTTTTTAATTATTTTATTTTATTAATTGGTGAGTATTAAATAGAAAATTGATCAAACGACTATCATTATCAAGTGCACCGGTGCCACGTGTGCATTCAAAATTTTATTATCAAAAACACTAAGCAGACATTATTGTAAATTAAGGATCATAACCGATTAATAATTAAGCTTTTCATTTGGTTGGCATCCAAAATCTTATGGAATGAAATCTTTACAATTTTTAATTATTTTTAAAGATAATAGCACCAAACACCAATATTTTCAAATTTGGATCGAATCGATTGGTCCAAAACATAAAAAAAAAACTGTTTGTATAGTTGAACCGAACCGGTCCAACCGATTATATATATATATATATATATATATATATATATATATATATATATATATATATATATATAATTTTTTTGATTTTTTTATATTTTTTAATTTCTAAAATTTTAAAAAGTTATTTTTATTTTTATTTTTATAATATTTCACTCACTTTTATTTATTTTAAATTAAAATATTATAATATTTAAAATTAGAATTAAATTATGAATTATTTTATTGTGTATGTGTACTTAAGTATAAGTTTTTTCTAAAATACTTTTTGAGTAATAGTCTTCAGTCGTCATATTAAATTTAAAAAAATTGAATTATAGGAAGACAAACACAAAAACTGATAGGGATGTGGTGGGCCGGTTTTATTGGGCCTACACCTTTAAAGCGTATGCTGTCAGGCCCAAATTTTGACTAAATGTCGAAATAAACCATGGCCACTTACTGTTTGTTTTCCTGCGGTTCTTGCAATTTTAGTTACTGTATCGTGTTCAGATTTATAATGGAAGTGGCAAACGAATTTCGACGTGGGATTACGTGATCAATTAATGTGATTCACGAGGGAGTGAAAGTAAAAAATGATTAATTCATTGGGACTCAATTTTAAAATACTCCCCGTCCCATTAAATTAGTTACATTTACTGTTTGTACAAAAATTAAAAAATATTATATTTTAATGTATAGTGAATTGAGAGATATAATATTTTAATGTATAGTGGTAGGCGTATTAGTGTTGTGTGTGACCCTATAAAGATTAAGTGATTGTTTTGTGTGTGCCTCATTTACTAAAAAGGGAAATGTAACTCTTGTAGTGGAAAATCCTAATTAGTAAAATGTAACTCTTATTGCGGGATGGAAAGAGTAGTTGATATCCTGTCGCACATACGTGTATCTATATGTGTATAAATTTTTATTTAATAGTATATATTCCATATATTTTTTAATAATTGTATAATTTTTTTCTTTCAGTTTTCATTAAAAAACTAACAGAAAATTCGTTAATATAATATATAAATTTTTATTTATTAATATATATTTTTTTATAAGTGTATAACTTTTTGAAAGTGGATGCACAATTTACCGAATGCATATGATAATTTACCATTTTGAAAAACAAGCATGTGAAATTGATTACTCATTTCTTTTCATTCCACACTAAGATTATAGACATAAAAGTGAGTATAAAAATATCCATATTCAAATAAAAGACATTGGAGAAATACCACCAAGTATGGAATTCCAACTATGGTAAGTTTAAATCTATAACTTTTAATGATTTCTAAGACACATTATGATATGAGTATGCCGGAGTACTCAAGATAAAAGATCAACTATATAAGTGTGAAGTGAGTGGTCGCTTCAAAGTAAAACACTTACGAATCTAAAGGGTGCTCATGGCCGAAACCCGAACCAAGACGTGAGAACAAGAAAATCGCGAGACATTGATGCGTTCACACTGTTGTCTCAGTATACGCTAAGGAGAAGTAGTACAAAACAATGTGTCTACTAAGCCACCAGTATACTCGATAATATTAGACTACAGAAGATTCAAAGTCCCAAGCTATCTGTCCGGATACATTATTATCTCACCAGGATTAGATTATGTGTCTGCATTGCATGAACACCAAATTCCACTCATATGGAGGATTGTTGTGGAATTTGATTGGTTATTAAAGATTAATTAATTAATCATAATAATTAAAATGAGTGAAATTTGATTCATCGGTAAAGAGGGTTGAATGAAATTTAATTGTCCTACATTGATTGTGGAATTGATCACATTAAGTTTAATTAACTCAATTGCATTATGGTATGTTAAATTAAGGGAATAATGGTGATTGCCCAAATCACAACAAGCGTGCGTGTACCACTACAGCTGCTGACAATCGATTGTGCCATTTCGTGCTCGTGAGCCATGGACTTGGACTTGGTATTGATAGTTGGACTTTGAATGGACTTTGGGCCCAAGCCCAACCGTCTATATAACTTTTTGGGCAAAAGTCGAGTCTGACTTGGGGTAGCCAATAAAACTTAAATGTTCTCAGTAACTACGCGTGGTGCATTGCACTTGGACAATCAAACACACGTGGGGAATTAATCTGGAATCTGCAGTGGATCCAACGTGTGAACACAATCGTGATAGAAATCAAATCCCACGATTTACAAAATCATGCCATACGAAAGTGGTGGCTGAGCTTATAATTAGGATCATTTTGGGCCTCATTCAACAACACACCAAAACCAAACATCCGCATGACAGATGATCGTTGTCATTTTCACATAGGTTTTAGTGTCTTTGATTCGTGATTTTCAAATATTTTCATTCGTATTTGTGTGACTATTGGTGAAGTTATTGTAATTATGAGAAATGTGGTATGGATTGATAGAATTGTATAAATGAACTTAAATATGTGTAAAACAAGTCAAGAAATAGAGAAAAACAGAGTCGGGAGCAAAACGGAGAAGGAAGTATAGGGCACGCTCGGACACGGGCCGTGTGCAGAACACGGGCCTGTCCGACGTGGCCTTGTACAGTCATCAGAACGACGAGCTCGCCCAAGAGGAAGGCCGTGCTCTGGCGCACGAGCCATGCACCAGCGCACGCCCCGTATGCAGAACACGGGCCTGTAAGAGAAAGCCGTGAAATGTCGTCAGAAAATACTACACGCCTATGACTGAGGCCATATAGCGCAGCTCGAGCCGTGTCAAGAAGCACACATAACACGCCGAACTAGGTATGCACTACACGAGCCGTGCGCTGGTATACGGTCCGTGTAGGTGCAAAAACCAGTGCAGATTTCAGAATGTTTCGAAAGCTTCTAGAAGGCACTTAAGTGATATAGAAGGATGACTTGTGCGAAATTTAGAGAGGGAGATCATAATTAGAGCAGTTAGACACACTCCACACCACATTTTCACATACTAGATCCATTATATTCATCTCCATCCTTTAGATCCATCAATTTCACTTGATTTTCAACAATCCATCTATTACTCCATCCATCCACCATTTGAGAAGAGGAAAGCATCAATGATTGAGGAAGTTAGCATTTTGAAGAGAAAGAAGAAGGTTTCTCCATGAAAGGGAAGTCAATCTACTTTTCATTTGTTGATTTTCTTCTCATTTTGGCACAAATGGAACAAGCTTTTGATTGTATTGATATAAACACAATGTGTAGTGGCTAGTCTTATAGTAGAACTAATCATATGATTGGTTGGGAAGAATGCTAGATATGTAGGATTTGAGATATTGAATTAAGTTAATTTTGGACTTCCTTTTATGATTAATGAATCATGTTTCATTCCAATACTTGTGTGATTAAATTCTCTATTCATAGTGTTAGGATGACCATTCCAATATTATGATTAGATGTTTAATTAAATCATATATTAAGGTGAGCATGCATGTTAGTGTGAGAGGAGGTAAGCCATACCCTTCTTATGCTTAGAACACTTATAGAGGGATACTTAAGAAATTGAGTGAAAAGAACCAAACTTAAGATCATAGTATCTTAAGGGAATTGGGATTAAGCACAATCCTAGGAGATTTAGACTTGTAAAAGAGTCGAGAACCTAATTGCCTTGGCCATATGGATTAGGGTTAAAAACGTAATTGCTTTTAGTCCACAAATTAATGAAGTTCACCATCAAGAGTTATGCATATCTAGCTAGATTCTTAACCATGATTATGATTAGCCTTACTCTCTTCTTAAGTGAATTCTATCTCCATCTCATTTATTATTTGTTTGTTGTTTGATCTAATACGTTGTTAGTTCATATTCTTAGTTAATTTAGTAGAACAATAAGTAGTACTCCCTCCGTCCCGAAAAAGTTTGCGCCCCTCTTTTCGGCACGGAGATTAAGAAAGTGATGATTTTTAGGGGTATAATGGTATTTTTTTGTAATAAATAAATGATAAAGTATGTTAGGTAGAGATGATTTTTTGTAAATAAATTATATGAGGAAGGGTGATTGTTTTTTACTTTTTTGCTTTTTTTGGGATGTGCAAACTTTTGTGGGACAACCTAAAATGAAAAGTGTACTATTTTAAAGGAGACGAAGAGAGTAGTTTAAATACCAAACAACAAATCTATCATTCTTAATTTATTATTTATTGATGGCTTGTTATGGAATTTGTTATACCCTTAATTTAAATTCCACTATTTATTGATTTGTTTGAATTTATTAAAAATTTCTAACCATTTACATAGAGAAAAATAAAATTTTAAATTAAATTGTATATATGTTAAAGAGAGTAGATGAAATTAATGAATTTACTAGTAAGTAGAATTTATTTGAAATTTTGATGTGTCAATGATATCATTTCATAAAAACAACATAAAGTTAAGTTGAGTCAAAACATGTTTATTTTTTTGAATCGGTGGATGACAACCACCACGTTCTTATCTCTCCATAACAGGTGTAGTTTTTGAATCGGCGTACGACGACCCCACGTTTCTAATATGTTATTTCATCGTATATTTTAGTTTTTGGCGATGAACAGGGTGGGCAAGGCAACAATTTTGAAATTTACAACCTCATTTTTTCACCTTCAAGTGTATTTTGCTATTTCATCTATTTTTGTTTCTTTTTTTTCGTTTTTTTTATTTATTTTTTTATTTATTTAATTTTAGGGATATAATTATAATTTTACCCTTATGGTTTAGAGTATAATTTATCCCTATGGTTTAGGGTTTAATTCTAATTTTACTCTTGTGATTTAGGGTATAATTTATCCCTAAGATTTAAATTAATATATCACTCTGTCGAAGTAATTAGATTACTCTTTTTAATTAATTAGATTACTCAATAGAAATAATTAGATTACTCTTTGAATTTAAAATATAATTAATTTAATTAATTTCAAAGAGTGGTCCAATTAATTCCAAAGAGTGATCTAATTAATTTCAAAGAGTAACCTAATTATTTTCATAAATTATTTTTATAGAGTGATTTAACAACGTATATTGTATATAATTTAATTAATTTTAAAGAGTGACCCAATTAATTGGAAAGAGTGATCTAATTAACTACAAAGAGTAACCTATTGTATATAATTTAATTAATTTTAAAGAGTGATCCAATTAATTGAAAATAATGGTCTAATTAACTCAAAAGAGTAATCTAATTATTTTTATAGAGTGATTTAACCATGTGTAAATTGCATACAATTTAATTAATTTCAAAGAGTAATCTAATTAATTCCAAAGAGTGATCTAATTAATTTCAAAGAGTAACCTAATAATTTTTATAGAGTGATCTAACAATGTATAGATCACAAAAAAATTTAATTAATTCCAAAGAGTGATCTGATAATTTCGAAAGATTGCATAAATCAAAGTATTAGTATCCAGAGTAATCTTATTAATTCAAAAGAATTATCCAATTATTTCTACAGCATAATGTAGTGCTTCAAGTATAAAGAATCTGTGACAAACCTCAAGTGATCAATTGTAAAATATTTTCAATAATTTTCTTATTGATCTGTCATATCAAAAAAACAAAAAGAGTCTTAACTATGCTAATTTTCTCAATTTCAGAATCCACACTTAACTACTGCTTCTCTTATACTTGAAGACTGTAATTTTGAAGACATAAACTCTAATCCTCCTTAATCTTCATCTGAAATTGGAGAACAACAAGCTTTCCTTCAAGTAAATCAATAAGTCTACTGTCAATTGCACTCCGTACAGAAATATTAAGGTTTTCAGTCTCACTAGCACTCTTTGCCTGCAACAAAGCATTACTCAGATAGTGACTACTGTCATCAAAGCAATAAAAGGACATAAACCATTAGCTAAAAATGGAATGTGCCTACAAATATGAATATGATGATCATATAGGTCAATTTGAACAATCCAACTAAAAGGACAAAAAAAAATTGATGCCAAATTCTCTATAGCCAAATGATAAAACATTCAAATACACACCACTCAAGACCATAAAATTCGCTCAATGAAAAGGGGTAATTTGTTCATCACACCCTATAATAATAACTTGAATCTCATCAGTTGGCACCAAAGTATTCACACTGTTTTATAATCCCAACAACTTTAATTACTTTTGATTGCTCGGCTGTAATTCTAATATGGGGATCATACATCTAATTGGTCGATGAAGGTGAATCTGAATAAATTAATGGTGTCTTTGATTGAAAAACTCAAAACTGTAAATAGGTATACAGGAAAAAGAAAGGGGAGGATGTCGTGGCGGAGGAGTGAATGAGAAATAAAGTCAAAGAGGAAGGGAATCTAATAAGAAATCCATAACCCGGGAATTTTCATAGGGTTGTGATTTGGGATCCGGTTCCATGAATAATGAATATTTTCATAGAACCGTTCCAACCTAGTGGTTCTCTTATATGATTTAGTTTTTTTTTTTTGTGTTATTTAATGTGTATTTAAACAAACTAAAAGGGTGTAAACTCATCCATTGTGCTCTAGTTGTGGATTGTGCGTAGTGAGAATAAAGCAGTTTGTGGTTGCAAGATGAATACCTTTCATTTCTATAAATTTAAAATTTTAATTCATTTAAGGCATCCTACAAAATATAATGTGCAAGCAACGCCGTTTAATACACTAGTATGTTAAAAAGAGTAGATGAAATTAATGAATTTACTAGTAAGTAGAATTTATTTGAAATTTTGATTTGTCAAAATGATATCATTTCATAAAAACAACATAAAGTTAAGTTGAGTCCAAACATGTTTATTTTTTTGAATCGGTGGATGACAACCACCACGTTCTTATCTCTCCATAACAGGTGTAGTTTTTGAATCGGCGTACGACGACCCCACGTTTCTAATATGTTATTTCATCGTATATTTTAGTTTTTGGCGATGAACAGGGTGGGCAAGGCAACAATTTTGAAATTTACAACCTCATTTCTTCACCTTCAAGTGTATTTTGCTATTTCATCTATTTTTGTTTCTTTTTTTTCGTTTTTTTTATTTATTTTTTTATTTATTTAATTTTAGGGATATAATTATAATTTTACCCTTATGGTTTAGAGTATAATTTATCCCTATGGTTTAGGGTTTAATTCTAATTTTACTCTTGTGATTTAGGGTATAATTTATCCCTAAGATTTAAAGTTTAGCGTATAATAGTCATTTAAGTATAATAAATTTTAAAATAAAATAAAAATAATATTAGTGAAGGAACATGAATTAATTAAGAAGGGTGGGGATCAGAGACCACCAATTCATTTGGTGCCCTTGTTGTACCAAGTCCTACTCTTACTTTTTATACGGTGTGTTATGTTATCACCTTATTCAAGACATTTGCATGAAATCATTTTCACATTATTTAAAAAAAAATAATTATCACTTTTTATCAAGTATATTACTCTATCGGTCCATCTTTAATATGTTCATTTTACTATTTTGAGTCTTTCACTTTTCATGTGTCCATTTTTCTTTTTAGACATTGAGACCCACACACATCACTACTACAATTAAAAGACTAATTATATTGTACACCTGAGTGCACCCACATTAAAAACGTATATAAATATAAACAAAAACATATACAATTATAAACAAAAATGTATACAATTTAATTGTTAGTTTTTTTAATGAAAAATTGAATGTAAAAAATATATAATTATTAAAAAACATGTATACACTATTGAATAAAAAGTTATACACATATGGATGCTAATTTTTTTAATGAAAAATTTAGTATGAAAAAATATACAATTATTAAGAAATACGTATACAATTTTGATTCTCTTTTTGTCTCTCCTCTATTATCTAGTTTCTTACATAAATTAATAAATTCATACGCATTAATTTAACATAAAATTAACACACAACTAATAAAAAACTTAAAACTAACATATAATATCATTATTCAATTGTAACAGGAGAACATCTTATTTTTTAGCCTCTGATCTCAATTTCTGGTTCCGTCCTTGCATTCAATTTAATAACATATACTCCATTTGTCCCGAAAAATATTTCACGTTTACTGTTCCACGTTGTTTAAGAAAAGTTATTTTTTGACTTTTTCAACTCATTTTTTCAAGGGTAATTTGGTCCATGCAGCTAGGTTTAGAGGTTTGATTTAACTTTATCATTAAAATTAATTCAACCCCTAATCACCCGAAAAATAAAAAAAAATTGAAATAATAAAAATTTTTGAAAGTCCAGAAAATTAAAAACATTACAGAAACATTACATAAATTTGCTACACTTCTTCTAGAAATTACATGAATTTGTTACACTCCAATTTAAAATTACAGTAATAATGCATGACTTACAAAAATTTAAAAGAAAAAACAGAAATGAAATTAGAGATTCTTTTCCAGAACATAAAGTTAGGAAAACTCATGCTTCCCTGTTTATAGATTTCTGAAAATACAACAATGTAGTGAAATCATAACAAAATTTAGAGAATATGAGGCATAAATAAAATGTTAAGAGAAATATTCATTAAAAAAAAAGTGCCCTCAAATTACAAAATCATCATTGAGATTTATTTCCCTCCAAAACTGTCCTTTTTCTGCATGTCCCCACCAAAAATTTCAATAAACCTCATTTTTTCTCTCTAATTCTGAAAATTTCGCTCCAATATCTTCGCAATAAATATGGTGGGATAGGTTATTAAACATTAATGCACTTAGTTAACATTTAATGGCAACTTCAAAGCCAAACCTCTCTCCACACACAAAAAATCTGATTGGTCAATTTCTTTTAAGGCATAGCACTGATGGAAAGATCAACTTTGGGAAAGCAATGGAGGCAACACAGATTTTTGGAGTTACTAGAAGAACTACATTCAACATATGGGCTGATGCAAAAAGGCAGATTGAAGCAGGAGAGCCAATCACCTTCATTTCCAACAAAAAGGGTTTTTCAAAGAACAAGAGTGTTAAACTAGACCCTGAGCAAATGAAGGAGATAGCTATTGAAAATAGAGGTACAATAAGAGGGCTTGCAGGGCAACTAAAGGTGAGCAAATCCACAGTTGGCAGGTGGATAAAATTGGGAGACATCAAAGCTCATACAAACTCAATCAAGCCTGACCTAACTCCAGAGAACAAGCTTCAAAGGCTCAATTATTGTTTGCATCAGATTCATTATGATATGAGTGCAGAGAAACTGATGTTTGATGAAATGTACAATGTTGTGCATATTGATGAAAAATGGTTCTACATGACAAGGGTCAATGAGAGGTATTACATCATTCCAGGGGAGAAAGAGCCACATGGACATGCAAGTTAAAGAAATTCATTACCAAAGTAATGTTCATGTGTGCGTTTTCTAGGCCTATATTTGGAAGTGAGGGAGAAGTGCTTTTTGATGGTAAAATTGACATCTTTCCCTTCTCAAGGACTGGGTCAGCAAAAAGAAGGTCAAAGAATAGGGCAAGAGGGACTATGGTTACTAAACCATGTGATACAGTCAACAAAGAAGTGATAAGAGACTGAATAATCAATCAGGTACCCATGGCCTTCTATTTGACATCATTTACAGTTTGAAACATATTTTAGGTACATATGCTTTAGTTTATGCATAAAAAAATAATTTTATATACATATTGAAAAATTTTCACAGATTATTCCAGCCATAAAGGTTTGGCCACCATTTATGAGTAAGGATATAATTATCCAACAGGATAATACAAAACCACACATAATTGATAGTGATGTGGAGTTTGGAGTGGCTGCAAGATCTAATGGATTCAACATCATACTACTTAATCAGCCTCCAAACTCTCCAGACACCAATATCAATGACTTAGGGTGGTTTAGGTCTCTACAGTCAATTCAGTGGGAAACAACAAGTTACAATGTGGATGAACTAATCAGGAATGTGAGGATCTCCTATGAAAATCTAACTCTAGGTACACTCAACAATGTGTTTCTTAGTCTACAAGCTTGCCTAATTGAAATAATGAAGGTGGAAGGGGGTAACAATTACAAAGTGCCACACATGGAAAAAGCTAAGATTATAAGAGAGGAAACTTTGCCAATCAATCTTGAGATTGATGGAGAATTGATAATGGGCTGTGTATTGAAGCTACTATAAGAGGAATCCACTTACAAGCTGGTCTATGATATTGCAGAACTTGAGCAATATTTAGGTGTTTGATCATCAAGTTTGGATTATCTATGTTTGGGTTGTTTAGACTCTAAGAAAGGCCCTTTTTGTTGTTTACAACATAAACAATGGAATGTACAATGTCCTTTTGATGTTTATTTGTTGTTTAAGCTGTAAACAAACTTTCTATAGTTATTGTATGGCTTGTTTTTGTTATTTACAACGTAAACAATGGACTGTATGAAGTCATTTTGATGTTTATGTTTTGTTTAAGTTGTAAACAAGCATTTTGTAGTAATGATATGACTTTTTTGTTCAACATGCTCTCAGAAAATATTTCATCACCGAGCACGACCTCCTAATAGGTCTCCAGTACCTATTGGTGACTATTATGATATTAAAAAATATCAATAGTGTCCAAAATAGGTAAGAAACCTAATGGTGACTCTAAACACCTAATATGAGGGACAAGAACAAGCTTAACTAAGCATTTAGTATCAACAGAGGTAATAATAGGCTTCAATGGGAACTTAACCCTCTGAATAAAATCGTCGTTCATGGTCTCCTAAATAGGCAAAAATACCTATTGGTTACTCAATGTACAGAAATTACAAGAATAGTTTCACCAAACATGATCATCACTGGACAACAGCCTCAGCCCTCGGAATAGATTTGTCACAAGGCTATTTTAGTCCTACATTTAACCCCCACGTTGGTTTAACATCATCAATATAGTTATATAACCAAGCATGAAAGCCTCACATGGCTAAGTAAAGACCAAATCCACCATAATCAGCCACCAAATGCCACACAGGGCCACATAGACGCCTCACAGGGCCAAGTACAAAACAAAGTGAGCATCATTACCCAACAAATGCTTCAAATTATAACAAAAACTGTCCAAATTATACATCATAAGGCGCCAAATATCTCACAATAGTCACACACATGCCTCACATGGCAAAGTAAACTGTAAAATATGCATAATCAGGCATCAAATATCTCACATAGCCACACACATGCCTCACATGGTAAAGTTAAGTACATATGATCCATCATCAGACACCAACTATCACACACAACAAAACACATGCCTCACAGGGCAAAGTAATGTTAAAATTATGCAATATCAGGCACCAAATATCTCACACAGCCACAAACATGCCTCACAGGGCAATGTACAACACAAATTAAGCATCATCCGACACAAAATATTCAATACAACC
Organism: Pogostemon cablin; assembly: GCA_023678885.1. Classification (NCBI taxonomy): domain Eukaryota; kingdom Viridiplantae; phylum Streptophyta; class Magnoliopsida; order Lamiales; family Lamiaceae; genus Pogostemon; species Pogostemon cablin. Next base: position 12,107,032 of record CM042960.1, read on the forward strand.
ACATACATGCCTCACAGGGCCACATAAACGCCTCACAGGGCCACAGTAAAGCCTCACAGGGCAAAGTAAAACACAAAGGATAGGAATATAATGATAAGCAAGAAGGAAGAGACAAACCATCTCGTAGATGAATTTTTGATATTCATGTGACCATTCATTCTGAACAATAGGTGAATGAACAGTTCCAGCAAAACCCTTATTGGACTACTTGACCATTTTTACACGGCCGGAATCACAAAGGGTGGGGTATCTCCGGAAAAGAGATGGACGGGGGCTAAACCCTAAAACCTCATCTTCAACCTCAGAGTCCTCAACCACTTCGTCGGATTCCTCAGACTCGGGAAAGAGAGAGTTGGGAATAGAATCCATCACGAAGGAGTCGGGAACCACTACGTTGGAGGTGGTTCCAGTGATATTTCTTGAGAAGTCGTGGCTGTTTCCAACCGAGGGCACACACTGAACCCCAACCTCTAACTCGCTCCGCCTCTTCTCAGATCCCAACCACACATCTTCGATTTCAGGCGACGGAACTTTTTTTGGTGGAGAAAAGTTTAGATTGAACATAAAAGGGTTTGGATTCGAATTCAACATCGTATTTTCAAGAGGAGGTAATATTAATAGAAGAGAGGGGTAGATCGAAGGAAGGTGGGAGCAAAAGAGGGGGTTAGGGTTTAGGACTGAGTCGATGAGGTTCAGATCGGCGTGAGAAAGCACTAGGGTTTGTTCACGGGAAGAAGACGAGAGAGAGAAAGAGGAATGGATGATTCAGATCTAAAATCGAAGGTGAGAAATGAGTGTGAGAGGCGTGTGAGGTGATTAGGGTTAGGATTAGTTGGGTAATATTTAGTGGATTGAAATTGTAATTAGTTGGCCCAAATTCAACAATTAAAATTAAATGTGGGCCTAATGAAGTTGGGCCATTTCAAATTGATGTGTAATTGAAGGATATAATAGTAATCTTTTCTTACTAAATATGGGGTGTGAAAAATATTGTGGGACGTTCAAATGTAGAAAATGTGAAAGGTATTATGAGACGGAGGGAATATGAATTAAGAGAGAGTAATATTTTGGAAGTTATTATCACCAATTAAAACAAGTGCTACAAGAAAAAGTTCTTATACTTTACTGTACTATCAATAAAGTTTAAAATGGTATGCATGTATGAAATATTTAATCAAATTACTTTAGAGATGCTTCATTACATGTAGATCGGTTTATTTGTATTTTAAATTTGAATTTTGGATACTTATTAGTTCAAGAGTCTGAAACTCTAATAAATGTATTTTATTTAAAGGCTTAAAGAAAATGTATAATTTTAGAGAATTAGGTTGCGGTGCATCTTAAAATCTAAACAACTAGATTTTATAATTATTAATATTCGCTTTTACATTATAATTAGAAACTAACTTGATAATTATTACTCCCTTTTTCCATTAACCACTTTCACACTTTCCTCAATTATTTATCATACAATAATTTTCACACACAAAAAAAATTATTTAATAATTTCAAAAGATACTTTAATTTCAAATTTGTCACTCATTTTTTACATTCACAATATTACTTTACATTTTATTTATTACCTAAAAATATTAAAATACCCTTAAAGTCAATAAAGTTGATCAAAAAATCAACTTTTCTTAAACAACGTAGAACAGTAATCGTGAGGTTGTTATGGGACGGAGTATTATACTATAGACTAAATGTATACTCTTTCCGTCCCATGTTAAGGTTTACGTTTTCTAATTTGGATTGTTCCAAGTTAAGGTTTACATTTCCCATTTTGTCAAGCGGACCCACAAAAAATAATTAATTATTCCACATATGATACACACAACACTAAACAACTAACTACTCCACATAAAATATTATATTTCTGAAACCACTATTTATTATCCCTCTCCCGATATGTATACATTTATTTTTTGTACGTGGATTAAAGAATAATATTTTTTAATGTGTAGTGGGTAGTTGTTTAGTAGGATATGTGTCCCACATATTAATTGTATTAATAATGTGCGTGTTAGGTCTAATGTTTCTAAAAAGAAAAATACATATTTTTTATGCGTACACCCATAATGATAAGATATAAATTTTGTTGGTAGACGGAGAAAGTGAAATATTATACTTTTAATTTACGAATAAAAAGTAAATGTAAATAATAATGTGGATCGGTGACAATAAACATGAAATGGAGAACCTTGTGAAATCGGTGCAAAATGGTAAGTAAATGTATATAATAACGTGGAAGGAGGCAATAAATCTTAAAGATGTACTAGTAAATGATGTGCACCCGGAATTTTCTATAATCTCACAATGGGAATCAATCTATGATGATTGATGATCAACCCGAATTATTTTTAGTAATTTAAGAGAAAAAAATATATAATAATAATATAAGTGCTTACTCCTAATTTCTGAAATGAAACCAGATTTTAAATGGTGGATCATAGTATCATACAATAATCCACGTGCTCTCAATTGTCAAACTCTCTACCCACCGTTCAATGACCACATGATAAATAATTAAATATAATTCGACGAGGTAAGTTAAAATAGTTGTCCACATAGAGACACGTCAGTCACTATTCAGGCTCAATCTAGAATTAGATTTCTTATATGGATAGATATTTGCCCCCAAATATTAGTAATAATGTAAGAAATTATTACTGTGTGGAGAAATATTTATTTTGTTATTTTAATCTTTTATTTTAAAGATATTTATTTATTTCTTTTTTAGCAAAAAGACATAGTACACATGACCGACCATTTAACATTAATAAAACTATTCATTATATATAAAATAATAATATCTTTTAATACAAAAACAAAATAAAAATCAATATGTTACCGATAAAGGGGGATTAGCTTATTACATGGAATCGAAAATGATAGATAACACTGATTAAAAGTAATAATAATGCTATCATTTTTTATTCGTCTCACGTAAAGTCTTACGTGAAACGATTTCACACAAGTCTTTGCCGTCGATTTTTGTATTTTTATAGAAGTGAACGGATGACAACCGGTAGGCACCCATTTATTTGCAAGTATTTATATTTACATTCATTTAAATATCAACTACTCGTATTTGATTATTTAAAAAATTATTATAACACTCCTACATATTTGAAATATGTTTATCAATACTCACGAGTCACATATACCCATTTAATATTCATTTATTTGAAGTAATCTATCCATTTCATTATTTAATTCACACATTTCTACTTTCTTTTGTCCCAAAATATATACACACTTTTAAAAATAACTATCTATACAATATCAACACACTTACAATTATACTATACTATAAAATTGTCACACTTTTTTTTCTTAACCTAACAACTTTATATATTTTTCTCATTAAATTACCAAAATATTAACTTTATATAAAATATTAATTCTTTATTTACTTTAGACACCTAAAAAAAGGAAAAAGATTAATCCCCGCACATAAGAATACATGTACAGATTAATGAGATGAAGTGACTAATAAATATATTGCAAAGTATGTTAGCATTGTAGGTGGGTAGATATTTTAATTATTTTGTGTAGGTCCCATATATCAAAATGTAACTATTAGGATGTAATGTCCAAAAAAGAAATATGTAATCATTTTAATGAATGAAGTATTTTTTTATGTAATCTGACACCTATCTATTACGAGAATAAGAGTGTCATTCAAATAGCCCACAACTTGGTGTTTCGTGAACGAACTAAGCACATTGAAGTTGATTGTCACCTCACTGCCACCATCTTCGCCATGACACTATTACCTTGCCTTTTATTTCCTCCACATCACAATTTGCAGACCTAAACCCCAAAGCACATTTGATTCCACATTTTTGTTTCTTAGTTGGCAAACTATCGATGCTCCTTACTACATGATCTTGAGTTTCTGGGGATGTTAGAATTATTCTTATATTAATTTACTCACTCCATCCGCTATAAGAATTATGTTTACTATTTACATGAAAATTAAATAATATAATATTTAAATGTGTAGTAGATTGAGAGACATAATATCTTAATTTATAATATGTAATTGTATTAATGTTGTATAAGGCTTCTTAAAAAATATATAAATTGTTTTGTGTGGTCTCATTTAAAAAAAAGTAACTGATTTGGGTGGGACGCCCTAATTACTAAATGCAATTCTTGTGGCGAGACGGAGTGAATATTTATTTATTAGTGGTGTTTTAGTCCTTTTATTAATCCCTCCGTCCCATACTACCCTTCACATTTTCTTTATCCGTCCGTCCCACACCACCTTTCACACAAAAAAAGAAACATCACTTTATCCAACAACCTCAAAAGTTACTTTAATTTCAAATTTATCATTCATTTTTTCACACACATACCATTACTTTATACTTCCTCCATCTCAAACTCGTTGTCTTAGTTACTGTAGACACGAAGTTTAAGAAAAATTGATTTTTGATTAACTTTATTGACTTTTTAAGAGTATTGTGGTATTTTTAGGTAATAAATAAATTATAAAGTATGTTATGTGTGTTAAGTGAGTGTGACAAAGTTGTAATTAAGATGTACTTTTAGGGGGTGAGGATTGGTGTGATATTTCATTTTTTGGAATAAGATAATTAGTTTGAGACGGATAAAAATAAAAAGTAAGACAACGAGTTTGGGATGGAGGGAGTATTTTTTTATTATCTAAAAATGTTACAATACCCTCAAAGTCATCAAATTTGGTCAAAAAGTACAATTTTTCTTAAACAACGTGGTATAGTAAACGAGAAGCGTGATATGAGACGTAGTATTATTCTTGTAATCCAGTATATATAATGTATTGTATTGGACTTTTACATCTCAATAATATGCAAATTGTGTTTCTTCTCTTGTCCTGTTCATATTCTACTTTGATAAATGTACAAACGATAATTCTAACGTAAATAACAAACTAAGCCCGAATATTTAAAATTAAAAAATATAATTAAAATATAGTAAACATGATTCATATTATTCTAAAAAGTAAAAAGTATTAATAGTTGTGGGGTAATTAAAACACCATCTTAAAATAAACAAACAATCGAATTTACAGTTTAAATCCTGTTATCATCCCTTACAATTCTATTATACTTTATGTTTAGATAGAAAGTTTAAATTAAGGGGATCATATGATTTATAAGAGAGATCAAATTATTTACACTGTAAACTGATGAGAGTGGAAATTAGCGTGTTTGAGTGTCCAAATTAACACCTTTTGATGGAAATTCTTGTTATATATTAGCACAAGTGTCATATATTCATTGTATGTGAGAAAAAGGTGCACTTGAGGTGTTTTATTGTATTTTAGGTGGAAAAAGGATCAAAAGTGCAAAGTTGGAGAAAAGATGCAACTTGTGCAATGAATACTGAAAAACGCACGTCCAACTTGTATAATTTTTCTGTGTTTGTTTGGAGATCAAAAGTGATAGTGTGATGGTTGGAAAGCCAATGAAAAGAGGATCGTTTTGGTGTAAAGACTACCTCAATCGGGTTCCAAACGAGGAAGTTATGAGCAAAATGGTGACGTCGCGCGAGCTGTGCCGAACAGAACGGATGTTCTACATTCCATGGCTTGTTACATATGCAAATCTTGAAGTTTTTATAAGTTCTTTATATGGATAGAAAGCCAAGGAAAAGAGGATCGTGTGAGTGCAAGAATTACTCAAATTGGAGCTCGAATGTGGAAGTTATACACGAAACAGTAAGACGGCGCAAGTACAATTCGACCACGACAGTTGAATTCGACCAAACACCTTGGTCGAATTCAGGCAATTTTGGTTGAATCGGAAGCCTGGAGTGCGAAAAATTGCCGATTTCAATTCGACCAGGATTCGACCAAGCCCCTAGGTCGAATCCTAGGTCGAATTCCATGCCTGGGACGCGTCCGGATCCGATTTTTACACCCCAAGTGTGTGTTTTTGCGTATTTTTCAAGAAAAAGCACATCCAAGGTTCATAAGGAGTGCTTACAAGTATAAAAGGAGATGTAGATCACACCAAGAAAGACAATAGAATAGAGATTGAATTGGAGAGAGACCACAACCATAACACACCCCACAACGGGGATCACTCCCAACCATCATCCACTTCCTTTCCTCCATCCATCCATCACTTTGAAGATTCGTATGTGGAATCAAGAGGAAAACCAAGAGGAGAATTCAAGACGGAGAAGGACGCGACGACGCCCACATCTAGGGTTTTATTCGTTTTCTAATTTATCTTATATTTTTCGGACATCCGGGTAAGATCTATCCAACACCTATGATTGTTCTTCGTAACATCATGAGCTAGAGCCTTTTTGGTAGAACTAGGGTTGTGAAGGTTTTACGAATTAATTGAACTTTCGTGTGTAAACTCCATACAACACTACTTGTGGATTTATTTTATATATGATTGTGTTTTATTAATTCATACTGACAGTCGTTTTGTGCATCATTAACTGTTATGTAGAGTCTGAATACATATTTTGGTTATTGATTGAGTGCGTTCACTACTGAGCAAGATTCCATATTATGATTTTAAGTGAGGGGACTCCGAAACTTTATTAGAACTATCATATATGAATACTTATTAATTGAATTGAATTCGCGTTAATAAGTAGGATAAAGAGGTTAATTTCATATTACCTATAAAGGGAGATCATATCGGGTTAGAGTACCAATTGACCAGGGAAATAATTGATACTGATAGTACCTAGAAAGGGGGGTGAAATTATATCTCTTGCTATGAGGTTATTCAGACATGTTACACGCATGTTTACTTGTATCTATAGAGTAGATATGCATGGTTTAGTGATGCGTCCATATTCCATAAGGCAGAGTCGGACATCAACACACGGAAGGGAAATTAATGCGTGAAACAGGATTATCCTAGGGCTACCTATTCTCCTACTTGATCCACTTACGTATTCTTCAAGTGATATTTTATTTTATTTGTTATTTAAATTAATTGTTTAGTAGTTTAATAATTAAACCTCAAACTATATTGCCATAATCGTCTTAATTAATTTAGATAATAATTAAATTGATAATACACCATCCTTTGGGTTCAATATTCACTTGGTCACTTGTTTAAGCTGCAATTGATATCCTTAATACTTGGGAATTAATTTTGTGTGCAAAGAAAATGTGCATCATAAACCCGATTCATAGGAGACTACTCCTTGAAATAAGAAATTCAGATCGAAACAGATGCTAAGTAGCACAAGCACTGGTATAAATCGGGTTTACATACGTTTATATACATACTCTGTTACTCTTTTAGTACATGAATTTACTCTTTAGACACATAAATTGACACGCTTCAAAATTAAAAAATTACGTTTCAATTATTGTAAACCCTGATTTTTCGATTACTTTTTAGTATATGAAAGATTACTCTTTAGAAATATGAATTATTATTCTTTTGTATAAAAATTATTACTTTTTAAAAAGTAATTTTTTTATAGATAAAGTCTCTTGTGAGACGTTACTTACATGAGACGGTTTGTGAGACGTGTTAAAGTATGTCATTTATTTAGATAAAGTATGTTTAAAAGTTGTTAAAGTAGATTTTCTAAAATATGATGAATAATACATTAAAATATGATTTTAGCGTGTTATAATATAATTTATTATTGACATACTTTAATTACAAATAAGTAGTATACTTTATTTATACAATAAACATTGCAACAAGTGATGCGACATGCCTATTCAAATTCATGAAGCACCTCTCTTTTCTTCACTATGTCTTTCTCACAAGCACAATCCACTTACAGCACCAAACAACAAAACAAGCATCAAAAGATAAAAGAATGGGTTGCCTCCTGATCGTTGTCATTTTCACCTAGATTTTAGTTTATTTGTTTGTGGATTTTCGAATGTTTTTATCCGTATTTGTGTGATTTTTTGGTGGAGTTATTTTTATTTTGAGAAATGTGGTATGAATTGATAGAATTGTGTAAATGAGCTTAAATATGTGTAAAACAGGTCAAGAAATGGATAAAAACGGAGTCAGGAGCGAAACGGAGATGGAGGAACAATGCATACTTGTGCACGGGCCATGTGCGGAACATGGCCCTGTAACAAGTGGCAGTGTATTGTCATAAAAAATCGCTACTCGCCCAGGAGAAAGGCCGTGTGCTGGTGCACGGGCCGTGCGTTGCTGCATGCCCCATGTACGGAACACGACCCTGTAAGAAGAAGCCGTGTATTGTCGTCAAAAAATGCTACACGCCCATGACTGAGGCCGTATAGCGCAGCTCGAGCCGTGTCTGAAGGCACGCACAACACGCCAAAGTAGGTGTGCCCTACACGGGCCGTGCGCTGCTGCACGGGCCGTGTAGGTGAAAAAACCTGTGCAATTTTCAAAATGTTCCATTAGTGATATAAAAGGGTGACTTGTACGAAATTTGAAAGGGGAGATCATTTTCAGAGCAGTTACACACACTCCACACCACATTTTCTCACACACTAGATCCATAATCCATCTCTATCCATTAGATCCATCCAATTTCCATTTGATCTCCACGATCAATCCATAAATCCATCATCCAATCCATCCATCTACCATTTAAGAAGAGGAAAGCATCAAGGATTGAAGGAGTTAGCATATTGAATATAAGGAAGGTTTCTCCATGAAAGAGAAGCTAATCTACTTTTCAATTGTTTATTTTCTTCTTATTTTAGCTCAAATGGAGCAAAACTTGATTTGTAATTGTATAAACACAATGTTTAGTGGCTAGTCCTATAGTAGGGCTAATCATATGAATGATTGAGATGAAGAGTTAGATGTGTAGAACTTGAGTAGTGATTTGAATTAAATTGTGGATTTCCTTTTATGATATATCAATCATGTTTCATTTCAATACTTGTATGATTAAATTCTCTATTCATAGTGTTAGGATGACCATTCCAATGTTGTGGGTGGATGTTTAATTGAATCATATATTGAAATGTGCATGCATGTTTGTATAAGGGGAGGTAAGTCATACACTTCTTAGGCTTAGAACATTCATAGAGGGACACTTAAGAAATTGAGTGAAAAGAACAAACTTATGATCATAGTACCTTAAGGGAATTGAGATTAAGACCAATTCTAGGAGACTTAGACTTGTAAAAGAGTCGAGAACCTAATTGTCTTGGCCATAGAGATTAGGGGCAAAATCATGATTGTTTTTAGTCCACAAATTAATGAAATTCACCATCAAGAGTTTTGCATATCTAGCTTAAGTCTTAACCATGATTATGATTAGTCTTGCTCTTTTCTCAAGTGAATTCTATCTCCATTCCATTCATCACTTGTTTGTTGTTTGATCCATTACTTTGTTAGTTTAAATTTTAGTTGATTAAGTAGAGAATTAAGTAGTAGTTTTATATACAAAACCTTCAAACTATCATCCTTACAAAGCATAAATCAATGGAAAATCCGGATACAAGCATGAGTTTACTTTCCCTTGGGACGGCATTATTATAAATTTTGTACTTGATCACGCATTTACTCGATGATAGAGTCTCTTAATCTTACACATTTTACTAAAAATGCGACTAAGAATATAGTGCCGCTTGCCGGGAAAATGTTAAACTTTTGGTTGTAACGAGTTTGAAGTTGATTAGTTTTGATATGGATATTTCTTTTATTTGGTACTTGTTTACTTGTCTTGGTTACTTGGAGAGCTAATTTGAAAATTCTTGTAGGTACATGCGAACTCGTTCAAGGTCTCAATCTATTGAACCTTTGACCTTAGAATTGGAAGCTACCTTAAGAAGACAAAAACGATGAGTGTTAGAGCCTACGGAAGAGAGTATGGAAGAAGTAAGGGATAATGCAAACATGGTTCATAAAGAAGGCAATATGAGGAATTTTCATGGAGTTGATAATGTTAGAGGAGGTTATAATATTCCGGAGTTTGTGCCACAAGCTTATGCTCAACAAATGCACTTGCAAAATTAACAAATGCAAGCTATTATTCAAAACTTGATGACACAACAAGAAGCAATGAATAATCCTCCGGTGGTGCAAAATCAACCTCATGGAAATGGAAATAATGGAGCGGGAATGAATGTACGTGATCATTTTCAACCGCAATATGGGAATTATAGAATGGGCACGCCATTGAATGTGAATAATTTTGAGATAAAGTCGGGATTGATCAATATGGTGCAATCAAATTAATTTGGTGGTGGTGCTATGGAGGATCCAAATGCTCACTTAGCCCAATTTACGGAGTTAGCCAACACGATAAAGATAAATGGGGTAAGTGAGGATATTGTTAAAATAAAGCTTTTCTCATTTTCATTAAGAGATAGAGCTAAGACTTGGTATCATACTATACCACCGGGATCCTACACCACATGGAGAGAGTTGACACAAAGGTTCTTGAACAAGTATTTTCCGCCTTCAAAGATGTTGCCACTAAAAGGGCAAATCTTTCAATTCAAGCAATTACCACTTGAGACATTTAGTGAAGCATGAGACCGATTCAAAGAGATGCTAATGAAGTGTCCACAACTCGGATTCCCCAAAGAGCAACAAATATGATTTTTTATGTCGGTTTACATGGAATTGAGAGGATGCTTATTGATGCTTCGGCGGGAGGTTTGATTTTGGGGCAAACTCCGGAAAGAGCAATTGCTATATGTGAGGAAGTAGCTTTGAATACGGGTCAATGACCTATGGATCGTGCATCGGGGATGTATGAAAGGGAGAGAATTGCTAAGATGGAAGAAGTATGCATGCAACAAGTGAAAAAGGTGGAAGTGCCTAAGGAAGATATGACCGATAAGGTGATCACAGAGATATTAAAGAGGATGAATTCTAACATGCAAGTGTCTCCAAATTCTACACCGTGGTGAATCAACAAGTGCTTTCAAGTCCTCAACAAGGTATGTCATTGCCTTTAATGAATCAACAAGTGTTTCCTAAACTTCAACAAGGCTTGATTATGCCTAATATGGGTCAATCTTCTCAAAGTTGTCAAATGCCTACACCCAAGTCTCAACAAGGTATGTCATCTAATTTTGAAATTCAAGATACATGGTATCCACCGGAGATGACACTTGAGGAAGTTGCCTTCATGCAAGGAAGGAACTTCCAAGGAAATTATGGTGGTAACTTTGGGAATCATGGAGGAGGATATCCACAAAGGCAAGGAGGATGGGGGCAAGGTAATTTTCAAGGAAATTTTAACCAACCTCGTAGGTATGAGAATTTGTCATATGGGAATCAAGGAAATGCCCTTACTCTTCCACCGGAAATTAATCCGGAGGAGAAAGCTCGAAATGGTGAAGGGAAGCCTACAATGGAGGATCAAATAGCCAAATGTTTGATTTTATGAGGCAAGAGAAAGAGGTGAATGAAAAAAGGTTTGATTCTATGAAGCAAATAGATGAAGTGATTGATAATAGATTCAAAGCCTTGGAGACACAAATGAGTCAAATGGCAAGTGAAAGGGGTGATGTTCATCGTTAAGGGAAATTTCTATCTACAACCATTACTAATCCAAAAGAGCAATGTAAGACTATTGAACTTCGTAGTGGAACAAAATACAAAGTGCCTTCAATGCTAACGGAAGTAGAGGAGGTAGAATATGAAGTTGAGCCTATGGAAAGAGTGATGAAGAAGGGAAAGAGAAAGAAGTTGAAATTGATAAAAAAAGATGAAAGTACCCCTATACTTGAAGAAGAAAAGGTGAAGTCTCCAAAGAAGTGGGAAAGATGTAGAGAAGCAAAACGTAAAGAGAGAGAAGAGAAATTTGAAAGGGATGAATGGGAAATTCCGAAGTTGCCCGTTGCAATTCCGTTTCCACAAAGATGCTTGAGAAAGGGATTAGAGGATAAATTTGCCAAGTTTGTTGAAATGTTGAAGAAGATTCATGTGAACATTCCTTTTGCGGAGGCTTTACTTCAAATGCCCAACTACTCCAAGTTTTTGAAAGATATCTTGTCTAAGAAAAGAAGTTGGGAGAGTTTGAAACCATGAACTTAAAGGAGGAATGTAGTGCTATCTTGCAAAAGAAACTTCCCACTAAATTGAAAGATCCGGGGAGTTTTACGATTCCATGTGAGATGGGAGAGCATGAAAACTACAAGCCTTATGTGATTTGGGGGCTAGTATTAACTTGATGCCCTTGTCAATTTTCAAGAAGTTGGGCATTGGTAGGTCAAACCAACATCGGTTACACTTCAATTAGCCGACCGGTCGTTCACATATCCGAAGGAAATTGTGGAAGATATTTTGATCAAAGTTGGCAAGTTTGTATTTCCCGTTGATTTTGTGGTATTAGACATGGATGAGGATTTGAATATTCCATTAATACTTGGTCGTCCATTTCTTGCCACGGGAAAGACATTGATAGACGTGGAGAAAGGGGAGCTCACTTTGAGAGTGAATGAAGAAGAGGTGATATTTTCATTGAGAGAGACTACGAGGTATCCTAAGAACAAGGAGGAATGTAGAAGATTGGAGGTTGTGGACAACATTGTTAAAGAGCATATGTATCACCTTCACTACAAGGATCCGTTGGAACTTATCATAAGCGATTCTTACTCTATTGAATCTATTAAATCTAAGTCTTCTTTTTGTTTAGAAAATGATGAAATGATTGATGAATTGCATGGTTTAAATGATTGTAGGGAACTCACGAATGAAGAAGCAAAGGAAGCAAAGGTGGAGAAACTTGATGAAGAACCAAAAGAGGAAGTGCAAGAGAAGAAGAAGATAGAGTTGAAACCATTGCCGGAACTTTTGAAGTATGCTTACTTAGAAGAGAATGAAACTTATCCGGTAATCATATCCTCTTCCCTTAATGATTAGAATTAGAAAAATTATTAAGAGTTTTAAGAGAGCATAAATCCTCTATTGGTTGGAGTATAAAAGACTTGAAAGGTATTAGTCCATCTATGTCCATGCATAAGATTCATTTGATTGATGATGAGAAGTCTTGCATACAAAACCAACGTAGATTAAATCCTATAATGCAAAAAGTGGTAAGAAATGAGGTGTTAAAATGGCTTGATGCGGGAATAATCTTTCCAATAAGTAATAGTCAATATGTAAGTCCCTTACATGTAGTGGCAAAAAAGGGTGATATGACAATTGTTAGATCCGATACAAATGAAACCATTGCCTCTAGAACTATCACGGGTTGGAGAGTGTGTGTTGATTATCGTAAATTGAATGAAAATACTCGTAAAGATCATTTCCCATTGCCATTCATAGACCAAATGTTGGATCGTCTTGCGGGGCATGAGTACTATTATTTTCTTGAGGGTTATTCTGGGTATAATCAAATATTGATTGCACCGGAAGACCAAGAGAAGACAACTTTCACATGTCCCTATGATACGTTTGCATTTAGAATGATGTCGTTAGGTCTATGCAATGCCCCTGCCACTTTTTACCGTTGTATGATGACTATCTTCGATGGTTTAATTGAAAATATTATTGAGGTGTTTATGGATGACTTTTCCGTGTATGGTTCCTCTTATGATATTTGCTTGACTAATCTCACTATTGTGTTGCAGAGGTGTGTAGAATCGAATCTTGTGCTAAATTGGAAAAAGTGCCATTTTATGGTGACCTATGAGATAGTATTGGGGCATCATATTTCAAAGCATGAGTTAAAAGTGGATAGAGCTAAAGTGATAGCCATAGAACGTCTTCCCCCTCCTACTAGTGAGAAGGGAGTGAGATCGTTCTTAGGTCATACGGGCTTCTATAAACGCTTCATTAAGGATTTTTCCAAAATTACTAAACCTCTTTGTAAATTGCTTGAAAAAGATTGTCCATTTAACTTTGATGATAAATGTTGTGTATCATTTCAGGTGCTTAAGGATGCTCTCACTTCATCGCCAATACTTGTTACTCCGAATTGGAGTTTGCAATTTGAACTACATTGTGATGCTAGCGATCAATCCATCGGAGTGGTGTTGGGCCAAACAAGGGAGAAGAAGTTTAAAGCAATCTATTATGCCTCGAAGACATTGAATTCGTGCCAAGTCAATTACACCACAACGGAGAAGGAATTTTTAGCCGTAGTGTATGATATTGAGAAGTTTCGACCATACTTGGTTGGAACAAAAAAGATTGTCTACACGGATCACGCGACTATAAAATACCTAATGATTAAGAAAGATGTTAAACCTCGTTTAATCTGTTGGGTGTTGCTTTTACAAGAATTTGATGTGATTATCAAGGATAAGAAAGGCATGGAGAATGTGATCACGGATCATTTGTCTAGGTTGGAAAATGGAGGTGAGAATGAAGACATGAAGCCGATTGGAGATGAGTTCCCGGATGAAGAGATTTTGCTATTAGAAGTTGAGTAAGTGTGTACTCTCATGGTGAATGTGCTGCCTTGGTATGCCGACTATGTCAACTTCATTGTGTGTGGAATCAAGCCCACATTACTTAATGAGTACAAGGAAAAGAGATTTCAAGTTGAAGTGAAGAAGTACTTGTGGGATGAACCATATTTGTTCAAAATTTGCAATGATGGAGTAATAAGGAGATGTGTGGCCGAGGAAGAAGTTATGGGAATTCTTGAGTTATGTCATTCGTCTTTGTGTGGAGGTCACTTCACTCATCAAAAGATGGGGGCTAAGATCTTATAATCGGGTTTTTATTGGCCAACATTGTTTAAGGGTACAAAGAAGTTTGTGGCTAAGTGTGATAAATGCCAAAGAATAGGGGGAATAAGTAAGCGAGATGAAATGCCATTGAGCTTGAGTATTGATGTGGAAATATTTGATGTATGGGGCATTGATTTTATGGGACCATTTCCCTCGTTTAAGGGATATGTGTACATGTTGCTAGCAGTGGATTGTGTGTCAAAGTGGATGGAGGCAATCCCCACTAAGACAAATGATGCTTTGATTGTGCAAAGGTTCTTGAAAAAGAAAATTTTTGCTAGGTTTGGAGTTCTACGGGCTTTAGTGAGTGATGGAGGATCACACTTTGTAAACAAGTTGATGGAGAGTTTGTTGAAGAGATATGGAGTGAAGCATAGAGTGGGTACACCTTACCGCCCTCAAGCAAATGGTTTGACGGAGGCCTCAAACTGCCAAATCAAGTTAGTTTTGGAGAAGACCATCAATAGAGGGAGGAAGGATTGGTCGGAACAAGCTTGATGATGCCTTATGGGCTTATCAGACGACTTTTTAAACCATTCTTGGTGTGTCACCGTATCAATTGGTCTATGGTAAAGCTTGTCATCTCCCCGTAGAGTTGGAACACAATGCATTGTGGGCTATCAAACGCCTCAATATGGATGAAAGGGAGAGTGGTCAAGCAAGGTTATCGAAGTTAGTTGAGTTGGAGGAGTTTAGAGGAAGAGCATTTGATAACTCAATCATCTACAAGGAGAATATGAAGAGATGGCATGATGCTAAGGTAAAGGAGAAGACGTTTGCTCTGGGGGACAAAGTTCTTGTATTCATTCTAGGCTTAAGTTGTTTTCCGGAAAGCTTAAGTCTAAAAGGATGGGGCCATATGAAGTACTTGAAGTGTTGAGTGGACATACATTGAAGCTTAAGGGTCCGAATAATGAGTTTGTGGTAAATGGTCATCAAGTGAAGCATTACCTATATCATTCTCAAAAGGAGATAGTGTATGTGGATACTCTCACTTCTTGAACTTCTTTAATTGTGGAGTAGTGTAGATTTTATTTTCTTTTTGTTTTTGTTTGATAGTTTTCTTGTAGATTTGGTATGTAGGTGGTTAAACTCGTGAGAAAAATGCATATGATAGAAGACAAGGATGCTAAAAGTGAAATGATGATGTATGCCACACCACTCTTTATAAACTTAAATTTTAACACTTGTGTTCATTTAAGTTTGGGGGGAGGTTGCATGGTGGACATACTTGATCATATGTAGATTATCGAAGATACACAAAGAGTCATCATGAGGTAAGTGCATGAAGAGCACTTGTGGAAACGACAAGGGTACGTCTCACCACTTTTTGCAAACTTAATTCGCAACTTGTTTCGATTTAAGTTTGTGGGAGAGTGTGTGGTGTGACTTATACCTTGTTTATGCTTTAGTGTGTGATGAATCATGTGTTTTATATTGTCTTGCAAAATGGTCAATTTTAAAATTTTTTTCATGAGTTAGGATTAGTTTTGGTATGTTTGGTGGTGTTTAAGTACACGACATTCCATCATTTGATCTTAATTGTGGTGAGAATGATGTTTTGAATTATTTTGAGCATGAATAGTGTGTATGAGAAGTGTAAAAACAGGGCAAAAAAGATGAGGTGAAGTGTGAAAGTTGGAAAACAGGGTAAAAATGCTACACAGGCCGAGCTCAGTACACGGCTCTGTAAGGACAGGCTGTGTACTGTCATCAGAACACGCTACTCGGCCAGGAGGAAGGCCAAGCTCCGAGCTCGAGCCATGCAGAAGAGTAGGTACGCGGACCGTGTGCGGAGCACGACCCTGTAATGTGTAGCCGTGCAGGAACATCAGAACACGCTACACGGGCTGTGCAAGGTTTAATCCCAGTTTTTTAAAAGGGTCGATCCGTACTCATTCCACACGCTTCCATCCTTCCCTACACACTCCCTTCACATTGAATTCTTCTCCTTAGGTCATTAATCGACAATGAAGGTGAGTGTTGTGGGATTGAGAGTAAGGTTCTTCAATTTTGCACATCAAAAGCACTTTTCACATCCAAGTTTGAAAGGTATGACTTCTTTGAACAATAATCTTCAAGTTTTGATAAAAATTGGTTGAATTGGTACATGGGCTTTGCGATAGTGTGAATTTTGCATGAATTATTGATTGGTTATCTTACATGTTTCAATTTGATTTTTGAATTAAAGGTTGAAGTTAGGGTTCATGAGAAGTGAGTTAGGGGATTGTGTGAGAATGATGAAATTGATTATACATGTTGTGCTAATTGAATTATCACATGAGTATAATGCTTAATTGTGAATCATTAGACTTAGATATTGAGGATTTGAGCATGAGGCTATGTGAATTATATTTTGAAACTATGGTGTAACATTGTGCATGCCAAGTGTTCGATGAAATGTCTAAGAGAGAATTTTGTTTGAATTTGAAGATAACATGTGAATGATGCCTGGTGATGGTGTAATTTAGAATTCATGTGTGTATGAATACTTAGAAATTGAGATGTGAATCAAGGTTAGTTGAGATTAATGATGATGAAGTGCATATTGTGATTAAGTTTGAAGTTTTAATGAAGTGAATAAGTGATGTTGATGCATGATGAGAGTGAAAATAAACGTGTTATATTGTCCAATCTAACACCTTTATGATGGGAATTGATGTTGTATATTAGCACAAGTGTCTTATATTCAATATATGTGAGAAAAAGGTGCGTTTGAGGTGTTTTATTGTGTTTTGGGTGAAAAAAGGATCAAAAGTGCAAAGTTGGAGAAAATGTGCAATTTGTCCAAGAATGCTGAGAAATGCACGTCCAACTTGTGTAATTTTTTTGTATTTGTGTGGAGATCTGAATTGGAAGTGTGATACATGGTTGGAAAGACACAGAAGAGAGGGTCGTTTTGCGTAAAGAACACTCCAATCGGATTCCAAAGGAGAAAGTTATTATCAAAATGGTGACATCGCGCAAGCTGTTTCTACTCAGCATGATTGTTCCACTTTCCATGACTTGTTACATCTTTAAATGTTGTACTTTTGGTGAGATCTTTATATTCAGAGAAAGCTAAGGAAAAGAGGATCGCGTGAGCACAGGAATCACTAAAATCGGAGATGGGACGAGGAAGTTATGCTTAAAATCGTGAAGTCGCGCGGCTGCCAGCGAGAATTTTCGAGAATTCCAAAAATTTCCGAAAATTACCTAATTTATCTCCTTATCATATAATCCTCCATGATTACCATATATGTTTCTTTCATTATTTAATTCCCTTCTCACCCCTATATATATTTCACATCATTATTCATAAATTAGGAGGAGATTAGAATAGAGATTGGATTGGAAGAGAACCACAACACAATACTACAACCCACAAGGGGGGGTCACCCCCCAACCATCATCCACATCCTTTCCTCAATTCATCCATCACTTTGAAGATTCGTTCGTGGAATCAAGAGGAGAATCAAGAGGAGAACTCAAGATGGAGAAGGACGCGACGACGCCACATCTAGGGTTTTGTTTGCTTCCTAATTTATCTTGTGTTTTCCAGACTATGGGTAAGATCTATCCAACCCCCATGTGTGTTTCCTACAACTTCATGGACTAGAGCCTTTTTGGTAGAACTAGGGTTGTGAAGGTTTTACGAATTAATCGAACTTTCATATGTAAACTCCATACAACACTACTTGTGGATTTATTTTATATATGATTGTGCCTTTCTAATTTATACTCACGGTCATTTTGTGCATCATTAACTTTTATGTAGAGTCTGGATACATATCTTGGTTCTTGACTGAGTGCCTTTACTGATGAGTAGGATTCCATGTTATGATTCTAAGTGAGGGGACTCCGAAGCTTCATTAGAACTATCATATTTGAATACTTATTAATTGAATTAAATTCGGGTTAGTAAGTAGGATAAAGAGGATAATTTTATAGTACCTATAAAGGGAGATCATATCGGGTTAGAGTACCAATTGGCCAAGGAAATAATTGATACTGATAGTACCTAGAAAGGGGGTAGAATTATATCTCTTGCTCCGAGGTTATTCACACGTGTTACACGCATGTTTACTTGTGTCTATAGAGTAGATATGCATGGTTTAGTGATGCGTTCATATTTCACAAGGCAGAGTCGGACATCAACACACGGAAGAAAAATTAATGCGTGAAACTGGATTATCCTAGGGCTACCTATTCTCCTACTTGATCCACTTTCGTATTCTTCGAGTGATATTTTATTTTATTTTTTATTTTAATTAATTGTTTATTAGTTTGATAATTAAAACCTCAAACTTTTATTGCCATTCGTTTTAATTAATTTAGTAAATAATTAAATTAATAGTACGCCGTCCTTTGGGTTCGATATTCACTTGGTCGCTTGTTTAAGCTGCAATTGATATCCTTAATACATGGGGATTAATTTTGCATGCAAAGAAAATGTGCATCAATGCATAGTATATTTCACACTTAAGTTGAATGACTAGAGTGGAATTTAACTTAATGCATTAACATTCTTATTGATGACGTTTAATATAACTTGAGCATTGTTGTATTGTAGATGGTAGAGAGGAGAGTTAGACCAAGAAATGAGGACTTCATAGTCATTACCGATCCAGGGGAGTTGGCTAATCTTGATGCAAAATTGATGGAATTCGGGATCCATCCAGATTATTTTTGAGTAGAGTTTGAAGATTATTGGGTAAATATGTGCTCCGGTGGCAAACGTTAGCTCCGAAGATCAAGTCAACTCGATTCCAAGACACAGAAACGATGAGAGGGTTAGGAATCGATGAGGATTTGAGGAAGCTATTCATATTTGCACAACTGGAGGCTTTCTTTGACAAAAGGCCACCTACTTATTACCATCTAACTGCTGAGTTTAAGAGCACGTTGCAAGTGAAGAAGGATCGAAATGGTTTCCCTATTTGGGTGACATTTCAGCTGGATAATGTGTTGAGAGAAAAGATTCCACTACCTGTGTTGAACGAGTGCTTTGGATACCCACCATGTGAAAACCACCAGAGTTTCTATGAAGGAGGTGGTTTCAATCAACAAGAATGGTAGAAGAGCTTAGTGAATGATGGGATGGAACAAGCAGGTTATGTTCCCAGTGCTTCAAAGGGAACTACAATCCGAAACCCGGTGATGATATACCTAGAGAAGATTGTTTCTAACACCATCTTAGGAAGATTCTGGAGCAGTAGAAGAAAAACAGTTGTATATCATGTTCAACATCTACAATGAGCGACCGTTGAACATTGCAGCACATTTTATGCAACATGCAGAGCGAGTCGCAAAGAGACAATTATCTCAGGGTTTGATTCTAGGAGGCATGATCATCATTATCGCTCAAGGGTTGGGAATTAACCTTGCCGGAATGGAGAATAGGATGGTTAGTGATGGCTTGAATTATCAGCAGTTGATAAGGATGGAGTTCTTGTCTGTGGCTTGGAATCAATACTGTTTGAGGCAAAAGAAGGGAGCACCGTTTCCTTTGTCAACTCCAGAGCTCACTACAATTTACACTCAAAGGAAGTATGCCAATTTGGCAATGACTAGTGTTAACCGCTCAAGGGTTGTAAGAGCTTTCTACAGAAAGAATAAAGATGAAGTGGAAGAGGTTCTTAGACAGATGAGAGTTGAAGAGAACCTTAAGCTAGCTAATTTGAGAGCGGAGTCAGTGCCTATGGAAGGAGATGAGCAGGATGCACCACCGGAGCAGGTGGAGTTTGGTGAGCAAGCCCCTGATCCGCCACAGTTCGAGAAAGAAGAGCAGCAGCCACCAATGGGCCCGGCCCGGAACAGGGTAATGATCGATGGAACTATATGATGGATAAGGTGAGAGATATGAGGCATGTGCAGCAGACATATGGAGCACATATAAGGAAGATTCGAGAGGTCCAGCAGGAGCACCGAGTGCACATTCAGGAGTTAAGAGCTAAACATCGTCGGAGGGAGTATTACGAGGAGCGGTCACGGGTGCACTCCAACAACATGGATGAGATGATGACGATGATGTTCAACTTCAAGTTCCCCGGATCTCCTTATGCATACATTCCATGGAATGCCTATCATCCACCTCCACCTGCAGAGCCATGAAGGGAGTACGTTGAGTGCTAGACACTTCCATTCATTCATCTTAGCTATGATTAGACTTTTTGAAGGATTCTTAAATTTGATTTAATTTGGTAGATTGGATTGTACTTAAATTGTTTATTTTTAGGAGGTTTCCTTTACTTTGGGATTTATTTTAGTTTTATGTGATTTACTTTTTGTTATTTTTGGTATTTTAGTTTGATATTCATTATTTGGATGTGATGGAAATTTGATTTTAATTGTTATGGATGTGAATTGATGTGTTTGATATTTTGAGATGGATGATTTTGTTCATGCATGTTATGTGCTTGTTATGTTGTTTAGTGAGTCTTTGATTATTGTGTTTTGTTTGTGAATTTTTATACTTGTAGGGATGGTTTGGTGGTATTGTTCTTGGGAAGATGTTAAGTGTTTTGAATGTGAGTGATGGCAAGTATGTTAAATCTACTTGTTGAAATTGTGATATGAACTACTTAATTTGTTCAATTTTGAGAAGTATGAAGGGTAATTAAGTTTCTTTTGGTTCAAGTAAAAGCTTGTGAGAATTGAGTCTCAACCGTGCCTCCATGGTTAATTCTTGATGAGAGGACCGGTTGTACTTAGACAAACTAGAACTTGTCCATGGACTATAGAAACGAAGCCCGAATGGTTGAGATTTGTGAAATGATCTTAGGCCATCCTTGTTAAATGAAGTCATAGCCATAAAATTTCTTACCAAAAACATGATCCCTAGTAAGCCACTTTGAGCCTATGAGCCTTTTTCTTTGTAATTTGAGCACAATACAAGCCTTTAAACCCCACTTGAGCCTTATATATATATAACTTTTGTGTGGGTGATTGAGGAGATGATGGTTTGCAAAGTTTGATGTGAGAATTGTGCTAGAGAAGAAAGGAAATGGTAAACAAGCAAAAGAAGAATTAAAAGGGCTCACGCAAAATGAACATGCAATCTCAAATCGAGAAAAAGAGGCAAAATCAACAAAAATATGCTCAAGAAAATTCAAAAGTCGAAAGAAAGGAAGCATGAAAATTAAAAGAAGCTAAAGAAATCTAAGGAATGATAATGATTAGTGCTTGTGATTAAAGGAGAAAATAAAGGAAGCTTGAAAGTGAGGGAGATGGAGAAAAGAATCATCTTTTCGATTATCCACACTTGAATAGTCATTATTATCCAAAGTTCCTTATCTTACCAAAGAGCCTAAACATTACATCCTAAGATAACGACCTTTTTGATCACTTATTGAATCTAGGTTGGCTTGTGAATATAGTCCATGAGCAAGCCTATGGTGAGTCGATTCTAATCGGTTGATGAGTGATGTTCAAAACCCTACTCTATAGAGTGTTGAGTGAATTCAATATCTTATGAGAGGCTTGGATTGAAAGGGGTTTGATTACTCTTTTGTCATTCTTAGGATTGAACTTGTTAATCTTTCATGTTATAAGTTTGATGATGTAGGGATACTTAATGTAATTTTGTAGTCCTTATTACTTGTGATGCGTTGTGGTTTATAATCGTTAGGTGTTTTTCTAGGTGAAAATTACTCATCTTGTTTATCATTTTTCATTGTTCGAGGGCGAACAATACTTTAAGTTTGGGGGGTTGATCGTTGTCATTTTCACCTAAATTTTAGTTTATTTGTTTGTGAATTTTTGGATGTTTTTATTCGTATTTGTGTGATTTTTGGTGGAGTTATTGTTGTTTTGAGAAATGTGGTATGAATTGATAGAATTGTATAAATGAGGTTAAATATGTGTAAAACAAGTCAAGAAATGGATAAAAACGGAGTCGGGAGCGAAACGAAGATGGAGGAACAATGCATACTTGTGCACGGGTCGTGTATGGAACAGGCTATGTAACAAGTGGCCGTGTATTGTCATCAAAAATCGTTGCTCGCCCAAGAGGAAGGCCTTGTGCTGGTGCACGGGCCGTGCATTGCTGTACAGCCCGTGTCGGAACCCGACCCTGTAAGAAGAAGTCGTGTATTGCGTCCGAAAATGCTACACGCCCATGACTAAGGCCGTGTAGCGTAGCTCGAGCCATGTCAGGAGGCACGCACAACACGCCGAAGTAAGAGTGCCCTACACGGGTCGTGCACTGCTGCACGAGCCGTGTAGGTGCAGAGACCTGTGTAATTTTCAGAATGTTTTGTAAGCTTCTACAAGGTCCATTACTGATATAAAAGGGTGACTTGTGCGAAATTTGAAAGGGGAGATCATTTTCAGAGCAGTTACACACACTCCACACCATATTTTCTCACACACTAGATCCATAATCCATCTCTATCCATTAGATCCATCCAATTTCCATTTGATCTCCACAATCAATCCATAAATCCATCATCCAATCCATCCATCCACCATTTTAGAAGAGGAAAGCATCAAGGATTGAAGGAGTTAGCATATTGAAGAGAAGGAAGGTTTCTTCATGAAAGGGAAGCTAATCTACTTTTCAATTGTTGATTTTCTTCTTAGGCTTAGAGCATTCATAGAGGGACATTCATAAAGGGACACTTAAGAAATTGAGTGAAAAGAATCAACTTATGATTATAGTACCTTAAGGGAATTGAGATTAAGACCAATCTTTGGAGACTTAGACTTGTAAAAGAGTCGAGAACCTAATTGTCTTGGCCATAGGGATTAGGGGTAAAATCGTGATTGCTTTTAGTCCGCAAATTAATTAAATTCACCATCAAGAGTTTTACATATCTAGTTCAAGTCTTAACCATGATTATGATTAGCCTTGCTTTCTTCTCAAGTGAATTCTATCTCCATTCCATTCATCACTTGTTTGTTGTTTGATCCATTACTTTGTTAGTTTAAATTCTAGTTGATTAAGTAGAGAATTAAGTAGTAGTTTTATATACAAAACCTTCAAACTATCATCCTTACAAAGCATAAATCAATGGAAAATTCGGATACAAGCATGCGTTTACTTTCCCTTGGGATGACATTATTATAAATTTTGTACTTGGTCACGTGTTTACTCGACGATAGAGTCTCTTACTCCTACACATTTTACTAAAAATGCGACTAAGAACACCTCCCATTTAGAGCTAAGTTTAACGTCTTCAAGCTAGACGAAATTTCACGATAATTGGACCAAAGGATGGTCCATCACACTCCCCGAAAACAACGCAATTTGATTAGCTATAACTTGTAGTCGGGTTAACCAATTCAAGAATTTATCGAACACAGGGAGGTAGGCACTAGTGCTTAAGCGATCTTACGTTTCTCATAATTTTATAGAGACAAATCATCTAATGGATTGGTTGTAAATATATAAATGACAAGTAATCAAAGCAAGCAATGATCACAAACAAGATAAACAAATGAAAAGTGTTTTCCAAATTAAGTAAAAGTGAGATCAACAACAATTAAGAAATGGAAATTCTAGGATACATGCATCAAATTCATATGCATCATGGGTATAAGACTAAGGGTCAACACTAAGTTCACCTAAACGCCCTCTCGAGATGGATAGGATATGAATCTCAATTAGCTCAACGGATTGGTTCTCACTCAAACAATTCCAACTAGGTAATAAGCTTGAAATGAGAGTCCCTTCACACAATTAATCAACCTCTCGATTAAACCAAAAGATGGAATGAAATTCATAGTCAAAGGGAAAAGATACAAGGTTTACTAATAGAGGCTCGGGCTTACAAGCTCTGATCTACCCACGACCACAAGTCCATTCTCGATATATATCACCGTCTGAATGATATATAAGGAGCATCGTGCAGAGTATTTTGCGGCATACATTGATTCAGGAGTCGAAATCTGCACAGCAAAAGAAGGAATCTTTCCTAAAGACTCATGCGAAGAATTACCAACAGTACTAGGTAAATATTTCTCTCAGAGGGTACTATTCCTCAAC
Organism: Pogostemon cablin; assembly: GCA_023678885.1. Lineage (NCBI taxonomy): Eukaryota > Viridiplantae > Streptophyta > Magnoliopsida > Lamiales > Lamiaceae > Pogostemon > Pogostemon cablin. Next base: position 12,131,619 of record CM042960.1, read on the forward strand.
AGAGGAGTCAAGCAACCGAACATCATGATCGGAGGAGCGGATCGTACCCCATGGTACAAGGTGAAAACTCCAAAATATATTTTCATGACACTGGGGCACATATTCTGTTAGGAAACAATTTCCTATAGACATTCAAGCATTTTACCTAAGAAAACGCAATGAGGAGGCTTATTTTCATAACCATTTGTGAACATAAGATCATCGCACCAAGACTACGTAATGCATTTCAAAGAAAAATGCCAGATTTTGCAGCAAGCGTGGTGATGAAGGAAAACTTAGCCATTCAAAGATGAATGATCGAAGGAGATATGGCGAAACAGTCCTTCAAATGAGAACCGAGACTAAAGGAGGATGGAAGATGAAAAAACTAAAGGAAAACACAATCCACCTTCTCAAAGCAAGCTTGGGAGAAGACCTACAGAAAGACGTCACAATCAAAGAACAAACATCTTTGGAGGACGTCAAGAAAAAGATACATAAGAACTTCAATGAGGATCTTCTAGCTTGGTGGGATAAAAACGAGCTCAAAACTTCACTCAAAGTAAAAGAAGCAAAGGAGCATGAGCTCGTGAGATACAAGCCTATCCCAATGAACCAAGAGGATCGAAAGGATATACAGCTAATACTTAAGGAATATCTGGACCTTAAGTTGATATCACCAGAAGTATCTCATACAGCAGTCCAGGATTTCTGGTTCGAAATCATGGAGAAGTCAAGCGGGGAAAGCCGAGATTTGTAATCAACTACAAAGGGATCAACAACATCTTGGATTTCGATGGATACTACATACCAAGTAGGGAAACTTGGTCAACTATATCTAGAATGCCAAGATATTCTCAAAGTTCGATTGCAAATCTGGGTTCTACCAGATTATGATGGAAGAAGGGAGTAAGAAGTTTACAGCCTTCTCCACACAAGGCCATTATATTTGGAATGTCATGCCAATGGGCCTGACAAACTGATGGGCATTTTCTCAACACACAAAATTAATCCCCAAGTATAAGGATATCAATTGTAGTTTCGATGGGTAACCAAGTGATTATCGAACCGGAAAGACGAATTATTATCAATTCAATTATTTTCTAGTTAACTAGGACTACGTTGATAAATCAGTTTGGAATAGTTATAAAACTAGATAACATATAATTTAAATAGCAAATTGAATAGACAAGTAATAGAGAAAGTACGTTTGTGATCAAGTAAGAAATTAGGTAGTTCTTCGGGTCATCCAATTTTACTTATTAATTTCCTTTCCATGCGTTATTGTCCGACTCTACCTTGTGGTTTATAGACGCATCACTAAACTATGCAAGTTCACCCTATAGGCACAAGTAAACATGCGTATGACACGTGTGAATATCCTTGGAGCAAGAGATATAATTCACCCCCTTTCTAGGTACTATCAGTATCAATTATTTCCCGTGAACTTAGTACTCTAACCCTATATGATCTCCCTTTATAGGTATTATGAAGTTATAGTCTTTATCCTACTTATTAACCCGAATAAGATTCAATTAATAAGTATCTATATGAGATAGTTCTAATAAGACTTCGGAATCCCTTCACTTAAAATTATAACATATAATCCAGCTCAACGGTGAACGCACTCAATCAATAACCAAGAGATGTATTCAGACTCTACATAATAGTTAATGATTCACAAAACGACCGTGAGTATGAATTAAAAAGGCACAACCTTATGTAAAATAAACCACAAGTAGTGTTGTACGGAGTTTACACATGAAAATTTAATTAACTCGTAAAAATTTCATAACCTTAGAACTACCAAAGCAGTTCTAGCCCATGATTGATCTAGGAACAATCATGGTTGTTTGGTATGATCTTACTTGACTCGCCAGACGAACCTCTCCTTACGACTCCTTTGGATGATGGTAGGGTTTTGGTGATGGATGGATGATGAATGATGTGTGTTCTCCTGCGAAAGCTCTTCTTTTATACTTGTAAACTCTTCTTACGGGCCTTGGATGGGTTTCTTGAGCAAACACACGCATTAAAGGCGTAAAAATACGAATATGGTAAGTTTCCACACGTCAGTTCGACCAATAGCACAAGTCTAACCGATTCCCTCTGGTCGAACTCTTAGTCGAATCGCTCTGTAACATGGCTACAGGTTCTGGATTCGACCAGAGTCCTGATCGAATTACAAATGTTCTGGTTGAACTGCAGGTGCGTCTGTTTAGGCTTCTGGTTCAACCATGGTTCGACCAACTGGCTTGGTCGAACGGAACGATCGTGGTCGAACGACACTTATTCTCAATGGGTTCAACCACAGAGGTTGGTCGAACTGCTTCCTTCTTCGTCGAATCTAGCTCCTGCTTGGTCGAATTGTACCCTGGAATCAATTCCAACTTATTTTCCTTCGAAAATTACTCAAATAGCCTTGTATACACCTGATTCATGACTTTTCACCATGTATATCGATTCACATCGAATTACAACCATTTAACACACCATAAGTACACGAATCTGAGCTCGAAACTAGTGAATTTACACACTCATCAAACTCCCAAGCTTTCATGTTGCTCGTCCTGAGGCAACACAATCAAAACCATAGAGTAGTGTAAAATTCACTAAACCACCACATTCAACACAATTCATATTCACACATGCAATTTCATCAATCGAAAACAAGTATTACTCGCATCATATATATCATTCATATAAAACTTCACTCAATTATTACGCAATTCGGAGTACTAAGTCATCTAGCTTACAAGATAAGTATTTACATTCTCTCTCTCTAGTGCAAAAGATACACTTCACTAGGTTAATATACACTCATATCAATTCATACTTCCGCGTAACCATAAGCTTGACAAGGGTCTCAAAATCCACTTACAATCAATTCCTTACTAGGATCACAAAGGACTTGCTTTTGGGTTGTAATGTTGGTTCTTTGGTAGAGGTAGGAGAATTTAGGTAAAGTGACTAATTCACTAGTAGAGAATTACCTTGGAGTTTCGCTTTTCGTCATGCAGCTTCATCATTCTCCATCTTCTTCTCATAAACTTCATAATTTGAATTCTCCTTCTTTTTCTTAGCATCAACATCATCTTTCTTCAACGAGCAAGGGTACCAATTGCGAGCACTACCCTTCTAAGTAGTCGGGGTACCAGTTTCAAGAACTATCCCTAAACAAGATTTAACCATACTTCTTTCTTTTTCATACTTCTCAACCAAGCTTCCGCCTTTTAATTCTTTCAAGCACTTATGCACCTCAACTCTCTACTAATGAATAGGATATTTAACAAGGCTCAAGTAAAGGTTTAATAAGGCTTTTTATCAAGGCTTCCCAAAGAAAAAGATTTTTTTTAAGGCTTAAAAGGGCTTACAATGATACATTTGTTATCAGGTAAGGTAAAATTTTGGCTAAGTGACTCAATTACATAATAATAGCCTAAGATCATGTCCTAGCAATTCATCAATCATATGTTTCACACAAAACGCCAAGCCAAGTTCCAGAATACAGTCATAAGAATGATTCCCTCAAGAATAAACTATCATGAGCTAGCATGATTCAAATGGCTCAATTTCTCACATAGGTAAATAGAATCCTAAGTACTCCTCAAGTATGACATGCATCATATGTTTCTATCATGCATCATACTAAAACAAAGAACCCTCATAGCATGACAATCCATACAAGTATAACCACCCTCAAGTATTAATCATCACCTCTCAAACTAACATCCAATCATATCAATATACGTACATGCCACTCACACCACAAATACCCATCTTGTAAAGAGAAAAAGATAAGGGAGATGAGATGATACAGACAAAGAACAAAAACCTGGTGCATCCTACTACTCCGGAGCGTTATCATCGCTCGCACCCTCTTCGTCATCACCATCACTCATCTCCGAGCACAATCGATCCAAATCTCTATGAAGACAGTTTATCTTTCTATCCAACTCGTACTCATGAGCATACAACATCTTCAATCTCCTATCAATCTCTACATAGTTATTCTGCAGCGTGTTGTACTTCCCATCCAGCGCTGCGTAGTTCGCATTTGCCAATTCCAGTTGCCTATTTGTCTCCTTCTGGTTCGCATCTAGTGTGGCGAACTGGTCATGAATCAATCGAAAATGCTCATGAAAATAAGCATCAGGACCTGCCCACTGCTGCTGTGGCTATGCTGGAATGGGACGTGGTGGCATCTCATACAGCTGCGGATCTTCCATCTCCGGATCCACCTGATCTTCTCCAAGCTCCTGCTGTTGCTGTGGCTGTGGCTGAGGATGTTACTGAAAATGCCCCTCGTCTATAATATTCAGAAGCTCCTCCTTCATCCCCTCAGCGTACATCTGAGCTACAGTTCTCCAATCTCCTTTTGTCAAGCAAGTGACGGAGAGAGCATCATGCGCTAGCATGTTCATCAACTTGTTGCCTTCATTCCGGATAGAAGTCAACTCGCTCACATCAAATGAAAACATAAAAGTAAAGGGCTTCGACCCCCTCATGTAAAACCAACCTCCATCGCGAAGATGAGCAAATCCACCCTTCATACACGTATTCATGACCAATTCCGGATCCTCAAGAATGGGTGTAATACCGCTGAAGTCCATGTGATAATGTTCAGCCACAGTATTAAGTAGACCTCCTATATTAACTCTCTGAAACGGAGAGCACCTGAACCTGTATAGCTGATAAATAAGGTATGATCCTACATTGAACCTCACTTCATTGAGCATACACCAGAGGACATACAACTCTCCCCTCGATACGCAGCTTTCCTCAGATCGAGCAAACAATGTGTTGCTCAACACTCTATCAATGTATCAGAGCACCGGATTCCGAATCAATGATGCACGAGCACTACTTGTCTTGAAATTCATATCCTCCCCAGAAATCTCTCTCCAAAAATTATTAGCATTGAAAAACCCATTCTCATTTTTAGAGATCCCTCTCGGAGTCTGAAACAACGCATTCAACTCCTCATCCGACCACGTTCTCATCTCACCTCCAAGCTGGAATGTACATTTATACGGGAGATTACTCGAACACTTCTTCACAATAATCGAACAAAGCACCTCAGCAGTCACATGGAAGTATGTAGGCTTCTTCAAGTCCATGAATCAACGAATCCCTACTTGATCAAACATCCACAAGATATCATCACAGATGCACATTGTAACCATCGCTCCATCATCCTGATACCTCGTTCTAACAATCTTGTCCGATATATCACCCCACTTATCCTTGATATCCTCCAAATCATTCATCCGCACCTTGAAATTCATTGACAACCTCTCTTGAAGCCTTAGCTTATTTGTCGCATCATCTTCACGATAAGGTCTATCTTGCCTTTTCTTGGAACGAACCTCGGCTTCCTTTCCTTTTCCTGAAAATAATACTTCAAAACAAATCAAAAAGAAAGGAAAACCAAGCTAATTCATACTCAACTAGCATTCAACTCTACTCAAGACTTCAAGTTTTTCAATGCATAGTCACACCCAACAAGCATGTTCCATCCTCATGATCCAACAATTCAATTCACATGCTTATTCAACTTCATTCCAATCATCAAGTACGCAATAAGATCAACAAACGATTTTATTAACCACAAGCATGCATTACTACTCAAATTACTCACAATCCAACATGAATACTACCCAAACTCAAGCAATTTACTCACAATCCAACATGCTTCATCTCACACTCCTAAATTACTTCCAAATTCACATAAACATCAAGATTTGACAACAATTAAACAATCAAAACAATTCTATCAACTGTTCATATGAATTACCACACAAGAATTCAAATTCCACCATGAATTCCTATATAATCTCGTTCAATCAACCTACCCACTCACAATCGACAATTAGAAATTCAATCCTAGGGTAATAGAGTTGAGAAAACGTACCTTTGGAACGGGCCATGGCTAAAGAATGAACAAGTGTGATAAAATCGCGACAAACCCTACTTTGCAACTAGATTGTTCCAAAAACGCGACGAATTGTGTGGAATGAGTATGTAATGTGATTTAATCAGAGTGAAATTGTGCAGAATCGAAGTTTAGAAACAAGGGTTTTCGATTCGGAGCGAATTCGAGTGAAGGTGGTGTGCAAAGTGATCGAATGAGGTGAAAAATGGGGTTAAAAACTGACTTACCTGGTACGATTCGACCTGATGTATTGATGTGGTTGAACCACGTTACTGGAGGCTGAGTTCGACCTCGATTCGACCAAATGCCTCGCAATGTCGTGGTCGAACTCCTCTGTTCAAATTTTTCAGGTCCGCGATTCGACCATGGTTTGACTTACCTCTTTGGTCGAACTCAACCCTTCTTGGTCAAATCGGCTTGTACAAACTCTTTGATCTTCCGTTTGAATTTCATCTTAGTTGAAGCCTTGGTCGAACCTTCTCTTTTGTGATCGAATCGACCTGTAACGAACTCTCTGTTCACCAATTCGACCTGAGCTTTTCAGTTCGACCTGCACCCTTGGTCGAATCGAACACCTGAGCTCCATAGTCGAATTTTCTTCATCCCCTATACACTTCAAGCTAAAAAATGAACATTGGGTACTAAAACGGAGCAAACTTAGCTCGAGAATCAATCCTAAAACTGAATAATTATGTGTAACTCCACATACGACACTCAAAACAACACAAAACACCATTGAACATTAGGTAAATTGCAAAAAATCGACACTTAAAACCTGTTAAAGTTTCAATATACCTCCAAAAATCAACTCCCCTAAAAACGGTACAAAGAAAAGATTATACTCTCAGTGCTTCCAATGAGGTAAGTACATCACACCCCTCAAACTTAGTAGAAACTACGGTGGAAACTAAGTTTGCAAAGAGATGTAATTGCTGATAAGTAAGCACGTCAAATATAAAAATTTCTTACTCACACAAAAGAAATAATAAAGTAATAAAACAGGAGGGAAAGCCCCCAACAGGCATTCTAGTTTAACGTCGGAGAGTCACAACATTACCAATCTAGTGCAAGATATCATCAAAGACGATGCAAGCATCATCCGGCGACTTGTAATGCTTCAATCGATGTCCATTCGCTGTGATAATGTCTCCATCTTTGTCCATAAGCTCAAAACTCCCCCCTCCGCAGGCTCTATGGATAATGAAGGCCCCGTCCATTTCGATTTCAATTTTCCTGCGAAGAACTTTAAACAAGAGTTAAAAAGTAATACCTCATCACCTTGCTTGAACTCCTTGTATGAGATCTTTGAATCATGTCATTTCTTCATTCTCTCCTTGTAGATCTCCGAGTTCTTGTAAGCTCGATTTTTGAACTCATCCAATTGATTAATATGAGTCATCTTCAAATCCTTTTGATCCTTTAAATACAAGTTCAAACTCTTCAATGCCCAAAAAGCTTTATGCTGAATCTCTACGGGTAATTTGCACGGCTTCCCATAGATGATTTGGTACGGTGACATATCCAACACCTTCTTATAAGTAGTCGGAAACCTCCACAAAACATCATCAAGCTTCATAGCCCAATCCTTCCTATTGGTTCCGACTACCTTCTCCAAAATTTACTTCACTTGTCGGTTGGAGACTTCAGCTTGCCCATTCGCTTGAGAGTGATATGGTGTAGTAACCCTATGCTTGACTCCATAATCCTTGAGCACCTTTTCAAGAAGCTTATTGACGAAGTGAGACCCTCCGAACTCCATAACGGACAAAGATATGTTTCTTCAAGAAAGATAAAATAGTCCTTGAATCATTCACACGAGTGGGAATGGCTAAAAGGATGTAAAGAAATCCATTAGATGGAGGAAAAGGCCCCATAAAATCAATCCCCCATACATCAAAGATCTCAACAACAATGCTTGGCTGAAGTGGTATCTCGTCTCTTCGACTTATGTTCTACATCCTTTGACATTTATCGCATGTGGCCACATAGGTTTCACAATCTTTAAACAAAGTTAGCCAATAAAGAGCAGATTGAAGTACCTCGCTGCCGTCTTTTGAGCTCCAAAATGCCCCCCGTTAGGTTGTGCATGGTAAAAATCAAGAACGCTTTCCATCTCCATCTCAGGCACACACCTACGGACTATGGAATCAGTACATATCTTGTAGACAAACAGATCATACCATATGAATATCTTAACATCCCTCTTGAATTTTGCAATGTGATATCGATTGAGATATCTCAAAATTTCACCTACAGTAATGTAATTTACATAATCCGCATACCATGGATCCATCCCTTGGGCACTTCTTTTCCCTCAACTGCCCAAGCACCACTCCAAGTGCTAAATCACTCGCATCACACATAAGTATAAACGGTCGAGTCCGATTCGGTGTGATCAAGATAGGTGCAGTAATAAGCACCTCTTTCAAAACCTAAAAAGCTGTTAGACATTCTTCATCAAAAACAAAAGGAACATCTTTTTCAAGTAAATGAGATAAGGGCTTGGAGTATTTCGAGAAGTCTTTTATGAATCTTTTATAAAAACCGGTGTATCCAAGGAAGGACTGGACTCTCCTTTCATTAGTAGGTGGAGGAAGCTTCTCAATTACCACCACCTTTGCTCTATCCACCTGCAATCCCTTGGCCGAAATTTGATGGCCAAGAACAACCCCATCTCTTACCATGAAGTGGCACTTCTCCCAATTCAAGACAAGACTAGTTTCTTGGCATCTCTTCAAAACAGTAGCAAGGTTAGACAAACAAACATCAAAGAAGGAACCAAACATAGAAAAATTATCCATAAACACCTCCATGATCTTTTCTATCAACCCATCAAATATGGCCATCATGCAACGCTGAAATGTAGCAGATGCATTACATAATCCAAAGGGCATCTTTCTAAAAGCAAAGGTACCATAAGGGCAAGTAAAAGTAGTCTTTTCTTGATTCTCGGGTGCAATCATAATTTAATTATAACCCCAGTACCCATCCACGAAATAATAATACTAATACCCTGCAAGACGATCAAGCATTTGATCCATGAAAGGAAGGGGAAAATGGTCTTTGCATGTATTTTCATTATGTTTCCTGTAATCCGTACACACACGCCATCCCATAGGAATCTTAGTGGCTAATGATTCTCCATCTTCAGATTTCACAATAGCCATGCCCCCTTTCTTAGCTACAACATACAATGGACTCACATGGGGACTATCACTAATGGGATAAATAATTCCTGCATCAAGCCACATTAAGATTTGCTTCCTAATCACTTCTTGAATACGGGATTCACCCTCCACTGATTCTGAATGCTACTCTTGGCCCCATCTAACAATCTTATTTTGTGCATGCAATATGAAGGACTAATACCTTTTAAATCATCAAGAGACCAACCAATCGTAGACTTATACTTTCTACGCACATCTAACAATTCCTCAAGTTGATCATCATCAAGGGAAGAAGATACAATTATCGAATATTTTTCATTGTCACTTAGGTAGGCATACTTCAAGTGCTCTGGTAGCAGTTTCAACTCCTATTTCTTCTCATCTTGAAGTGCACTCTCTCTATCCAATGGCAAATACTTCCTAGTCCACTTGACCTCTTCAATTTTAGTCCTTGTCGACTCATACCTATCATCACCCATAGCAAACAAGTTTTCAAGTAATTCAATACATACCTCATTGGAGAGTTCATTTAGCTCAGTAGTGGGAAAAATAAGAGACTCCGCCAAACATGTCTCAAGAGGATCCTTTGACAGATCAAAGACATGTCTTCCTTCACAATCTCCTCCACTACATCAATATTGTGACATTGCATCTCCATTGGCATCTTCATTGCTTTGTCAATGTTAAATAGGACCTCTTCTTTATCCATCCTTAGCTGCAACTCACCCTTCTGCACATCTATCATGACTCCCGCAGTAGCAAGGAAAGGTCTCCCTAAGATAAGAGGGACATTATCCTTGTCATCTTCCATCTCCAGCACAAGAAAATCCACAGGAAAAATTAGCTTCTCTACTTTGACAAGAACATCTTCAATAACACCCTTCGGAAAAAGTCATATACCTATCTGCTAATTGTAGAGCAACTGTCGTGGGAGTTAACTCCCCCAAACCAAGCCTTTGAAAAATAGACAAAGGCATCAAATTGATGCTTGCTCCAAGATCACACAAGGCTCATCGTGCTGGTCCCTTTCCAATCTCACATAAGATCATGAAGTTTCCCGGATCCTTTAACTTAGTTGGAAGCTTCCTTTGAATGATCGAGCTGCAATTCTTCGACAGATTCACTGTTTCAATTCTGTTTAGGCTTCTCTTCTTCAAAAGTATATCCTTCAGGAAACCGGCGTAATATGGCATCTCCAATATCGCCTCAGAAAAAGGAATGTTTAAGCTTATCTTGTTTATGATCTCTGAAAACTTCTTGAACTTCTCTTCCAATCCCTTCTTGACTAGCTTGTAAGGAAACGGAGGAGGTATCTTAGTTTTGGGAATTCCCCATTCATCACGTTCAACCTTCTCCGCTTTATCCTTTTCAACTCTCAATCTCTTGGTTCTCTCCCACTTCTTTTCTACTATAATCTCTGTATTCTGCTCTTTGGAAGGTACTGAAGTAGCATCAACATCACATGGAGCATTCAATACAGAAAACGATACAGAACGGGATGGTTCGACATGAGTTCGACCTAGGCGACTGGTCAAACTAGGTGAGTAATGGTCGAACTGATCACCTGAAAGTTCGTTCTTCCCCTTATAAGCCGGTTCGACCGTGGTTCAACCAACAGGTTTGGTCGAACTATAGTGATAATGGTCGAATCGGGCATCAGACAAAACATGGTGCTCTGGACAGTAGAGTTCGACCTGAGTTCGACCAGAGGTTGTGGTCGAACTGACCTATTTTTGGTCGAACTGGACTTCTGCAGCTTCCGAATGTCGTCCAGGTGCCCCGTTCGAACTCCCATATGTAGTTCGACATCTATGTTGGTCGAATTGGGGTCGAATTGGGCTCCTGTCTCTTCAAACTTTGATTCTGGACTCATTGGTCCCTCGTACTGCATTCCAAACCTCAATGTAATGACGTGACAAGGCTTTAGATTCTCAATATTTTACGACGGAAACTTTCCTTTCTCAATAGTTTGAGTCAACTTATTCACATTTCCTACCATCTCCCCCATCAACAATGTAAGGTCCTTCAATTGCTTAGATGAATCTTCATGGTTACCATCAATCTTCTTTTATAATTTAGCCTCAAGACGGTCTACTCTTGCATCATTCCTTGCCATGTACCTGTTCACTGTATCCTCGAAACCCGGCTTCCCATCTTCCACCTTAGCTCCCGAATCAACACCAATAGAAGGTTGCACTGCATTATTCGGATTGCTCCACGAAAACTCTGGCATCCTTGGTTGTTGATAGTTACCTGGGGGACAACAATTGTTGTAATTCCCCTGATAATTTTAGTTTCCTTGATTTAGGTACCTAGTTCCTTGAATACCTTGAGCCATGGCATAATTTGCCTCCTCAATCTTCTCTTGGCTAGCTCCTTCATAGCCACCATCCTGCTGCATCATTGGTACTCTCTGAGATAAATCCATAATTTGCTTTTCTTCGACTCTAATAACTTGCTAATGTTAGTTAAACTAGAGACGATCTCATCCTCTCTTCCTGACTTCACCATAGTATGCTCAACCTGTGTTACTTTACCAAGGACTTAAGTGCCTCTCACTCTATCAGTCGACCAATCTCTTGAATCAATCGAAATATCTTCAAAAAGCTTCTCGGCCTCATTGGGTGACTTCGTAAGCAGTGTTCCATTAGAAGAAGCATCAAGTAAAACACGAGAATCGTAATCCAACACATTGTAGAAAATAATGATATATTATGCTTTAGATAGCCCATGCTGTGGACACTTTCGGAGCATGTCCTTGAATCTGTCCCAAGCTTCATGAAAGTTCTCATTGCCATGGATAGAAAATTGATTGATTTCTTGCTTCATCTTGAACACCTTTGAAGGTGGCATGTATCGCTCTAAGAATTTCACTTTCAACTTCTCTCATGTATCACATTCAGCAGCATCAAGATTATCGTACCAATCTCTCACTTTTTCATTCAGAGAGAACTTAAACAATATGATCTTCCTCGTATCCTTATGAGCTCCTGCATCTTTTTGTGTACTTGTATACTCAAGGAACTTATTTAGATGTTGTTGAGGATCTTCAAATGTTCCCCAGAGAAGGGACTCCTTTCAATCATGCTGATAAGATCAGGGTGTAAATCAAAATCATCTCCAGTTTCTCTTGCTCCTAGTAGCCAGTATTGCCAGATCCGTTGTTCTTAAAGACTTCCCGGATGGCAAGTGCATCAGGATCCGCTGCCATGTTGAATGCTTCTACTTCCAAATTAACTTCGGTTGCAGCTTCAATCATTTGCGAATTCAGCACGTCAACTTCAACTCCTACGTTAAAAGACTTAGTTGGGTCTTCGTTCTTGTTCTTTTTGTTCTTCTTCTTTTTTTTCCTCGACGATGCTCCGATCTCTGGATTATAAGGCGCTAATTCACCTGTCTTTGATCTAGTGAGCATAAACCTAAGAAAAATAAGAGTGAGAAATTAAAGATAAGAATAATATAATTTCAATTAAAATAGAAATAATCAACTAATAATTAATGTCGTCCCCGGCAGCGGCGCCAAGAACTTGATGGGAGTTTTCTCAGCACACAAAATTAATCCCTAAGTATAAGAATATCAATTGTAGTTTCGATGGGAAACCAAGTAATTATCGAACCCGAAAGATGGATTATTATCAATTCAATTATTTTCTAGTTAACAAAGACTACGTTGATAAATCGGTTTGGAATAGTTATAAAGCAAGATAACATATAATTTAATTAGCAAATTGAATAGACAACTAATAGAGAAAATATGGTTGTGATCAAGTAAGAAATTAGGTAGTTCTTCGGGTCATCCAGTTTTACTTATTAATTTCCTTTTCATGCGTTATTGTCCGACTCTGTCTTGTGGTTTATAGACGCATCACTAAACCAAGCAAGTTCACCCTATAGACACAAGTAAACATGCATATGACATTTATGAATATCCTAGGAGCAAGAGATATAATTCAACCCCCTTTCCAGGTACTATCAGTGTCAATTATTTCCCGTGCACTTAGTACTCTAACCCGGTATGATCTCTCTTTATAGGTACTATGAAGTTATACTCTTTATCCTACTTATTAACCCGAATAAGATTCAATTAACAAGTATCTATATGAGATAGTTCTAATAAGACTTCGGAATCCCTTAACTTAGAATTATAACATATAATCCTGCTCAGCGGTGAACACACTCAAACAATAACCAAGAGATGTATTCAGACTCTACATAACAGTTAATGATGTACAAAATGACCGTGAGTATGAATTAAAAATGCACAATCTTATATAAAATAAACCACAAGTAGTGTTGTACGGAGTTTACACATAGAAATTCAATTAACTCATAAAACTTTCATAACCATAGAACTACCGAAGCGGTTCTAGCCCATGATTGATCTAGGAACAATCATAGTTGTTTGTTATGATCTTACTTGACTCGCCAGACGAACCTCTCCTCACGACTCCTTCGGATGAAGGTAGGGTTTTGGTGATGGATGGATGATGAATGATGTGTGTTCTCCTGTGAAAACTCTTCTTTTATACTTGTAAACTCTCCTTACGAGCCTTGGATAGGCTTCTTGAGTGAACACACACATTAAATGTGTAAAATATGAATATGGTATGTTTCCGCACGTCAGTTCGACCAACAGCACAGGTCGAATCGATTCCCTCTGGTCGAACTCTTGGTCTAATCGCTCTGTACATGGCTACAGGTTCCAGATTCGACCAGAGTCCTGGTCGAATCACAAACGTTCTGGTCGAACTGCAGTTGCGTCTGTTTAGGCTTCTGGTTCGACCACGATTTGACCAACTGGCTTGGTCGAATAAAACGATCGTGGTCGAACAGAACTTTTTCTCAACGGGTTCAACCACAGGGGTTGGTCGAACTGCTTCCTTCTTGGTCGAATCCAACTCCTGCTTGGTCGAATTGCACCCTGGAATCTCCTTTTTCGGATCCGATCACTTCCAACTCGTTTTCCTTCGAAAATCACTCAAATAGCCTTGTATACACCTGATTCGTGACTTTTCACCATGTATATCGATTCATATCGAATTACAACCAGTTAACGCACCAAAAGTACACGAATCTGAGCTCGAAACTAGTGAATTTATACACTCATCACAAACGCACCCAGATATACCAAAGGAAGATGTATAATCTTTTTAAAGATTATTTCTCATTCATGTTTGTTTATATGGATGACATCCTCATACCCTCAAAGAACATGAAGGAGCATTTGGCACATTTGGAAGTATTTTCAGAAGTGTCACAAGGAAGGATTGGTTCTTTCTGAAAAGAAAGCAGTAATAGCAACAAGACAAATCGAGTTTCTTAGAGTCGAGATTGATGAGTCTGGAATTATTCTACAACCACATATTGTAGAAAAGGTTCAAAGATTTCCTAAAAATCTCAAGGACAAGAAACAACTCCAGAGCTTCTTAGGAGTTGTCAACTTTGCTGGAATGTTCATCTACAATCTAGCGCAATACATGAAGGTATTCAGTCCTCTATTAAAAAAAGATGCTAAGTTCAAATGGGAGAAATCACACCGAGCAATGGTAAAACAACTAAAGGAGGTTTTCAAGAAGCTCCTCAAGTTAGCTATACCAAATGACTCGGATGAATTGGTACTCTACACAGATGCCAGTGACCATTGGTGGGCAGCGGTTCTAACTAAGCACACACCTGAAGAAGAAGTGCCATGCAGATACTGTAGTTGACTCTTTGCGGAGAATGAAGCGAAGAGGTGGCACATCAATGAAAAGGAGTTCTTTGCGGTTCGGAAGGCGTTAAAAAAATGGCAGATATTTCTTCTCGCGAAGGAATTTATCCTTAAAATTGATAACACAAACGTCAAAGCCTTTTTTAAAATAAAATTGAATCTAAACCAGAAAAGGCTAGAGTTTTAATATTGAAAGCAGAATGTTAATATTATGATTTAAACATTGTCATTATTAAATCTGTTGATAATATTTTGGCAGATTTCCTGACGAAAGATGGAGGGAGCTGAAATAGACTCCATCCTGACTGTTTCAAGGTACCTGATGGACAACCTTGAGTTGCTCCAAAGGGAATTTGAGAATCTGGCACTCAATGCAACACTTGCTGGAAGAATACAAGAGAGTGATCGGACCAAAGTGTCCAATCGCATACGAGATTGCATTAGCAATAATGCGAGTCTATTCGAGTTATTACGAGAGCCACTCTTCTGGGCTGTTGATAGCAATAGCAATTGATAAAATGAGAGTAGTCGAGAATAGAGCTCTAAATCCGGAGCAAGGGATTCAAGTACCCTTAGCATGAGTCCTAGATTTGAACCTCTAAAAGAGGAATCAGTCCAAGGAAAAATTGAGGCTCTGGAGTCACATCTAGAGTTTACGAGTCAACCCAGCACCTCTGGGGTCAAAGAGGGAGAGATCAACCTTAGGCCAATGACAGACACTTCTAAGGTTGGTGTTAACTTAGCTGATTTCTCTTATTGGCAGAAATACCAAGCCAGCTGGGAGAAATTGAATACCAGACAAGGAATCCGACCGGAGAAATGCAGGGTGGATAAATTGGGAGAATTTCCCCGAGTTTGGATGCGAAAAGGCTCAAATCCAAATGAAGTGAAGCAATGGTATGATTTTGGGGTGCTAGCTTCAATATATACTTTGCACCAGGCTTCCCAGAGCTTTCAAAATTGCCAGAATGGTTAGGAAAGACAATTTTTAAGGCATGAGAAAAAAACGATACTCTATCCAAATGAGATGTATTAGAGCTTTACTTCACTAGTGCAACTCCGAACCAGTCGGGAAAGGCAACCACGAAGTCTTTCATTTCATGAAGCTGAGAAGACCAGATATTTCTGCATCAAACAAAGTCAAGAAGTCTTCTGGAAATGAACCACTCTTGGTTTCTACATTTTCTGAAGAACAAATCTCTACGCGTAGAGCAAGGGGTTTGTACACCTGGATTCAAGCAATGATTGAGGTGAAGTTCCCATTAAAGTTCGAACACAAGTCTTTGAATGGGTCTTTTCTGTTAAACACTTTAACATGGAAGAAGATAATATTTGCTAAGAAGGTCTTCCAAGAAAAAAAGACATTCTTTGGAAAAACAAGATTCCGGTGAGTAAACAAACTCATCGAAGATATTGTAACATGGCTCATTTTGAGCAATGGACAAATAAATTATGCACAAGCTGTTCTACCCAAACAAAACCAGAGTTCGGAAAAGGAATAAGGTTGGGCATGGAGATGATCAGAATTGCTGAACCACCCCAGCAAAAGAGACACGTGGAAAGAAGAGGGTAAAACCTCTTCAGAACACCCAAGAGCCAGGATGACTTTTTCGAAGGGGTAAGAAGCCATGTGATTCCTGCAAAAGCCAAAAGAGGGATGGACCAGAAAGGGCATCCAATGAAGATGAAGGGGACCAGCCAGCCAAAAGTTGGAATCCAATGGGGACGACGTAAGCAGTGACGCCAGCACACTGATGTAAGCAGTGACGTCAGCAAAAGTAAAGAGGCTTTGAAATCCAGATTTCACATCCAAAAGCCTCTAAAATAGCTGAGCTGAGAAAGCAGAAGGCATCGACGATTCCCCTCTGTTTTCTCTCTAAATAAACATTGTATTAGTTTCATTTCTTTTCTTGTACGAGTGTTTCTATTTCAACTACCATATGTAGCTAGAGGAGTCTTCTCCTCTTGTTCAAGTAGTATGAGTGTGTAATAATATTTTTATTAAATAAATATATAATCTTGTGCTTCTGCCCGCATGTAACCTTCCATTTTTATGCAACCTTAAATCTACATACTTTCCGATGAAAAACAACAGCAGCCTCCTGTACACCCGGTGTAGGAAACTAACCAGGGTTATGCTAAGGTCCACTGAAGGAACGGGATCGAACCGTCACACTACGGGATGCGTGGTGGGCTGTGAGGAGCAACTGTAAAACCTCCCTGATACCCGATGGATTAACGGTATAAAAAGGTCCTCTTACTGTTTTAAGTTGGTTAATTACAAGATTAATGTTGTTTAATTAATGTACGAAAGCATGCTGGGTCTGATAAGGTCGTAATGGACTAGGTCTATTTTGAAAACAGAAAGAATAATGAAAGTATGGGGTAAATTTGAATATATAGAGGCTTAAAATGATTTTATTTTAGAAAATCTGGAAATAGCGAAAGGTGAGGTGGCTTCTTAGCAAAATTTTTGAAGCTTCTAAAATTCGGGACTGTTTACGGGCATTTCTCAAAATTTGGGACTAAATTACGGAAATTTTAAAAGATAAGGGACCAAAAAGGACCATGGCTAAAGATACGGGACTAAATCGGTATTAATCCTGAATAAACCCACTTCATTGATTACTTTATTTACGGCGTCTTTTAATTTTATTTATAATATACTCCCTTCTGTATCTCGTAGTTATGTGCACCATTACTGTAGATAAGTAGTTTAAGAAAAAAAATTATATCAACTTCATTGACTTATTAGAAGTATTGTGATATTTTTAGATAATAAATAAATTATAAAATATGTTATGTGTGTTAGTTGAGAATGAAAATTTTGAAATTAAGATAATTACTTTTGAGGTTATTTGTTGACGTAGAATTTTGTGGAACAGATTTAAATGGAAAATGTGAAAATAAGTGTGGGATGGAGGGAGCGTATACAATACGTATTTTATTTATTTATTTGGTTTTTTTTATCGTTTTTATTTGTTTTTTTTTATTGTTTTTTTTCTTTCTCCAATGTATTGGAGGTGTCTTAGTCAATGTCAAATTGTCAAATTACAAATCGAATTTTTAAAATAAAATAGTGAATTGATTGGAAATTAATGGGGTATATGTATAATTTATAAAATTTCCTTACAAATAATTTGATCAAGATGAGAAGAAGATGAAGTCAATACAATTTGTGGAAGAAATGGAGATGAATATGTGTAATTTAGGTGTCTAACGTGTGTGGAAACTGATCCCAAATTATTCCTCCCGTAATTTGTGATGAAAACATGTATTTATACTCCCTGGAAGCTTCCTAAATTTTTCTGATTTTTTAAGCATAACTCGACTCAAGTTGCAAGTCGAGTTGGGCCTTGCAACTCAAGTTGGCTCTCTGGACACCTTCTCTGCTCCGCACGGCTTGCAACACGAGTTGGACGCTACCCAACACGACTCGAGTTGACAACTCGAGCTCTCGCCTGTCAAGTCGTGTTGGCTCGATCAGAAACTGGAATTTTTGCGGGCTTCAGCTTGACTCTAGTTGCAATTCGAGTTGGACCTTGCAACTCGAGTTGGGCTTCTGGACACATTCTGGAGTGGAACTCGACTCGAGTTGGCAACTCGAGTTCCACCTTGCAACTCGAGTTGGGTTGTTTTCAGTCCGTTCTCCCTCGTTTCAACTCCAAATTGAGATCCGTTTTTTCTCACATCTTCCTCATCACGTCTTGAATCCATTTTGCCTGAAAATCACACAAATTACACCAAGATACCAATTCTCTAAATATTTACAAATATCGCGCATTTATGGCACTTAGTCATTAAAATCACACATTTATCATTTCAAAGTACAAATCTTCATATCTTCATATAACACCACCAAATGATATACAAAATGAATAAAAACACAAAACAATACATAAAAAAACACTAAAATCTAGGTGAAAATGACACCGATTATTCTCATTATTAAATTACAATATGCATTTAATATTGGATTATATAATTAATTTTCTTATAAGATATAATGCATACGCATATGCATTTAATATTGGATTATCTAATTAATTTTTTTATAAAATATAATGAATCCGCATATTATGAGGGAATATGTACTATATATATATATATATATATATATATATATATATATATATATATATATATATATATATATATATATATGCACACCTATAAATTTTATTAATCTTCATTCATCTATTTAACACTCCCTCCGTCCTGGCCATTTTCTCTTACTGTACAACATTATTTTTAAAAAAAATTGTACTTTTGGATTAATTTTTTGGCTTTAAAGGGTATTGTAGTATTTTTAGATAATAAAATATTATAAAATAATGATGAGTATTAAAAAATGAATGATAAAATTGAAAGTAATTTTTTTTTTTGAGATTTTGAATAAAGTGATGTTTTTTTTTTCGAAATATATGAAGAGTGTTATGAAATTGATAAATAAGGAAGATGTGAATGGTGGTATGAGATGGAGGGAATATATCTATCTCTTATTCATTAATAATGAATTTTTCAAAAAAACAGAATTCTTATAAATTAATATCTGCCACCCACCTTTTATATATTTACTTAGACAAGCAAAATTAAAACATATCATACCAAATTAAAGAAATCTTATAAATTATCATTACTCATCATTTTAAACCACACTTAACCTCAGACAAGCATATACCTCATGGAATTTAGCGTATAGATGGGGAATTCTACAGAAGAGAATAACATATTTGAAAGGAAATATTTGAGCGGGGAAGTACTCCTACAATTCCCAAACTCATCTTCACGATTTGATTTCCATATAATTTAGGAAAAAATATTTTCGAAATTATTATTAATGATTTTTTTGGTATTTTAAGTAATAATTAAATAAATTATTAGAATGAGTATAGTGAGAATTTAGTTCATCATAAACCTTGTTTTTGCAAAATTATTCTTTAAAACCTAAAAAAAATTACTTTTTAAAAGAAATGAATTATTTTTTATAATAAAAAAAATTACTCCTAAAATTATATATACTTAATAAGAATATAAAAATCATAACATATCAAAATTTTAAAATACTACAACCTCTGTCCCGCCGAAAAGTCCACATTTTAATTACTATATTGGGCGTCACATTCAAATATTCTCATTTTCCACTTTTAGTAAAAAAGGTCCACCATTATCCATAACATCCCTCAAATACAACTACACAATAGACATAAAATAATAATAATTCTTAATCCACGTACAAAAAGTAAAACGGCCACCTTTACCCGGACGGAGGGAGTAATATTTTTTATTCAAAAAATAAATATTTCATTTCTTAAAATTTTTTTTAATGTATTAGATATTATCAGTAAATTAAGGTGCAAGAATTTGAATATTACTATTTCTATTTCAAAGTGCAATAGTTTATTTCTCTAAAAAGAAAATTTTTATATATTAAAGAGTATTCGATATTTAGGATTCACTTAAATGTTTGTTAAATTATATTTCTCTAAAAAGAAAATTTTCATATATTAAAGAGTAGTATTTAGGATTCACATAAATATTTGTTAAATTATAAAATATGTTATGCATCTAAGGAGTAGATGAGAAATTTAAAATTATATTATATTATAAGATTATTAAGTTCGATTTTTTTTTATGGGGGTCTAAAAATGAACAATTGGGAACAGACAAAAGTTCGTAGAAAATAACGCAACATACAACTTTATGGGACACATAGGATCCTTCGTTTTTTTATTATCTAAAATATAAAATTATTTTTAAAAGTAACACTAAAAAAACTATTTTTTACCAACGGAATTTACCAACAAATTTAATTGGTGATTATCAACGGTTTCTTTAGCAATGGAATGCAACAGATTTATTCTCTATTTTATCAACGGAATACAATCCGTTGATAAATTAATTTAACAATGGAATTGAGACTTTTACTAACTGAATATTTCATTCGTAAAAAATAGTTTTTTTTAGTGTAAGTTAATACTTAATAGAAAACTTTTCTTAATATTCATAAAAGTGAAGTGAAGATAAGTTATGGAAAGAGGAAGTATTCCTTTACAAAAATATATTATCATTTTTCATTAAAAATGTTATTAATTTTTTTTATTCCCACTATAAATTATTTATAAAATAGATTATTGAATATCATTTTTCATGCATTAAGTATCATCAATTTAATATCATATTTTATTCGTTTTTAAGTTTTGTCATAAATTAATTAGATAATAAATATGAATGCATGAGTGTTGAGGTTGTTTGAATTTATGGCCTTAGGGATATATAAAAACAAAAACACAAAAATTGACTAAAATAGGCCTATATTTTCTGCAGTTGACTTCTTAAAATCGTCCGTCAATGATCAACGGATTCTTCTCCTAGGATGACCGAGTCTCTCGTGCAGCCGCACAAAGCGTATGTGCACTCAACTAATAGTTTTGATTTTAGGGTAGATTCTGTGAGATAATTTGTTAAAATAGTTATTACTTTTATTATAAAATATTATCACTTTAAAAGGAGTGTAAATTAAAATTATAACACTTCATCCACCGATAAAATATATTTATTTTGCTATTTTAATAGTACATTCTAAAAATATTCATTTTCTATTTATATCAAAAGAGATTCACACATAACCTACCACTCACCACTAATATAAATAATACTCAGAATAATTATCTTATTGATGGACGGTGAAAGTTATTGGGCTGACGAAGAGTTATTAATTGGACAGACAAAGAGTTATTGTGAATATATTTATGAAACATAATTAAAAACATTTTTTTTTAACATTCGAAATGGTCAAATTAATTTCGAAAGAATTAACAATAAGAATTTTGGGTTCGGATCTCCATTCCAAAATGTATTTCCACTCCATGTTATATAATTTATTTAAGTTTAATAAAAATACTATACCCTACTAAACGATTATTAAACCTCTAATACATCTAATTATAATTTAGATAATAATTATGACATGTGTCACGTGATTGACAAATAAAATAGTAGATGTAGGAGGGAATAGATGATCCAAATTGAAAAAACTTAAAGAAAAAGAGTATAATAAGCTCCAAAAAAAAGCACTAAAACACAAAATTAAAATGGTATTTTCTCCATTCCAATAAGTTTTTCCATTCCAATAAGTGTTCCACTTATCTTTCCTAATCTATCTATTTCATTATACCGTGACCTTTAAAAATAGTAAATATTTCAAAACAAATAACCTTTCAATCCATCATATTTAAAAAAATTTCATTTTCACTTAACATACAAAATTACTTTTTATTTATTTATCTAAAAGACATTCTTTCAGTCCATCCTTAATCTATTAATTTTACTATTTTGGATCGTCTACTCTTAATCTATCAATTTCCTTTCTTAGATTATGAGACCTACAGCCTCTACTAGTACAAATCCCTCTAATATTACAACTACCTACAAAATAATAATATTACTTAATCCACGTAAAAAAAACAAACCGATATATTAACAATGAACAAAAGGAGTACAACTTTATCATCAAAAGTTATTAAAATTAATAAAAAAAAGTAACTTTTCTTTTGAGTTACATGTCTAAAGTAAAGATACAGAATTTACAGGAGAGAATACTACAAATTGTATCTAGAATTTATGGTACTCCAAGACTTTGAACCTCTTATCATTAGCTTTATCGGTCTTTCTTCTCAATTCATCTTGAGCTCGTCTTGTTTCATCTTGAGCTTTATTATATGCAATCAACTTCTCAATCAACTCTTCGGTTGTTGCCTTACCCTCTTGATTTGGTGCTTTAGCTCCGGATGATACCCCAGAGGATACGCCACCGCATTGCTCGGGTTAGAATAAGAGAAGTTATCTTGCCTCCTTTGTTGTTGTGGGTATGAACTTCCACTCGCTTGACTATTGAAGTCTCCTTGCCTTGGTGGATAGTTTCCTTAGTTGTGGTTGAAATTTTCTCAGTAATTATTTTGATAGTTACCTTGGTAATTCCTTCCTTGCATGTATTGCGCATCTTCCACGCGTGGTATTGTCATAGCCCATTATTCCCCACTAACACTATTTGGAGGAAGAACCCCTTGCTCTACTTGCCCTTCCACCATGTTAACTTCTTGATTCACACCTTTACTCAAGCTCATTTGTCTAACAATCTCCGCTGCTATCATTTCAACACTTGGCATACTTGATTCCACATTAGCACTCTTTACACTAAATTGTTGCACTTGATCGAAGCTCTCGAACCCATAGCATCCACTAACTCTCTCCAATGGCCATTGGTAGATATTTGTAGCAATCTCATCAAAAATCCTTATAGCCCTTTTCAGAGTTACTTCAAGCACGGATCCACCCACCGAAGCATCAACAAGCACTCTTTGACCATGTACTAATCCTTGATAGAAAAATCCAACTTGTTGATTCTCTGGGAAACCATGTTATGGACACTTGCGAAGCATATACTTAAACCTTTCACATGCTTCATAAAAACTCTCTTGAGGCATTTGATTGAATTGAGTGATCAAGCTCTTCATTTGAAGCGTCTTGGAAGGAGGAAAATACTTATTCAAGAATATTTGGGCAAGTTCATCCCATGTGTTGCACGTACCAGGTGTAATAGTGGAGAACCATGTTCTAGCATGATCTCTCACAGAAAACGAGAACAACCTCATCTTTAGACAATCATCGCTCACCATGTTCATCTTCACAGCATTGGCAATCATAATAAATTGAGCTAGATGTGCATTAAGATCCTCATTCGGTAAACCACCAAATTGTTTGTCTCTCACCATGTTGATTAGGCCAGCCTTAATCTTAAAATTATTGGCATTGATTGGTAGGCCCATCATTTGCGGCATTGTCCTTGGCATAAAGAAATCTCGGATCACCCTTGGATCAACATGAGGCCCTTGATGCACCAGAGGTGGTGGTGGTGCATAAGCATGTTGAAAACCTTGTTGAAGCATAACTTGTTGCACCATTTGTTGAAGCAAAGCTTGATTGTTAAGCCCTCAATAATTTTGATGAGCTTGTTGAGGAGGATTAGCATTGACTTGGGTGCTTGTGCATTGTCTTGCACATTTTGCACTCTGTCTCCATCATACTCAACGTCAACATGTTCATCTTGATTGTTCCCCATTAGATCACTCTTTTTGGTTTTGTTCTCCTCTCTCCTTCTTCGAAAAGTGTGTTCATTATCTAAATCAATAGGTTCAACTTGTTTCCCTTTTGACCTTGTTTGCATACACCTTCAAAATAAGAGAAGTTAGAACAAGATTTTCAAAAGCAAATAAAAATAAACAGATAAAAAATGTCTCTATTAAATTACTCAAAACGTTCATTCTTCAAGCTACTAGCAACCGTTGCCTCCCCGGCAACGGCGCCATTTGATTAGCCATTTTGTAGTTGGAATGACCAATTCAATAATTTATCGAACCACATGGAGGTAGGTACTAGTGCTTAAGTGATCTCACGTTTCTTGTAATTTTATAGAGATGAATCATTAAAGGGGTTGTTTATGAAACAAACAAGAAAATAGTAATCAATGCAAGTAAACAAGCAATTATCAAACAAACAAGATAGATTGATTAAAAGTGGTTTTCTAAATTGATTAAAAGTGATATTAACAACAATCAATAAGTGGTAATTTTAGGAATTATGTATCAAATTCATATGTAACATGGATATAGGATTAAGGGCCAATACTAAGTTCACTTAAACTCCCTCTCGAGATGTTTAGGATATGAATATCAAATATCTCAATGGATTGGTTCTCATACAAACAATTCCAACTAGTTATTAAGCTTGAAATGAGAATCCCTTCACACAATTAATCAACCTCTCGATCAAACCAATCACATGTTCTATCAAAGGGTTCTAAATTCTAAATGATTTCTCAATCTCTTTACAACTTATAATGCACATGAAGTGTATGATGACTTGATTCAATCAACTATCCTATACATATAATCGATTTCTCAATCTAATCACATGTCATGGCAATTAACCACACAAATCAACAATACAAATTAAACAATTAATAATCAATGATAGAAAATCATAGATCCAATCAACATATGAATTCAAATACACAAATTCCCAAAATTAACCAACAACTCTAATGTTGCTAATCCCACAAGGGATATTATCCTACCATATTCAAAAGGAAATTAACATAGACATTAAGATCCTTACAAATCATGATGAAACTATGAGGTTTAACTACAAAGTATATATGAAATCTCCCTTGAAGTGCTTCAATGGTGATCTCCTTCCTTCCCTTACAATTCTCCTCTCTTCCTTGCTTCTTTTCTTTAATTGGATGAAGGTTTTGATGGTGGGATGATGGTAGATGGAGTGGATGAAGAATGGATGAAGATGATGGTATGAATTGGTGAAAATGGTGTGTGATCTATGTGTTTTGGTGCAAACCCTTGGTGGAATCTCTCATCTCTCTTCAAATGTTAAACTTGAGGCTATTTATACCCTCTCCAAATTGAGCAACGAATTTAACATTAGTTGGGCCTTTTACACACACTTACACATATAGGCAGGTGAAAAATTGGATTTTTGGCCCAAAAACATGTAACTCGAGTTGGCCTTACCCAACTAAAGTTGCAACACGAGTCGAGTTACGTTGTGTGTAACTTGAGTTAAAGTAGCTCGACTCGTGTTGGCTACTCGTGCACCTACCTGTTCGGTCGTGTTGCGAGGCTCTGAAACTGAAAATCCTTCTTAAGGCAGCTCAACTCGAGCTAGCAACTCGAGTTGCAGCTTGGAAGTCGAGTTAGCTCACTGTACAATTTCTGCACCTGCCCTGCTCCTAGCTCGACTCAAGTTGCAAGTCGAGTTGGACCTTGCAACTCGAGTAAGCTCTCTGAATCCTAAGTCGACCTTCTCTCAACTCGAGTTGCATGTCGAGTTGGACCTTGCAACTCGAGTAAGTTCACTGAACAATTTTTGGACCACAACTAGACTCGAGTTGGCAACTCGAGTTGCACCTTGCAACTCGAGTTGGGTCCCGTGAGCTCCTTTTTTGCTCGTTTTAGCTCCCGTCTTTATTTTTGCTCTGTTTTCACCTGTTTTACATATATTTAAACTCATTCACACATATTTTCATAAAAAATACATAACACAACCAAATTACGTATAAAATGAGAATGAGCATTCATGATAGAAAATGAGAATTTAATTACACAAATTATACATAAAATAAGAATGAGCATTCATGATAGAAAATATTCATAACAATCAATTCACCAAACATGTGGTGTGCAAAATCTACATAATCCCTAACCAATCATATTGCTAGTCTCACATGAGGACTAGCCACTACATATCATTACAAATTCATTACAATCCAAGGCATCCTCCATTTAAGCCAAAAAATGAAGAAAATAACAAAATAAAGGTAAGTTGACTCCCCTTTGATGGTGAACTTTCTCCTCCATGATCATGCTATATCTTCAACCAACGATGAATTCCTCTTCTTAGATTGGTGGATGGATGGATTTATGGTAGGATTTGAGAAAATCAAGTGGATTAGATGGATGAAGTGAAGGATGGAAGAGATGGAGATGAATGTGTGTGATTTAGGTATCTAGTGTGTGTGGAAACTGATCCCAAATGATTTTTCCCGTAATTTGTGATCAAAACATGTATTTATACTCCCTGGAAGCTTCCTAAGTTTTTCTGATTTTTTAAGCATAGCTCGACTCGAGTTGAAAGTCGAGTTGGACCTTCAACTCAAGTTGGCTCTCTGGACACATTCTCTGCTCCGCATGGCTTGCAACATGAGTTAGACACTACCCAACACGACTCGAGTTGACAACTCGAGCTCTCGCCTGTCAAGTCGTGTTGGCTCGATCAGAAACTGGAATTTTTGCGGGCTTCAGCTCGACTCGAGTTGCAATTCGAGTTGGACCTTGCAACTCGAGTTGGGCTTCTGGACACATTCTGGAGTGTAACTCGACTCGAGTTGGCAACTCGAGTTGCATCTTGCAACTCGAGTTGGGTTGTTTTCAGTCCGTTCTCCCTAGTTTCAATTCCGAATTGAGATCCAGTTTTTCCCACATCTTCCTCATCGCGTCTACAATCCATTTTTACCTGAAAATCATACAAATTACACCAAAATACCAATTCTCTAAATATTTACAAATATCACGCATTTATGGCAGTTATTCATTAAAATCACACATTTATAATTTCAAAGTACAAATCTCCATATCTTCATATAACAACATCAAATAATATACAAAATGAATAAAAACACAAAACAATACATAATAAAAAATACTAAAATCTAGGTGAAAATGACACCGATCAACCTCATTATTAAATTAAAATATACATTTAATATTGGATTATCTAATTAATTTTCTTATAAGATATAATGTATACACATATGCATTTAATATTGGATTATCTAATTAATTTTCTTATAAAATATAATGCATCCGCATATTATGAGGGAATATGTACCGTATATATATATATATATATATATATATATATATATATATATATATATATATATATATATATATATATATATATATATATATATATATGCACACCTATAAATTTTATTAATCTTCGTTCATCTTTTTAACACTCCCTCCGTCCTGACCATTTTCTCGCTTACTGTACAACATTATTTTAAAAAAATTGTACTTTTGGATTAATTTTGTTGGCTTTAAAGGGTATTGTAGTATTTTTAGATAATAAAATATTATAAAGTAATGATGAGTGTTAAAAAATGAATGATAAAATTGAAAGTAATTTTTTTTTTTTTTAGATTTTTGAATAAAGTGATGTTTTTTTTTTCGAAATATATGAAGAGTGTTATGGAATTGACAAATAATGAAGATGTGAATGGTGGTATGAGATGGATGGAATATATCTATCTCTTATTCATTAATAATGAATTTTTCAAAAAAAAATCTTATAAATTAATATCTAACACCCACCTTTTATATATTTACTTAGACAAGCAAAATTAAAACATATCATACCAAATTAAGAAAAAATCTTATAAATTATCATTATTTATCATTTTAAACCACACTTAACCTCAGACAAGCATATACCTCATGAAATTTAGCGTATAGATGGGGAATTCTACAGAAGAGAATAAAATATTTGAAAGGAAATATTTGAGCGGGGAAGTACTCCCACAATTCCCAAACATATCTTCACACTTTGATTTCCATTGAATTTAAGAAAAATTATTTTCGAAATTATTATTAATGATTTTTTTTTGGTATTTTAAGTAATAATTAAATAAATTCTTAGAATGAGTATAGTGATAATTTAGTTCATCATAAACCTTGTTTTTGCAAAATTATTCTTTAACACCTAAAAAAAATTACTCCCTTCATCCCATTGAAACGTACGCGTTTTTTCATTTTGGTCCACCCAATACAAAGTGTGCATTTCCCTTTTTGTTAAAGAGGATTCACACTATTAATTCCTTCTCTCTCCATGGACCCACATGTCATACTAATACACCTACCTACTTTACATTAATATATTATTTCTCTCACCTCACTACACATTAAAATATTATACTCCTTAATCAACGTGCAAAAAGTAAACGCGTATGTTGTAACGGGACGGAGGGAGTACTTTTTAAAAAAGAAATGAATTATTTTTTTATAAAAAAAAATTACTCCTAAAATTATATATACTTAATAAGAATATAAAAAATCATAACATATCAAAATTTTAAAATACTACTGCATCCGTCCCTCCGAAAAGTCCACATTTTAATTACTATATTGGGCGTCACATTCAAAAATTCTTATTTTTCACTTTTAATAAAAAAGGTCCACCATTACCCATCGCATCCCTCAAATACAACTACACAATAGACATAAAATAATAATATTTCTTAATCCACGTACAAAAAGTAAACGCCCACCTTTGCCTGGGCGAAAAGAGTAATATTTTTTATTCAAAAAATTAATATTTCATTTCTTAAATTTTTTTTAATGTATTAGAGATAATCAGTAAATTAAGGTGCAAGAATTTAAATAGTACTATTTCTATTTCAAAGTGCAATAGTTTATTTCTCTAAAATGAAAATTTTAATATATTAAAGAGTATTTGGTATTTAGGATTCACTTAAATATTTGTTAAATTATATTTCTCTAAAAAAAAAATTTCATATATTAAAGAGTAGTATTTAGGATTCACATAAATATTTGTAAAATTATAAAATATGTTATGCATCTAAGGAGTAGATGAGAAATTTAAAATTATATTATATTATAAGATTATTAAGTTTGATTTTTTTTTTTATGGGGGTCTAAAAATGAACAATTGGGAACAGACAAAAGTTCGTAGAAAATAACGCAACATACAACTTTATGGGACACATAGGATCCTTCGTTTTTTTATTATCCAAAATATAAAATTATTTTTAAAAGCAACACTAAAAAAACTATTTTTTACCAACGGAATTTACCAACAAATTTAATTGGTGATTATCAACGGTTTCTTTAGCAATGGAATGCAACGGATTTATTCTCTATTTTATCAACGGAATACAATCCATTGATAAATTAATTTAACAATGGAATTGAGACTTTTACTAACTGAATATTTCATTCGTAAAAAATAGTTTTTTTTAGTGTAAGTTAATACTTAATAGAAAACTTTTCTTAATATTCATAAAAGTGAAGTGAAGATAAGTTATGGAAAGAGGAAGTATTCCTTTACAAAAATATATTATCATTTTTCATTAAAAATGTTATTAATTTTTTTTATTCCCACTATAAATTATTTATAAAATAGATTATTGAATATCATTTTTCATGCATTAAGTATCATCAATTTAATATCATATTTTATTCGTTTTTAAGTTTTGTCATAAATTAATTAGATAATAAATATGAATGCATGAGTGTTGAGGTTGTTTGAATTTATGGCCTTAGGGATATATAAAAACAAAAACAGAAAAATTGACTAAAATAGGCCTATATTTTCTGCAGTTGACTTCTTAAAATCGTCCGTCAATGATCAACGGATTCTTCTCCTAGGATGACCGAGTCTCTCGTGCAGCCGCACAAAGCGTATGTGCACTCAACTAATAGTTTTGATTTTAGGGTAGATTCTGTAAGATAATTTTTTAAAATAGTTATTACTTTCGTTATAAAATATTATCACTTTCATTGTAAAATGTTATCACTTTAAAAAGAGTGTAAATTAAAATTATAACACTTCATCCACCGATAAAATATATTTATTTTGCTATTTTGATAGTACATTCTAAGAATATTCATTTTCCATTTATATCAAAAGAGATTCACATATAACCTACCACTCACTACTAATATAAATAATACTCAGAATAATTATCTTATTGATGGACGGTGAAAGTTATTGGGCTGACGAAGAGTTATTAATTGGACAAACAAAGAGTTATTGTGAATATATTTATGAAACATAATTAATAACATTTTTTTTTAACATTCGAAATGGTCAAATTAATTTCGAAAGAATTAACAATAAGAATTTTGGGTTCGGATCTCCATTCCAAAATGTATTTCCACTCCATGTTATATAATTTATTTAAGTTTAATAAAAATACTATACCCTACTAAACGATTATTAAACCTCTAATACATCTAATTATAATTTAGATAATAATTATGACATGTGTCACGTGACTGACAAATAAAATAGTAGATGTAGGAGGGAATAGATGATCCAAATTGAAAAAACTTAAAGAAAAAAGTATAATAAGCTCTAAAAAAAAGCACTAAAACACAAAATTAAAATGGTATTTTCTCCATTCCAATAAGTTTTTCCTTTCCAATAAGTGTTCCACTTATCTTTCCTAATCTATCTATTTCATTATACCGTGACCTTTAAAAATAGTAAATATTTCAAAACAAATAACCTTTCAATCCAATATATTTAAAAAAATTTCATTTTCACTTAACATACAAAATTACTTTTTATTTATTTATCTAAAAAACATTCTTTCAGTCCATCCTTAATCTATTTATTTTACTATTTTGGATCGTCTACTCTTAATCTATCAATTTCCTTTCTTAGATTATGGGACCTACAGCCTCTACTAGTACAAATAAAAAATGGAATCCACCCTCTAATATTACAACTACCTACAAAATAATAATATTACTTAATCCACGTAAAAAAACAAACCAATATATTAACAATGAACAAAAGGAGTACAACTTTATCCTCAAAAGTTATTAAAATTAATAAAAAAAAAAGTAACTTTTCTTTTGAGTTACATGTCTAAAGTAAAGATACAGAATTTACAGGAGAGAATACTACAAATTGTATCTAGAATTTATGGTACTCCAAGACTTTGAACCTCTTATCATTAGCTTCATCGGTCTTTCTTCTCAATTCATCTTGAGCTCGTCTTGTTTCATCTTGAGCTTTATTATATGCAATCAACTTCTCAATCAACTCTTCGGTTGTTGCCTTACCCTCTTGATTTGGTGCTTTAGCTCCGGATGATACCCCAGAGGATACGCCACCGCATTGCTCGGGTTAGAATAAGAGAAGTTATCTTGCCTCCTTTGTTGTTGTGGGTATGAACTTCCACTCGCTTGACTATTGAAGCCTCCTTGCCTTGGTGGATTGTTTCCTTAGTTGTGGTTGAAATTTTCTCAGTAATTATTTTGATAGTTACCTTGGTAATTCCTTCCTTGCATGTATTGCACATCTTTCACGCGTGGTATTGTCATATCCCATTGTTCCCCACTAACACTATTTGGAGGAAGAACCTCTTGCTCTACTTGCCCTTCCACCATGTTAACTTCTTGATTCACACCTTTACTCAAGCTCATTTGTCTAACAATCTCCGCTGCTATCATTTCAACACTTGGCATACTTGATTCTACATTAGCACTCTTTACACTAAATTGTTGCACTTGATCGAAGCTCTCAAACCCATAGCATCCACTAACTCTCTCCAATGGCCATTGGTAGACATTTGTAGCAATCTCATCAAAAATCCTTATAGCCCTTTTCAGAGTTACTTCAAGCACGGATCCACCCACCGAAGCATCAACAAGCACTCTTTGACCATGTACTAATCCTTGATAGAAAAATCCAACTTGTTGATTCTTTGGGAAACCATGTTATGGACACTTGCGAAGCATATACTTAAACCTTTCACATGCTTCATAAAAACTCTCTTGAGGCATTTGATTGAATTGAGTGATCAAGTTCTTCATTTGAAGCGTCTTGGAAGGAGGAAAATACTTATTCAAGAATATTTGGGCAAGTTCATCCCATGTGTTGCACGTACCAGGTGTAATAGTGGAGAACCATGTTCTAGCATGATCTCTCACGGAAAACGAGAACAACCTCATCTTTAGACAATCATCGCTCACCATGTTCATCTTCACAGCATTGGCAATCTTAATAAATTGAGCTAGATGTGCATTAAGATCCTCATTCGGTAAACCACCAAATTGTTTGTCTCTCACCATGTTGATTAGGCCAGCCTTAATCTCAAAATTGTTGGCATTGATTGGTAGGCCCATCATTTGCGGCATTGTCCTTGGCATAAAGAAATCTCGGATCACCCTTGGATCAACATGAGGCCCTCGATGCACCAGAGGTGGTGGTGGTGCATAAGCATGTTGAAAACCTTGTTGAAGCATAGCTTGTTGCACCATTTGTTGAAGCAAAGCTTGATTGTTAAGCCCTCAATAATTTTGATGAGCTTGTTGAAGAGGATTAGCATTGACTTGGGTGCTTGTGCATTGTCTTGCACATTTTGCACTCTGTCTCCATCATACTCAGCGTCAACATGTTCATCTTGATTGTTCTCCATTAGATCACTCTTTTTGGTTTTGTTCTCCTCTCTCCTTCTTCGAAAAGTGTGTTCAATATCTAAATCAATAGGTTCAACTTGTTTCCCTTTTGACCTTGTTTGCATACACCTTCAAAATAAGAGAAGTTAGAACAAGATTTTCAAAAGCAAATAAAAATAAACAGATAAAAAATGTCTCTATTAAGATTACTCAAAACGTTCCTTCTTCAAGCTACTAGCAACCGTTGCCTCCTCGGCAACGGCGCCATTTGATTAGCCATTTTGTAGTTGGAATGACCAATTCAATAATTTATCGAACCACATGGAGGTAGGTACTAGTGCTTAAGTGATCTCACGTTTCTTATAATTTTATAGAGATGAATCATTAAAGGGCAAACAAGAAAATAGTAATCAATACAAGTAAACAAGCAATTATCAAACAAACAAGATAGATTGATTAAAAGTGGTTTTCTAAATTGATTAAAAGTGATATTAACAACAATCAAGAAGTGGTAATTTTAGGAATTATGTATCAAATTCATATGTAATATGGATATAGGATTAAGGGCCAACACTAAGTTCACCTAAACTCCCTCTCGAGATGTTTAGGATATGAATATCAAATATCTCAATGGATTGGTTCTCATACAAACAATTCCAACTAGTTATTAAGCTTGAAATGAGAATCCCTTTACACAATTAATCAACCTCTCGATCAAACCAATCACATGTTCTATCAAAGGGTTCTAAATTCTAAAGGATTTCTCAATCTCTTTACAACTTATAATGCACATGAAGTGTATGATGACTTGATTCAATCAACTATCCTATACATATAATCGATTTCTCAATCTAATCACATGCCATGGCAATTAACCACACAAATCAACAATACAAATTAAACAATTAATAATCAATGATAGAAAATCATAGATCCAATCAACATATGAATTCAAATACACAAATCCCCAAAATTAACCAACAACTCTAATGTTGCTAATCCCACAAGGGATATTATCCTACCATATTCAAAAGGAAATTAACATAGACATTAAGATCCTTACAAATCATGATGAAACTATGAGGTTTAACTACAAAGTATATATGAAATCTCCCTTGAAGTGCTTCAATGGTGATCTCCTTCCTTCCCTTACAATTCTCCTCTCTTCCTTGCTTCTTTTCTTTAATTGGATGAAGGTTTTGATGGTGGGATGATGATAGATGGAGTGGATGAAGAATGGATGAAGATGATGGTGTGAATTGGTGAAAATGGTGTGTGATCTATGTGTTTTGGTGCAAACCCTTGGTGGAATCTCTCATCTCTCTTCAAATGTTGAACTTGAGGCTATTTATACCCTCTCCAAATTGAGCCACGAATATAACATTAGTTGGGCCTTTTACACACACTTACACATATAGGCAGGTGAAAAATTGGATTTTTGGCCCAAAAACATGCAACTCGAGTTGGCCTTACCCAACTCGAGTTGCAACACGAGTCGAGTTACGTTGTGTGTAACTTGAGTTAAAGTAGCTCGACTCGTGTTGGCTACTCGTGCACCTACCTGTTCGGTCGTGTTGCGAGGCTCTGAAACTGAAAATCCTTCGTAAGGCAGCTCGACTCGAGCTAGCAACTCGAGTTGCAGCTTGGAAGTCGAGTTAGCTCACTGTACAATTTCTGCACCTGCCCTGCTCCTAGCTCGACTCAAGTTGCAAGTCGAGTTGGACCTTGCAACTCGAGTAAGCTCTCTGGATGATTTTTGGATCCTAAGTCGACCTTCTATCAACTCGAGTTGCGAGTCAAGTTGGACCTTGCAACTCGAGTAAGTTCACTGAACAATTTTTGGACCACAACTAGCTCGAGTTGGGTCCCGTGAGCTCGTTTTTTGCTCGTTTTAGCTCCCGTCTTTATTTTTGCTCTATTTTCACCTGTTTTACATACATTTAAACTCATTCACACATATTTTCAAAAAAATACATAACACAACCAAATTACGTATAAAATGAGAATGAGCATTCATGATAGAAAATGAGAATTTAATTATACAAATTATACATAAAATGAGAATGAGCATTCATGATAGAAAATATTCATAACAATCAATTCATCAAACATGTGGTGCGCAAAATCTACATAATCCCTAATCAATCATATTGCTAGCCTCACATGAGGACTAGCCACTACATATCATTACAAATTCATTACAATCCAAGGCATCCTCCATTTAAGCCAAAAAATGAAGAAAATAACAAAATAAAGGTAAGTTGACTCTCATTTGATGGTGAACTTCCTCCTCCTTGATCATGCTATACCTTCAACCAACGATGAATTCCTCTTCTTAGATTGGTGGATGGATGTATTTATGGAAGGATTTGAGAAAATCAAGTGGATTAGATGGATGAAGTGAAGGATGGAAGAGATGGAGATGAATGTGTGTGATTTAGGTGTCTAGTGTGTGTGGAAACTGATCCCAAATGATTTTTCCCGTAATTTGTGATCAAAACATGTATTTATACTCCCTGGAAGCTTCCTAAATTTTTCTGATTTTTTAAGCATAGCTCGACTCGAGTTGAAAGTCGAGTTGGACCTTCAACTCAAGTTGGCTCTCTGGACACATTCTCTGCTCCGCACGGCTTGCAACATGAGTTAGACACTACCCAACACGACTCGAGTTGACAACTCGAGCTCTCGCCTGTCAAGTGGTGTTGGCTCGATCAGAAACTGGAATTTTTGCGGGCTTCAGCTCGACTCGAGTTGCAAGTCGAGTTGGACCTTACAACTCGAGTTGGGCTTCTGGACACATTCTGGAGTGTAACTCGACTCGAGTTGGCAACTCGAGTTGCATCTTGCAACTCGAGTTGGGTTGTTTTCAGTCTGTTCTCCCTAGTTTCAAATCCGAATTGAGATCCGTTTTTCCCACATCTTCCTCATCGCGTCTACAATCCATTTTTACCTGAAAATCATACAAATTACACCAAAATACCAATTCTCTAAATATTTACAAATATCACGCATTTATGGCAGTTATTCATTAAAATCACACATTTATCATTTCAAAGTACAAATCTCCATATCTTCATATAACACCATCAAATGATATACAAAATGAATAAAAACACAAAACAATACATAATAAAAAATACTAAAATCTAGGTGAAAATGATACCGATCAACCTCATTATTAAATTACAATATACATTTAATATTGGATTATCTAATTAATTTTCTTATAAGATATAATGTATACACATATGCATTTAATATTGGATTATCTAATTAATTTTCTTATAAAATATAATGCATCCGCATATTATGAGGGAATATGTACCATATATATATATATATATATATATATATATATATATATATATACATACATATATATGCACACCTATAAATTTTATTAATCTTCGTTCATCTATTTAACACTCCCTCCGTCCTGACCATTTTCTCGCTTACTGTACAACAATATTTTAAAAAAAATTGTACTTTTGGATTAATTTTGTTGGCTTTAAAGGGTATTGTAATATTTTTAGATAATAAAATATTATAAAGTAATGATGAGTGTTAAAAATGAATGATAAAATTGAAAGTGATTTTTTTTGAGATTTTTGAATAAAGTGATGTTTCTTTTTTCGAAATATATGAAGAGTGTTATGGAATTGATAAATAATGAAGATGTGAATGGTGGTATGAGATGGACGGAATATATCTATCTCTTATTCATTAATAATTAATTTTTCAAAAAAAAAATCTTATAAATTAATATCTACCACCCACCTTTTATATATTTACTTAGACAAGCAAAATTAAAACATATCATACCAAATTAAAAAAAAAAAATCTTATAAATTATCATTATTCATCATTTTAAACCACACTTAACCTCAGACAAGCATATACCTCATGAAATTTAGCGTATAGATGGGGAATTCTACAGAAGAGAATAAAATATTTGAAAGGAAATATTTGAGCGGGGAAGTACTCCCACAATTCCCAAACATATCTTCACGCTTTGATTTCCATTGAATTTAAGAAAAATTATTTTCGAAATTATTATTAATAATTTTTTTTTTGGTATTTTAAGTAATAATTAAATAAATTCTTAGAATGAGTATAGTGATAATTTAGTTCATCATAAACCTTGTTTTTGCAAAATTATTCTTTAAAACCTAAAAAAAATTACTCCCTCCATCCCATTGAAACGTACGCGTTTTTTCATTTTGGTCCATCCCAATACAAAGTGTGCATTTCCCTTTTTGGTAAAGAGGATTCACACTATTAATTACTTCTCTCTCTATGGACTCACATGTCATACTAATACACCTACTCACTTTACATTAATATATTATTTCTCTCACCTCACTACACATTAAAATAGTATACTTCTTAATCAACGTGCAAAAAGTAAACGCGTATGTTGTAACGGGACGGAGGGAGTACTTTTTAAAAAAGAAATGAATTATTTTTTTATAAAAAAAATTACTCCTAAAATTATATATACTTAATAAGAATATAAAAAATCATAACATATCAAAATTTTAAAATACTACTGCATCCGTCCCGCCGAAAAGTACACATTTTAATTACTATATTGGGCGTCACATTCAAAGATTCTCATTTTTCACTTTTAATAAAAAAGGCCCACCATTACCCATCGCATCCCTCAAATACAACTACACAATAGACATAAAATAATAATATTTCTTAATCCACGTACAAAAAGTAAACGCCCACCTTTGCCCGGGCGAAAGGAGTAATATTTTTTATTCAAAAAATTAATATTTCATTTCTTAAACTTTTTTTTAATGTATTAGAGATAATCAGTAAATTAAGGTGCAAGAATTTGAATAGTACTATTTCTATTTCAAAGTGCAATAGTTTATTTCTCTAAAATGAAAATTTTAATATATTAAAGAGTATTCGGTATTTAGGATTCACTTAAATATTTGTTAAATTATATTTCTCTAAAAAGAAAATTTTCATATATTAAAGAGTAGTATATAGGATTCACATAAATATTTGTTAAATTATAAAATATGTTATGCATCTAAGGAGTTGATGAGAAATTTAAAATTATATTATATTATAAGATTATTAAGTTTGATTTTTTTTTTATGGGGGTCTAAAAATGAACAATTGGGAACAGACAAAAGTTCGTAGAAAATAACGCAACATACAACTTTATGGGACACATAGGATCCTTCGTTTTTTTATTATCCAAAATATAAAATTATTTTTAAAAGCAACACTAAAAAAACTATTTTTTACCAACGGAATTTACCAACAAATTTAATTGGTGATTATCAACGGTTTCTTTAGCAATGGAATGCAACAGATTTATTCTCTATTTTATCAACGGAATACAATCCGTTGATAAATTAATTTAACAATGGAATTGAGACTTTTACTAACTGAATATTTCATTCGTAAAAAATAGTTTTTTTTAGTGTAAGTTAATACTTAATAGAAAACTTTTCTTAATATTCATAAAAGTGAAGTGAAGATAAGTTATGGAAAGAGGAAGTATTCCTTTTCAAAAATATATTATCATTTTTCATTAAAAATGTTATTAATTTTTTTTATTCCCACTATAAATTATTTATAAAATAGATTATTGAATATCATTTTTCATGCATTAAGTATCATCAATTTAATATCATATTTTATTCGTTTTTAAGTTTTGTCATAAATTAATTAGATAATAAATATGAATGCATGAGTGTTGAGGTTGTTTGAATTTATGGCCTTAGGGATATATAAAAACAAAAACAGAAAAATTGACTAAAATAGGCCTATATTTTCTGCAGTTGACTTCTTAAAATCGTCCGTCAATGATCAACGGATTCTTCTCCTAGGATGACCGAGTCTCTCGTGCACCCGCACAAAGCGTATGTGCACTCAACTAATAGTTTTGATTTTAGGGTAGATTCTGTGTGATAATTTTTTAAAATAGTTATTACTTTCGTTATAAAATATTATCACTTTAAAAGGAGTGTAAATTAAAATTATAACACTTCATCCACCGATAAAATATATTTATTTTGCTATTTTGATAGTATATTCTAAGAATATTCATTTTCAATTTATATCAAAAGAGATTCACATATAACCTACCACTCACCACTAATATAAATAATACTCAAAATAATTATCTTATTGATGGACGGTGAAAGTTATTGGGCTGACGAAGAGTTATTAATTGGACAGACAAAGAGTTATTGTGAATATATTTATGAAACATAATTAATAACTAAAAAATATTTCTTCCGTCCATCCTTAATCTATCAATTTTACTATTTTGGATCGTCTACTCTTAATCTATCAATTTCCTTTTTTAGATTATTGGACCAACAGCCTCTACTAGTACAAATAAAAAATGAGATCCACCCTCTAATATTACAACTACCTATAAAATAATAATATTACTTATATATCTTCATATAAAAAATAAAAATACAAAACAATACATAATAAAAAATACTAAAATCTAGGTGAAAATGACACCGATCAACCTCATTATTAAATTACAATATACATTTAATATTGGATTATCTAATTAATTTTCTTATAAAATATAATGCATCCGCATATTATGAGGGAATATGTACAGTATATATATATATATATATATATATATATATATATATATATATATATATATATATATATATATATATATATATATATATATATATATATATATATGCACACCTATAAATTTTATTAATCTTCGTTCATCTATTTAACACTCCCTCCGTCCTGACCATTTTCTCGCTTACTGTACAACAATATTTTAAAAAGAATTGTACTTTTGGATTAATTTTGTTGGCTTTAAAGGGTATTGTAGTATTTTTAGATAATAAAATATTATAAAGTAATGATGAGTGTTAAAAAATGAATGATAAAATTGAAAGTATTTTTTTTTGAGATTTTTGAATAAAGTGATGTTTCTTTTTTCGAAATATATGAAGAGTGTTATGGAATTGATAAATAATGAAGATGTGAATGGTGGTATGAGATGGACGGAATATATCTATCTCTTATTCATTAATAATGAATTTTTCAAAAAAAAAAAATCTTATAAATAAATATCTACCACCCACCTTTTATATATTTACTTAGACAAGCAAAATTAAAACATATCATACCAAATTAAAAAAAAAATCTTATAAATTATCATTATTCATCATTTTAAACCACACTTAACCTCAGACAAGCATATACCTCATGAAATTTAGCGTATAGATGGGGAATTCTACAGAAGAGAATAAAATATTTGAAAGGAAATATTTGATCGGGGAAGTACTCCCACAATTCCCAAACATATCTTCACGCTTTGATTTCCATTGAATTTAAGAAAAATTATTTTCGAAATTATTATTAATGATTTTTTTTGGTATTTTAAGTAATAATTAAATAAATTCTTAGAATGAGTATAGTGATAATTTAGTTCATCATAAACCTTGTTTTTGCAAAATTATTCTTTAAAACCTAAAAAAAATTACTCCCTCCATCCCATTGAAACGTACGCGTTTTTTCATTTTGGTCCATACCAATACAAAGTGTGCATTTCCCTTTTTATTAAAAAGGATTCACACTATTAATTACTTCTCTCTCTATGGACCCACATGTCATACTAATACACCTACCCACTTTACATTAATATATTATTTCTCTCACCTCACTACACATTAAAATATTATACTCCTTAATCAACGTGCAAAAAGT
Organism: Pogostemon cablin; assembly: GCA_023678885.1. NCBI lineage: Eukaryota > Viridiplantae > Streptophyta > Magnoliopsida > Lamiales > Lamiaceae > Pogostemon > Pogostemon cablin. The sequence continues at coordinate 12,171,924 of CM042960.1, forward strand.
AAACGCGTATGTTGTAACGGGACGGAGGGAGTACTTTTTAAAAAAGAAATGAATTATTTTTTTATAAAAAAATTACTCCTAAAATTATATATACTTAATAAGAATATAAAAAATCATAACATATCAAAATTTTAAAATACTACTGCATCCGTCCCGCCGAAAAGTCCACATTTTAATTACTATATTGGGCGTCACATTCAAAGATTCTCATTTTTCACTTTTAATAAAAAAGGCCCACCATTACCCATCACATCCCTCAAATACAACTACACAATAGACATAAAATAATAATATTTCTTAATCCACGTACAAAAAGTAAACGCCCACCTTTACCCGGGCGAAAGGAGTAATATTTTTTATTCAAAAAATTAATATTTCATTTCTTAAACTTTTTTTTAATGTATTAGAGATAATCAGTAAATTAAGGTGCAAGAATTTGAATAGTACTATTTCTATTTCAAAGTGCAATAGTTTATTTCTCTAAAATGAAAATTTTAATATATTAAAGAGTATTCGGTATTTAGGATTCACTTAAATATTTGTTAAATTATATTTCTCAAAAAAGAAAATTTTCATATATTAAAGAGTAGTATTTAGGATTCACATAAATATTTGTTAAATTATAAAATATGTTATGCATCTAAGGAGTTGATGAGAAATTTAAAATTATATTATATTATAAGATTATTAAGTTTGATTTTTTTTTATGGGGGTCTAAAAATGAACAATTGGGAACAGACAAAAGTTCGTAGAAAATAACGCAACATACAACTTTATGGGACACATAGGATCCTTCGTTTTTTTATTATCCAAAATATAAAATTATTTTTAAAAGCAACACTAAAAAAACTATTTTTTACCAACGGAATTTACCAACAAATTTAATTGGTGATTATCAACGGTTTCTTTAGCAATGGAATGCAACAGATTTATTCTCTATTTTATCAACGGAATACAATCCGTTGATAAATTAATTTAACAATGGAATTGAGACTTTTACTAACTGAATATTTCATTCGTAAAAAATAGTTTTTTTTAGTGTAAGTTAATACTTAATAGAAAACTTTTCTTAATATTCATAAAAGTGAAGTGAAGATAAGTTATGGAAAGAGGAAGTATTCCTTTTCAAAAATATATTATCATTTTTCATTAAAAATGTTATTAATTTTTTTTATTCCCACTATAAATTATTTATAAAATAGATTATTGAATATCATTTTTCATGCATTAAGTATCATCAATTTAATATCATATTTTATTCGTTTTTAAGTTTTGTCATAAATTAATTAGATAATAAATATGAATGCATGAGTGTTGAGGTTGTTTGAATTTATGGCCTTAGGGATATATAAAAACAAAAACAGAAAAATTGACTAAAATAGGCCTATATTTTCTGCAGTTGACTTCTTAAAATCGTCCGTCAATGATCAACGGATTCTTCTCCTAGGATGACCGAGTCTCTCGTGCACCCGCACAAAGCGTATGTGCACTCAACTAATAGTTTTGATTTTAGGGTAGATTCTGTGTGATAATTTTTTAAAATAGTTATTACTTTCGTTATAAAATATTATCACTTTCATTATAAAATGTTATCACTTTAAAAGGAGTGTAAATTAAAATTATAACACTTCATCCACCGATAAAATATATTTATTTTGCTATTTTAATAGTACATTATAAAAATATTCATTTTCCATTTATATCAAAAGAGATTTACACATAACCTACCACTCACCACTAATATAAATAATACTCAGAATAATTATCTTATTGATGGACGGTCAAAGTTATTGGGCTGACGAAGAGTTATTAATTGGATAGACAAAGAGTTATTGTGAATATATTTATGAAACATAATTAATAACATTTTTTTTTAACATTCGAAATGGTCAAATTAATTTCGAAAGAATTAACAATAAGAATTTTGGGTTCGGTTCTCCATTCCAAAATGTATTTCCACTCCATGTTATATAATTTATTTAAGTTTAATAAAAATACTATACCCTACTAAACGACTATTAAACCTCTAATACATCTAATTATAATTTAGATAATAATTATGACATGTGTCACGTGTGACAAATAAAATAGTAGATGTAGGAGGGAATAGATAATCCAAATTGAAAAAACTTAAAGAAAAAGAGTATAATAAGCTCTAAAAAAAGCACTAAAACACAAAATTAAAATGGTATTTTCTCCATTCCAATAAGTTTTTCCATTCCAATAAGTGTTCCACTTATCTTTCCTAATCTATCTATTTCATTATACCGTGACCTTTAAAAATAGTAAATATTCCAAAACAAATAACCTTTCAATCCAACATATTTAAAAAAATTTCATTTTCACTTAACATACAAAATTACTTTTTATTTATTTATCTAAAAAATATTCCTTCCGTCCATCCTTAATCTATTAATTTTACTATTTTGAATCGTCTACTCTTAATCTATCAATTTCCTTTCTTAGATTATGGGACCTACAGCCTCTACTAGTACAAATAAAAAATGGGATCCACCCTCTAATATTACAACTACCTACAAAATAATAATATTACTTAATCCACGTAAAAAAAAACAAACCGATATATTAACAATGAACAAAAGAAGTACAACTTTATCCTCAAAAGTTATTAAAATTAATAAAAAAAAAAGTAACTTTTCTTTTGAGTTACATGTCTAAAGTAAAGATACTGAATTTACAGGAGAGAATACTAAAAATTGTATCTAGAATTTATGGTACGATGTATAGTCGACTTTGACCCCTAGAATATATCCTTTATAAATAGCTTTACATATATCTCATCTCCCACAAAAACAAAATTTCATAGTCATATACTAAGGACTTATCTAAATTAAATTATGAAGATTGCAGCCACATGCATCCTCCTCCTCGTATTATGTAGCTTATCACCAGCTTCTGCTGATAATCACCAAGATTTTCTTGAATGCCTTTCTCAAGAATTCCGAAACTACACCTCCATATCCAACCTTGTCTACACCCCAACAACCCCATCTTATTCTTCTGTGCTCCTCTTCCCCATCTGGAATCTGAGATACACATCAGCTTCTGCACCCAAACCGCAGGTGATTATAACCCCGGAACACGAATCCCAAATCCCCCCCATCATCCACTGCGCCCGACAAAACGACTTGGAGATCAGAACACGAAGCGGTGGACATGACATAGAGGCACTATCCTCTGTATCGAAAGTCTCGTTCGTGATCATTGATTTGATCAAGCTCAGTGGTATAGCAGTTGACGCCGAGGCGAAAACCGCGTGGGTTGAAGGTGGTGCAACACTTGGAGCTTTATATTACAACATCGCTCAGAAAAGCCCTACTCTAGGGTTTCCAGCTGGCCTTTGTGCAACTGTTGGTGTTGGCGGCCACATTAGTGGAGGCGGCTACGGCACACTTATAAGGAAATACGGCATGGCTGCAGACCATGTGGTCGACGCAAGAATAGTTGATGTAAATGGGAGAATTCTCGACAGGAAATCAATGGGTGAGGATCTGTTCTGGGCTATCAGAGGCGGTGGCGGTGCCAGCTTCGGTGTCATTGTTGCATGGAAGCTTCAACTAGTTGATGTTCCTGAAAGAGTCACCGTCTTCAGTATCCAACGTTCTTTGGAACAAAACCTAACTCAACTCATTCATCGTTGGCAATACGTGGCGCCTCGTTTAGACAAGGACATAACCCTCTTTATCCTTAATAGACAAGGTAACAACACTGTTGTGGGTACCTTTTTTTCGGTATTCCTAGGTGGGGTCGAAAATTTACTAAGAATGATGCAAGAGAAGTTTCCCGAGTTAGGGTTAGCAAGAGAAGACTGCACCGAGATGAGCTGGATCCAATCGGCTCTATATTTCGACAACCACCCGATAGACAGACCGGAGTCGTTATTAAACCGGACTCAGCCCCCTAAACCATACTTGAAACAAAAAACAGACTACGTGCAGACTCCAATTCCAGAGAAAGTTCTAGAAGGGCTCATGAGATTCTATCTCGAACCGGAAGCAAGGCTGTCATTGATGGGGTTCATTCCATACGGCGGAAGAATGGCTGAAATATCCGAATCCGCCATCCCGGTGCCTCACAGAGGTGGTAACATGTTCAAATTCTTTCAAACGGCGAACTGGGAGGAAGACGATGATCGAAATTCGGACAAGTATATAAGTTGGGTTAGGAGGGCGTATTATTACATGACTCCATATGTGTCCAAGTTTCCAAGGGCTACATACCAGAACTACAGAGATCTCGACATTGGAGTCAATAATGATGTCGGAGAGACGAGTTATGCACAAGCAAGCATTTGGGGTAGGAAATATTTCAAGAACAACTTCGATCGCCTTGTTCGAGTGAAGACAGCTGTTGATCCTCAGAATTTCTTCAGGCACCAACAAAGCATTCCACCAGTGCATAAATATAGACACAGAGATTAATTAAAGGAAGATTCAGGATGGTGATCAGTAGAAAACGTGTTTTTTTTCCATAATTTTAAATGATTTTCAAAAACATTTATTATATTGTTATAAAAACTTTATGAAATTTCGAGAAAAATTTAAATTCTTGATTTTTCAGAATATATAAAAAGATATTTCAAAATTCAGTCATATTTTTAAACCTTCTATAACTTTGAAAATTTTCAACCATTAATGTTATAAACGGAGTAAGTATCAGTAATTGTTACTAGCTTCTATTTATTATCGAGTTAACCAATTATAAATTGAGTTTACATTATAAATCCTTATAAACTCTGTGGTACCCTTCAATTTAAATATTCTAACAGTACACATAGGGTATATAGGATTCGAAAGTGGACCACAAGATTTATACCGTAAACCCGATTTACACAAGTGTTGGTATGTTTATTATCAGCTTAATGATCTTTTATGGAGTATGAGATTATCATTTAACATAGTATTAGAATTATAAACTAGCAAAGTTCAGAGTTTAAACCTCGTTGCCACCATTTATCTCAAAAAGAAAGATGAAAAAATGATAATCTAAAAAAGAAAAAAGAAAGATGAAAAAAGATGAATGATTCAATTTTTTGTAAATAAATGAGTGACGGTGAGGTTCGAACCGTAATACAACAAAACATTCAGTCACGTAAATCGAATGGAATTTTTTATTTTATAAATGTGTAGCGGTGAGATTCGAGCCCTAGATATTTATTAGGTCATGACTCTAATATCATGTTAAATGACCAACTCATCTAAAAGTTTAAATTGATAAAGATGTGAATCATTTAATATTTAATCAAACCACTCTAACATCATTCCCTTCTTTTGTATAAATTATATAATGAATGACACGAAAATGGTGCAGTTAAATTTCCATTTTCTTGTAGTGGTTCTATATGAGACGATTAAAAAATACCCAACAGATTTTCAGAGAAGATTTTAACTTCAATTACGTCATTCTAAAAATTAGACTTTTCGATTGCGTGTAGATTAATTACTTTGACATTGTTGACGCTAGTTTTCACAGACCGTCGTTGTATGGAATTTGTAGAAAATTTTGGGTGACTAAGTTTAGTGATTATAAATCCGTTAATTTTTTTAAAATTAGAATTAGTAGACCCGCTCTAGTAATAATTACTTATCTAAATGGGTTTACATAGATTTTTGAGTGGAAAGAGATAATAGATCATCCTCAAGGGTAGAATTAGTCTGGCATACATTGGTGTTTGATTTAATTTATTTAAGAAATCAACTCATTAAAATTACATTGAATGCATTTTAGATTTATGATGAATTTTCAAATCCACACTTTAACAATTATTTTTAATTTTTAAAATTAAATTTTTATAATAAATAAATAATAAAAACTTTTTATTATATTAAATATATCAAATAAAATTAAAATCAATAATCACTCAAAATTAATTGACAGCCTACAATCTCCTTCCCCATCTCTCCATTCTCGAATTCTCCCTCAAATATTTAAGAAATTCAAGCAAACATAGAAAACAAAATTAAATTAAAAATAAAGAAATAGCGGCAAGCTTATTCACACTACTTAATTCGTTCTTACAAAGAAGAAAGAAGCAGCAACCTTAATATTTTCAAAGATTCCGACATTTTTCATGTTGGAAATAAGAACTCTTGTTTGACCAATTATATCAATCACATTCAAAAGTCATTTTGTATTTTTAACTTTGAATTAATGCCATACTTAATCGATTAATATTTGTGAATCGATAATATTAGGGGCGTTGGAGCTGTGAATTGGTCCACTAATTCATTCCAACATGATTGATAAGTTTCGTTGATTATCCTAAAATCTGGAATGATTTGACTTATGTTTTCTAATTCATTAACAATGAATTACAAAAAGTAATCATCAAAATTATAATTTTCTGCTTTATGTAAAAAAAAGCTTTATATAAAAAAGTTAGGAGTTTTTAGAATTAAGTTAAAAGTAAACAGGATTTTAAAGTTTGAAAGAATTAGTAAGTTTATTTTAACGTTATTATTTTTGTCTTTTCATAAAAACTAAATTAAAAAAAAAAAAGATGTTAGATTTTTGAGATTTGGATAGCGCAGCTTGCGCTACCCTTATAAAACTTAATTATAAAATGGTTTATTAGCTAGGCTTCTAAGATAGGATAACAAGATGTCACTACAAGAAAAATGAGATATAACTGTAACAACAAACTTTGTATTTATTAAATAATAAACATAAAAGAAATTACAATGATAATCCAAGATGGATTGAACTTGAGAATTGAGTAAACAGTCTCTAGCTATCCTCTGATTCCTCTCTTGAGTTGACTTCTTTGACTTTATCAACTTTCGGAACTGGATCTTCGAATGAAGCTTGTCCGAGCTCGGGTTTGGGACTTGAAGCTTGAAAACGTTTATCCGGATGCGTCGAGCCTTTGTTCGGTTCAAACGTTGACTTGAAAATTTATTGTGAAGAATACCGTTCAATTTGGTAGAACAGTGCTGACTTCACAATGATTATTGGATGAACTTGATTTGAAGAAACGTTGAATGTGAGGGGCTCTGCACCTTAATCTCAGATTGAATGTCATTTCTAGATTGATCTTTGAAGAGTAACTTGATCTTCGTAGAGATTCCGAGTTTCTTCAGAGCTCTCCAAATTTTCAGGATTTTCAAGAGTGAATGGAATGAGGACTGAAGGTCCTTATTTATAGGTAGAAAAAAATAACCACTTAAGAGATATTTTCTCCTTAAAAAAATATGTTGGGCTTTTCTCATTTATTAAGTCTGTTGGACTGGATACGAGCCTATTTAATTTAATTAAGCCTGTAGGATTTGACTTGGGCCTATTTAATTTAATTAGGCCTGCTGGACTTGATTTGGACCTATTTAATTTAATTAGGCATGTTGGACTTGATTTGTTAGGCTTGTTGACTTGAATCAGACACACTTAACTTGAATTGAGCCCATTTGACTTGGATTTGGGCTCAAATAATTATTTTAATTTTTAATTATTTATTTTTTTTATTTTAGGACTTAATTAATTTAAATTCCCTAATAAATAAATACTTAATTAATATTTAATATGTTTACCTTTGCATTTATATTTATTAGGCAATAAAATTTAACTGCCTAAAAATGCCCCTTGCACTTTGTTCACTGAAATTTATTCTTTGAATTGGACAAATTGCAATAATTCAATTTCTTGCTTCTTGTAAACTTAGGCCTTTTCGTCCACTTATTTTTAGCATTTATTTGACCCAGCAATTCTTGGTATCCATAATAAATAAGTAGTGGTCATGCCTATGAATTGAATGGATGAAAAGTGTAGAAAATGGATGATCTAAAGTGTGTGTGAAAATGTGGTGAGGAATTGTGTGTTTGATCTTGATAACTGCTTCTAAATGTGGCTCTCCAACTAATTTTTAGCACCAGTTGAGTTTTTATACCCCTTTGAATCTTCTAGAACATGTGCTAACTTATTCTGGAATATGCACCTACACGGCTCGTGTAGCAGCACACGGCCCGTGCATTGCACACACAGTTCGGCGTGTTCTGTGTGTTCCCGAATACGGCTCGTGCGCTGCGCACGACCTTCTTCCTGGGCGTGCTGCATGTTCTGACGATGGCGCACGGCCATCTCGGATAGGTCCGTGTTCCCCACACGGGGCGTGTCTGAGCATGCCCTGTCCTTCCTTCTATGTTTTAGCTCACAACTCTATTTTTAACCTATTTTATACACATTTAAGCTCATTTCCACACATTTATCAACCTGTACACATTTCTCACAATTAACATGAAACTCGATGAAAAGTCATACAAATAAGGATAAAAACATCCGAAAATCACAAATAAAGGCACTAAAATTTAGGTGAAAATGACGACGATCAACCTCCCAAACTTAAAGTGTTGTTCGTCCTCGAACAACAAAAAATGATAATCAAGAGAAGAAATTTTCACCTAGAAAAATACTTAAAGAACATAAACTACAACACATCACAAATAATAAGGACTACAAAATCATATTAAATGTCCCTACACCATCAAATTCATAACATCAAGAATTAACAAGTTCAAAAAGAGTAATCAAGTTCTTTTTCAATCAAAGCCTCTCATAGAATATCAATTGCACTCAACACTCTATGAAGTAGGGTAAAACAACTCTAATCAACCATTCGAACCGACTCACAATAGGCTTGCTCATAGACTATGTTCACAAGCCACCCTAGTCTCACAAAGTGATAAAAATTGTCTTTTATCTTTGGATGTAATGTTTAGGCTCTTTGGTAAGGTAGGAAGAATATGGATAATTGTGACTATATATGTGTAAGTAATCAAAGAGATGATGATCTATTTTATTACCTTCACTTCTCATTCTTCCCTTCTTTTTCAAATACTCTTAAGTATTAATATTATCATACCATATATATCATGGGCTTCTTTTGATTTGCATGCTTTTTTTTTTTTACTTTTGAATTCCTTGAGCATGTTTTTGTTGATTTGCTCCTTTTTCTTTTCTTGTGTTGAGGCCGCTTGTACATTTTGTTTGAGCTCTTTTCATCCTTTTCTTGCTTATTCACCATTTCCTTCTTTCTTTTGCACAACTTCTCATCAAACCTTGCATACCATTATCTCTTCAATCACTCACACAAAAAGTTATATATAAAAGCATAGGTGGGTGATAATGGCTTGTATTGTGCTCATATCACAAGGAATAGACTTAAAAGCTCAAAATGACTAACCAAGGATGATATTGAGGTAAGAAAATTTATGGCTATGACTCATTTAACAAGGATGACCTAAGATCATTTCACAAAGATCCACTATTCGGGCTTTGTTCCTATAGTCCATGAGCAAATTCTAGTTTGTCTAAGTTCAACAGGTCCTCTCATCAATAATTAATCATGGAGGCATGGTTGAGGCTCAATTCTCACAAGATTTTGCTTGGACCAAAAAGAAGACTATTTAACCTTCATACTTCTAAAAATTGAACAAATTATATAATTCACTTCATAATTTCAACTAATAAAAACCTTAACATGCTTGCTATCACCTATCACAAATAATGCATCATAGCTCATATTAAAAAAATATATTTACACTCTCCCAAAACATACCACCTATCCAAACATATACAAGAATGAAAAACTCAATCACAACACATAAGCAAAATTTTGCCACAACAAAACATAGCACAAACATATAACATGCATCACCAAAAATCATCCATTTCAAAAAAAAAAATTAAAGCTCATCAATTGAACATTCATAACAAATAAGCTCAAATACCCATCACATCCAAATTATAAAAATCAAACCAAAATACCGAAAAATAAATCGCATAAAACCAAAATATATCCAAAAGTAAAACCTCCCAACATTCAAAACAAAATGAAGTACAATCCAATCCATAAATGTTTAATCAAATCTCTAACATAATCCAAAAGACTAAATGAAGTGCCTAGCACTAAATAACTCCATTCATGGCTCCGGAGGTGGAGGTGGATGATACATGTTACATGGTATGTATGCACAAGGAGATGCTGAAAATTGGAAATTGAACATCATCGTCATCATCTCCTCCATGTTGTTAGAGTGCACACGAGATTGCTCCTCATAATACTCTCGACGACGCTGGCCATCTCGAAGCTCTTGGATGTACATCCCATGCAACTACTGCATATCTCGGATCTCCCTAATCTGTGCTCCATACATCTGTTGAACTTACCTTATCTCTCTCATCTCGTCCAACATGTAATTCCATCTCTCATTTCCATATTCGGGCCCCTTTGTTGCTCTTCTTCTTCGGACTGTGGTGACTCAGAAGCTTGCTCTTCGAATTCAACTTGATTATGTGGAGGCTCCTCCTCATCATCTCCTTCCATTGGTACCGACTCTGCTCGCAAGTTGGCTTGCTCAAGGTTCTCATCAACCCTCATTTGCCGGAGAACCTCCTCCACTTCCTCTCTATTTCTTCTGTAGAATGCTCTTACAACCCTAGAGTGTTGGGTACTAGCCATTGTCAAGTTAGCAAGCTTCCTTCGAGTGTAAACTGTAGTGAGCTCTAGAGCTAGTAACAGAAATTGAGCCTCTTTTTCTTGCCTTAGGCAATATTGGTTCGCAACCACAGACAAAAACTCCATTCTCATCAATTGCTGATAATTCAACCCTTCGCTTACCATCCTGTTCTCCATCCCCGCATGATTTACTCCCAATCCTTGAGTTATCATAGTGATCATCCCTCCTAATATTAATTCTTGAGATGTCTGTCTCTTGGCAACTCTCTCCGCATGTTGAATAAAATGTGCTGCCATGTTCAGTGGAAGCTCATTATATAGACCAAACATTATGTATAGTTGTTTCTCACCCACTACTCTACTTTCGAACCTTCCTAAAACAGTGTTAGAGACAATTTTCTCCAAGTATCTCATCACCGGATTCCTTATTGCAGTTTCTTTTGAAGAACTGGGGACATATCCTGCCTTCTATGTCCCATCATTCACCAATCTCTTCCACCAATCTTGCAGATTAAAGCCTTCGCCTTCATAGAAGCTGCTATGGCCTTCACATGGCGGGCACCCAAAGAACTCATTCAAAACAGAAAGAGGGATTTCCCTTCTCATCACATTATCCAACTGAAACGTAATGGAAATAGGGAACTTATTTCTATCCTTCTTTACTTGAAGTGTACTCATGAACTCAACAGTGAGATATAGATAGTAGGTGGCCTCTTATTGAACAATGCCTCCATGGGTGCAAACATAAACAACTTCTTCAAGTCTTCCTCTATTCCTAGCCCTTCCATTGTTGCGGTGTCTTGGAATCGGGTTGGCTTAATCTTAGGAAAGAGTGTTTGCCAACGGAGCACATACTTTCCCCAATACTCTTAAAATTCTACCCCAAAGTAGTCTGGGTGAATCCCATCTTGCATCATCTGCGCATCAAGATTAGCAAGTTCACCCTCATCCGTGATGATGATGAAATCCTCATTCCTTACTCTTACTCTCCTCTCGGCCATCTACAATTTTACAACAAGCTCAAGTTATATTCAGTTTCATTATGAGAAATGATAGTGCTTTAAGATTAAAATCATCACTTGTTATTCAACTAAGTGTGAACTATATCATGCATTAGCATTATCTAATATCATAATCATAGCTTCAAGCATCACCAACAAACATTACAATTCAAGAATTTTCAAGCTCACTTTAAGCAACTAGTCAAAACAACACTTCATTCCAACATATGCCTCTATTTAGACTTATCAATCCCTTCAATCATTCATGAATTTACACCTTCTATCCTCATCATGTATGCACACATTCTTCACATGTAAACCTTCAAGTATACAATCACTACTCATAATACAAATATAACTTCAAAATTACACAAAAGTATCACTTAGGTATTTCATCGAACACTTGGCATGCATAACAGTTCAATATGTTTTCTAATAAAAACCACATAGCCTCATGCCCAAATTCTTAACACCTAAGCCCTATTTCATGTCAATATCATCATCATATAAGTATTTTCAATCAATTTGTCACATCACAATCATTCAATTTAACCAAACTCAAAAATTCCCAATTTTGTATCTCATGAACCCTAATTCTTACTCGATTCAAACAATTTCTCAATTAAAACTTGCAAATCAATGTTTCACATCCCTAAACATGCTTTAAACATGTTACTATTCAAAATCCGTGCATGAATTTCGACTTTCATAACTTCAATTGAAAACTAGGGTTCAAAATAACAATCATACCTTGGTTAATTTTGGAGAAAATTTATGGAATTGGTGTGAAAATTTGAAGGAACAATAATTAAATCACTCAACCTTACCGTACACTCAAGAATTTGTGGAGAATTCGAGGTGGGGACAAACCTTGGATGCGTACGGAGTGAATGGGTGCGTTTGAAACTATTCTAAAATCGGGCTTTTAAAATCTGATTTTAAACAGAATACGGCTCGTGTTCCGTACATGGCCTCAGTCATGGGTGTGTAGCGTTTTCTGATGCTCGTACACGGCCATCACTTACAGGCATGTGCACGGTACACGGGGCGTGCCTCTGCCTCCTACACGGGCCATGTTTTAATGGGGAATTTAATGGATGAAGAAATTGGTCTTGGAGGCTTCCAAATGAGGGGTATAAATAGTTGAAGGGTGAGTGGAATTTTTGGAGGCTTTCCAATGTGGGACAATGATGGAATTTTTGGAAATTTTAGTGAATTTTGGGAGGAAATTCGATTCCAACAAGAAGGTTTAAGTATATATCCGTACAATGTATAACCAAGAACTGGTCTTGGCCCAGTGGTTGGAGGCGCCCTTGTGCGTGCATGAGGTCGCGGGTTTGATTCCATCCCTCTGTGGATTTATTTTTTAATTAAATGAGGGTCTATGTGAGCGCGAAGTAGAGGATTCGCGCCCTTCTGGCCCCAAAATTCAATCGAGGAGTTAGAAACTCAATCGAGTTTCTCCTACAGAATCAAAGGTTCTCATGTTCTGCTCCTGCCAATAGACAACACTTCGGGATCATAATAGACAACGCTTTCAGCTGTTGTCTATGATCACTTTTCTCAACACCCAGAAAAAGTATTGTCGTAGCCCTCTTCAAATAGGTTGTCTTTTCAGCTGCAACCTTTTTTTCTTGTTTTCATCCCAATTTAATTCCCGTTTCTTCTATCGCTCTTTCAAGCTCAAAAACACCCATTTTTCTACAAAATAAACAAGAATACCTCTCTCCAAATAAACAAGTAATGAATAATATTTTAATTAAAATCATGCTTAATTATTAAATTAAATCCAAATAAATCCTATTAAATTCATGCAATTAAGCCCAAAATTCTAGATAAATTTCACACTGATCATGCTGAACTCGCCCTTGGTCCTGGGCGAGTAGCGAATTCAGATGTCAGTACACGGCCAATCCTTACAGGGCCATGTACTGAACACGGCTTGTGCAGCCGTTTCTCTGTTTCTTCCAATTTCTAACTTCAAACCTCGTTTTTGCCCTTCCAATACACCCTATTCATGCTCAAAATTCCTCACAACATAATCTCCACAATTTATGATAAAAAATTGGCTATCATGCACTTAAACACCACCAAACGCACCAAAACGAACCTAACTCTTGAGAGAATTTTTTTTTTTCAAAATTGACTTATTTTGCACAAGATAATCTATCACACATGACACAGCAATCTTATACAAGTGGTGAATCACACCACATACTCACCCTCCAAACTTAAATTGAAACAAGGTGAGAATTAAGTTCGCACAAAGTGGTGAGACTTACCTTTGTAGTTTCCGCCAATGATCGTTCATGAGATTACCTTGTAATGGCTTATGTGAACTTCCAAAATCCAAGTATGACCACCATGCATCCCCTCAAACTTAAATTAACACAAGTGTTAATATTTAAGTTTGTAAAGAGTGGTGTGACATACATCTTCATTCCAACTTTAGCACCCTTATCTTTCTTCACATTCACTTTTCTCAATGAGCTTTTCCACCTACATACCAAAATTACTATAAAACAATTAAAAACAAAAATAAAACCTACTCTACGAAACAATCAAAGAGTTTCAAGAAGAGAGGGTATCAACATACACTATCTCCTTTTGAGAAGGAGATATGTAATGTTTCACCCGATGACCATTCACCACAAACTCATTATTAGGACCATTTAGCTTCAATGTATTTCCACTCAACACCTCAAGCACTTCATATTGCCCCATCCATTTAGACTTAAACTTTCTGGGGAACAACTTAAACCTTGAATTGAATACAAGAACCTTGTCCCCGAGAACAAACATTTTTCCCTCACTTTAGCATCATGTCATTTCTTCATATTCTCTTTATACATGATGCGTTATCAAAGGCTCTTCCTCTAAACTCCTCAAGCTCAACCAATTTCAACAACCTTGTTTTGCCACTCTCCCTTTCATCCATATTAAGGCGTTTAATAGCTCACAATGCCCGGTGTTCTAATTCCACGGGAAGATGGCAAGCCTTTTTATAAACCAATTGATATGGTGACACACCAAGGACGGTCGTAAAAGCCATTCGATATGCCCATAAGACATCGTCAAGCTTTTCCAACTAATCCTTCCTCCCCCCATTGATTGTCTTTTCCAAAACTAACTTGATTTGACTGTTTGAGACCTCTGCCAATCCGTTTGCTTGAGGGTGGTAAGGTGTAGTCACTCGATGCTTCACTCCATATTTTTTCAACAATCCTTCCATCAATTTATTCACAAAATGAGATCCTCCATCACTCAATAGTGTGCGTGGCACTCCAAATCTAGCAAAAATATTCTTTTTCAAGAACCTTTGAACAATCAAATAATCATTTATCTTAGTGGGGATTGCCTCCACCCACTTTGACACATAATCCACGGCTAGTAAGATGTACATATATCCTTGAGACGAGGGAAACGACCCCATAAAATCAATTCCTCATACATCAAAAATCTCCACATCAATTCTTAAGCTCATGGGCATTTCATCTCTCTTACCACTTATCACAACAACATGTCATCACTCACATTCAAAAATGACTCACGGCATCCCTAAACTAACCACCAAACATCCCTAGACAAAAATAAAAATACACACAAAACATATAAAAAAACACACCAAACAAGAAACAACACAAAAACACATAATATGCAATAACAAAAATCACCATCATTAGAAAATAAGCACACATTCATAACATACATAATCAAGTAAGCTTAACACATATCCCAATCCTTAATTGAAAATGAAATCCTAAATTATGAAAATAAACTTTCCACAAACATAACAAATGAAATAACATGCTAATCAAACAATTCAAATCAAAATCAAATTATGCTAAACACATAGAAACGATGAGATGTAGAATAAACTCCCTTAGAAAGGCATTTGGTAGTGGAAATGGTTGGCATGGGCTTCTGGATTGCATACACAACGAATCTCGACTTGAATTCGGGGCTCAATTCGTGCTTCCACTACACTTCATTTATGCTTAACAACTCATCAAAACCATTAACTCAATAATTGCACTAAAATTATGGACTAACATGCACTTCAACACAACCAACCGGACCAAAATAATACCAAACTCATGAGAAAATTTTTTAGTTACCCCAAAAAATACAAGAAGTATATGCTTACAAACAAAACATGTATGTCACACCACGCAACAACCCCCCAAACTTAAATTGAACCAAGAGGTGAGAATTAAGGTTTTCAAAAAAGTGGTGAGACGTACATACACACTTCAAATCAAGCATTTCTTCTATCTCCAGTACGCATTCTCCTCACGAGCACAATCATCCTACATACCAAAATTGCAAAACAACATCAAATCCACAATCCTTATTGAAAACAAGAATAAAGCAATAAAGATAATGATGGATTGTCTCCTCGGCAACAGCGCCATTTGATTAGTCATTTTGTAGTCGGGATGACCAATTAAAGAATTTATCGAATCCAAGGGAGGTAGGCACTAGAGCTTAAGAAATCTCACGTTTCTTGTAATTTTATATAGACGAATCATCAATGGATTGATTGTTCAAACAATTGAATAAAAATAATCAAACAAGTAATGATCAATCAAACAATATAGATAAATGAAAAGTGGTTTTCCAAGTTAAGTAAAAGTGAGATTAACAACACTAATGAAGTGGTAATACTAAGATCAATGCATCAAATTCATATGAATCATGGTTATAAGACTAAGGGCCAACACAAAGTCTACCTAAACTCCTTCTAGAGATGGATATGATGTAGATCCATTTACGAATTCCAAAATAGTTGGTTCTCACTCAAACAATTCCAACTAGGTACTAATCTTAAAATGAGAATCCCTTCACATGATCAATTGACCTCTCGATCCAACAAATCGAATGTTCTATCAAAGGGTTCTAAATTCTAAAGATATCTCTATCTCTTTACAATTTATAATGCACATGAGGTGTATGATAAAAAGATTCACTTAATTATCTTAAACACATAATTGACTTCTCATTCTAATCACATGTTTAAAACAACAAAATACACAAATCATCATAAACATCAAGATCTAAAGCATCAATGATAGAAAATCAATTATTTCAATCAATATATGAATTCAAATGCATAAATCCCAAAATTATCCAACAAACTTCATGTTGCTAATCTCACAAGGGAGATTAGTCTACCATATTTATAAGGAAATCAACATAGACATTTAAATCCTTACAAACCATGATAAACAATAAGGTTTCAATACAAAGTTTGGATGAAAACTCCTTTGGATGGCTCCAATGGTGATCTCCTTCCTCTCCTTGCAATTCTCCTCTCTTCCTTGCTTCTTTTCCTCGCTTGGATGAGAATTTTAATGGTTGGATGAAGATAGATGGAATGAATGGTGAATGGATGAATTTGATGGTGAAAAATGGAAGGAATTGTGTGTGATATATGTGTGCAGCCTCAAACCCATAGAGAAAACTATGCAAATGTTGAAATTGGGGGTATTTATAACCCGTTGGGATCTTCTAGAAGTATTGATAGGCTGTTGCCGACCCACCAAAAATAATATTTATAATTTTTTTGACTCAATCCTATTAAATATATTAGCGTGAGTATGGGTCGAACCCAAGGGAGTGAATTAAAATTAATATTAAACTAGAGTGTTCGATCGATTGACAAAATAAAATAAACAAGGGGGATTTTGTTTTGTGAAATTAAAATAACTTTCGCAAATAACCAAATGAAAATTTTTTTAAGCAATCAAAGTTTCAAGACTCCAAAAATTAAAATTTGAGTGTAAACAATTATTAAACAAACCTGACTCAAGAAATTGATTCCCTCCCAACATTCTAAGTGAATTAATAAATAAGAAATAAAATCAATGCAAGATAACTTCAAACCCCTAGGTTGATGGTACGACCTACAAACCCAAAAATTTCCTTATATTAAATATTTTAGGGTACGACCACTAAATTATCCTACTCTCCTAGTGACCTAAGAGGTTCTAACTAGATGAGGCGTTACACATAAGAAATTAGAGTTACAAGGCTATGAAAACGGGGATAGCAAATCATATAACCAAGACCCTACGAATTCTAGATGTACTCCCTCACTTTGCAACTCGATTTACAAGGACATGACAATTACGAATCATAAAATGCAAATTAACAATGGATTATGCAAAATAAAACATAGATGGTCAATGTATCTTAACAATCACACAACCCTAATTCAAATCAAAGTCATTCATAAGATAAAATTATCAACATATTAATTAAAATCTCCTATCAAACAATTGTTAAAATATGCGGGAGGTTCACAAATTCTTGAATCAGAAATGGGACTTAGCCCATAAAATGCATAACAAAAATGAAATGAAATTAGAGTAAACAAAAGCAAATGTAGTCTAATTGCTCTTCTGGGATGTCACCAACTTCGCCTCTTCTCCAAATCATTTTCTTCCTCTACTTCCATGTGTGTCCTTCAGGCTGCAATCTCTACCCTTTTTATTTTATTTCCTCTGCCCCCTGTCTTGCGTAACTCTCAGATCCAAATTAATTCCCTTTGGACTTTCCTTTCTCTTTAATGCTCAGTTTGGTAAGTTTCATTTCCTATAAATGTGAGTCAAACATCATTAGTATTTCCCAAATTTGCATTGTAAAAGCTTTTGCCCTTTTTAATTTCCCCAATAAAAATTCTTCAATTACAGCCTGTTTAAACACAATTTGACCCATTTAGAGTAGATGTACACAAGTTATAAAATAAGTCGTAATTAGCATGCAAGGGACACATAAACCAATCAAAAAGACGGGATTCAACTTAAAATAACAATGGCAAATTATGACTTATCAAGTATTCTAAATTTTCCCAAGATTTTGCACGGACACGGCTCATGTGCTACTACGCGGCCCGAGTCGTGTCAGGGTTTGCGATCAATGTTTGCTCCAGACAGCGCAAGGCTCGTGTACTGAACACGGCCACATGGTGGGTGAGTAGACGTTTCAGGTGTTGGCACACGGCCTCCTCTTATAGGGTCATGCGCAGTACATGGCTCGTGTGCTTTAACACGCCACGTGTACTGCACACGGACCGTGTTTGAGCTGCTCATTTCCTTCTTCTTCCGTTTTGACTCTCGACTCCGTTTTTGCTCCGTTTTCACCTATTTTTTACATGTTTTAGCTCATTCTCACACATTTCCATAAAAACACATAACACAACCAAATATTACATAAATTCGGATTAAATACTACGAAAATAACTACAAAAAGAAACTAAAATCTTGGTGAAAATATCACTAATCGCATGGCTTCATGCTTTAGTCTTTACAAACACAACCATAAAACGAAAAAGCAAATCAAAGGAAAAAAATATCCCTATCCTAACCACTCAACGAACCCAAAGTCACAAATACAACTAAATTTCCTGGCAACGGTGCCATTTAATTGGTCATTATTAGTCGGAGACCAAGCAACAAAATATCGAATCCAAGAGAATTTAGGATTCATGGCCTTTAGCTATAGCATCATGATTAGTTAGGGACGATCGAAAAGGAGGTTTATAAACAAAAGAAAATTAAATGCATGGAAAAATATATCTAAGTATAATATTTTTGGATTTTCAGTGACATGGTAGTTTTCATGATGCACTCATATAATCAATCATCCATCATCTTTAATTGTATTCTATTTTTAAGCTAATCATGGTAAGGGCGATCACAATTTTCACCTACCCCCAATGGCCATGGTGAATACTATATAGATTGTTTTCACAGCCCATAAAAAGCTCCTAGGATCGATCCTACTTGCAATTCCCTTCAAGGTATTATGTTCGCATGGATGGGGTTCCCTTCACTTGTTTAATCCTCGGGCCTGAGTGATCTCCCTAGTGTACATTTACGTTGTTCTAAACATAAGGTACTATGTTCACATCGATGGGGTTCCCTTCACCTTAATGAAGGTTTTACATCCATGAGGATCATTATTTCCTTGGTGTCCTCATCTTCTTGAAAAAAATAAATTATTAATCTAGAAAAACATTTAAAACTATGAATCCCTCACCCCAAAAGGGGGATGGATCTCACAACTATTTAATGAAGAATTCAATGGATGGAGAATTGTGAGGACTGTGTGTGAAATGGGTGTGGTGTGTGTGTGCCTCCAAGAGGAGAAATGAGAATTCTTCCCTCCAATTATGCAAAGGAAGGTATTTATATGTATGGAGACTCAAATGGATTAGGGCAACATTTCAGCAGTTGTCTATGTCATCTTTTCTCAACACTCAGAAAAAGTGTTGTCGTAGACCTATTCCAAAACTGTTAGTCTTTTAATTCTCATTCCAAAACAATTTTTCTTCGTTTTTATCCCAATTTAATTCTAATTTCCTCTTTTTATGAATTTTGATCGTCCCATTTTCAATCCCATTTCTTCCTCGCTCTTTTAAGCACAAAAACACCATTTTCTATAAAATAAACAAGAATACCTCTCTCCAAGTAATTAAGCAATTAATAGCATTTTCATTAAAATCATGCTTGCTTATTGAATTACAGCCAAATAAATCCAAATAAATTCATGCAATTAAGCCCAAAAATCTAGGTGAATTTCAAATCGATCACCCTTCAGATGCAGAAGAATAATTCATACTCCCTTTCTGGTACTTCATGCAAAATTCCATTAAAGGCTAGAGCAGTAGACTTCCCTTTATAGGTACTTAAGAGATAAACTTCAATTCCCACCTAACAATGTAAGAAACCAAATCCTCTAGAATGGTAATTAATAGATATATTATGTGTCCAATATTAATTATTCTAATGAATAAATGTTATATGGTTAAGTCCTTTTTACCCATAACAGGTTGTCAAATATAATTCTTATATAACACAAGCAAAAGCATAAGCATGCATAGGTCAATGACATACACATGAATAAGGACAGATCATATAAGACAAAAATATATCTCAATCAAAGTATTAATATTGAAATAAGAATACTGCAGAAATCTAACCTAGTTTAGATCATCAAGTTAATCCAATTAAACCTTCGAAGCCTAGAACTATCCAACCCATGGTGTTACAAGCAACAACCATGGTCATATATGAAAACAATCTCATAAGTCTATAATTCAAAAACAAGAAAGATAGAATAAGAAAAACCCTGGGTATGGAGTGATTCTCCGTTCTTTCCTCCGTCACTCTGAACCTTCTCATTCTCCTTCTCAAGTAAGCAACACTGATGATATAATATCTTAGCTCAACTAGATTTTTTTTAGAAAGCCCAAAACCTATTTATTTATTTTTATGGCCAAAAAGGCCAGCCCTATCTTAGCTCAACTAGATTTTTTTTAGAAAGCCCAAAACCTATTTATTTATTTTTATGGCCCAAAAGGCCAGCCCTATCTTAGCCCAACTAGATTTTTTTTTTGAAAACCCAAACTTATTTATTTATTTATTTTGTGGCCCAAAGTTTCAGCCCACTTAAATGGCCTGATATATAATTATTAAGGCTAAAGTTAAAAAAAAAAAGAGAAGAACGGGAGAAGAAAAACAAAAGAGGGGAAAGAAGAGAGTGAAGAGGATAAACCCTTGTTGATCAAATTCTCCCTTACAACCCTCATCCTAGGTGGTTTCTAAGTTGTTTTGAGGTAAGTGGTGTGTGAATTAAGCTTCCTTCTTCCATGGTTTTGTAATTTTGTGGGGTTTTTCTTTTTGGTATGTGGGTAATTCGCAGACTGTTCGAACTGATTTTGACATAGCTATTGCCCTCTAAAGTTTTCAAACTTAATTTCTGTACGTAGCTGAACTCGTTAGTTTCCGTAGCCACTTGAAACGCCTCAATCCGATTATTCTACAATTAGTTATGATTTTTCTCGTAAACTGCCGCTAGCTGGAAAATTTCAGAATTTTTATGTCGAATTCAAATTTATTTTCTATCGTTTCGTTTAGTTAATGTATTGAAATGAGTTATGTGGGATTGGGAACTGATGTTAAGGAGTTACATGCCATTTTTATTTAATATCGACTCGTTCGAACTCGATTAGGATTTGTTTTTAGCAATGAAAGGTGATGTTACCGCTAATAGTTAGTTATATTTAATTTGTCTTTAGTTGCTCATCTCCTTTCTAGGTAAAGAACCATCGACGAAGGGCAAGGGACCGACTTCAGATTTCGAAGAGAGTTAATCACTTCCTTGTGAGTTGATAATTCGGGAACGCCTTCTCTTGTGGGAAGTGTGGATCTTCGATAAATGTGTATTTATTTTAGTTTTAGTTAATTGATAAGAAAATTATTTGGTATTGTGTTATGAGGTAAAGAGCCTGATTGGCTCGATTGCTCTGGTTAGAATCCTGTTAGCCATTTTATAAGTACTATTGATTTAACTTATGTTGAAGAGTCTTGTCGGCTCGATATATGATAGCATTTATTGTGAATTATTTGAGAATTGATTTCTGGTTATTCTTGTGTGCTATTTAAGACTCTAACTTGAGTCGTTATTCATCTTATGATGCATATGCATATGTATGCCTGGTACCAAGGTTAAGTAGCACGAATTGGTCACGGTTCGGGTGAGTTGGAGCGACATTGATTAAGTAGCCCGAATTGTCGCGGTTCGGGTGAGTTAGAGTGACAACCAAGTTGTCCGTGATTGGCAAACCTGGGTGAGTTAGATCTAACGGGGCACCTGTCCATTTGCCAAATACTGATACTCTGGAGGGTGATTGTTAGATAGATCAGTCTACTATAGGCTCAGTCAACGTCACCGGTGTGGGACATGCATGTCATATATATTTATATGTTTGATCATTTCAAGTATTCACGTCGATATTGAATTGTGAACTTTAGCACTTGGCGTGTTGAGAAAGAATATTAATGTACATTTTTCTAGAGTAACGGTGACGGGCTTGGACTGTCTCTCGATGAAGAGCTCAGTTCGAGGAGGATATTGACTACCCACGCGTCTTTTATGTGATAACATGTTGTTTGAACTAATTGTGTTATTCGTAAATGTGCACTAAGGTTTTTATTTTCATTAATATATATACTGAGTGAGAAATAGTTATTGTGGGATGAAATGTTGGATTTAATGTTATGAACCGCGAGTGGGAATACATGCTTCGTATAAGGGTCGAGGTGACCGGCTTATCACCTCACTGAGCTAGTGGTTTTGCTTACCCCCATCATTCTTTCCTTTTCAGGCTGTTGATATCGTTTTCGTTGGAGGTTTGCCTATCGTTTGCTCGTCATCCAATCAGTGTTTTGGGTACTTTCTCTTTTATGTAAATTGACGGATTTATTGGCGAGATTGTATAGTTTATATTTGGTGACCCCCTTGATGTTCTTTTTGGTACTCTCGCGATGTTATATCGTTCATGTATATTTTCTTTAAACTAAGTTACATCGTTGTATTTTGTACCTTTGTAAATCCTTATTGATACTTTATGAGATGATGTCCTCAGGTTGTACCCGTTGTTATCAGTTGTTCAGTTTTATAGGTACTTGATAGCAAGCCTTACGTTTTCTATAAACTTTGTGGAGTGGAGTGCACCCATTCAGCGAAATTTATGGTTAACGTGGCGGTTGTCGTATTCTGTCTGGGGTCGGGGCGTGACAGATGAACTCTCCGGGATAGGTGGATGGGATGGTAAATCTTGATTTTGATATTGTGGCAGGGAAAGAGTATGGAAAAGTATCAAAGATTGTGGAGAGTCAATATTTTGGGATTCCCAAGGGCTCCTTTTTATAGTTGAGGGCTGACAAAATTCGAATTCCACCTCAAAAGGGCTTTTTCATGTTAAAAACACGAACGGGCCAAAAATTGGGCCGCCGGGTCGTGCCACTCGTCGTCAAATTGTGTGGCCTCACGGTTTTGACCATAACTTCTTCATCCAAACTCCAATTGAGGTGATTTTTATGCTCACTCGATCTTCTCTTCCTTAGATTTCTATCTATATAAAGAAATTACAATAACTCGCTCATTTGAGTGTGGCACAAGTCATGCAAAGATTGGCACGAGTCGTGCTCTTCCGGCACAGCTTGCGCGACTTCACTGTTTTGATCATAACTCCATCATCTAAACTCCAATTGAGGTGTTTCTTGAGCCAAAACAACCTTCTCTTCTGTTGCTTTCCAACTATATATCACATGATCAGTTTAGACTTCTACACAAATACAGAAAAATTATGCAAATTGGACATGCGTGATTATCGTGAAAATTTAGTAGATTTTAGAGTTGTGGTGGTGTGATTTTTGCATGTTTTATATTATTTTTAGTGTTTTATTCTTTATTTTTATTGTTTTTATTTTTGGAGTAAAGTGTGTGAATGATGCTATTTTTCATGTAAGGATGAGGTGTATTTGAGAAAAAAATAGAAAAGGAGGAAACGAGAAATAAATCGGGACGAAAAGGAGAAAAAAATGGTTGCAGTTGAAAAGACAACATATTTAGAAGAGGCTATGACAACACTTTTATTGAGCATTTTAAATCTTCGAAAGTTTGTCGTATGCAAAAAATAGAGTTTGAGAATTTTTGACATTGTACGTGATCTTCGATCGAGTTTTACTCGACTCAGTCGAATTTTTGGGCCAGGAAGGGCGCGGATCCTCTACTTCGCGCTCACATAGCCTCTCATTTAATTCAAATATATATTTGCGGAGATGGGGGATTGAACCCACGACCAATGGGTTGTGGAGCGCACATGCATCCACTAGGCCACAACCGAGTTTTGTTCTCAAACCGTACGGATATGATATTAAACCCGGTTCTTGGATCCAATTTTAAGTCCAAAAAGCCCATTTTCTTTACTTAAGCCAATTTTTTCCATTTAGGCCCATGAACCAATTTGTGCCCTAATTTCCTTAATTCTCCATACATATAAATACCTTCATCTTCATCATTTAAGCTCTCCAACACCCATTCCATTAACCAATTTTTGGACACCCATTTCATACACACTCCTCTCCATCCATCCATCCTTCATTCCATCCACCCATTCCACTTGATTTCTTCAAAATCCATCCTTCATTCCATCCATCCACCAATCTAAGAAGGGAAAATCAACAAGAAGTGAAGATTTGAGCATGTTGAAGGAAGAGTTTGCCAAGTTTGAAAGGGAGGTTTCTCAACCTTTAATTTGTGATTTTCTTCATTATTTAGCTCAAATGGAGCAAGTCATGGATTATATTATTTTTGTAACGAATTGTGAGGCTAGACACATGATGGATTGAGACTATTCTAGATATGTAGGATTTTTAATGGTTTAATTGAATTGATTTTGGAATTTATCTCATGATCTATGATTATTTGATTTATATTATGAATTGGAGTTATATGCACTTTCAGTTCCACAACTTTTGTTAAATTTGATTTTGGTATCGAATTACTTAAAATTTTTGATTTAGTCCTGAAGTTATCTCAAAATTTTAGATTTCGTCTCAAAACTAATTTTTCGTCACAAATCATCCCATAACTCTTGATTTTTTTTCAAAATTGTTCTAAATTAACTTCTGATTTTTTTTCAAAACTATTCCAAATTTTGGAAGCTTTCAAAATTTGGGGCGATTTTGAAAAATTTCCAGAAGTTATGGGACAATTTGAGGCGAACAATTAATTTCGGAACAAAATCTATAATTTTGAGATAGCTACAGGACTAAATAGAAAATATTAAGTTATTTGGGACGAAAATCAATTTGACATAAGTTATGGGACTAAAAGTGATTAGGATGGTCATTCCAATATTATGTCTAGGGTTTTAATTGAATCATTTTTTTATATAATCATGTATGTTAGTGTAGGGAGAGGTAAGTCATACCATTCTTGTGTTTAGGACATTCATGAGATAACACTTAGTTAATTGATCTTAATTGGTTGTTAATTGAGTGAGAAAAATCAAATTTATGATCATAGTTCCTTCTAAAGGAATTGAGAGTAATAATCAATCTTAGGGACTTGCAAACTTGTAAAAAGTTTAGAACCTAATTGTCTTGGCCATAGAAATTAGGGGAACATATGTGATTGTTTCTGTCACGCCCCAATTTCATTAAATAAAAGAAGAAATTTTATTAATAATTCTTTGAAAATATAAACTCTCAAAAGAGGATTGAGCAATAAATAAAGTAAATAAAATATCGTAAATCATCTAAAATTATTACAAGAGATATCATTTAAAAGTATGAAAAAACTTCTTGCGCAACGCATCCGCCCCAATACACCGCTCAGTAAGAGTAACTTCAATGATTGTATTTGCTAATATATATAAGTAAGAAAAATGTATAAAATAAAATAGTGTGGCAGTCGATAAACATGTGTCAATGACGGCTCAAAGTCCACCAATATGTCAATTAGTGTCGCTCCGGCAGCGTCCGACAATATGTCAATTAGTATCAAGCTGCAAATATGGAGATATTTTCCAATGGTATATACATGTCCATTCTGTACACACATTAACAATAGCAATCATAAACATGGAATGTAATAATACTCGGTGAAGAGTAGAAGTTACCCCTACCTTGCAAGCATCTCTTAAAAAGCAGGACATTACGGTAACAAGCTGACGTCATCGGATTGTGTCCTTTCTCTCTCTCTCTTGATCGCATAAGTCATTTCAAATGAGGTTAACTATATAAGTGAGGGTTGAGGGGTATTTATACTTGGGTTGAATAGACTCAACCTTTTAATTAATACTGTTTGGTAATGGATGGAAGAAAAGAGGCCACGTATGCTTTACATTAACCATCACAATCATAGACTAATAATTAAGCCACGTATGGAATTAATATATTATATTATTATATTATATTATATGGATAAACATCATCCAATCTTATCTATTTATTATTAATAGACATCATCTAATCCTATCTATTTACTATGCATAGACATCATTTTATTTAAAAGTAAAACTTTTAAAAATATAGTTACGAAATATCGGGGTGTTACAGCTTCTATTCCATTTTCAATGATGTTTGTCATTAGAAACTTGCATGTCTAGGTGATGTCTTAATCTTGATTGTGATTAAGCCTTGCATACTTCTTAGATTACTCACCATCACCCATCATCCATCTCATATGTACATTTTGTATCTTCAGTTGCTTTCTTAGGTAGTTTGTAGTGTTAATCAACCTCTCATTTATTGATTAGTCCTTCTAGAGTGAAGCATATTTCGAATACGGATACATACACTTTCTCCCTTGAGTTCGATATTATAAATTTTGCACTTGGTCACTTACATGCTACACACGATAGAGTACACTTACTCTAATTAATTTATACCAAAATTAATACTAAGTTCAATGCATTTTTCAACATTCTTTCACGATTTCACTCTTCATTCCAACTTTGCACTTTTGATTCTTTTTCCACCTAAAAATACGAAATAACACCTCAAACGCATCAATATCTTAAATATATGAAAAATAACCATTTAGTGCTAAAATACAAACATAAATTTCACAAAACGGTGTTAAATCGAACCCTAAAACATGCAAATTTTCACACTAAACAATGGAGATGCACAATAACCCTAGGAATATTCTTTTGCAGGATTTGATTAACTTTCCTTAGTTAGGAGAGTTAATTTTGAGATTGATTAGCATGGGAATATCTTCTTTAAAGAACAAATAAATGTGACGATTTGATTTTTGGGGATGGAAGAAATCTTCTTTAATAAGGAAATTTTCAATTTGATTTCTTTCCTTCTCATTCACGTGGTTTGGAAAAATAATTGGGCTGTATATGGTTCTGAACTTGTCTTGGGCCTTTAAGAATTGGGCCACAATAAAATGCACGTGTGAAATTTATGGGATGTTACATCCTACCCTTCTAATAAAAATTTCATCCTCGAAATTCTATCATGATATAAATGTCTTACCCGTAATGAAACAGGGGTATCTTGCTTGTATTTCAACTTCTCTTTCCCATGTAGCCTCATCTTTCGTGTATCGACTCCATTGAACTTTAATGAGCGCCGCATCATGGTTTTGAATCCTTTGGACCTTTCGTTCTAAGACTGTCACGGATTCTTCTTCGTAAGTTAGGTCCTAGCCAATCTCCAATGTCGAGAAATTCACCATTGGGCTAGGATCATGAACATATTTTCTCAACATCTAAATGTGTAAAACATCATGAATTGAGGTTAACTCGGATGGTAAAGCCAAACGGTAGGCTAAATCCCCAACTCGTTCAAGAATTTCAAATGGTCCAACAAAACGGGGCCTTAATTAGCTTCCTTGTTATTCCAAATTGTATGACACCCTTCGTGGGAGCCACATTTAGAAAGACATGTTCTCCGACTTCAAATTAATTGTAGATCTCTTCTTCTATGATTAGCATGAGATTTTGTCTATCTTGGGCGGTCTTGATTCTTGCAGTTTATTTTGGAAAATTTGAGCATATATTTGCAGGCAGAATTCTCGTGGGTAGATAATGGGTTTGTATTGGTGTTTTTAATTATCATAAAATCTTAGTAGTTGTTGGGGATTATCAAATCTGATTTTACCACTAATTATTTTTATAAATTAATGGATTTTGGCCACTATGCTTATTCATTTGTGTTAGTATGCTTACCTGTGGAAATTGTGGTTTTCAAGGTGTAGAATTATATGGAGAAAGGAATTTGTGTTAAAGTGTTTATATTTTAAATAATTAAATATATTTTCTTCTTAAGATGAGGTTTTGGTGGATTGAAAAAAGGAAAAATAAAGATGCATATAAAAGTATTTGTTATTATTATATAAAAGCTCAATTTTATTTCCACAAATTTAGAAATTTCAGGATGACTTTTATTTCTTTATTTTAGTTTACTTGAATCAGACACACTTAGACATATTTCAAGCACCCATTTTACTTGAATTGAGCTCACTTGATTTGGATTAATTGGGCTCAAATAATTATATTAACTATGAATTATTTATTCATTTATTTAAAATCCTTAATAACTAAATACTTGAGGATAATGATGTTTGAGAGGATGCTAAAGTTAAATAATCTCTCTTCAAACTTATTGATTTATGCAGGATATGCACGATCGGAACAAATAGTCCTTTTTTTCAAAATGACTGTGAATTTTAGGTTTGCTTGATTTGGGTGTAAAAAGTAAAGTGTTATGGATAATTAATTTAGGGTTTGAAAATTTTATTTTGGGAATAAATTAATTAAGGTTATAATAGTCTATTCAACCTATTTATTTTTAGATGTCGGGTGTCCTTAATATTTTTTCAAGTGACAATTGTGCCGCCCTATAAAAAATGATAACCAATTAATAAATATGATAATGGTATTTCATTAACCATTTATAATATACTTTATTTTTCAAATGGAAATTACAAAAGAGCAAAAGAGGTTATTACCCAAAACAACTTCTTCTTCTTGTTGTTGCTGCTGCTGTTGTTGTACACCCCAAATTTATAGGTTAAATAGGTTGTGGGCTAGTTTTTTGTTTTTTAAAAAATTAATTATTTAATCTTTTTTAATTAATAGTGGAGATTAATTTGTACATAAATTTATAATGGTTTAAATTGTTCAGGTGCACCGGTGAACCCTAGTTGGACTCATAAATATTTTTTATATAATATTAGTATTTTTTACATAACGTATAGTGTATAATATTATTTTAATTTTAATCGGAGTAGGAATGATGGGTTCTATGTTAAACGTCATAAAAATGATAACATCGTTAATGAAAAGTGATAATCAATGAAAAATGATAAAGATGCAGTGGACTGTTTCATAAACAATTTATAGTGTAAATAAAAAGTGATAAAATTTCATAGCAAAGCTGCAAAAGTGATAATAATGTTATCACTTTTTATCCGACTTACGTAAAAAATTAAGTGAGACAATCTCACACGAGTCTTTTCGAGTAGAAAATACTCCCTTCATCCACTTTCAAGGGTATCATTTATTTTTGGGAACGGAGATTAAGGAGTATCGTTATTTAATGTGTAGTGTGTAGGTGATATGTAAGTTTTACCTTTTTACCCCTCCACCTTATTAATATGGGGCAAATGGGTAATTTGCAAATACATTTAGGGTTAGTAGGAGTATTATTAGTAGGTCTCTCATTGTACATAAATGGAAACGAGACTCTTGGATACGAATACCATAAATGGTAAAATGGGACCCTAAAAGCATAAGGATGGAGTACTTAATTTAATAAAACTATTCATAGGGTCTTTTAGGTTAAGGCTCAAGCTCCACTCCACAACCACATTCGTAATTCTGCTAATTACTTCATTACATATATAATATAAATTTATTAATTTCAGGGGGTTAAAATTAAATAACTTAACTGTAGAAAATCTTAAAACCCAAGAATCAAAGCGCGCACAAATTCACACTACTCACAGCAATTATTTTTATACGTTTAGAGTGATTTTGGTTAAATATTAAATGATTTACTTCTCTATCAGCTTAAGTTTTTAGATGAGGTGGTCATTTAACATGGTATCAGAGTCCAACTTTAATGAAGCTCCATAGTTCAAACCTCACTGTCACTCATTCAAGGTCCGTCCATGGTTCAAACCCCACTCTCACTCATTTGTGAGAAAATTCCACATGCGTAGCTTGAGGTAATGCAGGTGGTATATTTATTAATTTAGTATATGTTTAATAATATATTTAATATAAGGGCATTTAAGTCATATTAATTAAGAATATTTTAATTTGAATATGTACGAGTTTGTTCAGTAATTTTGGGGTGCGAATAGTCTTCCCCATTTTTTTATTAGGTGAATTATATTATTAAGATTTTCTATTTGAATTAAATTATAAACAATTTGGGTAAATATCAAAATTAGTCCTGTATGTATGTCATTTTTCAACTTTAGTTCTTTATCATTTGCAATTCTCAATTTTGGTCATTTTTGTCCAGTTTTAGTCATTTTGGTCCAGTTTTGGTTATTTTTTCAAAATTTGGTCTTTTTTTATCCATTTTTTGTCCAAAATATATATACTTTCGGACCATTTTTGGATATTTTTTAACATAAATGACTAAATTTAGACAAAAATGACTAAATTTGAACAAAAATGACTAAAAGTGGACAAAAAATGACCGAAATTGAGAATTGCAAATGATAAAGGACTAAAGTTGGAAAATATCATACTTACAGACCTGATATTTACCCTAAACAATTTATTATAAGAATATGTAATGCAATATCCTAAGCTTGTAAAATTAACCTACAAATGTACATCGAAGAATATCTTCGGCGTAGGCCTTTTAATATTCAAGTCAGTTTTCTCCTCTCAAAATTAATCATAGAAAAACTGTGATAATTCTAATTACCCTCTTACTTGCTGTTTCATTTTTTAGATTATAATACCCTCCCAAAATAACTCACATTTTCTATAGTGGTGTAAACTGTAAAGAGTCAGTCTAATTAATAAATATAATTAATATATCCACATCAATATCGCATTTTTTTTTATTGAAAGGGCAAAATCACTAAAATTAACTGTAAAGCTTTTAAAATCGTATAATGAATTTTAATGAGAAAATTGCAAAGTAATTTAATTTTAATAAAAAAAAAAGTGACTTGCTACCGTACCATTCAAATTTAAAAATTTTCTTTTATGTCCACATTCTAAGTGCATGTTTAAAAATGACCAAAATAATAAAAAAAACATTTAACTCGATATTGATTCGATATTAATTTTTAAAAAAATCATTATCGAAAAAACTTGACTCGATACATATACTTTTCACAATCGAGTCATAGTATATGTATCGAGTCAACTTTTTTCAAATAAAAAATTTGACTTGATAATAATTTTTTAAAAATTAAAATCTTGTCAATATCGAATTAAGGATATTTTGTCACTTTGAACATTTTTAAACATTTTCTTAAATTTTGGGCTATTAAGAATTTTAAAAAAATCTGCGGCCACTGCCCTAGCTTGTTTCAAAAAAAGAAGATTCGCCAAAATGCACCGTGATCACCGTTATTAGTCGTATGAGTTGACTAAATTTAAAAAAACTAATCATACCGTTTAAAATAAAAAATAATAATAATATACACACGATATATCAACTAGTGCGATATGTTTGAATTAATTAATAATTATGAAAAGAAGATGAAAAGTTAATTTAAAGAGACCCGAACGAATATAAAATTGGAGCCGGATGTAAAAGATCTTGGATGATCTCAAAATATAGATCTAAATTATTACTCTATTATTATAATAATTGATCTAACTACTCCATGCATATGCTCCAAAGAATTAAAATTTTCTAATTTGGACATCCGTCCCATTTTCCTTTTTACATGTGTGGATACATACACACCCATTAATACAATAAAAATATGAAATTTACACACTATTAATACAACTACCCACTACACATTAAATAATAATATGTTTAATTGTTTCTAAAGTCCTCACCTTTAATTTTATTACAAATAAGTCTAAAGATATGAGATTTTGCAAATAAGTCCACCACTTTAATATTGTTTGCATTTCAAACTGACGTGTCAAATATCTTGTCCAACTCATCAAATCACTATTCTTTCACTCCAAAATTTGGCACTATAGTCTCTCATCTATGCAACTAAAAAATCCTTCCGCCATCATCTACAAGAAAAACACTAATCTATTTCTCTTTTAGTCAACAATATTGGGGGATAATTTGGTCGACAATTTCAGCGCCAACAATATTAATCATATAGTCCAACTCTAGAAATATCTCTTTAGTCGACAATTTGGGGGATAAGAACACAAGTCTCGAGGAGCAGGAATAACTGTTTCAAATCAAATTTTACCCTTGTGAAATTCAGAAGTGGTTCACTCTTTGTAAAGCCCTTCCCTTGTTCGTAATGGACGACATTGGCAGTGATGAGCGGAGGGAGCGATTCACAACAGATAGCAATGGGAACATGGGCAATAACAGAGGCGCATGTCTCTTGATAAACAACATTGCCAACAATTATTCTTGGAGGGGAACCGATGGAGAGAGCCATTTGTGGTGTAGACGGCATTGCTGATGGATTTTGGTGGTGATGGAGTGTTAATATGTCATTTCCCCTAATTCTCAATGAGAGAAAAGCCCTAGCGATTAACACCTTCATTTCCATTTTCTTTATTGTGGTAAAGCTCTGCCGAAGATGATGGCCTGGTTGATTCTCTTCGTCCTTTCTACATATATTGTTTACACATTGAAGCACATTTCTTCTTCCCACTCCGTCTGCGAAGAGAATTCTGCAGTGTTCTTGAATCGCCGTTAGAGTGTCGGAGTTCTCAAATCCAACAACCGCTCAGTCTCGACAACCAATCGATTAACCCTGAAATTCAGGGAGGAAATGGGTCTCCAGCACATGATCGTGTTTGGCATTGCTGCTTCGGCGAAGCTCAGAGTCTTCGGAACACTTCGCGGTTCGCCCGCCTGAACAAGCAGAGCACCGGCGATTCAGATCTCGAGGATTGTGTAGGAGACGGCGAGGCTAAAAACATTTGGAAGAAAACTTGGATGCAATTTTTTACCAAAGTGAACCCGAAACGACGACTTGGATAGAGTAATTTGACTTTTAATTGACTCATCAGCGCCAGGGCAGTCTGATGCTACCCCATGGTTTGAAATGCAAAACAATAATAAAGTAGTGGACTCATTTGCAAAATCACATACTTTAGACTTATTTGCAATCAAATTAAAGGTGATGACTTTAGAAGCAATTAACCCATAATAATATTACTTAATTCATGTGCAAAAAGTAAATAGAACCTATTAAGGCAGACTAATTTAGAAACATATCATGGGAGGCTCAAAATTAAAAGAAGTAATTGGACGAGGGGTTAGTGCCTTGTGTCGCCAAATGTACAAGATGTAAAATGTATAATATTTTGTTTTAAAGGTATAAGTATGCTTTAATTAATAAGAGAATGATTTTTATTAAAAAGATTGAATGAAATATGAATAATATAAATGTTTGATTAAAAATTTTAATTTTTTTTAAAAAATCAAAGGTACAAACTTTTATACTAATGGGTATAATATTTAATGGGTATGCACTCTTGGAAATTTCAATACTTTTTTGAATCATCCATTTTTTTATATTAATTTGTTTTTAAATAAAGTAATTGTTTTTCCTCAATTAAATATCATACTATGCGACACAATAGATATTACAAGAAAATAGTATGAAATTTCTTTTGAGTGAGGCTCTTGTGCCCCGGAGACACCGTTCTCCTTTGCAATTTTCGTGTCCCTTTGCAATTTAAACCCCTTGTAATACATAGAGTTAAATAAAATAGGGAGGGAGGTTGTGTTTCCATGGGGCACGGTGTGTCCCTGAAGGTACACAAGTTTTTGCTATTTCTTTTTTAGTCTGTGAAATTTATTGTGAAACGAAAGGAGATAGTATTACATATCACTTGATTAATTAAATTTGATTAAATATGTATTAAAAAGTTGTGGAAGACTTAACCAAACAATGACATCACACTGAATCACCTATCAACTACCTAAGAATCTTCTTGTGGAATAAAAATTTACATTTTTTTTCTTTTTCATCAATTAAAAAAACAAGACAAACATTTATGTGATACCGCGTGTAAGCTCTTATGTGAGACAGATAAAAAGTGATAGCATCATTTTATAAAAAGTGATATTAATTTATAGAAATAATATTTTAGTGAACTATTTCATGAACAATTTATATAAGAAGTAATGATATTTTAAATCGAAAGTGATAATATTTTTGTATAGTTAAAATGATAACTAATTAGGAAAGCATGGAAAAAAATAAATAGTTTATATTAGGTACACCAGGGTGCAAGGGTGCACCCATATGTGTATAATTTTTTATTCTATTTTGTATATATGTTATTTTATTTTGTATACGTGATTCTTAATAATTGTATACTTTTTTCACACTAAGTTTTTCATTAAAAAAACTAGCATCCATATGTGTATAATTTTTTATTCAATAGTGTATACATATTTTTTTATAATTGTATATTTTTTACACTCAATTTTTCATCAAAAAAACTAACAATTAAATTGTATACATTTTTATTCATAATTATATATATATTTATTTATATTTGTATATATTTTTAAAGTGAGTCCACCCTATCTTAGGGTGTACCCGGTGTACAGTATAATCAGCCAAAAATAAATAACAGAGTTCCATATACTTTAATTTTGTTATGGTTGAACTTAAAAATTATTTTCGAAATTCATATATATATCTTAATTAAAAAAAAATATTAAACTTACGATGATATATATTTATGAAACCTAACGGCTAGTTTATAAGTAGCATAACTATACAACTGGCATGGCTGAAGTTTGATCCATTTTTTTTAAATTAATATTAATATCCGTTGAATTTATTAAATTAAATTTTATTTAAATTTAAAAATAACAACTCTATAATCACGCGAAATTTCATGTAGCACATGGCTTAGAATCATTTGACAAGATTATTAGAACCGTGATAAAAGTTATAATAATGTGTTATTTTTAATTACTAAAAATTAATATGAGCAAATTGGATGAATACTATAATATAGTCATATTCTTATTTGAAATATAAGATTGTTATATATATATATATATATATATATATATATATATATATATATATATATATTATATATATATATATATATATATATATATATATATATATATATATATGGTATGATCAATGAGGTAGGTCGATTGAGAAAAACATGATAGATCCAGAAGGTTGGCATGGCGTGCCATGAATCCCAAGATCCATGCATGCATGTTTATTGATAATAGCAGTAGCAGGAGTAGGAGTACATAACATAAAAAGAAGATAGATAAAATGGAGAAGGAGCATGCATAAGATAAGATAAGATATTAGCATTCCATTAAGGAGTATTTAGATTGACGGACGATGTGAGTGAAGCAGTAGTAGTTGTCTTGCAGGAGCCGCAGCTGTCGAGACACTTTTTCGCTTCTTCCAAGAAACCCGCGATGCAAGAGGCGCCATTGTCAACTTCTCCACAGACTTGGGTCTCCGAGAATTGAGCAGTCAGGCATTTGTTGGTGCAACAAACGAACTCACTTTCTGAACTTGCGGAAACCACCATCATCAACACCACCGCCACCACAGCCATTTTCGTCGTCATCATCTTTCCAAACCCTCAATCGCTACAACAATATATATTCTTACCTGCTCGATCGCTTTGCTTTACTACATATCAACTTACATCTATATATACTACTTAATTTGCACCTACACCTCTTCAACTTTCCAGTTTTTTTTTATTATTCATTGTTAGTTTGTATGACTTGACCACGTTATATGTGCTTTCTTTATTTATACCCTATTTATTTAGCACATGGGTGATGGCCCTAGTTATATGGGTGCCACATGTGGGAGCAACGAGGAGATGGAATTTACACCTCTATTAAGAACCTTTTTGAATTAAAAAAATACTAATTTTTCTAACACGCTCATAGTATTTTATTGGGGAGAAATATCACAATTAGTCCTTTAAATATGAACGATTTTAATTTTCGTCTTTTTTTTTATATTCAATTCTCAATTTCAATACTGTTTGTGCGATTTTGATCATTTTTTTCCCAAATTTATTCCATTTATCAGATTGAGTCCTTTTTTGTTAAATTTTGGATTAAAATTAGACATATTTAGACATAAAGAATTATATTTAAAAACAAAGATTAAACTAAATTTGACAATCAATTACTCTTATTAAGTATGAAAGTGAGAGGCTGTCTCACAAAGTGATAATATTTAATTTCAATAAAAAAAAGGGTGGCGCTATTGCCACCCGAAAGAATACTAAGAGCACCCAATAATCAAAATTTAATAGGTTGAATAGACTATAATACCCTTAAGGTAAATATGCTTAAAATAAAATACCAAAATCCTAAAATAAAAGAAAAAAATTATTACTCAGTACACCCAACCCCATTGTGCCACCCCTCATCTGTACGGTTCAAAAACTACCCCAATCTATTGATCTCGGCCAAAATTTGCTTCAGAAAATGATTCAATTGATCCAATCATCACCCAGCCTTTGATACTAGAGAAAGAAGGAAATTCAGATAATTATTCAATGACATTGTTTCATTTTCTCTATAATCATAGTTTCATTTTCTCTCATTTCATTTTATGAAACAATGAGTGTATGGACAGTTTTTTTCTACCTTATTTTTGTTTGACTATATAAAAACATCATTGTGAATTCAATCGGTCTTCTTGTACATAAGAAATTTAGTTTCTCTTCATGATATAGATGATCCAATTAAAATCAATAATCAACAATTTGGAGATGATTAAATTAAATGCTAGTCTCCTCTGCAAGGAAGGCAGAATACATTATCTGTCCATTTAATCTGATATGCCATACAAAATTTTGATAAACAATGCACTGATTTCAGAGCTTGAGGATAATGATGTTTGAGAGGATGCTAAAGTTAAATATGTTGGAAATTATTAATTTCCATTATAATCTAATTGTGGGCAATATATTATTATGCAATTATATTAGCTATTCAATTATATTATGGACTTAATTAAGTGATCCAATTAAGGTTAAAGGTCCATGGGCTATAATAATAAGTGATATGGGCTTATTGAGTGGATACCCAATACTACATGATTAGGTGATTATGGGTGGTCTAGTCAAGTAGTATATAAAGGCTCCCAGGTTATGGTCCCCAATATACTAAGCCGCACATGGTCTTCCCTTCTCCCCATCGGGAGGGATTACTACGGTCCCCATAAGGAATAAGGAGGCTTGGTTGAGGAAGGTCATATAACCATTGATCCTAAGTTCGTGTTCCGCCTAAAGACTTATTGGATCAGGTACGCTTCCGCATTACAGTTTGATCTCATTTAATCGTAATAGGGTTTAAGGTATTAGGAATTATTTCCTACAAGTGGTATCAGAGCCACCCTATTTATGATTCTTTGAGATCTGTTAAAATTGTGTTTAGATCTAAATATTATTTTTTTTTTGTTTGGATTTTTTTTTTCTCTGCGAAATCACAATTTTAAAATTTAGTGATTAAAATTTTTGACACATTCGAGAATTTTGTTATGCCACTATTGTTCGAAACTTAATGTATTCTTGGTATTTTATCACGTTAAATGGATGTGTCAAATTATTTTAATCATCATGAGAATTATTGATTTGGTTTGAATTTCTGTTAAATGGATTCTGATGTATACATTCAATTGATCAGTTTGTATTGTATCAATATGGTGTTGAAATAGGAATTCAATATTGATGAAGGTCAATTGGTCAACTGACGTGACTTCGTAATTAGGAAACACTATATGGCTATGAACAGTAATAGTATGCTATGATATGTAAATTGAGAGTTTATATATGGAATATTAAATCAATTTTCATATTTGCAAGTGATTTGTTGCCAATTAAGAAATTACATACGAATTATATATGCATACCAAATAAAGTAAGAGCACACATATGATTTGTTTTGGAGTAATATCTATTCTCTTTAATGTGCATCTATTTATGGTATCCATGTTCGTATGTCCAAATAATTGGATTCAATGCACAATTTTGTAATTCAGTAATATTTGGTTATATTCTATTTATGGCATAAGAAATTAATTGTGCAATATTTATTATTGATTCTGGAATCAATTACGAGTCTCATTATTTTGGAAATGATTGAGTTTTATATTAAATTGGGATTTTGGAATCCCTAATTAAGTAAAGAAATCTTTCATTATTTTTAAGTTGGTATGAATCATCTAATATTCCTATTTGGTTGGTGGAATAAAATAAAATTAAATTGGGGAGACAGTTAAATGTCGTTTAATTAAATTAAATATTTTAATATTTATTTAATTAGTCTAGTAAACCTTCAATCTAGTCAATCGAAGCACCATGTTGCCACAGCAATATCGTGTGTGGAGAAAAGCTTTATTGAAATTACATAGATGAGTGTGGTATTATTTATGTGTTCTGTGTTCGGCCCACAGGTAGGCACAGTTTGACAGAATAATAACACACATGTGATAATAAGTATGTGATAATTATTTGGATTATTCATGTGAACATGAGTCGGTCCACAGATAGACTCTTGTTTGACAGAACTTATTGTCAATACTTGATTGTTACACCAAGATTACCCCTGCAGTTAATTTTTGTCCATAGACGAGGTTAATGTTGCACAAGGTGTCTTGTGATGGGTCCCTAATTAATAATGTTGTGCGAGTGTATTTTCATGCGGGTATTGATCGGCCCACAGGTAGATTAATATTTGGCAGAAATACACAAGCACCTGTGGTGGTAAATATGTGACGATTATTTGTTTAACATGTGAGTAATAAGTCGGCCCACAGGAAGGCTATTGCTTGACAGTTTTATTGTCAGTATTTGACTACTACAAAGAGGTGTCACTTACAAGTTAGTATTGTTGTCATTGGACTTGATACTAATGTTGTGCTCGATTCCTTGAGATGATTCTAAACTATTTAAAATTTGAAAGATTATAAAGTTTAGTGCAAGCATGATAATCATTTTGGATTAATTCTCTGTACAATTAAGAAGTCTGTAAATTAAGTTTAACCTATGTCAAGAACAAAATTATACATGATGAGAACTTCAACAATAAGGATGAACTAATAAGTTTCTAACAAACTCTGTCTCAATAAAGTATAAGGGCAAAAAAAAAAAAAAAAACCGTTTGGAAAGCTGTTAAAAAGAAACTAAAGTATAACCTTTCGTTTTCTCCTAAAGGCTTGTGGAATTGTTTTAAAATACACCACATTAAGATTACTTAGTATGAATGGTGTTGTGGTGTAGTTAAAAGACAAAAATAGTATTCCACAATATATGGTTACTAATTGGAGAAATACTAAATATTGCAGCTTATGGTCTCAATAAAGTTCCAACCAAAGTAGTTGTGAGAACTCTTTGAGTTTCACATATGGTGATATCCAACTAAGGCTAGATCATTGGGATCTACTAAAGAAATTTGGATTCAAATAGATACAAGCTACTTTATTGGTATTAAATAAATATAATAAGTTTATGATCCAATTGATCGGATCATATTTGAGACAGGTAATACGGTATTATGTGAGGATGTTGATTTTGGGGGAAGAATAATATTAGAGACATTGTTCTTAAGGGGAGTCGATTCGATCCCTAATTATGCTTTAAAGAATTGGTGCAAATTCAGAATAACGATATGACAATGTCAATAATATTTAAGGAATAACAAATTCAACAACCTCAAAAATTAATGTCACTAAGGAAACCACTAGAGTTGGGGGAAAGATAATTCAGAAGATTTTGTAGTTTTCTCCTAAATAATGAGGACACTATAGAATTAATGGTAGAACATTCAAACAATGTTCATCAAACCATGAAAGGTCCAATTACTCCAAAGTGTGTTAATGTTATAAGTTATGAGTATAAATCAATACAAGATGATTAGGTTTGTATCTTGATATAGGATTATACTCAAAAGGGATGGAAGTCATTATTATAAGATAATCGTGACATCAGTAACACATTTTGATCTTGAATCATACTGTATGGATGTAAAGATAAAGTTCCTTGATCGCAACACTGATGATACAATCTAAATGGTTTAAGAACTAATAGGAAATCCATCTATGCATTCAAGCAAATTTTTTTCGTAAAGGATTCACAAGTATCATCATGAAGTAAGTGTCTCATTTGGTTTTGAGACAAATGTAGATGATTATGTGATTCAGTGGGAGAATGTTTAAGTTAAACTAAGGGAGACAAGTGCAGTCTCAATCAGGTGCCCTAAAGTTAAACTAAAGATTTAAGAAATGTAGAAACATTCCATATTCATTGGTTGTTGGAAGTTGTTGTATGATGAGGTCACTACAAGACCTAATTTGGCTTATGTTGTTGATATATTAAGTAAACATTTAATTAACTCTAGTATGGATCTTTATAAAGTATGTATAGAGAACTAAGAATAATATGCATGTACATCAGGGATCAGATTTGTTAGAGATCATAAGGAATTCTGATTCTGAGTTTGTTGGATGTCAATACAGTATAAGATCCACTTGATGCTATATTTTCTGTTGGTCGGAGAGCTATACAAGTAAAAGTATTAAGCAAACACTTTAGCTCATTAACCATGACAACAGAATTAGTAGCCACTAAGGGCATTCAAACATGAAATAAAGGTTGCGAAGATTTGTCACATAAAGTTCATTGTGACAGTTAGTTCGCAGTAAAGTATTTATGACAAGAATACTTATAAGTGAGGATGTTGATTTTGGGGGAAGAATAATATTAGATACATTGTTCTTAAGGGGAGTCGATTCGATCCCCAATTATGCTTTAAAGAATTGGTGCAAATTCAGAATAACGATATGACAATGTCAATAATATTTAAGGAATAACAAATTCAACAACCTCAAAAATTAATGTCACTAAGGAAACCACTAGAGTTGGGAGAAAGATAATTCAGAAGATTTTGTAGTTTTCTCCTAAATAATGAGGACACTATAGAATTAATGGTAGAACATTCAAACAATGTTCATCAAACCATGAAAGGTCCAATTACTCCAAAGTGTTTTAATGTTATAAGTTATGAGTATAAATCAATACAAGATGATTAGGTTTGTATCTTGATATAGGATTATACTCAAAAGGGATGGAAGTCATTATTATAAGATAATCGTGACATCAGTAACACATTTTGATCTTGAATCATACTGTATGGATGTAAAGATAAAGTTCCTTGATCGCAACACTGATGATACGATCTAAATGGTTTAAGAACTAATAGGAAATCCATCTATGCATTCAAGCAAATTTTTTTCGTAAAGGAATCACAAGTATCATCATGAAGTAAGTGTCTCATTTGGTTTTGAGACAAATGTAGATGATTATGTGATTCAGTGGGAGAATGTTTAAGTTAAACTAAGGGAGACAAGTGCAGTCTCAATCAGGTGCCCTAAAGTTAAACTAAAGATTTAAGAAATGTAGAAACATTCCATATTCATTGGTTGTTGGAAGTTGTTGTATGATGAGGTCACTACAAGACCTAATTTGGCTTATGTTGTTGATATATTAAGTAAACATTTAATTAACTCTAGTATGGATCTTTATAAAGTATGTATAGAGAACTAAGAATAATATGCATGTACATCAGGGATCAGATTTGTTAGAGATCATAAGGAATTCTGATTCTGAGTTTGTTGGATGTCAATACAGTATAAGATCCACTTGATGCTATATTTTCTGTTGGTCGGAGAGCTATACAAGTAAAAGTATTAAGCAAACACTTTAGCTCATTAACCATGACAACAGAATTAGTAGCCACTAAGGGCATTCAAACATGAAATAAAGGTTGCGAAGATTTGTCACATAAAGTTCATTGTGACAGTTAGTTCGCAGTAAAGTATTTATGACAAGAATACTTATAAGTCAAACAAATTGACATAGAATTCTTGGTTGTTAAAGAAAGTGTTTTGTGTAGATAAAATTTTAGAAGAGCATATTATGATAGACTCTAAATATGGATCCACCAATTATGTATTCAACGCCCTGCAATTTTATGAGCTAGCTAATCATGTGGGTGTTATATGGTTTTAGAATACATTAGTTCAGTGGGAGTCTATATTTATTGTTCTTTAAAGTTTTCAAAACACTTTAATTTGGATAATTCAGTTTTCTGCAGAATAAAGTTCATGACTTTGAATTCATTGTGAATTCACTTAAGTAATTTCATTTT
Source organism: Pogostemon cablin (assembly GCA_023678885.1). Lineage (NCBI taxonomy): Eukaryota > Viridiplantae > Streptophyta > Magnoliopsida > Lamiales > Lamiaceae > Pogostemon > Pogostemon cablin. The sequence continues at coordinate 12,214,070 of CM042960.1, forward strand.
GTAATATTTTACATTATGGATTGATCTCACTAAAGTTTAAAGTTGGACCAGTTGGAAATAGACATGATGTTGATCACATTTGACATGTAATTTCCATGCTACTCTCCATATTTGATCTATGTCATTGAGTATATTGATATGGTGATTGTCGGGGTTTAATCATGATTTATAATGTGGTGAATGCCGCGGTAGTTCCATATTAGTATATGAGATGGACCAGATTGTTAAGTATAGCCTGAAGAGGAATAACATAAAGTTGCGCAACTAAGGACTCTTGATATAATTGCTAACGGAAAATATATAGCTCAAGTGGGAGATTGTTGGAAATTATTAATTTCCATTATAATCTAATTGTGGGCAATATATTATTATGCAATTATATTAGCTATTCAATTATATTATGGACTTAATTAAGTGATCCAATTAAGGTTAAAGGTCCATGGGCTATAATAATAAGTGATATGGGCTTATTGAGTGGATACCCAGTACTACATGATTAGGTGATTATTGGTGGTCTAGTCAAGTAGTATATAAAGGCTCCCAGGTTATGGTCCCCAATATACTAAGCCGCACATGGTCTTCCCTTCTCCCCATCGGGAGGGATTACTACGGTCCCCATAAGGAATAAGGAGGCTTAGTTGAGGAAGGCCATATAACCATTGATCCTAAGTTCGTTTTCCGCCTAAAGACTTATTGGATCAGGTACGCTTCCGCATTACAGTTTGATCTCATTTAATCGTAATAGGGTTTAAGGTATTAGTAATTATTTCCTACAAAATAATCTCTCTTCAAACTTATTGATTTATGCAGGATATGCACAATCGGAACAAATAGTCTTTTTTTCAAAATGACTCTGAATTTTAGGTTTGCTTGATTTGGGTGTAAAAAGGAAACTGTTATGGATAATTAATTTAGGGTTTGAAAATTTTATTTTGGGAATAAATTAATTAAGGTTATAATAGTCTATTCAACCTATTTATTTTTAGATGTCGGGTGTCCTTAGTATTTTTTCGGGTGGCAATTGTGCCGCCGAATAAAAAATGATAACCAATTAATAAATGTGATAATGGTATTTCATTAACCATTTATAATATACTTTATTTATCAAATGGAAATTACAAAAGAGCAAAAGAGGTTATTATCCAAAACTACTTCTTCTTCTTGCTGTTGTTGATGTTGTTGCTGTAGGAATGAACAAAAGTTTTTTATAACCAATTAAATTGCGGATTAAATTTTTTATTTCACATTTGATGTTTTATTGATATTTCACAATATAAAAAAAATTATACCTTATCAATGATCATTATACTCTTCGGGTATCACAACAAAAAAACTATTTTTCACCAACTGAATATTCTACTGGTAAAAACCTTAATTAAATTGTTAAATTGGTTTATCAACATATTAGCAATGGAATCCGTTGGTAAATTTCCTTTGATAAAGTGGTGGTTGGTAAATTTTTAGCAAGGAAAATTCAATTCCGTTGGTAATCCGTTGTTAATAATTCCTTTGGTAAATTATATAATGATTACCTGGTAATCCGTTGGTAATTACCAACGGGTTGAATTCCGTTGGTAATATAAAAAATAAATTCGTTGACATTTCATTGCTAAAAGAAATTTGTAATTTTTGTTGCTAATTCATTTGTAATTACAAACGGATTCAATTCCATTGCTAAAAAATAAATTTTTTGTAATGGATGTAGTGAATTTTAAGCATAGATTATATCACATGGCAAAAATCTAAATAATGAAATAGAAGAAAAAATATTGAAATAAAATAGATGATCCAATTTACTTAAATTTCCAGCGTTGAATCAAACAACGCCTCAATAACGGCTAACTCTTCCAACGGATTTTCCATATATATATAAAACCGCACCGCTCTGGTAGTGCAAATTCATTTTTCCTTAGTAAATCGTACACAACCGACCGTCCTGTATAAATATTGGATAATTTTGAGGTGCAACTGGTGCACCGATGCACCCCAAATTTATAGGTTAAATAGGTTGTGGGATAGTTTTTTGTTTTTTAAAAAATTAATTATTTAATCTTTTTTAATTAATGGTGGAGATTAATTTGTACATAAATTTATAATGGTTTAAATTGTTCAGGTTCACCGGTGAACCCTAGTTGGACTCATAAATATTTTTTATATAATATTAGTATTTTTTACATAACGTATAGTGTATAATATTATTTTAATTTTAATAGGAGTAGGAATGATAGGTTCTATGTGAAACGTCATAAAAATGATAACATCGTTAATGAAAAGTGATAATCAATGAAAAATGATAAAGATGCAGTGGACTGTTTCATGAACAATTTATAGTGTAAATAAAAAGTGATAATATTTCATAGCAAAGTTGCAAAAGTGATAATAATGTTATCACTTTTTATCCGGCTTACGTAAGAAATTAAGTGAGACGATCTCACAAGAGTCTTTTTCGAGTAGAAAATACTCCCTCCATCCACTTTCAAGGGTATCATTTACTTTTGGGCACGGAGATTGAGGAGTATCGTTATTTAATGTGTAGTGGGTGGGTAATGTGTAAATTTTACCTTTTTACCCCTCCACCTTATTAATATGGGGCAAATGGGTAATTTGCAAATACATTTAGGGTTAGTAGGAGTGTTATTAGTAGGTCCCTCATTGTACATAAATGAAAATGAGACTCTTGGATACGAACACCGTAAATGGTAAAATGGAACCTTGAAAACATAAGGATGGAGTACTTAAGTTAATAAAACTATTCATAGGGTCTTTTAGGTTAAGGCTCAAGCTCCACTCCACAACCACATTCGTAATTCTGCTAATTACTTCATTACATATATAATATAAATTTATTAATTTCAGGGGGTTAAAATTAAATAACATAACTGTAGAAAATCTTAAAAACCAAGAATCAAAGCGCGCACAAATTCACACTACTCACAGCAATTTTTTTTTATATTTTTATAGTGATTTTGATTAAGTATTAAATGATTTACTTCTCTACCAGCTTAACCTTTTAGATGAGATGGTCATTTAAGATGGTATCAGAGTCCACCATTAATAAAGGTCCGTGGTTCAAACCTCACTACCACTCATTTATGAGAAAATTCCACATGCGTAGCTTGAGGTAATGCACATGGTATATGTTTAATAATATATTTAATATAATGACATTTAAGTCATATTAATTTAGAATGTTTTAATTTGAATATGTACGAGTTTGTTCAGTAATTTTGGAGTGCGAATAGTCGTCCCCATTTTTTTATTAGGTGAATTATATTATTAAGATTTGCTATTTGAATAGTCGTCCTGTATGTATGTCATTTTTCAACTTTAGTTTTTTATCATTTGTAATTCTCAATTTTGGTCATTTTTGTCCAATTTTAGTCCTTTTGGTCCAATTTTGGTTCTTTTTTCAAAATTTGGTCCCTTTTTGATCCATTTTTGGTTCAAAATGTATATACTTTCGGACCATTTTTAGACATTTTTTTAACATAAAAGACTAAATTTGGACAAAAATGACTAAATTTGGACAAAAATGACTAAAAGTGGACAAAAAATGATCTAAATTGAGAATTGCAAATGATAAAGAACTAAAGTTAGAAAATGTTATACTTACATAGCCTGATATTTACCCTAAACAATTTACTATAAGAATAAGTAATGCAATATCGTAAGCTTGTAAAATTAACCTACAAATGTACATCGAAGAATATCTTCGGCGTAAGCCTTTTAATATCCAAGTCAGTTTCTCCTCTCAAAATTAATCATAGATAAACTGTGATAATTCTAATTACCCTCTTACTTGCTTTCTCATTTTTTAGATTATAATACCTACCCAAAATAACTCACATTTTCTATAGTGGTGTAAACTGTAAAGGCTCAGTCTAATTAATAAATATAATTAATATATCCACATCAATATCGCATTTTTTTTTATTGAAGGCGCAAAATCACTAAAATTAACGGTAAAGCTTTTAAAATCGTATAATGAATTTTAATGAGAAAATTGCAAAGTAATTTAATTTTAATCGGAAAAAAAAAGTGACTTGCTACAGTACCATTCAAATTTAAAATTTTTCTTTTGTCCACATTCTAAGTGCATGTTTAGAAATGCCCAAAATAATAAAAAAAAAACACTTAACTCGATATTGATTCAATATTAATTTTTAAAAAAATCATTATCGAAAAAACTTGACTCGATACATATACTTTTCACAATCTAGTCACAGTATATGTATCGAGTCAACTTTTTTCAAATAAAAAATTTAACTTGATAATAACTTTTTTAAAAATTAAAATCGTGTCAATATCGAATTAATGATATTTTGTCACTTTGAACATTTTTAAACATTTTCTTAAATTTTGGGGTATTAAGAATTTTAAAAAAATCTGCGGCCACTGCCCTCCCCTCGCTTGTTTCGAAAAAAAAATCTCCAAAATAAAAATCTCCAAAATGCACCGTGATCACCGTTATTAGTCGTATGAGTTGATTAAATTTAAAAAAACTAATCATACCGTTTAAAATAAAAAATAATATTAATATACACACGATATATCAACTAGTGCGATATGTTTGAATAAATTAATAATTATGAAAAGAAGATGAAAAGTTAATTTAAAGAGACCCGCACGAATATAAAATTGGAGCCGGATGTAAAAGATGTTGGATGATCTCAAAATATAGATCTAAATTATTACTCTATTATTATAATAATTGATCTAACTACTCCATGCATATGCTCCAAAGAATTAAAATTTTCTATTTTGGACATCCGTCCCATTTTCCTTTTTACGATCCATACGCACACACTAAAACAATAAAAATATGAAATTTACACACCTATTAATACAACTACTCACTACACATTAAATAATAATAGGTTTAATTGTTTCTAAAGTCCTCACCTTCAATTTGATTGCAAATAAGTCTAAATGTATGAGATTTTGCAAATAAGTCCACCACTTTAATATTGTTTTGCATTTCAAACCATGGGGTAGCATCAATTGCCCTAGCATGGACATGTCAAATATCTTGTCCAACTCATCAAATCACCATCCTTTCACTCCAAAATTTGGCACTATAGTCTGTCATCTATGCAACTAAAAAATCCTTCCGCCATCATCTACAAGAAAAACACTAATCTATTTCTCTTTTAGTCAACAATATTGGGGGATAATTTGGTCGACAATTTCAGCGCCAACAATATTAATCATATAGTCCAATTCTAGAAATATCTCTTTAGTCGACAATTTGGGGGATAAGAACACAAGTCTCGCTAGAGCAGGAATAACTGTTTCAAATCAAATTTTATCCTTGTAAAATTCAGAAGTGGTTCACTCTTTGTAAAGCCCTTCCCTTGTTCGTAATGGACGACGTTGGCAGTGGTGAGCGGAGGGAGCGATTCACAACAAATAGTAATGGAAACATAGGCAATAACAGAGGCGTCTGTCTCTTGATAAACAACATTGCCAACAATTGTTCTTGGAGGGGAACAAACAGAGAGAAGCCGTTTGTGGTGTAGACGGCATTACTGATGGATTTTGGTGGTGATGGAGTGTTAATATGTCATTTCCCCTAATTCTCAATGATAGAAAAGCCCTAGCGATTGACACCTTCATTTCAATTTTCTTTATCGTGGTAAAGCTCTGCCGAAGATGATGGCCTGGTTGATTCTCTTCGTCCTTTCTACATATATTGTTTACACATTGAAGCACATTTCTTCTTCCCACTCCGTCTGCAAAGAGGATTCTGCAGTGTTCTTGAATCGCCGTTAGAGTGTCGGAGTTCTCGAATCCAACAACCGCTAGGTCTCGACAAGCAATCGATTAACTCAGAAATTCAGGGAGGAAATGGGTCTCCAGCACATGATCGTGTTTGGCATTGCTGCTTCGGCGAAGCTAAGAGTTTTCGGAACACTTTGCGGTTCGCCCACCTGAACAAGCAGGGCATCGACGATTCAGATCTCGAGGATCGTGTAGGAGATGGCAAGGCTAAAAACATTTGGAAGAAAACTTGGATGCACTTTTTTACCAAACTGAACCCGAAACGACGACATTTTTGATGAGTTGGATGGAGTAATTTGACTTTTAATTGACACGTCAGCGCCAGGGCAATCTGATGCTGCCCCATGGTTTGAAATACAAAACAATAATAAAGTAGTGGACTCATTTGCAAAATCTCATACATTTAGACTTATTTGCAATCAAATTAAAGGTGAGGACTTTAGAAGCAATTAACCCATAATAATATTACTTAATTCATGTGCAAAAAGTAAATAGAACCCATTAAGGCAGACTAATTTAGAAACATATCATGGGAGGCTCAAAATTAAAAGAAGTAATTGGACGAGGGGTTAGTGCCTTGTGTCGCCAAATGTACAAGATGTAAAATGTGTAATATTTTGTTTTAAAGGTATAAATATGCTTTAATTAATAAGAGAATGATTTTTATTAAAATGATTGAATGAAATTTGAATAATATAAATGTTTGATTAAAATTTTTAATTTTTTTTAAAAAAATCAAGGTTACATACTCTTATACTAATGTGTATAATATTTAATGGGTATGCACTCTTAGAAATTTCAATACTTTTTTGAATCATCCCATTTTTTTTATATTAATTTGTTTTTAAAATAAAGTAATTGTTTTTCCTCAATTAAATAGCATACTATGCGACACAATAGATATTACAAGAAAATAATATGAAATTTCTTTTGAGTGAGGCTATTGTGTCCCGGGGGCACCGTGCTCCTTTGCAATTTTCGTGTCTTTTTGCAATTTAAACTCCTTGTAATATATGGAGTTAAATAGAATATGAAGGGAGGTTGTGTTTCCATGGGGCACGGTGTGTCTCTGGAGGTACACAAGTTTTTGCTATTTCTTTTTTAGTCTGTGAAATTTACTGTGAAACGAAAGGAGAGAGTATTACATATCACTTAATTAATTAAATTTGATAAAATATGTATTAAAAAGTTGTGGAAGACTTAACCAAACAATGGCATCACACTGAATCACCTCTCAACTACCCAAGAATCTTCTTGTGGAATAAAAAATTATATTTTTTTCTTTTTCATCAATTAAAAAAACAAGACAAATATTTGTGTGATACCGCGTGTAAGCCCTTATGTGAGACAGATAAAAAGTGATAGCATCATTTTATAAAAAAGTGATAATAATTTATAGAAATAATATTTTAGTGAACTATTTCATGAACAATTTATATAAAAAGTAATGATATTTTAAATTGAAAGTGATAATATTTATTTATAGTTAAAATGATAACTAATTAGGAAAGCATGGGAAAAAAATAAATAGTTGATATTAGGTGAACTCGGGTGCAAGGGTGCACCCATATGTGTATAACTTTTGATTCTATTTTATATATATGTTATTTTATTTTGTATACGTGTTTCTTAATGATTGTATATTTTTTTACACTAAGTTTTTCATTAAAAAAACTAGCATCCATATGTGTATAATTTTTTATTCAATAGTGTATACATATTTTTTTATAATTGTATATTTTTTACACTCAATTTTTCATCAAAAAAACTAACAATTAAATTGTATACATTTTTGTCCATAATTGTACATGTTTTTATTTATATTTGTATATGTTTTTAAAGTGAGTACACCCTATCTTAGGGTGTACCCGGTGTACAGTATAATCAGCCAAAAATAAATAACAGAGTTCCATATATTTTAATTTTGTTATGGTTGAACTTAAAAATTATTTTCGAAATTCATATATATATCTTAATTAAAAAAAATATTAAACTTACGATGATATATATTTATGAAACCTAACGGCGAGTTTATAAGTAGCATAACTATACAACTGGCATGGCGGAAGTTTTATCCATTTTTTTAAATTAATATTAATATCCGTTGAATTTATTAAATTAAATTTTTATTTAAATTTAAAAATAACAACTCTATAATCACGCGAAATTTCATGTAGCACATGACTTAGAATCATTTGACAAGATTATTAGAACCGTGATAGAAGTTATAATAATGTGTTATTTTTAATTACTAAAAATTAATATGAGCAAATTGGATGAATACTATAATATAGTCATATTCTTATTTGAAATATTAGATTGTTTAATATATATATATAGTTATGTCATTTTATTTTGGAATGAGGCTCTCTTTTTACCCAAATTTAATTTAAACCCTAGCAATACATAAATTTAAATAGAATATGGAGGGAAAGAGTTGGGGACACGGTGTCACGGGCGCAGAAACTTTTGTCATTACTATTTTGTTTGATTATAGAAAAATATCTAGTTAAGTATCGAGCTACGTCATTAGCGAGAAATAAGTCCAAAAGAAATTAATTAGGAAATTTCCAATAACCATTATCTTCATCAGGAAAGTATTCAAATAACCTCACATAAATATTCTTTTTTTTTCAAAAAAAAAAAAAAAAACCTCACATAAATATTCTCCTCTCACATTTCTCGTGAGATGTCTGGCTCGTGTTGGGCCTTAGTCAAAGTTGGGCCTGGGCGTGTTCACTTGGGTTTGTTTGGACTGATGAAATTTATTACGATGGAGGTATAGATACTTGTCTCTTCACACTAGCGCTGGCCCAGAATCAATGTGGTGACTGGTGACAAGATTCACTATTATATAAAGTCATCCTAGGCCCAACAAAATAAAATAGAAATATTACATCTCGAGCTAAAAGCTAACTCAGGACCTATGGGCTTTGGTAAGGCTTGGGCCGGTTTCATATTATACTTGTTCAATATTTCCAGAACCGAATTTCCATAATTTAAACACACAATTTAATTTTTGCCCCATTTTTTCTTAATTCTCCGTACATATAAATACACTCATTTTCATAATTTGAGAGGAGAATTTCCCATTCATCATTTTTGGAGGTTAAACACATTACACAATTTTTTTTCTTCTTATTTTTCTTTTTCACTCATTCATCAAATTCCACCAACTCCGTCTATTTAATTAACTAATTTTCTCCATCCACTCTAAGTGATTAAGGAAATAAAGAAGAATGAATATTGCAAGAAAAGATTGAGGACTCCATTAAAGAATTTCAAGGGGAAAGTTTTTATTATTTTGTAATTTTTTTTGGATTTATCATAAGATTTTGTAAAATAATTTATATGATTGATTTAAGTGATTAATTATCTTGGGCATGTGGTTAGAATGAGAATTCAATAATATACTTAGGATTATTAATTGAATAATTTTATCATACATCTTATGTGCATTAGCGTAGGAAAAGATGGAAATATCCACTTATGCTTAGATTCTTTTGATGGAACACCTTGTTGGCTTAATCGAAAGATTTGTTGAGTAGGTGAGGGGACCCAAAACATTAGTGAATTCATAGTACCTGGAAAGAGAATATTGCCTATGATTTAGTATCTAATTGAGAAACTCGTAAATTAATTAGTACCTATTGAGATGTGTTCACTTTTATCTCGATCTTATAAACTTTTGGAAGCCTTGTTAAGAATCTACAACTTAAATGACTTGAGAGAGAGCTTAAGATATACTAATAGTTAAGTGAGTTGAGAGAGAGCTTAAAATATAATAGTGATCGCTCATATGCCATGTTCATTAGAGATTAAAATTAATTGAATGATTACTTTATTTTCTGTTAATCTCATTCTTGTATCATTTGTAATCCACTCATTCTTGCATTCATCATAGTACGTTTTATTTCTTGCATTACTTTAATTATTTTTCTTTGCAAGCTTATTTATCTCTCTCGTCTTATAAAATTACAATAAATTTGACATTACTTAAGCTCTTAATTGCTTGCTTTCCTATGGTTCGTTAATTTAATTTGGTTGTTCGTGGATAAAAATAAAATGGGTAATTAAAACTAAATTTAAAATTTAGCAATAGAAAAAATTCTATTAATTGTCGTGGATAACACCAAGTCTCCCTTTTTTGCCTACTTCAAGAAGCATTGGTGGAATGGTCTGTTCGTGCTTGAAGAAATCCTGAGGATTTCTGTAGTTGAGGTAACCTTCCCTGGGGGCTTTCGAGACGTAAGGAGTCAAGTAATCATAAACCCTGTTCAACCATTTTATGTACTTCTTCGAATTCTGATTCTTTTCTTGCTGCCATACTGCAAAATTAGCTTGCATATACAAAGTACCAGCCCTGTGTGCAAACGGAATAGCTGATTCTGATATTTCTTCCATAATTCTGCCATATGGGACGCAGTAGAGCATAGCTGCTTCCATTCCGGAACGATAATATAGTCTCCAGAGTCTTTCCAACACGTGCTCTGGTAGGAGTTTACGAACATAATCTATTCAGCAACATTTGAGGTGAGTCTATGGGGTAATTAGCAATGAACAAGACGGATTGAATCCAGCTCATTTCGACTCATTCTTCGCGTGTCAGTCTCATTTCAGGGAGCTCTTCTTGCATCAATCTTAGCAATTTTTCCACTCTGCCAAGAAAGAGAGAAGAAAATAAAACATTTATTGTAAGCTTATCTCTGGAATTCGCCGTTGTTGCAAAAAAATCCTATGTATAAATCCTTGTCTGTTTTAGGAGCCATGTATTGCCAGCGGTTAATGATTTGAGTTGCATTCTGTTCCAATGTCCTATTCACTTTGAAAACAGTGACTGTTTCCGGAACGTCAACCAATTGCAACTTCCAGGCAACGACGACGCCAAAGCTGGCGGCTCCACCGCCTCTGACAGCCCAGAAAAGGTCTTCCCCCATTGATTTTCTGTCGAGAAGTCTGCCGTTAACATCCACTATTCCTGCATCGATCACATTATCAGCAGCCAGGCCGTATTTCCTCATCAAGGCGCCATAGCCGCCTCCACTAAAGTGACCACCTACACCAACAAGCATGCAAATTCCGGCTGGAAAACCCAGAGTCAAGCTTTTCTCAGCAATCCTGTAGTATAAAATACCAAGAGTTGCACCAGCTCCAACCCATGCCGTTTTCGTCTCAACATCAACAGTTACGTCGCTCAGCTTGATCAGATCAATGATCACAAATGGGAGTTTTGATGAGAAAGATAGTCCCTCGTAGTCATGGCCACCGCTACGAGTTCTGATCTCGAGTTTGTTTTCCTTCGCGCAGAGAACGATAGGAGGGGTTTGGGACTCGTGTTCCGGGGTTATAATGACTTGTGGTTTGGGGTGTTTTTCTGCCAAGATTCTCCAATTCCAGACGGAGAATTTCAGGACGGAAGAGTACGAGGAGGTTTGTGGTGTGTAGACAATGTTGGAAATGGAGTAGTTATGGAATTTTTGAGAAAGGCACTTGAGAAAATCATGTTGGACAGCAGCAGAAGATGCCCATGGGCATGAAAACACTACGACAAAGAGGACTGACAAAGCAGCAATTCTTCGAGTATTCATGTTTTGAAATGGTTGTGTGGTGTTACAAAACACTGTCTATTTAATTTATAAGGAAAAATCATTTCAAAATTCTAATTCACAAACTGTACTAAATTTATGAGTTTAAATAAAAAAGGTCTCACGCATGGGTGGTCCCACAAAAATTTAAAAAAATAATAATTTAATGACACATCTTTTAAAATTGTATCAAGTAGTGTAATTTTCATCGAAAATTGATTTAGTACGCAATTTGGAAACGTATGGAACTAAGGTGATCTTTTTAAACTTTCTTGGAGTCTTTTGAAATAAGGTAAAAAGATATGGCATGACTACACTTGCATACCACGTCAGACCTTTAGTCGAGAAGACGTGATCGACAAGTGCATAATTCCGGCGATTTTATCCATTTCCGGTGAAAATTAAACAAAATTGACAAAGTTAAAATTTTGAACCAAATTTATTTTTTTAACTTCAGTGACACAAGCCCACTTTCTAATAAATTAATGAAGCTACGAGCCTTTTTTTTTATAATAAACTCTAAATTTACTTGTTCGGGCAGCATTTTTCTCAATAAAAATTTCTTTTCACGTGGAGATGAGTAGATCCATGTCCAAACTAGGTGCAACATATTGCCACCTGTGGAGGATTTGAAATGCATTTTGTCCTAAAGTTCTGTGAACTGTGAAAACAGTGACCTTTTAAGGAACTTCCAGCAGTTGCACCTTCCAGGCAAGGACTACGCCGAAGCTTCCGCCTCCTCCTCCTCTAATAGCCCAGAACAGATCCTCCCCCATTGATTTTCTGTCGAGGATTCTGCCATTTATATCAACTATTCTTGCATCGATTATGTTGTCTGCAGCAAGACCATATTTTCTCATCATTGAGCCATAGCCTCCTCCACTGAACAGCCCACCAACACCAATGGTGGAGAAAAACCCTGCTGAAAAGCCAAGTGTGGAACTTTTCTCAGCAATTCTATAAGATAAAGAGCCTATGGTTGCACCAGCTTCAACCCACGCTGTTTTCGCCTCAACATCAACTGTTATTTCGTCGAGATTGAACACATCAATGATCACGAATGGGACTTTTGATACATAGGATAGTCCCTCGAAGTCATGGCCTCCGCTTCGTGTTCTTAATTCGATGTCGTTTTCTCTGGCGCAGTGGATGATAGGAGGGATTTGGGATTCATGATCTGGGGTTATGATAACTTGGGGTTTAGGGGTGGATTCTGATGTGTATCTGAGATTCCAAATAGGGGAAAGAAGAACAGAAGAGTAAGATGGGTTGGTTGGGGTGTAAACTAGCTTGGAAATGGATGAGTAGTTATGTAATTTCTCTAAAAGACATTCGAGAAAATCCTCGTGATCATCGCCAGCGTCTGCTGGCGATGAGCACGAGTATAAGAGAAGACCTGAGAATGCAAGTGCAGATATGCTTGAAGCTTTCATGATTTCTTAGTGAACATAAATTAGTGCAGAAATTTTGATTTATAAAGCTTTTGGTGGGGTGGAGAGCCAATGGTTGCACCAGATTCAACACTTGCTGCTGAAGAACACCCTTCTAGAAGTACTAGTCATACATGTTAAATGTTAATGTTACTTCAATTATTTCTAGAATGTAGAATTAGGAGATTAAGACTGGATCATTCAAATTTGATTGCGTAATGACAATAACAAAGAAAATATTCAAAGTTGTTTTCATGTTGCAATAGCCAATAGTAATCGACTGTCACATTATATATGTATATTTGATATTATAACAATAGAATTAATTACTCCCTAAATCTTATAAACAAATTCACATATACTCCCTCTATCCGGACACAAAATTACATTTTACTAATTAGGAGTCTCACTATAAGAGTTACATTTTTTTTTACTAAATGAGACTAACACAAAATAATCAATTTATTTTTATGGGGCCCACAAACAACATTAATATACATACTCACTATACATTAAAATATTAATATATCTCTCAACCTACTACACATTAAATACAATATTTATTAATCTCCGTACAAACAGTAAATCTAACTCTTTTTATGGGACGGATGAAGTACTATTTTTGTCAATTATAAACATGTTTACATTCCCTAATAATAAAATACTAAAAAGTACTCGCTCAATATCACAAAATCCTTCACACCCCCAAAACAGGTAACATCATTTTATCAAACAACTTCAAAAGTTATTTTAATTTCAAATTTGTCACTTTTTTTTACACACATATCATTACTTTTTACTTTTTTATTACCTAAAAATACTACAATACCTTCTAAAGTCAATAAAACTGTTCGAAAAGAGCAATTTTTCTTAAACAAAATGGAACCGTAAACGTGTAGCATTTTATGAGATGGAGGGATAATTCCACAATATGCTTTAATTTCAAAATTGTCACCCCTTCATAACTCACATATCATAATTTATACTACCTCCGTCCCGTAGAAAGATATGCGCTTCCATGGGAGAAAATATAATATTACTATAACTCTATATAGATATATTAGCCAGATTATTATTATACAAATGGCGGGCGTCCATTTATTTAGAAATGTTCGTCCAATTGCAACATTTTATAAAACAGATGATAGAAAATTATAAGCATGCTTAGTGTCATCTTGTAAAATTTTGTTTTTCTGTCCAAAAATTGATAATAAGAAATCATTTTATGGTTTATATAGCTCTACTCAAGCATTTGGTCAACAAAATAACACTGCTTCTAATCTACACATTTGACCTGAACATGCTGATCGGTTATCGGCACACAAAAATGTAGTACTTTCATTTTAATTGGACAAGGAAAAATATAACTAAATGTGCAAATGAATTCATGTATATACTTAGATCGCTCTGCCTTTTTTTTTATAATACTTAAAGTTATATTGCAAAATACTCCACTGGATACAATATGTATACTCCCTTCATCCCATAATAAACTTCACCATTACTGTAGATACGGAGTTTAAGAAAAATTATTTTTTAACCAATTCTATTGACTTTTAGAAGGTAATGTAGTATTTTTAGGTGATAAATAAATTATAAAATATGTTATGTGTGTTATGTGAGAGTGGTAATTTATAATTAAGATGTACTTTTAGGGGTGTGATTGATGTGAATGTTTTTTTTATTGTGAAATTTAATATGGAACGAATGAAAATAGAAAGTGTGAAGTTTATTATGAGACGTAGGGAGTACATAACAAAGTTCTTCGAATTATTCTCACTACAAAAAAAAAAGTATTTTTTTACCAACGGAATTCAATCCGTTGGTAATTACCAGTGGATTAGCAACCAAAATGTCATTTTTCTATTAGCAATGGAATACCAATGAAATTCAATCTGTTTGTAATTACCAACGATTAACAAGAGAATCTTTATATAAATTGCCAACATAATTTTTAGCAATGGATTACCCATGAAATTATTTACCAACGGAATTGATTTTTCGTTGTTAAAAATTTACTAACCACCACTTTACCAACAGATTCCGTTGCTAATCCGTTGGTAAACTAATTTAACAATGGAATTAAGACTTTTACCAATGGAATATTCCGTTGGTAAAAAATAGTTTTTTAATGTCTCTTTTATATCTGGATATATACGTACAGATCATAAAAATTCATTAACTCAAATTGAGCCAATTAATTAATTAGTTTAAATTAATTGTCTATAAAACTCTTAAATAGAAAACAAAACTAAATTTTAAAAGTAAGTGATTTTTAAAAACCATACATAAGAATATAAAATAATAATGTAATTGATTGGATAATATGAACTCTCATTTTTATTATTATACAGTACACAATGATATACAGTATATTGTATATGTTTTAGAATATATATATATATATATATATATATATATATATATATATATATAAATAAATAAAAGTAATGATATGCAGTGTAGTACATGGAATTAAAGATTAACATAAAAGAAATAAAAAATATACAATTAGATAAATTCTTCATCAAATTGGAGAGACAAAATTACAGTGAAGACCTCTACTACACTAGTACCCTCACCTTTAAACTACTCCCACCCACTTAAGTTACTTGAAGAAATTAAAAAGATGGATGTAAATGAAAGTTGGGATTCCCCCTTGGGCTACTATATGCTCTACTTATTATAACCCCTATTCATTTTTCCTTGGGCTAATTGATGGGCTCAAATAAATTCAAATTGGGCTGATTTAAGAGTTTGAAGAGGTTCACATCCAATACACTGAAAAGTAAAAAACTTTTTTTACCAAAGAAATCTTTGGTAGTAAATGGCCTCGTTATTAAATCATTGGTAAATACTATGTTGTTATTCTGTTGGTAATATTTTCGAACCTTATTCGTTGATAATTTAAAAATTAAGCATTATTTAAAATCAATTTTGAATAGTTCATTGCATAAATAATATTCCATCCGTCCCGTTTCAATCTTTATTTTTTACACGGAGATTAAGGAATATAGTATTTTATTGTATAATGAGTTTAAAAATACTCTCTCCGTCTCATTTCAGATGGCACACTTTTCATTTTGGGATGTCCCACATTAGTTTGCATATTTTCATAAAAAGCAAAAAGTAAAGAACAACCACCATTCCCCCATACACTTTATTTACAAAAAAACATCTCTAACTAACATACTTTATCATTTATTTATTATAAAAAATACCATTATATCCCTAAAAGTTATCACTTCCTTAATCTCCATGCCGGAATTGGGGGTGCAATCTTTTGCGGGACGGAAGGAGTAATATTTAATTAATAGTGTCTAGTTGTATTAGTATTTTGTGAGATATAATAAATTATTTTATGTGGATCTCATCTATCAAAAATGTAAAAATTAAATGAGACGTTCAAATTGAAAATATATAGAATTGAAATGAAAAAATAAAGTATATAATTAAATAAATTATACTTCCTCCGTCTCACACTAAGTGTAATTTTTGTTTTTTGGCACATGGATTAAGGAGTATTATTATTTAATATGTAGTGAGTAGTTGTATTAGTAAAAGTGTGGATCCCATATTTTAATTGTATTAGTGTGTGTGTGAATCTCATATGTGTATAAAAGAAAAGTAGTCTCTTTAAGTGGAACGTCCAAAATGGAAATTTGGGTGGGACGAGGAGTATAAATTTAAATAAATTCTTCATCAAATAGGAGAGAAAAAATTACAATGAAGACCCCTAATGAACTAGTACCCTTACTTTTAAACTACGTGAAAGAAATTGAAATGATGGATGAAAATGAAAGCTGGGATTCCCCCTTTCTGCCTGCTATGCTCTACTAATTATAACTTCTCTTCATTTTTCCATGAGCTAATGATGGGCTCAAATGAAATTAGATCTCGAAGGGTTCGCATTATAGATTCTCTAAGCCCATTTCTAAGCTGATGATCTATGGACTTCCAATAACCAAAATAATGACCTATCAGTTGGAATAAGAGTGGGCTGATATATATATATATATATATATATATATATATATATATATATATATATATATATATATATATATATATATATATTTACTGATAAATTTAGATTTGAAATTGATAGTTTTATATAATTTACGTTCTTAATTGATTGAAAAAGTAATTTAAGCCCGATAAATAATTTATCCATTTTTTAACCTTGATTTGAGAATATATTCCCATAATAACACTATTAAATAACTTTTTTATAATTTATTTCGTCGATAATTATTAATAGATTTCTAAAATTTATCTTATATTGCCAATATGAACAACTATTTAAATTTATTAATAATTATCAATTTAGCACAAATTCATTGCAAATAGAATGAATTTCGCGATTAAAGCTGAATTCATATCTCCTTTTTCTTATAATTACATCTTGTTATCCTATCTTAGAAGCCTAGATAATAATTAAGTTTTATAAGGGTAGCGCAGCTAGCGCTATTGCCACACCCAAATCTCAAAAATCTTACACCTATTTTCTAATTTAGTTTTTATGAAAAGACAAAAAATAACGTTAAAATGAATTTACTAATTCTTTCAAACTTTAAAATCCTTTTTTACTTTTCACTTAAATCTCAAAATTCCTGAACTTGTTTACATATTCATTGTTAATGAGTTAGAAAACATAAGTCAAATCATTCCAGATATTTAGGATAATCAACTAAACTTATCAATTGTTGGAATGAATTAGTGGACCAATTCACAGCTCCAACGCCCCTAATATTATCGATTCACAAATATTAATCGATTAAGTATGGCATTAATTCAAAGTTAAAAATACAAAATGTCTTTTGAAATGTGATTGATATAATTGGTCAAACAAGACTTCTTATTTTCAACATAAAAAATGTCGGAAACTTTGAAAATATTAAGTAAGGTTGCTGCTTCTTTCTTCTTTGTAAGAACTAGTAGTGTGAATAAGCTTGCCGCTATTTCTTTATTTTTAATTTAATTTTGTTTTTTATGTTTGCTTGAATTTCTTAAATATTTGAGGGAGAATTCGAGAATGGAGAGATGGGGAAGGAGATTGTAGGCGGTCAATTAATTTTGAGTGATTATTGATTTTTATTTTTTATTTTTTTCTCAAAACGATAATTTTTATATTTAAATAAACTCAGACATAAAAATTACAACGTGGCTAACTAGCCAAAGAGTACCGTCAAAAATGGATTCGACTGTTCCCTACCATTTCTCGAGGGAAAAAGAAACACCCGACTATAAGGGGACAACTCACACATAAATACTAAACCACCTCACAAAGAGGACTAAACACTCCTGCAAGAAGAGACTGAGAACACTCTCGAAGGGAGACTAACACCCAAAGAAAAGAAAAATCAAGAATCACTAAAAAACTTATTAATTCCAACTTTTGCAACATACAACTTAAGAAAACAGATTCAAAAGAGAGTTTGATGGAACACAAGAAGAGAAAAAAAAAAAGAAAGAAAAAAAAAAAGAAAAAAAAGGAAACGGAAAGGAAACAAAAATAGCAGCAGGAGCCTCCTCTCCTCTGCACACTATACCATCGAACCATCGTCACCTCGTCACCCACACTTTGACGCCATTATCATCAAACCTCCAACAATCTACCTTGATGCAAACAGAAATAAAATCTGATCCGATCTACAAGTATAGAAAAGAACCACATGAAACGGGAAAGAAGGGCAAGGAGAAAGAGAAGAATAAAATCAAGGGATGAGAGAGGGATGAGAGTGGGGGTATGAGTCTTGCTGATGACGCAAAGACCGCCGCCGCACGAGTGACAGTAGAAGCATAGCGGAGGGATCTGGAAGGGATGGGTAGGAAAAAGAGGGGGAAAAGTGGAGGTTGGACTAGACATTCACAAAAAAATCGGAATCGACGATTCGAACTGGAGAACTGGCGGTTTTAACCGGAACCTAAACCGAAACCGCCGGTTCTGAAACTGCCAAAAAAAGAACCAAAATCGGTAGGGGAAGGTTCGGTTCCGGTTCTTCATATTTGGGAAAAAACCGGCGGTTCTGGTTCGTACAGCTGGTTTTTCAATTTTTTATTTTTTTTTTACTTTTTTAAGCTTAAAACCAAAAAAAAAATTAAAACCGGAACCGACGGCTGAACCGGAACCGTCGATTCCGGAACTAAAATCTTCGTACCCCAGTTCGGTTTCGATTCCCCCTACCTTGGAACCGGAACCGGCGGTTCCGAATCGGGGTGCATGTCTAGGTTGGACGGCTAGGTTAGACATGCACGGCGGTTCGGAACCGCCAGTTCCGGTTCCAAAAAATGTGAAATCGAAATCGAACCGAGGGTAAGTCGATTTCGATTTCGGTTCGTAACCTCTGGTTCCTATTTGGAACTGCCGGTTCCGATTTTTTATTTTTTTATTTTTTTTATTTTTCAATCTAAAAATGAAAAAAATAAAAAAACCGCCAGTTCCAACTGAAACCTAACCGATATATATCTGGTTTCGGTTCGGTTTTCTCCGGATCCGGAACCGTCGGTTTCGATTTCGGTTCCGAACCGGCGATTCCGGCTAAAATATGCATGTCTAGGCTAGGTTAAGGAGAAGTTAGAGAGAGAAAAAAGAAGAGGGGGTTTCATCCTGAAATTAATACGATTTTATTTTTTATTTGATATATTTAATATAATAAAAAGTTTTCATTATTTATTTATTATAAAAAATTTTAATTTTAAATATTAAAAAATAATTTTTAAACGATGTTTTTGAAAATTCTTTCATAAATCTAAAATGCAATCAATGTAAATTTAATGAGCTAATTTCTTAAATAAATTAAATCAAACACTCATTTAAATTAAAATGTTGATTATAAAGTTATTTTTTGTTTTTATATATAATTTTTTGTAATCCTTAATTTACTCATTCATCTTTTGGATTTGAGCTAAATATATTCTAAAATTTTAATATTAATATTATTATTATTATTTTATTTTATTTTATTTTTTTATTTTAGTGATTTCGGATGTATTAGCACACCAATGTATGCCAGACTAATTCTACCCTTGAGCATGATCTATTATCTCTTTTCCACTAAAAAATCTATGTAAACCCATTTAGATAAGTAATTATTACTACAGCGGGTCTACTAATTCTAATTTTAAAAAAATTAACGGATTTATAATCACTAAACTTAGTCACCCAAAATTTTCTACAAATTCCATACAACGACGGTCTGTGAAACTAGCGTCAACAATGTCAAAGTATTTAATCTATACGCAATCGAAAAGTCTAATTTTTAGAATGACATAATTGAGGTTAAAATCTTCTATGAAAATCTGTTGGGTATTTTTTAATCGTATCATATAGAACCACTACAAGAAAATGGAAATTTCACTGCACCATTTTCGTGTCATTCGTTAAAATCTTCTATGAAAATCTGTTGGGTATTTTTTAATCGTATCATATAGAACCACTACAAGAAAATGGAAATTTCACTGCACCATTTTCGTGTCATTCGTTATTATAAAATTAATATAGAAGAGGAGAATGATGTTAGAGTGATTTGATTAAATATTAAATGATTCACCTCTTTATCAATTAAAATTTTTAGATGGGGTGGTCATTTAACATGGTATAAGAGTCATGACCTAATAAATATCTAGGGCTCGAATCTCAACGCTAGACATTTATAAATTAAAAAATTTCATTCGATTTACGTGACTGGATGTTTTGTTGTATTACGGTTAGAACCTCACTGCCACTCATTTATTTATAAAAATTGAATCGTTCATCTTTTTTTCATCTTTCTTTTTTCTTTTTTAGATTATCTTTTTTTCATCTTTCTTTTTTCTTTTTGAGATAAATGGTGGCAACGAGTTTTAAACTCTGAACTCTGCTAGTTTATAATTCTAATACCATGTTCAATGATAATCTTGAACTTAAAGCCAATTTCGGGGTTAAATTGATCAAGGTAAGCGTATCTTACCGTGTGTAGTTATTGACCCAATTTTAATATCGATCAAAAGGAGAGTTCAATCCGAGGTGTATTCGGATTCCTTTTTAATCATGTTTTATAGAAGTGATCAGTTTGTGAGATTTTGAGAATAAAAAGACAATTATCTAAGAAAGTAGCAATTAAAATAAATTCAATTAAAGATGATTGATGCAAGAGACAAATAACCAAGATGAAAATAAAGTGAAAGGTGAGTAATCTAAAGGGGAGTAAGGCTAACCACACTCAAGATTAAGGATATTACATAAACTTGTTAAATTTAAATGACAAGTATCAATGATAAATCGACTAGAAGCAATCACAAATGTTCCCCTAATCCATATGGTCAATGTAATTAGATTCTCAACTCATTACAAGTTTAAAGCACAAAAGAGTGTCCCTTACTCTCAATTCTCTCAAGGGTACTATGATTATAAGATTTATCCTTCTCACTCAATTAACAACCAAATATGATCAATTAACTAAGTGTCCCCACATGAATGTTCTAAGTACATCAAGATGCTACCACATACTTCACATACTAACATACACTATCTATACTATAACATGATTCAATCAAAACCATAGTTACAATATCGGAATGACTTTCATAACATCATAAATAGAGATTTCAATCAAACAAATCATAATACAAGTAAAGTGAATCACAAATCATATAGGAAAAATTAAATATCATATCAACTATCATTTAAAATCTAACAAATCCACAAAACCTTAATCCATCTTGTGGCTACCCTTACTAGAGGTCTAGCCAACAATAAACATTATGAAAACATCCTCAAAATGCTTACATATATCCATTGTTTCAAAATAATTCAAAGAGAATACAAATAAAAAGCAAAATATTTTCCCTCCTTGATGTAGGTTGAATATCTTTCTTTCCTTTGCAAGCTCCAATCCTATATCCTCAATAGATTGGTAGACAAAATGATGAAAGGATGGTGGATGGATGAAGATGAAGGTGTAAAATGAAGAAAATAGTGTGTGTTGTGTGTTTTTGGAATCTCCCCCTTGCAAATATGATGAGAGAAGTGAGTATTTAGGGTATTTATACCCCTCTTGAATGCCCAAAAGTCGAATTTACAGATGACATATTTGCATGAAAATTCGACCAAGTTTCCATGCTTCGATCGAGTTTTCATGCATTTTGCGCTTCTTAAAACGGGACACGTATTCTGCCTTCAAAGTGTCCAAAAATTCGACTGAGTTTTAATTCTTCAGTCGAATTTTTGTATTTTGCTCAAACTTGCAGAATCGCACTGTATCAGAAATTCGACCGAGTTTCTAAAAACTCAGTCGAGTTTTCGTGCCAACCTGCGACCTTCAACACTGTTCCAGAAACTCGATTGAAGAACAGAAATTCGATCGAGTTTTCTTCACTTGCTTGAAATTCTCAATTTCGTCTCCACTTTGGCTCGATTTTCCTCCAACACCTATTTAACATTAATGCAAATTCAAATTAGTAAACTTCATCAAATTCATCTGTATCGTTCAAAATATGTTACAAAAACATACTAAACAAATATAAAACGAACATAAAATATGACAAAATATAGGTGAATTGGACGACAATTAAATCTCATACTCCATAAAAGATCATTAAGCTGATAATAAACACATCAACACTTGTATAAATCGGGTTTACGGTGTAAGTCTTGTGGTCCCCCTTCGAATCCTATATACCCTATGTGTATTACTAGAATATTTAAATTAAAGGGAACCACATGGTTTACAAGGGTTTACGACTAGTTTATAAGAGATTAACTTGATAATAAATAGAAGCTAGTATCAATTACTGATACTTACTCCGTCTATAACATTAATGGTTGAAAATTTTCAAAGTTATAGAATGTTTAAAAAATATGACTGAATTTTGAAATATCTTTTTATATATTCTGAAAATTCAAGAATTTAAAATTTTCTCGAAATTTCATAAAGTTTTTATAACAATATAAATAATTTTTTTTGAAATACATTTAAAATTATGGAAATCTAACGTAGTACTGAAAAAAGCGATTCGACTAGAAAAAAATTAGGGATAGTATCAATTTTGGTCCTCTTGGAATATGTCAAATCCAACTTTAGTCCTCAAGTTTGATAATTTTTCAAAAGTGGTCCTCCAGTGTCCGCTTTTAGTCATTTTTGTCATTTTTTGGTAATTTTTGTCCACTTTTAGTCCTTGTTTGGCCTATCCTAGAGGACCAAAATTGGACAAAAAGGACCAAAAGTTGACCAAAATGACTAAAAGCGGACCTCGGAGGACCACTTTGGAGAAATTACCAAACTTGAGGACTTAAGTTGGATTTGACATATTTTAGAGGACCAAAATTGATATTTTCCCAAAAAAAATTATAAGTTCGTCTTTTAATTGATTAACAGAGTATTTTAATTGATTAGACTATATATTAAATGCGGCTCGGATTCTCTGTGTCATTTAGTACATCATCTCTTGTGTCACACCGTTAGATGATCGACACCTAGGAGAGATGAACTATACCCTAATCCTTAAACACTCGGAGCAATGGTTAGATTTATTTCCCCCTCTTACGTGTCAATCAATTAACGTGTGGTATTGAAGATGATACACCAAAATGGCGCAGAAGATCCGGTATGCTATAAATATTCATATGCAATATCTTTTAAAAATAAAAACTATAGCAAATTAGTACACTCGTGATAAACCATCAATTTATTAGAAAATATCGATTGAACATTATTCGAAAAATGATTCCAAACCCCCACCCAAAAAAAAAAAAAAAACACGTTTTCTACTGATCACCATCCTGAATCTTCCTTTAATTAATCTCTGTGTCTATATTTATGCACTGGTGGAATGCTTTGTTGGTGCCTGAAGAAATTCTGAGGATCAACAGCTGTCTTCACTCGAACAAGGCGATCGAAGTTGTTCTTGAAATATTTCCTACCCCAAATGCTTGCTTGTGCATAACTCGTCTCTCCGACATCATTATTGACTCCAATGTCGAGATCTCTGTAGTTCTGGTATGTAGCCCTTGGAAACTTGGACACATATGGAGTCATGTAATAATACGCCCTCCTAACCCAACTTATATACTTGTCCGAATTTCGATCATCGTCTTCCTCCCAGTTCGCCGTTTGAAAGAATTTGAACATGTTACCACCTCTGTGAGGCACCGGGATGGCGGATTCGGATATTTCAGCCATTCTTCCGCCGTATGGAATGAACCCCATCAATGACAGCCTTGCTTCCGGTTCGAGATAGAATCTCATGAGCCCTTCTAGAACTTTCTCTGGAATTGGAGTCTGCACGTAGTCTGTTTTTTGTTTCAAGTATGGTTTAGGGGGCTGAGTCCGGTTTAATAACGACTCCGGTCTGTCTATCGGGTGGTTGTCGAAATATAGAGCCGATTGGATCCAGCTCATCTCGGTGCAGTCTTCTCTTGCTAACCCTAACTCGGGAAACTTCTCTTGCATCATTCTTAGTAAATTTTCGACCCCACCTAGGAATACCGAAAAAAAGGTACCCACAACAGTGTTGTTACCTTGTCTATTAAGGATAAAGAGGGTTATGTCCTTGTCTAAACGAGGCGCCACGTATTGCCAACGATGAATGAGTTGAGTTAGGTTTTGTTCCAAAGAACGTTGGATACTGAAGACGGTGACTCTTTCAGGAACATCAACTAGTTGAAGCTTCCATGCAACAATGACACCGAAGCTGGCACCGCCACCGCCTCTGATAGCCCAGAACAGATCCTCACCCATTGATTTCCTGTCGAGAATTCTCCCATTTACATCAACTATTCTTGCGTCGACCACATGGTCTGCAGCCATGCCGTATTTCCTTATAAGTGTGCCGTAGCCGCCTCCACTAATGTGGCCGCCAACACCAACAGTTGCACAAAGGCCAGCTGGAAACCCTAGAGTAGGGCTTTTCTGAGCGATGTTGTAATATAAAGCTCCAAGTGTTGCACCACCTTCAACCCACGCGGTTTTCGCCTCGGCGTCAACTGCTATACCACTGAGCTTGATCAAATCAATGATCACGAACGAGACTTTCGATACAGAGGATAGTGCCTCTATGTCATGTCCACCGCTTCGTGTTCTGATCTCCAAGTCGTTTTGTCGGGCGCAGTGGATGATGGGGGGGATTTGGGATTCGTGTTCCGGGGTTATAATCACCTGCGGTTTGGGTGCAGAAGCTGATGTGTATCTCAGATTCCAGATGGGGAAGAGGAGCACAGAAGAATAAGATGGGGTTGTTGGGGTGTAGACAAGGTTGGATATGGAGGTGTAGTTTCGGAATTCTTGAGAAAGGCATTCAAGAAAATCTTGGTGATTATCAGCAGAAGCTGGTGATAAGCTACATAATACGAGGAGGAGGATGCATGTGGCTGCAATCTTCATAATTTAATTTAGATAAGTCCTTAGTATATGACTATGAAATTTTGTTTTTGTGGGAGATGAGATATATGTAAAGCTATTTATAAAGGATATATTCTAGGGGTCAAAGTCGACTATACATCGTACCATAAATTCTAGATACAATTTTTAGTATTCTCTCCTGTAAATTCAGTATCTTTACTTTAGACATGTAACTCAAAAGAAAAGTTACTTTTTTTTTTATTAATTTTAATAACTTTTGAGGATAAAGTTGTACTTCTTTTGTTCATTGTTAATATATCGGTTTGTTTTTTTTTACGTGGATTAAGTAATATTATTATTTTGTAGGTAGTTGTAATATTAGAGGGTGGATCCCATTTTTTATTTGTACTAGTAGAGGCTGTAGGTCCCATAATCTAAGAAAGGAAATTGATAGATTAAGAGTAGACGATTCAAAATAGTAAAATTAATAGATTAAGGATGGACGGAAGGAATATTTTTTAGATAAATAAATAAAAAGTAATTTTGTATGTTAAGTGAAAATGAAATTTTTTTAAATATGTTGGATTGAAAGGTTATTTGTTTTGGAATATTTACTATTTTTAAAGGTCACGGTATAATGAAATAGATAGATTAGGAAAGATAAGTGGAACACTTATTGGAATGGAAAAACTTATTGGAATGGAGAAAATACCATTTTAATTTTGTGTTTTAGTGCTTTTTTTAGAGCTTATTATACTCTTTTTCTTTAAGTTTTTTCAATTTGGATTATCTATTCCCTCCTACATCTACTATTTTATTTGTCACACGTGACACATGTCATAATTATTATCTAAATTATAATTAGATGTATTAGAGGTTTAATAGTCGTTTAGTAGGGTATAGTATTTTTATTAAACTTAAATAAATTATATAACATGGAGTGGAAATACATTTTGGAATGGAGAACCGAACCCAAAATTCTTATTGTTAATTCTTTCGAAATTAATTTGACCATTTCGAATGTTAAAAAAAAATGTTATTAATTATGTTTCATAAATATATTCACAATAACTCTTTGTCTATCCAATTAATAACTCTTCGTCAGCCCAATAACTTTGACCGTCCATCAATAAGATAATTATTCTGAGTATTATTTATATTAGTGGTGAGTGGTAGGTTATGTGTAAATCTCTTTTGATATAAATGGAAAATGAATATTTTTATAATGTACTATTAAAATAGCAAAATAAATATATTTTATCGGTGGATGAAGTGTTATAATTTTAATTTACACTCCTTTTAAAGTGATAACATTTTATAATGAAAGTGATAATATTTTATAACGAAAGTAATAACTATTTTAAAAAATTATCACACAGAATCTACCCTAAAATCAAAACTATTAGTTGAGTGCACATACGCTTTGTGCGGGTGCACGAGAGACTCGGTCATCCTAGGAGAAGAATCCGTTGATCATTGACGGACGATTTTAAGAAGTCAACTGCAGAAAATATAGGCCTATTTTAGTCAATTTTTCTGTTTTTGTTTTTATATATCCCTAAGGCCATAAATTCAAACAACCTCAACACTCATGCATTCATATTTATTATCTAATTAATTTATGACAAAACTTAAAAACGAATAAAATATGATATTAAATTGATGATACTTAATGCATGAAAAATGATATTCAATAATCTATTTTATAAATAATTTATAGTGGGAATAAAAAAAATTAATAACATTTTTAATGAAAAATGATAATATATTTTTGAAAAGGAATACTTCCTCTTTCCATAACTTATCTTCACTTCACTTTTATGAATATTAAGAAAAGTTTTCTATTAAGTATTAACTTACACTAAAAAAAACTATTTTTTACGAATGAAATATTCAGTTAGTAAAAGTCTCAATTCCATTGTTAAATTAATTTATCAACGGATTGTATTCCGTTGATAAAATAGAGAATAAATCTGTTGCATTCCATTGCTAAAGAAACCGTTGATAATCACCAATTAAATTTGTTGGTAAATTCCGTTGGTAAAAAATAGTTTTTTTAGTGTTGCTTTTAAAAATAATTTTATATTTTGGATAATAAAAAAACGAAGGATCCTATGTGTCCCATAAAGTTGTATGTTGCGTTATTTTCTACGAACTTTTGTCTGTTCCCAATTGTTCATTTTTAGACCCCCATAAAAAAAAAATCAAACTTAATAATCTTATAATATAATATAATTTTAAATTTCTCATCAACTCCTTAGATGCATAACATATTTTATAATTTAACAAATATTTATGTGAATCCTATATACTACTCTTTAATATATGAAAATTTTCTTTTTAGAGAAATATAATTTAACAAATATTTAAGTGAATCCTAAATACCGAATACTCTTTAATATATTAAAATTTTCATTTTAGAGAAATAAACTATTGCACTTTGAAATAGAAATAGTACTATTCAAATTCTTGCACCTTAATTTACTGATTATCTCTAATACATTAAAAAAAAGTTTAAGAAATGAAATATTAATTTTTTGAATAAAAAATATTACTCCTTTCGCCCGGGCAAAGGTGGGCGTTTACTTTTTGTACGTGGATTAAGAAATATTATTATTTTATGTCTATTGTGTAGTTGTATTTGAGGGATGCGATGGGTAATGGTGGGCCTTTTTTATTAAAAGTGAAAAATGAGAATCTTTGAATGTGACGCCCAATATAGTAATTAAAATGTGGACTTTTCGGCGGGACGGATGCAGTAGTATTTTAAAATTTTGATATGTTATGATTTTTTATATTCTTATTAAGTATATATAATTTTAGGAGTAATTTTTTTTATAAAAAAATAATTCATTTCTTTTTTAAAAAGTACTCCCTCCGTCCCGTTACAACATACGCGTTTACTTTTTGCACGTTGATTAAGGAGTATAATATTTTAATGTGTAGTGAGGTGAGAGAAATAATATATTAATGTAAAGTGGGTAGGTGTATTAGTATGACATGTGGGTCCATAGAGTGAGAAGTAATTAATAGTGTGAATCCTCTTTAACAAAAAGGGAAATGCACACTTTGTATTGGGATGAACTAAAATGAAAAAACGCGTACGTTTCAATGGGATAGAGGGAGTAATTTTTTTTAGGTTTTAAAGAATAATTTTGCAAAAACAAGGTTTATGATGAACTAAATTATCACTATACTCATTCTAAGAATTTATTTAATTATTACTTAAAATACCAAAAAAAAATCATTAATAATAATTTCGAAAATAATTTTTCTTAAATTCAATGGAAATCAAAGCGTGAAGATATGTTTGGGAATTGTGGGAGTACTTCCCCGCTCAAATATTTCCTTTCAAATATTTTATTCTCTTCTGTAGAATTCCCCATCTATACGCTAAATTTCATGAGGTATATGCTTGTCTGAGGTTAAGTGTGGTTTAAAATGATGAATAATGATAATTTATAAGATTTTTTTTTAATTTGGTATGATATGTTTTAATTTTGCTTGTCTAAGTAAATATATAAAAGGTGGGTGGTAGATATTAATTTATAAGATTTTTTTTTTTTGAAAAATTCATTATTAATGAATAAGAGATAGATATATTCCGTCCATCTCATACCACCATTCACATCTTCATTATTTATCAATTCCATAACACTCTTCATATATTTCGAAAAAAAAAAAACATCACTTTATTCAAAAATCTCAAAAAAAAAATTACTTTCAATTTTATCATTCATTTTTTAACAGTCATCATTACTTTATAATATTTTATTATCTAAAAATACTACAATACCCTTTAAAGCCAATAAAATTAATTCAAAAGTACAATTTTTTTAAAATAATGTTGTATAGTAAGCGAGAAAATGGTCAGGACGGAGGGAGTGTTAAATAGATGAAGATTAATAAAATTTATAGGTGTGCATATATATGTATATATACATATATATGTATATATATACGGTATATATTCCCTCATAATATGCGGATGCATTATATTTTATAAGAAAATTAATTAGATAATCCAATATTAAATGCATATGTGTATACATTATATCTTATAAGAAAATTAATTAGATAATCCAATATTAAATGTATATTGTAATTTAATAATGAGGTTGATCGATGTCATTTTCACCTAGATTTTAGTATTTTTTATTATGTATTGTTTTGTGTTTTTATTCATTTTGTATATCATTTGATGGTGTTATATGAAGATATGGAGATTTGTACTTTGAAATGATAAATGTGTGATTTTAATGAATAACTGCCATAAATGCGTGATATTTGTAAATATTTAGAGAATTGGTATCTTGGTGTAATTTGTATGATTTTCAGGTAAAAATGGATTGTAGACGCGATGAGGAAGATGTGGGAAAAAACGGATCTCAATTCGGAGTTGAAACGAGGGAGAACGGACTGAAAACAACCCAACTCGAGTTGCAAGATGCAACTCGAGTTGCCAACTTGAGTCGAGTTACACTCCAGAATGTGTCCAGAAGCCCAACTCGAGTTGCAAGGTCCAACTCGACTTGCAACTCGAGTCGAGCTGAAGCCCGCAAAAATTCCAGTTTCTGATCTAGCCAACACGACTTGACAGGCGAGAGCTCGAGTTGTCAACTCGAGTCGTGTTGGGTAGTGTCTAACTCATGTTGCAAGTCGTGCGGAGCAGAGAATGTGCCCAGAGAGCCAACTTGAGTTGAAGGTCCAACTCGACTTTCAACTCGAGTCGAGCTATGCTTAAAAAATCAGAAAAATTTAGGAAGCTT
Source organism: Pogostemon cablin (assembly GCA_023678885.1). NCBI lineage: Eukaryota > Viridiplantae > Streptophyta > Magnoliopsida > Lamiales > Lamiaceae > Pogostemon > Pogostemon cablin. Next base: position 12,243,955 of record CM042960.1, read on the forward strand.
CCAGGGAGTATAAATACATGTTTTGATCACAAATTACGGGAAAAATCATTTGGGATCAGTTTCCACACACACTAGATACCTAAATCACACACATTCATCTCTATCTCTTCCATCCTTCACTTCATCCATCTAATCCACTTGATTTTCTCAAATATTTCCATAAATCCATCCATCCACCAATCTAAGAAGAGGAATTCATCGTTGGTTAAAGATATAGCATGATCAAGAAGGAGGAAGTTCACCATCAAAGGGGAGTCAACTTACCTTTATTTTGTTATTTTCTTCATTTTTTGGCTTAAATGGAGGATGCCTTGGATTGTAATGAATTTGTAATGATATGTAGTGGCTAGTCCTCATGTGAGGCTAGCAATATGATTGGTTAGGGATTATGTAGATTTTGCACACCACATGTTTGATGAATTGATGTTATGAATATTTTCTATCATGAATGCTCATTCTCATTTTATGTATAATTTGTGTAATTAAAATTCTCATTTTCTATCATGAATGCTCATTCTCATTTTATACGTAATTTGGTTGTGTTATGTATTTTTATGAAAATATGTGTGAATGAGTTTAAATGTATGTAAAACAGGTGAAAACAGAGCAAAAATAAAGACGGGAGCTAAAACGAGCAAAAAATGAGCTCACGGGACCCAACTCGAGTTGCAAGGTGCAACTCGAGTTGCCAACTCGAGTCTAGTTGTAGTCCAAAAATTGTCCAGTGAGCTTACTCGAGTTGCAAGGTCCAACTCGACTTGCAACTCGAGTTGAGAGAAGGTCGACTTAGGATCCAAAAATCATCCAGAGAGCTTACTCGAGTTGCAAGGTCCAACTCGACTTGCAACTTGAGTCGAGCTAGGAGCAGGGCAGGTGCAGAAATTGTACAGTGAGCTAACTCTACTTCCAAGCTGCAACTCGAGTTGCTAGCTCGAGTCGAGCTGTCTTACGAAGGATTTTCAGTTTCAGAGCCTCGCAACACGACCGAACAGGCAGGTGCACGAGTAGCCAACACGAGTCGAGCTACTTTAACTCAAGTTACACACAACGTAACTCGACTCGTGTTGCAACTCGAGTTGGGTAAGGCCAACTCGAGTTGCATTTTTTTGGGCCAAAAATCTAATTTTTCACGTGCCTATATGTGTAAGTGTGTGTAAAAGGCCCAACTAATGTTAAATTCGTGGCTAAATTTGGAGAGGGTATAAATAGTCTCAAGTTCAACATTTGAAGAGAGATGGGAGATTCCACCAAGGGTTTGCACCAAAACACATAGATCACACACCATTTCCACCAATTCACACCATCATCTTCATCCATTCTTCATCCACTCCATCATCCCACCATCAAAACCTTCATCCAATTGAAGAAAAGAAGCAAGGAAGAGAGGAGAATTGTAAGTGAAGGAAGGAGATCACCATTGAAGCACTTCAAGTGAGTTTTCATATATACTTTGTAGTTAAACCTCATAATTTCATCATGATTTGTAAGGATTTTAATGTCTATGTTAATTTCCTTTTGAATATGGTAGGATAATATCCCTTGTGGGATTAACAACATTAGAGTTGTTGGTTAATTTTGGGGATTTGTGTATTTGAATTCATATGTTGATTGGATCTATGATTTTCTATCATTGATTATTAATTGTTTAATTTGTATTGTTGATTTGTGTGGTTAATTGCCATGGCATGTGATTAGATTGAGAAATTGATTATATGTATAGGATAGTTGATTGAATCAAGTCATCATACACTTCATGTGCATTATAAGTTGTAAAGAGATTGAGAAATCCTTTAGAATTTAGAACCCTTTGATAGAACATGTGATTGGTTTGATCGAGAGGTTGATTAATTGTGTGAAGGGATTCTCATTTCAAGCTTAATAACTAGTTGAAATTGTTTGTATGAGAACCAATCCATTGAGATATTTGATATTCATATCATAAACATCTCGAGAGGGAGTTTAGGTGAACTTAGTGTTGGCCCTTAATCCTATATCCATGTTATATATGAATTTGATACATAATTCCTAAAATTACCACTTCTTGATTGCTGTTAATATCACTTTTAATCAATTTAGAAAACCACTTTTAATCAATCTATCTTGTTTGTTTGATAATTGCTTGTTTACTTGCATTGATTACTATTTTCTTGTTTGTTTCATAAACAACCCCTTTAATGATTCATCTCTATAAAATTACAAGAAACGTGAGATCACTTAAGCACTAGTACCTACCTCCATGTGGTTCGATAAATTATTGAATTGGTCATTCCAACTACAAAATGGCTAATCAAATGGCGCCGTTGCCGGGGAGGCAACGGTTGCTAGTAGCTTGAAGAAGGAACGTTTTGAGTAATCTTAATAGAGACATTTTTTATCTGTTTATTTTTATTTGCTTTTGAAAATCTTGTTCTAACTTCTCTTATTTTGAAGGTGTATGCAAACAAGGTCAAAAGGGAAACAAGTTGAACTTATTGATTTAGATATTGAACACACTTTTCGAAGAAGGAAAGAGGAGAACAAAACCAAAAAGAGTGATCTAATGGAGAATAATCAAGATGAACATGTTGACGTTGAGTATGATGGAGACGGAGTGCAAAATGTGCAAGACAATGCACAAGCACCCCAAGTCAATGCTAATCCTCCTCAACAAGCTCATCAAAATTATTGAGGGCTTAACAATCAAGCTTTGCTTCAACAAATGGTGCAACAAGCTATGCTTCAACAAGATTTTCAACATGCTTATGCACCACCACCACCTCTGGTGCATCGAGGGCCTCATATTGATCCAAGGGTGATCCGAGATTTCTTTATGCCAAGGACAATGCCTCAAATGATGGGCCTACCAATCAATGCCAACTTTTGTGATTAAGGCTGGCCTAATCAACATGTTGAGAGACAAACAATTTGGTGGTTTACCGAATGAGGATCCTAATGCACATCTAGCTCAATTTATTAAGATTGCCAATACTGTGAAGATGAACATGGTGAGCGATGATTGTCTAAAGATGAGGTTGTTCTCGTTTTCCTTGAGAGATCATGCTAGAACATGGCTCTCCACTATTACACCTGGTACGTGCAACACATGGGATGAACTTGCCCAAATATTCTTGAATAAGTATTTTCCTCCTTCCAAGACGCTTCAAATGAAGAGCTTGATCACTCAATTCAATCAAATGTCTCAAGAAAGTTTTTATGAAGCATGTGAAAGGTTTAAGTATATGCTTCGCAAGTGTCCATAACATGGTTTCCCAGAGAATCAACAAGTTGGATTTTTCTATCAAGGATTAGTACATGGTCAAAGAGTACTTGTTGATGCTTCGGTGGGTGGATCCGTGCTTGGAGTAACTCTGAAAAGGGCTATAAGGATTTTTGATGAGATTGCTACAAATGTCTACCAATGGCCATTGGAGAGAGTTAGTGGATGCTATGGGTTTGAGAGCTTCGATCATGTGCAACAATTTAGTGTAAAGAGTGCTAGTGTGGAATCAAGTATGCCAAGTGTTGAAATGATAGCAGCGGAGATTGTTAGACAAATTAGCTTGAGTAAAGGTGTGAATCAAGAAGTTAACATGGTGGAAGGGCAAGTAGAGCAAGGGGTTCTTCCTCCAAATAGTGTTAGTGGGGAACAATGGGCTATGACAATACCACGCGTGCAATACATGCAAAGAAGGAATTACCAAGGTAACTATCAAAATAATTACCGAGAAAATTTCAACCACAACCAAGGAAACTATCCACCAAGGCAAGGAGGCTTCAATAGTCAAGCGAGTGGAAGTTCATACCCACAATAACAAAGGAGGCAAGATAACTTCTCTTATTCTAACCCGAGCAATGCGGTGGCGTATCCTCTGGGGTATCATCCGGAGCTAAAGCACCAAACCAAGAGGGTAAGGCAACAACTGAAGAGTTGATTGAGAAGTTGATTGCATATAATAAAGCTCAAGATGAGACAAGACGAGCTCAAGATGAATTGAGAAGAAAGACCGATGAAGCTAATGATAAGAGGTTCAAAGTCTAGGAGTATCAAGTGGGGCAAATTGCCAATGTGTTGAGCGCGAATGAGAAAGGAAAATTTCCTTCTACCACTATTGTGAATCCAAAGGAACAATGCAAGACAATTAACTTGAGGAGTGGAACTAATTATGAAGGACCTTCAATACCTTTATAAAATGATGAGGTGGAAAATAAGAGAAATAAGGAAAAGTTGGTTGAGGAAGAGCAAGTAGAAGAAAGTGAAGTTGAGGCCAAAGTGAATGATGAACCGGAATTAATTGATAATAAGGTTGTTGAGAAGAAATGAGAAAGAACAAAAGCATTGAAAAAGAAAGAGGAAGAAGTTAAAGTAGAAAGGGATAGTTGGGGGATACCAAAAACTCAAGTGCCTATTCCTTTTCCACATAAATTTTTGAAGAAGGGGCTTGATGAAAAGTTTGCAAAGTTTTTGGAGATCTTCAAGAAAATTCATTTCAATATACCCTTTATGGATGCTTTGAGACAAATGTCTCATTATGCCAAGTTTTTGAAAGACATCATGGCAAGAAAAAGGAGCTTAGTGGAGAATGAGACTGTCAACTTGACGGAGGAGTTAGTGCTATAATTCAAAAGAAGTTACCTTCAAAGCTCAAAGATCCGGGAGTTTTGTCATACCATGTGAGATGGGTAAGAGTGAAGTTCATAAAGCTCTTTGCGATCTTGGGGCTAGTATCAATTTGATGTCTATGTCTATCTTTAAGAAACTTGATATAGGGGAAGTAAAGCCTACGTCTGTTATATTGCAACTTGCGGATATGTCTTTGACTTATCCTAAGGGAGTAGTTGAGGATGTGTTAGTTAAAGTTGGAAAGTTTATATTCCCGGTGGATTTTGTAGTTCTTGATATGGACGAGGATGCAAATGTTCCATTGATTTTGGGACGTCCATTCTTGGCCACGGGAAGGGCTTTAATTGATGTGCATAAAGGGAAATTGACTTTGAGGGTGATGAAGAAGAAGTTGTGTTTTCTTTGAGAAATGCTATGAGACATCCAGATGAGAAAGAAGAATGTAGAAGAATTGAATTGATTGATGAGATTGTTCAAAAGAACTTGCCATTTTTCCTATCCAATGATCCTCTTGAGACAAACATAAGTCATTCTCTTACTTTGTCCTTAAATTCTACTTCTTCTTTATATTATTTAGGAGATGATGATATAAATGATTGCTTACATGATTTAAATGCTTGTAGGGAAATGCAAGAAGATGAAGCCAAAATAATGTATATGGAAAGAGAAAGTATCTTCCATTGGAGGTCGAGAATGAAAGTCAAAGGTTGATAAGGGAAAAGAGGAATTGAAGCCATTACCCGATCACCTTATGTATGCGTACTTGGGGGACGACGAAATCTTTTCGGTAATTGTATCATCATCCCTTTCACCTCTAGAGTTTGATAAATTGTTGAGGGTGCTTAGAGATCATAAAAGTGCTATAGGGTGGTGTCTTGATGAATTCGGCAGGGAATCCTAGAGTGGAGCTTTTCTGAGAGATTTTGTAATATAATGAGCCAAGGGTTGCACCAGATTCAACCCAAACAGTTTTCTCCCCTGCATCCACTTTTATTTCACTCAGATTGATCAAATCAATGACAACAAATGGGACTTGTGATACCCAAGATACTCCCTCGAAGTCATGGCCATCACTTCGAGTTCTGATTTCCAGGTTGTTTTGCTTGGAGCAGATCACGATAGGCGAGATTTGGGACTCGTCTTCCGGGGTTATAATGAATTGTGGTTTAAGGTACGATTCGGACAAGTATCGTCCATTCCATACAGAGTTTTTCAAGACGGAAGAGAAAGACAAGTTTTTTGGGGTATAGACAACGTTGGAGATGGAGGTGTGGTCTTTAAAGTGTTGAGAAAAGCATTTGAGAAAAGCGTTTGCCCATCAGCTGAAGCTGTCCATGAGCATGAAAATATTACAAGAATTGTGACTTTAAGATCATAAATAATGCTCCTAACATTCATGGTTTACTAAATGTCTTGTATTTGATCTTCATACATCTCATTTCTATTTATAAGAATATTATTAAACGTTATGTTCCAGATGTAGCATGCCTTCTTTGAAAAAAAAAAATATTTGAGAGGTACTTGAGTAAAATAAATGGGATCACTTGCTCCATTTTATTATTTCATGAAAAAAATTTGTGTGCGTCCGGGCGCTCGGGAACACATTTCGTGCGCTTTTAGAATTTTGTGTTAAATTGTGTATCCTTTAGTATAAAGATGTGTACCATGGCAAAAACTTGTGTGTGCACGAGCGCATGGGAACACATTCCATGCGCCTTTGAAATTTCGTGTTAAATTGTACATCATTTAGTATAAATATATGTACCCTTTATTTTCTAAAGAAAAATAAAAAATATTAATAAAGTGTATACCTTTAGAACAAAATGGTGTACCTTTATTAATTAAAGTGCATACCCGTTAGACCAAAGCAATGTACCTTTACCCACAATAATAAATTCTAAAGGTGTACGGAATGTGTTCCCTTTGCGCCCGGCGCACACAAGCCTCACTCTTATTTCATTTCATTCACTATCCATATTATTATTTCATTTCATTCACTACATATATTGTAAGATTCTCTAAATTATCATTATATGCGAAAGTTTATAATGGAAATTTATAAGGGTAAAGTATTTTAATAAAAAATAAAATAAAATATGAAAGTAAAATACATTATAGAATAAGAAATTTTGACAGTAAATAAAGTGCTTTAATATAACACCAACTTTTCTGGCAACAAATAATATCATCACACCAGTCACTACAAAAAAAAATAATAAAAAAAAAATCACCCGTTTAACTGTTTAGAAGATGAAACTGTTTTTTAGCCGTTAAAGAATTTTGAAGTACATGAAATTTTTTTACCAAGAAATATTTCAAGATTGGATGATGCCAATAATCTAGAGTTTAAAATCAAATTTTTTTCATACAAATTTACTTTATTCTAAATAATTTTAAGAAACTTAATATCAACAAAATAGTAGTATAACTTTTAAATTCTCATCAAAATTGTCATAATTTTTTATTAAAAAGCAAAAAAAAATAGTAATTTCATAGACTAAACCATGGGACTTAATTTGTTATTATTACAAAATTTATGAAACGAAATTGGTGAAAAATATTATTTTGAAATGAAATCGGAGAAAAATTAAAAGTTGTAAGTTGAAAATAAATGTCTTTAACTATTTTGTATCTTTCTAATAAAGTAAAAATGTAAGAGACCATTTATTTATTCAGAATTTAAGTTACCAGTTTGATTGACTCACAGCTGAAAAGTTGATATTTGGTGTTTTAAATATTTAAAAAGAAATTAGAATAAATTTCTTGGTGGTGATAGAGTAATACTCTCATTTATGGGATTAGTGCTGGCCATTAAAGCGATCTCGAATGTGATGTGTATATATATCTTCTATTATTAGAAACCACATTACTTTAATTAAAAATTTTGTAAAGTCAAGTGATAGGAGCTGTACTTTGAGGAGTGATATGTTTGAAATTTTCAAAACCTGAGACTCCACATTGATGAAAAAAAAAGGTTAGTATTGAAAATAAAATGAGACTAATTGTTATGGGACTGAAGTGCAAGTTCCCCTAACTATATCATAATTACCATTTAAAAAAAAACCATTAATGTAAATGTTGGCCAAATTTTTGTATAGGTTAAAATTTGGGAAAATTTAAAAGTGATTTATTTGAAAGTTTAAATTTTATTTTTATAAAATTTCAAATTCAATGTTTATTATAAGTAGAATGATGAAATTATTCCTCATAATTGGGAAATAAAATCTAGATATATAGAACACATCATTTTCATAATGGAGAAATCTAATCCAATTTTAAAACGCGCAGCATGCAAAAAATTTTATTCATTAATTTTCAAAATCATTTAGCCGCCGTTGCAGACTATTTATGCATGATAATTGAAGATAATCTATTCATATTTAATAAAAATAATATCACATCAAATCGTTTTTTATTTTTATTTTTTATTAAAATATTTAATTTTTCATTTATAATAAGTTTAAAATAATATTTCATTGCACTATTATTATTTTATATTATTTTAATTATCACTCTATATTAAAATATTATTAAGATATTCAGTGAAATGATCTCATACATATCTTTTCACATGTATGATAAGTTAATTATGAACATTCCAGAAAAATACACTCCCTTCATCCACCCCATAGGTATACATTTATTTTTTTCACGTTGATTAAAAAGTATTATTATTTAATGTGTAGTAGGTAATTGTATTAGTAGGATGTATATGTCTCATATATTAAATGTTTTAATTATGTGTGTGGGTCCCATATGTTTAAAAAGGGAAATGTATACTTTTGGTGCGAATGCCCAAAATAGCAAAATGTATACTTTCCGGGCATACTGAGGGAATAACACTTAACATTATATGGAATATAACGTGAAATAGTCTTACGGTAAAATTATTTTATATTTTTTAATTAATTGTTATTTTTTATTGAAAATATTATTATTTTAAAAAAAATGTTATATGTTTTATTTTGACTAAAATAAATTGTCATGAAATAATACATCATTGCATTATTATCATTTTTTAATCAATTGACCATATTTTTATTAAAATATGTTCATCGCCCCAAATCTTTACCATATATGTAAAAGAGAAATTGTATTAGTCTGATGACGTCCAAGTGATGGAAACGAATTTGAAATATTTTATTTGTGGTCCCTCGTCCATTGACTATTCACCGGAGAATTGTAGGAAGACTCCGTTAATTAATCATTTCAATTTTAATTTTTTTTATTTCCAATTCTCAATTGGTATATTTTCTTATTTGATTTTGATCCTTTATATCTAAATTTAGTTATTTTTCCAAATATTGAACAAATTCTGATATAATTGGACAAATTTTGGTATAAATTATTGAATTTGGACTAAATATGATAAAAGGACTATATTTAAATAAAAATGACTAAAATAAAAAAAAAAACTAAAATTTAGAATGGAAAATAATAAAAAATTAAAATTGGAATCGATGCTTAATGTACAATTTTGATATTTTCTATGTAATCTAGTATTCTATAATTGGTGGTTCACTTTAAAGGTACTCATTTTATTTATTTTTTATTAAAAAAGGTTCATATATGATTCATCATTCATTATTAATACAATTATCCACTACACATAAAATAATAATCACCTATCCCCTTTAAAGAGGGTTTTTTTTTTCATTTTGGGCGTCCCACCAAAATAGTCCCCTTTCATTTTTTACACACATGAGATCCACACACACCCACTAATACAATTAAAATATGAGACCCACACTCTCATTAATACAACTATTCACTAATATCATAACATGAAAACCATCAATGCATGTGTGTGTGAGTCTATATATATCTTACCATGAATGTTGCTTGCCTTACATACTTCTTAGATTGTTCACCTTCACCCATCATCCATCTCATTTGTACATTTCTATCTTTAATTGCTTTCCTAGTTGTTAGTTTGTAGCATAATTCAATCCTCCTTCTTTGATTAGTCCTATTAGAGTGAAACATCTTTCAAATACAATTACCCAGTTACGCCCTTGGGTTCGATATTATATAAATTTTGTACTTGATCACTTATGTGCTACACACGATAGAGTACACTTGCTCTAAATCAATTTAAACCAAAATTCAAACCAAGTTCAGAGGATATACTCAAAATTTTTGAAGATATATTTTTATTAATTGATTTATTTTATTTTAAGGTTTACTTTTTAATTCTAAATATAAAGATATACATTAGTAACATAATCATAATAAAGAAATAGAAAATTATATGTGATATTAAAATAAAAAAATATATATCTATTCCTAATCAATTAAAAAATATGATTAAAGTTGCTGTTTAATTTGAAAATATACGTGAATAATAATAATAATAATAATAATAAGTTGGATATATTTTTATCGATTGGTTTAATTATCTATTCCGAACCAATAAAAATAGAGAAACTCTCTTGTGAGATGACTTTTTTGTGAGACAGTTGTGAGACGGGTTGACCCATTACTAAATTATGCTTATTATATAGGTAAAGTATGCTTATTTATAGTTAAACTATGTGAATAATAAATCATATTATAACACCCTAAAATCATATTTTAATTCATCATTTATTATATGTTAGAAAACATACTTTAACAACCATTAAACATACTTTATCTATATAATAATAGGCATACTTTAACACATCTCATAAACCGTCTCACATATATAATGTCTCACAAGAGAATTTATCATAAAAATATATATAATTAAACGTGGTATTTTATTTATAGATATATACATGAATAATATAATAATAATAAATAAATATATAAATAAAAGTAGAAAGATTATATATATGAAATTAAAATAAAAAAATACGACAATTAATCAAGTCGAGACACCTCATATTTTTAAAAGTTATTTATAGTAGTGTATTCGCAATCAGTATATATATATATATATATATATATATATATATATATATATATATATATATATATATATATATATATGATTGATTTTAAAATTTAAAGGTACGATTTTAAAAAATTAACATAAAACAAACGAAGCTCGAAGAAATTCACTATATTAAGTTTCTTTAACTTCTAGAAAGTCAAAAGTTCATGTTGGTTTACTCCTGAAAAAATAGTATTCATGACACGTCCAACACTATGAAGTGCAGGATTTCTAAAGTTAATTACAATATGACTTGGACATTTTTGTATGTGGTTTACCTTGAAGATAAGAAACAAGTTAAGAATGTTGTATTTAAAGATTATTTAATATATATATCCTTCTTCATTATGAGATATTATAAGTGTAAATATGGACATCAATTAAACTAATTAATTTTATTTATCTCCTTATTGAAATAATTTTTGAGATAGTTTATAAATTGAGGAGTGATACTTCCATGCAGCCTAGGTGGAGGTGCTATTTTTTAGAAATATTACTCTTTAAAATGTTAAATGTTCCTTTTTTTTTATAAGAACTTGTCATACACCATAATACTCTCTTTGTCACAATGATCGGATTCTCTCTGTCATTTGATACTTTATTTCTTGTGCAGCACCATTAAATGGACGACACGTAGAAGAAAAAAACTATACCCTAAAATTTAAATCCTAGGGTCAATGGTTGGATTTATTTCCACCTCTTACATGCGAATCATTTAACGTGTGATACATAAGATGATGCAAGAAAATGACAGAGAAGATCCAGTGTGTTTGTCCTATACCATCATTTATATTTACTATTCCACGTTATTTAAAAAAATTTGACAAATTTTATTGATTTTTGAGGGTATTTAGTATTTTTAGATAATAAATAAAGTATAAAATAATATTTTGAGTGTAAAAAACGAATGACAAATTTTAAATTGAATTAACTTTAGAATTTTTGGATAAAATAATACAGTATTTTCATTTTGGAAGTGTAAAGAATTTTATAGAACAAAAAATAAAGAAAGCATGAAGGATTTTGTGGGATGAATGGGGTATATTAATAGAGCGAGGTTTGCGTGCGCCCGTGCGCCTTTAGAATTTAGTATTATGGGTACATTATTGATCGTCGTCATTTTCACCTAGGTTTTAGTGTCTTTATTTATGAATTTTCTTATGTTTTTACCCGTATTTGTGTAACTTTTGGTGGAGTTTTGTGTTAATTAGGAGAAATGTATACAAGTTGATAAATGTGTGGAAATAGCTTAAATGTATGTGAAACAGGTCAAAAATGGAGCAAAATGGAGTCGGGAGCTGAAACGAGTTGAAACAGGTTGAAAACACCCAACTCGAGTTGCATGGTCTTACTCGACTTGTAACTCGAGTCGAGTTGAAGCTCGAGTAAATGCAGGAATTGTCCAGTAGCTCAACTCGAGTTGCAAGAACCAACTCGACTTGTAACTCGAGTCGAGTTAGGTGCCGAAGAAAGTTTAGCTTCTGACACGAGTAGATAGGCGAGAGCTCGAGTTATCTTACTCGAGTCGAGCTGGAGTCAGGGCAAGTCGAGCAGCAAGTCGAGTTGGGGCAGAACAGCGTCCAAAATCATCCATTGAGGTAACTCGAGTTGCAAGACGTAACTCAACTTGCAACTCGAGTCGAGCTGGCGTCGAAAAACCATCCAGTTTGCAGAGCCCGCAACTCGACTTGACAGGCAGTAGCTCGAGTTGGCTACTCGAGTCGAGTTGGGTCAAAAGCAGAAAAATTTAAGAAAATTCTGGAAGCTTCTAGAAGGTCCCCAAGGGATATAAATGCACAATTGGTGCGAAAATTAGAAGGGGAGCCTCATTTTGACAGTTATTTTGGAGATTAACACACACACTTTCTCACCACCATTTCACACACTCCATCCGATCCATCTCTTCCACTCTTCAATTCTTCCATCCAATCAACTTGATCTTCAACAATCCATCCATCAATCCATCCATCCACCATTTGAGAAGAGGAAAGCATCAAGGATTGAAGAAGTTAGCATTTTGATGAGAAGGAAGGTTTCTCCATGAAAGAGAAGTCAATCTACTTTTCATTTGTTGATTTTCTTCTCATTTTGGCTCAAATGGAGCAAGCCTTTGACTGTATTGATATAAACACAATGTGTAGTGTCTAGTCCTATAGTAGGTCTAATCATATGATTGGTTGAGAAGAATGCTAGATATGTAGGATTTGAGATGTTGAATTGAGTTAATTTTGGACTTCCTTTTATGATTAATGAATCATGTTTCATTTCAATATTTGTGTGATTAAATTCTCTATTCATAATATTAGGATGACCATTCCAATATTATGATTAGATATTTAATTGAATCATGTATTAAGGTGAGCATGCATGTTAGTGTGAGGGGAGGTAAGTCATACCCTTCTTATGCTTAGAACACTCATAGAGGGACACTTAAGAAATTGAGTGAAAAGAACCAAACTTATGATCATAGTACCTTAAGGGAATTGAGATTAAGCACAATCCTAGGAGATTTAGACTTGTAAAATAGTCGAGAACCTAATTGTCTTGACCATAGGGATTAGGGGTAAAAACGTGATTGCTTTTAGTCCACAAATTAATGAAGTTCACCATCAAGAGTTATGCATATCTAGCTAGATTCTTAACCATGATTATGATTAGTCTTGCTCTCTTCTCAAGTGAATTCTATCTCCATCTCATTTATCATTTGTTTGTTATTTGATTCAATACGTTGTTAGTTCATATTTTTAGTTAATTGAGTAGAACAATAAGTAGTAGTCTAAATACCAAATCTTCAATCTATCATTCTTACAAAGCATAAATCAATAGAAAATTCGGATACAACCATGAGTTTACTTTCCCTTGGGACGACAATCTTATAAATTTTATACTTGGTCACACGTGTACTCGACGATAGAGTATCTTACTCTTAGACATTTTACAAGAAATGCGACTAGGAACAATTATCTTATTCTAAAGAGTATACACTTTAATTAATAAGGGTACACCATTTTTTCTGAAGAGTATACACTTTTCATTATATTTTTTATTTTTCTTTAAAAAATAAAGGGTACACATCTTTATACTAAATGATATACAATTTAACACAAATTATAAAAGCACACGGAGTGTGCTTCCGTGCGCCCGGACGCACACAAGTTTTTGCCATATTAATATGGTGTAAAAGAAAAACTATCAGTTTTTAAAAAGAATATAACGGATACATGTGAGTCAGAGTCACGCCCGGGGAACACAAGTTGGGATTAAAACCAATTTGGTCATGTAATCGAATCAAATTTATATATATATATATATATATATATATATATATATATATATATATATATATATATATATATATTCTTTCAATTTTGTACCAAACACTAATGAATTTTGCTAATATTGTATCAAATTGAAGTTTTTCGATGAACTGATCCTACATGGCAGATGACGTGACTGATGATGTCCACGTGGATGCTATGTGTGTAGCAATTAATTTTCAACAACTTGTATGTAATAAGATATAATGTCCTATAATTATCAATGGACAACATAATTTCTTACAAATGCGAATTCCCCTGAATTACTGTTTTGAAATTGTAATTTTCCTTTAATCTTTGACTAAATTAACTTTCTAACTTAAAATATCAAAATGTATTAATTTTTATATTAAAAAATATAGTCGATTATTCATATTCCCAAATTACTATGGATATCCCAAAATTTTTTAAATTAAAATATCATTAATTAATATAATTTAAATACCCTTTTAATAAAAAAAATATATTTAAACTTATACTAAAATTACTTACTCTACCCTATACGTGATTTTCCCAGCATAATAACGAAAAGTAATTAGTGTAAGATTTATTAATTTATTCGTAAGAAGATTACAGAATTTCACATAAATTTCTTCACAATCAATTTGTTTTATTTCTGAATCAAGTAGGAGAATGTTCTCCACAAAGGGTATGAATCCATGTTCAAGGGAGATTCAGGTTAGGGTGAGATCCCAGAATGGAATGAGAGTGAAAGGGAGAATGATCCCTTGCTATTTTCAATTACATTCCAAACATTCAATTAATCCTAATTAATGAATGTTCACAACTGAAAATAATGTTAGGTAGTGATCATGTAAAGAGATTAACGGATTGAATTCTCAATTCCACATTTGGTGTTTTCTTAGTATTTCACGATATAAAAAAATTATACCCTACAAATGATCATTATACCTTGGGGCATGTGGTGAATTTTGAATATTGATTATGATATATGACAAGAATCTAGTAAATGGAGAATTCATAATTTGCCAAGAACAACCAGAGAGATTAACTTTCGCGAATATAAATGACATTGGTAACGAATCTTGACAAAATACCGCAGGATAAGATCGGAAGGGGTTGTGAATACCAAAATATAAGAAAGATTATGATAAAAAGAATAGCAATAGAATTCTTGAATAAAATACTGCAAACTTACAATTAATCATGAAACAACCAAATTAAAAAAAGAAAGAATGTAAACGAATGATTAGCATTTAGGCAGTCTAAGTTGGTTCCGTGGGCTTTAGTTGGTGTGCCTATGTTTATGCAGGGGTGGAATGGTCTGTGGGTTTCTGAAGAAGTTGTGTGGATCAACCATGGTCTTGACACGAACAAGGCGATCAAAGTTGTTCTTGAAATATTTCCTGCCCCAAACACTTGCCTGCGAGTAACTCGTCCTTCCAACGTTGTTGTTGACTCCAATGTCGAGATCTCTGTAGTTAATGTAGGCAGCCCTTGGGTTAGCGGAGACGTAGGGAGTCATGTAATCAAAGGCCCTCCTGACCCAGTTTAAGTACTTGCTTGGATTGCTCGCCTCGGCTTCCTGCCAATAGACTGTATGGAAGACTTTGTACAAGTTACCAGCCCTGTGAGGAACAGGAATGGCAGACTCAGATATTTCGGCCATTCTTCCTCCGTACGGAACGAAAGACAGCGTCGACAGCCTGGCTTCCGGCTCAAAGTAGAGCTTCATGATCCCTTCAAGGCCGTCCAAGGGAATGGGTGTCTGCACATAATCCGTTTTCCTCTGCATGTAAGACTTATTGGGCTGAACCCTACTCAACAGGGACTCGGGTCTATCTATGGGGTGTTGGTCGAAGAATAGAGCGGATTGGATCCAACTCATTTCTCTGCAGTCTTCCCTCCGCAACCCCAACTCAGGGAACCTCTCTTGCATCATCGCCATTAATCTATCGATCCCGCCTAGGAAAACTGTGAAGAAAGACGCCGACACTGTGATGTTCCTCCTCATTCCAACTTGGGTGGAATTGGCCACCACTGCATTTATGAAGAGGGTCATATCTTTGTCCATTGCAGGTGCAACGTACTGCCAGCGGTGAATGAGCTGAGTTAAATTTTGCTCCAAAGTCCTCTGGACGTTGAAGATAGTGACTCTTTCTGGAACATCAACCAGTCGAAGCTTCCATGCAACGATGACACCGAAGCTGGCACCTCCACCACCTCTGATCGCCCAAAACAGATCCTCTCCCATTGATTTCCTGTCAAGAATTCTCCCATTTACATCAACTATTCTTGCGTCGATCACTTGATCAGCAGCCATCCCATATTTCCTCAAGAGTGAGCCGTAGCCTCCTCCACTAATGTGCCCACCAACACCAACAGTCGCACAAAAGCCGCCAGGAAACCCCAAGGTGGAGCTCTTCAGAGCGATGTTGTAGTATACAGAACCAAGGTTTGCACCGGCCTCAACCCATGCAGTCTTGGACTCAGCGTCCACCGTAACGCCGCTGAGCCTGATCAGATCAATGACCACGAATGAGACTGGTGAAACAGAAGATAAGGCCTCGAAGTCATGGCCCCCGCTTCTTGTTCTGACTTCCAGGCCGTTGCGTCTAGCGCAGAGGACGATAGGGGGGATTTGGGATTCGTGTTCCGGGGTTATAATGAAGCTTGGTTTAGGGGTGGAGTCAGAGACGTATCTGAGATTCCAAATGGTGAATTGCAGGACGGAAGAGTAAGACAAGTTGGAGGGAGTGTAAACAAGGTTAGAAATGGAGTTGTTTTGGGATCTTCTGGAAAGACATTCCAGAAAATTATTGTGATCAGCTGAAGCTGCTGGAGATAATATGAAAAGAAGTAGGAAGGTGAGTGCAGATATGAATATTGAAGTTCTCATGATGTAATGTAATATTATCTTAGAGAAGAATGATGAAAATTAGCTTCTGTTAATTTGTGGAATGATATTGGATAATTTGGATGCAGAGTCGAGTGTCATGCTATTCTATTTATAATGATTCATTCTGAGGCGAGGGGATAATTAAAGCGTGTTGATCCACACGCGTTTCCCTTGAAAATTTATTTTATTATTTCCAAAAATTCGTTGCAGAGTTGAAGGCATTTGCAAGTTGGTTGTCAGGGTTTTGCATGTTTAGTGCTAAATTCAAACTACGTAGAAGTCAAAGGGAAGCTACGTACTCGCGTTTTTTTATTTTTATTTTATTGTGTTCGTCTAATGACCAAGTCAACAGTCATCACCGTATTTATATACTACTCCCTCCGTCCCAAGAATACATTCGCGTATTCTTGGCACAGAGTTTAAGAAAAGTAACTTTTTGGTGGTGTGATGTAAGAAAGAGAAGGGGTATTTTGGGTAATTAAGTAGAATAAAGTGTATGATATAGTTGATTTTGACTAAATTGTGTATAAAAGAAGGTGGCATTTTTGTAATATTGTAGCATTGTAATGTAATTAATATTGTGTATTGTTTCATTTTTTAGGGGGCGAATGTATTCTTGGGACGGAGGGAGTAATATATATATTCGCACCCGTCTCATTCAAATTACTTTTTTTTATATATACTCCAATAAATATTACTCCCTTTAAGAATACATGTAGTTTAAAAAAATTAACTTTTTATTATAATATTATAAGAAAGAGTAGGGATATTTTGAATAATTGAATAAAATAAAGTGTACTCCCTCTGTCCATCCTCAATGTATTCATTTGATTTTTGCACATGGATTAAGAGATATTATTATTTTATGTCTAATAGATAGTTGTATTAGTGGAGGGTGTGGATCCCATATTTTATTTGTATTAGTGGAGGGTGTGGGTCCTATAGTCCAAAAAGGAAAATGGATAGATTAAGGATGGAAGGATCAAAATGGTAAAATGGATAGATTGACAGTAGACGGAGGGAGTATGATATAGTTAACTTTGACTAGATTGTGTGTAAAAAGAATGTTGTATTTATGTAATACTCACTCTATCCAATTTCAATTTTTACATATTTTTATTTTGGGCAACTCACCTAAAACAATTAATATATCACCATGGATCACACATCCAATACTAATACACCTACCCACTTTACATTAAATATTACTACATCCGTCCATCGATAAGGTAATTGTTTGTTTTTTGCACGTAAATTAAAGAGTATTATTATTTTATGTAAAGTGGGTAGTTGTATTAGTGGTGAGTGGTGAGTGGTGGGTTGTGTGTGGGGTCTTTTTTCTAAAAAGAAATATGGATATCTCCATAATGAACAACCAAAATAACAAAATGGATACATTATCAGCGGACGGAGGGAGTATATCTTTTAACTCACTATCCATTAGTATTATACTCTTTAATCAACGTGCAAAAGAAAACGTAAATATTAAAACTGGACGGTGGAGTATTATATTATTGTAAGGTTATTGATATTGTGTATTATTTTCATATTTAAAGTGTACAAGTATTCTTAAAACGGGCCAAAATATAAAGTATGCAAATATTTTTGGGACGGAGGGAGTATGTGTTTTTAAATACTTCATAAAAATATTTTTAAAAATAAAAACATTTTCATTACAACTAAATTTGTAAAGTTTTAACGAAATTTTCGATTACCACATTAATTTTAAATTTATTTCTACATTTTATTCAAAATTTACCTTTGGTAAAATATTTTTCATTTTAGTATTTCTCATTAAATTGTGAACGATTTTAATTTGCTAAAAGCACCAAAATCTATTTTAATTTTCACATTCCCATACATGTTGCATGTACTTTATAAGTTGAAATTTTGTTTGGTCCCACAATTAAGTTGGACTTTAAAAATTATTTCTATTAAATATTTAGTTCTACTCCCTACGTCCCACTATTTTACTATATTAGGTGTTCCACTCAAATGTTTTTATTTTTATTTTTTAGTAAAAGGATCTCATATATTGTCCACCACTCACTACTAATACAACTACACACTACACATAAAATAATAATACTCATTAATCCACGTGAAAAAAGCAACCGGTGACCTTTGACCGGGACGGAGGGAGTATATTTTATTTAATGGGTTAAGGGAGTGGCTATTCGCACCCCCGAATTTGCTAAATATACCCCATATATTAATAAACCCCAAATAAATATATATAATATAAACAAGAACAAGTTTACTACATATACCCCAATTTAAGACATTTATGCCCTTTAAATTAAAAAAAGAATATTTCACTATCACTTGGTTAATTTGCAATCTGCAGATCAACCTACATTATGCTTGTACTAAATGTCACTTGCTCCACATGATTAAAAGTCACAGATGCACCATTAATAAGATCATGAAGTTATTACATTATTTTATAATATAATAGTAGAAACAGTAATAGATATATATCATTTTGAATGTCAAAATCACCCCACTATATCCATTCATTTTCTCTGCATGAATTTGGGTTTAAAATTTGTAAAGAAGAAAGAATAATGGAAAAGCCACACATGATTGGTTGCAGTGCAATTTCCTGCTAAAAATACCCTTGGTTTATGTTTCTTAATTGCGTTAATATCGTAGTTCAACATTTCTTAATTGTGTTATCGTCATTCAACATTAGTATCTCTTCTACACCTCCTAAAAACTGGTCCATATTTTATGATTGTTGCGGTTGGGACGGTGTTGGTTGCAATGGATCCGATAGAGTCACCACTCTCTGGCTGCCATCGAAGGATCTCGTAGAAAGCATCATTATGATAGGAAAATGTGAAGTATAGCTAGTTACATCATGTATCAACGAATGTGACGAAGAGTGGAAGCATTGAATTCTGAAAATTGTGGAAGAGAAGCACTAAAACGACGACTAACTACGAGAAGTAATAGGAGATAGGGCAAAGTGAGAGAAGTTGAAGGAGATAGGGAGATGTGTAGACGTAGAAAATAAAATTATTTAGTTTCCATAGAAAAAAGAAAAGAAGGGTAAGTAAGTATATTTACTTTAAATATTCAAAATTAAAATTTATATGGGTACATTTAGATATTTTGGGGGTGTAAATAGCCAATTTCATTGGTTAATTTTGGCAAATTTTTTTGTCAAGAATCTTCATGTGTGGCCTGAAAATGTCCCGTGGGCCACATGCAACAATTCAATTATGATGTAAATTAACCAATAAAATATGTTTCGGGACTAATTGATGAGGGTAGAAATCTATAGAAATATGTTTCATTAATAGCTGATTTTATCTAAATATGATAGGATTTAATAACTATTTAAAGTTCAATTTGGTTATGGAAAAAACAAATTCAACTTGTAAAGCATATAGTATAACATGTATTGGAACGGATGAAAATTGGAAAATAAAAATAGTGCTTTTACCAAATTAGGATGAAAATTTGAAAATAAAAATAGTGTTTAGTGCTTTTACCAAATTAAGATCGTTTACAGTATAATGAGATAGATTAAAATGAAAATAACCAGATGAGATAACTCACCTGGTCATTGGACTCTTCACTTATCTGAGAGATTCAAGTACGATTCTCATTGAGAACGAATTAGGAGAGGAGATATAAGGAGGCTTGGAGAAGGGGGAGTATGATGCTTGGCAAGCTAATAACTATACTAACATTTACTGATAAAAAAAAATTAATGTGGTAGTAGAAAATGTCATTAAAACTTTACAATTTTAGTTATAAGGGAAATGTTTTTTTTTCTTAAATCTTTTTATGTAGTATTTAAAAATAACATATTGTCTCATATTTCTTTAAGGCAAAAACTCTTGTATTGGGGACATCGTGTCCCCAACT
Source organism: Pogostemon cablin (assembly GCA_023678885.1). NCBI lineage: Eukaryota > Viridiplantae > Streptophyta > Magnoliopsida > Lamiales > Lamiaceae > Pogostemon > Pogostemon cablin. The sequence goes on from CM042960.1 coordinate 12,264,528, forward strand.
CTCCCTCTCCATATCATATTTAATCATTTATATTGTTATGTGTTTAAATTGAGTTTGGAGACATAGCGTGCCAGGGGACACAAGAGCTAAATTGAGATTGGGATACGGTATCCCGGGAGCACAAAAGTCTCACTCTTTTATTAATTTAGGACTTAAATTCGGGCTCTAAATTAATAATTTTATAGAAAAATAATTTAGACCCCGAATAGATAATTTATTAAATTTTCAAACTCAACTCTTATTAATAGAAAAAATAATTCAAAGTTGGAACAAATAATTTATCCATTTTTCAGATATTGAGAATGTTAAAAAAATAATAATAATAATTTTAATGAAACTGGTGTGAATATATATACTCCACTATTTAAAGTATATGTATAAATACGGTGATGACTGGTGACTTGGTCATAAGACCAAAACAATAAAATAAAAATATAAAAATACGCGAGTATGTATGCGTAGCTTCCCTTTGACTTCTATGTAATTTGAATTTAGCACTAAACATGCAAAACCCTGACAACCAACTTGCAAATGAAATGATTCATCTCCTTCAACTCAACTCTGCAACGAATTTTTAGAAATAATAAAATTAAATTTTCAATGGAAACGCGTGTGGATCAACACGCTTTAATTATCCCCCTCAGAATGAATCATTATAAATAGAATAGCTTGCCACTCCACTCCGCATCAATCATTCACAAATTAACACAAGCTCATTTTCATATCCATATATATATATATATATATATATATATATATATATATATATATATATATATATATATATATATATATATATATATATATATATTGTTATGAACTTAACACAATAGAAACAGCAATGCTACACAATCTAAACAGCAATACTTAAACTATAAGCTTGCTCTATCAATCCTAATGTTGAGTATTGATTATGAAACAAAATAGAATTGAAAAACTTGAAGAAAGAAGACAAGAATTATAGTGGTTCGATCATGTTGATCTACATCCACTCTTAAGGAGAGTAATCACTATCTTGATGAACACAATGGTTACAATATGATGAAGATGATGAATCTTAGAACACTTAAGAAAACCCTAACTTGATTTGCTAACTTGTATGATGATGATGATCGACTTCTACTTCTCTTCCTTTGCTGTGTATGATCATGTATATATATACTCCACTGATCTGAGTTCACCATCAACATCATAACTGTCATGTGGTTGGTTTCAGTTGCAACTGCTTTGTAACTCCTTCATCTCCTCAATCCAACCAACTAGTATACTTATTGATCTTGCTCAACTCTAAGCTTGATCATATGTGTTGAATCTCTTTCATTTAGGAATGATACTTCCCTCTTGATCTAGCTAAACACTCCAATCAATGATCTAGCTGTCAAACGATGATAGTTTATCAGTTGCATCAATCCCACACTTCAACTGTCAAGCTAACCAACAATGATCAGTTGGTTACAACCAACTTTTGCCAACTGATCATCACTTCTTGATCTTTGATGACAGAACTGTCATGCTTCAGTTTCCACCTATCTGTGCAGCTTGATGCCTTCACTTGTTCATCCATCTTGCTGCTTCATCAACCACCATATTCTATATCTTTATTTGTTATATATATTACACACACATGTACTTATGCAAGCATGGTCTACATACACAACAAATCTCCACCTTAGACCATGTATCATCAGAAGTGACAAACTACTCTCCACCTTGCTGCACTTACAGGCTGCAGCTCACCTTTCTTTCCTACTTTAGTGAATTCCAATAAGACTTTTACACAATTCAAACTTTTGAATAGGTAGAGCCTTAGTAAACATATCAGCAGGATTTTCAGTTGTTTTAACCTTTTGGACAGCAACTATCTTCTCTTCTATCATATCTCTTATGAAATAAAGTCTCACATCAATGTGTTTAGTCCTCTCATGATATCCTTGATGCTTTGAGAGATGTACAGCACTTTGATTATCACAATACACCTCAATGTTATTCTGCTGAACTCCAAATTCTCTCAAAATACCAATCAACCAAACACCTTCCTTTATTGCTTCTGTAAGAGCAACAAATTCTGCTTCAGTGGTGGATAAAGCCACAATGTGTTGATGTGTAGCCTTCCAACTTATTGCTGTACCAAATAGCTTGAACACATAACCTGTCATTGATTTCCTTGTATCAAGGTTGGCTGCATAATCTGCATCAGCATAACCAATAACAGCATTATCCCAAGCATCTTGTTTCTGAAACTTCAAGCCTACTGATATAGTTCCTCTAACATACCTCAGTGCCCACTTCACTGCATCCCAATGAATCAGACCAGGATTACTCATAAATCTACTGATCACACTCATCACATAAGCTAGGTCTGGTCTACAGCATACCATAGCATACATCAGACTGCCCACTGCACTTGCATATGGTATTTTATTCATTTCAAACCTTTCTTTATCTGTTTGAGGTCCTTGAACAGATGACAGACTCACACCTTGTTTAGCTGGTACTGATGCACTCTTACAAAGATTCATATTGTACCTCTTTAAAACTTTATCCAGGTATGACTCTTGAAACAACCTTAATACTCCAGCTGATCTATTCCTTTCTATCTGCATTCCAAGTATCATTCTTGCCTCTCCAAGATCTTTCATGTCAAACTCCTTTCTCAATGTATCCTTTACTGAATTGATTCCTATCATATTTCTACAAGCTATTAGTATATCATCTACATATAGTAGAAGATAAGTATAGCTTCCTTTATCACATCTTATGTATACACAGCTGTCATACATGCTTCTGTCAAAACCATTTGAAGTAATGTACTCATCAAACCTAAGATACCACTGTCTTGGACTTTGCTTCAGACCATATAATGATTTAAGCAATAAACATGCCTTTGAATCTGCTCCTTGTAGATTAACTCCCTCAGGAATCTTCATATAAATCTTCTCATCTAAATTTCCATGTAAGAAAGCTGTTGTTACATCCATTTGATGTAATTCCAAGTCCAACTGAGTAACTAATGACAGCAGAATCCTTATTGAGCAATGTTTAACCACTGGTGAGAAGATTTCATTATAATCTACACCTTCTTGCTGTGAAAAACCTCTTGTTACAAGTCTTGCTTTAAATCTAATTCCTCCTTTCTTGCTAGTAACTGGTTTCTTCTTGTATATCCACTTACAACCTACAAGTTTCTGATTGGCAGGCCTGTCAACAATCATCCAAGTATTATTCATTTTTAATGATTGCAACTCTTCTTCCATAGCATCCAACCAATGCATACATTCCTTACTTGAAACTGCTTCTGAGTATGTCCTAGGTTCATAGACATCAACATCTGATGCTACATATAATGCATATGACACAGTGTCTGCCTCTATATACCTTATAGGTGTTTTGATCTGCCTTCTCAATCTATCCCTAACCAACTGATAGCTACTTAGAGTTCTTCTATCATTTGAACTAGATGATTTAGGACTTTCTTCAGCAGCAATTTCTTCATGTACATTATCCTCTCTTTGATCTTGATCATGCTGTGCAACTGTTTTGTCATCATGCTCCACCTCAAACTCACACTTATCAGTAGTTATCAACTTATCAGACCCTCTTTCCAACAAATGCATTCTTCCTTCATTGAATGTCACATCTCTACTAACTATGAACTTGTTATTCTCATAACACCATAGTCTGTACCCTTTTACCTCTTTAGGATAGCCAACTAGCACACACTTAACTGCTCTAGGATCTAACTTATCTTGTTTCTGATGTGAATACACCAAACATCCTATAATCCTCAGTTGACTATAGTCTGGTACTCTTCCAGACCATACTTCTTCAGGTGGTTTAAACTTGAGTGCTGTGCATGGTGACAGATTAATCAAATAGGCTGCAGTAGAAACTAACTCACCCCAGAAACCTTTTGAGAAACCTCCACTGCTCATCATACACCTAACTCTTGCAAGAAGTGTCTGATTCATTCTCTCAGCCACTCCATTTTGCTGTGGTGTTCCTGGTACTGTCTTGTGCCTCTTAATACCTTTCTCTTGACAAAACTTATTGAATTCATGTGACACAAATTCAAGACCATTGTCTGTTCTTAAGCACTTGACCTTGTTTCCAGTTTGTAGCTCTACTTCTGTCAACCATATTTTAAAAACTGATAGTGCTTCATCCTTTGTTTTCAGAATTTTAATCCATACCTTTCTTGAATAATCATCAATGAATGAGATGAAGTATTTCATTGTTGAAGTCTTGGAAGGCCCCCAAAGATCTGAGTGAACATATTCCAACCTAACTTTGTATTATGTTCAGCTGCACCAAACTTCAACCTCTTAGCTTTTCCTAATATACAAGCCTCACATTGATCTAGCTTACAGGTTGTGCTGATCTCAAGTAACTTCTGTCTTGCAAGTTCTTGTAAACCTCTTTCACTGATATGACCAAGCCTCCCATGCCAAACATTAACACTACTCTCATCCTTAGTTGTATTACTTTGTCCAGTCACAACTGAACCATCCAAGAAGTACAGATCAGACTTCTTGAATCCTTTAACAACAACTGACTTTCCTTTTATGACAGCAAGTGTATCTCCTTTCAAATGGCATTCATAACCTTGAGAAACTAGCATTCCAAGAGATATTAGATTTCTCCTTAAGCTTGGTACATATCTAACATTGTTTAACATCCTGATTTTACCATCAAACATTTTAAGTTTGACAGAACCAATTCCAACAATCTTACAAGTATGATCATCACCTAGCATTACTGCTCCTTCATCTTGTGACCTCAATTCAGTAAACCAGTCCTTTCTTGATGTCATATGAAAAGTACATCCAGAATCCATAACCCATTCTTCTGAAACTGAATTAGAACTCACAGACATTGCTTCAATGAAATCAGAATCTGTAGCATCATGATTAGTTATTACCTGGTTTGCATGAGGCCTCTTATTTCCTCTCCTTTCAGCTATTAACTTTGCTACCATGGCTTTCCACTTGTAACACTGCTTCTTATAATGTCCTGGTTTATTGCAGTGGAAACAATTCTTGTTTTCTTCTTCAACTGCTGGTGCACTATGATTCTTTTCAGGCTTCCTCTTATCAACCTCACTCTTATTATTCTTGTTGTTCTTATTCCACTGGTTTTGTTTCCTCACTGTCAATCCTTCTGCACTTGCTTGCTGTTCTGGATTCTTGTGAAGTACCTTTGCCTTGACTGCCAACAACACTTGCTCAAGGGTGATTGATTCAGCATTAGCAAACAATAAAGTATCTCTCAATCCTTCAAATGACTTTGGAAGTGCTGACATGAGGATGACTGCCTTATCTTCAGTTGACAGAGCCACATCTATGTTTTCTAAGTCATCAATAATCTTGTTAAACTCATCTAACTGACCAATTATAGACTTATCTTCTGATACCTTGAAGGAGTATAACTTCTGCTTCATGTACAATCGGTTTGCCAAACTTTTAATCATGTACAACTCCTCCAATTTCTTCCAAACACCTCTTGCAGTGGATTCTTTAGAGATCTCCCTTAGAGCCTTATCACCAAGACACAAAATGAGAGCACTTCTGGCCTTGATTTGTTGTTCTTGATCTGCTGCAACACCAGCTCCTACAATCTGACCTTCTGGCAATGGCTTAACAGCATCTGACAGACCTTGTTGAACCAAGATAGCTTCCATCTTCATCCTCCACAGACTGAAGTCTGCCTTCTCTGTGAATTTTTCAATATCAAACTTTGTGGTAACCATTTGATCTTCTTCTTCTCCACTGAGTCTTCTTCTTCTTCTTCTTCTGGTTTGGCTTTCCCACAGACGGCGCCAATTGTTATGAACTTAACACAATAGAAACAGCAATGCTACACAATCTAAACAGCAATACTTAAACTATAAGCTTGCTCTATCAATCCTAATGTTGAGTATTGATTATGAAACAAAATAGAATTGAAAAACTTGAAGAAAGAAGACAAGAATTATAGTGGTTCGATCATGTTGATCTACATCCACTCTTAAGGAGAGTAATCACTATCTTGATGAACACAATGGTTACAATATGATGAAGATGATGAATCTTAGAACACTTAAGAAAACCCTAACTTGATTTGCTAACTTGTATGATGATGATGATCGACTTCTACTTCTCTTCCTTTGTTGTGTATGATCATGTATATATATACTCCACTGATCTGAGTTCACCATCAACATCATAACTGTCATGTGGTTGGTTTCAGTTGCAACTGCTTTGTAACTCCTTCATCTCCTCAATCCAACCAACTAGTATACTTATTGATCTTGCTCAACTCTAAGCTTGATCATATGTGTTGAATCTCTTTCATTTAGGAATGATACTTCCCTCTTGATCTAGCTAAACACTCCAATCAATGATCTCGCTGTCAAACGATGATAGTTTATCAGTTGCATCAATCCCACACTTCAACTGTCAAGCTAACCAACAATGATCAGTTGGTTACAACCAACTTTTGCCAACTGATCATCACTTCTTGATCTTTGATGACAGAACTGTCATGCTTCAGTTTCCACCTATCTGTGCAGCTTGATGCCTTCACTTGTTCATCCATCTTGCTGCTTCATCAACCACCATATTCTATATCTTTATTTGTTATATATATTACACACACATGTACTTATGCAAGCATGGTCTACATACACAACATATATATATATATATATATATATATATATATATATATATATATATATATATATATATATATATATATATTTCATTTTTCTCTAAGAAAAAGATAATATATACTCCCTCCGTCCCCTTAAAGTCGTGATTTTTTTTTTGGGCACGGAGATTAAGAAGTATAATATTTTAATGTAAAGTGAAGTGAGAGAAATAATATTTAATGTGTAGTGGGTAGGTGTATTAGTAGTGTGTGTGGAGTGTGTGTGGGCCAATGTGAATATATTAATATTTTTTGTGTGGGTCCTATATGCTTTAAAAGAAATGTAACAATTTCTATGGGACAACCGAAAAAGAAAAATGTCACAATTTATGTTGGACGGATGGAATATTACATTATGAGAACTCCTCCAATATTCATACCTGCACTCACCTTCCTACTTCTTCTCATATTATCTCCAGCAGCTTCAGCTAATCAGAATATTTTTCTGGAATGTCTTTACGGAAGATCCCAAAACAACTCCATTTCTAACCTTGTTTACGCTCCCTCCAACTCCACCCTTAAACCCAGCTTCATTATAACCCCGGAACACGAGTCCCAAATCCCCCCCCTATCGTCCTTTGCACTAGACGCAACGGCCTGGAAGTCAGAACTCGAAGCGGAGGCCATGACTTCGAGGCCCTATCTTCTGTTTCGACTGTCTCATTCGTGATCATTGATCTGATCAGGCTCAGTGTCGTTACGGTAGACGCTGAGGCTAAGACTGCATGGGTTGAAGCCGGTGCAAACCCCGGCTCTGTATATTACAACATCGCTCAGAAGAGCTCCACCTTGGGGTTTCCTGGTGGCTTTCGTGCAACCGTGGGCGTTGGTGGGCACATTAGTGGAGGAGGCTACGGCTCACTTTTGAGGAAATATGGGATGGCTGCTGATCAGGTGATCGACGCAAGAATATTTGATGTAAATGAGAGGTTCCCTGAGCTGGGGTTGCGGAGGGAAGACTGCAGAGAAATGAGTTGGATCCAATCCGCTCTATTTTTCGACCAACACGCCATAGATAGACCTGAGTCCCTGTTGAGTATGGTTCAGCCCAATAAGTCTTACATGCAGAGGACGAGTTACATTAACTACAGAGATCTCGACATTGGACTCAACAACAACGTTGGGAGGACGAGTTACGCGCAGGCAAGTGTTTGGGGCAGGAAATATTTCAAGAACAACTTTGATCGCCTTGTTCGTGTCAAGACAATGGTTGATCCACACAACTTCTTCAGGAACCCACAGACCATTCCACTCCTGCATAAACATAGGCACACCAACTAAAGCCCACGGAACCAATGTCCACTGCCTAAATGCTAATCATTCGTTTACATTCTTTTTTTTAATTTAGTTTTTTCATGATTAATGATTGTAAATTTGCAGTATGTTATTGAAGAATTGTAGTGCCATTCTTTTTATCATATTCTTATACTTTGGTATTCAAATCCCTTTCGATCAAATCCAGCTAGCGGTATTTTGTCAAGATTCAAGATTTCGTTACCAATTTTATACATAATTCCAATTATTGGTATTCGCCAAATATAATCGCTGGTTGTTCTTGGCAAATTAAGAATACTCCAACAAAGAGATAATTTAGTCTCATAATTACCTACATTTGTTGGCCCAGTAATATATTTTGTATTTTTTTAAAAAGTGAAGATAACTTTGAATACAAAAATTAGAAAGAACTACTGAGAGTAAGATGAGACATTGAAACACGCTTCTTAAGGAAACGAGAAACTTTGGAAAATAATTCAATTAAATCGCGTGCTTTGTGAGGATTTCACCATTATCGACTTCAAACTATCAACCAGGGGAAGGAGGAAGAAAAGAATAAGATTTAGGAGAAGAGATTTGGGGAAGATTGAAGGAGAACTAATTAAATAGCGAACATATGTAATTATAGAATGGATAAATTAATCCTACAATACTTTAAAGGTTTAGAAAGTTGAACATTTACTAAATTAACCTTATGAAATGTATTATGTTCATCCTCTGTTCCTATTCCATTTCAAGCCGTTTTATTCTGTTTCCAAAAAAAAAAAAAAAAGATGAAATTTTCTCATTGGAGAATTCCCTTCTTTGCTGCCACAAACCCTAGCAATGGCAGCACAAAGTTTAGTGGGTGAGAGAGATTGTCGTTCATCAGAATTAGCTCTTTCAGAGTCTTCCCCATCGTCGCCGGGATACACCCGACATCAAAACAGAAACCGTCGAGTTTCCGAGATTCTTGAGAATACCAAATCGGAATTAGTTGTCGTTATAAAACAAAGCATTCAAATCCTTATCGAAACTCTTAGAAGGAACGCAGCCTTCGAAATAAATAAACCGAAGATCCAGAAATTTCAAATATGGCTATGGCGATAACCCCCTTAAACCCTGGATGTAAACGCAGCATAAATGGTACTGAATTCCTCATTCTTGTGAATTCAACAAATAGCATCTCCCTATTCCTCTTTCAATTTATTGGGCTTTTTTTAATTTCAGTACTTCAATGCATTTGTCTTTTCTCATTTCAAGTAATTCATCCCATTGTATGATAATTTCATCGGTACAGGTGGCAGATGAGTTGTGAGAGTTGGTGATCTATTTATTCCGATTAAAAAATCCATGGCCATAACAATTGAAAAGAAAAACTTTCCACAAAACCCTTTAAATTTTTCTTATTTGTTTTATCATAAAATAAAATTCTTAAAACTCAAAAATAAATAAATAAATGAATATTTACTTTAGGTAAAAACTTGTGTGCCCCGTGGACAACCGTGCACCATGGAAACACAAGAATTTCCAAAAGTTACTATAATTTCAAATATATCATCTATACTAATACTAGGGTAAGTTTTCTATGAATCTAACTCATCATGCACCCTGTTTTACAAAATTATTTTTTAGTACATAAAAAATTAATTTTAGAGGACGAATTATCACTCTTTTAAATAAAAAAAATATTACTTCTCAAATTCTATTAAAAGAAATACTCCCTCCGTCCCATCCAAAGAGTCTTTTTTTTTTTTTTTCATTTTGGTGTCCCTTCCAAAAAGTCATTTTATTTTTGGGAAATGCCAAGGAATGCCCTAAATGAAAGGTATTCTATCTAATTTGCCCTAACAATTGCATTACATCTATTTTGCCCACCAAATAAGTGTAATGTCATGAATACCCTCTAAGGATGGCCCACCTGTTGTCATTGGTAATGAGATGAGACGTATAATTGGAAGACACAAGTACTGTGACAGATTGTGGGACATCTCTTTATGACACATAAAAAATAAAAAAATATATAAATATATTTTTTCCTTGCTTGATAGTTTTACGCTCAAACACATACTAATTAGAGAATTAAAATTCATGTACACATGCACTACACATGCACCGAATGCAATTTAAATTCATGTACACATGCACTACAAAAAAACTATTTTTTAGCAAAGGAATATTCCGTTGCTAAAAGCCTTAATTCCATTGTTAAATTGGCTTACCAACGGATTAGCAACAGAATCCGTTGGTAAAATTCAGTTGGTAAAGTAGTGGTTGGTAAATTTTTAGCAACGAAAAATCAATTTCGTTGGTAATCCGTTGCTAATAATTCCGTTGGTAATTTATATAAGGATTCCCTTACTATTCTGTTGGTAATTAGCAACGGATTGAATTCTGTTGCTAAAATAGAGAATAATTCCGTTGGCATTCAGTTGCTAAAACAAAAATATCATTTTTGTTGCTAATCCATTGCTAATTACCAACGGATTGAATTCCGTTGCTAAATTCGATTGCTAAAAAATACTTTTTTTTTGTAGTGGAAAAAGCATGTCCGTGAAAAAAAAATCTATACTTAAATTTACGACAATTTTGATTATTATGGATTAAATTCTCAATAATTGATAAATAATTAAGGATAGAATTATTACAATTTGAAAGCTATAACATTTATTTTATAGTATTAAGAAGTTATATATATATATATATATATATATATATATATATATATATATATATATATATATATATTTTAAATTACTCCCTCCGTCTCAGGCTAAGAGGGTCATTTTACCATTTTGGTTGTCCCACCCAAAGAGTCTCATTTCCTTTTTTTGGACACATGGGACCCACTCACACCCATTAATACATTTAAAACATGGGGTCCCACACCCACTAATACAACTACCTACTACATATTAAATAATAATACTCCTTAATCCACGTGCCCAAAAGCAAATGAGACTCTTAGCCTGGGACGGAGGGAGTAACAAGAAGTAGCTAAAAAATAGCTGTTAATAAAAAAAGAATGAGGTTTGCGTGCGTCCGGGCGCATGGGAACACATTCCGTGCGCCTTTAAAAATTTAGTATTATGGGTAAGAGGGTATACACTTTAATTAATAAAATGTCACCATTTTGTTCTAAAGTGTATACATTTTTCATTAATATTTTTTTTCTTTAGAAAATAAAGGGTACACATTTTTATATTAAAGGGTATACAATTTAACACAAAATTTTAAAGGTGCACAGAGTGTTGTCCATGCACCCAGATACACACAATAATTTTCTTTAGAAAATAAAGGGTATACATCTGTATACTAAAGGGTATACAATTTAATACAAAATTCTAAAGGCGCACGGAATGTGGTCTGTACGTCCGAGTGCACATGAGTTTTTGCCTAAAAAAAATTTACTCTCAACACAATATATAAATTAATGGTTATTTTGTAATTTTCTCCATATTCATATAAATAATTATTCTCATATATTGAAAAGAAAAAAAAAAGAAGCATGTCCTAGAAAAATAAAAAAAATACTTTTATATCATGTCCGTTGATAGGAAAACTAGAAAGAAGCATGTCCGTCGAATGAAAAATAAAGAAGAAGCATGTAAGCCAATAAGAAAATAAAAAAGAATCCTTTTAGTGCATGTCCGCAGGATAGGAAAAATAAAATGAGCATGTCCGTCAACACGAAAATAAAAAAAAATTAAAAAAAGCCATGTCTGTCAATAAGAAAAAATAAATATTTTAGTGTATGTCCGCCAATTGGATTATTATGGACTAAATTCTCAATAATTTGATAAATAATTAAGAATAGAATTATTACAATTTGAAAGTTATAATATTTTATTTACAGTATTAAGAAGTAGTTTTTTTTTTTAAAATATAATAAGTAGTTAAAAAATTGCAACTAAAAAAAAATTTTACTCTCAACGCAATATATAAATTAATTGTTAATTTTGTAATTTTCTCCATATTTATATAAATAATTATTCTCATATATTACAAAGAAAAGAAAAAGAATTCTTTTATAGAATGTCCGCCAATGGAAAAAATAAAAATAAGTATGTTCGCCGATTGAAAAATAAAGAAGAAGCATGTAAGCAAATAGGAAAATAAAAAAAATCATTTTAGTGCATATCCGCCGATATGAAAAATAAAAAAAAAGGATGTCCTCAGACTGAAAAATAAAAAAGAAGCATGTACGTCAATTAGAAAATAAAAAAGAATTCTTTTATTGCATGTCCGCTAATAGAATTAATAAAAAAAGAATTCTTTTAATGCATGTCCGTCGATAGGAAAAACATGTCCGCCTATGGGAAAATAAAAAATAATTCTGTTATTGCGAGTCCAGCGATAGAAAAATAAAAAAAATTCTATTGGTGCATGATAATTCTTATATTCATGTAATGTCCAATTTCAAATTGGATATATTAATTAAAAAAAATAGATAAATTTCAAATCGGATATATTGATAAAAAAAATAAAATAGATAAGTATAATTGTTGCATAAAATTATCAATAGTCCAAAATTGAATGTGGAGGACACTACTGAAATTTATCAGCAGACATGATACATGTAGGATTTTTTTTTTATTCAATTGTTGGGACATGTAGGATTTTTCTTTTTATCTCATACATGGATTATTTGATAAAGCGGATATAGGTTTTAATTGGCAAACACTCATCAGCGGACATGCTTTGTATTTTCTACATGATGCACATTATCTTTTGAAAAATTTTAAAGTGGGTCAAAGATTCACTTAATATTTCAACGCCACTTTATACGGAAAAAGAGAAAATTAAGGAAAATTGATTTTTCTCAGTACATGTGTCAGGTGGGTGGGGGGTAGTTCAGACATATCACCTTAAAAGTGGACAAATTAGATGTTTTTAATATATTAGGACAAACTTGATGTACCATTCATGAAATAGGGCATTTTAAATATTGTCCCTTTATTTTTTTACACATATGGGATCCACAAACTCACTAATACGATTAAAATATGGAACTGAGATGGAAACCTCACATTAATGTCTGAACAACATTAGTAAGAGTGTATCTGTAGTTGAATTATGTATGATCATGTTAATCACCAGAAATAGGTGCATGATCATATCTGATATAAACTGAAATCAATGCATGTGGAAGGGGTTGTGACAGGGTGTGTTGCAGCTGGTGTAGGGAGTATTTGGGAGTATATTCTGGAACGTTCCATACACGAATGAAAAGCTCAAAGGGCCGGCTGTGAGCTGGAGTTTGTTGTAACAGAAAATGAGTTCGTTTAACTGCCCAAATATCAGCTGGAAGTTGCACACACGTGATGGTCCTATATGTTTCAACTGATTCTGCATAGTGTATATATATGATGTAATCTGTGTATAACTACACACATGTAACCTCCAAAACCCTCTGAAAGCAATACAAAACGATCATCATCACAGTGGACGTAGGCTTGGTTAATAAGCCGAACCACTATACATCTTGTTCTTCAAAGTTCTTCAATCACACACTAGCACACACTTGAGTTTGTTTAGTTTGTGAGAGTTTTGAATCAATCTTTGATTCATTGTGTGAAGTTTCTCAAAGCAATTCGATCGATCAGTCTGTCTTTCGTATTCAAATATGAGAATTGGCGCCGTCTGTGGGAAACACCATAGGCAAGCAGATCAAAGAAACAGATATCTGAAGAAGAAAGAGGGATTCAACATGGTTACCAAATTTGATATTGAGCGGTTCACTGAGAAGTCAGACTACGGGTTGTGGAAGATCAAGATGAGATCCATCTTGGTACAGCAAGGCCTCGGAGGAGCAATCAAAGAAGCTCCAATTAATGAAGCAGCAGCAGTGGATGTACAAGTTGCAGCAGCTGAAGCAGATCTTCAAGAAAGAGCTCTAAGTGCCATTTTCTTGTGTCTTGGTGATAAGGCACTCAGAGAAGTTCAGAGGGAAACGACTACAAGAGCAGTATGGAAGAAGTTTGATGATCTCTATATGGTAAAAACTCTTGTAAATCGATTATATCTGAAACAGAAACTATACTCATTCAAAATGACAGAAGATAAACCAGTCTTAGTTCAACTTGATGAGTTTAATAAGGTACTTGATGATCTGGAAAATGTTGAGGTTAAATTAGAGAATGAAGATAAGGCTCTGATTTTGTTATCTGCACTTCCAAAATCGTTTGAAAATTTTAAAGACACATTGTTATTTGGTAGCAAAGAGTCAATAAGTCTTAATGAAGTTGAATTAGCTTTGAAAACTAAGGAGTTACAAAAGTGTTGTGAGGAACAAGGATCATCAGGTAAAGGATTGATGATCCGGAAGGGAAATCAGAATAAGAAATTTAACAAGAAGGGAAGTTCTGATGGTAAGAAACAAGATACCAAAGGTGATTAGTCTGCTAGTGACAAGGAAGGAAGGAAATGTTTCCACTGTCATGAACCAGGTCACATTAAGAAGAATTGATACAAGTGGAAAGCAGCCAAAAGAAAGAAGACAGAGGCTGGGAAAGATGGACAACAAAGGTTGCAAGAATCAGGTGGCAATTAATCAGAACCAGGTGGAAATTGATTATCCTGAGGCACTGTTAGTCTATTCATCAAAAGGATCCATGGATTGGATCATTGATTCAGGATGTTCATTTCATATGTCTCCAATGAAGCATTGGTTTACTGATCTTAAGTATCAAAATGCTGGATCAGTATTATTAGGGAATGATCATACATGTCAGATAAAGGGAATGTTTCTATCAAGTTAAGAATGCATGATGGAGTGATTAGAACCTTGACAGGTGTGAGGTATATTCCAGAACTCAAGAGAAATCTAATTTCATTGGGTATTCTAGATGTTTCAGGATATGAATTTAGAACAAAAGGAGGAGTACTCATTGTTGAAAAGGATGAGTATGAAGTAATGAAAGGAATCTGAAAAAGAGAGCTGTACATTTTTTATGGTCATACTGTAACTGGACAGAATAATGCTACAATTAGAAGTGATAATATACACTTATGGCATGGGAGGTTAGCTCACATAAGTGAGAAAGGCTACAAGAACTATCAAGGCAGAAAGCTATCTGCATCACTCTATCAGAGCAGTTGAAACAATGTGAACATTGCATTTTTGGAAAGGCCAAGAGACTTAAGTTTGGAACTGGTAATCACACAAGTACATCCAGGCTGGATTACATCCATTCAGACTTATGGGGACCTGGAAGAACTCAAACCAAAGGTGGTGGCAGGTACTTCATGTCTTTCATTGATGACTATAGTAGGAAAGTGTGGATATATATTCTTAAAACTAAGGATGCAGCCTTTAACACTTTCAAGAATTGGCTAGTTGAGGTGGAGAACATCTGTAATGTTAAGATTAAAGTGTTAAGAACTGATAATGGTCTTGAATATTGTTCTGAAGAGTTCAACAAGTTCTGTAGAGATAAAGGTATCATAAGACACAAGACTGTTCCAGGCACACCACAACAAAATGGAGTTGCAGAAAGATTAAATTAAACCTTACTAGAGAGAGTAAGGTGTATATTGAGTAATTCTGGTTTGAGAAAGGACTTTTGGGGTGAGCTGGTTACTACAGTGGCATTCCTCATAAATAGAAGCCCATCAGCAGCTCTGAAGTTTAAAACACCTCAAGAGGAATGGTCAAGAAAATTAGCAGATTACTCAATGCTTAGAGTCATTGGTTTTTTAGCTTATGCTCATATTAAGTAAGATAAGTTAGCACCAAGAGCAGTGAAGTGTGTTATGATAGGATATCCTAAGGGTGTGAAAGCATACAAACTATGGAGTATTGAAAGCAAGAAGTTCTTAGTAAGCAGGGATGTCATTTTTAATGAGGTTGTAATGCCACTGTGTCCACAACAAGTTCAGATTATTCAAGGAAGTAATAAAACTGAGCTTGAGGTGGAGCATGCCAAGAGAGTTGTACATGACTAGAGGGCAGGTGATGAAGAAATATTACAAGATGATACTGTTGAAACTACTGATAATGATCAAGGAGGATCAGAAACTGATGAGTTGTTAAATAGCTACCAGTTAGCTAGGGACAGACAGAGAAGGTCTATTAAACCACCAGCTAGGTATGCAAATGCTGACATAGTCTCTTATGCACTATATACAGCAGAGGAGATTGATTCATATGAACCTAAGAATTATTTAGAGGCTTTGAATTGCAAGGAAAGTGACAGGTGGAGTGTTGCTATGCAAGAAGAGTTGATGTCTTTGGAAAAGAATCAAACATGGAAGATAGTTCAGAGACCAAAGGATCAGAGGTTGGTTAGTTGCAAGTGGATTTACAAGAAAAAGGTAGCTCCAGATAATTCAGGTGGAATAAGGTTCAAGGCTAGATTAGTTGCAAGAGGTTTTTCACAGAAAGAGGGGATTGATTACACTGAAATTTTCTCTCCAGTTGTCAAACATTGTTCAATTAGAGTAATGTTAGCTCTAGTTGCTCAGTTTGACCTTGAGTTACATCAAATGGATGTAACAACAGCTTTTCTTCATGGAAATTTGGAAGAAAAAATATATATGAGCATTCCAGAAGGTGTAGCAGTTCAAGATACTACCAATAAGGCTTGTTTACTTCTGAAATCCTTATATGGGTTGAAGCAAAGTCCAAGGAGATGGTACTTGAGGTTTGATGAATATGTTGTCAGTTGTGGTTTCAAAAGAAGTCTGTATGACAGTTGTGTGTACATTAGAAGTGATATTGATTGGCAGGTGTTCTTACTATTGTATGTTGATGACATACTGATAGCTTGCAAATCTATGGATGGAATTCTAGTGTCAAAAAGATGTTGAAAGCAGAATTTGACATGAAAGACTTAGGGGAAGCTACTGTAATTCTAGGGATGCAGATTGAAAGGGATAGATCAGCTGGATCAGTTGTGTTGCATCAGAGTATTTATTTAGAAAAAGTACTCAAAACATATAATATGGATATGTGTAAATCAGTTTCCACACCAGTTAAGCAAGGGATAAGTTTATCAGGTCAACAATCAGCAAAGACAGAAGCAGAAATTTCAGAAATGGATAGGATTCCATACGCTAATGCTGTAGGGAGTCTTATGTATGCAATGGTTTGTTGTAGACCAGATTTAGCTCATGCAATGAGCTTAGTGAGCAGGTTCATAGGAAATCCAGGAAGGGAGCATTGGGAAGCTGTCAAATGGATTCAAAGATATCTGAAAAGAAGCTTAACAACAGGTTTGCATTTCAATATGATTTCATCTAACATTGATTTTCTTGCAGGTTATGTAGATGCTGACTATGCTGCAAATTTGGACACAATGAAGTCACTATCAGGCTATGTATTCAGTTTATTTGGAACAGCCATCAGTTGGAGGTCAACACATCAATCAGTGGTGGCACTATCTACAACAGAAACTGAGTTCATTTCACTTACAGAAGGGATTAAGGAAGGTCTGTGGTTGAAGGGAATTTTGTCTGAATTTGGTATTGTGCAAGAGTCTGTGGTGCTATATTGTGATAATTCTAGTGCCATACATCTCTCAAGGCACCAAGGATATCATGAACAAACAAAGCATATTGATATCAGGCTGTATTTCATTAGAGATTTGATAGATGATGGAAGAGTGATTGTGAAGAAAATTGAAACAGAAAAGAATCCATCAGATTTTCTTACTAAGGCCTTGCCTACTTCGAAGTTCGAATTGTGCAAGAGCCTTATCAACATGTGTTAACTACGACAGTGAAGAGTTCTGCTACTCTCTCAAAGTAGTGATGGGAGTTTTGCTGCTCTCCAACAAGGCAGTGGAAGTGAAGTTTGCTGACTTTAAAACAGTGAGATGAAGATGAAGTAATAAATGCTTAAGTATGAGGTTTAGGTGGAGATTTGAGATGGAAACCTCACATTAATGCCTGCTCAACATTAGTAAGAGTGTATCTATAGTTGAATTATGTATGATCATGTTAATCACCAGAAACGGGTGCATGATCATATCTGATATACACTGAAATCAATGCATGTGGAAGGGGTTGTGACAGGGTGTGTTGCAGCTGGTGTAAGGAGTATTTGGGAGTATATTCTGGAACGTTCCATACACGGATGAAAAGCTCAAAGGGCCGGCTGTGAGCTAGAGTTTGTTGTAACAGAAAATGAGTTCGTTTAACTGCCCAAATATCAGCTGGAAGTTGCACACACGTGATGGTCCTATAAGTTTCAACTGATTCTGCATAGTGTATATATATGATGTAATCTGTGTATAACTACACACATGTAACCTCCAAAACCCTCTGAAAGTAATACAAAACGATCATCATCATAGTGGATGTAGGCTTGGTTAATAAGCCGAACCACTATACATCTTGTTCTTCAAAGTTCTTCAATCACACACTAGCACACACTTGAGTTTGTTTAGTTTGTGAGAGTTTTGAATCAATCTTTGATTCATTGTGTGATGTTTCTCAAAGCAATTCGATCGATCAGTCTGTCTTTCGTATTCAAATCTGAGAGGAACTCACACTTCCACCAATACAACTACCTACTACACATTAAATAATAATACTCCTTAATCTACATGCAAAAAACAAAAACTACTCTTAGAGTAGAACGAAGGAAGTACAAAATATCAAGTCGTATCATAATTTAAAGAGTAATATTTCCATTCATAAAATTATTAGTTTATTTCTTTAAAAATAATTTCATGGTAACTAAGTGCAAGTGTTTAGTTGTCGCTGTTGAGTTGCGTTACACAAGTACAGATCTTGTCTTGTTCAAAATTTCCACTTAATTAAAACTAAATTTTTATTGACAACTAGTACAACTTTCTTGCCTAATTTTTAGAGACTCACTTATTCTTGCAATGATTATTGCCCTTTGAAAGTAAATCATACTTACTATTCCTACTATACATCTCACCCAAACTCCTTTATTCGACAATCTTGGAGTACAGAGGTGGAATGCTCTGTTCGTTCTTGAAAAAATTATGTGGATCAACCATGGTTTTAACCTTTAAAAGCCGATCAAAATTGTCCTTGAAGTACTTCTTCCCCCAAATGCTTGCTTGCTCGTAGCTCGTCTTCCCTCTGATGTTATTCACTCCAATGTCGAGATCTCTGTAGTTGAGGTAGGCTGCCCTTGGTGAAGTTAACACGAAAGGAGTCAAGTATTCGTAAACCCTCCTACTCCAGTTAATGAATCTGTCTGAATGATCTTTGTCCTCTTCTTTCCAGTACACAATGTTGTTCAATTGGTACAAGTTGCCTGCCCGATGAGGGAACGGAATATCCGTCTCCGGAATCTCCGCCATTCTTCCTCCAAATGGGAGGAAGAAGGCATCAGCATCCTTGGATTCTGGCTCTAAGAAATAGTCCCAAGTCCTTCAAGACCGTCGTTGGGAATAGGAGTTTGCACGTAGTTTGAGTTCGATTTCATGTATATTTTCCCCTGTTTCCTGCTGAGCAGAGCTTCACGTTGATCCATGGGGATCATGTTGAAATACAAAAAAGTATCAATCCAGCTCATCTCATGACAGTCTTCTCTTACAATACCCAATTCAGGGAACTCTTTTTCCATCAATCGTAGCAGCCTGTCAGTCCCACCAAGAAAGAGTGAGTAGAAAGTGGCACTGATTCTGTTTCTGCCTTCCCCTGCATTCAACTCCCCTGTCAGAATATTCGTCGTTCCAACCATGATCATGAGGAACAAATCATGGTCTATTTCAGGTACCACATGTTGCCACTTCTGAATGAGTTGAGTTGCATTCTGTGCCAGAGTCCTTTGGACAGTGAAAACAGTCACTTTCTCTGGAACATCAACCAATCGCAGCTTCCATGCTGTAATGACACCAAAACTAGCTCCCCCACCACCTCGAATCGCCCAGAACAGATCCTCCCCCATCGATTTTCTGTCGAGAATCCTGCCTTCAGCATCGACTATTCTTGCATCAAGTACTTGGTCTGCAGCGAACCCGTATCTTCTCATCAGCGGGCCGTAGCCGCCTCCACTGATGTGGCCACCAACACCGACGGTCGGGCAAATTCCGCCGGGGAACCCCAAAAGAAGGCTTTTCTCAGCTATCCTGTAATAAAGAGCTCCAAGGGTTGCACCAGCTTCAACCCATGCAGTTTTGGACTCTGCGTCTACTTTAATGTCACTAAGATTGATCAAATCAAGGAGAATAAACGGAACACTCGATACAAAAGATAGTCCTTCATAGTCATGGCCGCCACTTCGAATCCTGATTTCCAAGTCCTGCTCTTTGGCACAGTGTATGATAGGTGGGATTTGGGATTCGTGATCCGGGGTAAGAATAACCCTGGGTTTAGGCGTATGTTCGGATGCGTATTTCAGATTCCAAATGCCGAATAGCAGGGTAGAAGAGAAAGATGGGTGTCTCGGGGTGTAAATTAGGTTGGAAATGGAGGAGCAGTTATGGAATTTCGAGGGAAGGCATTTGAGAAAGTGTTCATGATCATCGGCGTAAGGTGCCGATGAGCATGATGACTGAGCATCGGGATATGCTTCTGATGAGCACACTGAGTGATCGTCAGCAAAAACTGCTGACGAGCACGAAACTATGAGAAGAATGATGAATATAAGTGCAGACATGATCGGTGTCTTCATAAGCAAGTTTAGGTTGGCTGATAAGTTTAGTGTTTGTCGAGGAACAGATGATGGGTACTCATTTATATAAGACAAAGTGTGACAATGTTGAAATGTACACATAAGATTTATAAGTTAAAAGGAAAATATGTAGCTACCCTGCAACTAAGTCAGTCAAGTTGTACTAGATTCAAATAAATTGTGGTTTATAATATACTCAGTAGTACTCCCTCGTCCAGAAAGAATGTACATATTTACTTTTTGCACGGAGATTAAAGAGTATAATATTTTAATGTGTAGTGAAGTGAGAGAAATAATATATTATAATGTGTAGTGGGTAGTTGTATTAGTATAATATGTGGGGTCATGTGGATATAATAATGGTATTGTGTAGGTCACATCAACCAATTAAAAAATATATACTTTGTTTTGATACAGACAAAAATGGAAAAATATATATCTAGTTGTGGGACGAGGGAACATTTATTTGGCTTGGAGCTAGAATTAGCAATGAAAACGAAATTACCTAATTAATTCCTTAGAAAATTTTAGTCACGTGTATATACACCCTCCATTCCACTATAATAATAATTTGATTTAATTTTTATAAGTTGGAAGGAAAATATGTAGCTACCCTGCACCTCCATACCACTATAATAATAGTTTGATTTAATTTTTATAAGTTGGAAGGAAAATATGTAGCTACCCTGCAACTAAGTCAGTCAAGTTGTACTAGATTCAAATAAAGTGTGGTTTATAATATAGTATTTGTTTAGTTTGGAGCTAGAATTATCAATGACAACGAAATTACCTAATTAATTCCTTAGAAAATTTTAGTCACGTGTGTATACACCCTCCATACCACTATAATAATAGTTACATTTAATTTTTGAAGTGGTCTGTGTCTACGAATGCACAATGTGTAAAAGAATATCATTTTATTTTAAAGGGTATATATTTAAATTAAAAATAATACTCCCTCCGTTTCATTTCAATACTTACATTTGATTTTTGCACGTTGATTAATGAGTATGGTATTTTAATAGATAATGAGTGGAAAAATATAATATTTAATATAAAGTGGGTAGGTGTATTAGTGTTAGATGTGAGTCCCATGGTGATATATTAATTGTTTTATGTGGGTCCCTTATACAAAAAAGGGAAACGTAAAGATTGAAATGAAACACCCAAAATAGAAATATGTAAAGATTGAAATGAGACTGAGGGAGTATAATTTTTTCCATTGAAAATTTATATCGATATATGAATATTATAAATATTTGATTAAAAATCAATTTTTTTAAGAAATAAAGGTACACGTTCTTATAATAAAGGGTATATCATTAAATACTTTAATAATATTGCACACTTGCATAAGATCGTCTCACAGTGAAACTGTTTTACATTTTCTTAAATAGTTATATTTTTTTATAAAAACGTTATCATTTTTTATTTTTACCTCGAATTGTTCATGAAATAATTTATTGTACCAATAACATTTTTCATCAATTTAATTATTATTTTTTATTAAAACTAGTAAAAGACATCACTGAATAAACATCAATTTTGCTCAAAATGTGATGTCTTTTTGTAACATCAATTTTGCTCAAAATGTGATGTCTTTTTGTAAAGAACCGATGTCTTTTAAAAAACCGATGTCTATCAGCGTAAAAATACGGTGATAGACATCGGTTTTAATTAAAAATGCGCTGATAGACATCGAAAATTTTTTTCCACGAATGAGGTTCGAACCCGGGCATTTGCTCCACCGCTTAAGCTTTCAAGACATTTTAGCCAAGTCACTTCTTATTATTGTTTCCTAAAAAAAAATATATCATAATTACATTTAATAACCCAAGTAACCCTGAAACATATTTCTCATCTCACCGCTGAAATTCATTCTTCTCATCCCGTAGCCTGCGTCGTCTTCGCCGCTGCCCTTATTCCCACAATGCATTGAACGCGATCTAAGCCCTGCCGTCGGATTTGGCCGTGAACTGCCGTAGTGCAACAAGCCTTCTGGATTCGTATCCACCGCACCGTCAGCCACCAGCGCATCAGATCGGTATTGGCGCCGCCATCGACCACTCGCCGAAAGCTCCATTTCATCGCGACCCAGCCCTATAAACCGCCGGGAGCTACGTCGCCATCGCTTCCAGTCAGAAACCAAGAATCACGCACTAACTCCAGCAAGGGTCTCTACTATCACGTGTACATCAGCCGATCTCTCTCTAAATTACTCCATTTTCTTTTACAGAATGGGATTACTCTTGATTTATTCTCATGTTGGTCGGATAATATGATATATTAGATTTTCAGCCTAAATGGGATGATTGATACAGGATAAAGATTGGAAATTGGCGGCGGGTGCTATTGCTACAATAGTTGATGAAATAGGTGCAGCAGTGATCCACCGGGAGGGTAGTCCAATGGATGTGTCAGTAGACATGTCAATCTCCTATGTTTCTGATGCAATGATGAATGTAAGCCTTCCTTTTGCAAAATTTCAACTCAATTACTCTTTTCAGATATTTCAGTAGTGGTTGAATGTTTACGGTGCTCGCTGGTCTCAGATTATGCTTTAATAATCATTTTTTCTTAAGTGCTTTGAATGGGATAATACCTTTTTAAATATGCAATTCTAGGCCAGAATGCAGTTATCACTCTTCTTTTATCATTTAGTCAACTTTCACTACATTTTGGAATTTTCATTGATATTCTCATCTTTTCTCTTTTCCATTGAGAGAATGAGGTCACAATTGCAGGTTAGGAAAATGTAGTGTACAAAATATTCTTCTGGGACCCCTTTTACTAGAGTCCATGATCCAAACAGAAGTAATAAGTTGATGCCATCATGGAATTTGAAATTTCCATGGACTCCCTTCTACTTATTTAGATTGCATTCCAGTAAGCTTGATGACATTTGCATAATTTCAAAAGGTGATTATGAGCTTCACCAGATAATGTTTAAATTTATATTAACAAGTTGGAAAACGTTGGTAGCTATGACTTCCAGAATATTGTATTATATCAGAGGCAATTTCTTGAAATTCTATGATCAAAATAGTTTTGTTTGATATGTGGAGGTTCGAGGTGGTGTTATATTGATGATATCTTTGGTGTCTCTAGTCTGGTTAGAAGTTGTCTTCTTGAAGTTCATCACATTAGCCAGGACTATCGTAATTCTACAGAGTTTCTTCACAACTAGTTTGGTAATTTTCTATCCTGCTCCTGGGATTTCTGAATTTTTTCTGCTTTCACTATGAGGTTTGAGATTATCAGCTACTTGTATTATTATCAGTTCAAATGTAAGCTTTTTTGTTTCATAATTTGCGCAAGATTCAGTTTCACAATAAGGAAATGGGGTGGATTTTGATTTTGTTAATTCACTCAAGATCTTAGTTGCAACATTAATGTGGCATAAGCCATTTGGTACTCTTAACTTTTAAGTTAGTTTTATCTTAGATGCCTTTGTTTGGTCGAGTTGATTTTCTTTAACTCGTTTCAATAATTTGGTAATAAATTAATAACATTAAGGTGTATAAACTTTTTTGTGTTTTTCTCTTCTTATAGACCACATTTTTGCATGATATTGAGGTGTTGAAGTTGAATGTTTTTTATTTTTATACAGTTTTATCTACAATTAATATTAATTATAAGGCTGGATTCTTTTATTTCTTTTTTTCAGAGTCTTCTTCTCGGATTGGTATCTTCTTTGACTCAAAATTAGGAGCTGAGATATAGGTGAGCGTGTCTATCTAGATATAACAATAGTTGGAAGTTGGTGTAAGCTTTGATTAATTAACACTGAAACTTGAATGTGATTAATAGGGTAGAAAGGTTGATTTTGAAATGATGAAGAATTTAGCTATTGAATGTGGTAACCCAAAGTTGGTTATGCTAAACTGGTAATTAGACTCTAATTAATCATCATTAGTTTGTAATTTTATTTTATCATTAGCTTGATAATGTAGCAAATTAGAGAAAAAGTAATAATCAATAATTGGTTTACATTAATGGTCTGTCCACATTTTTTCACATATAAAATTCTAGTACTGTGCAACTGCTTTTGTGGCATTATTTATGATGTTTATGTTAAATCTTATGAGATATGAAGGCGTACAAGCTGCCGAAAATGGCTTTACTAGAAGGCAATGATCGGACAAGAAAGTATCATACCATAAACACGCTTTATGAATTTAGCCTTTCATGCCATACGTGGAAACGAATCACATGATTTCCACTTGAATTGTTTCAGTATATGTTTTTTGATTAATAATTTTTAGATATCTACTTCATTAATGAATGCATTTTAAAATTCCATAGACTGCATAAATAAATAAATCTGACGTCTAACTTTACAAATTCTTGAATTTTTTTTTTATTTTTTAATGCTTATAAATGCTTGTAGTTTCGCGTAAGGTTATGGAATGACCTTAGACATTGCTAACTACATGTGATATGAGATATTTTTTAGTAATATTGATACTTCTTATGTGCTTGGTTAAGTAGGGTTAATATATATCACAAAATGGATAAAACATGGATGCATAAAGATCGATTATCAGTTGAGTACAGTGAAGGAGTAGAATGTTTCTTGCAGTTTGCAAAACGAGGATGTCAATTCTAATGTCATATCATGCCCTTGTTCAAAGTGTGAAAATCTAAGGAGAGGTGAAATAGAGCACGTAAGGGCACATTTGATAACTAATGGTATGGATATGACATACGAAACATGGATATGGCATGGTGAACAAACTTCTAATGTGTTTCCAAGGAATGATAGTGAACACGTTGATCAGGGTGAATATGTGTACTATCTTGATGAACCCCTAGATGACATGTTGTATGATGCCTATGATGAAAATATGAATCCAGATAAACTCAAGGAACTACTTGAGGATGCAGAAAAGCCTTTATACCTTGGATGTACAAAGTTCACCAAGCTGTCGACAATTGTGAAACTATATAACTTGAAGGCAAGATATAGTTGGAGTGATAGTAGTATGAACGAATTGCTTAAATTGTTTGGAGAGATGTTCCCTGTTAGTCATGAATTGCTTCTAAATTTGTAAGAGGCAAAGAAGAGCTTGGCAGCATTGGGTATGAATTATGAGAAAATTCATTCGTGCCCCAACAATTGCATCCTATATTGGAAAGAATATGCAGATCATTCTAGCCATCCTACTTGTGGGGATTCAAGGTGGAAGATAACTAAGAATGGAGAGGGTAAAAATAAAGTGCTGGAGAAATTGTTATGGTACTTCCCACCTAATCCAAGATTTCAATGAATGTTCCGCAACAAGAATGTGTCGAAATAACTTATCTGGCATGCAGAAGAGAGAGAGTTAGCGATGGTTCCCTTCGTCATCCTGCAGACTCACCAAATTGGAAACATGTCAATCCTCATGGGAACATGTCATCAAAATACAGTTGTTGGCCTGTTATACTAATCACATACAATTTGCATCCAAAGTTGTTTATGAAGAGAAAGTTTATGATGCTAACACTTTTGATTTCTGGCCCTAAGCAATCTGGTAATGACATTGATGTTTATTTGGCTCCTTTGATCGAGGATCTGCAACGCTTATGGGTAAGCCTTAATGTATATGATGCAAATCTAGATGAATCCTTTCTTCTTAGAGCTGTCCTATTATGGACAATCAACGATTTTTCAGCATATGGGAACTTGTCAAGTAGCTACACAAAGGGATATCAAGCATGTCCGATCTGCGGTGAGTCTACGTATAGCGTTAGGCTATAGCATAATAAAAAAATTATATATATGGATTATAGAATTTTTCTGAAAGAAAACATCCTCTTCGAAGGCAAAAGAAAGCATTTAATGGTAAAAATCATTATAACCTAGCCCCAAAACCATTGATTGGTAAAGAGGTTTTCAAAAGAGTTTCTAAAATAAATTGTACATGGGGAAAAAAGAAACGTGATGTTAAGAAGA
Organism: Pogostemon cablin; assembly: GCA_023678885.1. Lineage (NCBI taxonomy): Eukaryota > Viridiplantae > Streptophyta > Magnoliopsida > Lamiales > Lamiaceae > Pogostemon > Pogostemon cablin. The sequence continues at coordinate 12,291,005 of CM042960.1, forward strand.
AAGGTGGTGGTGTTAAGAAGAAAAGTTGTGGTGTTAAAAAGAAAGAGGCTATATGCAAATCTTGTTGGAAAAAGCCATCAATTTTCTTTCAGCTTGAGTATTGGGATCATCTACATGAAAGACATGTCCTTGATGTTATGTACATTGAGAAGAATGTGTGTGATAGTTTGATAGGTACATTACTCAATATTCCTGGAAAAACAAAGGATGGGGTGGCAGCAAGAAAAGACCTTGTGGAGATGAATATAAGGCATGAGTTGGCACCCGTCGTTGTGGGAAGTAGAACCTATTTGCCTCCTGCTGCATACACATTGTGTAGGGAAGAAAAGAAAAAAGAGTGTGCATCTTTGGAAGGAATGAAGTTGCCTATAGGTTGCTCTTACAACTTTTAGAAGTTGGTTTCAACTGAGGATTCAAAGTTTGTTGGCCTTAAGTCACACGATTGCCACAATTTAATGCAACAGTTACTTCAAGTGGCAATTCGAGGCGTGTTGCCTGATAATGTTAGACATGCCATCACTCGATTGTGTTTTTTCTTCAATGAGCTTTGCAGTAAAGTGATATATGTTTCAAAGTTGGATGCTATGGAAGAAGATATTGCGATTACTTTGTGTTTACTTTAGTCCAATTTAACTATAATTTAATTTGTTAATGTTACATTTCTAATATAGGCTCCTAAGCAACCAGATGAATTCCAATGTGATTTTTATGTATTGCGATACATGAAACAAATACTTAAGTCTGATCAGATATTAGATATCGACTCGATTCAATCATTGGTAAGTCAAATTAAGTTAATGATAATTTATTATGAATGAATAATAAATATTTGCTGGTGTTCGTATATTACAGTTCATGCAAGATACTTACACTTCTGATGAAATTGATGAAGTGCGAGTTGAATGGGCTAATTGTCTTCTGCCATACACTTCTAAGTAAAAAGGTAATAAATGAGCATTCGTGTGCTTTAGTGTGCGTTCTTTGGTGTAGAACATTTATTATAAATGGTTATGAAGGTTATAACATGTGAATGATTTATTGTATGAAACTAGATCGATAAGTCTCTTTAAATATTACTTAACTTTCTTTGTTTATTTCCATAATATTTTATGCAATCACTAAAATATCAATATGTTCTTTCCATATTAGTGAGTTGGATGCTGCGACATAGTTTTGTTTGTCCTCTAATGTAGTCATGTTTTTTCCTTATTATTGGTTTATCCTTTTATGTTAGTCATGGTGTGGAATGTTAGTATGAAATTATTATTTTGTGCTTAGTGTTTTTCGAGCATGTAACTCCTTGCTGCTATGTTTTCATGTTATGTATAGTTATCCTTTTTGTTATCTCTAGTATGCTTGTTATCTTGGTTCATGCTGTTTTTTTTTTTTGGATTTGTGCTTACATGATGTATTGTATCGCAGGAGGTTGAGTCTTAACAAATCCATGCATTACAATTTGCTCTAAGTATTTGTTCAAGTTGGGTTTTGATGATATTGCTAACAGGAGATCGATGGTAATTTTAGGGTGGTTTTGTGTATTAATTTTGGAATGACTTTTTAGATGGCTTGAACATGTTTTAGACATGTAAAGCGTATTTGTAATGGGAATTGAGATGTGATGATTTGGATATGATTTAATGTATTTGGGATTAGATGATTTGAACATGTAATTTTTTTTAATTTGAAATTCTTATAATTGTTGTTAATTGTGTAACAAGATTGTATAAAAACATCATGATGTCTTAAATTGAACAATAGTTAAATGATGTCTTTTCTGGAAATGACATCGGTGAAACCAATGTCTAATGCATTGAATCGGATGTCTATTCTAGAAACGACATCGGTGGATAACTGATGTCTAACAATCCGAACCGATGTCTTTTCTAGAAAAGACATCGGTGGAATACCGATGTCTAACCGTCCAAACTGATGTCTATATCTCGAAACGATATCGGTGGATAACCGATGTCTTATGGTCTGTACCGATGTCGTTCATAGAAAAGGCATCGGTAGAACACCAATGTCTAACTGTCCGAACTGATGTCTATTCTAAAAATGACATCGGTGGATAACCGATGTCTAATGGTCCATACCGATGTCGTATCTAGCAAAGACATCGGTGGAACACCGATGTCTAATAGTCCAAGCCGATGTCTTTTCTAGAAAAGACATCGGTGGAAAACTGATGTCTAACGATTTCGATCCCATGTCTTTCAAGAATAGACATCGGTTTTCCACCGATATCTATCAGCGTGAGTTTTGGCATCATGAGATACGACATCACCTCTTTGGTGAAATAGACATCGGTGCAGCACCGTTGTCTATCAGCGTTTTTCTACTAGTGTATAAAGTGAAAATTTTTCATTAAATTTAATTTTTACTCTTATATATAAGATGGAAAAGAAAAGTTATAAATAATTACAACTTTAGGTTAAATAAAAAATATAATAAAACAATGATTGGATTTTTAAAACTTTTCATTAATAGCATAAAAGTGTGAATGGACAAAATATTATTATTTTATGTATGATGAGTAGTTGTATTAGTTGTAAGTGAAATATTATTATTTATGAATAGTGAGTAGTTGTAAAATTGGGAACTTTGAGTTGAATGTAAGTGAGTATAAGTTATTGATTTTTATTTTTTTTTAATCCCAAAAAATTAAAATTATTAATAGAAACATGATACAGATCTACAAAATTAGGGATTTTTATTCGGACAGTGCTATTATTTGGAAGTTTGCAGTTTTGTTTTTATGTTTATGATGATGTTAGTCTTTAACATTTAAAATAGTTTTATGAATATATATTTTAAAATACAACATAAATGATAAACATTTAAATTTTGTATTCAAACAATAAAACAAATTTAAGGTTGAATTTATAATCAATTTAAACTGAATCAGATAAATGTCTAAGAAATTTAATTTTGTTTTGTTGATATTGTTGGAAATTATTAATTTTCATTATAATCTAATTGTGGGTAATATATTATTATGCAATTATATTAGCTATTTAATTATTTTATGGACTTAATTAAGTGATTCAATTAAGGTTAAAGGTCCATGGGCTATAATAATAAATGATATGGGCTTATTGAGTAGATACCCAATACTACGTGATTTGGTGATTATGGGTGGTCTAGTTAAGTAGTATATAAAGGCTCTCAGGTTATGGTCCCCAATATACTAAGCCGCACATTGTCTTTCCTTCTCCCCATCGGGAGGGATTACTACGGTCTCCATAAGGAATAAGGAGACTTAGTTGAGGAAGATCATATAACCATTGATCCTGAATTCGTGTTCCGCCTAGAGACTCATTGGATCAGGTACGCTTCCGCATTACAGTTTGATCTCAGTTTATCATAATAGGGCTAAGGTATCATGAATTTATTTCCAACAAGTGGTATCAGAGCCACCCTATTTATGATTCTCTGAGATCGGAAAGAATTGTGTAATTGTGTTTAAGATTCATATATTTGTTATGGAATCATTCTGCAAAATCACAATTATAGATTTTATAATTCTTATCATGGATCTAGATTTCATATTCGGTAATCTTTATTCTAATTTTGATATATCCGTTCGGATTGCATTGTATCAATATTTGTAATGGATCCTGATAAATTGACACGTGAATGCATCATTAATTAAGGTTTGCACCATTTTTGTATTAATTAATTAATTGCTGGTGGCGAATCCATTTTGTGATGATATTTATAAACGATCAGAGTTTAAAGTGTGTTTCTATCATGCATCTAAACTACTTTTCATATTCTGTGACTGATGTATTGATTCACAAGAATTGAATTAATGTATTATTATTTTGGTTTTGATGATTATTCTAATTTAATATTATAGCAATTGATCCACTAATGACATTTGATTATGAATGGTTGGAATTATGATTCGTCTAAGATGCTTTAGAGCGTCTTTGCTTGACTGGAATTCTTATATTCATATACACCATTAATATGTAATTTTGAAAAGGATCGAGTTTTATATTAAATTGGGATTTCGGAATCCCTAATTAAGTAAAGAAATCTTTATTTTTTTAAGTTGGTATGAATCATTTAATATTCTCATTTGGTTAGTGGAATAAAATTAAATTAAATAGGGGAGACAGTTAAATGTCATTTAATTAAATTAAATATTTTAATATTTATTTAATTAGTCTAGTAAACCTTCAATCTAGTCAATCGAAGCACCATGTTGCCACAACAATATCGTGTGTGGAGAAAAGCTTTATTGAAATTACATAGATGGGTGTGGTATTATTTATGTGTTCTGTGTTCGGCCCACAGGTAGGCACAGTTTGACAGAATAATAACACACATGTGATAATAAGTATGTGATAATTATTTGGATTATTCATGTGAACATGAGTCGGTCCACAGATAGACTCTTGTTTGACAAACTTATTGTCAATACTTGATTGTTACACCAAGATTACCCCTGCAGTTAATTTTTGTCCATAGACGAGGTTAATGTTGAACAAGGTGTCTTGTGATGGGTCCCTAATTAATAATGTTTTGCAAGTGTATCTTCATGCGGGTATTGATCAGCCCATAGGTAGATTAATATTTGGCAGAAATACACAAGCACCTGTGGTAGTAAATATGTGACGATTATTTGTTTAACATGTGAGTAATAAGTCGGCCCAAAGGAAGGCTATTGCTTGACAGTTTTATTGTCAGTATTTGACTACTACGTAGAGAGTGTCACTTACAAGTTGATATTGATACTAATGATGTGATAGATTCTCTGAGATGATTCTAAACTATTTAAAATTTGAAAGATTATAAAGTTTAGTGCAAGCATGATAATCATTTTGGATTAATTCTCTGTACAATTAAGAAGTCTGTTAATTAAGTTTAACCTATGTCAAAAACAAAATTATACATGATGAGAACTTCAACGATAAGAATGAACTAATAAGTTTCTAACAAACTCTTTCTCAATAAAGTATAAGGGCAACAAAGAAAAACCCGTTTCGAAAGCTGTTAAAAAGAAAATAAAGTATAACCTTTCGTTTTCTCCTAAAGGCTTGTGGAATTGTTTTATAATATATCACATTAAGATTACTTAGTATGAATGGTGTTGTGGTGTAGTTAAAAGACAAAAATAGTACTCCACAATATATGGTTACTAATTGGAGAAATATTAAAGATTGCAGCTTATGGTCTCAATAAAGTTTCAACCAAAGTAGTTGTGAGAACTCTTTGAGTTTCACATATGGTGATATCCAACTAAGGCTAGATCATTTGGATCTACTAAAGAAAATTGGATTCAAATAGATACAAGCTACTTTATTGGTATTAAATAAAGATAATAAGTTTATGATCTAATTGATCGGATCATATTTGAGACGGGTAATACGATATTATGTGAGGATGTTGATTTTGGGGGAAGAATTATATTAGAGACATTGTCCTTAAGGGGAGTCGATTCGATCCCCGCTTATGCTTTAAAGAATTGGTGCAAATTCAGAATAACGATATGACAATGTCAATAATATTTAAAGAATAACAAATTCAACAACCTCAAGAATTAATGTCACTAAGGAAACCACTAGAGTTGGGAGAAAGATAATTTAGAAGATTATGTAGTTTTCTCCTAAATAATGAGGACTCTATGGAATTAATGGTAAAATATTCAAACAATGTTCATCAAACCATGAAAGATCCAATTACTCCAAAGTGTGTTAATGTTATAAGTTATGAGTATAAATCAATACAAGATGATTAGATTTGCATCTTGATATAGGATTATACTCAAAAGGGAAGGAAGACATTATTATAAGATAATCGTGAAATTAGTAGCACGTTTTGATCTTGAATCATATTAGATGGATGTAAAGATAAAGTTCATTAATCGCAACACTGATGATACGATCTAAATGGTTTAAGAACTAATAGGAAATTCATCTATGCATTCAAGAAATTTTTTTTCGTAAAGGAATCACAAGTATCATCATGAAGTAAGTGTCTCATTTGGTTTTGAGACAAATGTAGATGATTATGTGATTCAGTGGGAGAATGTTTAAGTTAAACTAAGGGAGACAAGTGCAGTCTCAATCAAGTCCCCTAAAGTTAAACTAAAGATTTAAGAAATGTAGAAACATTCCATATTCATTGGTTGTTGGAAGTTGTTGTATGATGAGGTCTCTACAAGACCTAATTTGGCTTATGTTGTTGGTATATTAAGTAGACATTTAAGTAACTCTAATATGGATCTTTATAAAGTATGTATAGAGAAATAAGAATAATATGTCTGTACATCAAGGATCAGATTTGTTAGAGATCATGAGGAATTCTGATTCTGAGTTTGTTGGATGTCAATACAGTATAAGATCCACTTCAGGCTATATTTTCTGTTGGTCGGAGAGCTATACAAGTAAAAGTATTAAGCAAACACTTTAGCTCATTAACCATGACAACAGAATTAGTAGCACACTAAGGGCATTCAAACATGAAATAAAGGTTGCGAAGATTTGTCACATAAAGTTCATTGTGACAGTTAGTTCGCAGTAAAGTATTTATGACAAGAATACTTATAAGTCAAACAAATTGACATAAAATTCTTGGTTGTTAAAGAAAGTGTTTTTGTGTAGATAAAATTTTAGAAGAGCATATTATGATAGACTCTAAATATGGATCCACCAATTATGTATTCAACGCCTTGCAATTTTATGAGGTAGCTAATCATGTGGGTGTTATATGGTTTTAGAATACATTAGTTCAGCGGGAGTCTATATTTATTGTTCTTTAAAGTTTCAAGACACTTTGATTTGGATAATTCAGTTTTCTGCAGAATAAAGTTCATGACTTTGAATTCATCGTGAATTCACTTAAGTAATTTCATTTTGTAATATTTTACATTTTGAATTGATCTCACTAAAGACTAAAGTTGGACCAATTAGAAATAGACATGATGTTGATCACATTAGACATGTAATTTCCATGCTACTCACCATATTTGATCTATGTCATTGAGTATATTGATATGGTGATTGTCGGAGTTTAATCACGATTTGTAATGTGGTGAATGCCGCGGTAGTTCCATATTAGTATATGAGATGGACCAGATTGTTACATATAGCCTGAAGAGGAATAGCATAAAGTTGCGCAACTAAGGACTCTTGATATAATTGCTAACGGAAAATATATAGCCCAAGTGGGAGATTGTTGGAAATTATTAATTTCTATTATAATCTAATTGTGGGCGCTATATTATTATGCAATTATATTAGCTATTCAATTATTTTATGGACTTAATTAAGTGATCCAATTAAGGTTAAAGGTCCATGGGCTATAATAATAAATGATATGGGCTTATTGAGTAGATACCCAATACTACGTGATTAGGTGATTATGGGTAGTCTAGTCAAGTAGTATATAAAGGTTCCCAGGTTATGGTCCCCAATATACTAAGCCGCACATTGTCTTCCCTTCTCCCCATCGGGAGGGATTACTACGGTCCCCATAAGGAATAAGGAGACTTAGTTGAGGAAGGTCATATAACCATTGATCCTGAGTTCGTGTTCCGCCTAGAGACTCATTGGATCAGGTACGCTTCCGCATTACAGTTTGATCTCAATTTATCATAATAGGGCTAAGGTTTCATGGATTTATTTCCAACAAATATTCATTTAATAGTATACTATTATTAAAAAGTAATTATGCGTTCAAGTCCATTGTTAAACGGAAAGGTTAATGCACACGGCTTGTTCATCTTCGCTTTGATATTAGAGCATAAAAACATGATTCCTGTTTCATCATATCCTCCAGGGTTATTTAATTAATTATTGTAGTTTTTATTTTTATTTAATAAAATATAGCACTTGGCTAATTAACAAAATAAGCAAAAGCGCGAATTGGATTTACAACATTTCTGTTTTTTAACTGTTTTAGTTCTCCCTGTCTAATAATTGTGTTTATTTTTTATATTTAAAATCATTTTTTAGTTTTTATATATAAATAAAAATTTATATATATTTATATTATAAATAATCTTAAAATGTGTAATATAATATATTATTTTCGTTCCAATATTAATACAACTACACACTATACATTGAAATATTATATCACTAAATTCACTACACATTAAGGTGATGTTTGTTTTGAGGTTTTGGGGAGTTTGAAAATCATGAATAGTGATGTTGTTTTTATTTTGAGTTTTTAATAGGGTATATTTTAACTTTATATCAAATCAATGTGTAAGAATATATTAATTTATGTAAGAAAGTAGATGAGAGAGGAGAAATAAAGAGAGAAAGTGTATTAATTGAGGAGAGATAATGTATATGGTATATATAGGGGTGGTTTTAAAATTTTGGGTATGAAATTTGAATTCCAATTCTGGGGTTTCAAACCGGAAACAAACCTCCCCTAAAATATTATGTTTCTTAATTTTTATGTGAATAGTAAATATAACAACATTAGCCAGATGGAGGGAGTATTTAATTAATAACATCACAACACATTTTAATTTCAAATATTAGTATACATTTTTAAGTCAAATTACTTTAATATATTATTCCCTCCGTCATCCGACAAGGTACACATTTTGTCATTTTGGCATCCGCCCCAAAAGTCTAATTTTCTTTTATAGATACATGGGACTCACACACACTCATTAATACAATTAAAGTAAATATCCCTTTTGCCGACGGACGAGGGGGTTATATACTTGAGTTTGTGGATTGGTCTTGGACGTAAGAACATACTCCTACTGTCTCGCAAACAGGCTCACGTTTATTATTACACGTTATTTGAGAAAAGTTATTTTACTTTATTGATTTTTGGGTATTTTAGTAATTTAAGGTACTCCCTCCGTCCCGAGCAAAGGTCCCCATTTCCTTTTTTGCGTGTAGGTTAAGGAGTAATATTATTTTATGTGTAGTGGAGATTTATATTAGTAGTGAGTGGTGGGCTATGTGCAGGATCCTTATCTTAAAATGGGAACCTTTGAGTAGGATGCTCAATATAATAAAATGGAGACCTTTCGATAGGATGGATGGAGTAATAAATAAAGTGTATGGTAATGTATGTATTAATAGGAGTGACGGATTTGAAATTAAAATATATTGTGTATGTTAAAAAGAATGAAAATTTTGAAATTAAAATATTTTATGAGAATATATGTTAGTTAAGTATTACTCCATTTTCTTTTTAAAATATGTAAAGTTGAAATTGTAAGGGATTTAAATAGAATATGTAAATTTAAAGTTGGGACGAAGAAACTATAATATCACACATTATAAGATTATTTATAATATAAATAATATATTAAATTATTGTTTATATATAAACACTTAAAAATTATTTTAAATATAAAAAAAGAACAAGTATGATTTGATGGGGGAGAAAAAATAAACGGTAAAGCAGAAATCTCACAGAGGCGCCACTTGCAGTGGCGCTTCCATTTATTTTGTTAAACAACCATGTAAGTACTATACTTAGACTACCCTCATTCACAACCCACAATAACAAAATCCAACAATATAATATTCATTTCTCTCTCATCCACATATATAACCTACAACACAACCCAACCTCAACTTTTTTATACTCCATCAACAACCCAATTCAACCTACCTTTTTAATAAAATATTCATTTCTCTCTCATCTATATATAAATAAATATATATATATATATATATATATATATATATATATAATTAAATTATTTATTATCATTTTGAGATTTTTTAATAATTATATTAAAAATTAAAATAATCTTTTAGTATATTAAAAAATATTTAATTCCGTAATTATAGTAAAAAATTCTCTTGAAAACAAACAAAATAATAATATTAAAATTGCAATAATCATATAAAAATTACATAATTGAGATACAAAAAAATTACATGAATTATAAAATCATAAAAATAAAAGGTACAATTCATTACAATCAATTGTCATTACCAAAATTTTGCCATATATACTCAATCAAGTCATTCTTAAGAGCATTATGAGCTTCTCTATTGTGAAGTTGTGTCATATTAGTCATATAAGTGGACAAGCTTGCAATGCGTATGGTAGAGTATGACAAATTGTGATCATCTATATCATGTACTCCACTTGTGCTTTCTTATCGGTTTAGAGGCTCATCCCTAATAAATTCGCTGGGATCATAATAGTTTTGATATGTATGCCGCTCATCCTCTACAATCATATTATGTATAATGATATAAGTCATCATAATTTTATCCATCTGAAGTTTATCCCAAACAAGACATGGGCGTCTAAGAAATACGAAACGAGCTTGTAGAACTCCAAATGCGCGCTCTACATCTTTTCTCACAGTCTCTTGGTGTTGAGCAAACAACTTATGTTTTTGGAGTTGTGGAGCAGAAATTGACTTAACAAATACAGCCCATGAAGGATATATGTCATCAGTAAGATAATATGTTCTATCAAATTTGTGGCCATTCACAACATAATTAACTCTTGGTGTTCGACCCTTTAACACATCATTAAAAACTGGAGAACGATGGAGTACATTAATATCATTGCACGTACCTGGTATTCCAAAGAATGCATGTCATATCCATAAGTCATATGACGCAATAGCTTCTAAAATGATTGTTGGTTTCCCACTTCTTCCTGCATATTGTCCAGCCCATGCAGTTGGACAATTTTTCCATTCCTAATGCATGCAATCAATACTGCCTATCATACCTGGGAATCCACATTGTTCCCCGACGTAGAGTAATCTAAACAAATCTTGTTCATTCGGCCTTCTAAGATACTCATCACCGAAACAAGAAATAACAACATCTACAAATTTTATGAGAGCTTCCCTTACCGCAGTTGCACTCATTCACAAGTATTCATCAACAGCATTAGTTGATGTGCCATACGCCAACACCCTCATAGCTCAAGTACATTTTTGTAATGTTGAAATCCCTTGTCTACTTGTGACATCAAGTCTTTGTTGAAAATATTCATCATTGGAAGCAACAGCCTCCACTATACGAAGAAACAATGATTTTTGCATGCGAAACCTGCGTCGAAAAACTTCAAGAGGATAGGTTGGTCTGTTGACAAAATAGTCACTCATCAAACGCTCCTCATCAAGTTCACGTTCTCTATCAATATATCGTCGTCTAGCTCTAGAAATATGATTTTCCACAATCATATTAGGATTGTTTAAGATCACATCCTCAATCATCTTATCAATTTGATGATTGCTTTGAACAACTCGATTTTCCCATTCGTAGAAAGTTTCTTTTGTATCACAGAACTGCAGCTCTTTATTTTATTCACTGACTAGCCTCCAGTCAAACTTCTCTTCTTAGACATGATGTCTTTCAATAACCTTGCATAGTTTGGCATCTCTTCTAAGGCCACGATGAAAGGAATATTAATGTGGATCTTCTTAAACATCTCCACAAACTTCTTGAATTTTTCATCCAATCATTTCTTTAAAAATTGATGTGGAAACATAATAGGATTCTTTGTCTTTGGAATCCCCCAAATATCCCTCTCAAATTCCTCTTCTTTATTTCTTTCAAATCTTTCTGCCTTAGTTTTTTACCACTTTTTCATCTTAACTTTAGGTTCTTTCAACTTTTCTACAGTTTCAGGGACCTGGTCACCTGGGATCATTCTGAATGAGTTCAGTAGAGTGAGGATAGAGACAAATTTTTGACGTTTCTGCTGAAGGGGGAACGAGTCGTACCGGCATCGTGCCTACCAGAATCGGCGGATTTTTCGCCTATGTACGAGCCGTGCTGACAGTTTGCTGTGTAGTCCTGACCATTCTCCTCAGTCGTGCCACACAGTGTAGCCTTCATCGGCTGGCACGATGCACGCACTCCGCTGATTTCAGGGACGCACGAGTCTTGCCGAGCATGGCACGAGTTGTGTGACGTGTCAGCGTCTGTGTGCTCATTCTCATCCAATTTTTTACCTCCTTTTCGACTCCAGCTTGTTCCGATGACATTTTTGGGCCCTCGTACTACGTTTCAATCCTCAGGGTGACAGCCATTACCTTTTCTTTTGGATTCATCACCGTTTGAGATGGAAACTTACCTTGTTGCTCTAGTTTCCGAACTGCAGCGTGTAATTTTCCAAGATAAATATCGGTCTCCTTATGTTTTCTTTCATTCTCTTTCTGTCTGATTTCAGATTTCTCTTGATTAGTCACCATCAATTTAACCATCAAGTTCATCTGGTCCCCTTGCTGCTTCATCCAGAGTTTCATCTCATCATGCATGGGTGTTTTTCCTTCAACTGGTTTATGTGCTGGATCAATTCCTGGAGGTGGCCTAACTGCATTATTCGGGTTAGCATAAGACAGATTATCATTCTTCTATGATTGTTAAAATTGGAATTTCCTTTGTTCATCTTCAGCCATCTCTACCGTCTCAGTCTCTTCAAATTCCTCCTCTTCTGATGAATAGTAAGTATTCGGCTCCGAGCTAGGAATAGGTGTGGCTGGATTCTTTCTTTTTCCCTGTTTTAATCTGACAAATGCTTCAAGTTCTATGTTGAGTGGTTCTATTGGGAGTCCACTTGACCTAGTTATCATACACATGTTCTCACGCAGCTAATCAAAATAGTTTGGATGCAACTAAAAATAAAAATAAAAGCAATTAAATTTAACGTCCTAGAATAAAATAAATCACAAAAAATTAAATAAATAAATCTAAAAACATCCCCGGTAGTCGGCACCATTTTCTTGATCGTAATTTTACTTACGGTTTATAGAGTAAGAATACTCTACCGTTGTGTACAACGAGTGACTAAGAAATAAAATATCGACCCCAAGGGATTAGTTTGTTAAACAGGATACGCACTAAATAATTATCACCACTAATAATTAAGACAAAAAACCTTTTGAATTGGAATTAATTAACTAATAGTGCAGAAAATAAATAGCAAAATAAAATACAATAGAAGCCACACTCAATCATAGGTATTTCAAGAGACAAGAACAAGATACTTTTAGGAAAATCCAGTTTATCATATGAAATAAGACAAATAGACAAGTGAATCAAATTATGCAGAATTTTATAGGAATAATCACTTAAGCATGCTAAACCACTCATAGACAAGTGAGATTTAACATTTTTAAAGAACATAAATTTGTATGACCAAATTAATAAGATAACCCCCTATTCCCTTTTTAGGTACTAAGGAAATTAAATACCCACAATCACTTATTCGCTTTATAGGCGATTCACATGCAAAATTTCATATAGGCTAGTGCAAAAGATCTATCCTTTCTAGGTACTAAAGGAGTTGAATTAGGACTTCCTTACTATATTTTTCTTTAACAATGGTCATGCAAAGATAACAAGGTATCCTATATTGATGGTCAAACAATCAAATGCTATATATTGGTCAATCCCCTTCAATTGTCAAGAAATAACAAATATAATCATAGAACACATCCAAACTCAATCATACATCATTCAATGATAATATCATAAGAATTAAGAAACATGATTACATAAGTCTAAAATAAAATATCAATAAGAAATAAATATTCTGTAAAATTATCATCACAATGTCTTCTTAAATCAACATGATAAACTTTCAAACCCTAAAATTATCAAGAGGAAACTAGCACATGGTGTTACAAGCAACAATCATGACAAAAGTGTTCTTACCCATGAGTCTATGAATCAAAAATAGGAAATTAAAGAAAGAAGAAAAACCCTTGGTTCGGAGTAATTCCCTATCTTCTCTTTCTGTCTTGATGATCCTCCTCCATTCTACTTCTCAAGTAGCAAACACCGTGTGACTGAGTGCGAGAGATGGTAGATGGGTGAAGGGTAGAGATGAGAGATGGAAGGCGTTTCAGCCTGGTGGTGTTCACGGCATTGAGTGCTGTCGTGTGATCTCCGTTCTACTTCTCCAAGGCACGCGAGGCTTATATATGAGAAATATCTTGTAGAACAATCCAATGAGCTTCACAGGAATAAAGTGATGGGCCTTCTCTCCTCCACAACAACCGTGGGCTTGGCATGGCATGGCATGGCATGAGAAATAATGAGCTCTCAATAATCATTCTCAAACAACATACTACTTGCCCCCACATAATATCGAATGGAATCAGCGCCTTGGAACTTTTGCTCGCATGATCAACGTAGAAGTTTACACAGCTTACTTCCCTCAACTTTTATCAATTTTACTCCAAATATACTTAAAATCGGCAGAATCTTAATTATACTCACGAAGTCATAGAAATCATGAAAATAAGCAATAAACTCAATAAATAAAGCTAAAAACATGCAATAATCATATGGAAACGGTCTATAAAAAGCACGAATTTTCGTTCTGAAAATAGAGTACACTTACTCTTATCAATTTGTACTATAATTGAAACTAAGTTCAATCCCTACCCCCGTAATATTTTTTAAGGGCCAATGTGAGCGCAAAGCACAGGATTATATCCCAATTTCAACGTAAAACAATGCAAAATTCGACCACCCTTCAAAATTTGACCCGAATTTGCCACTCAGGCGGAATACAGGGAGTTCTCCCCTGTTTTCTGAATAGACAATACTTCAAAAGTGTTGTTGTACGTGTGTTGTCTTTTCAAAAGTGTTGCCAACTACTGGAAAATGTTGTCTTTGCCGAATTTTCGCCTTTTTTCGCCTTTTTCATCCCGATTTAATTCTCTTTTCCTCCTTTTCTGATTTATATCAATAATACCTCATTCCTACATGAAAAATACCATAATTCACACACTTTCCTCTAAAAATACAAACACACAAAATACAAAATAAAATACTAAATATAAGATAAAAACACAAAAAAATCACACGAAAATGACTCTAAAATATAGCAAATTTTCACACTAATCACCCAACCAACAGTTCGGACCTCAAATTGGATGGTCTAACTGCAGGACTTTGTTTGAGGGGGAAATGACCATCCAGTTTGAGATCCGAACATCCCACTATCCTTCCAGTTAAGTCTTGGGCCTGACTCTGATACCACTTTGTTGGGAAAAAGACATTCATTCTTTAAGGGAAGGAAAGCAAAATATATCGAGAAAAGAAAAGAATAAAAATAACACAAGGAATTTTATGTGGAAATTCCAAATCTGAGAAAAAATCATGGACCCGAGAAAATACTTACTATATGAAACTTTTACAATCACACAGAAGCTTCTCTCTCCCGACCCCAAAACTACCACACTATTACAAATCTTTAACTAATTCCCAACTTTTCTCCCAACTCTCAAATAGAGAATACAAGAAAGGAATAAAAGAATCACGTACAAAGATTATAGTGTCTGTTTTTGGTGTGTCTAACATCAGAACCAAAGGCCTCTTTAAATAGCAATTAAGAATCTCCCTTCTGATCTCTCATCCGATGTGGGACAAGCAGAGTTCCTTATTTTATATTGACAAATCCAACACAACATTCATTCCAGAATTTTTTTTCCTCATTTCATTTTCTTCCCCAATTCAGCTTATTTCCCAAATTTCATCTCTCGTCCATTTGGCACTTTTGATTCAAGGAAAGAATTTATTTTATTTTGTAATTTTCTTTGATTTGATTATTAGAATTTTATAGGATAATTTATTTTTTTACTTGATACTTAAGGCTAATTTCTTTTGTAAGATTAGCACCATGATAAGTGTTGGATAATTTAGTTATTATGCATTTTAATTTTAATTAAGCATTGAGTTAATACTATCATTTGAAGTTAATTGCTTAATTTATATATTATCTTTAATTTTTAATGTTACTTCGATTGCTTAATTTATATACTATTCTTTAATTTTTAATGTTACTTCGATTGCTTAATTTATATACTATTCTTTAATTTTTAATGTTACATGAGGGGAGTGATACAAGATTCACTTTTAATAACTGAAATACTCAAATGTCTCAATATAATTTATTATATTGTGTGTTCCATTTAAAAGTTTTTATTTTTTATTTATAGTAAAAGTATCCAACATATTGCAAATGAATGATATTATTAAAGAGAAAAAGAAAAAAAAACAAAGTAGCACTACAGGTACAAATATATTAAGAAAAAATCCAAGCCTTAATCTAAATCTATAATAATAGAAATTCATGTCATGAAACATAGGCTTAAGAAGGAAATCCAGGTTGTGCCAAGTAAGCAAGCGTGCCTCCAATTGTTGAAATCAAATATGCTAATGTGTTACCTTCCCTATAAATTTGCGACGCACGGAAGAGTAACTGTTGTATCATATCTTTCGCTCTCCTCCAACTAGAGATCAGTCTCCATGGTATGGCAGGAAAAGGATATGTGAGTGCATAAAAAAAGTACCCAACGGTCCACCCCTCATTACAACTATCTAATACATATAAAATAGTAATACTTCTTAATTTATGCACAAAAAAATAAACAGTGAAGTATGAGTGGGACGGAGGGATTACAACTTCTCTTGTTCAAAAAATTCAAATTTCAGACAAGATTACTACTCATTTAACAATTAGTACAACTTCTCTTTCTTAATTTTTAAAGCCTGCACATGAGGGTGCTATAAGAAGTTCACTTGTTCTTGAAATGATCACTGTCCTTTCACAAAAAAAAATCCAAGATTTGAACCCATGAATACATTAGTACAATCTTTATTCTCAACTCTACAATGGCACCAAAAGTAGAAGGAGACAAGTTTTCAAAGTAAATCATATTTACTATTCCTATTGAACATCTCAACCAAACTCCTTCATTCGTCACTCTTGGAGTATAGAGGTGGAATGCTCTGTTCATTCTTGAAAAAATTATGTGGATCAACCATAGTTTTAACCTTCACTAGCCGATCAAAATTGCCCTTAAAGTACTTCTTCCCCCAAATGCTTGCTTGTTCGTAGCTCGTCTTTCCTCGGATGTTATTCACTCCAATGTCGAGATCTCTGTAGTTGAAGTAGGCTGCCCTTGGTGAAGTTAACACATAAGGCGTCACGTATTCGTATAGCCTCCTGCTCCAGTTAATGAACCTGTCTGCATTATCTTTGTCCTCTTCTTTCCAATACACAATGTTGTTGAGTTGGTACAAGTTGCCAGCCCGATGAGGGAACGGAATCTCCGTCTCTGGAATCTCCGCCATTCTTCCTCCGAATGGGAGGAAGACGACGTCAGAGTCCTTGGACTCTGGCTCCCGGAAAAACTCCCATAGCCCTTCGAGCCCCTCATCGGGAATCGGAGTTTGCACGTAATTTGAGTTCGATTTCATGTATATTTTCATCTGTTTCCTGCTGAGCAGAACTTCACGTTGATCCATAGGGATCATGTTGAAGTACAAAAAGGTATCAATCCAGCTCATCTCATGACAATCTTCTCTTACAAGACCCAATTCAGGGAATTCTTGTTCCATCAATCGTAGCAACCTGTCGGTCCCACCAAGGAAGAGTGCATAGAAAGTGGCACTAATGCTGTTTCCATCTTGCCCTGGATTCACCTTCCCTGTCAGAATGTTCGTCCTTCCAACCATGATCAAAAGGAACAAATCATGGTCTATTTCAGATACCATATGTTGCCATTTTTGAACAAGTTGAGTTGCATTCTGTGCCAGAGTCCTTTGGACAGTGAAAACTGTCACTTTCTCTGGAACATCAACCAGTTGCAGTTTCCATGCTGTAATAACACCAAAACTAGCACCCCCACCACCTCGAATTGCCCAAAACAGATCCTCCCCCATTGATTCTCTGTTGAGAATCCTGCCTTCAGCATCGACTATTCTTGCATCAAGTACTTGGTCTGCAGCAAACCCGTATGCTCTCATCAACGGGCCGTAGCCGCCTCCACTAATGTGCCCACCAACACCAACGGTCGGGCAAAGACCTCCGGGGAAGCCCAAAAGAAGGCTTTTCTCAGCTATCCTGTAATACAGAGCTCCAAGAGTCGCCCCTGCTTCAATCCAAGCAGTTTTAGACTCTGCATCGACCGTTATTTCACTAAGATTGATCAAATCAAGGAGAACAAACGGAACACTCGATACGAAAGACAGTCCATCGTAGTCATGGCCGCCACTTCTAATCCTAATCTCCAAGTCATGCTCTTTGGCGCAGTGTATGATAGGTGGGATTTGTGTCTCGTGATCCGGGGTAAGAATAAACCGGGGTTTAGGCGTAGATTCGGATGCATATTTAAGATTCCAGATGCCAAATAGCAGGACGGAAGAGAAAGATGGGTGTCTAGGGGTGTAAACAAGGCTGGAAACAGAGGAGTAGTTATGGAATTTCGAAGAAAGGCATTTGAGAAAGTCTTCGTGATCATCGGCGGCATAAGATGCCGATGAGCACGAGGACTGAGCATCGGGATATGCTTCCGACGAGCATGCTGAGTGATCGTCGGTAAAAGCTGCCGACGAGCAAGAAAATAGGAGAAGAATGATGAATGTAAGTGCGGACATGATTGGAGTCTTGATGAGTTAGTTTAGTTAGTTGACAAATTTTGTGTTTGTGGAGTGGATGTTGGTGTGATATTTATACCAGACAAATTGTGGCAAAGTTGAAAATTAGACACATAATGAGTAAAAAAATGTTATGTCGCCACTCCAATTAAGTCAGTTAAGTAATACTGTATTCAAACAAAGTGTGAAGTCTATAGCAATATATTACTGCTATGCAAGTTGATAAGTCAAATGCGAAGGTTAGTCCTCTCTCCTATTTGACTATCCACAGCTATGATTTTTCTTTTTTCTTTTTTTTTTATCAATTTTATTAAAAGTAATGTGTTATTGGTTTTAGTATTGAGTAAATAGAAAAAAAAGTAAGTCCTAAAGTAAATTAGGTGGGGGTAAAAGAAATTTTAATATAAGAGGCTAGTTGATTATTCTTACCACGAGGGAGTGAAAAGTGTAATAAAATAAATACATGATGAGACTATAAAGAGTGTAGAGGGATCATGAGTAATATTTATTTCATCTTTTTAATTCTTAATAAGTTTTCATTTTCGAGAATTAGCAATGAGATTGAAATTGCCTAATGAATTCCTTAGAAATTTTACTCTCTTTGTTGTTTTTTATTTTATTTTGGATTAATTACTTTAAGGTATACACTTTGTACCATAATTACTATTAGATACATTTATTTAAAATAATTATTATTATATACAAAATATTAAAATAAAATATCAAATATACCTCTAAATCCATACACCTTTAAACTACAAACCCCACCCACTGCCGGACCACCTGTCGGACCGCCGCCGGTCGCCGAAAAATGTCGCCGGCCGCTACCGCCGGAATCTGCCTCAGCCGGTCGCCGGAGCATTGCCGGACGGCCGATCGGCCACCGGAAAAGTCGCCGGAACGCCGCCACTGTCGCCGGACCACCACATTTTTTGCTGCACACTCTTTTTTTTTGTCGCACACACTTTTTTCTACTGCACACACTTTGCTGCACACAACATTTATGTGCAGCACATTTGTAGGGGTAATATTGGAATATCACTATATATTTTTGTAGTTAGTAGTAATACTTTTGTATATTTGTATCTCATAGTAATTAAGAGTTTTTTTGTGTACCTAGTAGTAATCACTCCTTTAATTAGTAACGGAATTCAATCAGTTGGTAATTATCAACGGATTAGCAACCAAAATGACAGTTTTCTATTAGCAATGGAATACTAACGGATTTATTCTCTATTTTACCAAGGGAATTCAATCCATTGGTAATTATCAACGGATTAGCAACCAAAATGACATTTTTGTATTAGCAACGGAATACCAACGAATTTATTCTCTATTTTACTAATGGAATTCAATCCGTTGGTAATTAGTATTTACCAACGGATTACCAATGAATCTTTATATAAATTACCAACGGAATTTTTAGCAACGAAGTTATTTACCAACGGAATTGATTTTTCGTTGCTAAAAATTTACCAACCACCACTTTAGCAACGGAAATTTACCAACGGATTCCGTTGCTAATCCGTTCATAAACTAATTTAACAATGAAATTAAAGTTTTTACCAACGGAATATTCCGTTATTAAAAAAATATTTTTTTTAGTGTCTCAATAGTAAAGATAGAA
This sequence comes from Pogostemon cablin, assembly GCA_023678885.1. Classification (NCBI taxonomy): domain Eukaryota; kingdom Viridiplantae; phylum Streptophyta; class Magnoliopsida; order Lamiales; family Lamiaceae; genus Pogostemon; species Pogostemon cablin. Next base: position 12,310,994 of record CM042960.1, read on the forward strand.
TTTAAGTGAATTACATAACATTAAAAAAACAAAATAAACTAAAAATTGAATTATGTATATACCAATTGGATGATTAATTTATGTTCAAATAACAACTAATTATTCATTTGTTTGTTTTTATATGGTAGATTTTTTTTTATAATTTTTTTTTGTAGTTTTCCAGGTATATAGGTATAATATATTACTCCTAATTTGGTCATTTAAATTTGAAGAAGATATAACAGAACACCATATATAAACAATGAGAAAATATTTTGTATTACTATCACATGAATTTACAAAAGAAAAGTTACAGCTATTTATAGAAGAAATTGTAGGTGAACTAGCATCTAATAAGAACAATAACCACCTCCATAGCGCTGGCATAATTGACAGCTAAGCAAGGTGTAGTAATCTGCTGCATGAAGGTGCATGGCACCGCGTGTACTCCCAATAAAATTCATGATAGGCAACAATTTAGATCACATGTGGATGTTTCAACGAAGTAGTCAATATCTGTAGTTATTGTACTGCGATAGTTAATTATATTATGTAGTTATTGTACTGCGATAGTTAATTATATTATTTAAAATAAATGGTCAATATTGGTGATCCATCATCCACATATTCAACTACGAGCTTTGAATATTTTATAATATTAATAATTGAACTATATTTGTCTTTATAAGACCATCGAATCTATTCGCCCCTAGTTTAACTCCGACGTCGTCAGCATGCTATAAAATATCAGACCAATGAAATATAAATTTATTATCCTGTCTAAATATAAAATTTTAAGTTAATATATGAATGTAATTTAATCTTTTCCTTGAAAAAAAATATAATATAAAATTTGTTATTTGGGTTCAGACCATCAAATGATCATATATTATAAGAATGATTATATAAAAAAATTTGTTTGATTGGGATGTATGTACATTTAATAAATTATATATATAACAAAATTTTATTTTTGTTTTGAATTTTGGCTCATTTTAAATTTATGTTAAAATGGTATGTTAGAGATGTGTGATAATATGAATTTGACAAACTCTCTCGTGAGACGTTACATATATAAGATAGTTTGTGAAACGTGTTAAAATATGCTTATTATATAGATAAAGTATATTTAATGGTTGTTAAAATATATTTTTTAAAGTATGATAAATGATTAATTAAAGTATGATTTTAGGGTGTTATAATATGATTCATTATTGACATACTTTAACTACAAAAATAACATATTTTACCTATATAATAAACATACTTTATTAATGGGTCGACCCGTCTTACAACCGTTTCATGAAAAATCCGTCTCATAAAAGAATGTCTCGAATTTAAGATATTAATGTATAAGAGTGGGAAAGAGGAAAAAAATCAAATTACTCTTTCAGTTCTAACAAACTTTTTACAAATAATCTTTTAGTGCATCATATTTTTAAAAATATCATTATCACTCAATACACATAATTTACTATATCATTAATTTAAGGGTTAATTGCAAAAAAAAAAAAAAAACCAACATTTACTTTTATTGCAAATAAATCCCAACCTTTGAGAAATTGCATAAAAAATCTCGACCTTTAGGTTTCGTGCAAAACGCACCCAACGGGCAGGAGAGGGTTGCCCGACGTCTGACGTGGCGTTGACCTTTGCCACGTCAGCTTTGAGTTTATTGCAAAAAAACCTCAATCTTTACTTAAATTGCGATTTAATCACAACTTTTGAGATTTTGGCAAAAAAAATCATCAAATTTTTATTTTTTATTTTAAATTGGATCCATTATATTTTATATTTAAAATTTAAAATCTAAATAATTATTAAATAAAATAATAAATTTATTTTATTTTTTAAAATATTTTATGCATTATAAATTTTTATAATTTATAAAATCAAAGTATTCTTGAATACTATATCTTAAGATTTTTTTCATAATTTTATGTTATATTAATATGATAAAATATATATATGTATATTTAGATGACAAAAACTTTATACAAAAAATAGTTTATATTTTATGTAGACTTAATTTATAAACTCATAGTTTTATACGACAAAAATAGTATTAGTTAAGTTTTAATTTATACAAACCAAATTTTCATGTACTCCCTTCGCTCATTTCAATCTTTACATATTTTTATTTTTGGCGTCTCATTTCAATATTTATGTTTCTCTTTTTGGCATATGACCCACTTAAAACAATTAATATATTACCATGGGACCCACATAAAATAATAATACACTTAACCACTTGCATTAAATATATCTTTAACCTCACTATTTATTAAAATACTATATTCTTTAATCAACATGCAAAAAATAAGCGTAAGTATTGAAACAAACGTAAACATTGAAATATAAGTTTTAAATATTACTACATAATAATTTTTTAGAATATAATTTTAATATAAAATGTAATTCTTTTATTAGATTGGTGCAATTTTAAAAAAAAATCCGATGGTCTTTTTTGCCAAAATCTCAAAGGTTGTGATTAAATCGCAATTTAAGTAAAGGTTGAGTTTTTTTGCAATAAACTCAAAGCTGACATGGCAAAGGTCAACGCCACGTCAGACGTTGGGCAACCCTCTCCTGTCCGTTGGGTGCGTTTTGCACGAAACTTAAAAGTCGAGGTTTTTTCTGCAATTTCTCAAAAGTTAGGATTTATTTGCAATAAAAGTAAAGGTTGAGGTTTTTTTGCAGTTAATTAACCTTAATTTAATATTACCTCGTCCAATTGAAAGGGGAGCATTTTTTTCACGTAAATTAAGAGATATAATATTTAATGTATAAATGAGGAAAGAGAAATAATATTTTACTCCTTCTGTCCCGTTAAAAGATGTGCATTTTCTTTTTGCTCGTAGATTAAGGGTTATAATATTTAATATGTAGTAAGGTGAAATAAATAATATTTTAATATAAAATGGATATGTGTATTAGTGTGATGTGTGTGGGTCTATGGAGAGAGAAGTAATTAATTTGTGTAGGTCTATTTTACTAACAAAGAAAATGCAAACTTTGTATTGGGACGGACCAAAATGGCAAAACAAGTACGTTTCAGTGGGACGGAAGAAATAATATATAGTGGATAGCTATAATAGTGGTGCATATGGGTCCATGAAAATATATTAATTGTTTGTGTGAGTTCATTTGTTTAAAAGAGAAATGCACCTCTTGTATGGGGATATATACGAAAATAACAAAATGTACTCCTTTCAGAGAATGGAAGGAGTACTTAAAAATACTACTTTACCCTAAAAAATTAATAAAATTTGTAAAAAAAAAAGTAATTTTTCTAAAATTACATATCTATAGTAAGGTTGAAGGGCTAGACGAGATGGAGGGATTAATAAGGATTTAGAGTTTATACAAATTTGTAGGTTTACATAGAAATTATTTTTAAAATTTAGGTATGAATTTTGAAAATTTTAATCTGTTTTATTAGACTATAAATAAACATTGTCCTAAGGAATAAAATACTCCCTCCATTTTATATTTTGTTTTTTTATTAGACAAAGTTAGTTGTTAGTACAGTTAGTTCATTAAGTCTTCAAATATCCTTATTTCTCCAAGTCTCCTTATAACTCTCCCATATTCATTCCCAAAGGGAATCGAACCTAGATCTCTCAACTTAGTGAGGAGCCCAGTAGTTCATACATGTAGACACAAAATATAAGAAAATTTATTTTTTGACTAACTTTATTATCTTTTGAAAGGTAATACAATATAGTTTTTCTAAGTAATAATTAAAATATAAATATGCTATGTGTTAGATATAATTTTGAAATTAAAATATTTTTTGGATGGTGAAATAGTGGAATTTAAAGAAAGAAATATGAAGTTCGTTATTTTAAACGAAATAAGGTCATAAATAGGCAAATTATCATGTACACTCGTTGCACTGTGTACCCATTTTAAAAAAAATTATATATTTTTAAATAGAAATATTGTTCTTAGTCGCATATTTAGTAAATGTGAAGAGTAAGAGACTCTATCATCGAGAAAACGCGTGAGCAAGTACAAAATTTATAGTAATATCGTCCCAAGGGAAATGAAACTTAGGTTTGTATCTGAATTTTCCATTGATTTGTGCTTTGTAAGGATGATAGATTGAAGATGTTGTATTTAAGACAATTACGTAATTCTCTACTCAATTAACTAAAATTTAAAACTAATCAAAGTAATGATCAAACAACAAACAAATGATGAATGGAATGGATGTAGAATTCACTTGAGAAAAGAGCAAGACTAATCATACTCATGGTTAGGACTTAAGCTAGATATGCAAAACTCTTGATGGTAATTTTCATTAACTTGTGGACTAAAAGCAATCACGATTTTACCCTTAATCCCTATGACCAAGACAATTAGGTTTTCGACTCCTTTTCAAGTCTAAGTCTCCTAGGATTGATCTTAATCTCAATTTCCTTAAGGTACTATGATCATAAGTTGGTTTTTTCACTTAATTTCTTAAGTGTCCCTCTATGAATGTTCCAAGCCTAAGGAAGGTATGACTTACCTCCCCTTATACTAACTTGCATGCACAATTCAATGTATGATTCAATTAAACATCCACTCACAACATTGGAATGGTCATCCTAATACTATGAATAAAAAATTTAATCACAAAAATATTAAAATGAAACATGAATGACATATCATAAAAGGAAATCCACAAATCAATTCAAATCATTACTCAAGTTCTACATATCTAACACTTCACCTCAACCATTCATATGATTAGCCCTACTATAGGACTGACCACTAAACATGGTGATTAATTCAATACAAATCAAGCTTTGCACCAATTGAGCCATAATAAGAAGAAATTCAGCAATTGGAAAGTAGATTGGCTTCTCTTGCATGGAAAGACCTCTCTTCCTCTTCAATCCTTGATGCTTCAATCTTCTTAAATGGTGGAAGGATGGATGGAATGATGGATTTATGGAGTGAAAGTGTAGATCAAAATGGAAATTGGATGGATCTAGATGGTAGAAATGGATTATGGATCTATTGTGTGAGGAAATGTAGTGTTTTAGTGTGTGTAACTGCTCTCAATCTGATTTCCTTTTAAAAATTCGCACAAGTCAGCCTTTTATATCACTAATGGACCTTCTAGAAGCTTTCGGAACTTACTCAAAACTGCACAGATTTTCCCACCTACACGGCCCGTGTAGCAGCGCACGGCCTGTGTAGGGCACACCTACTTTGGCGTGTTGTGCGTGCTTTCAGACATGGCTCGAGCTGAAGTACACGGCTTCTTCTTGCAGGGTCGTGCTCCGCACACGGGGCGTGCAGCAACGCACGGCCCGTGCACCAGCGCACGACCATCATCCTGGGCGAGCAGTGATTTCTGATGACAATACACGGCCACTTATTACAGGGCCGTGCTCCGGACATGGCCCGTGTACAAGCAAGCTGTGTTCTTTCGACTCCGTTTCGCTCCCGACTCCATTTTTGTCCATTTCTTGACCTGTTTTATATATATTTAAGCTCATTTACATAATTCTATCAAATCATACCATATTCCTCAAAATAACAATAACTCCACTAAAAATAACACAAATACAGATAAAAACATCAAAAAATACACAAATAACGACACTATAATTTAAGTGAAATGACAACGATCAACCCCCAAACTTAAAGTATTGTTCGTCCTCGAACAATGAAAAATGGTAAACAAGAGGAGTAATTTTCACCTAAGAAAACATCTAACGAACATAAACCACAACACATCTCAAGTAATAAAGACTACAAAATCACATTAAGTATCCCTACATCATCAAACTTATAACATGAAAGATTAACAAGTTCAATCCTAAGAATGACAAAAGAGTAATCAAATCCCTTTTAATCCAAGTCTCTCATAGGATATCAAATTCACTCAACACAGTATAGAGTAGGGTTTTTAACATTACTCATCAACCAGTTAGAACCGACTCGCCATAGGCTTGCTCATGGACTATGTTCACAAGCCACCCTAGTTTCAATAAGTGATCAAAAAGGTCTTTATCTTTTGGATGTAATGTTTAGGCTCTTTGGTAGGGTAGGAGATTTTGGATAATAGTGACTAATTAAGTGTAAGTAATTTAAGATGATACCTTTCTCCAACTTACTCACTTTCAAGCTTCCTTTACTTTCATCTTGTCTTGAGGTCGCATGTGCATTTTTGCTTTAGCTCTTTTTATCATTTTCTTGTTTGTTTACCATTTTCTTTCTTTTCTAGCACAATTCTCACATCAAACCTCGTAAACCATCATCTCCTCAATCACCCACACTTAGGTTATATATATAAGGCTCAAGTGGATTTTAAAGGTTTGTATTGTGCTTGAATCACAAAGAAAAAGGCTTATAGGCTCAAAGTGGCTTACTAGGGATAATGTTTTTGGTAGGGAAGTTTTATGGCTATGACTTCATTCATCAAGGATGGCCTAAGATCATTTCACAAATTTCACTATTTGGGCTTCATTCCTATAGTCCATGAGTAAGTTCTAGTTTGTCTAAGTTCAACCGGTCCTCTCATCAAGAATTAACCATGGAGGCACGGTTGAGGCTCAAGTCTCACAAGCTTTTGCTTGGACCAAAAGAAACCTAATTACCTTTCATACTTCTCAAAATTGAACAAATTATATAATTCATGTCACAATTTCTATAAGTAGAAACCATTAACATGCTTGCCATCACTCATCACAAATAATGCATTATAGCTCATATTCAAAAATTATTCAACTCCTTCCCAAAAACATACCACCAAACCATCCCTACAAGAATAAAAATAATAACAAACACCACAATGATCAAAGAATCACCAAACAATCCAAAAAAATATAACATGCATAAACCAAATCATCCATCAAAAAGTATCAACATATCAATTCACATCATAGCAATGAAAATCAAATTCCCATCATTATTTGAAAATGAAATCCTAGATTACGAAAGTAAACCTCCTACAAACATAACATATAAAGTAGCAAGCTAATCAAATACAATCCAAATCAATATTAATTCATGTCAAGTAATTAGAACCGATAAGATGTAGAGTAAACTCCCTTAAACATTTGAGAATAGAAATTGTTGGCATGAGCTTCCACCTTGCATCCACAATGTTTTCTCGATTTGATCTTCAGGCTCAATTCATGTTTCCACTATACTCCATTTATGCTCAACAACTCATCAAAAACCATTAGCTCAACAATTGCAATAAAAATAAGGACTATCACGCACTTCAACACAACTAAACGAACCAAAATTATAACCAAACTCATGAGAAATTTTTAAAATTGACCCAATTTTACACAAAGTGCCCCTCAATCAATCATTAATCATGATCTATAACACGCTCAAGTAGTGAGTCACACCACGCACTCTCCCCCAAAACTTAAATCAAAACAAGAGTTGAGAATTAAGTTTGCAAAAAGTGGTGGGACTTACCCTTGTAGGTTCTAATGATCTTCATGAAGTTACCTTGTGTCGACGTGTGTGCACCTCCAAAATTTAAGTATGACCACCACACACTCCCCCCAAACTTAATTTAACACAAGTGTTAAATTCAAGTTTGAACAAAGTGGTGTGACATACATCTTTATTCTACATTGAACACATTTCCTCTTCTCCATATGTATTTTTCTCCATGAGTACAATTCACCTACATACCAAAAATTCAAGAAAATAAAACTAAATAAGAAAACTTACTAAAATGGGTTGCCTCCCATCAAGCGCTCGATTTAACGTCGTCGGGCTAGACGCATTTAAGCTCTTAACAATCGGGATCCAATATCTCATCGGGTCTCATCTTCACTTTAAACATCACTTTAACAACCTACTTATCCACGCTTCTTGTTCCTTTAACACTTGAACTCAATTCATTGCCTCTTTTCCTCATGTTTTTAAATCTCGAAGGTCCTTTATCAATTTTCCAATCAACACGTGGATTATCCCCGAACTTGTTCCCCCGCGAAGAAAAATTTCCTGCAAATTCAAGTAAAGAGTTAGTTAAATCTTCATCTTTTAAAATTTCATTTACCACTCGATCTCGCTCATCCGAAGGCTTAATGGGTGGCTTCAAATGAAGATCTTCCCCTTTTAAATTCTTGCTTGAGAGCACCAATTCTTTTTCATTTGAACGGAGTGTGAGTTCCTTCTTATCCATGTCAAATTTCGCTCTTTCGGTTGCCAAAAACGGCCTTCCAAAAATCAATGGGATCAAAGGATCCGCTTGCTTCTCAACTATCATAAAATCCACCGGAAAGACAAAATCCTCTATTTTCACAAGCATATCCTCCACAACTCCATGGGGCTTTATCTGAACCATCTATTATTTCGATTTCCACATTAGTTTCCTTTAACCTCCCAATGCCAAGTTTTTCAAAAATTTCCAAAGGCATCACATTAATGCTTGAACCAAGATCACATATAGCATTAAAATTTTCCCCATTTCCAATTTTACAAGTAAGCACGAATTTACCGGGGTCTTCCACCTTTAATGAAGCATCAACTTCAACTATTTCATGATCTTGTTCCAACCACAACTCTTTATAACACTTACTTTCATCAACAAATGAAGACAAAAATTCATCAATAATCCTCTCATCATCAAAAGACAAATAATTATCTATGATAATTTCCTCCTCCACGTTTGACACAACTTCATCACAAACTACTTCTTCAACCTTTGAAACAATGTTTGTTGCTTCCATCAACCCTTTCTCCACCTTACTTTCCATATTACACACGGTAACATACAAATATTACTCCTTAGGATTAGTAACGGTAGTGGAGGAAAACTTACCCTTACGATGCATTTCACCTTACTCGGTTGCCATTTGACTTATTTGTGTTTCCAAAGCTTTGATTCTCTTATCATTCACTTCATCTCTTTGCTTTCTTTCTTCTTTCTCTAGCAACCTCTCATCCCTTTCATGCTTCATGAGCTCAAACATTTTTCCCATTTGATCCTCCACCGTAGGCTTCCCTTCACCATTTTGAGCTTTCTCCCCCGGATTAATGCCCGGTAGAATAGTGAGGGTATTCCCTTTATTTCCATATGACAAATTCTCATACCTACAAGGTTGATTAAAATTCCCTTGAAAATTACCTTGCCCCCATCCTCCTTGTCTTTGTGGACATCCTCCTCCATGATTTCCAAAATTACCACCATAATTTCCTTGGAAGTTCCTTCCTTGCATGAAGGCAACTTTCTCTAGAGTCATCTCCGGTGGACACCATGTATCTTGATTTCGAAAATTAGAGGACATACCTTGTTGAGACATAGAGGTAGGCATTTGACAACTTTGAGAAGATTAACTCATATTAGGCATAGTCATGCCTTGTTGAGGATTAGGAAATACTTGTTGATTCATCAAGGGCAGTGACATACGTTGTTGAGGACTAGCAAACACTTGTTGATTCACACCCGATGTAGAATTCGGAGATATTTGCATATTAGTATTCATCCTCTTTAGTATCTCCGTAATTACTTTGTCGGTCATATCTTCCTTAGGCATCTCCACCTTTTTCACTTGTTGCAAGCACACTTCTTCCATCTTAACAATTCTTTCCCTTTCATACATCCCCGATGCACGATCCATAGGCCATTGACCCGTATTCAAAGCCACTTCCTCACATATAGCAATTGCTCTTTCCAGAGTTTGCCCCAAAATCGAACCTCCCGCCGAAGCATCAATGAGCATCCTCTCACTTTCATGTAAACCGGCATAGAAGAATCCTATCTGTTACTCTTCGGGGAATCCGTGTTGGGGACACTTCCTTAGCATCTCTTTGAATCGGTTTCATGCTTCACTAAATGTCTCAAGTGGCAATTGCTTGAATTGAAAGATTTGCCCTTTAAGATGCAACATCTTGGATGGTGGAAAATACTTGCTCAAGAACCTTTGTGCCAACTCTCTCCATGTGGTGTAGGATCCCGGTGATAGAGTATTATACCAAGCCTTAGCTCTACCTCGTAATGAAAATGAGAAAAGCTTTATTTTAACAACATCCTCACTTACCCCATTTAGCTTTATCGTGTTTGCCAAACCCGTAAATTGGGCTAAGTGAGCATTTGGATCCTCCATAGTACCACCACAAAATTGATTTGCTTGCACCATGTTGATCAACCCCGTCTTTTTCTCAAAATTATTCACATTCAATAGCGGTCCCATTCCATAGTTCCCATATTGCAGTTGAAAATGATCACGGACATTCATTTTCGCTCCATTGTTTCAATTTCCACGAGGTTGATTTTGCACCACCGGAGGATTATTCCTTGCTTCTTGTTGTGCCAACAAGTTTTGAATAATAGCTTGCATTTGTTGGTTTTGCAAGTGCATTTGTTGAGCATAAACTTGTGGCACATATTCTTGATTACCATAACCTCCTCTAGCATTATCACCACCTTGAAAATTTCTCAAATTACCTTCTTCATCAACCATGTTTGCATTATCCCTTACTTCTTCCATATTTTGTTCCGTAGGCTCTAACACTCCTCTTTATTATCTTCTCAAAGTAGCTTCCAATTCCAAGTTCAATAGATTGAGACCTTGAACGAGTTTGCATTTACCTACAAAAATTTTCAAATTAGCTCCTCAAACAACCAAGACCAGTAAACAATTAATAAATAAAAGAAATATCCTTATCAAAACTAATCAACTTCAAACTCGTTACAACCTAAAGTTTAACATTTTCTCGGCAGCGGCGCCATGTTCTTAGTCGCATTTTTAGTAAATGTGAAGAGTAAGAGACTCTATCATCGAGTAAACGCGTGACCAAATACAAAATTTATAGTAATATCGTCCCAAGGGAAATAAAACTTAGGTTTGTATCCGGATTTTCTATTGATTTGTGCTTTGTAAGGATAATAGATTGAAGATGTTGTATTTAAGACAATTACTTAATTCTCTACTCAATTAACTAGAATTTAAAACTAATCAAAGTAATGATCAAACAACAAAAAAATGATGAATGGAATGGATGTAGAATTCACTTGAGAAAAGAGCAAGGCTAATCATACTCATGGTTAGGACTTGAGCTAGATATGCAAAACTCTTGATGGTAATTTTCATTAACTTGTGGACTAAAAGCAATCATGATTTTATCCCTAATCCCTATACCCAAGGCAATTAGGTTCTCGACTCTTTTACAAGTCTAAGTCTCCTAGGATTGGTCTTAATCTCAATTCCCTTAAGGTACTATGATCATAAGTTGGTTCTTTTCACTTAATTTCTTAAGTGTCCCTCTATGAATGTTCCAAGCCTAAAGAGGGTATGGCTTACCTCCCCTTATACTAACTTGCATGCACAATTCAATGTATGATTCAATTAAATATTCACTCACAACATTGGAATGGTCATTCTAATACTATGAATAGAGAATTTAATCACACAAACATTAAAATGAAACATAATTGACATATCATAAAAGGAAATCCACAAATTAATTCAAATCATTACTCAAGTTCTACATATCTAACACTTCACCTCAACCATTCATATGATTAGCCCTACTATAGGACTAACCACTAAACATGGTGATTAATTCAATACAAATCAAGCTTTGCTCCAATTGAGCCATAATAAGAAGAAATTCAACAATTGGAAAGTAGATTGGTTTCCCTTGCATGGAAAGACCTCTCCTCCTCTTTAATCCTTGATGCTTCAATCTTCTTAAATGGTGGAAGGATGGATGGAATGATGGATTTATGGAGTGAAAGTGTAGATCAAAATGGAAATTGGATGGATCTAGATAGTAGAAATGGATTATGGATCTAGTGTGTGAGGAAATGTGGTGTTTTAGTGTGTGTAACTGCTCTCAATCTGATCTCCTTTTAAAAATTCGCACAAGTCATCCTTTTATATCACTAATGGACCTTCTAGAAGCTTCCGGAACTTACTCAAAACTGCACAGGTTTTCGCACCTACATGGCCCGTGTAGCAGCGCACGGCCTGTGTAGGGCACACCTACTTCCGCGTGTTGTGCGTGCTTTCAGACACGACTCGAGCTGTAGTACACGGCCTTGGTCGTGGCCGTGTAGTATTTTCTGATATAAGTACACGACTTCTTCTTATAGGGCCGTGCTCCGCACACGCGTCGTGCAGCAACGCACGGCCCATGCACCAGCGCACGACCATCATCCTGGGCGAGCAGCAATTTTTGATGACAATACACGGCCACTTGTTACAGGGCCGTGCTCTGGACACGGCCCTGTACAAGCAATTTATGTTCTTCCGACTCCGTTTCGCTCCCGACTCTGTTTTTGTCCATTTCTTGACCTGTTTTACACATATTTAAGCTCATTTACATAATTCTATCAAATCATACTACATTCCTCAAAATAACAATAACTCCACCAAAAATAACACAAATACAGATAAAAATATCCGAAAATACACAAATAACGACACTAAAATCTAGGTAAAAATGACAACGATCAAATATATACACTAATAAATAAAAATTTATATACTTTGTTAATAATTTTTTGTTAGTTTTTTAGTGAAAAATAAATGTAAATATCAATACAATTATTGTTCAGCACGAAAATTCGTGTTTTCAGTTGTCTTTTTTATATGATCATTGCATTATTTTAATGACTAAAACTTATGTGCCCCCAGATACTCTATTAAATGATATACTCTTTAGTATGAAAACATGTACCCTTTATTTCCTAAAAAAAATAATTAAAGTGTATACCCTTTAAAGCAAAATATTGTACCTTTATTAATTAAAGTGTATATTTTTTTGAACAAAATATTATACCCTTAAACACATTGTGCACCTGGGGACACAAGAGACCAATTCTATTTTAATTTTCTTTGTAAATTTATTGCTTATTTTCATACTTTCTATAATTTTACGAGTATTGTAGAGATTTTGTAAATTTTATATGAGTTAATTGCAAAAAAAATCGACGAACTATACTTCTATTGTAAATTAATCCCCACTTTTGAGAAATTGCAGAAAAAAACCACCAGCTTTAAGTATTGTTGCAAAATAAACTAAAAAAAACCTACTTTTAGTCACAAATTGTGTTTATTTTGCAACAATACTTAAATGTGGTGATTTTTTTTGCAATTTCTCAAAAGTGATGATTAATTTGCAATTGGTGTAAAGTTCGTGGTTTTTTTGCAATTAACCCATTTTATATTCAAGTTATAATGAAACTGAAGAAATACGAAGGAAAGAGTGAAGGGTCATGTTGGGAAAAATCATTCATTCTTAAGGGAGGAAATGCAAAATATCGAGAAAAGAAAAAAATAAAAACAACACAAGGAATTTTACGTGGAAACTCCAAACGGAGAAAAACCACGGACTTATGAAAATACTAACTATATGAAACTTTTACAATCACACAGTTGCCACACTATTACAAATCTATAACTAATTCCCACCTTTTCTCTCAACTCTCAAATAGAGAATACAAGAAAGGAACAGAAGAATCAAATACAAAGATTAAAGTGTATCCGATTGGTGTGTCTAATATCAGAACTAAAGACCTCCTTAAATAGCAATTAAGAATCCTCCCTTTCTGATATCTCATTTGGACAAGAATAATTCAATAATTCTTCATTTTATATTTGATAAATCCAGCATGTCAGTCCTAACCATATATAATTACCAAAGCCCATAGGCATGATTATATCAAATGCTGAAATTGCTATGCTACGTCTGCTGTGCTTAGTAATCAATGGGCCTGCTGCTAATCTTTCCCATGCAGAAATAGACTTAGAAGTCCATTATCACATCCAGAAGCCCATCGTGCAGCAGCCCATCACACGTTGACATCATACTAGCTACTTACCTTAGCCCATTAATCTCATGGATTCGTTAAGCCCACGTTGCAAGTGAAGCCTACACTATTCACGTGCGCTGGCCCTATACTTCACGTCTACTTCCATCCTTGCCAGAACCGAGATCACCATCGCTCTATTTCCCCTACACGCCTTGTCCATCCATCCGCCGTTTTCCGCCTCTTTATCTTTATTCTTCACTCTTTATCTTTATTCTTCACCCGCCTTTTATTCATCACCCCCTAATACTCAGTCACGGTATTTGCTATTTAAAAAGAGAATAAAGGAGAATCATCAAGACGGAAATATCAAAAGTCAGAGAATTATTCTATACATGAATTTTCTTCTTTTTTAATTTCTTATTGTTGATTCATAGATTTAAGGGTAAAAACGATTTCATTGTCACGGTTGTTGCTTGTAATATCATGGATTAGTTAAAAAAATACTCCCTCCAACTCACTTTAGTTTGCGCCCACAAAAATTAAGAAAAGTGAGGTATTATAATATTTTTTTGGTAATAAATAAATGATAAAATATATTAGGTGTGTTAGATATGAGTGATTTTTTATATTTTTTTAAAAATAAAGTGTAGGGGAGAAGGGTGATTATTATGATTTTTTGCTTTTTTAAGGGAGGTTAAAATTTTTATGGAACAACTCAAAATGAAAAATCTTTAATTTGAAAGGAGAAGGAGGGAGTATCATCTATTTTTATCTCACAATATATTTTATAATTTATTATTATTAAAAATGATTCTTATTTATACTCATAGGAACAAAAAATGTAAAACTGAGATTGGGAGGAAGCAACAGTACTTTGACTTAGCACCTTACCAAAATGAAATCTATAAATAAATGAATAATTAAATTTGAATGAAATTTGATAGAAGACAAATCCTGAAACAAATTACCCATCCGGACATTTACGTATGTTTCAATGGATAACAAAGCTTGTTTGAATTGGTCATTTGCTTTTGTATGAAGAGGAAGACAGTTATTTTAAACTAAACCACTTTACTTGATACTAAAAGAAACTTATGTAAATTTGGGTTCACAATATAAACCCTTAGATTCTCATTTCAATTCTATATACCTTATGCATTGTTAGGTCCGTTTAAATTAAGGGACCACATAGTTTATAAGGATTTATAATGTAAATCCGGTTTACAGGAGACTAACTAAAAAAATTACTCCCTCAATCACAAATTACACTTCGCGCTTTCTATTTTCATCAATTCTATATCAAACTTCACCATCCAAAATATATATTAATTACAAATTTACCACTCTCATCTAACACATATACCGATTTTTTAATTTATTTATTACCTAAAAATACTACATTACCCTCTAAAGTTGATCATAAAATAATTTTTCTTAAATTTCGTGTCTATGATGAAGTTTATTCTGGAAAGGAGGGAGTAGTTTTTACCAATAAAATTTTATGTTGGTAAAAATATTAATTTCATTATTGAATTAGATTAATAATGAATTAACAATAATAAAATTTGTTGATATAATTTGTTGATATAAAATTTTATTGATAAGAGGGTATTTGGAAAATTTTTACCAACCAAAATTTAAATCCGATAATATATATTTCCGTTAGTAATTCGTTTTTAATAATTATTACGCTGATAATTCATACATGATTCCATTGGTACATCTCAAAATAAAATACTATATAATTTCCTTTTTAATATGTATAGATACACACAAATTAATTAATAAATCGAGATGGAGTATATACTATATATTTGAGGTCGGGTAAATCGAAGTCCAAAAAGTATTATATCCACAAGAATAGAACACTCGATTACTACGACCCAAGACTTGGTCGTTCGAGTTATGACCAAAAATGATTTAAATATAAATTTCAGCATAACTGAAATTGATCATAGAAATTGAAAATGACAACGTGTAAATGTGGACGAAGGACTATGATTCATAAAGAATATTTATATTTATATAAATATATAAACAAGGTAGCGTCCCTTGACTTCTACGAATTTTGAATTTAGCGGAACACAACCAAATTTATTTTTCATACCTCGAAATTAATTAAAGTATAGAATAATAAAATTTTCAAGGGAAACGCGTGTGGATCAACACGCTTTAATTATCTCAAATTCAGAATGAAACCTTATAAATAGAAAAGCATGCCACTCCACTCTGCATCTCTCATCCCCTTTCAAATTATTCTTCTCTACATTTCAAAACAAAATTCTCTTGCATATTACATCATGAAAACTCCATTCTTATCTCTGCTCACATTCATCCTTGTCATATTTTCCTACTCTTCTGCTGATCAAAATAATTTTCTTGAATGCCTTTCTGGAAGATACCAAAACTTGTCTGCTATTACCAACCTTGTTCACACCCCAAACAACTCATCTTACTCTTCCGTCCTACAATTCACCATCTGGAATCTCAGATATGCTTCCGACTCCACCCCTAAACCAAACTTCATCATAACCCCAGAGCATGAGTCCCAAATCCCCCCTATCGTCCTCTGCGCTAGACGCAACGGGCTGGAAGTCAGAACTCGAAGCGGAGGCCATGACTTCGGGGCCCTATCTTCTGTTTCGTCAGTCTCATTCGTGATCATTGACCTGATCAGGCTCAGTGGCGTCACCGTGGACGCTGAAACCAAGACTGCATGGGTTGAAGCCGGTGCAAACCTCGGTTCTGTATATTACAACATTGCTCAGAAAAGCTCCACCTTGGGGTTTCCTGGTGGCTTTTGTGCGACTGTCGGTGTTGGTGGGCACATTAGTGGAGGCGGCTACGGCTCACTCTTGAGGAAATATGGGATGGCTGCTGATCAAGTGATCGACGCAAGAATAGTTGATGTAAATGGGAGAATTCTTGACAGGAAATCAATGGGAGAGGATCTGTTTTGGGCGATAAGAGGTGGTGGAGGTGCCAGCTTCGGTGTTATCGTTGCATGGAAGCTTCGACTGGTTGATGTTCCAGAAAGAGTCACTATCTTCAACGTCCAGAGGACTTTGGAGCAAAATTTAACTCAGCTTATCCACCGCTGGCAGTACGTGGCACCTGCAATGGACAAAGATATGACCCTCTTCATAAATGCAGTGGTGGCCAATTCCACCCAAGTTGGACTTGGAAGGAGGAACATTACAGTGTCGGCATCTTTCTTCTCGGTTTTCCTTGGTGGGGTCGACAGATTATTGGCGATGATGCAAGAAAGGTTCCCTGAGCTGGGGTTGCAGAGGGAAGACTGCAGTGAAATGAGTTGGATCCAATCTGCTCTATTTTTCGACCAACACCCCATAGACAGACCTGAGTCTCTATTGAGTAGGGTTCAGCCCAATAAGTCTTACATGCAAAGGAAAACGGATTATGTGCGGACTCCCATTCCTTTGGACGGCCTTGAAGGGATCATGAAGCTCTACTTTGAGCCGGAAGCCAGGCTGTCGACGCTGTCTTTCGTTCCTTACGGAGGAAGAATGGCCGAAATATCTGAGTCTGCCATTCCTGTTCCTCACAGGGCTGGTAACTTGTACAAAGTCTTCCATACAGTCTACTGGCAGGAAGGCGAGGCTCAAAATCCGGGCAAGTACTTGAACTGGATCAGGAGGGCCTTCGATTACATGACTCCCTACGTCTCCGCCTCCCCCAGGGCTGCCTACATCAACTACAGAGATCTAGACATCGGAGTCAACAACAACGTAGGAAGGACGAGTTACGCGCAAGCAAGCATTTGGGGCAGGAAATATTTCAAGAACAACTTTGATCGCCTTGTCATTGTGAAGACAATGGTTGATCCACACAACTTTTTCAGGAACCAACAGAGCATTCCAACATTGCATAAACATAGACACAGAAATTAATAAAGGAGGCGCAAAAAGATCCTGGAGGAAGAAGATAGCAACTGACACACTTCACCACTACTTTGAAAAGAATAAGAAGTTATAACTGTTTCATTTTAATCCCGTTCTTTTGATTTAGACATAAGATTATACTGTTATTTTGGTATTAATGTACTAATAAACTAAAGATGTAATTTTATATAATGTTGAATACTTGAAAATGAGTTTATTCTGCTAGCAACCAGTTGTATAACACCTTCCTTAATTGATTATTAAAATAAATTGATGAGATAATTATACTTTTAAGAATTTAAGCTACAAATTTATTTAATAATTAAACTAAGTTCTATAAACAGCACATGAATAGCATGAGAGTGACATATTACGTGAACTACATGGAAGAAATCATATTTATACTCTTAAGAGTTGACAGAGTTAAATTCATTTTATGGAGCAAAACTTTGATTTTTGCTTAAAAAAATAAGTGGTTTAATTTTGCCATATAATTTTGATTGATTTTCGACTGATCAATCAGACGTGACAATTTTGACTATTTTTTTAAGTCTAGAGTTAAATTCATTTTATGCCCTGTAACTAAACAAACTTCGATTTTTGTCCTAAAAAGATAAGTGGTTCAATTTTGCCTTATAACTAATTAATCATTTCAATTTTTGTCAAATTTTCATCGAAAACGCGAATTTCGCCGGAATCTGCCACGTCATTCTTCAAGTTGAGAGTTTCCGGCTGGTCAATCCAAATATTATTTTACATAAAAATATTAACAATTAAATGGTCGCATAGTTTGCAGTCATTATTAATTAGTAGGGTTAATTCTTAAAAAATTCACCACCTTTTTGGGGTTTTCAAATCTATCACGACTTTTTATTTTTGTCAATTCAATACACGATTTATTTAATATTTTCAATTATATCACGATCTTTTATTTTTATCAATTCAATTAACAATCTATTTTATATTTTCAATTTTATCACAACTTTTATTTTTGCAATTTAATACCCACTTATTTCATATTTTCAATTCAATTTATCATTATTATTATTATTATTATTAAAAGTTATTTAAAAGTTAAATCATATAATGTCTTCAAAAGATTTTTTTTCTGCTATGAGTAAAGATTAAAATTTTTAATTTATATAATATTATTATTATTATAGATAGATGTGAATTTACTATGGCTAAAGTGTTGGTAATTTTTAAATAAATATAATATCTTAACTAAGTTTATTTATTACCGAATAAATAATTAGGCTAGACAAATTATAAAATTATTCATTGCAAAGAAGGATTTTATAGCGAAGAAAATTAATAATCATTTTAAATTTATAAATAAAAACAAAAAATGATGGAATATTAATCTCATTAATTAATAATTACGCAATTTTACTTTTATAATAATAATAATAATATAATAATAATGAATTGAGTTGAAAATATAAGATAAGTGGTGTAACAAATTGCAAAAACAAAAGTTGTGATAAAATTGAAAATTTTAAATAGATCGTATATTGAATTGACAAAAATAAAAGATCATGATATGATTGAATATATTAAATAGATTGTGTATTGAATTGACAAAAATAAAAGGTCGTAATAGATTTGAAAATCCCTAATGAGGTGATGATTTTTTTAGGAATTAACCCTAATTAGTAATACTTATGAATTTCAATTTTAATAATGCAATTAACGGAGAAATTATTTAGTATATCAAAATTCTCTTGACAACAATATTAGAAATATCTTATTACTATTTTATATGAGAAATTATGTGTATGTATTACTAATCCTTATTCAATAAATTAATTACCTAAAATTGTCATGACGGATTGACCATTCGGAAATTCCCAAATTAAAGCATGACGTGGCGGATCCCGACAAAATTTGTGTTTTCGGCAAAAATTGGAAATTTTTTGAAATGATTCGTTAGTTATAGGGCAAAATTGAATCACTTATCTTCTTTAGAGCAAAAATTGAAGTTTTGCTTAGTTACAAGGCGTAAAATGAATTTAACTCTAGGCTAAAAAAAGTCAAAATTGCAACGTCTGATTGACCAACCGGAAACCCCCAAATTAAAGCATGACGTGACGAATTCCAGAGAAAATTGGGCAAAAAATTAAAATGATTCGTTAATAATAGGGCAAAATTGAACCACTTATCTTTTTTAAGGCAAACACTCATGCAATTTACTTTTAAAAATGACCTGGCTGCTTCACACTTCTACTATGATTAAACTTATTCGAGAAATTCCAATATACATGCCTTTTTTAATCCTATTTAAGGCAAAAACTTGTGTGCACCCAGTCACAAGGGGCGCCCGGCTCACTTCCTGCGTCTTCAGAATTTTGTGTTAAATTGTATTAGTATAAAAATATGTACCCTTTATTTTTTAAAGAAAAATAAAAAATATTAATAAAAACTGTATACTCTTTAGAACAAAATGGTGTACCCTTACTAATTAAAGTGTGTACCCTTTAAAACAAAAGAATTTACCCTTACCCATAATATTAAATTTTAAAGGTGCACGGTGTACCCCCGGGTGCACGCAAGCCTCACTCTTTTTATAATTTTTTTAATCTTGTTGATTTTATTCTTATTTGATCTTATTTGCAGCTTAAATCATTAAAAAAAAGTCATCAATGCAGTGATGAATTTGGATAATCCATAATTAATTTTAGAATGTTTTTTTCATAATTTTATAAACTCTATTTTTATACTTTAATTTATTTTATTTTTTATTTTTTTTTATCTTATTTTCAGATTCAATCATTCACCTTTGAGGTATCATTCTTCTTTCTTTCTTTTTTCGTTTATCTTATAATTTATGGTTTTCTTTCATTTTTATTGTTTTCTTTATATTTTATAAAATCTATTTTTATAATTTTTTTAAACCTTATTGTTCTTATTTTTATTTGATCTTATTTGCTGCTTCAATCATTAAAAAAAATCGCCAGGAATGATGAATTTCGAGAATCTAGAATTAATTTTAGAAATTTTAGAATTGGAGATTCAAAGCACATGCCAAATATATTTTTTATTTAATTTTTTTGATTAGTGTATGAAATTTATTTTCGAAAATTTGTATTTTATTTTAATTTTTCATTCAATTATATTTCCCTTAGAATCGTCTCTATAAATATTCTTTTAATTCAATCTTTATGATTAATGTATGAAATTTATTTTCAAATTATTTTATTTTAATTTTTCTTTCAATTTTATTTTCATTAGAATCGTCTCCATAAATATTATTTTTAATTTATAATATATTATATTAAATAATCTATTTTATTTATCCATATGTTATTCAATTAAAAATAAAATATAAATTATAATATACTGTATCTTTCTTAAAAAACAGTAATTGAGTTTTACAGAAAAATTTTATTTATTTTTTAAAATTAATATATACTCTATTTATCTTAATATAATTAATGATAGAAAGTTAATATAATTATATTTATTTTAAAAAAAAATAAATAGTTATCAATTAATGTTTTTGATTTTAATCATAAAATTTAATTATAGGATTTTATTATTTAAATTTTACTTTTTTATGTTAGAATATAAATAAAAGTACATAATTATAATATATAATTCATTTTGTGCAGTGCACGTATGAGTAATATCTAGTTATTATTAAAGATTGTATATTGGGTGCATCCGGGTGCAAGGGTGCACCCATATGTGTATGACTTTTTATTCTATTTTGTATACATATTATTCTATTTTGTATACGTGTTTCATAACAATTGTATTCTTTTTTCATACTAAATTTTTTATTAAAAAAACTAACATACATATGTGTATAATTTTTTATTCAATAGTGCATATATATATATTTTTTTTAATAATTGTATATTTTTTTACACTTAATTTTTTATTAAAAAAATAACAATTGAATTATATACATTTTTGCTTATAAGTATATATGTTTTTATTTATATTTGTATATGGGTGCACCCTATCTTTGGGTGCACCCGGGTGCATATTATATTTAGCCATTATTAAATAAAACTAACACAGATGTAGTGAACGACAATTAAATTCGTGCCCCCAATTGCACGGTATATGAACTAAAATAATATTAGGGTGTTTAATTTATTTATTTTAAATGGAAACTTAAAAAATAAAATAATGAAATTATGGTTTATTTTAATAAAAACATTATTTTTAACGTTTTTACATGAGCTTGATTTTGGTTAGTTCCATTCTTAATAAATTTGTATTAATTAGTTGGTTAGTGTCGGTGGTTTAATAACCAATTATTATATAGCATTTAACATTCTTATATTTCTAGAACCTGACCCAATACAGATTTAAAATACAGATTTAAAGACAGTTATTTAAAAACCTGAATACTTAAAATACACAGATTCTTTGTGTCATTTTATATCATGGATGATAACATGTAGGATAGAAAAAAATTGCATCTTAAAAAAAAAATATAAATTGCAAGGGCAATTGTTAATTGAATTTCATTTCCTCCTATTGATCATATAATTAGCGTAGTAAGTAAAAGATATTCACCAAATGACACGAAATTAGAATCTTAAAATACTAATCCCAATCAAATTTATAAATTAATACGAACCCAAATAAACTAGCTACTAACCATCACGATAATAAAAAATTAGCTCTCGAATCCATCAATTTATTTATTAGTACAATACCCAAAAACAGTTAATCATCTTCTACTACAAAAAAACAACAGCAGATAGAAGTCACTACTGACGTCTTAATTATTCATAAGAAAATACAGTGATGAAAGAATACATAAACGAACGTTTATGAAGTGAATACTCAATACCGTGGTGGAATGCTTTGTTCCTGTCTGAAGAAATTCTTCGGATCAACTCTAGTTTTTATCCAAACAAGACGATCAAAGTTGTTCTTGAAATACTTCTTACCCCAAACGCTCGCTTGCGCGTAGCTCGTCTTTCCCGCGTAGTTGTTGACTCCAAGCTCGAGATCTCTGTAGTTGAAGTGTGCAGATCTTGGAAACTTAGACACATATGGAGTCATGTAATTGTATGTTCTTCTAAGCCAGTTTATGTACTTGTCTGAACTTTGAGCCTCACTTTCCGGCCAAAAGACTGTGTGGAAGACTTTGAACAAGTTGCCTTTTCTGTGAGGGAAAGGAATGGAGGATTCAGATATTTCATCCATCCTTCCACCGTACGCAACGAAGGAGAGCGAAACCCCGGCCCTCGTCTCCGGTTCAAAGTACAGTTTCCAGAGGCCTTCAAGCCCAGACAGGGGAATGGGGTGTTGGGCATAATCTGTTTTTCTTTGCATTGATAGTTTATTGAACTGAGTCCTGTTTAGTAAAGCCTCAGGTGTTTGCATGGGAAGTCCATAGAAATACAGAGTTGATTGTAGCCAACTCATCTCCCTACAGTCTTCTTTCACCAACCCTAACTCAGGAAAGCTCCTCTGCATCAACGGCAATAGTTTGTCGATCCCTCCGAGGAAAAGAGAGGAGAACGAAGCACTGATCGTAAAGCCACTTCTACTTTGATTTGAACTCACTACAGAGGCAGTAATATCTATCGTCATGTCTTTGTCCAATCTAGGAGCAACGTATTGCCACCTATGAATAAGCTGAGTTGCATTCTGTTCCAATGTCCTTTGGACATTGAAAACAGTCACTTTTTTTGGCACATCAACTAGCTGCAACTTCCATGCAGTAATAACACCGAAGCTAGCGCCGCCACCGCCTCTGATCGCCCAGAACAGATCCTCCCCCATCGATTTCCTGTCTAGGATTCTGCCATGCACGTCGACAATTCTTGCATCGAGGATATGGTCAGCAGCCATACCGTATTTCCTCAGCAATTTGCCGTAGCCACCTCCACTGAGGTGGCCACCAAGTCCTAGAGTCGTGCAGACGCCGGCAGGAAACCCTAAAGTCGAGCTTTTCTCGGAAATCCTGTAATATAAATCTCCGTTGGTTGCTCCGGCTTCAGCCCACGCTGTCTTGGCCTTAGCATCAACTGTTATCTTTGTCAGATTGATCAAATCAAGGATGACAAATGGGACTTTCGAAACAGAAGACAGTCCCCCGAAGTCATGGCCACCGCTTCGGATTCTGACTTCCAAGTGGCTCTGCATAGCACAGAGCACGACCGGGGGGATTTGGGATTCGCGTTGAGGGATTATGATGAGTTGGGGTTTGGGGGTGGAGTTGGTGGTGAATCTTAGATTCCAGAGGGAGAAGAGGAGGATGGAGGTGTAAGAAGGGTTTGTTGGGGTGTAAACTATGTTGGAAATGGAGGAGTAGTTGTGGAGCTTGTGAGAAAGGCATTGGAGAAAATCTTGTTGATGATCAGCATAAGCTGATGAAATTGTAAGAAGAAGAATGAATGTGAGAGCATATAAGGTTGGAGTCTTCATTATGAGAAAGAATGAATATGGTTGTGTGTGTTGAATAAAGCATAAGTAGGGTGGTATTTATAATGAGGAACCCATTTCATTAATTACTTCATTTACGTCGTCTTTTAATTTAATTTATAATATGTACGAATTTATTTATTTATTTTTCTCTATTCATTTGCTTTTTTATTGTCTTTTTTTCTCTAATGTATTGGAGGCGTGCTTAGTCAATTTCAAATTGTCAATCAAATTTTTAAAATAAAATAGTGAAATAGTTGGAAATTGATCGGGTTTAATATAGTTTATATAATTTCCTTTCAAACAATTTGATGAAGAAGATGAAGTCAATGCAATTTAAATCCCCTGTATTTAAAGAAAGTAACCAATCGAGCCCCTTTTGAGTTAGTATATTCATTTTCCTTCATCTTTCAATTTTGTTTTATTTTGTCTCAATATATTTTTTCTTAATTCATGTGTTCCAAACAAGAAAAATATTGTTTTACTTTTTCAAAATTTGAATAAATTTATTTTTAGAATTTATGGTATATTTATTAAGCTAATAATAAATTAATTTAATATATTTGTAACCTATAAATTATACTCTCTCCGTCCCATTAAAATTGATATAATTTTTTTTAACACGGAGATTAAGGAATATAATAATTTAATGTAAAATGAAGTAAAATGAAGTTAGAGAAATAATATTTAATGGGTAGTTGGTAGTTGTATTAGAGGTGATATGTAGGGCTAGATTAATTGTTTTTATGTGAGTCCCATATATTAAAAAGGAAATGTGCCAATTTTAATGGGACAAACAAAAAAGGAAAGTATGTCAATTTTGTAGGGAGAGTAATCATTAAATTCTAAAATCTCTAAACCGAATAGATAACAGGATACAATGAAATTGGTGATCTTAATAATTATTATTTGTTCTACTCTACGCATTAAATCACAGGTTGCTTAATATGTGATTTGTTTAAAAAATAAATAAATTTATACATGGCATAATAAATACTTGTACTTCTGTTAAACCTGTCATTTTATTTTTTAAATAATTAACCCTTTTTATTAAATATAATATTTTTTATTTATATTATTTATTATTTTTTTCATACACATTCATGCACCATTTTTTATAAAAATATTATTATTTATAATTATGTGTTTTATTTGTTTTGAAGAGAGAATCTGTTAGCCAGCGCAAAAATATTACTATTATTTATAATTATGTGTTTTATTTGTTTTGTAGAAAGAATCTGTTAGCCAGCGCAAGTTACAAGGGAGTGGTCAACTTTGGTTGGCCTTATAGAAACGAAACATAAGATTTTCGGATATGAACGGATAAATTATAGAATTGAAATTTAATTTCCGTCAAAGGGTACAGGACTATATATTTTACTAACGTACGAATAAATTTGTGTTTATTTATTTGAAGTGATCTACAGGTGAAAGATCTAGTAGGTCAAGCAGAAAATAAGCCGAAAAGGGAAAAAGAAAAAAAAATGAACTAACTGGAAGAATTATAATTAGAACTGTGGAGGAAGTGGTGGACTATTAAAAAAATTATACATTAATTGCGTGTCTGACCAAGTGTCGAAATATAATATAAGTAAGTCGTGGTCCGTGGATATGGATATGTATGTCAGGACAAATACTAATATGATACTTTTTAAGGTGCATTTCGGTCAGAAATTAATCCATAATTGGAATATTTATATTCCAATCTGAATCAGTCAATTGGGTGGTCATTTGCCCAAATTTATCACCCGTACACCCTTTCCCATCTAACGTCTCTCTCAACCTTCTGAATTTAGTGTTAATTTTGATATAAATTCATTAAGGCGTAAGCGTACTTTATCATGTGTAATGATTGATCAAATTTAAATATCGATATAAGAGAGAATTAAATTTAAGGTGTATCTGAATTCGTTTTCAATCATGCTTTATAAAAGTGATCGAATTTTGAGTTGTGACAATTAAAAGAATAATTAATTATCAATTATCTAAGCAAGTAGCAAGTAAAAACAATTACTCCTTCTAACCCAGGAAAAATGACACACTTTTCATTTTGGTTGTCCCACAAAAGTTTGCACATTCCTAAAAAAACAAAAAGTCAAACACAATCACCATTCTCCATACACTTTATTTACAAAAAAAACCACTCTTACCTAACACACTTAATATACTTTATCATTTATTTATTACCAAAAAAATATCATAATACCCCTAAAAGTCACCACTTTATTAATCTCTGTACCAGGAAAGGGGGTGCAATCTTTCCTGGGACGGAGGGAGTAACAATTAAAGATGTTTAACAAGAGAGTCAAGTAACCAAAATGAAAGTGAATGCAGAGTAATCTAAAGAGGAGCAAGGCTAACCACAATCAAGGTTAAACACACAACATGGACTTGTTACATACAAATGACAAACATGATTGGAATAAAAGCACAAAAGATTGTTTCTCAATCTCAATTACCTTAAAGGTACTATGATTATAAGATTTATCCATATCACTCAATTAACAATCAATTAAGATTAATCAATGAAGTATTCCAATATGAATGTTCTAAGTATGCAAAAATGCTACCACATTCTTCACATACTAACATACTAAATCCATATTATAATATGATTCAATCAAAACCCTTGTCACAATATTGGAATGACTTTCCAAATATCATAAATAGAGATTTTAATCACACAAATCATAATACAAATAAAGTAAATCATAAATCATGTAGGAAATTCCAAAAATCATACTCCCTCCATCCCATATCAGCTTTCACACTTTCCTCATTTGTTTATTCCAATGTAACTTTCACACCCCAAAAAAGAAAATATCATTTTATCTAACAACATCAAAAGTTACTTTAATTTCAAATTTGTCTCTCACATTACTTTATATTTTATTTATTACCTAAAAATACTATAATACCGTTAAAAGTCAATAAAGTTAGTCAGAAAAGCAACATTTCTTAAATAATATGGAACAGTAAACGTGAAGGCTGTTATGGGACTGAAGGAGTATCAACTAAACCATTTAAGATCCAACAAATCCCTAATCCATCATGTGGCTAGCCTCACTAGAGGTCTAGCCAACAATAAATATTATGAAAACATCCTCAAAATGCTTATACATTGATCGTAGTCATTTTTACCTAGATTTTAATGTCTTTATTTGTGAACTTTTTGGATGTTTTTATCCGTATTTGTGTGATTTTTAGTGGTGTTATTGTTGTTTTGAGAAATGTGGTATGAATTGATAGAATTGTGTAAATGAGCTTAAATATGTATAATACAGGTCAAGAAATGAATAAAAATGGAGTCGGGAGCAAAACGGAGACGAAAGAAAAGGGCTTGCTTGTACACGGGCCATGTGCGGAACACGATCCTGTAACAAGTGGCCGTGTATTGTCATCAGAAATCGCTGCTCGTCCAGGAGAAAGGTCGTGTGCTGTGCACAGGCCGTGCGCTGCTGCATGCCCCGTGTGCGGAACACGACCCTGTAAGAAGCCGTGTACTTACATAAAAAACGATATACGGCCATTACCAATGACATGTACTGCAGCTCGAGCCGTGTCCTGAAGCATGCACAATACGCCGAAGTAGATCTGCCCTACATGGGCCGTGTGCTGTTACACGGGCAGTGTAGGTGCAAAAACCTGTGTAGTTGAGAAAGTTCCGGAAGCTTCTAAAAGGTCCATTAGTGATATAAAAGGATGACTTGTGCAAAATTTTGAAGGAGAGATCAGATTCATAGCAGCTACACACACTCTACACCACATTTCCTCACATACTATATCCATAATCCATCACTATCTATTAGATCCTTCTAATTTCCATTTGATCTCCACATTCAATCCATAAATCCATCATCTAATCCATCCATCCATCATTTGAGAAGAGTGAAGCATCAAGGAGTGGAGGAGTTGATAAATTGAAGAGGAGAAAGGTTTCTCCATGCAGGGGAAGCCAATCTACTTTTCATTTGTTGATTTTCTTCTTATTTTGGCTCAAATGGAGCAAAGCTTGATTTGTATTGAATTAAACATCATGTTTAGTGGCTAGTCCTATAGTAGGGCTAATCATATGAATGGTTGAGGTGAAGAGTTAGATATGTAGAACTTGAGTAGTGATTTGAATTGGTTTGTGGACTTTCTTTTATGATATATCAATCATGTTTCATTTCAATGTTTGTGTGATTAAATTCTCTATTCATAGTATTAGGATGACCATTTCAATATTGTGAGTGGATGTTTAATTGAATCATATATTGAAATGTGCATGCATGTTAGTATAAGGGGAGGTAAGACATACCCTCCTTAGGCTTGGAACATTCATAGAGGGACACTTAAGAAATTGAGTGAAAAGAACTAACTAATGATCATAGTACCTTAAGGGAATTGAGATTAAGACCAATCCTAGGAGACTTAGACTTGTACAAGCTAATTGCCTTTGCCATAGAGATTAGGGGTAAAGTCGTGATTGCTTTTAGTTCACAAATTAATAAAAATTACCATCATGAATTTTGCATATCTAGCTCAAGTCTTCACCATAAGTATGATTAGCCTTGCTCTCTTCTCAAGAGAATTCTACATCCATTCCATTCATCATTTGCTTGTTGTTTGATCATTTACTTTGTTAGTCTTAATTCTAGTTAATTGAGTAGAATCGTAAGTAATAGTTTTAAATAACAAAACCTTCAAACTATCATCCTTACAAAGTATAAATCAATGGAAAATACGGATACAAGCCTCAGTTTACTTTCCCTTGGGACGACATTATTATAAATTTTGTACTTGGTCATACATTTACAATAACGATAGAGTCTCTTACTCTTAAACATTTTTATAAAAATGCGACTAAGAACATGGCGCCGCTTGCCAAGGAAATATTAAACTTTTGGTTGTAACGAGATTGAAGTTGATTAGTTTTGATAAGTATATTTATTTTATTTGGTACTTGTTTACTTGTCTTGGTTACTTGGAGAGCTAATTGGAAAATTCTTGTAGGTACATGCGAACTCGTTCAAGGTCTCAATCTATTGAACCTTTGAACTTGGAATTGGAAGCTACCTTATGAAGACAAAGAAGAGGAGTGTTAGAGACTACGGAAGAGAGTATGGAAGAAGTAAGGGATAATGCAAACATGGTTGATGAAGAAGGCAATATAAGGAATTTTTATGGAGTTGATAATGTTAGAGGGGGTTATAATAATCCGAAATTTGTGCCACAAGCATATATTCAACAAATGCACTTGCAAAACCAACAAATGCAAGCTATTATTCAAAACTTGATAGTACAACAAGAAGCAAGGAATAATCCTCCGGTGGTGCAAAATCAACCCCGTGGAAATGGAAACAATGGAGTGGGAATGAATGTCCGTGATCATTTCCAATCGCAATATGGGAATTATGGAATGGACCCTCCATTGAATGTGAATAATTTTGAGATCAAGATGGGATTGATCAACATGGTGCAAGAAAATCAATTTGGTGGTGGTGCTATGGAGGATCCAAATGCTCAATTAGCCCAATTTACAGAGTTAGCTAACACGATAAAGATAAATGGGGTAAGTGAGGATGTTGTTAAAATGAAGCTTTTCTCATTTTCATTAAGAGATAGAGCTAAGACTTGATATCATACTATACCACCGGGATCCTACACCACATGGAGAGAGTTGACACAAAGGTTCTTGAGCAAGTATTTTCCGCCTTCAAAGATGTTGCATCTAAAATGGCGAAATTTTCAATTCAAGCAATTACCACTTGAGACATTTAGTGAAGCATGAGACTGATTCAAAGAGATGTTAAGGAAGTGTCCACAACATGGATTCCCCGAAGAACAACAAATAGGATTTTTCTATGCCGGATTACATAGAAGTGAGAGGATGCTTATTGATGCTTCGGCGGGAGGTTTGATTTTGGGGCAAACTCTGGAAAGAGCAATGGCTATATGTGAGGAAGTAGCTTTGAATACGGGTCAATAGCCTATGGATCGTGCATCGGGGATGTATGAAAGAGAGATAATTGCTAAGATGGAAAAGTGTGCTTGCAAAAAGTGAAAAAGGTGGAAGTGCCTAAGGAAGATATGACAGATAAGGCGATCACAGAGATATTAAAGAGGATGAATGCTAACATGCAAGTGTCTCCAAATTCTACACCGGTGGTGAATCAACAAGTACTTGCAAGTCCTCAACAAGGTATGTCTATACCTAATATAGGACAATCTTCTCAAAGTTGTCAAATGCCTACATCCATGCCTCAATAAGGTATGTCCCCTAATTTTGGAATTCAAGATACATGGTATTCACCGGAGATGACGCTTGGGGAAGTTGCCTTCATGTAAGGAAGGAATTTCCAAGGAAATTATGGTGGTAACTTTGAGAATTATGGAGGAGGATATCCACAAAGGCAAGGAGGATGGGGGCAAGGTAACTTTCAAGGAAATTTTAACCAACCTCATAGGTATGAGAATTTGTCATATGGGAATCAAGGGAATGCTCTTACTCTTCTACCGGGAATCAATCCGGGGGAGAAAACTACAAATGGTGAAGGGAAGCCTAGGGTGGAGGATCAAATGGAAAAAATGTTTGAGCTCATGAAGCATGAAAGGGATGAGAGGTTGCTAGAGAAAGAAGAAAGAAGGTAAGAAAGGGAAGTGAATGATCGGAGATTTAAAGCGATTGAGACTCACATTAGTCAAATGGCAAGTGAAAAGAGGGATGTTCATTGTTAAGGAAAATTTCCATCTACAACCATTACTAATCCAAAAGAGCAATGTAAGGCTATTGAACTTCGTAGTGGAATAAAATACGAAGGGCATTCTATGCCAACGGAAGTAGAGAAGGTAGAATGTGAAGTTGAGCCTATGGAAAGAGTGGATGAAGAAGGGAAAGTGAAAGAAGTTGAAATTGATGAAAAAGATGAACGTACACTTATACTTGAAGAAGAAAAGGTGAAGTCTCCAAAGAAATAGGAAAGATGTAGAGAAGCAAAACGTAAAGAGAGAGAAGAGAAATTTGAAAAGGGATGAATGGGGAATTCCAAAGTTACCTGTTGCAATTCCATTTCCACAAAGATGCTTGAAAAAGAGATTAGAGGAGAAATTTGTCAAGTTTGTTGAAATGTTGAAGAAGATCCATGTGAACATTCCTTTTGCAGAGGCTTTACTTCAAATGCCCAACTACTCCAAGTTTTTGAAAGATATTTTGTCTAAGAAAAGAAGCTTGAGAGAGTTTGAAATGGTGAACTTGACGGAGGAATGTAGTGCTATTTTGCAAAAGAAACTTCCCACTAAATTGAAAGATCCGGGGAGTTTTGCAATTCCATGTGAGATGGGAGAGCATGAAAACTACAAAGCCTTATGTGATTTGGGGGTTAGTATTAACTTGATGCCTTTGTCAATTTTCAAGAAATTGGGCATTGATGAGGTCAAACTGACATCGGTTACACTTCAATTAGCCGATCGGTCATTGAAATATCCGAAGGGAATTATGGAAGATGTTTTGATCAAAGTTAGTAAGTTTGTATTCCCCGTTGATTTTGTGATACTAGATATGGATGAAGATTTGAATATTCCATTAATACTCGGTCGTCCATTCCTTGCCACGGGAAAAACATTGATTGATGTGGAGAAGGAGGAGCTCACTTTGAGAGTGAATGAAGAAGAGGTGATATTTTCATTGAGTGAGGCTATGAGGTATCATAAGAACAAGGAGGAATGTAGAAGATTGGAGGTTATGGACAACATTGTTAATGAGCATATGTATCACCTTCACTCCAAGGATCCGTTGGAACTTATCATATGCCATTATTACTCTATTGAATCTTTAAAATCTAAATTTTCTTTTTGCACCCGAGGACCGGGAAAATACTACTTTTACTTACCCTTATGGAACTTTTGCCTTTAGAAAGATGCCTTCTGGATTGTGTAATGCACCTGCTATATTTCAGCGTTGCATGATGGCCATATTCGATGGGTTGATAGAAAAGATCATAGAGGTGATTATGGATGATTTTTCGTTGTTTGGTTTCTCCTTTGATATATTTTTGTCTAACCTATCTACTATTTTGAAGAGATGTCAAGAAACTAATCTTGTCTTGAATTGGGAGAAGTGCCATTTCATGGTGAGAAATGAGATTGTTCTTAGATACCATATTTCGGCTAAAGGATTGTAGGTGGATAGAACAAAGGTGGTGGCAATTGAAAAGCTTCTACCACCTACTAATGAAAAAAAGTGCGGCCCTTTCTTGGACACGTAGGATTTTATAGGAGATTTATCAAAGACTTCTCAAAATACTCCAAACCATTGTCTCACTTACTTGAAAAGATGTTCCTTTTGTTTTTGATGATGAATGCCTAACAACTTTTCAGGTTTTGAAGGAGGCACTTATTACTGCACCTATCTTGATCACATCAGATTGGACTCAACCATTTGTACTTATGTGTGATGCAAGTGATCAAGCACTTGGAGTGGTGCTTGGGTAGATGAATGAGAAGAAGTTCTGCGCCATCTATTATGTGAGTAAGACTTTTGATACAGCACAAAAGAACTACACTGTCACTGAAAAGGAGTTTATAGCTGTGGTGTATGCATTCAATAAGTTTCGACAGTATTTGATTGGCATGAAGACCATTTTGTATACAGATCATTCTGCGATCTGGTACTTAATGGAGAAGAAGAAAATGAAGCCAAGGATCATTAGATGGGTCCTTCTTCTGCAGGAATTTCATATGGAGATCCGAGCTAAGAAAGAAATGGAGAATGTGTTGGCGGATCACCTATCGAGGTTGGAGACAAGGGAGCATTGTGATAATTCTTTCGAATACATAGAAGAGATGTTCCCTGATGAGAAGATCATGGCAGTGTTTTTTGAGGAGCAGAAAGAGCTTGTGTAGTTGCTGCCCAAGGAGTGGATCCATGGTATGTGAATTATGTCAAATACATTGTTGTAGGAGGAATTCCAAGAGTTCTCAACCAGTATCAACTTGCTAAGTTTAAGAGGGATGTTGAGACTTTCATATGGTATAATCCATTTATCTACAAAATCTGTACGGATTCTATAGTCCGTAGGTGTGTGCGCGAGATAGAGATGGAAAGTATTCTTGACTTTTGTCATGCACAACCAAACGGGGGGCACTTCGGAGCTCAAAAGATGGCAGCTAAGGTACTTCAATCTACTATTTATTGGCCTACTTTGTTTAAAAACTATGAATCCTATGTAGCGACATGCGATAGATGTCAACGGATGGAAACATAAGTGGGAGAGATGAGATGCCACTTTGATAGACGTTTTCTCAACACACAATTAATCTTCAAGTATGAAGGATATCAATTGTAGTTTCAAAGGTGACCAAGTTATATATCGAACCCAAGTGACGGATAAATATCAATTTAATTATACTCTAGTAAACTAAGACTATGTTGGAAATTATATTGGTTGTGATTTTGTAATTAAGTAACAAAAGTAATTAAAATAACAAATAAATATAACAAGAAGAATAGATAGTAGGTTGTGATCAATTAAGATGATAGGTAGTTCGTCAGGTCATCCAGTTCCACTTATTAACTCATACTTTCGTGTGATGGTGTCCGACTCTGCCTTGTGGTTTATGGATGCATCACTAAACCATGCAAATTCACTCTATAGATACAAGTAAATATGCGTATGACACGTGTGAATATCCTCAGAGCAAGAGATATAATTCACCCCCCTTTCTAGGTAATATCATAATCAATTATTTCCCGTGCACTTAGGACTCTAACCCAAATTGATCTCCCTTCATAGGTACTATGAAATTATACTCTTTATCATACTTATTAACCCGAAAATGATTCAATTAACAAGTATTCATATAAGATAGTTCTAATAAGACTTCGGAATCCCTTCACTTAGAATTATAACATAAAACCCGGCTCAGCAGTGAACGCACTCAACCAATAACCACGTTATGTATTCAGACTCTACACAACAATTATTGATGCACAAAATGATCGTGAGTATGGATTAAAAACGCGCAATCTTATATTAAATAAACCACAAGTAGTGTTGTACGAAGTTTACACACGAAAGACAAAATAACTCATGAAACCTTCATAATCCTAGAAGTATCGAAGCGGATCTAGCCCATGATTGATTTAGGAACAATCATGGTTAGTTGGACCGATCTTACTTGAATCTCCAGCGGAACTCTGTCACAGCCCCTCCGGATGATGGAAGATCGCTCTCCTCCCAACTCTACGTCTCCACGTATTGGTTCTTCAATGTATCTAGATCATTCAATTATCTTTTTTGATGCTGCATAAGCCTTCTTTTATACTTGTAATCATGTCTACTGGGCTTTTTAAGTGATCTCATGCATTAACGGTGTAAAAATATGGATATTGTAAGTTTTCGAGCATCGATTGGAACTCAAGTCAAATCAGCCTACTGTAAGTCCTAGGAGTTTGATTCGAATCGGAAGTCGAATCAGCCTACTGTAAGTCCTAGGAGTTTGATTCGACCAACTGCCCTAGTCGAATCAACGCGACGAGGTTGAATCGGCCTCCCAGCCAATCGATTTGACCTCGATTCGACCTGATGCCCAGGTCGAATCCCCCTGTCGTGGTCGAATCTGCCTTCTGTACAAGTTGTGTTGCCAATTCGACCTGAAGGGCAGGTCGAATTGACCTTCTTCAGGTCGAATCGCACTCCTGCTTCGCCCAAACGGATGGCTTCGACTTCCTTTCTTTAGTATTCAACACTTCCACTCCGATATCCTTCGAAAAACCACTCAAATAGCTCCAACAACACCTGATTCATGCCTTTTCACAATATTTATCGGTTTATAACTGATTTCAACCTTCAAAAACTCCAATATAGCACAAATCCAAGCACAAGATTCTTGAATTAACATACTCATCAGACCCCCAAACTTTCATGTTGCTCGTCCCGAGGCAACGCAATCAAACCAAGGAGTCGTGTATAATTCACGAGCTCACCAAGTACAACACATATTACACATGCAATTCTATCAAATTAAAACAAGTATTTCCTGCATCATACATATCATTCATCCAAAATATCACCCAATCATATTACCATTTGGAGTACTAAGTCATCTAGCTCACAAGTTAAGTGTTTACTCTCTCACTCAAGTGCTAATTGCACTTAATAGGTTAGTGTATACACTTATACTCAATCCATATTCACGCTTAACCATAAGCTTGGCAAGGGTCACAAAAATCAACTCACAATCAACTAATTACTAGGATCACAAAGGACTTGTCTTTGGATTGTAATGTTGGTTCTTTGGAAATGGTAGGAAAATTTAGATAAGTCACTCAAACACTATTAGAGAGTTACCTTGGAGGTTCTCACTTTCTTCATTCGGCTTCATATTCTCCTCTAATTTCTTCTCTTGCACTTGCAATTTTCGAACTGTCCTCCTCTTTCTTGCATCAACATCATTCTTCTTTTGATAACTCGGGTACCGATTGTCGGCACTACCCTTTTTGAACAGCAATCGGGGTACCAGTTTCAGGTACTACCTCTAAACAAGATTTAACCATACACTTCTCTTACTTTACTCAACCTCATTTTATCTTTCTTCTTCCTTTTACAATACTTATTCACCTCAACTCTCTACCAATGAATAGGGTATTTAACAAAGCTCAAGTAAAGGTAAAATAAGGCTCTTTTATTCGGCTTGCCAAAGAAAAAGCTTTTAACGACTCAAACGGGGTTACCAAAGGTTTATAATTAATAGGAAGGTAAATTTTTGGCTAAGTAACTTAATTAATCAAGGATGACCTAAGATCATGTCCTAGCAATTCACCCATTGTAAGTCTCACACAAAACTCCAACCCAAGTTCTAGAATACGTTCATATGATTGATTCTCTCAAGAATAAACTATCATGATCAAGCATGAAAAAGCTCAAATCCTCACATAGGTAAATAGAATCCTAAGTACTCCTCATAGCACATAATCAAGTTCAATTCCACAAGAACTCTACATACTTTCAAATTATACATGCTTCTCATCAATGAAAATTAACACATGAAAATATGAATGCACAAAAATTCACCAACCCATATATCATAGTCAAGCATAGCATCATCGTCTTGATACCTGTTCGTGTTATCTTCTCAGAAACTTCAGCCCATTTCTCCTTTATTGTGCAAAGTGATTGAATGGGTATGAAAATCGGGGTTAAGAACACACTTTCCTAGCCCAATTCGACCTCGATTCGACTTGGTCCCCTGGTCGAATTGACATGCTCCAGCTCAAATCAACACAATGTAAGATTCAGGCCACTGATTCGACCTCAATTTGAATTGTACTACTAGTCGAATCGAAGCAGTCGTGGTTGAATCAGCTTACTGGAAGATTTCACGTTCCGATTCGACCTCGATTCGACTTGGGCCTCTGGTCGAATCACCATGCCTCAGGTCAAATTGAGCTACTGGATAATTTTTGCCCCTTGATTCGACATATAAGAGTGGATTCAACCATGCTCCCTGGTCGAATTGGCTCCCTGACGCTCCAAAATCGAGTTTTCTTCATTCCCTACACACTTCAAGCTTAGAAACGAACATTAAGTATCAAAATAGAGCATAACTTCATCAAGAATCAATCATAAAACTTAAGATTCATGAGTAACTCCGCAACTTCACAAAATACGGAACAAAACACCACTAAACATTAGGCAAGTTACAAAAAATCGACACATAAAGTTTAAAATATTCCGCAAAAAATTAACTCCCCTAACAAACATTATAAAGAAAAGATTATACTATCGGTGCTCATTGAGGTAAGTACATTACACCCCCCAAACTTAGTAGAAACTATAGTCGAAACTAAGTTTGCAAAGAGATGTAATTGTCGATAAGAAGCACTTCAAATATAAAATTTTTTTACTCACACGAAAGAAATAAAGCAATAAACGGGAGGGAAAGCCCCCAACAGGCGCTCATGTTTAACGTAGGAGAGTCACGACGAAATGCATAATATGTAGACTACTGACTAAGAGGGCGATCTTCTTTCATCTTTTCCTTCCAATACTTTCTCTCCCTCTTATCATCCACACTTACCACCTTACCTTTCTTAGGCACCATACGATTAGTAGAATCTCCTTTCTCAAACTTTCTCGTCTCATTACTGTCAATCTTCCACTCAATTTCGGAATCACTCCTATCACCATCAAGATCAAAGTCAGGATAAAATTAATCACAAAATAAAGAACGAGAGAAAGGACTTTCAATTTTTGGGTATCCGGTGGTAAGTTAGGAGGCTTCAAGTTGGCATCATCTTCTCTTCCTTTGTCTACATCCTTCTTCTCAAACTTAGATTTCTCCAATTCACACCTGGCATCACCTAAAGCAAGTAAGTTCTCAAGATATTTAATACATTCCTCATTGGAAAGACCATCATGCTCCGTAATGGGATAAGTAGGAGACTCCATCAAGCATGTCTCAAGAGGGTTCTAAGACAGGATCAAGGACATATCTTCCTTCACAATCTCCTCCACCACATCAATACTATGACATTTTGACTCCATGGGCATCTTCATTGCTTTGTCAAGGTTGAATAGAACCTCTTCTTTATCCATCCGCAACCTTAACTCCCCCTTTCAAACATCAATCATGGCCCCAACAATAGCAAGGAATGGTCTCCCCAAGATAAGAGGGATATTATCCTTGTCATCTTCCATATCAAGTACAAGAAAATCCACAGGAAAGACTAGTTTCTTCCCTTTAAGAAGAACGTCTTCAATGATACCTTTCAGAAACGTCATCGATCTGTTCGCCAATTATAGAGCAACTGTTGTAGGAGATAACTCCACCAAACCAAGCCCTTAAAAGATAGACAATGACATCAAATTGATGCTTGCCCCAAGATCGCACAAGGCTCGTCGTGCCGGCCCTTTTTTAATCTTACACAAGATAGTGAAGCTTCTCGGATTCTTCATCTACTATGGCAGCTTCCTTTGAATAATTGAGCTACAATTTTCAGACATGTTCACCGTCTCAATTCCATTCAAGCTTCCCTTCTTCAACAATATGTCCTTAAGGAATCGGGCATAGTATGACATCTCAATTATTGCCTTAGAGAAAAGAATACTCAAGCTTATCTTATTTATGATATCTGAAAACCATTTGAACTTCTCTTCCAATCCCTTCTTAACCAGCTTATAAGGAAACATCGGAGGTATCTTTGTTTTGGGAATACCCCATTCATCACGCTCGACCTTCTCCGCTTTATCCTTCTCGGCTCTCAACCTATTGGCTTTTTCTTCTCTGCTATAATCTCAGTATTCTGCTCATTTGGAACCAAGGAAGTAATGTTCTCATCATGAGGAGTGTTCGGTGAAGAAACAGATGCAGTACGGGGCAATTCAACCAAGATTCGACCTGAAGATCTGGTCGAATCGGGCACATAGTGGTCGAATTGATCTTCTGGAACACGATTCTCCTTTTGTCTCTCCGATTCGACCTGGATTCGACCTGAAGGTCTGGTCAAATCAAAGTTCCCTGGTCGAATCGACTCACTATATGATTTCTGCCCTCCGATTCAACCTGGATTCGACCTGAAGGTCAGGTCGAATCAATAGGCTGCTGGTCGAATCAGGCTTCTGATAAAACAAAGTGCTCTAGGCGGGTGGATTCGAACTGGATTCGACCTGAGGGCCAGGTTGAATCAACTTGATGTTGGTGAATCGTGCTTCTGATAGAACAGAGTGTTTCGGATGGGTTGATTCGACCTGGATTCGACCTGAGGGCTAGGTCAAATCAAATGGACGTTGTTTTGAATCGAGGCTCTTTTGCTTCCAGATCACGTCCAGTATGCCAATTCGACCTCCCTTGTTGGATTCGACCTGTGGTGTAGGTCGAATCGGGGTTGAATTGAGCTTTTGACATCTCCAATTTCGATTTTAGCCTCATCGGTCCCTCGTACTATTTTCCAGACCTCAATGTAATGGCGTTGCTGGACTTTGGATTCTCAATACTTTGAGACGGGAGCTTCCCTTTCTCAATAGTTTGAGAGAGCTTGTTAACGCTACCTGCCATCTTCCCCATCAACAATGTAATGTCCTTCCCTTGCTTTGATAAATCCTCATAGTTTGCATCAATCTTCTTCTCTAATTTGGCCTCAAGACGATCCAATCTAGTATCATTCCTAGCCATGTACCTGTTCACCATATCCTTGAAACCAGACTTCTCTTCCTCTACTTTCGCACCCGGATCAAAACCCAATAGAGGTTGAACTGCATTGTTCGGATTGCTCCATGAAAACTCCGGCCTCCTAGGCTGTTGATAATTACCCGGGACCACGGTTGTTGTAGTTCCCTTAGTAATTCCCGTTGCCTTGATTTTGATACCTTGTCCCTTGAATACTTTGGCCCATAGCATAGTTTGCTTCTTCCATATCCTCTTGGATCATTCCATCGTACATAACTTTCTACTGCATGATTGGTACCCGCTGAGATATATCGCTGATTTGCTTTTGTTAGGACTTAAATAGCTTGTTGATATTCGACAAGTTATAGACGATCTCATCTTCTCTACTTGTTTTCACCATAGCATGTTCAACCTTAGCTACTTTTCCAAGGATGTAAGTACCACTCACTCTATCAGTTGGCCAATCTGTCGAGTTTATCGAAATATCTTCAAAAAGTTTCTCGGCCTCTACGGATGACTTAGGAAGCAATGCTCCATTAGAAGAAGCATCCAATAACACACGTGAATCACAGTCCAATCCATTGTAGAATATACTGATATATTGAGCTTTAGATAGCCCATGTTGAGGACACTTACGAAGCATGTCCTTGAATCTGTCCCACACTTCATGAAACTTCTCTCCACTATCGATAGCAAATTGGTTAATGTCTTGCTTCATCTTGAACACCTTCGAAGGTGGCATGTATTTCTACAAGAATTTCAACTTCAATTGCTCCCAAGTAGTGCATTCAGCTGCATTGATAGTATTGTAGCAATCTCTCACCTTTTCAGACAGCGAGAATTTAAACAAGAGGATCTTCCGCGCATCTTCATGATCTCCTGCGTCTTTTTTAGTACTTGTATAGCCCAAGAACTTGTTTAGATGCTGCTGCAGATTCTCGAAAGTCCCTCCTGCAAAGGAGTTCCTTTCTATCATGTTAATAAGAGTGGGGTGAAGATTAAAGTCCACATTGGCCCCCCTTGCTCTTAGAAGCCCAAAATTTCCAGCCACGTTATTCTTGAAGACTTCACGAATGACTAGATTATCCAGATTGGCCCTTTCGTTGGCCATG
The DNA here is from genome assembly GCA_023678885.1 of Pogostemon cablin. Classification (NCBI taxonomy): domain Eukaryota; kingdom Viridiplantae; phylum Streptophyta; class Magnoliopsida; order Lamiales; family Lamiaceae; genus Pogostemon; species Pogostemon cablin. The sequence goes on from CM042960.1 coordinate 12,351,256, forward strand.
TCGACTGTCACTTCTTCCAAATTAACTTAGGTTTCAGCTTCAATCGTTTGAAAATTTAGGAAGTCAACTTCAACTCTAAGGTTTAGAGCTTCAGTTGGATCTACGTTCTTATTCTTACTCTTCTTCTTCTTCTTCCTTGATGATGCTCTGATCTCAGGATTATATGGTTCTAATTCACTTTTCTTTGATCTCGTGAGCATACACCTGAAAAGAATAAGAGTTAAAACAGTAAAACAATAAAAGTATTCCTAATAAACTAGAAATAACAAAAAGATATTTTAAGCCATCCCCGGCAGCGGCGCCAGAAACTTGATAGGTGTTTTCTCAACACACAATTAATCCTCAAGTATGAAGGATATCAATTGCAGTTTCGAAGGTGACCAAGTTATATATCGAACCCAAGGGACGGATAAATATCAATTTAATTATACTCGAGTAAACTAAGACTATGTTGGAAATTATATTGGTTGTGATTTTGTTATTAAGTAACAAAAGTAATTAAAATAACAACTAAATATAACAAGAAGAAGAGATAGTAGGTTGTGATTAAGTAAGATGATAGGTAGTTCGTTAAGTCATCCAGTTCCACTTATTAATTCATACTTTTATGTGACGGTGTCCGACTCTGCCTTGTGATTTATGGACGCATCACTAAACCAAGCAAATTTATTCTATAGACACAAGTAAATATGCTTATAACACGTGTGAATATCCTCAGAGAAAGAGATATAATTCACCCCCTTTCTAGGTACTATCATAATCAATTATTTCCCTTGCACTTAATACTCTAACCCGATTTGATCTCCTTTATAGGTACTATGAAATTATACTCTTTATCCTACTTATTAATCCGAATATGATTCAATTAACAAGTATTCATATAAGATAGTTCCAATAAGACTTTGGAATCCCTTCACTTAGAATTATAACATAAAACCCTGCTTAGTAGTGAACGCACTTAACCAATAACCACGTTATGTATTCAGACTCTACACAACAATTATTGATGCACAAAATGACCTTGAGTATGGATTAAAACTCACAATCTTATATAAAATAAACTATGAGTAGTGTTGTACGGGGTTTGCACATGAAAGACAAATTAACTCATGAAACCTTCATAATCCTAGAACTACTGAAGTGGCTCTAGCCTATGATTAATCTAGGAACAATCATGGTTAGTTGGACTGATCTTACTTGAATCTCCAGCGAAACTCTGCCACAGCCCCTCCGGATGATGGAAGATGGCTCTCCTCCCAACTCTACGTCTCCACGTCTTGGTTCTTCAATGTATCTAGATCCTTCAATTATCTTTTTTGATGCTGCATAAGCCTTCTTTTATACTTGTAATCACATTTACTGGGTTGGCAAGGGATTTTTAAGTGATCACACATATTAACGGTGTAAAAATACGGATATGGTAAGTTTCCGAGCATCGATTCGACCTCAACAACTGGTCGAATTGACCACCACAAGTCGAATCGGAAGTCGAATTAGCCTACTGTAAGTCCCAGGTGTTCGATTCGACCAACTGCCCTGGTCGAATGGACGCGATGAGGTGGAATCGGCCTCCCAGCTAATCAATTCGACCTCGATTCGACCTGATGCACAGGTTGAATCCCCCTGTCGTGGTCGAATCCACCTTCTGTACAAGTTGTTTTGCAAATTCAACCTGAAGGGCAGGTTGAATTGACCTCTTTTAGTTCAAATCGCACTCCTGCTTCGCCCAAATGGATGGCTTCGACTTTCTATCTTCAGTATTCAACACTTCCACTCCGATATCCTTCGAAAAACCACTCAAATAGCTCCAACAATACCTGATTCATGCCTTTTCACAATATTTATCGATGTACAACCGATTTCAACATTCAAACACTCCAATATAGCACAAAACCAGGTGCAAGATTCGTGAACTAACACACTCATTACACTTCAGCCGAGCATTGTTGTAGAGATTTTCGATGTATGGGGAATCGATTTTATGGGGCCTTTTCCCCCATCAAATGGATTTCACTACATTCTTCTTGCTGTGGATTATGTTTCTAAGTGGGTGGGGGCCATTCCCACTCGTTTGAATGATTCAAAGACCGTGTTGTCTTTCTTGAAGAAATATATCTTTACCCGCTATGGAGTCCCTAGAGCACTGGTAAGCGATGGAGGTTCCCACTTCGTCAACAAGCTTCTAGAGAGAGTTCTCAAGGATTAAGGTGTGAAGCATAGGATTACTACACCCTATTACCCTCAAGAAAATGGGCAAGCCGAGGTCTCCAATCGACAAGTGAAGCAAATTTTGGAGAAAGTAGCCGGAACCGATAGGAAGAATTGAGCTATGAAGCTCGATGATATGCTGTGGGGATTCCGAACTGTGTACAAAATGGTGCTTGATATGTCACCGTATCAAATCATCCATGGGAAGCCGTGCCACTTACCCGTGGAGATCCAGCATAAAGCTTTTTGGGCATTGAGAAGCTTGGACTTATGTCTTAAGGATCAAAAAGAGTTGAGGATGACTCAAATCAATCATCTAGACGAGTTCAAGAATCAAGCTTACAAGAATTCGGTGACCTACAAGGAAAGAATGAAGAAGTGGCATGATTCGAAGATCACTTACAAGGAATTCAAGCAAGGTGATGATGTACTACTCTTTAACTCTCGTTTGAAGCTCTTTGCAGGAAAATTAAAATCGAAGTGGATGTGACCGTTTATTATCCATAGAGCCTGCGGAGGGGGGAGTTTAGAAATCATGGACAAGGACGGAGACATCATAGTGGCGAATGGGCATCGATTGAAGCACTATAAGTCACCGGATGATACTTGCATCGTCTTTGAGGATACCTTACATTGATTTGGTACCGTCGTGACTCTCCGACGTTAAACAAGAGTGCTTGTTGGGGGCTTTCACTCCTATTTTATTGTTTTTTTTTCTTTTGGGTGGGTAAGAAATTTTTATATTTGACGTACTTACTTATTGAAAATTACATCTTCTTTCAAACTTAGTTTCGACTATAGTTTCTACTAAGTTTGGGGGTGTGATGTACTTACCTCATCATAGCATGGAGATTATAATCTTTTCTTTGTAACGTCTGTTAGAGGAGTTGATTTTTTACGGCATATTGAAACTTTAACCGATTTTGAAATGCCGATTTTTTTGCAATTTGCCTAATGTTTAGTGGTGTTTTATTTATTGAATCGCATGCGTTAAGTGGTTCTCTAGATTAGTTTTGCTCCGTGTTAGTACCTAATGTTCATTTTTGAGCTTGAAGTGTGCAGGGGATGAAGAATAATGAATTTTGAAGGAACAGGAGCTCGATTCGACCAAGAAGAGTGGTCGAACTGAGCAACTTAAGTCGAAATGTAAATCTAGAAGTTCATTACAGGTCGATTCGACCAAATACGATGTGGTTCGACTAGGATTTGACTAGCGGTAGAGGTCGAATCAGCGATTAGAGATTTTGCTACAGGTCGATTCAACCACGAAGGTGTGATTCGACCAAGTGTCAGGGTCGAACCAGCCACCTGAAAGTTTATAATAGGCCGGTTCAACCATGATAGTTTGATTCGACGCAAAATTAATCCCCAAGTATTAAGGATATAAGTTGCAGCTTAAGCAAGCGACCAAGTAAAATATCGAACCCAAAAGATGGCGTATTACCAATTTAATTATTAACTAAATTAATTAAGATGAAGGCAATAAAGACTGAGGTTTTATTATTAAACTACTAAGCAGAATTATTAAATAACAAATAAAATAAAATATCACTCGAAGAATACGAAAGTGGATCAAGTAAGAGAATAGGTAGCTATAGGGAAATCCAGTTTCACTCTTTAATTTCCCTTCCATGTGTTCATGTTCGACTCTGCCTTGTGGAATATGGACGCATCACTAAACCATGCATATCTACTCTATAGATACAAGTAAACATGCGTGTAACACATGTGAATAACCTCGGAGCAAGAGATATAATTCCACCCCCTTTTTAGGTACTATCAGTATCAATTATTTTCCTGGCCAATTGGTACTCTAACCCTATATGATCTCCCTTTATATGTACTATAAAATTATCCTCTTTATCCTACTTATTAACTCGAATTCAATTCAATTAACAAGTATTTATATAAGATAGTTATAATGAAGTTTCGGAGTCCTCTCACAGGAATCCTGCTCAACAGTAAATGCACTCAATCAATAACCAAGATATATATTTAGACTCTACATAACAGTTAATTATGCACAAAACAACTATGAGTATGAATTAAAAATGCATAGTCTTATATAAAATAAACCACAAGTAGTGTTGTATGGAGTTTACACACGAAAGTTCAATTAATTCATAAAAACCTTCACAGCCCTAGTTCTACCAAAAAGGCTCTAGCCCATGATGTTGCGAAGAACAATCATGAGTGCTGGATAGATCTTACCCGGATGTCCGAAAAATTACATGATAAATTAGGAAACGAAATAAACCATAGATGCGACGTCTTCGCGTCCTTCTCCGTCTTGAATCCTCCTCTTGGTTCTCCTCTTGATTCCATAAACGACCCTTCAAAGTGATGAATGGATGAAGGAAAGGATGTGGATGATGGTTGGGTGGTGATCCCCCCTTGTATGGAGTAGTATTGTTGTGGCCTCTCTCCAATCCAATCTCCTCTATGATAAATAATTATGTGATCTACACCCCCCTTTTATACTTGTAAGCTCTTCTTATAAGCCTTGGATGAGCTTTTACTTGAGACATACCCCAAATTTGGTAAAAGAAATCCGAAACTACCAAAAATAGAATCAACGCAATTCTGTTCGACCAAGCCTTCAAAAGTCGAAAAAGGCCTCCAAGTCGAGCAATGGTCGAGCAAGCTCTCTGTAAGTTTTGCACATTTTTTTCGACCAAACTCCATCTGTTCGACGAAGATGATTCTGGTCGAATAACTTCTCTTGGTCGAGCAACACTTGCGCAGTCTCACCGTTTCGCACATAACTTCCACATTTGACCTTCAATTTGAGTAATTCTTATGCTCACGCGATTCACTCTTTCTTGGCTTTCTATCCATATAAGGAACTCATAGAAACTCTAACATTTGTCTATGTAAAAAGTTATGCAAATTGGCACAGTCATTCTATTCGGCACAGCTTGCGCGACGTCACTATTTCGAACATAACTTTGTCGTTTGGATTCCGATTGAGGTGTTCTTTATGCCAAAACGACCCTTTTTGTGGCTTTCCAACCATGTATCACACTTCCAATTCAGAACTCCATATGAACACAGAAAAATTACACAAGTTGGACATGCATTTTTTCAACATTCATACACAAATTGCACCTTTTTTACAACTTTGCACTTTTGATCCTTTTTTCCACCTAAAACACAATAAAACACCTCAAGTGCACCTTTTTCTCATATATATTAAATATAAGACACTTGTGCTAATATATGACAACAATATCAATCAAAAAGGTATTAAATTGGACACTAAAACACGCTTATTTTCACTCTAATCAATCCTCCAAACTTACCCGTTGCTCATCCCGAGGCAACAAAATAGAAATAAAGAGAGAGTGAGAAAATTAGCGGGGAAACAAGGATTATGACAAATACCCATTCTAAATACAATTGTCCTCAACTTAGATCATGCAACTTTCATTACATGTAATAATCTATTCATAGCATACAAGTTAAGACAATCACCACCAATTCAAATGCTCCATTCACATATTCTCACGGGAAGTATACATCACTTGCACTCAAATGTAAAAGATGTACACTTATGGGTTGAGGTGTTTACGCTCAGATTCAATTCAACTGCATTCGTAACCATAAGCTTGCCAAAAGTCTCAAACTCTCCACCACTATTATTATGATTCGATAATGAGATCAAAAAAGACTTTTCTTTTGGATGCATAAAGTGACTCAACTAGTAGAGAATTAAAATAGGAGATCTTTTGTACTACATATTTTTTACACTTCAAGGCTATCTAGTTTCATGCTCTTCTAATTTTCTTTTCTCTCCTTGTTCTTCAAGCTCAACATTTTTCCTTCTTTTCTTTTTTTCCTTTCTTGAGGTACCAATTTCGGACACTACCTCTAACATCTCGAGGTACCAGTTTAGGGCACTACCTCTAAACAACTTATTTTTAAGCTCATAATCACTTGTACAGCTCCAAATATTTTATTCCTTCCAAACTCCATCAAAATCAACTTCACACACTTTGACAACATTTAATTCTCCACTAAATATAGGAATTTTAAGGCTCAAATAGGATATCAAAGTGGCTATCTTCGTAGGTTGCCAAAGAAATAAGGCTTTCAGGCTCAAAAGGGCTAACTATGGATATATAATTTTTTGGAAGGAAATTATTTAGCAAAGTGACTCATAAATTCAAGGATGACCTTAAATCATCTCTTATCATCTAACATACTTGTAGTTTCAAGTAAGACAAAAGGCAAGTTCTAGAATACACACACTAGAAACACCAACACAACACATTAAACATTAGGTAAGTTATAAAAAATCGACATATCAACACCGGTTAAAATATTAATACGCCGTAAAAAATCAACCTCCTAACAAATAAACAACCAACGAAAGGAAAAATTATATCCTTGGTGCTCATAAGACGAGGTAAGTATATCACACCCCCCAAACTTAGTAAAAACGCAAGTCGAAACTAAGTTTGAAAAGAGATGTAATTGCTGAAGCTTGAGCACCTCAAATATAATAACTCCTCACTCACACGAAGGAAATAAAGTAATAAAACGGAAGGGACAAGCCCCCAATAGGTGCTCATGTTTAACATCGGAGAGTCGCGACGGATCTAACCTTGTACTACTGGATCAAATGGCGGTCGTCTCGCATCCTCACCTTCAAGTACTTTCTTTCTCTTTTTCTTGTCTACACTCAGCACTTCACCTTTCTTGGTCACAAGTATATGATTCTTGGAATTTCCTTCCTCACATGGCTGTCTAGACATCTCCTTGTCAATCTTCCACTTAAATTCAAAATCATCTGTCTTAGAATAATCAAGATAAACAAGTTAGAAACCACATCTATGCTCTTGCACGATTGAGTCTCCATGAGCATTTTCATTGCTTGATCAAGAGAGAAAACCACATCTTCATTATCCATCTGCATTTTAAAATTTTTGGCCCTCTACCTCTTTGTTCTTTCCCACTTTTTCTCAACTATAAGCTCAATATTCTGCTCTTGGGATGACACTGGAGTATTTGGAAAAATAGGTGTAGCGTTCGGTATTGAATCGCACACTGAACTAAACAGCTCGACCTCAGCTCGACCAAGTGAGTCTGGTCGAACAGACTGAGGTAGGTCGAACAGCGGCTCTAATCATGGACTCCTATTTCCCAAGTCTTGTTTGACCATCATTCGACCAAAGTGATCTGGTCGAACAGATGTGTGTTGGTAGAACGGTAGCTCTGATCACGAAGTTGTCTTTTCCCGTTGTTGTTTGACCACTGCTCGACCAAGATGGTCAGTCAAGCTGATGTGGCTTGGTCGAGCAACTCCCCTGCTTCCTTCGTTCTCGCTTGCCGACATCATCGGACTTTCGTACTTCATGCCGGACCTCAATATGATGACATTATTCTCCAATGTTTGTGTCAATTAATTCACATTCGCGACCATCTTACCCATAAACGAAGTAAGGTCCTTCAGCTGCTTAGATAAATCTATATGATCAACATTCATGGAAGCCTCAATGTGGTCAACTCTTGAATCATTCTCAGCCATGTATCGATTAAAGGTATCTTCAACACACTTCACTTTATGCTGCTTCATACTAAACCCCCTTATTATCACCTCTGTAATCTGCTTCTGCTGGGACTCTAGTAGCTTGTTGATATTAGCTAAACTAGAGACGATCTCATCATCCCTATTCGGCTTCACCACTTGATGTTCAACTTGTGCACCTTTCCAAGTACATATGATCCTCTATCTCTCTCTACAGGCCAGTCACGTGAATTCATAGAGATGTCTTCAAACAACTTTTCTGCTTCAAGTGCTGTCTTAGATAACAGCGCTCCTCCTGATGATGCATCAATAAGAATACGCGGCTTACAATCCAATCCATAGTAGAAGATGCTTATGTACTCAGCCTTAGGCATCCCATATTGTGGGCACCTCCTAAGCATGTCTTTAAACCTATCCCATGCCTCATAAAATATCTCACCCTGATTCATAACAAATTGGGTGATGTCTTGCCTCATTTTTAAGATCCTCGAGGGTGACATGTATCTTTCTAAGAACTTCTATTGCAGTTGGTCTCATGTAGTGCAGTCTGCTACATCAAGAGTCTCATATCAATGTTCTGCCCCATCAATTAATGAAAACTTGAATAGGGCGATCCGTCTAGCATGATCATTAGCTCCAGCACCTTTCTGAGTATTTGCATAACTAAGAAATCTTCAGAGATGCTGATATGGATCTTCAAAGCAACCTCCAGAAAAGGGATTCTTCTCTACCATGTCAATAAGAGCGGGATGTATCTCAAAATCATCATGTTCCCCCTTGCTCCTATCAACCCCATGTTGCCAATTCCATAGTTAGTGAAAACTTCACGTATGACAACATTATCCGGATCCTGCCTTGCTCCGGCCATGTGTAGCTCAATGTATTATTCGTTCTTTTCCTTCCTCTACTTTTCCTAATGTACAAGCACCTCAGAAAAATTTAAGGTTAGATAGAAATAAATAATCACAAATAGAAATCTTAATCAACTAGAAATAATAAAATCAATAATAATAGCCATCTCCGGCAACGGTGCTAAGAATTTGATGTGCGTTTTCTTTGCACGTAAAATTACTCCCCAAGTAATAAGGATATCAGTTGCAGCTTAAGCAAGCGACCAAGTGAATATCGAACCCAAAGGACGGCGTATTACCAATTTAATTATTAACTAAATTAATTAAGACGAAGGCAATAAAGATTGAGGTTTTATTATTAAACTACTAAGTAGGATTATTAAATAACAAATAAAATAAAATATCACTCGAAGAATATGAAAGTGGATCAAGTAAGAAAATAGGGAGCTCTAGGGAAATCCAGTTTCACTTATTAATTTTCCTTCCGTGTGTTGATGTCCGACTCTGCCTTGTGGAATATGGACGCATCACTAAACCATGCATGTCTACTCTATAGACACAAGTAAACATGTGTGTAACATGTGTGAATAACCTCGGAGCAAGAGATATAATTCCCCCCTTTCTAGGTACCATCAGTATCAATTATTTCCCTGGCGAATTGGTACTCTAACCCGATAAGATCTCCCTTTATAGGTACTATAAAATCATCCTCTTTATCCTACTTATTAATCCGAATTCAATTCAATTAACAAGTATTTATATAAGATAGTTCTAATGAAGCTTCAGACCCCTCACTTAGAATCATAACAGTGAACGCACTCAATCAATAACCAAGACATGTATACAATCTCTACATAACAGTTAATGATGCACAAAACGACTGTGAGTATGAATTAAAAATGCATAGTCTTATATAAAATAAACCACAAGTATGTTGTACGGAGTTTACACACGAAAGTTCAATTAATTCGTAAAAATCTTCACAACCCTAGTTCTACCAAAAAGGCACTAGCCCACGATGTTGCGAAGAACAATCATGGGTGTTGGATAGATCTTACCCGGATTTCTGAAAAATTACAAGATAAATTAGGAAAAAAATAAACCCTAGATGCGGCGTTGTCGCGTCCTTCTCCGTCTTGAATCCTCCTCTTGGTTCTCCTCTTGATTCCACAAACGAATCTTCAAAGTGATGAATGGATGAAGAAAAGCATGTGGATGATGGTTGGGGGGTAATCCCCTCTTGTGGGGTGTAGTATTGTTGTGGCCTCTCTCCAATCCAATCTCCTCTATGATAAATAATGATGTGATCTACACCCCCTTATCTTTTTGTACTTGTAAGCTCTCCTTATAGGCCTTGGATGGGCTTTTACTTGAGACATACGCCAAATTTGGTAAAAAACTCCGAAACTAACAAAAATAGAATTAGCGCAATTCTGTTCGACCAAGCCTTCTGAAGTCGAACAAGGCCTCCAAGTCGAGCAATGGTCGAGCAAGCTCTTTGTAAGTTTTTACACATTTTGTTCGACCAAACTCCATCTATTCAACCAAGATGATTCTGGTCGAACAACTTCTCTTGGTCGAGCAACACTTGCATAGTCTCACCGTTTTGCAGATAACTTCCACATTCGCCCTTCGATTTGAGTAATTCTTACGCTTACGCGATCCTCTCTTCCTTGGATTTCTATCCGTATAAGGAACTCACAGCAACTCTAACATTTGAATATATAACAAGTCATCCAAAGTTGCACAGCCATTCTGTTTGGCACAGCTTGAGCGACGTCACCATTTCGATCATAACTTTCTCGTTTGGATTTCGATTGAGGTGTTCTTACGCTAAAACGACCCTCTCTTATGTGGCTTTCCAACCATAAATCATACTTCCAATTCAGAGCTCCACATGAATACAGAAAAATTACACAAGTTGGACGTGCATTTTTCAGCATTCATACCCAAATTGCACCTTTTCTCCAACTTTGCACTTTTGATCTCTTTTTCCACCTAAAACATAATAAAACACCTCAAGTGCACTTTTTTCTCACATATATTGAATATAAGATACTTGTACTAATATATGACAATAATATCAATCAAAAAGATGTTAAATTGGACACTAAAACACGCTTATTTTCACTCTCATCAATTCGACCATCCGTTCGGGTCGAACCGAGGTGATGAATTGTTGGATTGTATGCTAAAGGTCTAGCTTTTTGTATGAATAATGTTTAGATAATATTTAAGATGAGAATCATGTGATCAAACATTTGCAATTAAGTTATTGCAAAAGTCCATTTACTTTATACTGTAGATAATAGGGTGTGCGGAGTCACACGGAAGATCATATTATCAGCTCTTTATAAAGTATAAACAGATACTCACAACCGAGATAGAAGGGGACTATCTATCGGTATGGTTGTAGTGTGATTTGGCATTAGTCGGTCTTGACTATAAAATTGCACTAGTGCGCTTTGTGTGTATTGAACAGGACCACAGTGAGATCGTTCGGTTTATACTGACTATATAATAGAACTTGATCTCTGTTATTATGGATGTTTGTACTCTTAATCCCTATACAATAACCTTGACACGTTCTTTGATTCATCAATGGGTGAGATTTAAAAAATAAATCAATATGCTCGGTGAGTTGGGAAATGATGCTGTCTCTATGGTGTGCTGTTGATTGTAGAAGGAATCCGTGTCCTAACAGAATTGGTTGATGATGTCCCCTTGAGGAGCTCATAATGATTATCATGTAAACCCTGTAGGTGAATTTATTTAGGCATGATAATAAGGTTGAGTGGTACTACTCTCGGTAAATATATTAATTAATGGAGTTGTCAGTAACTTAATTAATTAATGGGCATTGAATCTTAAACATGAGGAGATTAACGGGCTCATAATAAGAAGGAGCCGAAAAACGTAATTTGGGATTTGGGTGGCAGTGCAATAATATTTATTTAGTGGAATGATTTATTATTATTGGACTTAAGTATAAGTTTTGGGCTAAACTTGGATGCTTAAGCCCAATGGGAGGCCCAAACCCTAATTTCTCCTCCTTGTCCCTGTTGTAGCCTATATAATAGCCAATCTCAGCAGTCCAAAAATCTCAATTCACATGACAAAAATAGTGAGAGAGAGATTGCCTGCAGATTGAGTTCGTCTTATAGATCGTTGCCCACACAATATGGAGACGTGGCTTAGGAATACAACAGAAGACCGAAAGGCCATTTGCTGTTTCAGGCCGTCAACTTCACCAATTTTTTAAAATCATTTGTAAGTCCAAAATGTATATGTGATACACCGTTGGAAAGCCACAGAAGAGAGGATCGTTTTGGCATATAGATCATTCCGATCGAAGATTAGATTAGGGAGTTATTGCCAAAACCGTGACTGCTACGTAGACTGCTGGTGAAAGGAATTCGATTCTACACTTATGCTTTCGCTGCTGTAGAATTGCATGGATTCCTAACGGTTTACGTTAACCAAAAGATTCAAACGCCAACATGAATGAGTCCAGATGCACGATTCAACCACCCATTTAGGTCGAATCGCATAGGTAAGTCGCAAATTTAAGTGGATTTTCACCCCTGTTTCGATCACTTTACACACCACTGTTGCTCGTCTCGAGGCAACAAAAATCAAAACGAATCCTGAAAGTGTAATCACAAGATCAAGTACAACCTATCCTAACACATGTAATTATATCAATTCAAAACATGCAATCCATCATACCCTTCATCCATGCAAAAACATCAATCAATCACAATACTTCTTCGATTGCTAAGTTATCTAACTCACGGGTAAATGTTTACTCTCTCTCTCAAGTTTAAAAGATGTACACTTCATGGGTAGTATAGTCACTCAATTTCAATTCATATACTCGCGTAAGCATAAGCTTGACAAAAGTCTCAAAAATTCATTTAGAATCGTTTCAATACTAAGATCACAAAAGGACTTGCATTTAGGTTGTAATGTTGGCTCTTTGGTAAAGGTAGGAGAATATAGATAAGTAACTAAATTACTAGTAAAGAAGTGCATTGGAGATTTGCTTTTCAACAACTTCTTTCTTTTCTCCTTCGTCTTTCTTATGATCACTTCAATACATGCTTTCTCCATCTTCTCTTAGATCAACATCTTTTCTTCGTAGTAGAATACGAATTCCTGTGTTCTTCAAGTATAAGGGCACTAGTTTCGGGCACTACCCTTTATAGCATTAGGGATACCGGTTTCAGACACTATCCCTTGCAAGATTTAACCACTTGTCTCATGATTCTTATTACACCAAATCTCTCCTTCCTATTCTTCCTCAAAACTTTATATAGCATTTATTTACCTCCATTCTTTACTAGTAATAGGTGTTCAAGGCTCAAAAGGTAAACGGCTATTTATTAAAGGCTTGCCAAAGAAAAAGTTTAAAGGCTCAAAAGGGCTTCCAATGATAATCATATAATAAGGTAGGATGAATCTGGCTAAGTGACTTAATCAACAACAATGGCCTAAGATCATTTCCTAGTATCTCTCAATTATAGACTTCAAACAAGACTCCAAGCCAAGTTCTAGAATACGAGTATACAAACGACTCTCAAGAATAAACTATCATGCATATAGCACGATAAAAAAACTCAAATCCTCACATGGTTAATAGAATCCTAAGCACTCTTCAAAGCATGCAATCAACATCAATTTTCTATAAACTACAAGTAAAGATAGAACATGGTTGTCATCAACAAATCAACATGCATTAAAATAAGTGCACATGCATAACATGAATAATCCTCAACACTAAACAATCCAAAGCAAATACATGTAAACATCTTCCAATAATCAATTACCCAATCATCATCAATATTAAGTACATGCCACTCACACCACAAATACCCAATCTTTTAAACTGATTCTGGACTCCGTTCGACTTGATCGGATTAGTCGAACAAGGATTGTAAGTCAAGCAACCTGGATCTGCCCTTTAAAATTGGCGTCGTTCGACCTCCGTTCGACCAAAATATATTGGTCGAACAAGTACTGGAAGTCGAGCAACCTGCCTAATCGTGCCCCTTCTTCTTCTCTATCCCACTCGACCATCGTTTAACTTGAAGTCTTTGGTTTAGCAGCCCTCGCTTGGTCAAACAAACTCTCTGTAAGTTTTGCTCATTTTATTCGACCATCGCTTGACCAAAACACCTTGGTCGAACAGCATGGTCCTGGTCGAACAAACTCTCTGGAAGAATTGCATATTTTGTTCGACCATCGCTCGATCAAACTAGTTTAGTCGAACAACTCTCTAGATTTTCGACACTTCGTATTCCTCTCGTCTTTCCCTACAACAATTAAACTATATGACAACATCAAGTATCAAGATAGAAATTTTTAAGCTCGAGAACCACTTTTAGACCATATAACATCATGTGTAACTCTGTAAACTACACTTAAAAACAAAATACCACTAAACACTAGGAAAATTGCAAAAAAAATTGATACATCAAAACCGGTTAATGTTTTAATATACTGCAAAAAAACAACTCCCCTAGCAGACGTTACAAAGAAAAGACTATACTCTTCGCGCTACAATGAGGTAAGTACATCACACCCCCCAAACTTAGTAGAAACTATAGTGGAAACTAAGTTTGCAAAGATATGTAATTTCCGAATAATAAGCCCGTCAAATATAAAAATATCTAACTCAAACCAATAAAAATAAAGCAATAAAATGGGAGGGAAAGCCCCCAACAGACGCTCTTATTTAATGTCGTAGAGTCACGACGGTACCGATCTAGTGCAAGGTATCTTCAATGATGATGCAAGCATCATCCGGCGACTTGTAATGCCTCAAACGATGCCCATTCGCCGCGATGATGTCTCCATCTTTGTTCATAAGCTCAAAACTCCCCCCTCCGCAGGCTCTATGGATAATGAACGGCCCCATCCACTTTGATTTCAATTTCCCTACGAAGAGCTTCAAACGAGAGATAAAAATTAATACCTCATCACCTTGCTTGAACTCCTTGTATGAGATCTTTGAATCATGCCATTTCTTTATTCTCTCCTTAAAGATCTCTGAATTCTTGTAAGCTCGATTCATGAACTCATCCAACTGATTTATATGAGTCATCCTCAACTCCTTTTGATCCTTAAGAGACAAGTTCAAGCTCCTCAATGCCCAAAAAGCTTTGTGCTGAATTTCTACGGGTAAATGGCACAGATTTCCAAAGATAATTTGGTATGGTGACATATCCAACAACGTCTTATAAGCAGTATGGAATCCCCACAAAATATCATCGAGCTTCATAGCCCAATCCTTCCTATTGGTTCCGACTACCTTTTCCAAAACTTGCTTCACTTGTCGGTTAGAGACTTCAGCTTGCCCATTAGCTTGAGGATGATAGGGTGTAGTAACCCTATGCTTAAAACCATAATCCTTTAGAATCTTTTCAAGAAGCTTATTGACGAAGTGAGTACCTCCACCGCTTACTAGTGCTCTAGGAACTCCATAGTGGGCAAATATATGTTTCTTCAAGAATGATAAAATTGTCTTTGAATCATTCACGCGAGTGGGAATGACTTCCACCCACTTAGAAACATAATCTACTGCTAAAATGATGTAGAGAAATCCATTAGATGGGGAAAAAGGCCCCATAAAATTGATCCCCCATACATCGAAGATCTCAACAACAATGCTCGGCTGAAGTGGCATCTCATCTCTCCTACTTATGTTCCCCATCCTTTGACATCTATCGCATGTCGCCACATAGGTTTCACAATCTTTAAACAAAGTAGGTCAATAAAGAGCAGATTGAAGTACCTTCCCTGCCGTCTTTTGAGCTCCGAAGTGCCCTCCATTAGGTTGTGCATGGCAAAAATCAAGAACGCTCTCCATCTCCATCTCGGGCACACACCTATGGATGATAAAATCCGTACAAATCTTGTAGACAAATGGATCATACCATATAAATGTTTCAACATCTCGCTTGAATTGATATTGGTTGAGATCTCTTGGAATTTCTCCTACGGCAATGTAATTCACATAATCCGCATACCATGGATCCATCCCTTGGGCAGCCACCAGACATGCTATTTTCCATCAAGTATCGGATCAACAGTGCTCCCTTGTCTCCAACCTTGATAGGTGATCCGCTAAAACATTTTTCGTACCTTTCTTATCTCAGATCTCCATATCAAACTCCTGTAGAAGAATGATCCATCTAATGATCCTTGGCTTCGTTTCCTTCTTCTCCATCAAGTATCGGATCACAGAATGATCCGTATACACTAGTTTTCATGCCAACCAAATACTGTCAAAATATATTGAATGCATACACCACAGCTAAAAACTCATTTTCAGTCACCGTGTAGTTCTTTTGTGCAGCATCAAAAGTCTTGCTCGCATAATAAATGGCGCAAAACTTCTTGTCCCTCAACTGCCCAAGCACCACTCTAAGTGCATAGTCACTTGCATCACACATAAGTACAAACGGCTGAGTCCAATCCGGTGTGATAAAGATAGGTGCAGTAATAAGCGCCTCTTTCAAAACTTGAAAAGCTATTAGACACTCTTTATCAAAAACAAAAGGAACATTCTTTTCAAGTAAATGAGAAAAGGGCTTGGAGTATTTCGAGAAGTCTTTTATGAATCGTCTATAAAAACTGACATGTCCAAGGAAGGACCGCACTGCCTTTACATTAGTAGGTGGTGGAATCTTCTCAATTGACACCACCTTTGCTCTATCCTCCTGCAATCCCTTGGCCGAAATATGATGGCCAAGAACAATCCCATCTTTCACAATGAAGTGACACTTCTCCCAATTCAAGACAAGATTAGTTTCTTGTGATCTCTTCAAAACAGTAGCAAGGTTAGATAAACAAATATTAAAGGAGGAACCAAACATAGAAAAATCATCCATAAACATCTACTTGATCTTTTCTATCAACTGATGAATGATATTTTCACCTAGATTTTAGTGTCTATGTGTGTTTTCATATATTTTTATCCGTATTTATGTGTTATTTTTGGAGTTATGTATTTTTATGGAATTGAGTGTGAATGAACTTAATCGTACGTAAAACAGGTGAAATCGGAGCGAAAATAGAGAAGGGAGACGAAAGAAGGAAGAAGAAAATAGAGCAGCAAGAATACAGCCAGCCGTTTCAAGTACACGAGCCTGTCATGCTACACGAGCCGTGACTGCAAACGGGCCTGTAAGGGATGGTCGTGCGACGACATCAGAACGCACAACACGACCATCCCTTAGCCACGTTGCAGCACACGAATCGTGTTGTTGCAGGATCAGAAACACAGAATCCTTCTAAATGCTTCCCAAGGGGTATAAATACTAAATACTTCAATATTTGATGAGAATTTTAGAAGGGTTTCACTCATACACCTAGATCACACTTCATTTCCTCCATTTTACACCATCATCTTCATTTATTCTTCATCCATCCATCTACACTTGATCTCCCCCATCAAATCCACCATCCAAGTGATCAAGGAAGCAAGGGAGAGTGAAGATTGCAAGAAGAAGAAGGAGATCTCCATTGAAACACTTCAAAGGGGGAATCTAATTTTAATTTTTGTGAACTTCTTTATAGTTTGATCATGGAATTTGTAGATTCAATTGTCTATATTGTTTTCTCTAAGACTATGATAGACTAATCTCCTTTGTGAGATTAGCCCCGTGATTGGTGTTTGATAATTTAGTTTTTATGCAATTTGATTTTAATCTTTAATGGGCTTTATGTATTTCTATAATTGAATGTTGATTGCTTGATGTATGTTTTGATATGTGTGATTAATTGTCATGGGCATGTGATTAGGTTGAGAAATCAATTATGTGTTTAGGATAGTTCATTGAATCATTTCATCATACACTTCATGTGCATTAATTTAGAATGAGATAGAGATATCCTTCTAGATTTAGAACCCTTTGATAGAACATTTGATTAGCTTGATCGAGAGATTGGTTGATTAGATGAGGGGACCCAAACCATTAGTGAATTCATAGTACCTTAAAAGGGAATATTGTCTATGATTTAGTACCTAATTAGGGAACTCGTAGAGTAATTAATACCTATTGGGAGGTGTTCATTTTGGTTTCGATCCTATGTGCTTTTGGGATCCTTGTTGAGGGTTTACATCCTATCCATCTCGAGAGAGAGATTAGGTGGAATTAGTGATCGCTCCTATTCTATATCCATGATAGATTATAATTAATTGCATGATTTCTATATTATCTATGCCATGATTGTTGATAATCTCATCCTTGGATCATTTGGAATCCATCATTTATCTTTGCTTTTATCTTATTTCTTGCATTAGTTTAAGTGCGTTCATTTGCACGCTTATCCTCCATTCCATTCCGTCGTCCTAATAAAATCACGATAAACTTGAGATCGCTTAAACTCTAGTACCTTCCTCCTGTGTTCGATAAATTCTTTAATTGGTCATCCTGACTATATACGACCAATCAAATGCACCGTTTCCGGGGAGGTAACGGCCGCTAGTAGTTTCACGAAGGATTGTTTAGAGTGATCTTAATAAAGATATTTTTTTGCATCTTATTTGCTTTGAAAAATTTTGTTCTAATTTTTCTTTCTCTTGTAGGCGCATACCTTGATAAGGAAGAAGAAGGAGAACAAACAAAAAATATAAGCTCCATGGATATTCTTCGTGATTTGGTGAATAGAAGTGTTCATCCCACTATGAACACACAAGGAAATTTTCAAGGATTTCAAATGTCAAATTGTGAGCCTAATTTGCAACTGGATTATGGAGTACAAGATATGCAATTCCAACAACAATGTTATGAGAATTTTGGAGTCCCTCATCAAATGCATCAACAAGTATACCCTCAAGGTGTGGAAGATGTTTTTCAAGGAAATTTTTCTAGAAATCAAGAAGGAAATCAACCACAACTATGGGGAAATTTTCAAGACTCCAACACTTCTTATTCCACTGATGAGTGATATTTTCACCTAGATTTTAGTATACTTTTACGTGTGTTTTCGTGTATTTTTATCAGTATTCATGTGCTTTTTGGTGGAGTTTTGTGTTTTTATGGAATTGGGTGTGAATGAACTTAATCATATGTAAAACAGGTAAAAAATGAGCAAAAATGGAGACGGAAGATGAAATAAAGAAGAAGAAACAGGGTAGCAGCAACACGACTGCCCATGTCAGGCGCACGAGTCGTGTTGCAGCACACGGCCCGTGTAGCCAACACGGGCCCGTAAGGGGAAGCCGTGCGGGAACATCAATTCATCCAACATGGCCACCCACTGGCTGTGCGCTCGTGTGCCATTTTGAGTGAAGGTTGACCGATAAACTCTGGCACGACTCGACTCGTGCTGCAGCACACGAGTCATGTTGGTGCCAGAACAGAAAATTTTTACACATCTTCTAGAAGGTCTCCAAGGGGTATATATACCAATTCATTCAACATTTTGGGGGATTAGAATCCGAAATTCAGCTGCTCACACACCACACATACCAATTTTTTCATTTTATACCATATCCTTCATCAAATTCATCCATCTAATCACTCCATCATCATCTCACCATAAAGTTTCCATCCAAATCAAGTGAAGAAGCAAGGAAGAGTGGGTGATCACCAAAGGAAGAAAGGAGATTCAATTGGATCCAATTCAAGGGAGTTTTCATTCTAATTTTGTGTTAATCCTATAGTTTACCATGATTTATAAGGTTTCTAATGTCTATGTTAAGGATCTTATGAAGATTGTAGGCTAATCTCCCTTGTGAGATTAGCAACATGAAAGTTGTTGGATAATTTGTGTATCTATGTAATTAAATTCATATGTTGATTGAGATATTTAATTTTCTACCATTGATGCTTAATATCTTGAGATCTATGATGTTTTGTGTGTGTGATTGTTCTAAATATATGATTAGATTGAGAGATCAATTATATGCTTAGGATAGTTGAGTGAATCATTTCATCAAACATCTAATGTTCATTATAAATTGTAAAGAGATTGAAAAATCCTTTAGGATTTAGAACCCATTGATTGAACTTAGTACCTAGTTGGAATAGTTTAATTGAGAACCAACCTTTAAGCTCTTTTGAGATTGTGAAAATGATCTACATCATATGCATTTCGAGAAGAAGTGTAGGTGATATATGTGTTGGCCCTTAATCTTAACCCTTGATACATATGAGTTTAATGCATGAATCCTTGAATTACCACTTCATTAGTGTTGTTAATCTCACTTTTACTCAACTTGGAAAACCACTCATCTTTTACTATTTTATTTGCTACCATTACTTTCTTTAGTATTTGTTATTTATTTGTGTTTCGAAAACCAATCATTGGTGTTTAGTCTCTATAAAATTGCAATAAACGTGATCTCGCTTAAGATTCTAGCATTGACCTCCCTGTGGTTCGATAAATTATTTTAATTAGTCATCCCTACTACAAAATGACTAATCAAATGGCGCCGTTTCCGGGGAGGCAACGATTGCTAGTAGCTTGAAGAATGATCGTTTTGAGTAATCTTACTAGAGACATTTTTATTTTATTTGTTATTTGTATTCGCTTTTGAAAACCTTGTTCTAACTTCTTTTGCTTTGAAGGTGTATGCAAACAAGATCCAAGGGAAAACAAATAGAACCTATTGATTTGGAGATTGAGCATACGTTGAGAAGAAGAAGAAAGAAGAACAAAACCAAAAAGAGTAATCCAATGGAGAACAATCAAGATGAACGTGTTGACATTGAGCATGATGGATACGGAGTGCAAAATGTGCAAGACAACGCACAAGTACCTCAAGTCAATGCAAATTCTCCTCAACAAGCTCAACAACAATTTGGCGAGCTTAACAATCAAGCTTTGCTTCAACAAATGGTGCAACAAGCTATGCTTCAACAAGGATTTTAACATGCTTATACACCCCCTCAACAAGCTTATGGGCCACCACCACCACCTCTGGTGTATTGAGGGCCTCATGTTGATCCATGGGTGATTCAAAATTTCTTTATGCCTATGGCAATGCACCAAACGATGGGTCCACCAATCAATGCTAATAATTTTGAGATTAAGGCGGGCTTAATCAACATGGTGAGAGACAAACAATTTGGTGGTTTACCGAATGAGGATCCTAATGCACATCTTGCTCAATTTATTGAGATTGTCAATACTGTGAAGATGAACGGGGTGAGCGATGATTGTCTAAAGATGAGGTTGTTCTTGTTTTCTTTGAGAGATCATGCTAGAACATGACTCTCCACTATTACTCCTGGTACGTGCAACACTTGGGATGAGCTTTCACAAATGTTCTTGAATAAGTATTTTCCGCCTTCCAAGACGCTTCAAATGAAGAGCTTGATTACTCAATTCAAGCAAATGCCTCAAGAGAGTTTCTATGAAGCGGGGGAAAGGTTTAAGGATATGCTTCGCAAGTGTCCACAACATGGTTTTCCGAAAAATCAACAAGTGGGATTTTTCTACAAGGTTTGGTGAATAGTCAAAGAGTGCTTGTTGATGCTTCGGCGGGTGGATCCGTACTTGGAGTGACTCCGGAGAGGGCTATAAGGATTTTTGATAAGATTGCTACAAATGTTTACCAATGGCGATCGGAGAGAGTTAGTGGATGTTATGGATTTGAGAGCTTCGATCAAGGACAACAGTTTAGTGTGAAGAGTGCTAGTGTGGAGCCAAGCATGCCTAGTGTTGAAATGATAGCGGCTGAGGTAATGAGACAAATGAGCTTGAGTCAAGGTGTGAATCAAAGAGTTAACATGGTGGAAGGGCAAATTGAGCAAGGGGTTCTTCCTCCGAATAGTGTTAGTGGAGAATAATGGGCTATGAAAATGCCACGTGTGGAGGATGTGCAATACATGCAAGGAAGGAATTACCAAGGTAACTATCAAAATAATTACCAAGGTAATTTCAACCACAACCAAGGTAACTTTCCATCAAGGCAAGGAGGCTTTAATAGTCAAGGAAGTGGAAGCTCATACCCACAACAACAAATGAGGCAAGATAACTTCGCTTATTCGAACCCGAGCAATGCAGTTGCATATCCCTTGGGATATCATCCGGGAGCTGAAGCACCAAATAACAAAGGGAAAGCAACCACCGAAGAACTCATTGAAAAGTTGATTGCATCTAATAAAGCTCAAGATGAGACAAGATGAGCTCAAGATGAATTGAAAAAAAAGGCCGATGAAGCTAATGATAAGAGGTTCAAAGCCTTGGAGTATCAAGTGGGGCAAATTGCCAATGCTTTGAGCGCGAATGAGAAAGGAAATTTTCCTTCCACCACCATTGTGAATCCAAAGGAACAATGCAAGGTAATTATCTTGAGGAGTGGAATGAATTATAAGGGACCTTCTATGCCCATGGAAGATGAGAAGGTGGAAGAGAAGTAGATTGAGGAAAATTTGATTGAAGAAGAGTTTGTGGATGAAAGTGAGGTTGAAGTAAAAGCAAATGATGAAACGGATGTGGTTAAGTCGGAAATTGTTGAAAAGAAATGGCAAAGAGCAAAGGCAATGAAAAAGAAAGAAGAAGAAATTGAATTAGAAAGGGATAGTTGGGGAATTCCTAGAACACAATTACCTATTCCCTTTCCACATCAATTTTTAAAGAAGGGATTGGACGAGAAATTTGCAAAGTTTTGGAGATTTTCAAGAAAAGCCACATAAATATACCCTTTGCGGATGCTTTGAGACAAATGCTTCACTATGCTAAGTTTTTGAAAGACATCCGTAACATTGCAACTTGCGGATAGGTCTTTCACTTATCCTAAGGGGTAGTTGAGGATGTGTTAGTCAAAGTTGGAAAGTTCATATTCCCAGTAGATTTTGTAGTGCTTGACATTGACGTGGATGCAAATATTCCATTGATTTTGGGACGTCCATTTTTGGCCACGGGAAAAGCTTTAATTGATGTGTACAATGGGGGAATTGACATTGAGAGTAAATGAAGAAGAAGTGGTATTCTCATTAAGAAGTACTATGAGGCATTCGGATGAGAAAGAAGAATGTAGAAGGATTGACTTGATTGATGAGATTGTTCAAGAGAACTTGCCATTTTTCTTATCAAATGATCATCTTGAAACAAGCATAAGCCACTCTCTTACTTTATCTATTAACTCTAACGCTTCTTTTTATTGTTAAGAAGATGATGATATTAATGATTGTTTACATGATTTGAATGCTTGTAAGGGAAATGCAAGAAGAGAAAGCCAAGTTAATGTACTATGGAAAAAAGGAGTATCTTCCATTGGAGATCAAGCATGAAGAGCCCAAAGTGGAAAAAGGGAAAGAAGAATTGAAACCACTACCCGATCACCTTATATATGCTTATTTGGGAGACAAAAAGACCTTTCCGATAATTGTATCATCTTCCCTTTCACCTCTAGAACTTGATAAATTGTTAAGGGTACTTAGAGATCATAAAAGTGCTATAGGGTGGAGTCTTGATGATTTGAAAGGTATAAGTCCCACTATTTGTATGCATCATATTAGGTTGATTGATGAGAATAAATCATGCATACAACCTCAATGTCGTTTAAACCCTATTATGCCAGAGGTTATTAGAAAAGAAGTTTTGAAATGGTTGGATGCTAGAATTGTATATGCTATAAGTGATAATCCTCATGTAAGCCAGATGAGTGTGTTAATTCACGAATTTTACGCATGGATTTGTGCTATATTGGAGTGTTTGAAGGTTAAAATCGGTTGTAAATCGATAAATATTGTGAAAAAGCATGAATCAGTTGTTTTTGAAGCTTTTTGAGTGGTTTTTCGAATGATATCGGCGTGGAAGTGTTGAATACTGAAGAAAGGAAGTCAAAGCCATCTGTTTAGGCAAAGCAGAAGTGCGATTTGACTTGAAGGAGGTCAATTCGACCTGCCCTTCAGGTCGAATTGGTAACACAACTTGTACAGAAGGCGGATTCGACCACAATAGGGGGATTCGACCTGGGCATCACATCGAATCGAGGTCGAATTGATTGGCTGGGAGGATGATTTGAACTCGTCGCATCGATTTAACCTCGTCGCGTCGATTCGACCAGGGCAGTTGGTCGAATCGAATGCCTGGGACTTACAGTGGGCTGATTTGACTTTCGATTCGACTTGTGGTGGTCAATTCGACCTGTTGTTGTAGTCGAATCGATGCTCGGTAACTTACCATATCCATATTTTTACACCGTCAATGCATGTGATCACTTAAAAAGCCCATGTCAAGCCCAGTAGATGTGATTATAAGTATAAAAGAAGGCTTATGTAGCATCAAAAAAGACATTCAAGGATCTAGATACATTGAAGAACCAAGACGTGGAGACGTAGAGTTGGGAGGAGAGCGATCTTCCCTCATCCGGAGGGCTGTGACAGAGTTCTGCTGGAGATTCAAGTAAGATCGGTCCAACTAACCATGATTGTTCCTATATCAATCATGGGCTAGAGCCGCTTCGGTAGTTCTAGGGTTATGAAAGTTTCATGAGTTAATTTGTCTTTCGTGTGTAAACTTCGTACAACACTACTTATGATTTATTTTATATAAGATTGCGTTTTTTTTAATCCATACTCACAGTCATTTTGTGCATCAATAATTGTTGTGTAGACTCTGAATGCATAACTTGGTTATTGTGAGTGCGTTCACTGCTGAGCAGGGTTTTATGTTATAATTCTAAGTGAAGGGATTCCGAAGTCTTATTAGAACTATCTTATATGAATACTTGTTAATTGAATCATATTCGGGTTAATAAGTAGGATAAAGAGTATAATTTCATAGTACCTATAAAGGGAGATCAAATCGGGTTAGAGTACTAAGTGCATGGAAAATAATTGATTATGATAGTACCTAGAAAGGGGGGTGAATTATATCTCTTGCTCTGAGGATATTCACACGTGTCATGCGCATATTTACTTGTGTCTATAGAGTGAAATTGAATGGTTTAGTGATGCGTCTATAAACCACAAGGCAGAGTTGGACACCATCACACGAAGTATGAATTAATAAGTGGAACTGGATGACTTAACGAACTACCTATCATCTTACTTGATCGTAACCTACTATCTCTTCATTTTTATTTTTACTTGTTATTTCGATTGTTATTTGTTACTTAATTCAACACCACAACTGTTATATTTCCATCATAGTCTTAGTTTACTAGAACATAATTAAATTGATATTTATCCGTCCCTTGGGTTCGATATATAACTTGGTCACCTTCGAAACTGCAATTGATATCCTTCATATTTGAGAATTAATTGTGTGTTGAAAAACGCCTATCAAGTTTCTGGCGCCGCTGCTGGGGTTGGCTTAAAATATCTTTTTTGTTATTTCTAGTTTTATTAGGATTATTTTAATTCTTGTTTTACTGTTTTAACTCTTGTTCTTTCCATGTGTATGCTTACGAGATCAAAGAAAAGGTGAATTAGAACCATATAATCCTGAGATTGGAGCTTCATCGAGGAAGAAGAAGAAGAAGAAGAAGAAGAAGAGTAAGAACAAGACCATAGATCAAACTAAAGCTCTTAACCTTGGAGTTGAAGTTGATGTACAAATTTCGCAAGCGATTGAAGCTGCAATCGAAGTTAATTTGGAAGTAGAGATAGTGGACATGGCAGCGCATCCGGATAATCTGGCCATCCGTGAGGTTTTCAAGAATAACGGGGCTGGAACTTTTGTGCTTCTAGGAGTGAGAGGGGCTAATGCGGATTTCGATCTTCATCCCGCTCTTATTAGCATGACAGAAAGGAACTCCTTTTCAGGAGGGACTTTCGAGGATCCGCAACAGCATCTAACCAAGTTCTTGGGCTATGAAAGTACTCAAAAAGACGCAGAAGATCATGAAGATGCGTGGCAGATCCTCTTGTTTAAATTCTCGTTATCTGAAAATGCGAGAGATTGGTACTACACTATCAATGCAGCTGAATGCACTACTTGGGAGCAATTGAAGTTGAAGTTCTTAGATAGATACATGCCACCTTTGAAGGTGTTCAAGATGAAGTAAGGCATTAACCAATTTGCTATAGGTAGTAGAGAGAAGTTTCATGAAGCGTGGGACAGATTCAAGGACATGCTTCGTAAGTGTCCTCAACATGGGCTATCTAAAGCTCAATATATCAGCATATTCTACAATAGATTGGACTGTGATTCACGTGTGTTATTGGATGCTTCTTCTAATGGAGCATTGCTTACTAAGTCATCCGTAGAGGCCGAGAAACTTTTTGAAGATATTTCGATGAACTCGAGAGATTGGCCAACTGATAGAGTGAGAGGTACTTGTTGGCGCTTGGATCGTTTGGTTAACATGACCCATTAGGGATCCATACATTTCTAATATCAGCGGAATCAATAAATCATAGACACGATTACCGTTCACCAAGGTATCTAGAAGATGAAGGATTCTCGCTGACAGATTGTGCAGTCCCACGAGAATGGCCATAACTTCCTCGTCTGATTTCAGAATTGAATGATCTTTGTGCTCAGACATCCTCTCTTCAACAGCTTTCCGTCAATATATTGATCATCGAATTCTGAGCACTGTACGATTTTATATAAATTTCACAAGGTGGCAGACAGCAGCAGCAAACTACCTTCTGATCTTCTGCCGTATGTCCCATGTCCGATCTCGATGTCGTGTGGGCGACGATCTACGAGACCTCCTCAATCTGCTCTCAACCCTCATCACACGTGAATAATGAATGAGATTAGGGTTCCAGATAAGCTGAGGTGACTTATATACATGGGCTACAGCAGGGACCAGGAGGAGAAATTGGGTTGGGCCTCCATTGGCTTAAGTATCCAAGCTTAGCCCAAAGCTTATACTTAAGTCCAATAATAATAATGTATTCCACTAAAATATTATTACTGAACTGCCTTTCTAATCCCAAAATTACGTTTTGGGCTCCTTCTTATTATGAGCCCATTAGTCTCCCCATGTTTAAGATATACAATGTCCATTAATTAATTTAAGTTACTGACAACTCAATTAATTAATATCTCATCCAAGAGTAGTACCACTCAACCTCATTATCATGCCATAATAAATTCCACCTGCAGGGTTTACATGATAATCCTTATGAGCTCCTCAATGGGACATCATCAACCTATGACGGACACGGATTCCTTCTACAATCAACAGCACACCATAGAGACAGCATTACTTCCCAACTCACCGAGTTTGTTGATTTAATTACATGTAAATCTCACTCATTGATGAATAAAAAAAAATACATACTGCCCTACGTGTCGAGGTTATTGTATAGGGATTAAGAGCACTAACTTTCATAATAACTGAGATCAAGTTCTCCTATAAGTCAGTATAAGTCGAACGATCTCAAGCGGTCCTGCTCAATACACACAAGTGCACTAATGTGATTCTATAGCCAAGACAAGCTAATACCAAACCACACTACAACCATCCCAATAGAGAGTCCCCGTCTATCTCGGTTGTGAGCATCTGTTTATACTTTATAAGGAAACCGATAATATGATCTTCCGCGTGTTGTTGCACAACATATTATCTACAGTATAAAGTAAGTGGACTATTGCATCCTGCATATAAATAAATTATAAGATGCAATCATTTGATCATATGATTCTCATTTCAAATTGATTGTTATAACATTGTTCATACAAAAAGTTAGACTTTTAGTATATAATCCAACAATACTTACGTCCTTGGAAAACTGGCTAATGTTGAACATGTTATGGTGAAAACAAGTAGAGAAGATGAGATCGTCTCTAGCTTGTCGAATATCAACAAGCTACTTGAGTCGCAACAAAAGTAAATCAGCAATATATCTCAGCGCGTACCGATCATGTAGTAGGAAGTTATGAATGATGGAATGATCCAAGATGATATGGAAGAAGCAAACTATGTTATGGGCCAAAGTATTCAAGGAACAAGGTTTCAAAATCAGGGCAACCCAAATTACCAAGAGAACTACAACAATCGTGGACCCCCGGGTAATTATCAATAGCCTAAGAGGCCGGAGTTTTCATGGAGCAATCCTAACAATGCAATTCAACCTTCGATGGGTGTTGATCCGGGTGCGAAAGTGGAAGAAGAAAAGCCTGGTTTCGAGGATATGGTGAACAGGTACATGGCTAGGAATGATGCTAGATTGGATCGTCTTGACGCCAAATTAGAGAAAAAGATTAATGCAAACCATGAGGATATATCCAAGCAAGTGAAAGACATTACATTGTTGACAGGGGAGATGGCAGGAAGTATTAACAAGCTCTCTCAAACTATTGAGAAAGGGAAGCTCCCGTCTCAAAGTATTGAGAATCCAAAGTCCTGCAACGCCATTACATTGAGGTCTGGAATACAGTAAGAGGGACCGATGAGGTCAGAATAAAAATTAGAGACATCAAGAGCTCAATTAGACCCCAATTCGAACTACACCACATATTAAATCCAACAGAAGAGGTCAAATTGGCCCACTAGACGTGATTTGGAAGCACTAGCGCCTCAATTCGACCAATTGCAAGTCGAATTGACCTGGCCCTCAGGTCTAATCCATGTCGAATCAACCCATCTGGAACACTCTGTTCTATCAAAAGTGGTTCGACCAACATCAAGTTGATTCGACCTGGCCCACAGGTCGAATCCAGATCGAATCCACCCGTCCAGAGCACTCTGTTTTATCAGAAGCCCGATTCGACCAACAGCCTATTGATTCGACCAGACCTTCAGGTTGAATCTAGGTCGAATCAGAGGGCAGAAATCTTCCAGTGAGCCGATTCGACCAGGGGGACTTCAATTCGACCAGACCTTCACGTCAAATCCTGGTCAAATTGGAGATACATGGTAAGAACCGTGTTCCAAGTGTTCAATTCGACCACTACGTTCCCAATTCGACAAGAGCACCTGGTCGAATCGCTGTTGAATTACCTCGTTCTGTATCTGTTTCTTCACCGAACACTCCTCATAATGTGAACATTACTCCATTGGTTCCGAATGAACAAAATACTGAGATTGTAACATAGAAAAAATGGGAAAGAGCCAAGAGGTTGAGAGCCGAGAAGGATAAATCGGAGAAGGTCGAGCATGATGAATGAGGTATTCCTAAAACAAAGATACCTCTGTTGTTTCCTTATAAGCTGGTTAAGAAGGGATTGAAAGAAAAGTTCAAGAAGTTTTCAGATATCATGAATAAGATAAGCTTGAGTATTCCTTTCTCTGAGGCAATATTGGAGATACCGTACTATGCCCGATTCCTTAAGGATATACTGTTGAAAAAGAGAAGCTTGAACGGAGTTGAGACGGTGAATTTGTCTAAAAATTGCAGCTCGATTATCCAAAGAAAGCTACCATAGAAGATGACGGATCTGGGAAGTTTCACTATTTTGTGTGAGATTGGAAAAGGACCGGCACGACGAGCCTTGTTCAATCTTGGGGCAAGCATCAATTTGATGCCATTGTCTATCTTTCAAAGGCTTGGTTTGGGGAAGTTATCTCCTACAAGGGTTGCTCTACAATTGGCGGACAGGTCGATGACGTTTTCGAAAGGTATTATTGAAGACGTTCTTGTCAAAGTGAAGAAACTAGTCTTTCTTGTGGATTTTCTTGTACTTGAGATGGATGATGAAAAGGATAATATCCCTCTTATCTTAGGGAGACCTTTTCTTGCCACTGTTGGGGCCATGATTGATGTTCAAAAGGGGGAGCTTAGGTTGCGGATGGACAAAGAAAAGGTCCTATTCAACATTGACATAGCAATGAAGATGCCTATGGAGTCGCAATGTCTTAGTATTGATGTGGTGGAGGAGATTGTGAAAGAAGATATGTCTTTGATCCTGTCTAAGGATCCTCTTGAGACATGCTTGATGGAGTCTCTTACTTATCCCACTACGGAGCTTGATGATCTCTCCAATAAGGAATATATTGAATATCTTGGAAACTTACTTGCTTTGGGTGATGCCAGGTATGAATTGGAGAAATATAAGGTTGAGAAGAAGGATATAGACAAAGGAAGAGAAGATGATGCCTACTTGAAGCCTCCTAACTTACCACCGGATACCCACAAATTTGAAAGTCCTTTCTCTCGTTCTTTATTTTGTGATCAATTTTATCCTGACTTTGATCTTGATGGTGATAGGAGTGATTCCAAAATTGAGTGGAAGATTGACAGGAATGAGACGAGAAAGTTTGAGAAAGAAGATACTACTTATCGTATGGTGCCTAAGAAAGGTAAGGTGGTAAGTGTGGATGATAAGAGGGTGAGAAATTATTGGAAGGTAAAGATGAAAGAAGATCGCCCTCTTAGTCAGTAATCTACATATTATACATTCCGTCGTGACTCTCCGACGTTAAACAAGAGCGCATGTTGGGGGCTTTCCCTCCCGTTTATTGCTTTATTTCTTTCGTGTGAGTAAGAAATTTTTATATTTGAAGTGTTTCTTATCGGCAATTACATCTCTTTGCAAACTTAGTTTCGACTATAGTTTCTACTAAGTTTGGGAGGGTGTGATGTAATTACCTCAATAAGTACCGATAGTATAATCTTTTCTTTGTAAGGTTTGTTAGGGGAGTTGCTTTTTTTGCGGCATATTTAAACTTTAACCGATTTTTATGTGTCGATTTTTTTTGCAATTTGCCTAATCTTTAGTGGTATTTTGTTCCGTGTTTTTAGTTGTTTGCGGAGTTACTCATGAATGTTAAGTTTTAGGATTGATTCTTGATTAAGTTATGCTCTATTTTGGTAC
The DNA here is from genome assembly GCA_023678885.1 of Pogostemon cablin. Taxonomy (NCBI): domain Eukaryota; kingdom Viridiplantae; phylum Streptophyta; class Magnoliopsida; order Lamiales; family Lamiaceae; genus Pogostemon; species Pogostemon cablin. The sequence goes on from CM042960.1 coordinate 12,381,526, forward strand.
ATAATGTTCGTTTGTTAAGCTTGAAGTGTGTAGGGGATGAAGAAAACTCAATTTTGGAGCATCAGGGAGCCAATTCGACCAAGGAAGATGGTCGAATCCAAGCTAACAGGTCTAATCGGGGGGAAAAAATTGTCCAGTAACTCAATTCGACCTGAGGCATGGCAATTCGACCTGTGGCCCAGGTTGAATCAAGGTCGAATTGGAATGCAAAATCTTCCAATGAGCCAATTCGACCACGACTGTTTCAATTCGACCAGCAGCTCAGGTCGAATGGAGGTCAAATTGAGGACCTGAAACTTACAGTGTGTGGATTCGACCTGGAGCATGTTAATTCGACCAGGAGACCAAGTCGAATTAAGGTCGAATCGAAGGAGAAAATTGTCGATTCGTCCACGATGAAGTTGATTCGACCTTGTTGACAGGTCGAATTGGGCCAGGTAAGTGTGTTCTTAACCCCGATTTTCATACCCATTCGATCACTTTGCACAATAAAGGAGAAATGTGCTGAAGTTTCTGAGAAGATAGCACGGACAAGGTATCAAGATGATGATGCTATGCTTGACTATGATGTATGGGTTTTTGGTTTTGTGCATTCATATGTTCATGTGTTAATTTTCATTGATGAGAAGCATGTATAATTTGATAAGTATGTAGAGTTCTTGTGGAATTGATCTTGATTATGTGCTATGAGGAGTACTTAGGAATCTATTTACCCATGTGAGGATTTGAGCCTTTTAATCATGCTTGATCATGATAGTTTATTCTTGAGATAATCATTCATATGAAGGTATTCTAGAACTTGGCTTGGAGTTTTGTGTGAGACTTACAATTGGTGAATTACTAGGACATGATCTTAGGCCATTTTTTATTATTTGAGTCACATAGCAAAAAATTAACCTTCCTATTAATTATAAACCTTTGGTAGCCCCGTTTGAGCCGTTAAAAGCTTTTTCTTTGGCAAGCCGAATAAAAGAGCCTTATTTTACCTTTACTTGAGCTTTGTAAATACTCTATTCATTGGTAGAGAGAGTTGAGGTGAATAAGTTTTGCAAGAAGAAAAAGGAAGATGGAATGAGGTTGAGTAGAGTAAGAAAAGTGTGGTTAAATCTTGTTTAGGGGTAGTGCCTGAAACTGGTACCCCAATTGCTGTTTTAAAAGGGTAGAGCCTACAACCGGTACCCTAGTTATCAAGAGAAGAATGATGTTGATGCAAGAAAGAGAAGGAAATTAAAAAATTTGCAAGTGCAAGAGAAGAAATTGGAGGAGAACATATAGCCGAATGAAGAAGCAAGAACTTCCAAGGTAACTCTCTACTAGTGTTTGAGTCATTTATCTAAATTTTTCTACCCTTTCCAAAAAGCCAACATTACAACCCAAAGACAAGTCCTTTGTGATCCTAGTAATTAGTTGATTGTAAGTTGATTTTTGAGACCCTTGCCAAACTTATGGTTACGCGTGAATATGGATTGAGTATGAGTGTATACACTAACCTATTAAGTGCAATTAGCACTAGATGACTTAGTACTCTGAATGATAATATGATTGGGTGATATTTTGCATGAATGATATGTATGATGTAGGAAATACTTGTTTTAATTTGATAGAATTATATGTGTAATTTGTGTTGTACTTGGTGATCTCGTGAATTATACATGACTCCTTGGTTTGATTGCGTTGCCTAGGGATGAGCAACATGTATGTTTGGGGGTCTGATGAGTGTATTAATTCACGAATCATGCACCTGGATTTGTGCTATATTGGAGTGTTTGAAGGTTGAAATCGGTTGTAAACCGATAAATATTGTGAAAAGGCATGAATCAGGTGTTGTTGGAGCTATTTGAGTGGTTTTTTGAAGGATATCGGAGTGGAAGTGTTGAATACTGAAGAAAAGAAGTCGAAGCCATTCGTTTGGGCGAAGCAGGAGTGCGATTCGACCTAAAGGAGGTCAATTCGACCTGTCCTTCGGTCAATTCGGCCTGCCCTTCAGGTCGAATTGGCAATACAACTTGCACAGAAGGCGTATTCGACCACGACAGGGGGATTCGACCTGGGCATCTGGTTGAATCGAGGTCGAATCGATTAGCTGGGAGACCGATTCGACCTCGTTGTGTTGATTTGACCAAGGCAGTTGGTCGAATCGAACGCCTGGGACTTACAGTAGGCTGATTTGACTTTCGATTCGACTTGTGGTGGTCAATTCGACCTGTTGTTGAGGTCGAATCGATGCTCGAAAACTTACCATATCCGTATTTTTACACCGTCAATGCGTGTAATCACTTAAAAAGCCCATGCCAAGCCCAGTAGACATGATTACAAGTATAAAAGAAGGCTTATGCAACATCAAAAAAGACATTCAAGGATCTAGATGCATTGAAGAACCAAGATGTGGAGACGTAGAGTTGGGAGGAGAGCGATCTTCCATCATCCGAGGGGCTGTGACAGAGTTTCGCTGGAGATTCAAGTAAGATCGGTCTAACTAACCATGATTGTTCCTAGATCAATCATGGGCTAGAGCCGCTTCGGTAGTTCTAGAGTTATTTATCTTTCGTGTGTAAACTCCGTACAACACTACTTGTGGTTTATTTATATAAGATTGCGTATTTTTAATCCATACTCACAGTCGTTTTGTGCATCAATAATTATTGTGTAGAGTCTGAATACATAACTTGGTTATTGGTTGAATGAATTCACTGCTGAGAAGTGTTTTATGTTATAATTTTAAGTGAAGGGATTCCGAAGTCTTATTAGAACTATCTTATATGATTACTTGTTAATTGAATCATATTCGTGTTAATAAGTAGGATAAAGAGTATAATTTCATAGTACCTATAAAGGGAGATCAAATCGGGTTAGAGTACTAAGTGCACGGGAAATAATTGATTATGATAGTACTTAGAAAGGGGGTATATTATATCTCTTGCTCTGAGGATATTCACACGTGTCATGCGCATATTTACTTGTGTCTATAGAGTGAATTTGCATGGTTTAGTGATGCGTCCATAAACCACAAGGTAGAGTCGAACACCGTCACACGAAAGTATGAATTAATAAGTGGAACTGAATGACCTGACGAACTACCTATCATCTTACTTGATCACAACCTACTATCTCTTCTTCTTGTTATTTTTACTTGTTATTTCGATTGTTATTCGTTACTTAATTCAACACCACAACTATTATATTTCCATCATAGTCTTAGTTTACTAGAACATAATTATATTGATATTTATCCGTCCCTTGGGTTCGATATATAACTTGGTCACCTTCGAAACTACAATTGATATCCTTCATACTTGAGGATTAATTGTGTGTTGAGAAAACGCCTATCAAAGCCCTTTGCATGTTGTGGCTAAGAAAGGGGTATTAACCATTGTTGAAACAGAATTTGATGAAGAACTTGCTACAAGAGTTAAAATGGGGTGGAGAGTTTGTTGTGATTATAGGAAGCTTAATGAAAACACTCATAAAGATCATTTTTCTTTACCTTTTATTGATCAAATACTTGATAGGTTGGCGGGATACAAGTATTATTGTTTTCTAGATGGTTACTCGGGGTACAACCAAATCATGATAGCTCCCGAGGACCAAGAGAAAACAACTTTTACTTGTCCGTATGGCACGTTTGCTTTCTATAAACTGCCTTTTGGGTTGTGCAATGCCCCCGCTACCTTTCAATGTTGCATGATGACTATCTTTGGAGGATTTATTGAAAATGTAATAGAAGTGTTTATGGATGACTTTTCCATTTTTGGGTCTTCATTTGATAAGTAGTTGGCTGATCTTTCCTTGGTTTTGCAGCGATGTCAAGATACGAACCTAGTCTTGAATTGGAAAAAATGTCATTTTATGGTTCAAGAGGGTATCGTACTTGGTCATCATATTTCGGAGAAAGGTTTGAGAGTTAATAAGGAGAAGGTTGTAGCCATTGAACATCTTCCCCCACCCATGAATGAAAAAGGGGTTAGATCGTTCCTCGGCCATGCCGGGTTCTATCGACGTTTTATAAAGGATTTTTCTAACATAGCCAAACCTTTGTGTAAATTACTTGAAAAAGATGCTCCATTTGAATTTAATGATGAATGTCAAGGAAGCTTTAACTTCATCTCCAATCCTCATCTCTCCTGATTGGACTAAGCCTTTTGAGCTCTATTGTGATGCAAATGACAATGCATTTGGTGGAAGCAATCCCGATAAGAACAAATGATGCTTTAGTGGTCAAGAGTTTCTTAAAGAAAAACATCTTTGCTAGGTTTGGAGTGCCAAAAGCCAAAATTAGTGATGGGGGATCGCATTTCATAAATAAGCTTATTGAAAAGTTATTGAATGGCTATGGAGTAAAGCATAAAGTATCCACACCATACCATCCGCAAACAAATGACTTAGCGGAGGTGTCAAATAGACAAGAAAAGCTTGTTCGTGAAAAGACGGTCAATGGGAATTGGAAAGATTGGTCTTCTAAGCTAGACAATACTTTATGGGCATATCGAACGGCTTACAAGACCGCTCTTGGATTTTCCCCGTATAAGCTTATTTATAGGAAGGCACGCCATTTACCCATGGAGTTGGAGCATAAAGCACTTTGGGCCCTTAGGAAGTTGAATTTTGAGGATAAAGAATCCGTAAAGAAAAGGTGTCTACAATTGGTTGAACTAGAAGAATTTAGAGCATAAACTTATTCAAGCTCAAGGATTTTGAAAGAGAAGATCAAAAGATGGCATGATGATCAAAACAAGGAAGTTTATTCCGGGGGATAAAGTCTTATTGTTCAATTTAAGACTTAAGTTGTTCCTCGAAAAACTTCGTTCAAAATGAACCGGTCCGTACCTGGTGATTGAAGTAAGAGATGATGGCTCAATAAAGCTTGAAGGGTCGGATGGAAATGCTTTTGTAATTAATAGTCATATGGTGAAACATAACCATTCTCCCTGTCAAAGGGAGTTGGTATATGTTGACACCTTCTCCTCTTGAAAGCTCGTATCATTTTAGTAGTATATGTTTGTAAATATGTCTTTTTCTTGTTTTGCATTTTTGGCACGGTAGGTGGATGATGCTCATGTGAGGAGAATGTATTGATAAGACACGGTGTGCTCATGGAAGTGTAACGGTATATCTTACCACTTTTTACAAACTTCTCTTGAACCTCTTGTTTCAATTTAAATTTGGGGGGATATGGTGTGGTATGATATGTTACACTTTATGTTTGCATTCATTCTTGTGTTTTTTAGCCAAATTTTGAAAATTTTCTCATGAATTCGGTGTGGTTTTGGTCCGTTTTGGTGGTGTGGAAGCTGATAATCCTTTTGTTTTTGATATTAATGTTGAGTTAATGATGTTTTTTAGTGGTGAGCATGAATAGGGAGTATTTGAAACATTAAAATAGGAAAAGACAAGATTTGAAGTTGAAAATTGGAGAAATCAGAGTTGCAGAGGCACGAGTCGTGTCGCCAACACGCCCTGTAACAGGTGGCCGTCTGGCGACATCAACTTGTCCGATGGCGTCGCACGAGTCGTGTCCAGTGACGAAACACGGCCCGCGTAGCCAACACGGGCCTGTAAGGGAAAACCGTGCTGAGTTATCAACTTACGCAACACGGCCACCTTATGGTCGTGTTATGTAACACGACTCGTGTCGTGTTTGAAGCATAATATAAAAATCCAGCTGTTGGAACACGACCATTCGTTCATTTCTTGCACAAACACTTCCCCGTCATGCGAATCACTTCCAAACTTCCCAAATTATCAGCAAACATCAAAATAGTGGTAAGATTGTGTGATTGAAAGGTGAATCTCAAGGTTTAAACATCAATTTCTTTCCATTTGATTCAAGAACACTAAAGGTATGATCTCTTATGCCCTAGTTTTCATTTGAATGTGTAAACTTCGAAATTCATGCATGGGTTTTGGATGATAGTATTTTGAAGCTTATTTAGGATATTGAAACATGAATTTATAAGTTTATTTGTTGGATTGATTGAAATTTTGCAAGAATTAGGGTTCATAAGGAAATTGAATTTAGGAATTTTGAATAATGAGTGACCTAGGGCATATGATGTTTCAAATTGATTAATAAATGCTTCTATGTGATGGTATTGTGGTGAAATAGCTAGGTGTTGAGGATTTTAGCATGAGGAATGGTGAATTATTGTTGAATTGATTGTGAAATATGTGAATACCAAATACTTGATGAAATGATTAAATGAAGTTTTGAACGGAACTAAAAGCTTGTGCATGAAGCATTGTTGATATAAGTGGTGCCCGTTGAAATGGTGATAATTTATGAAAGAATGGAAAGAATAAGAGGTTGAACTTGATTGATTTAAATACATTGTTGTTGAAGTTGCTTGGATTAAAATGTGAAAATATTCGAGAAACATTGCTTGTTATGCTTGAATACGTGCTAGAATCAAAACTTAGTTGAATAACTAGTGAGAATTCTAAGCAATAGATATTTCTTTCTTGAGTTGAAGTTGAAAGGTAATTTGAAATATGTTGCATATTGCAAATGGCTGAAAAAAGAGTGAGGAAACATAATGAAGATTTCATTATTGTTGAGACGGACATGGAATTATCCAACCTTGATGCAAAGTTGACAATGAAGGAAATACAGCCAGAGAATTTTGGAGTTGAGTTTACAGAATGGGAGAAGTATGCATTGAGGTGGGAATATATAATCCCCAAGATTAGGGCAACTCGATTTCAAGATCAAGCCACTATGAAAGGTCTTGGAATAGAGGGTGATCTGAGGACCTTGTTTTGTCGGGTGGAAATGGAAGAATTCTTTGACATGAGACCTCCCACTTACCTCCATCTGACAACCGAGTTTATGAGTAACCTAGAGGTTCAAAAAGATAGAAACAATTTTCCTATATCGATCACGTTCAATTGAATAATCAGATGTGGGAGAAGGTTCCGATGAATGAGATAAATAGGTTCTTTGGATGTCCGATTATGAGTGGTTATCAAAGTTTTCTACCAGGAGGGGGTTTTAATCAACAAAACTGGTGGAGAAAGTTGGTTGACAATGGAACAGAACCTGAGGAGTACATTCCAAGCTCTTCAAAAGGGGCAGCTATAAGAAACTCAGTCATGAGGTATCTTGAGAAGATCATTTCAAATACAATTCTGGGTAAAGTCGATAGCGGAGCTGTTGGAGAAAAATAGTTGTACATCATGTACAGTATATATCAGGAGTTTAGAGTAAACATTGTAGCTCACTTCATTCAGCATGTTGAGAGAGTGGCGAAAAGAGAAAACACTCGAGGAATTATGATTGGAGGAATGGTGACCATGATTGCTCAAGGTTTGGGCATCAACCTTAGAGGTATGCCACACATGATGGTTAGTGAGGGACTCACACACACAGCTCATAAGGATGGAGTTCCTATCGTTCATAGGAAACATCTATTGCTTAAGGCAAGATAAAGCAGCTACATTTCCTCTCCCTACTCCTGAGCTTACCACAGTACGCAGACAAAGAAAGAAGCAAAATTTAGCAATGGCAAGTCAGAACCACTCTGTAGTTGTGAGAGCCTTCTACAGACATAATAGAGAAGGAGTAGAGGTAGTGCTCCAACAGATGAGAGTAGAAGAGATTCCGGAGCTACGAGATCTGAGAGCTGAGCCAGTGAACATGGAGATAGGAGATGAAGAGGAACAACCGCATCATGTGGAATTTGAAGAGCAAGCACCAGAGCCTTCAGTATTTGAGCAAGAAGAAGATGAAGCCTAAGAGGAGGAGTTTCAGCAACAACAACAGTTTATGGGACCTGGAGTGGGGATCTGAAATGGTTATGGATCGCTTAGAAGAGGGGAGGAATTCTAATCAAGCATGGATTGATAGAATCGAAAACTTGTGTGAAATGATGATGAATACAATGATAGCATTCAATGCTAAGTTGAATTCATTGGAGCACCAAGTAAGTCAAATTGTGTCCATCGTGGAGAGACTTCAATAAGAGAATAACAAGCCTTCTACCTCTGGAACAAAAAGTGAATGTATGGTCGTTAAGGCTAGAAAAGAGGATAGTTTGGGGGTTGAGGAGGTCATGAAGGAGAAGAGAGAAAGAGTTCCTAAGTGGGTGAAAGGTAATGAGTTGAAAGAAGAGTTGAAGGGGGAATTCGATAGATTTGTTGAGCCTCTTGAAGAGATGGTAGAGAAAATCAAGATTCGAAACCAAGAAGAGATTCATGCACTTATGGAAGAAAAAAAGCCTCTGGAAACTAAGATCACAGACTCTAATCCCCACAAGCCTAAACCTTCTCATTCTATTGAAATTTCAAATTCTCTTAAGAACTTCCATGATTAAAATTTGTTTGGTGATTGTAGGAAAAAGGTTGCAAGAGGGCATCAACACTTGTCAATGCCCGAATTCTTACCGGGGGATGTGGTTGAAGTTCAAAATGCATATAAAGCCTATGAAAAAAGTGGAACAAGTGGAAAGGGTCATTCCTTGTGAAGAATGCCTTTGGAGAACAATTGCTTGAGCTATTTAACAAGAAGTGAAATGTTCTAGTGGTTAAACGTGAGAGCACAAGGCACTACTTCAAGAAGAAACCTATGACGGTGCCTAAGGACTATTCAAGACCACCATGAGCTAATACTATCGTCCGACTTGAAGATGTTAAACTTAGTGCTAGATGGGAGACAACCCATCATTATCTTTATTGCTTTATTTAGTGCTTTAAATAAGGATTGTGGATTTGATATTGTTTTGTAATTTTTGGCATGTAGGTTGATTCTGCTCGTGAAGAGAATGCGTGTTGAAGATAAGAAGGGTGCTTGATTTGAAGTGTATAGGTACGTCACACCACTTTTTGCAAACTTAACTCGAAACTCTTGTTTCAATTTAAGTTTTGGGGGATATGGCGTGGTGTGACATATTTTGTCTTGAAGGCATATACTTTTCGTATTTTTTGGGCAATTTTAAAATTTTTCTCATGAGTATTGGTTTGATTTTGGTATGATTGGTTGTGTTGAAGTACATGATAGTCCATATTTTTAATGATATTGTTGAGCTAATATTTTTGATGAGTTGTTGAGCATGAATGAAGTGTAATGGAAGCACGAATTGAGCCCAGAGATCAAGTCGAGAATCGTTGTGTATTCAATCCAAAAGCTAGTGACAACCATTTTCACTGCCAAATGCCTATTGAGGGAGTTCACTCTATACTTTACCACTTCTATTTGCTTGACATGTTTTGATGTTGATTTGTATTGTTGTGATTAGCATGTTGTTTCATTTGTTATGTTTATGGGAGGTTTACTTTCGTAAGTTAGGATTTCCTTTTAAATCAAGGTTGGGATGTTTGTGAGCTTAATTGTCATGGATGATATGAATGTTTGCTTAAATTTCTAATGATGGATGGTTTTGTTGTTTTTGCATATTATGTACTTTTGTTTTATTTCTTATTTGTTGAGTCCTTATTTTGTGTTTTGTGTGTTTTCTTATTCTTGTTTAAGGTTTATTTGGTGGTTTGTTTTGGGATGTTGTGAGTCATTTTTGAATATGATTGATGACATGCTGTGATAGTAAGTGATCGCAAGTTATGATTAAGAATCTCTACACTTTCGAATTGTGACATGTCTTATTTAACTTGTTCAATTTCGAGATGAATGTGGTGTAATAAGTTCCTTAAGGTCCAATGCATAAACTTGTGAGAATTTGAGCCTCAACCGTGCATACATGTGATTTTTTCATGAGTGGATTGATTGTGTTTGATAAGCTAGAACTTGCTCAAGAACTAAAAGAACGAGCCCGATTAGTGGAGATTAGTGAAATGATCTAAGGCCATCCTTGTTATTATAGTTATTGCCATATATTTTCCTACAACGAACATCATCCCTAGTCAACCACTTTGAGCCTTCAAGCATATTTATTGTGATATAAGCACATTACATGCCTTAATTACCCACGTGAGCCTTATATATTTACCCGTTGGTGTGAGTGATTAAGGAGATGATAGCTAGAAAAGTTCGATGAGAAAGAAAAGAAGAAAAAGAAAATGGTAAACAAGTAAGAAAAATGATGAAAAGAAAAAAAAAGAATGGACATGCAACCATAAAATAAGAAAATGAGCAAAGCAACAACAATATGCTCAAGAATTTAAAAGTTCGAAGAAGGAAGCATGCATTGAAAGAAGCCCAATTCAAGGAAAGTTGATTGATAGTGCTTGTGATCAATTAAGAAAAGAAAGGAAGAAAGAAAATGTTAAGAAATGGAAGAAAGTAGCAACCTCTTCGATTACTTATACTTGATTAGTCACTAATATCCATATTCTTTCTACCCTACCAAAGAGCTTATCATTACATCCTAATTAAAGACCTTTTTTATCATTAATTGAAACTTTGGTAATTTGTGATTGTAGTCCATGAGCAAACTTATAGCGAGTCGAGCCAATCGATTGATGAGTGTTGTTACCTTACTTGAAAGAGTGTTGAGTGAAATTGATAACTCATGTAAGGCTTGGACCAAAAAGGACTATATTACACATTATTCTCTTGTGATTGAACTTGTTAATTCCTTATGTCATGAGTTTAATGTTGTAGGATGACTTAGCATAAATTGTGATTCTTATTGTTATTGAAGTGTTATTACTTATATTCGTTTAGTCTTTTCCTAGGTGAAAATCTCACCTCTTGGTTTATCATTTTCGTTGTGCGGGGACGCACAACACTTTAAGTTTTGGAGTGTGATGCGTGATATTTTCACCTAGATTTTAGTGTCTTTTTATGTGTGTTTTCATATATTTTTTTTAGTATTTATGTTCTATTTGGTGGAGTTATGTGTTTTTATGGAATTGAGTGTGAATGAACTTAATCGTATGTAAAATAAGTGAAATCGAAGCGAAAATAGAGAAGGGAGACGAAAGAAGGAAGAAGAAATAGGTCAGCAAGATCACGGCTAGCCATTTCAAGTACACGAGCCGTGTCATGCTACACAAGCCGTATACTGCAAACGGGCCTGTAAGAGATGGCTGTGCGACGACATCAGAATGCACAGCACGACCATTCCTTGGTCGTGTTACAGCACACGAGTTGTATTGCTGCAGGATCAAAAATATATCAGAATCCTTCTAGAAGCTTCCAAGGGGTATAAATACCCAATACTTCAATATTTGAAGAGAATTTTTGAAGGGTTTCACTCATACACCTAGATCACACACTATTTCCTCGATTTTACACCATCATCTTCATTCATTCTTTATCCATCCATCCACACTTGATCTCCTCCATCAAATCCATTATCCAAGTGATCAAGAAAGCAATGGAGAGTGAAGATTGCAAGAAGAAAAAGGAGATCTCCATTGCAACACATCAAAGGGTGAATCTAATTCTAATTTTTATGAACTTCTTTATAGTTTGATCATGGAATTTGTAGATTCAATTGTCTATGTTGTTTTCTCTAAGACTATGATAGGCTAATCTACTTTGTGAGATTAGCCCCATGATTGGTGTTTGATAATTTAGTTTTTATGCAATTTGATTTTAATCTTGAATGGGCTTTGCTTTCTATCATTGAATGTTGATTGCTTGATGTATGTGATGATATGTGTGATTAATTGTCATGGGCATATGATTAGATTGAGAAATCAATTACGTGTTTAGGATAGTTCATTGAATAATTTCATCATATACTTCATGTGCATTAATTTAGAATGAGATAGAGATATCCTTCTAGATTTAGAACCCTTTGATAGAACATTTGATAAGCTTGATCGAGAGATTGGTTGATTAGATAAGGGGACCTAAACCATTGGTGAATTCATAGTACCTTAAAAGGGAATATTGCCTATGATTTAATACATAAGTAGGGAAATCGTAGAGTAATTAGTACATATTGGGAGGTGTTCATTTTGGTCTCGATCCTATGTGCTTTTGGGAGCCTTGTTAAGAGTTTACATCCAATCCATCTCGAGAGAGAGTTTAGGTGGAATTAGTGATCGCTCCTATGCTATGCTCATGATAGATTATAATTAATTGCATAATTACTTTATTATCTATGCCATGATTATTGCTAATTTCATCCTTGCATCATTGAAACTCATCATTTATCTTTGCTTTTATCTTTTTTCTTGCATTAGTTTAAGTGCGTTCATTTGCACGCTTATCCTCCATACTATTCCGTCGTCCTTATAAAATCACGATAAATTTGAGATCGCTTACTCTCTAGTACCTTCCTCCCTGTGGTTCGATAAATTCTTTAATTGGTCATCCCAACTATATACGACCAATCATCAACCCATCAAATATGGCCATCATGCAACGCTGAAATGTAGCAGGTGCATTACATAATCCAAAAGGCATCTTTCTAAATGAAAAAGTTTCATAAGGGCAAGTGAAAGTAGTTTTTTCTTGATTCTCGGGTGCAATAATGATTTGATTATAGCCCGAGTACCCATCTAAGAAATAATAAAACTCATACCCTGCAAGACGATCAAGCATTTGATCCATGAAAGGAAGGGGAAAATGGTATTTGCATGTATTTTCATTCAGTTTTCTGTAATCCGTACACACACACCATCCTTTAGAAATCCTAGTGGCTAATGTCTCTCCATCTTCAGCTTTCACAATAGTCATGCACCCTTCTTAGGTACTACATGCAATGGACTCAAATGGGGACTATCACTAATGGGATAAATAATTCCAGCATCTAATCAAGATAGGATTTGCTTCCTAATCACTTCTTGAATAGTGGGATTCACCCTCCGCTGATTCTGTATACTACTCTAGGCCTCATCTAACAATCTTATTATATGCATGCAATATGAAGGATTAATGCCTTTTAAATCATCAAGAGACCAACCAATCATAGGCTTATACTTCCTAAGCACATTCAATAATTCCTCAAGTTGATCATCATCAAGAGAAGAAGATACAATTACTGGATATTTCTCATTATCACCTAGATAGACATACTTCAAATGCTCCGGTAGCGGTTTTAACTCCTTTTTCTTCTCTTCTTGAGGTGTGCTGTCTCTATCCAAAGGCAAGTACCTCCTAGTCCACTTCACCTCTTCAATCTTGGTCTTTTCAACTCATACTTGTCATCACCCAAAGCAAGTACATTTTCAAGAAAATCAATATATACCTCGTTGGAGAGTTCATCTAGCTCCATGGTAGGAAAAGTAAGAGACTCTGCCAAGCATGTCTTAAGAGGATCTTTAGAGAGGATCAAGGACATATCTTCCTTCACGATCTCCTCCACCACATCGATGTTGTGACAATGCGTCTCCATTAGCATCTTCATTGCTTTGTCAATGTTAAATAAGATTTCTTCTTTATCCATCCTCAGTCGTAGCTTACCCTTTTGCACATCAATCATAGCTCCCACAGTCGTAAGAAAATGTCTCCCTAAGATTAGAGGGATATTATCCTTTTCATCTTCCATCTCAAGCACAAGAAAGTCCACAGAAAAGACAAGCTTCTCTACTTTGACAAGAACGTCTTCAATAACGACCTTCGGAAAAGTCATAGACCTATCCGCCAATTGTAGAGCAACCGATGTGAGAGTTAACTACCCCAAACCAAGCCTTTTAAAAATGGACAAAGGCATCAAATTAATGCTTGCCCCAAGATCGCACAAGGCTCGTCGTGCTGGCCCCTTTCCAATTTCACACAAGATAGTAAAGCTCCCTGATCTTTCAACTTAGTTGGCAGCTTCCTTTGTATGATTGAGCTGCAATTCTCCGACATATTCACTATTTCAATTCCGTTCAAGCTTCTCTTCTTCAAAAGTATATCCTTCAGAAAATGGGCGTAATACGGCATCTCCAAGATCGCTTCGGAGAAAGGAATATTCAAGCTTATTTTGTTTATGTTGTTTGAAAACCTCTTGAACTTTTCTTCCAATCCCATTTTGAAAAGCTTGAAAGGAAACAGTGGAGGTATCTTCGTTTTGGAAATCCCCCATTCATCATGTTCAACCTTCTCCATTTTATCCCTTTTGGCTCTCAATCTCTTGGCTCTTTCTCATTTCTTCTCTGCTGTAACCTCAGTGTTCTGCTCTTGAGATGGTACCATGATGTTTTGATCAACGGGTGTAGCATTTAGGATCAAATCGGGCTCTGAACCAAACTGCTCGACCTCTGTTCGAACGAGCTGGTTTGGTCGTACAAACTGGGGTTGATCGAACAACTTAGCTGATCGCGAGCTCCCATTCTCCAGGTGTTGTTCGACCACCGTTCGACCATAATGGTCTAGTCAAACGGCAAGGTCTTAGTCGAACAACTTTGCAACTTGAGCAATCCATTTCTCCAGGTGTTGTTCGACCTCCGTTCGACCAAGATGGCCTGGTCGAATGGAATGGTGTTGGTCAAACGGCGGGTCTGAAAACCAAGCATTTAATTCTATTTCTCTGGAGTTTGTCCTACCTCTGCTCGACCAGCTGGTCTGGTCGAGCGACTCAGGTTTGGTTGAGCAAATCCTCTGCTCCCTTTGTTTTCGCTCGCCGGCATCATCAGACGATACTGCATTCCTGACCTCAATGTGATGGTATAGTAAGACTTTGGTTCTCAATACTTTGAGATTGGAACTTTCCTTTCTCAATAGTTTGAGTCAACTTGTTTATGTTTCCGGACATCTCCCCCATCAACAACGTAAGGTCTTTCACTTGTTTAGACAAATCTTCATGATTAGCATCAATCTTCTTTTCTAATTAGCCTCAAGCCGATCCACTCTTGCATCGTTCCTCGCCATGTACCTGCTCACCGTATCCTCGAAACCTGGTTTTTCTTCTTCCACTTTAGCACCCGTGTCAACACCAATAGGAAGTTGCAATGCATTATTGGGATTACTCCACGAAAACTCCTGCCTCATCGGTTGTTGATAATTACCCGGCAGACCACGATTATTGTAGTTCTCCTGATAATTCCAGGTTCCTTGATTTTTAAACCTCGTTCCTTGAATATTTTGACCTGTAGCGTAGGTAGCCTCTTTGATCTCCTCTTGGCTAGCTCCTTCATAGCCACTATCCTGCTGCATCATTGGTACTCTCTGAGATATATCTGTAATTTGCTTTTGCTGAGACTCGAGTAGCTTGTTGATGTTAGCCAAGCTAGAGATGATCTCATCATCTCTTTCCGACTTCACCATAGTATGTTCAACATGTGCTACTTTACTAAGAACATAAGTGCCTCTCACTCTATCAGTCGGCCAATCTCTTGAATTCATCGAAATATCCTCAAAAAGCTTCTCGGCCTCAATGGGTGACTTCGTAAGCAATGCTCCATTAGATGAAGCATCAAGTAACATACGAGAATCATAATCCAACCCATTGTAGAAAATACTGATGTATTGAGCTTTAGATAGCCCATATTGTGGACACTTCCGAAGCATGTACTTGAATCTGTCCCAAGCTTCATGAAACTTCTCATTACCATGGATAGCAAATTGATTGATTTCTTGCTTTATCTTAAACACCTTCGAAGGTGGCATGTATTGCTCCAAGAATTTTACTTTCAACTTCTCCCAGGTATCACATTCAGCAGCATTAAGATTATCGTACCAATCTCTCGCTTTTTCATTCAGCGAGAACTTAAACAAGATGATCTTCCTCGCATCCTCATGAGCTCCTACGTCTTTTTGTGTACTTGCATACCCAAGAAAATTATTTAGATGTTGCTTAGAATCTTCAAAGGTTTTCCCAGAGTAGGGACTCCTTTCAATCATTGTGATAAGAGCAGAGTGTAGATCAAAATCGGCTCCGACCCCTCTTGCTTCTAACAGCCCCGTATTGCCTCCTCCGTTGTTCTTAAAGACTTCACGGATGGAAAGTGTATCGGGATTCACCGCCATGTTGACTGCTTTTGTTTCCAAGTTGAATTCAGTTGCAGCTTTAGTTGCTTGCTTCTTCTTCTTAGCATTCCTTTTCTTCGTGGATGCCTCTTGTTCCGGATCAAAAGGTTCTAAATTAGTTCCCTTCGATCTAGTGTGCATACACCTAAGAAAAATTCAAAGTTAGAAAGAAAAGAAAACAAGAATAAAATAGTACTAATTAAACTAGAAATAATGGATTAATAACTTGATGGGCACTAAGAACTTGATGAAAATAATCCACAAATATGAAGGATATTAATTGTAGTTTCGATAGGCGACGAAGTGATTATCGAACCCAAGAGACAGATTATTATTAATTCAGTTATATTCTAATTGATTAAGACTATGCTGGCAATTTGTTTGTGGTGATTAAAGTACTAAATAACAAGTAAATAAAATAACAAATAAAGTAAACAAGTAATAGAGATACTACGACTGTGATCAAGTGAGAAATTAGGTAGTTCTTCGGGTCATCCAGTTTTGCTTATTAATCTCTCTTCCATGTGTTGATGTCCAACTCTGCCTTATGGTCTACGGACGCATCACTAAACCATGCAAGTTCGCTCTATAGACACAAGTAAACATGCGTATGACACGTGTGAATATACTCGAAGCAAGAGATATAATTCACCACCCTTTCTAGGTACTATCAGTATCAATTATTTCTCGTACACTTAGTACTCTAACCCGATATGATCTTCCTTTATAGGTACTATGAAGTTATACTCTTTATCCTACTTATTAACCCGAATATTATTATATTAACAAGTATTCATATAAGATAGTTCTAATAAGACTTCGGAATCCCTTCACTTAGAATTATAACATGTAATTCTGCTCAGCAGTGAACACACTCAATCAATAACCAAGATATGTATTCAGACTCTACATAACAGTTAATGGTGCACAAAACGACTGTGAATATGAATTTAAAAGCACAATCTTATATAAAATAAACCACAAGTAGTGTTGTACAGAGTTTACACATGAAAGAAAAATTAACTCATAAAGCCTTCATAACCCTGAACTACCGAAGTGGTTCTAGCCCATGATTGATCGAAGAACAATTATAGAGGTTAGTAGGATCTTACACATAGTCTTGAAAATTACAAGATAAATTAAGAAGCAGAGCAAACCCTAGATGCGGGTGCAGTCGCGACTCTCTCCGTCTTAAATCTTCAATTGTTCTCACTTGATTCGACAGACGAACCTCTCTCCACAGCTTCTTTGGATAGCGGTAGGGTTTCGGTGGTGAATAGATGATGAAGTGGTGTGTGTCTCCTCTTTCTTCTGTGAAAGCTCTTCTTTTATACTCGTGGAACCTCCTTACGGGCCTTGGATGGGCTTTTGCTTGAGGCATACATCAAATTTGGTAAAAGAAATCCAGAATTTTCAAAAATAGAAGCAGCGAAAATCCGTTCGACCTAGCCTTGACTGGTCGAGCAAGGCCTCCTGGTCAAGCAACGGTAGAGCAAGCCTTCTGTAAGTTTTTGCACATTTTGTTCGACCAAGCCTCATCTGCTCGACCAAGATGATGCTGGTCGAACAACATCCCTTGGTGGATCAAGCTCTCTGTACGTATCTGCCTATTTTGTTCAACTTGACCACCTTGTTCGACTAAGGTGATGATGGTTGAACAAGGTCCTGAGGTCGAACAACCTTCGAAAATCATCTCAAAAATCGTGTCTTCCAATACCGAGCCCTTTTTATCCATTTTTCTGTACAAATATGCTCAAAAAACCCTTGAATACTCTGATTCGTGGCTTTTCCATAAACATTTTGATTCGTCTCAATAAAAGACTCAATCGTACTCAATTTCCACACAAATCAGGGCCCATAATACGTGAATTTACACTCTAATCAACCACCCACACTTTAATCCTCTCTGAACCAAGAATTTCTTCTTTAAAACTTCATTTCCACTCAATTTCGCCCCTATTAAATCACATTCCACACTATATATACTCGATTTGCCATGAATTTGGAGCGTTCTAATTGTAAAACTAGAGTTTCTCGATGAATTTGGGGATTTTTCACACTTGTTCATATTAAGTCATGGCCGGATCAAAAGGTATGTTCTCTTGACCCTATTACCCTAGGATTGAAGTTCTATTGCTTGATTTTGGAGTGGGTAAGTTGATTTAACTCGTTTTCATGATAATACATGGTGCAAATTGAATTATTGTTTGAATCTTCCTATGAACAATTGATGGGTCCGATTTTAATTGTTGAATTGTTGTCAGACCTTGATGTTTATGTGAAATTGATAAGTTATTTAGAAATGAAGTGAAGCATGTTGAATTTTAAGTTGAATTGTGTTGAATTGCTGAATGCATGCTTAAGAAAGTGAAGTGGTTGTTGAAATTGTTGATAATTGAAAAGTTGGAATTGAAGTGGAATTGAATTAGCATGTGAATGTTTTGATTGATGAATTCTTGATGAAGAAGAAGCATGCTTGTTTGAAGATGATTATACATGAAAACTTGAAGTCTTGAGTAGAGTTTAATGTATAGTTAGTTGCATTGGATTTAGTTTGCTTTTCTTGTATCTGTTTGGTATTGAAGTATTATTTTGTAGGAAAAGAAAAAGAGACTGAAGTTCAATCAAAGAAGATACAAGATAGGCCGTCTCATGAGGACGAAGTTACCAAGAAGCTAAGGCTTAAGGAGAGGCTGCCTAAAGATTTCAAGATTCTGATGGAGAATTGGGAAGAGATAAAGGATTGCTGGGGCGACATGTCTGATAAAATGGCTCGAACAAAGTACCAGGATGATGGGGCCATGATTACAGTGCACATCCGAGATGACATTATGTGGATGTTTGACCAAGTAGGGATACGTCACTTCATGGAGTTGAAGAAGTCGATGTACTTCCATATGACTGCTGAGGTGTTATGCTTGATCACTATCAAGAAGGGCTCTAGTCCGCTCCCTTATGAGTGTTCGTTTCAGCTGAGGGGGAGATGAGAAAATGGACAGCTGAGGACTTTAATGTGCTTTTCGAAACTCTGAAGGGGATCTCCAGGAATGAGAATGGGTATTTCAAGGCGAATGACTTTTGGAGAGCCATTTCTGGAGAGGACATGGATTTTAATACCAAGTATGCTCGCGCTTACTTGATTAGGAACCCCGTGATTTGATATATGGATCGAGTATTGGGCAACACACTATTCGCCCGGTCTGAAGGGAGTTGTGTATCGAGGGCTGAGTTGTATGTTCTATGGTGCATGTTGAATGGAGTAAGGTTCAATGTGGGATCGTACTTGATTCAACAGCTCTACAAGTTTCGAAGCTCTACATTCCAGCGAGTGAATATTGGAGGATTGCTTACTTCTGTGGCTTAGTATTACCACATGGACTTTACTGGCATTACACCCATCTCGGAGGATTCGGATCTAGTTATGAGTGCATGCGTGAAAGCTGGTTTTGCTTATCATCATGATGGAGATTGGTTTTACACTAGGGGGTCTAAGCCTTTTTCTTTTATGTTTCCATATGATGCACCAGAGTTGACTACGATCTGGAGTGAGGATAACAAGTCAATGAGTACATTGGCGCATGAGGCTATATAAATTACATGCTTGAGGAACGCTGACTGGAGGACTGTGGCTCAGATGAACGCTGCATGGATATACCAGGAGTTGCAGAGGATTGTTGACGAAGGGCAGCAAGGGCCACAGCAGCCGTTGCAGCAGCATGATGAGCATGGGATGCATGGAGAGGATCAGATCCATCCTGAGATGGATGTTTCGCATCAGCATAGGATGCCACCACCACCCATTCTGGCAGTGCCAAAGCAGCGGTATTGGGCTGGTCCTGATGAGTACTTGAGGGAGCAGTTTAGGTTGTTGAATGAGCATCTTGGCAACTTGAACAGTAATCAGCAGGAGACAAACCGCCAGCTGGGCTTGCTCACCACTAGTTATGCCGTACTTGATATGAGATACACTGCGCTGCATATGAATTATGTAGAGATGGATAGGAGATTGGGAAAGATGTAGGCTGATGAGCGTGAGCTAGATAGGAAGCTGAATAATCTCTATAAGGATTTTGACTATTGGCGCACGAAGATGAGTGATGATGATGATGAAGATGATGCTTCGGAGGAGTAGGTTGCACCAGGTTTTTCCCTTTGTTTGCTTCATCTCATCCCCCTTCTCTTTTTCTTTTTACAGGATGGGTATTTGTGGTGTGTCATGTATATTGATATATTCTAATTTGATGTTTGATGGAGAGGTTGGATATACTTGATTTGGATTGTTATGATGGTTTCTTTGCTAAGTATGTTACATTCGTAGTTTGCATGTGTCGATTTTATTGATGAGATGCATGTATTACTTGTTAAATATGTGGAGTTCATTGCGAATTGATCTTGAGTACATGCTATGAGGAGTGCTTAGGATTTTATTTATCCATGTGAGAATTTGAGCCTTATGAAATTATGATATATGCATGATAGTTTATTCTTGTGAGAATCGTTCATATGACTGTATCTAGAACTTGGCTTGGAGTCTTGTGTGAGACTTATGATTAATGAGTTATTAGGACATGATCTTAGGCCGTTATTATTTATTTGAGTCACATAGTCAAATTTTACCTTCCCACATATTATATAAATCATTGCGAGCCCTTTTGAGCCTTTACAAGCTTTTTAGCAAGCCTTGATTAAAAAGCCTTTATTTATCCATTACTTGAGCTTTGTTGAATACCATATTCATTAGTAGAGAGTTGAGGTGAATAAATGCTAGCTTGAATGTGAAGGAAGGAAGATAATTTGGGTTGAGTAGTATAAATTTGAAAAGAAAGAAATGATTAAATCTTGTTAGGGGTAATGCCTGAAACCAGTACCCCAACTGCTTAGAAGGGTAGTGCCTACAATTGGTACCCTTGTACTAAAAAAGAAGATGATGCTGATGCTAAGGCAAAGGAGGAAAAATGAATCGCGGAGATCATAAGAATAAGTAGGAGAGAAGAAGTTGTTTGATGAAAAACAAAGTTCCAAGGTAATTCACTACTAGTGAATTAGTCGTTTTATTTATGTTTTTCTACCTTTACCAAAGAGCCAACATTACAACTCAAAAGCAAGTTCTTGGTGATCCAAGTAACGAAGTGATTATAAGTTAATTTTTGAGAACTTTGTCAAGCTTATGGTTACGCGGGAATGTGAATTGATTATGAGCATATATACTAACCTATTTAAAGTGTATATCTTTTACACTTGAGTGATGTTTTGCATGAATGAAATATATGATGCGAGTGATACTTTTTTTTAATTAATAGAGTTGCATGTGTAGGTAAGACTTGTACTAGATTAGATGGACTTGTGAAATTTACACTTATTCCTATGTTTGATTGCGTTGCCTCGGAACGAGCAACATGTTAGTTTGGGGGTTTGATGAGTGTGTAAATTCACGTGTTTTGAGCCTTGATTCGTGGGATAATGATGTAAGATTTGATCTTAAGTCAAGATAAATCGAGTTGTATTGTAGAAAGTCATGAATCAGGTGTGTTTGAGTCCGTTTGAGTGGATTTTTGAAGAAAAACAGGATAGAAGTGATCGGAATCGAAAAAAGGGGGTTTAGATGTCCGATTCGACCAAGCAGGGGCTTGGTTCGACCAAGAGAAAGTTGGTTCGACCACATGCATCAGAAGATCGTCAGGAGTGTGGTTCGACCAACATTGTGGCTCGACCAAGCACAGTGGTCGAATCGTGGTCGAACCAGAAGCTTAAAGAGAAGCAGTTGCGGTTCGACCGGAAAGCTTCTGATTCAAGGTGCCATTCGGGTGAAACCCCAGATCTACCAGTGTGTTACAGGTCAATTCGACCTTAATTTGACCTGCTGTGATCAGTTCGACCAAGGACTTTGGTCGAACTGATGCGCTTGACACGTCCGGATCTGTATTTTTACACCTTCAGTGCATGTTTTTACTCAAAAAGTCCATCATAGGTCCATAAGGAGAGCTCACAAACATAAAAGGAGGACCCTATGCAAGGGGAAAGAGAGCCATTCACTACCTTCATTCTACATAACATTTGAAACCCTACCACCATCTACGAAGCTGTGGAGAGAGATTCGTTTGTCAAATCAAGTGAGAACCAAGTAAAGATTCAAGACGGAGAGAGACGCGACGGCGCCTGCATCTAGGGTTTACTTCGCATCTTAATTTATCTTGTTATTTTCAAGACTATGGATAAGATCTATCCAACCAACATGATTGTTCTTCGATCAATCATGGGCTAGAACCACTTCGGTAGTTCTAGGGTTTATGAAGGTTTTATAAGTTAATTGAACTTCTGTGTGTATACTCCGTACAACACTACTTGTGATTTATTTTATATAAGATTATGCATTTTTAATTTATACTCAGAGTTGTTTTGTGCATCACTAAATATTATGTAGAGTCTGAATACATATCTTGATTATTGATTGAGTGCGTTCACTACTGAGCAGGATTTCATGTTATGATTCTTAGTGAAGGGATTCCAAAGTCTCATTGGAACTATCTTATATAAATACTTGTTAATTGAATCGTATTCGGGTTAATAAGTCGGATAAAGAGTATAACTTCATGGTACCTATAAAGGGAGATCATGTCGGGTTAGAGTACTTAGTGCACGGGAAATAATTTATACTGATTGTACCTAGAAAGGGGGGTAAATTATATCTCTTGCTCCAAGGATATTCACAAGTGTCACAAGCGTATTTACTTGTGTCTATCGAGTAGAATGACATGGTTTAGTGATGCTTCCATATTCCACAAGGCAGAGTCGGACATTGATACTCGGAAGGGAAATTAATAAGTAGAACTGGATTGCCCGAAGAATTATCTATCTTCTCACTTATTCACTTTCGTTCAATCTCTACTGTTATTTATTTTAATTGTTCTTTTAATTATTTAGTTATTGGTTACTTAATCATACAATTATTTTTCCATAATAATCTTAGTAATTTAGAATATAATTAAATTAATAATAATACGTCATTTGAGTTCGATAAACACTTGGTCGCTTATCAAAGCTACAATAGAATCCTTCATACTTGGGGATTAATATTGTATGTTGAGAAAACGCTCATCAGCCTCGATCAAACTGTTCTAATAAAGCTTCGCAATCCCCTCCCTTAGAATCATAACATGGAATTCTGTTCAGCAGTGAACGCGCTCAATCAACAACCAAGATATATATTCAGACTTTATATAACAGTCGAAGATGCACAAAACGATCATGAATATGAATTAAAAATGCATAATCATATATAATATAAATCCACAAGTAAGTTTTTGAATTCGTTTTTCACCCGACACAATCACACTTTCATAAATTTTTCGAATTCCTTTTTCCAAATTTTGCATAGTTTTCACATTTTTCTAACTAAGTGTTTATGGGTTTCGTTCAAGAAATTTTGGTGGTGTTTGATTATTATATGAACACATTCTAGAAAAGATGATTAGGTGCTGCGCGGCATTTCCTTTGATATGATAGGGTGGAAAAATTACATATATAGAGAGAAGATTATTATATTTCTTCTACTTTAATTAATAATTGTTTGATTTCATGAGGAACTTAGAATTTCAATTTGGCACAGCACTAGCACCGAATCCATCCTCCTGTCCCATTCACAAATCATCAAATTTTATTAGTTAAGAGTTGAAAAGTAGTATGTGAAGTTGAAAAGTTTACAATTAGTTAACCTTACTATTCATGAAATAAGGATAAATTGTTTTTAATTTTTTGAGATGCTACAACGATGATTTAAACTCAGAATAATCTTAGCAAACAGCACACTAAAAAATTACTTAAATTTGAACTCATCAACATTTTATTCGTACAATATTAAAAGAAGAGTAAAATCCTATCCTAATTCAAAAAAATGGCAGCAAATGAGTATATAATTATTAATACATAAGCTTTATTCAAAACAAAATACTCCAAATGAAAGTATAGATTCATGCAAACTCATAATTTATCACTCCCCTTTAACTTTCTTTCTCCATCATTTAGTTCAATGGTGGAATACTCTGTTCATACGTGAAGAAATTCTGAGGATCAACTTCAGTTTTCACCTTAACAAGGCGATCAAAATTGTCCTTAAAATACTTCTTGCCCCAAACACTTGCTTGTACGTAACTCGTCTTTCCATCTTTGTTATTCTCTCCAATGTCGATATCTCTGTAGTTCAAGTACGCTCCCCTAGGGGAGCTGGACACGTACGGTGTCATGAAATCGAACACATTCCGTACCCATTTCAAGTACTTGTCTGGATTCTGAGCATCCTCCTCCGGCCAAAACATCGTGTACAAGATTTTGAACAAGTTCCCCGCCCTGTGAGGAAAAGGAATGGCTGATTCCGATATTTCATCCATTCTTCCACCGTAGGCCGCGAAGGAAAGCGAGGCTTGCTTTGCTTCCGGTGCAAAATACATCTTGATCACGTCTTCTAGAACATTCTCTGGAATGGGAGTCTGAACATAGTCCATTTTTCTTTTCATGTACGATTTGTTGAGCTGAGTCCTGTCCAGCAGTGCCTCCGGCTTTTGTATGTCGTATTGGGCGGCATTTAGGACAGATTGGATCCAGCTCAACTCGGTGCAGTCTTCCCTCGCCAAGCCTAATTCGGGGAAATCCTCTTGCATCAATCTTAGTAATTTTTCGACACTGCCAAGGAAAACTCCAAAGAAGGAAGCAGTGATCGTAGTGACACTGCTTCCGTCTTGGGTGGAACTCGTCACCCCTGCATCAACGTCCATGGTTATATCTTTGTCCAATTTAGGTGCCACGTATTGCCAGCGGTGAATCAGTTGAATTGCATTCTGTTCTAGAGTTCTCTTGACATTGAAAGCAGTGACTGTTTCCGGAACATCGACCAGCTGCACCTTCCAAGCTGTAATGACACCAAAACTAGCACCTCCACCACCTCTAATAGCCCAAAACAGATCCTCCCCCATTGATTCTCTGTTTAGAATCCTGCCTTTAGCATCGACTATTCTTGCATCGACGATGTGGTCAGCAGCCAGGCCGTATTTTCTCATCATAGAGCCATAGCCACCTCCACTGAAGTGGCCACCAGTTCCAAGAGTCACACAAACACCAGCAGGGAATCCCAAGGTGGGGCTTTTCTCAGAGATTCTGTAATACAACGAACCGTTTGTCGCACCAGCTCCAACCCACGCCGTCTTGGCCTCAGCGTCGACTGTTATTTCGCTAAGATTGATCAGATCAACTACAACGAATGGGACTTCGGATAAAGAAGATAGTCCCTCAAAGTCATGGCCGCCGCTTCGGATTCTAAGCTGCAAGCCATTTTGTTTGGCACAGAGTATGATGGGGGGAATTTGGGATTCATGTTGAGGGGTTATGATGACATGGGGTTTAGGGGTGGAATCTGAGGTGAATCTGAGATTCCAAATGGGGAAGTCTAAGACAGAGGTGTAGGATGCATTGGTTGGTGTGTAAACAAGGTTGTCTGAAGTGGAGTTGTGTTTTTCCAACTCTTTAGTGAGATGTTTAAGAAAATTATCATAGATGGTTGGAGTGGTCATGGTTTAAATTTAGGTGTAAAGATGTGTGTTTGTAAGTTTGTATAGATGGAAGGATTGATAGATTGATGGATAGATTGTTGAATGAGGTGGTATTTATATTAGTTCAAGTTTGAAAATGTAGTGATCAAGGGAGGATTGGGTTGACACGGCAGCGTTTCGAGCACAGATCCAGCAGAGACCAAATTCATGCATTGGAAGGAGACCTACCTTGACTTTCTAGATCTGGATTTTCAATTTTATGATTAAAAAAATAACCCGCTGATGTATTCTTTTCTATGGGTTTTAATTTAATAAATTTTGCACTCATTTTACATGTTTACATTGCTTAATAATATTTAATGAATTTTAAAAACTTATAAAAAATAAGGGAGTTTAGCAAGGTTGATTTCTTTCTAAACACATTAATTAAAAATAAAAAATTAAGACATTTATTATACTCATTCTTTATCTAATTGACATTTTTAAATCTCACTATCCTACCTAATAAATTTAGAAATTTAATGGACCAAATACTTTTTATTAAATAATCTAAATATATTTGAGATTTGGTTTGTTATAGTATTAATTAATGTATTAATCAATATTTTAAGATATAAATTTTGATGGACAGCCTGTACGTACTGCTGTTACCCAACAGGTATAAAAGAAATAAGATTTTAAATTATATTAAAGAAAAAACTGTAGTAAATAATTTCAAGTACGGTGATTTAAGTTAATTATCTATCCTACGTATAATTCATCTAGAAGTGATACTACACATCCCATTCCTAAATCTAAGAGAGATCAGCCACTTAAATAGTGAACCAATTACACATAGATCACTGTAAATAGAATCGAGATTTTTCGAAGTATAGTCAATATGTAAACTAAAATAGCGACCACAGATTTAGCAGGGGAAAATCAAATTTGTGACGGTTTAAAATTAATGTTTGAATGTTTTAATTTAATGAATTGTATGTAGTTTGAATGTGTTATTGTTTTGTGTTTATTTTTACATTTTAATTTTTTTTATTTTTTTTCGTGGACCGTTAGTAGTCCTTTTAACTGCAAATTGTTAGGATTAAATCTGCAATATTAGCAAATCGTTTAATGTGAACCGCATAGTGTATGATCCATTTAATGGAAATAATATTTTTAGACTCAAAATTCCTTAAAGTACCCTAACAAGATTAACGAGATTCAAAAAGATTATTAAAGAAGAAGAATTGTAATCTCTTTCGATGAGAAAAAGAAGGAATTGTGTACGAAATTAGTGTGTTGGGATCATAATATAGGGTAAATTTATATACTATATAATCATGTCACTCATAATCACTTAATTACGTAATATTGAGTATCTATTCATTGACTCATATCAAATAATGCAGTCCATGAATTTTTACTTTAATTTAATTACTCAATTAAAATCAATAAATTATTTAAATAGCTAAATTAAATATTAATATATTTTCTAGGATTAGATTATAAAGAAAATATAAAATTCTAACACCATTTAGCCCGTGATCCTATAAATTAACATCCCTAGATATAATCATACCATTGATTCTGCATTATTTATGAACCCGGCTGCTAATGCTATTGATAATGCAATGGGCCCAGCATATTCTATTATTGAGTTGCATAAATGGCCTTGTCATTATTTTACACGACTGTAAAATAGAATCGAGATTTTTATTTTTTAGTGTTTTAACCCACCCAAATGGGTGTGTAATGATAGTGCAGTGGGCCCATCATATTCAATTATTGAGTTCCTATATTTTTTGTGATTATTTTATGATATGGCCCAATAATTGATCCCAAGATATTCTATTATTGATCCCATCATATTCTATTATTGATTATTTTTTGTGATTATTTTTTGTGATTATTTTATGATATGGCCCATTCATTGTTCTCGACCCATATTAAAAAATAAAATGGGCCGCCGCCATTATGGATTACAAAATTAAGGCTGCTCGCCCATTTAATACTGATATTCAAGTCTACCCGCCTGCAACATGAGATCGTGGTACATTAATTCGCAGAGTTTTTATAACCAAACTCGACAATGGTAGAGAATAGATATCATCCGGTGATTGATGAGCTAAAACAGTCAATCAGATCTAGAAGACGGGCTGTGAAAGGACACCAGAATCCGTAGACTAAAAGAGTCCGCATAGGGTAACAAGAAGGCGGTTATGTGTCCTAGAAAAGTGAGTAGAATGCCTCAGGTATTTACTCGGGAAAAGTATACAAACCTAGTCATAGGATAGTCGGTTAGGGAAAGGCCCAAGCCGACACGTAGAAGACCGACCGACAATGGCTCCATACTGATACATATTACTTGAGATGATGAATACAAGGACGAGTAACGATTTGAGGTTCATTCAATTAGATCAATTCAACTGACAGTTCAACCAAAAAATTAGATATCATATAGGAATAGGAGTATTTTTAATTATGTTTTATAATATCGCCATTTATAAAAAATGTATAATCATTAAAATTATTTTATAAAATTAAAAAAATCAATTTAAATAAAAATATTTATAAATCATTACTATTAAGTAGGGTAGGTTTTAATTTAATTTATGTCAAATTAATACTCCCTCTATATCGCTCTAATGGTTACGCTTTCTGTGTAATTATAAAGGAAGCGTAACCATTAGGGCAGGACGAAGAAAGTATGAGTAGAGGGAATCATATGTATATATATATATATATATATATATATATATATATATATATATATATATATATATATATATACACGTAAAAAAATAAGTGAGATTTATGTAATTTAGTTTTACTGACCTCAACTAGAACAATGAATGTATTACATAATCCTAAATTTTAACTAAAAAACCGAAAACAACTCATAATAAGTAGGATTAAAATGAAAAATTATACCCTTAAAAATACTAAACTTTAAAAATAAACAATAAAATTTAAAAATATATTAAAACATAAATTACTTAGATTACATATGATAAATTAAGTGAACTATTGTAAGGAATAGTTGCTCTAAATTAATATAGATAACGAGGTTTATAAAGCAACAGAGGTAAAATACTCCATCCATACCCCCAATAACGTTTACGTGTTTTTATTTTGAAAGCATGTAACCCGCGTGCTACGTGGGATCGTTAAGTTTTTTTCTTTCAATTAATATTTTATAATAATTTTGTATCTTTATATATTACATTTTGTGATACCCTTAAAATTTCAGCTTTCATTAGTTAAATTTAATAGTCTCTATTAAAGATATAATAATGTAAATAAAAGGAGGAAAATTTCAATTATTTTTTTAGTATTATTTTTTATCTTTATATATTAAATTTGGTAATCTACTTGACAAAATAAAGTAAAATATATGTGATCGTTAATTAAATTTAACAATCACCATTAAAGATATAATAATGTAAAAGATATAATAATTTAAATAAGAAAAATTGCATTTCTTCATTGGTAATCTTATTATTCTAACATGCATAACACGCAGTTTAGTGAATTTATGTTTTTACAATTAACTGTTGTTTTAACATATTCAAAGGTTACATGTGCCAATCACATAATTTTGGTAAAAGATTGGTTTATCTTTTACGTTTGAAATATGCATTTTGTTAGTTTTAGGGTAAATTACCAATACCGCCCTCGAGGTTCGTCAAAACTACCAAAAAATCTTGTAGTTTAAGAAACTACCAATTACCCCTTTGACTTAAATTTTAATTTGAGCATTGACAAAAATACCTTTTTTAAAATGAAAAAGGGAAAGAAATGATACCTATACTCATTAAACTTATGAATTAAAAAACCCTAATCAAATACTCCAGATAAAAGTAAAAATTGAAATCACTCTTATGACTCATTGTTCTCGAAAAAAAACTTGCCTCACTTTAAATGATAACCATCAAAATTAATCATACACTTCATGTACATTAATTTAGAATGAAATAGAGATTTTCTTCTATATTTAGAACCCCTTAATAGAATATTTAATTGTCTTAATCGATATATTAGTTTATTAGGTGAGGAGACCAAAACTATTAGTGAATTCATAATACCTTGAAAGGGAATATTGCCTATGATTTAGTACCTAATTAGGGAACTCGTAGAGTAATTAGTACCTAGTGGGAGGTGTTCACTTTGGTCTCAGTCCTATGTGCTTTTGGGAGCCTTATTAAGGGCTTACATCATATCCATCTCGAGAGAAATTTTAGGTGGAATTAGTGATCACTTCTATGCCATGTTCATGAGAGATTAGAATTAATGGTATGATTCCTTCGTTATTTATGTCATGTTTGTTGCTAATCTCATCTTTGCGTCATTTGGAACCATCATTTATCTTTGCATTAATCTTATTTTCATTAGTTTAAGTGCATTCATTTGCATGCCCATCCTCTATCACATTCTGTCGTCCTTATAAAATCACGATAAACTTGAGATCGCTTAAATTCTAGCACGTTCCTCCCCTGGGTTCGATAATTTTTTTAGTTGGTCATCCCGACTATTAACGACCAATCAAATGGCGTCGTGGGGAGGTAATAGTCGCTAGTAGTTTGACGAAGTATTGTTTAGAGTGGTCTTAATAAGGATTTTTTTTTTATTTTGCATCTTACATTTGCTTTGGAAAATTTTGTTCATTTTTTCTTTCTCTTGTAGGTGCATACCTTGAGAAGGAGGAAGAAGGAGAGCAAGCCCAAAAATATGAGCTATATGGATATTATTCGAAATATGGTAAATAGTGGTGCTCTTCCCACTATGAACACACAAGGAAATGTGAGAAATTTTCAAGGATTTCAAATGCCAAATTTTGAGCCAAATTTGCTATCGGATTTTGGAGCACAAATGCCTAATAGGCAATTCCAACAACAAAGTTATGAGAATTTCGGAGCTCCTCATCAAATGTATCAACAAGTATACCCTCAAGGTATGGAAGATTTTTTTCAAGAAAATTTTTCTAGACATCAAGAAGAAAATCAACCACAACTATGGGGAAATTTTCAAGACTTCAACACCTCTTATTCTACCCAAAGTGACTATAAAGAAAGGCTTAAATATGAGTTGATCGAAAAGATTATGGAGCGCTTGGAACATGAGAGGAATTCTAATGAAGCGTGGATGGATCGAATGAGAAATTGGTGTGAAATGGTGACAAGTGCAATAGTAGCATTCGGTGCTAGATTGGATTCCATTGAGCACCAAGTTAGTCAAGTTATGTCCATCGTAGAAATACTTCAAGAAGAGAACAATAAGCATTCTACCTCCGGAACAACGAATTTATGCATCGCTATTAAAGATCGGAAAGAGGATAGTTTGGGGGTTGATGAGGTTATGAAGGAGAAAAGAGAATGGGTGCCTAATTGGGTGAAAGCCAAAGATTTGAAAGAAGAGTTGAAAGGGAAATTCGATAGATTTGTCGAGTCTCTTGAAGAGATGGTAAATAAAGTCAAGATTCAAAACCAAGAAGAATCCATGCCCTTATGGAAGAAAAGAAGCCTCCGAAAACTAAGAACATCGACGATACCCCACACAAGCCAAAACCTTCTCATTCTATTGAAATTTCAAATTCTCTTAAGAACTTCCATAATTTTATTGATAAAATTTATTTGGTAATTGTAGGAAAAAGGTTGCAAGAGGGTGCCAACACTTGTCAATGCCCGAATTCTTACCGGGGGATGTGGTTGAAGTTCAAAATTCACATAGAGCCCCATGGAAAAAGTGGAACAAGTGGAAAGGGTCATTCCTTGTGAAGAACGCCTTCGGAGATCAATTGCTTGAAGTATTCAACAAGAAAGGAAATGTTCTAGTGGTTGAACGCAAGAGCACAAGACACTACTTCAAGAAGAAACCTATGATAGTGCCTAATGACTATTAAAGAACGCCATGAGCTATATAATCTTGTCCAACTTGAAGACATTAAACTTAGCGCTAGATGGGAGGCAATTCATTATTATCTTTATTGCTTTATTTAGTGTTTCAATCAGGATTGTGGATTTGATTTTGTTTTGCAATTTTGGTTTATAGGTTGATTGTACTCGTGAGCAAGATGCGTATTGGAGATATGAAGTGCTTGATTTGAAGTGTATAGGTAAGTCACACCACTTTTTTCAAACTTAACTCAAAACTCTTGTTTCAATTTAAGTTTGAGGGGATATGGCGTGGTGTTACATATTTTGTTTTGAAGGCATATACTTTTCATATTTTTGGGCCAATTTTAAAAATTTTCTCATGAGTTTGGGATTGATTTTGGTCCGATTGGTTGTGTTGAAGTGCATGATAGCCTATATTCTTATTGCAATTGTTGAGCTAATGATTTTGATGAGTTGTTGAGCATAAATGAAATATAGTGGAAGCACGAATTGTGCCCGAGATCAAGTCGAGATTTGTTGTGCATTCAATCCGGAAGCCCGTGCCAACCATTTCCACTACCAAATGCGTTTCTAAGGGAATTTACTCTACACTCATCACTTCTATGTGCTTAGCATAAATTGATTTTGATTTGGTTGATGTGATTAGTATGTTACTTCATTTGTTATGTTTGTTGGAGGTTTACTTTTTTAATTTAGGATTTCTATTTTCAATCAAAGATGGGGATGCTTGTGAGCTTACTTGAATATGGATGATATGAATGTGTGCTTCATTATCTATTGATGGATGGTTTTGTTGTTTTTATATGTGATGTGTTTTTATATTATTTCTTGTTTGGTGAGTCTTTTCTTTTATGTGTTATGTGTATTTTTATTTTTGTTTAGGGATATTTGGTTGTTTGTTTTAGGAATGTCGTAAGTCATTTTTTAACATGAGTGATTACATGTTGTGGTGATAAGTGATGACAAATTATGATTAAGAATCTCTACCCTTTCAAATTGTGACATGTTTTATTTAACTTGTTCAATTTTGAGATGAATGTGGTGTAATAAGTCCTTAAGGTCCGAGCATAAGCTTGTGAGCATTTGAGCCTCAACCATGCATACATGGTATTTCTTTTCATGAGTGGATTGGTTGCGTTTGCTAAACTAGAACTTGCTCAAGGACTATAGGAACGAGCCCGATTAGTAGAGGTTAGTGATATGATCTAAGGTCATCCTTGTTATTCATAGTCATTGCCATAAATTTTCCTACCATAAACATCATCCCTAGTTAACCACTTTGAGCCTATAAGCCTATTTCTTGTAAATTTAGCACATTACAAGCCATGATTACCCACTTAAGCCTTGTATACATACCTTTTGTGTGGGTGATTGAGGAGATGGTAGTTAGAAAGGTTTGATGAATTATTGTGCAAAAGAAGAAATGAAATAGTAAACAAGCAAGAAAGAAAAATGATGAAAAGAGCTCAAGAAAGAATTGACATGCAATCTCAAAACAAGAAAATGAGCAAAACAACAACAATATGCTCAAGTATTTAAAAGTTCAAAGAAGGAAGTATGATTTATAAGAAGCTCAATCCAAGGAAAGTTGATGAATAGTGCTTGAGATTTGTAAAGATAAGGAAGAAAGAAAAAGAAGTGAAGAAGTTGAGGAAATTGGTCATCTCTTCGATTACTTACACGTGATTAGTTACTATTATCCATATTCTTCTTACCATACCAAAGAGCATGTCATTACATCTTTAATGAAAAATCTTTTTGATCACTAATTGAAACTTTGGAGGTTTGTGAATGTAGTCCACGAGCAAGCTTATAGCAAATCGAGCCAATCGGTTAATGAGTGTTACCTCAATTAATAGAGTGTTGAGTGAAATTGATATCTAACGTGAGGCTTGGACAAAAAATGGACTATATTACTCTTTATTCTATTTTGATTGAACTTGTTAATTTTTCATGTTATGAGTTTAATGTTGTAGGGTGACTTAGCATAGTTTATAATTCTTATTACTTTTGATGTGTTATTGCTTAAGTTCGTTGAGTCTTTTCCTAGGTGAAAATCTCTATCCCCTTGTTTTATCATTTTTGTTATTTCAGGGACGAACAACACTTTAAGTTTGGGGGTGTGATGAGTGATCCTAAATTTTAGTTTTTTATATGTGTTTTAGTATTATTTTATCTGTATTTATGTGTATTTCGGTTATGTTTTGTGTTTTTATGGAAATATGTGAGAATTAGTCTAAACGTATGATTTTTAGGTAAAAATAGATCCTAGATGCAAAAAGGAAGACGTAGAAAAAAATGAATCTCAATTCGGAGTTGAAACAAGGGAGAGCTAAAACAAAAGAAGAAAAGCAGGGGTTGCACCAACACGAGCCGTGTTCCAAACACGGCCCTGTAAGGGGTGGCCATGTTCCGACACCTAAGACACCTAACACGACCATCATGTGACAATGTTGCAGCACATGAGCCGTGCAGGTGCAAGATCAGAAAATTTTCAAAATTCTTCTGGAAGCTTCCCAAGGGGTATAAATACTCAATACTTCAATATTTGATCAAATTATTCGAGGGTTTTTACTATTTGATCAAATTATTCGAGGGTTTTTATGCAATTTGATTTTATCTTAATTGGGCATTTGTATTATTTCTATCATTGATGTGAATTGCTTGAAGTATATGTATGATTTGTGTGATTAATTGTTATGGGCATGTGATTGGATTGAGAAATCAATTATGTGTTTAGGATAGTTCATTGAATCATTTTATCATAAATTTCATGTGCATTAATTTAGAATGAGATAGAGATATCCTTCTAGATTTAGAACCCTTTGATAGAATATTTAATTGGCTTAATCGAGAGATTAGTTGATTAGGCGAGGAGACCCAAACCACTAGTGAATTCATAGTACCTTGAAAGGGAATATTGTCTATGATTTAGTACCTCATTAGGGAACTCGTAGAGTATTAAGTACCTAGTGGGAGGTGTTCACTTTAGTCTCGATTCTATGTGCTTTTGGGAGCCTTATTGAGGGTCTACATCCTATCCATCGAGAGAGAGAGAGAGAGAGTTTAGATGAAATTAATGATCGCCTCTATGCCATGTCCATGAGAGATTAGAATTAATAATATGATTCCTTTGTTATTTATGTCATGATTGTTGTTAATCTCATCCTTGCATTATTTGGAACCCATCATTTATCTTTGCATTTATCTTATTTTCATTAGTTTAAGTGCCATTTGCACGCTTATCCTCCATCCCATTCCGTCATCCTCATAAAATCACGATAAACTTGAGATCGCTTAAACTCTAGCACGTTCCTCTCATGGGTTCGATAAATTCTTTAATTGGTCATCCCGACTATTAACGACCAATCAATTGCAGGGCTGAATTGTGGTGTATTGATGCAATGCAAGCTGATAATTATGTTTGGTAGCAAAAAAGTCCTTTTTAGGCACTTCAACAATAAAATTTGAGATACTAACAATGTTATCCTCCTTTAACATGCGCAAACATCGATCAAACGCAAACTTGAACGTAGTATAAGCTTCTACTTTGATCCCTGTTCATGTCAAAAAACGAACACATTAAAAATTGACAACTACAATATATTCTTCAGAGAACTCAATCTAATAATATTAATAAATTTTATAATAGAAGATGATACGTCGTCATCCATAAAAACTGCATTTACAGATGCAGTTTGTTTTGGATTAATTTTTTGTGCCACAGTCCATTGACAGAGAACTTTCACTCTTATTGTCCACTTCGACCTCGAAGGAGTTAGATCAGCAATGCTTGAGACACGTGATATCATATTGTGGCAAACAGATGTGTGATAACCAGGTAAAACCAAACCGATTTGGCAAACACACACGTAATCCAATTGTGAAGAACTATTAAAAATATAGGAGTTCAACCAAGTAAAAGTAAAAAATGTATAGAAAGTATATACACACGCACACACACTATTATATGGAGTCATATAAATACTGTTATTGATAAATGTTAATTCAATTTCAAATTTCTTTAAATTTAAATTTTATTCATTAATCCGAATTTTGAATTTTAATAATTACAAAGTAATGTAATATGGAGTTACATATATATTATTATTGATGATTTTTACCACAATTTTGAATTTTGAACTTTTTTAAGATTTATAGTTGATTTATTATAAGATTTTGAATTTACATAAATTTATGAATTTTAATACAATTTCGAATTCCAATATTTTTAGATTTATAGTTAATTTATTATAATGACATGTGTACATATACTAGTATATGGAGTCATATAAATAGTGTTATTGAAAATTTTTAATTCAATTTTAAATTTCTTTAGATTAAAAGTTAATTTATTATGAGATTTTGAATTTTAATGAGTTAAAAGTAATGTAATATGGAGTTAAATATATATTATTATTGATTTTTTAATAAAATTTTGAATTTTGAATTTTTTTTGATTTATAGTTGATTTATTATAAGATTTTGAATTTACATAAATTTATGAATTTTAATACTATTTCGAATTTGAATTTGTTGAGATTTATAGTTAATTATTATAAGATATTGGATTGAAATGAATTTAAGGTAATATTTTGATGTAGGTTGTAATAGACCCATAATAATAACACTTATCAATTGATCAATTGTTTTAATTAAGTTTCATAATTTATTGGTTTTTGAAAGATTATATTTAATCTAAAACTATTTTTTAATTATACTTTATAAAGACATAACCCTTATTTTATCTTTATATTTTTAATTATGATGATAAAATTAAATATTTAGATAGAACAATATTATTAGTTCTACAACTATTAGCAACCCTATCATCTACTGATAGGCATAATGCGCACTCAAAATAAATCCAAGTGTAGGGATGTTAATTGCAGTGACAAGTATCCCAGTTAAATATGGTTCACATTGAGACAGTTAATTATCTATTTTACTATGAATTACCATTCAAGTAGAATTATTGTAACCAATTTTCCAAGTTTTGAATTTACTTAATAACTAAAGAATTGAAATAAAAAAACTTATAAATAAAATAAAACAAAGAATTATTTGTGAGTGAATTAAGAGAAAAGTACATCTCTAAGGTATCCGCTTTAGTGCAATTGATATGATTGCCTAGGCGTCTTATTGTTCATTCATGATATGTCAATGGAAATACATCACAAGATCCTATTAACCCGCCAAATATGATTTGATTTCAAGTTAATAATATTATTCAATTAATCTCAAAAGATCCATGAGTAATCTTGAACCCCCTTCCTAGATACAAATAATGTAAACTTAAAAAACCTCCGAATGGCCAATTTGACTAATATATATTCTCTGAAAGTACTATTCAATCATATTCACTTCCTACTTGAATTCTTAGTTGCATTATTCCACTAAGATAATCAAGCATCCAATTTACCAGCCCTTAGGATTATCGTGTTCACGGGCAAACTACTATAATCTCTAGCAAATAGGTAATATTAACCATGTATGCACACAAGCTAACACAATATATCAAGTATCACGGGCACATCAATAGCATATTATGAAGACATTACATACATGTAAACAAGGTCTTAATCAATCAAATAAATGAGAATGTAAATATAGCATAAATTCACAACAGTTGTCTAGGGTTTCCAAATTAACTACTCTAACCTTCAATCCCTAGAACTGTAAAAGATTTTTAACCCATAAGATTACACACAACCTCAAGGCTGACAAATTCATAACAAAATTCATAAAAAAGAAATTAACGAAAAGAAACAAAACCCTAGTGTCACGTGGTTTACGTTCTTCACCGTCTCTCCGATTGGATTGACTCTCTCAACAGCACTTGAATTCTCCTCCGAACTGATGAGATGAATGGATGGAATATCTGATGTGAGTGGGAGGATGGATGGGTGGTGCGTGAATGTAATTCACGATATGTTTCTGTGGTGAATTATCGGTCTCCTTTCCAGGTGTTCTGATCCCCCTTTTATATCTTGGGCAACCAAAACTGACTCCCTTGTGCTATTTTCTACGTTGTCCCGCATAGGACATTGAAAATCCTAATTTTTGGCCCAAACTAACGCGACATGAGTTAGGATGCCCAACTCGAGTTGCTACACGACTTGAATTGCCTTGAACTGCAATTCGTGTAGACCCAACACGAGTCTTATTAGTAACTCATGTCTTCGCATGTCAAGTCAAGTTGCAATGCTCTGAAACTGATTTGGCCACGTACCCCAACACGAGTCGAGCTACTGCCTGTCAACTAGTGTTGGCTCTCTGGATAAAATCCGATGCTGCTCTGCCTAACATGGCTTGGGACAGATGCAACACGACTCATGTTGCAACTCATGTTGCACATGATAAGTCATGTTGCAAGTCTGTTGCATTCTAACCCCCTACGGGACCCAGCACGACTCGAGTTGCTAAGTCGAGCTGACCCTTGCAACTCGAGTAAGCCTCCTTTCCACTCATTTCTTGCTTGCCTTCGCTTCTACTTTATTTTAGCCTATTTTAACCTTCAAAACTCAACAAAACACCTTAGCAGCACCATAATCATGCAAAATACGTAAACCACGCAATTTCACACAAATATATGACCTTATCCTAACAAAAATAGTGTATTGTGAGATCGAAAGATGTAAATTTCCACTCTCATCAATCCCCCAAACTACCATGTTGTTCGTCCCCGAACAATGAACTCAAAACAAGAGATAGATGAGAGTTGAAATTCTACAACAAATGAGGGATAACACACATCCAAACCAAGACAATATACTCAAATTATGAAATTACTGTCAATTTAAACACGCACGTCAAATTAGTCACTTCCTATTTCAGACTGCTCATCATCCACTTCTCACGGATAGTATTTACATTCATCGCTCAAGTGTGAGATGTACACTTTAATGGCTCAAATATATGCACTCAAATCAATTCACATGCATGCGTAACTATAAGCTTGATAATTATCTAGACTCTCCACTAACTTGAAAGACCTAATGATGGGATCGCAAAGGACTTGCTTACGTTTGTAACATTGGCTCTTTGGACAAGGGTAGATAAATATGGGATAAGTGACTAGATCACAAGTAGAAAATCAAAAGTAGAGATATATTTCAACACATACACTTGACAAATCAATCTCCTTCTCTTTTTTCTCGTTCCCTTACTTTTCATCATTTCAGTCCTCCCTTAACCACAAAATTAACGTTTTCTTCTCTTTTTTACTTTTTTTTCAATAGGGTACCAGTTTCAGGAACTACCATATAATTGGGGTACCCGTTTCATGCACTACCCCTTTTTTTGCAAATTTTAACCATCCCTCTTTTCAATCACTATGCACCAACGTTTATCTTTCCAATTTTCTTTACACAACACCAATCTTAATCCTTTAATTCTCTACTAGGATAGGTGTTTACAAGCCTTTAAAGGATTAAGTTGGCTATCTTTATAGGCTTCCAACGAATAAGGTTTAAAGGCTCAAATGGGAAACTATGGATTATATTACAAGGTAGGATAAAAATTTGGTTAGTGACTCAATAAAGAACAAAATGGTCTAAGTTCATTTCCCATCATCTAATTAATTATCTAGTCTTAAATAGATTAAGAGTCAAGTACTAGAATACATGCATGTGAACGATGATCTCAAGAAATAAAACAATCATGTGTAATTTCATGATTCTAAGAAGCTCAAATCTCACATGGTTTAGCAGAATAATGAGCACTCCTACATAAGCTTATGAACCAATTTTAATACATGCAACAATCTTAAGTATTCCAACACCCAAATGTATATCTAGCTGGATTATCATCATTACAATATATCATAACACCATATTCTCACTTAATTCATGCTTCAGTTCCACATATTACCACTACCTCACATCAATCACAAAATTCACTTAGTACAGGCCGATCAAATAAGACATGAGAACCTAACAGATAATCAACTATCTAGCTACAAAGCACCATAGAAACCATGAAACAAAAAGAAAAGTACAACCTCTTGATAAAGCTGCTAATCCTCCTCGTCACCATCAGGTCCATCATCATCTTCGGCTCCCTTGCCATCACCTAGACCCATCCGCACTCATCAAAGTATCTCCTAAGATCCTCAAAATCAGATATCCTAGTGGCGATGTTATTGGTGGTCGTGGCCAATGCACCGATATGTCTATCAGATACAGCTTGGTTCTTCAGGACTGTGGCCATCTGTCTGGTCATCTCTCTATTCTCTGCAGCTCTCTGCATGTTTTCCTCTCTCCTCTGCCTGTTTTCCACCATCAAGTACTCATTGTGCTTATGTGCCCCCTGCGTCTGCTGTCCCCACCAATCAAACATGGGTGCCCATGCCTCAAATCTGGGCGGAAGAGCAGGTAGTGTCATCCCATACAGAAGAACTCCATCAAAATTATGTGGCATATTGTGATGTTGTGCTCCTGCAAACTGATCATGATACTGGGCATCAGCGAACTCTCCAGCTCCTTGGTCACCTCCGCCTAAATCTTCCTTCATTTGTTGCGGCTGCTGCTCCGGAGCTTCAACCTCTCCCATAGCCATCTGGAACATCCTAGCAAGTTCATTCCTCGCTATACCTTGTCAAGTCTTGTTTACTATGCCATCACGAATGGCTACGTGATCATCTGTATCTATTAAAAGATTCTCCTCGGTTCTAACTGTGGTGAACTCCTGCAAACTCATAGGGAACCAAAAAGATAAACCACCTTCTTTGAATGTATACATGATTCCTTGGGGGTCCTCTTCATTATCCCTCTCCTAACCAA
The DNA here is from genome assembly GCA_023678885.1 of Pogostemon cablin. Taxonomy (NCBI): domain Eukaryota; kingdom Viridiplantae; phylum Streptophyta; class Magnoliopsida; order Lamiales; family Lamiaceae; genus Pogostemon; species Pogostemon cablin. The sequence continues at coordinate 12,421,514 of CM042960.1, forward strand.
AGCTATCAGGTCAAGATCTGGCGGGTCCCTGAAATACTCCATCCCCAAGGTATCGATACCGTAGTGATGGGTGATGGGAGTAATCAGTCCACCTATATTCACCTTTTGAGTTGAACACACCTTGAACCGGTGAAATTGATACAAAAGATATGCCGCCAAGTTGAATTGTACTGAATTTATCATGCACCACAACACATACAATTCACCTTAGGGAATGATATCTGCTCGACAGAAAATCGTGCTTGACAGAATCTGATCCATATACCGGAGAACATGATTTCTAATGAAAGTCGCCTTTACCACACTTGACTTAAACTTGTTCTTCCCTGTGATGGACTCCCAAAACTCATCAGCCTTAAACCTTTTATCCTCAGCAAAAGGAATCACCAACGGAGCTCCCTCCCAATGCTCTGTTCAAACCATCCAAATCAATCTCTCTGAATACTCCTCCTAGATAAAACTCAGCAGCATATAGGAGTTTGTCCATTGGATCTGAGAAGACATTCAACATGGATAAGAACTCAGCCGTCAACTAAAAATGAGTTCTTCCCTTCTTCTCCATAAACTGAAGTATGCCAACCCGATCTTGGATATCCTCAATATTTTTTCTTCCCTTCAGAGTGATCATGGTTCTGTGTCGACATGGAAAAATTCTTGGATATCCTCAGTATTTTTGTGACACCTTCTTCCATGTCGGTGCTAACTCAATCAAATTATTCATGCTCAGCTTAAAGTCTGAAGGCAACCTCTTAAGTCTCCTCAATTTCTCTATCGTCGCATTTGCTATATCATCTGGTGCCTGACTAGAGGAACTGGAGGCACCTTTCCTCTTCTTACTCGGTCCATCTCCCTTATCTGTCTTCTTTCCTTTTCCTTTTCCTTTTCCTTTTCCTTTTCCTTCCTCACCACCATCACTCTTCTTTCCTCTACCTGAAAAAAATGTAAAATATTCATCCACGTTCTTTATAACATAAATACAAGATATTCATCAATATGTAGGCTTAACAATAACTAGTATCAATCAAATTCAACCATTTCAACTAACTCAAGGACTTATCAAGTGAACCTTCCAACATTTAGACATGAATAACAATTTCACTCAACAAGACTCAAGTATGCTATTTTCAATGCTAAAACATGAATCCAATTGTACTCTAGCATGTTTCCTACAACATTTATCACCAAGTTGCAATCCTAACCAAGTAATTCAAGCCCTAGTCGAGGAAATTTCAACACATAAATATGAGTATCAATTTCTCTCAACAAAACCTTCAAAACTCAATCATACTTGCATATAAACATTCAAATTCCAACTTGTTCATGATACTATTCCACTCCACATATATCAACATGTCCAATATTCCAATTTCAGTCAAGCTCTAGACACATAATCGTTATACATTATGCATATAAATCAATTTGCAAACAAACCAACATGCATACTATGTGTTCGACGAAATTCCCAAATTAAAAACCAACTTGAACATGTGAATCCTACAAATTATACTTACCCATGAAAAAATCACAATAAATTCGAACATCTAGGCCTTGAACGAGCAAGAGAAACATACCTATTAGGTTGTACATGGTCGAATCAGACTTCAATTGTTTTCCACAAGAAAAATGTGAAAAACCCTAATTATATCCCCAATTTGCTTCAAAATCAAGAGAGTATGTGTTTGTAATAGTGGGTGAAGTAATTGAATGGTGAGGGATGGCGAATTCTAGCCTAAAAATCGATAAAAAATCGAAGGGGAGAAAAGGTGTGCGACACGGCTTGCTTACGGGAAGAATGGAATGAGAAGCAAAGTCTAAAAATCCCCAATTTAAAACTTAAAATTTTGAACCTGGAGCCCCAACTCGACTCGTGTTACAAGTCGAGTTGGGCTTACGGGGTCGTGTTGGGCTTCTGGACGATCTGGACATTTGCAGCATCTCAGCTCGACTCGTGTAACAAGTTGAGTTGCGCCTTGTAACTCGAGTAATCTCTCTGGATAATTCTCGGCACCCAACAAGACTAGTGTAGCTAAGTTGAGCTACAGCCTGTCAAGTTGTGTTGAGTCCATCTGCAATCTGACCACCATGGGCACCCAACATGAGTTGAGTGACAAGTCGAGCTGCAACTTGCAACTCGTGTTGGCTTCTATGCTTCCAAAATTCATCCTTTGCTTCTTTTTTCACCTGTACTCACTTAGAACACACATATCAATCATCAAAACATTCAATCTCAATCTAAAACAAGGAGAGAAACTTATATGTATGCATCAAACGACTCACAACTTTCAACCAACAACTCAATCATATCAACCATATCATCATCAATGCTTCACATATCACTAGTTCAACTCAATCGAGTGCTTAGACAAATCAAAAAATCATACTCAAGAACCAAAATATAACCACACTGATAATAGGATCAACACGCAACAAAAAACTAACAACACATACCTGGACAATCATAAAAAATCAACAACCCAATATAACCTAATGAATCGAAAATACTAAAAAATCATAAAAATTAATTATCCAAGCACACAACACAATGAAGCAATTTTACTTCGGTATAGCAAGACACAAGTATATACTAACACGTCTGTCACGCGGTGACCCAGGTTCGATCCCCGTCAATGGCGCCATAAACTTGATAGGCATAAATTGAGCACTCAAATTAAATCCCCAAGTGTAGGGATGCCAATTTCAGTGACAAGTATCCCAGTTAAATATCTTTCCCACTGAGACAGTTAATTATCTATTTTACTATGAATTACCATTCAACTAGAATTATTGTAACCAAATTTCCAAGTTTTGAATGTAATTAATAACTAAAGAATTGAAATAACAAAGAACTTATAAATAAAATAAAACAAAGAATTATTCGAGAGTGAATTAAGAGAGAAGTACAGCTCTAAGGTCTCCGGTTTAGTGCAATTGATTTAGTTTCCTAGACATCTTATTGTTCATTCATGCTATGTCAATGGAAATACATCACAAGATCCTATTAACCCACCAAATATGATTTGATTTCAAGTTAATAATATTATTCAATTAATCACAAAAGATGCGTGAGTAATCTTGTACCCCCTTCCTAGATACTAATAATGCAAACTTAAGAAACCTCTGGATGGCCAGTTTGACTAACATATATTCTCTGAAAGTACTATTCAATCCTATTCACTTCCTACTTGGTGAACTTGGTTTGAATTTTGTTATAAATTGATTAGAGCATATGTACTCTATCGCGTAGTAGACCGTAGTGACCAAGTGCAAAATTTATATAATATCGAACCCAAGGGCGAGTGGGTACCCGTATTTTAAAGATGTTTCGCTCTAGAATGACAAATCAATAAAGAGGGGGTTGTTTATTACTAAAAATTAACAACTAGGAAAGCAATTAAAGATAGATTGATACAATGGACATGGAAGACGGATGAAGGTGAACAATCTAAGAAGTATGTAAGACAAGCAACATCACGAAAAGTCTCATTCAGACTCACACACACACATGCATTGATGAACATCATGTTATGATATTAAGGACAATCACGTATGTACCCCTAATCCATATGACCAAGGCAATTAGGTTCTCAACTCTTTTACAAGTTTAAATCTCCTATGATTGTCTCTTACTCTCAATTCCCATGAAGGTACTATGATCATAAGTTAGATTCCCCTCACTAGTTCATCATTAATGTCCTATCATGAGGTTCTAAGCACTTGAAGGGTATGGCTTACCTCCCTTCACACTAACTAAGTAATCTCACGCAATCAATGATTCAATTAAACCACTGAGCATAATATTGAAATGGTCATCCTAACACTATGAATAGATAATTTAATCATACAAATTATACATAAAATGAGAATAAGAATTCATGATAGAAAATATTCATAACAATCAATTCATCAAACATGTGGTGTGCAAAATCTACATAATCCCTAATCAATCACATTACTAGCCTCACATGAGGACTAGTCACCACAAATCATGATAAAATCAATACAATCCATGGCATGCTCCATTTGAGCCAAATAATAATGAAGAAAATAACAAAATAAAGGTAAGTTGGCTCCCCTTTGATGGTGAACTTCCTCCTCCTTGATCATGCTAAAATCTTCAATCAATGATGAATTTTCCTTCTTAGATTGGTGGATGGATGGATTTGAGAAGATCAAGTGGATTAGATGGATAAAGTAAAGGATGGAAGAGATGGAGATGAATGTGTGTGATTTTGGTGTCTAGTATGTGTGGAAACTGATTCAAAATTATTTCTCCCATAATTTGGCACTCGAAATGGGTCTTTATACCCCTTGGAAGCTTCTAGAACACGTGTTGGACGAAAAACTGACTTCGGGCATAACATGGGTCGTGTAGGTGTAGCTCGTGCAGCGCAGTCTCACCGTTTTGCGCATAACTTTCATATTCGAACCTCAATTCGAGTGATTCTTGTGCTCACGCGATCCTCTCTTCCGTGGCTTTTCAACCATATATCATATTTCTAGTTTTGAGCTCCACACAAATACATAAAAATTACACAAGTTGGATGTGTATTTTTTAACATTTTGTTTTGGCTCATTCTCCCTCGTTTAAACTCCGAATTGAGCTCTATTTTTTCTCACATCTTCTTTATCGTGTCTAGAATCCATTTTTACTTGAAAACTACACAAATTACACCAAATTATCAATTCTCTTAATATTTACAAATATCGCACAATTTAAGGCACCCAATCATGAAAATCACACATTTATTATTTCAAAGCACACATCTCCATATCTTCATAAAACAACACCAAATGATATACAAAATGAATAAAAACACACAAAATACATAATAAAAAGACACTAAAATCTAGGTGAAAATGACACCGATCACTTGAATTCTTAATTGCATTGTTCCACTAAGATAATCAAACATCCAATTTACCAGCCCTTAGGATTCTCGTGTTCACGGGAAAACTACTATATTCCCTAGCAAATAGACAATACTAACTATGTATGCACACAAGCTAACACAATATACCAAGCATCACAGACAACATCAATAGCATATTGTGAAGACTTTATACACATGTAAACAAGGTTTTAATCAATCAAATAAATGAGAATGTAAATATAGCATGAATTCACAACAGTTATCTAGGGTTCCTAAATCAACTACTTTAATCTTCAATCTCTAGAACTGCAAAAGGTTTTTAGCCCCTGAGGTTACACACAACCCTCATGCCTGACAAATTCATAACAAAATTCACAAAAGAAGAAATTAACGAAAAGGAACAAAACCCTAGTGTCACGTAGTTTATGTCCTTCCCCGTCTCTCCGATTGGATTGACTCTCTCAACAGCACTTGAATTCTCCTCCGGACCAATGGGAAGAATGGATGGATGATCTGATATGAGTGAGTGGATGGATGGGTGGTGCGTGAATGGAATTCACGATATGTTTTTGTGGTGAATTATCGATCTCCTTTTCAGGTGTTCTGATCCCCCTTTTATATCTTGGGCAACCAAAACTGACTCTCTTGGGCTATTTTCCACGTTGTCCCGCACAGGACATTGAAAATCCTGATTTTTTGCCCAAACTAACGCAACACGAGTTAGGATGCCCAACTCGAGTTGCTACACGGCTTGAATTACCTTGAACTGCAATTCGTGTAGACCCAACACGAGTCTTGTTAGTAACTCGTGTCTTCGCCTGTCAAGTCAAGTTGCAATGCTCTGAAACTGATTTGGCCACGGACCCCAACACAAGTCGAGCTGGTAAGTCGAGCTACTACCTGTCAACTCGTGTTGGCTCTCTGGATAAAATCCGATGTTGCTATGCCTTTCACGAATTGTTACATGGCTTGGGACAGACACAACACGACTCGTGTTGCAACTCATGTTGCACAAGATAAGTCATGTTGCAAGTATGTTGCATTCTGACCTCCTATGGCACCCAGCACGACTCGAGTTGCTAAGTCGAGCTGACCCTTGCAACTCAAGTAAGCCTCATTTCCACTCATTTCTTGCTCGTCTTCGCTTCTACTTCATTTTAGCCTGTTTTAACCTTCAAAACTCAACAAAATACCTTAGTATCACCATAATCATACAAAATATGTAAAATACGCAATTCCACACGAATATATGATTTTATCCTAACAAAAACAGTGTATTGTGAGACCGAAAAAACATAAATTTCCACTCTCATCATCTACCACTACTTAACGGCCTAGAAGTTTAACATAGAAAATATAATAAAAGTATCATATTGATCATTAAATCACATATGAACAAACTGATATTCGAATAAATTAGAAATAGTTAGTCAAAGTCTTAAAAAGACACACTGTGGCTTCCGCAAACGATAAGAAGAACAACAACACTTCTCCTTCTCTCAATTTTTATCCTTGTCTCTCTTCTTTCTCTATTTGTCTTTGCACTTATTTTTATCCTTTCTTTCATTCCCTTTTTTGACCTGCAAAGGAGCATGAGTAATTGGATAATAACCTAAAATGCTGAAATTTTAAGATTCAATAGCTTATACCAAAATCAAAATATTCAAGTGCTTCCTCCAAACAACTATTGTATCTAAATTTCATTCCCTTTTTAGACCTGCAAAGGAGCATGAGTAATTGGATAATAATAACCTAAAATGTTGAAAATTTAAGATTCAATGGCTTGTACCAAAAAGCATTACAAAATATTTAAGTGCTTCCTCAAAACAACTATTGTATCTAAAATCAGTCAATCAGTAGGGTCTCAGATCAGGTTATGGAGGTGCAAGGTAGTCCATCCATGGACCCAGGGCTGGCACATACGGAGACCATGGCCTATAGACTCGGGAAACCAGTGGATTATGCATGTTATAAATGAACATTATCATCTCCTCTATATTTTTAACACTGTGCTCCATACTATCCATCCAATAGTCGGTCTTCTCCTGATTCATCCTCACATAGGAAACCTCCCTCGTCTGCCCCTGATAGCCTCCACTCAACATCGTCACCTCTCTCCTAAGCTCGCCCTAATCTCCATTGGCTCTCCTCCTACCAACTGCGTTCGAGCTTTCTCCCGCTAGAAATTCGGTCCAGGGACTGCTCTCTCTCCAGGTGGAACCAACTCAGGGTCATCCACCTTCACATTCATCAAAGATGACCTTGAACTTTGTCCGGAGGTGTAGGGAACATTATCATGAGTTATTAACTCACACATATCATCTGCACACAATAGTTGCTAATTAGAAGTACACCAGCATTGACGTTTAAAGGTTTAGTAAACAAAGGCAGAAGATTTAGTGAAACAAATAAGTCAGGACCAACATATTGGTTACAGCAATATATTGTCACTAATATACATACATAGTGACATAGATATAAACATTATAGAGATGCAATCTCAACGAATTCAAATTAGACATATTTATACTTGCTTATCAATTCTTTAGCTCATTCCTTTCCTCCACTTAATATCTCAAACAGGAGAATATCAATGAAGAGTAGGTGACTAAGGGGCAGTTCTTTCATAACTTTAAAGATGTGGAATGGGAAAGGAATGGAGAATTGGCGTATGGTTGGGTACTTTATTCCCAACCACAGTGATTTTATATTCTTAAGAGTATTGAATGAACATACTTCACTTTTTTGATACCATAAACTATGATTCCTTCCACAAAAAGATAGATAAACAGCATATTACCTAGGGGCTAAATTACATTTGTGCGGTCGTCGATCTTCTATGGAAGGAGAATATCTCTTGTGGGGTCTTCGATCTTCTATGGAGAGATGACGGGACGACGTATAAGTTGGAGAGACAACAGATCGCGATATTAGGGTTTGGATAGTTTCTTATTGTTTTAATTCATTGGTTGTTATTGTTGAATAGTCCTTAAACTCTTCAAAGATTTATTAGAGAGCACCGAAGTAAGGCTTAATCCAAATCTCTAAATACATCACAACTCAGCATTAAACTTGTATTAGAAAGCCAACTCATAACATAAATTACGGAGGAGTTAACACATCATCTGGGGAAAATCCTCCTTTAGTAATATAAAAATGGAACTCATACAAAACATCAAAATATCTTCATTGGGCCCACATCACTATATTAATACAACTACTCACCATAAATTAAATATTACATCGTTCACCTCAATACAAGTAAAATACTACAGTATATTAGTACAAAAAACAAACATAAAAGTTTTAGCTATACGACAGTATATTCATACGAAAAACAAACATAAACGTTTTAGCTATGCGGGGGTATCAATTTTAGTTTTACAATATTTTCACTCAATAGCTAAGTTGTTCAACCCGATATGGTCCAAAAAAATTATAAATTTTAGTAGAAATAAATTGGGTAATCAGCCTAATGGGCTTTTGAAATCTGGTGATATATATTACATTAAACTAAAACATTTTGCAGTATAAAAGCCCAAACAAGTATTTGAACTGTGTAATTATGAAGTTGAACGTTGTAATATGGAGTAATACATTTCTAATTCTAATTAATTAATTAGCAGAACTATTCATACATAGTCCGTCCACCTACGAACTCATGTTGAAACTTTAGATGAAAACAAATACATCACCAATTAGAACAAGTATGCTAGCTCTCTATCCATTTTATAATATCATACAAATTTTTTAAATCTATATATATATATATATATATATATATATATATATATATATATATATATATATATATATATATATATATATACTTCCACGTCCAATATGTGCATACAATCAATATTAAGAATAGTGGGTCTTTAGTTTATTTTATTGTTTTTAGTATTATTAATTAATATTTGTATATAATAAACTAAAAAAAGTAAGGTATCATGTGTTTTAAAAATGAATGTTGATGTATTTAGGGTGTTGATTTATTTAGAGTAATTAGAAAAGAAAATGTGCACATATATTTTCTATGTCCGTGGAAGGTTTACGTTTGTTTTTTTTGTATAATAAGAAATATAATATTTTAATATAATGGACAGATTAATTTTTATATGTAGGGCCTACAACTACTAGAAGATGAAATGTAAATTTTTAAGTAAGACGATAAAAATGATATAATATAAATATTATTATGTAACAAAGGGGATAGCTGTATATACTTTAGCGTATACTGGTAGCTATTTCCATGAAAATAAAATAACTCGAGTTTTTAACAAAATGCATATCAGAACTCAGAAGACTCAATTATTATGGCTATATGATTTAAAATTCGCATAAGAGTATTATTTTCCTTTGAATCATATAAATAATTGATATACATTTTAACCCTTACAAGGTACATGTTCCAATTAACTAACATGCAAAATTTGACTAATTAATTTATTCTATTAATTTTTATATATAAGCACCATCATTATAATTTAATTTAATGAAGTAAAATTTTCAAATGATACAACATATAGTATAATTTTTATTATTACGACTTTATGAATTGATTAATTGGACATCTTTTCAACCCATTTAATTATTTTCAAAACAATGAAGTCAAATATAGCATCTAGCCAGACTTTTTTAACGAATTCACTTCACATCGAGTTATTATTCACATTTTGATCATCTATGATGATCCTACGACTTTTTAAGATTTTCAACTTTCTAATTAATTTTTTTCGTGTCTTTCTTTCCTTCTATATACTTTTTTTTAAAATCTCATTTTATGAACGCCAGCAATATATTTGACCATAATTTTCGTCAACTAAGAATTTATTATAATTTTTTAAATGAACTCTAATAAAATAATAGTATATATTTTCTTTTATTATTGCAACAATCACGTCTAGCTTGCTTGCTCACCATTATCTAATTTTAAATGTCTCAGTCGTAGAATTTAATAAATATAAATTATACTCACTTCCTCAAGGCAAATTATGTATTTATTTTTTATTTTGAGATGTGTATTTTAATACTATACTTTTTTTTTAATAAGGGTCACACATTCAAATTATACCCTACGTCCATAATGATGTTCACATTGTAATAGCTGAAGTTTAAAAAGAGTTACTTCTTCACTTGCTTTTAGGAGTAATTTGGCTTTTTAGATAATAAATATAAAGTAAATTATGTGAGTTCTAAAAAGTTGGCAAATTTTGAAAATAAAGTATATTGTGAGGTTGTTGAATCTTATTTTGAGGTGTAAAGTTGTTTATGAAACGTGAGAAGGAATAATATTCTAATTTTATTTTATATAATTACAACTTAAATCATCCATTTTTATCTTAAAAGCCAGGTAAGATTAATGATAAAAAAAATTTAATACAATAACTCCCAGCATAATACTTCTTAATTTACGTGAGTAAAAGCTTTGGACAGAGGTAATATCATAGTTAAAAGATTATACAAATGCATAGTTATATTCAACAAATTGTTCGTGCATAGTTGATCGAGGGTAATTTTTATTAATCATGTAAATTTTGTATTAAAAAAAATTAACACTTCTTAACTGAAACTCGTTATGTGATTTTAAAAAAAAAATTCTTTAAGATGAATGGTTGATGCTACAAAGTACAAACGTAAAGTGTAAAGTAAATATTGCATTTGGAACTTAATCTTTTAGGTTTACTTTGGACATGCAATGCTTGATTGAGAAATGTATTCTTTTCGTGCGACCATCAATAAAACAATTAATTAATTAAAAAAATCAAACTAAATCCTACACAATTTATCATAATGGATCATGATTCTGATCTTGTAATTCATTCTTGTCTCCAAATTTAATTTTCATGAAATAGATAAACTCATAAATGCCACGTGGATCATGGGTAATAAGTAACAACGACCACTCATAAATTAATTATTAAACTAAGATATCGATCATCAATCAACTACGTTAAAATGTCAAAAGATAATTATCACACGATTCTAATTACTTGTCATTATTGAAAAATTCATGGTCAAATGTTAGAAGATTTGCTTATCCATTATTAATACAAAATGCTCTCATTCTTCTCTATATAAACCTAGCTAGGTCAGACCATTTTTTCCCATCATATATTAAATGCATTAAAATTAATTTCACATCTAATATGAATTCTTCCACCTTAGCAATTCCCCCCCCCCCCCCCCCCCCCCCTCATCTTCTCTCTCCAACTCTCTCTCTCATGGGCAGCCACTTCAAACACTAATGCATTCATCCAATGCTTGGAAAACTACTCCAATCTCTCCACCCTAATTTCTGCCACAATCTACACTCCAAACAACTCCTCATATTCATCAGTTCTACAAAATTACATCAGAAATTTACGTTTTAATGAATCCTACAACCCAAAACCAAGTCTAATCATCACTGCATAATTCGAAGCGGCGGACATGATTACAAGGGAGTCTCGTACGTGTCCGACGCTCCCAATTTCTTCATCCTCGATTTGTTCAATCTCCGATCCATCACCGTCAACATTCCGGACGAAACGGCGTGGGTTCAAACCGGAGCAACTCTCGGGGAAGTTTACTACAGAATCGCGGAAAAAAGCAACGTTCATGGCTACCCCGCCGGAGTTTGTCCCACAGTCGGCGTCGGCGGCCACATCAGCGGCGGAGTTACGGAAACCTAATGCGTAAATACGGCCTTACAGTCGACAACGTCGTCGACGCGGAAATAATAGACGTCAACGGCCGCATTCTCAACAGGAAATCCATGGGAGAGGATCTCTTCTGGGCCATCACCGGTGGTGGAGGGTCCAGCTTCGGTGTCGTGTTGTCGTACAATATTAAACTCGTCCGTGTGCCTGAAAAGGTCACTGTTTTTAGGGTTCGGAGGACATACAATCAGAATTTCACCGATCTGATCTACCGTTACGAGCAAATAGCGGCGGACGTGTTGCCGGAGGAGTTATTCCTCCGACTCACTCTCGACGTTGTTAACGCCACCAATAGGGCCACATTCGGGGCACTGTACCTCGGAAACTCAAAGGATCTTCTGTCCGTGATCGATAAAAACTTTCCAGAACTTGGATTGCTGCCAGGAGACTGTCTGGAAATGAGTTGGGTCGAATCGGTCCTTTTCTGGACGGACTTTGAAGCTGGAACTCCGGTGACCGCTCTTCTGAGTAGGGTTCCTCAGGTTCTGACTCACCTGAAAAGAAAATCCGACTACTTAAAAAAACCCATTCCCAAACAGGGTTTGGAGCTCCTATTCAAGAGAATGGTGGAGCTCCAAACCCCATCTCTGACATTCAACCCCTACGCCGGTCGAATGGCGGAGATTCCACCGTCGGAGAAGCCATTTCCACACAGAGCTGGAAACCTTGCTAAGCTCCAGTACGCTACGAACTGGAACGAAGACGGAAAGGTGGCAGCGGAGCGGTATCTGAATCTGACGAGGAATTTGTATGCCTTCATGACTCCATATGTATCAATGTCGCCACGAGAAGCTTTTCTGAACTACAGAGATCTCGACATCGGGATCAACAACAATGGTCGGAATAGTTACCAGGAAGGACGGGTGTATGGATTGAAATACTTTAAGGGTAATTTCGACAAGTTGGTTAAGGTTAAGACCGTGGTTGATCCTCACAACTTCTTCAGAAATGAACAAAGTATTCCGGTGTTTCCACGCGGAAGGAAGTGATAGTATATTGTTAAAGATCTTAATTTGAAATTAGTATCGGTTAATCGTGTGTGTATGATATTGATTTTTAAGCATTGTTTCGTGTAGTTTGTCGCAACGGATATCCCGTTACATATTATACGACAATTTATTTCATGTATTATACGTTAGATAATAATAAAAAGAAAAATTCAATATACTTCTTTAGATTTAACATTTTATTGTTTGAAGTCTCATTTTTTAGTGAAAATATTAAAATGCGCAAAATGACGAAATTATCCTTTATTCATGATTCCATTTAAATTTTTTAATTGAGTTATGGGAGTAATAATATGTATAATTGAGTAATATAAATATGTAGAGTTAAAATCATTTTTGTCTGATAGAGGAGTCCTTCTATTTCAAATCCTAAAAGGATTATTCGTTTCAATTTAACCCAATAACTCAGTAATTCAATAACTATGAATATTGTTCGATTTCAGTCCTAAAAAAACATTTATGGAACTACCTATGACCTACTGAATATCTAACACAATTAATTATTTAATTAAGTACAAGAGGTTACTCAACCGGCCTTGCAATATAAAAAAATAATTTTTGGATCAAGCAAGATGCAACTCAAATACGTACAAAAATTATCTCTTGTTTGTGAGACAAATAATTGAATTAGAAATCTAATCATTCAAACAATATTGTTGTTGGTTAAGTGTTAACCAAAGTCCCACATCAGTCAGAAGTGGGGATGACGATGAGTTTATAAGTGCGGACAAAACTCTTCCTAGCATGAGGCCTTTTGGGTGTTAGCCCAGAGAGCAAAACTGTGCGGGTCAGTGGGGGTCCAAATCGGACAATATCATGCTATTGGATTGAGTGGACTCAGCTCCATTGAGCCGATAAACCCAACAAGTGGTATCAGAGCTGGACCCCAAACTTAATCGGAGCGGCGCGGGGAATACGACACGGTTGTTGGCGGACCGGTGCGCGTCTCAAACTAATGTCTAGCTATGGGACTTTGTTAGAGAGGAAAAATGCGGTGCGGTTGGTAGCAGACTGGCACGCGTCTCAAACTGATATCTAGCCATGGGACTTTGTTCACGCGTCTCAAACTGATATCTAGCCATGGGACTTTGTTTGAGGGGAAAATGCGATGCAGTTGGTGGGATGTTCTCGCCACAAACTGGAGGTCTAGCTGCGAGACTTTATGGGATGTTCTCGCCACAAACTGGAGGTCTAGCTGCGAGACTTTATTTGAGGGGGAAATGTTGGTTGGGTGTCAACCAAAGTCCCACATCGATTAGAAGTTGGGTGTCAACCAAAGTCCCACATCGATTAGAAGTGGGGATGACAATGGGTTTATAAGTGCAGACAAGACTCTCCCACATCGATTAGAAGTGTGGATGACAATGAGTTTATAGGTGCGGATAAGACTCTCCCTAGCATGAGGCCTTTTAGATATGAGCCGAGAGAGCAAAACCGTGCGGGGCAGTGCTCAAAAACATCATTCACATGCCTATACACTCCACACTACACCTAGTCACAGGACATTTCATTTTGTAGCTTTGACACTTTGGTTTACATCTGTGTGTCGTCCGCCGGTGCCACGATTGAGAAACTTGTGTTGGCAATGTTGGAGAGTTTTAATTTTGTCTTTATTTTAATGTTTTCAATTTTGAATTTACAATTGAATTTATTTTAATTAAATTTTATTTTTAATTTAAATGTGGAAAATGTTTGGTTACGGAATTAATTTTTTTTATTATAAATATCACGTCCAACAAATTGGTTCCACGTACGTAGGGTGGCATTGTTAGGTTCCCCAAATTGAGATGTACATGTGGCATTTTCCGACTGGGTTTTATTTTCCGGTCAAATTTGTCCAAAATCGAGCAATATTCCTATTTATGGAATTAAATTTAAAAAAAATTATCTTTTGTGGAATTAAAATTGAAGGATGCCTTTGTTGTGTCATGTGACTAAAATTAATTTTAACTCAAAATATATATAGAATTGAGGTATATTTTAATCGAGACATCAAGAATTTTTTTTTTTTTTGTCAAATTGAGCATTTTAATAAAGAGTAAGTGTGATTAGTATATACTCCCTCTGTCCCGTTAAAAGAGAGTCTTTTACTTTTTTGCACGTAATTAAGAAGTATTATTATTTAATGTGTAGTGTGTAGTTATATTAGTAGGGTGTGGACCCATATTTTTATCTTATTAGAGGGGTGTGTGGTTCTCATATGTGTAAAAAATGAAAGGGGATCTTTTGGATGGGACGACCAAAATGGAAAAAAATACCTTCTTTAAATGGGACGGAGGGTGTAAGAAAAAGTACTCCTTCCGTCCCACTACAAGAATGATAAATTAAGGGATATAATATTTAATGTGTAGATGAGGAGAGAGAAATAATAGACGAGGAGAGAGAAATAATATTTTAATGTAAAATGGATAGGTGTATTAGTGTAGTGTGTGGGTCCATGGAGATATATTAATTGTTTTGTGTACTAAAAAAGAAAATACACCTCTTGTGTTGGGACGAATAAAAATAGCAAATGCACTCCTTGTGGTGGGACAGATGCAATAATAATTAAAAACAGAGTTCACTTGTGAATCAAATTCACACAAGTGTTTGCCTTTAATAAATACTTTTAAAAGTAACTTTTTTTTCTTTCTTTCTTTTTTTTTCCTTGATAGTCATGGCTCTACTGCCCAATGATTCATTAAAAAATAATAAAAACAAAAATAAAAAATCATTTACTTTATGTGGCATATAGTTAAAATTTAAATCATTTACTTTATGTGGCATATAGTTAAAATTTTGCACTTCAAAATTTCACCTAATTATCTATTCTGCATCTTGGTTGCCGGAATTATGTAATGTGATCACTCACGCACCAAAAATATCTTGATTTGGGATAACATTGCCACAAAAGTAACATTGGCATAAAAGTGGATGGAATATGGTACTGAATTAAATTAGATTCCGAAGATAAAACAAAGTTATTATGGGATAAAATTGGGTTTAATAAAATCGAATTTTACGTGGTTTGTTTTATCATCATTACAAAAGGATAAATATCTACTCGGGTCGAATCCATTCAGGACAATAATATTATTGTCCATTTCGTCGTAAAATTAATACAGTACTTTTTTTCATCATAATTCATAAATTAAATTTTAGTATTTCTGTCTCTCTCAAATGTGACGTATCACCTCACTTATTTTTTTTATGCATATTATACATAACTTTGTGATAGTTATTTCATTAAAATTAATTTCATCTAGAGAAATAAATTCTTCCAGCTTAGCAATCCCCTCTCTCATCTTCTCTCTCCTACTTTCTCTCTCATGGGCAAACTCACAGCAGCCCTTCATCCACTGCCTGGAAAACTACTCCAATCCTCCACCCCAATTTCTGCCGCAATCTACACCCCAAACAACTCCTCATATTCATCCCTTCTGCAAAATTACATCAGAAATTTACGTTTTAATGAATCCTACACCCCAAAACCACGTCTAATCATCTCTGCATTGCATGTTTCCCACATTCAAGCCGCCATTGTCTGCGCCGCCCAAGCTGACAAAATGCAGATGAAGATTCGAAGCGGCGGACATGATTACGAGGGAATCTCCTACTCCTCCGACCTTCCCAATTTCTTCATCCTCGATTTGTTCAATCTCCGGTCGATCAACGTCTGCATTCCGGACGAAACGGCGTGGGTTCAAACTGGAGCAACTCTCGGAGAAATTTACTACAGAATTGCGGAAAAAAGCAGCACTCATGCCTATCCCGCCGGAGTTTGTCCCACTGTCGGCGTCGGCGGCCACATCAGCAGCGGCGGGTATGGAAACCTGATGCGTAAGTACAGCCTCACCATCGACAACGTCGTCGACGCGGAGATAATCGACGTCAACGGCCGCATTCTCGATAGGAAATCCATGGGAGAGGATCTCTTCTGGGTCATCACCGGCGGCGGAGGTTCCAGCTTCGGTGTCGTGTTGTCGTACAATATTAAACTCGTCCGCGTGCCGGAAAAGGTTACTGTATTTAGGTTACGGAGGAGATACAATAGTAAATTCTCCGATCTGATCTGCCGTTACCAAGAAATTGCGGCGGACGTGTTGCCGGAAGAGTTATTCGTCCGACTGACCCTTGACGTCGTCAATGGCACCAACCGGGCTACATTCCGGGCACTGTTTCTCGGCAATTCAGAGGATCTTCTGTTAGTAATCGATAAACACTTTCCAGAACTTGAATAGCAGCCAGCAGACTGTCTGGAAATAAGTTGGGTCAAATCGGTTATTTTCTGGTCGGATTTAGAAACCGGAACACCGGTGGACGCTCTTCTGAGTAGGGTTCCTCATGTTCTGACTCACCTGAAAAGAAAATCCGACTACTTGAAAAAACCCATTCCCAAACAGGGTTTGGAGCTCCTATTCAAGAAAATGGTGGAGCTCCAAACCCCAGCTCTGGCATTCAACCCCTACGGCGGCAGAATGGCGGAGATTCCACCGTCGGAGAAGCCATTTCCTCACAGAGCTGGAAACATTGCAAAGCTCCAGTACATTACTAACTGGGACGAAGACGGAAAGGAGGTGGCGGAGCGGTACCTGAATCTGACGAGGAATCTGTATGCTTTCATGACGCCATATGTATCAATGGCGCCAAGAGAAGCTTATCTGAACTACAGAGATCTGGACATCGGAATCAACCACGACGGTCGGAACGGTTACCGGGAAGGACTGGTGTACGGATTGAGATACTTCAAGGGTAATTTCGACAGGTTGGTTAAGGTTAAGACCATGGTTGATCCTCACAACTTCTTCAGATATGAACAAAGTATTCCGGTGTTTTCCACGGAGGAACCGATCATACATGATAACATCTGTGAAATTACTCCGTCCGTGCCGATATATTTTACCCCATTCCCTCATTTCTCCGTCTCTCTATATTCTTTACTCTCTAAAAATAATAAAAGTTCCAACACTACTAACATTTCAATAAATTATATTTCAAAAGATGTCACTCTTATTTAACACACATAACTTACTTTGTCATTTCCTTTATTCTCAATTGAATGTATCTATTTATTTTTTACACTTGAATTAAGGAATATAATAATTTAATATGTAGTACATTGAGAGAGATAATATTTTAATATATAGTAGGTAGTTAGATTATTGTTGCGTGTGTGCTTATGTTAAGTAGATTAAGTATATAATAATGGTTTTTTGTGAGACTCTTTTGTCAACAAGAAATTGATATTCCCTCCATTCATTATTAATGTATTTATTTACTTTTTGCATATGGATTAAGAAGAATACACCCTCCGTCCATGTCATTCTAACTATTTTACTATTTTGGGTCGTCCATACTTAATCTATCCATTTCTCTTTTTGGACTATGGGACCCACACCCTCCACTAATACAAATAAAATATGAGACTCACATCCTCCACTAATACAACTACCTACTACACATAAAATAATAATACTTCTTAATGCACGTGCAAAAAGCAAATGGATACACTGAGGATGGACGGAGGGAGTATTATTCTATGTGTAATGTGTACTTGTACTAGTGGGTGTGGGTCCCATATTTTAATTTTAAATGTATTAGTGATATGTTTGGGTCTCATATTTTTAAAAAGGAAAATAAATACATTACAAATTATAAGTGGACGGTCAAAAATTGTAAAATGAATACATTAAGAATGGATG
The DNA here is from genome assembly GCA_023678885.1 of Pogostemon cablin. NCBI lineage: Eukaryota > Viridiplantae > Streptophyta > Magnoliopsida > Lamiales > Lamiaceae > Pogostemon > Pogostemon cablin. The sequence continues at coordinate 12,439,774 of CM042960.1, forward strand.
GAGGGAGTATTTTGTATTGAGTCTTTAACCTTAAAAGTTAATAAAGTCAATTAAAAAATAATTTTTTTTAAACTTATATTTTGAAGAGCTACACAGGACCGAGAGAGTAATAACGATGAAATTGATTTAAAACTAAATTATTTTTACTAATTTTATTGAATGTTATAGAATAGATAGATAGCATAATCTTTTTATATACTACTTCCTCCGTCCGCTTCTAAGGTATCAATTTTACTATTTTTAGCGTTTCCTTCAAAGATATTCATTTCCCCAGTAAAAAAGTACACAATGGCCCACCACTTCCCTCTAATACAACTATACACTTTATATATAATAATAATAATACTTCTTAATCCAAGTGAAAAAACAAAAATTAATTCATAAGATCTGAATAATTATTTGTGAATCATACATGTGAGTGATTGATTGATTGATTTTATGTAGTTTGTATTTACTATTTAGCATTTACAAAACTCTCTCTGAAGCATAAAAATCTTATCGGGCCCAATTCATTTGGGACCATATTATATGCTGTCCATTTCGTAAAATTAATACATGCAGTGCATTTTTAAATGAGTGGTATTTAATTTTGTGTCCCTCGAATCATATGATGTACTACCTCACTCACTTATTTTAAAATCTCCAATTACCATATTGGAGGTTTGACATGTAAAATATAATAAAATCTACATTAAAAGGAAAACATCAATTTTGACATGTGTATTGTTTATTTAACGCGTTTATAACAAAATATGTAGCTCCAATATTTAACAGAACATGCATAATATAGCTCTAATTTAATCACCAGCCTCCATCCTCTAAAATTAGAATTTTTTTTGTACTAACATCATTATTATCCTATTTCAGTCTAAATCTCCTCATTTTAAATCTAATTAAATTCATTTGTAACAAAAGATCTCCTCATTTTAAATCTAATTAAATTCATTTGTAACAAAAGATGCAGCGACAAAATATAACAGGACATGCAGAATACTGGTGCAAGCATTAACATACAAACCCTTGCCGACTAACCATAATTAAAAGTCTTATCCGTTGCACAATGTTCTAGTAATTTTTTTTATTGGTACAATGTTCTAGTAATTAACGTAGTTCTCTTACTAATAACCAGAGTCTTTTTTAAATAATCTTCATAAGTGACAATTAGTACTCTTAATCCTAACTCAGAAATTAAGAAACTAACATAGAAATAAACTTGAGAAATAAAAGCATCAAGAATTCAAATATTTTCTTTCTTGTTAGCAGTTTTAATTTCTGTCACCGAGGCTAGCTTGGCCATTAATTCATCCCTCCAAGAACATGGATTCACTCAATGCCTGCAGAACTACTCCAATTCAATCCCTGCAGTTCTCTACAGTCCGCACAATCCATGGCATTCATCTCTTCTTCAAAAGTACACAAACAACCTGACGTGTAATGAATCGCACACCCCAAAACCGCGATTTATTCTCACTCCATCACACGTTTCTCACATCCAAGCTGCCATTATTTGTGCAACGGAGCAAGACATGCAGATCAAAACACCATGTGAGTACGACGATTGTGAAGGGATCTCATACTGGTCTGAAAATCCCAATCATTTCATCCTAGACTTGTTCAATTTCCATTCAATCAATGTCAGTATTCGAGATGAGTCGGCAAGGGTTGAAGCTGGAGCAACTCTTGGCGAACTCCTTCAGTACATTGCTGAAAAGAGCAGCTTCCATGTCTTCCCTGTCGGGGTTAGCCAAACAGTTGTCATTGGTAGCCACTTCTGCGGTGGAGGGTATGGAAACATCATGAGAAAATACGGTCTCTCTGTTGACAACATCATTGATGCAAAGATAATAGACGTCGATGGGAGGGTTCTCGACAGAGAATCCATGGGTGAGGATCTTTTCTGGTCTGTAACCGGAGGATCCAGCTCCGGGGTGGTGTTATCTTACAAGATCCAGCTGGTCAGGGTTCCATTTAAAGTAACAGTTGCCACCAGGACAAGAACATATGATGATGACTTCACTGATCTTGTGCATTATTACCAACAAATTGCTGCTGATAAGCTGTCGGAAGATGTGTTCATCAGAATCAGCCTGGATGTGATGAATCAAACAACCAGGGGTACATTCCACGTCCTGTTTCTTGGGAAGTCAAGAGAACTTGTCTGGAAATGAGCTGGATCAAATCTGTTATTTTCTGGAATGATGTCTCAACAATGAAAGATCTTTTAAGCAGGGTTCCTCTTACTCACCTGAAAAGGGAAATGGATTACTTGAGGGAGCCTATTCCTAAAGCAGGATTAGAGTTGATGTTGAAGAGAATGTTGGAAATCCGAAATCCAGTTCTGGTGCTCAACCCCTTAGGAGGCAGAATGGCTGAGATTTCACCATCAGAAAGACCTTTTCCTTACAGATCTGTAAAAAATTATAAATTCCTTTATCTAACGAGTTGGGAGGAAGATGAGGAGGAAGCTGCAAGTTGTATGCATACGGGAGGATAGAAATTTCGTTTACGCACGGGTGAGCTACTACAAGAATAATTTCAACAAGCTCATCAAGAATAAGTTAACACAAAGGTTAAGAATCTCAGGATAAGAAAGGCAATTATGCTGGTCAAGATTAACACAAAGGTCGATCCTCACAAAATCTTCACAAATGATCAGTAATCATGTGCTTCCTTACTGGAATGTGATATGATCTAGATCATATATAATACTCCCCTATCTCAATAAAGGCATTCAACTTCCTCTATTTATTTTTATTTTTTATTTTTTTGAAAACAGCCAAAGTGAGTAAAGGGATACTCATCCCTTACAAGAAAAAAAGTGCAAAAATACATATCTCTTACGTTAGGCTATCAGCTTGTCCTAAGACAAACAATTGGATTGGAGGTCTAATCGTCAATACAATAATACGTTCTAAACATGCCCTTAAAAAACCTTAGTAAAGCGCTTTCTTGTAAATAATACCAATTTATGTTGCAACATTTGGTGTTTCTAATCAATCAATTTTCAACAAGCAAATCCACAGTAAAAAAAAAGTGAAGTTTAAAAAGCTCGGAGGACCATACAAATTCCACTTTTACAGTAGAAAATGCAGAGGAAACTTCAAGTATGCTAACAATCAAGCATGGAGTGAAAAAATAGGTTTCTCTTAAACCTGAGAAAGTAAAAGCAGAGTTTATACAAAATTCTCACTCCTATGCAATGGAATCACAAATGTCACACAGATAAACATAACGTACAAAAGAGGAGACCTTACCAATTTCGTATGAAGGTGCTAGCGTAGAAGAATTTGTAAGATGAAACTCTTAGACAAGCTACGAGCAGTCAAATCTAAACCTTGTTGTACAAATAAAAATGGGGAATAATTAGGGTTCCAACATCCATTAGAGAATGCAAAAGCATAACGCACAAAAAGGAGAACTCACCTGTGCTTGTGCAAAAAAGCTAAAGCAGAATGATTTGGTGCGGCAGCTGCAAATGCAATGAATCACAGAAAGAGAAAATCTAATTAGGTCTTCACAATTTGAAAATTGTGAATTAAATGAAGGGTGGTGTAGATAAAAAACCATACCAGTACAGCAGAAACTTGACACAAAAGAGAAGCAGAAATCGCAAAAACGAAGGTAAAAAGAGCAGAGAGAACAAATGGAGCTACGCACAAATTGTGGAAACTGGAGAGAGCCAAGAATTGAGAAGAGAAGCAAACGCGTGTACACTTGGTAACTGTAGAGAAACTAGCCCATTCTTACGCGAAATCTCTGTAGTTCTGTAAACAAAGTTCTTTTTTCATTTTCTCTCTATCTCCTTTATCTTACAGGAACGCAGAATTTGCAGATCCAGAATCAAGGCAGGTGAGGGTTTATCAATTTAAGTCATTTAATAAGACAAATTCTCTCGTGACACGTTATTTATGTGAGACGATTTTTAAGACGCGTTAAAGTAATAAAAGTATGTTTAATAGTGATTATTATGTATTAAAGTATGATTTCAGTGTGTTATAATAATTTATTATTGACATACTTTAATTACAAATAAGCATACTTTATCTCTACAATAAACATACTTTAATAATGGATTGACATATCTCACAAATAACCCGTCTCATAAGAAAATTCCTCTTTAAATAAAGTAATCATTGCTAAAAAAAAGCTTTCAGAAATAGTTTAATATTTTTTGTTAAAGAAATTTAGTACTTCCTCCGTCCCACAGAAGTTGTGACATTTTCCTTTTTGGGTTGTCCCATAAAAGTTGTTACATTTCTTTTAAAGCATATGTGACCCACACAAAAAATATTAACATATTCACATTGGCCCACACACACCACTAATACACCTACCCACTATTGATTGTAGTCATTTTCACCTAGATTTTAGTGTCTTTATTTGTGGATTTTCGGATGCTTTTATCCGTATTTGTGTGATTTTTGGTGGAGTTATTGTTATTCTGAGAAATGTGGTATGAATTGATAGAATTGTGTAAATGAACTTAAATATGTGTAAAACAGGTCAAGAAATGGATAAAAACGGAGTCGGGAGCGAAACGGAGACGGAGGAACAAGGCATACTTGTGCACGGGCCGTGTGCGGAACACGACCCTTTAACAAATGGCTGTGTACTGTCATCAGAAATCGCTGCTCGCCCAGGAGGAAAGCCGTGTGCTGGTGCACTGGCCGTGCGTTGCTGCACGCCCCGTGTGCGGAACACGGCCTTGTAAGAAGACGACGTGTAATGTCATCAGAAAACGCTACACGCCCATGCCTGAGACCGTGTAGCGCAGCTCTAGCCGTGTCCGGAAGTACGCACAACACGCCGAAATAGGTGTGCCCTACACGGGCCGTGCGCTGCTGCACGGGCCGTGTTGGTGCAAAAACCTGTGCAATTTTCAGAATGTTCCGGAAGCTTCTCGAAGATCCATTAGTGATATTAAAGGGTGACTTGTGCGAAATTTAGAGGGGAGATCATTTTTCATAGCAATTACACACACTCCACACCACATTTTCTCACACACTAGATCCATCATCAATCTCTATCCATTAGATCCATCCAATTTCCATTTGATCTCCACAATCAATCCATAAATTCATCATCCAATCCATCCATCCACCATTTGAGAAGAGGAAAGCATTAAGGATTGAAGGAGTTAGCATATTGAAAAGAAGGAATGTTTCTCTATGAAAGGGAAGTCAATCTACTTTTCAATTGTTGATTTTCTTCTTATTTTGGCTTAAATAGAGCAAAGCTTGATTTGTAATGGTATAAACACAATGTTTAGTGGCTAGTCCTATAGTTGGGCTAATCATATGAATGGTTGAGATGAAGAGTTAGATGCGTAGAACTTGAGTAGTGATTTGAATTAAATTGTGGATTCCTTTTTATAATATATCAATCATGTTTCAATTCAATACTTGTGTGATTAAATTATCTATTCATAGTGTTAGGATGACCATTCCAATGTTGTGAGTGGATGTTTAATTGAATCATATATTGAAATATGCATGCATGTTAGTATAAGGGGAGGTAAGCTATACCATTTTTAGGCTTAGAACATTCATAGAGGGACATTTAAGAAATTGAGTGAAAAGAACCAACTTATGATCATAGTACCTTAAGGGAAATGAGATTAAGATCAATCCTAGGAGACTTAGACTTGTAAAAGAGTCTATAACCTAATTGTCTTGGCCATAGGGATTAGGGGTAAAACAATGATTGCTTTTAGTCCACAAGTTAATGAAATTCACCATCAAGAATTTTGCATATCTAGCTCAAGTCTTAACCATGATTATGATTAGCCTTACTCTCTTCTCAAATGAATTCTATCTCCATTCATTCATAACTTATGTGTTGTTTGATCCATTACTTTGTTAGTTTAAATTCTAGTTGAGTAATTAGATAATTAAGTAGTAGTTTTATATACAAAACCTTCAAGCTATCATCCTTACAAAGCATAAATCAATGAAAAATTCGGATACAAGTATAAGTTTACTTTCCCTTGAGACGACATTACTATAAATTTTGTACTTTGTCACGCGTTTACTCGACGATAGAGTCTCTTACTCTTACACATTTTAATAAGAAATGCAGTTAAGAACATGGGGCCGTTGTCGTGAAATGTTAAATTTTTGGTTGTAACGAGTTTTACGTTGATTAGTTTTGATAAGGATATTTCTTTTATTTGGTACTTGTTTGCTTGTCTTGGTTACTTGGAGAGCTAACTTGAAAATTTTTGTAGGTACATGCGAACTCGTTCAAGGTCTCAATCTATTGAACTTTTGAACTTGGAATTGGAAGCTACCTTAAGAAGACAAAGACGAGGAGTGTTAGAGCCTACGGAAGAGAGTATGGAAGAAGTAAGGGATAATGCAAACATAGTTGATGAAGAAGGCAATATAAGGAATTTTCAGGGAGTTGATAATGTTAGAGGAGGTTATAATAATCCGGAATTTGTGCCACAAGCGTATGCTCAACAAATGCACTTGCAAAATCAACAAATCCAAGCTATTATTCAAAACTTGATGGCACAACAAGAAGCAAGGAATAATCCTCCGGTGGTGCAAAATCAACCCCGTGGAAATGAAAACAATGGAGTGGGAATGAATGTCCGTGATCATTTCCAACCGCAATATGAGAATTATGGAATGGGCCCGCCATTGAATGTGAATAATTTTGAGATCAAGACGGGATAGATTAACATGGTGCAAGCAAATCAATTTGGTGGTGGTGCTATGGAGGATTCAAATGCTCACTTAGCCCAATTTACGGAGTTAGCCAACACGATAAAGATAAATGGGTTAAGTGAGGATGTTGTTAAAATGAAGTTTTTCTCGTTATCATTAAGAGATAGGGCTAAGGCTTGGTATCATACTATACCACTGGGATCCTACACCACATGGAGAGAGTTGACACAAAGGTTCTTGAGCAAGTATTTTCCGTCTTCGAAGATGTTGCATCTAAAAGGACAAATCTTTCAATTCAAGCAATTGCCACTTGAGACATTTAGTGAAGCATGAGACCGATTCAAAGAGATGCTAAGGAAGTGTCCACAACACGGATTTTCCAAAGAGCAACAAATAGGATTTTTCTATGCCAGTTTACATGGAAGTGAAAGGATGCTTATTGATGCTTCGGTGGGAGGTTCGATTTTGGAGCATACTCCAGAAAGAGCAATTGCTATATGTGAGGAAGTAGCTTTGAATATGGGTCAATAGCCTATGGATCATGCATCGTGATTTATGAAAGAGAGAGAATTGCTAATATGGAAGAAGTGTGTTTGCAACAAGTGAAAAAGGTGGAAGTGCCTAAGGAAGATATGACCGATAAAGTGATCACAGAGATATTAAAGAGGATGAATGCTAACATGCAAGTGTCTCCAAATTCTACACCGGTGGTGAATCAACAAGTGCTTGCAAGTCCTCAACCAGGTATGTCATTACCTTTGATGAATCAACAAGTGTTTCCTAAACTTCAACAAGGTATGACTATGCCTAATATGGGTCAATCTTCTCAAAGTTGTTAAATACCTACATCCATGCCTCAACAAGGTATGTCTTCTAATTTTGGAATTCAAGATACATGGTATTCACCGGAGATGACGCTTGAGGAAGTTGCCTTCATGCAAGGAAGGAACTTCCAAGTAAATTATGGTGGTAACTTTGGGAATCATGGAGGAGGATATCCACAAAGGAAAGGAGGATGGGGGCAAGGTAACTTTCAAGAAATTTTTAACCAATCTTGTAGGTATGAGAATTTGTCATTTGGGAATCAAGGGAATGCCCTCACTCTTCCACTGGGAATCAATCCGGGGGAGAAAGCTCCAAATGGTGAAGGGAAGCCTACAATGGAGGATCAAATAGCCAAAATATTTGATTTTATGAGGCAAGAGAAAGAGGTGAATGACAAAAGGTATGATTATAATAAGCAAAGAGATGAAATGATTGATAATAGATTCAAAACTTTGGAGACACAAATGAGTCAAATGGCAAGTGAAAGGGGGGATGTTCATCGTCAAGGGAAATTTCCATCTACAACCATTACTATTCCAATAGAGTAATGTAAGGCTATTGAACTTCGTATGGAACAAAATACGAAGGGCCTTCTATGCCAACAGAAGTAGAGGAGGTAGAATGTGAAGTTGAGCCTATGGAAAGAGTGGATGAAGAAGGGAAAGAGAAAGAAGTTGAAATTGATGAAAAAGATGAAAGTACCCTTATACTTGAAGAAGAAAAGGTGAAGTCTCCAAAGAAGTGGGAAAGATGTAGAGAAGCAAAACGTAAAGAAAGAGAAGAGAAATTTGAAAGGGATGAATGGGGAATTCCGAAGTTGCCCATTGCAATTCCGTTTCCACAAAGATGCTTGAAAAAAGGATTAGAGGAGAAATTTGCCAAGTTTGTTGAAATGTTGAAGAAGATTCATGTGAACATTCCTTTTGTGAAGGTTTTACTTCAAATGCCCAACTACTCCAAGTTTTAGAAAGATATCTTGTCTAAGAAAATAAGCTTGAGAGAGTTTGAAATGGTGAACTTGACGGAGGAATGTAGTGCTATCTTGCAAAAGAAACTTCCCACTAAATTGAAATATCCGGAGAGTTTTACAATTTCATGTGAGATGGGAGAGCATGAAAACTACAAAGCCTTATGTGATTTAGGGGCTAGTATTAACTTGATGCCCTTGTCAATTTTCAAGAAGTTGGGCATGGGTGAGGTCAAACCGACATCGGTTACACTTCAATTAGCCAACCGGATATTGACATATCCGAAGGGAATTGTGGAAGATGTTTTGATCAAAGTTGGCAAGTTTGTATTTCCCGTTGATTTTGTGGTTTTAGACATGATGAGGATTCGAATGTTTCATTAATATTTGGTCGTCCATTTATTGCCATGGGGAAGGCATTGATAGACGTGGAGAAAGGGGAGCTCACTTTGAGAATGAATGAAGAAGAGGTGATATTTTCATTGAGAGAGGCTATGAGGTATCCTAAAAACAAGGAGGAATGTAGAATATTGGAGGTTGTGGACAACATTGTTAAAGAGCATATGTATCACCTTCACTCCAAGGATCGTTGGAAATTATCATAAGCCATTCTTACTCTATTGAATCTATTAAATTTAAATCTTTTTTTTTTGTTTAGAAAATAATGAAATGATTGATGAATTGCATGGTTTAAATGCTTGTAGGGAACTCACGAATGAAGAAGCAAAGGAAGCAAAGGTGGAGAAACTTGATGAAGAACCAAAAGAGAAAGTGCAAGAGAAGAAGAAGATAGAGTTGAAACCATTGTCTGAGCATTTGAAATATGCTTACTTAGAAGAGAATAAAATGTATCCGGTAATCGTATCCTCTTCCCTTAATGATTTAGAATTAGAAAAATTATTAATAGTTTTAAGAGAGCATAAATCCTCTATTGGTTGGAGCATAAAAGACTTGAAAGGTATTAGTCCATCTATGTGCATGCATAAGATTCATTTGATTGATGATGAGAAGTCTTGTGTGCAAAACCAAAGTAGATTAAATCCTATAATGCAAGAAATGGTAAGAAAGGAGGTGTTAAAATGGCTTGATGCAGGAATAATCTTCCCAATTAGTGATAGTTAATATGTAAGTCCCTTACATGTAGTGGCAAAAAAGGGTGGTACGATAATTGTTAGATCCGATACAAATGAAACCATTGCCACTAGAACTATCACGGGTTGGAGAGTGTGAGTTGATTATCGTAAATTGAATGAAAATACTCGTAAAGATCACTTCCCATTGCCATTCATAGATCAAATGTTGGATCATCGTGTGGGGCTTGATTACTATTATTTTCTTGATGGTTATTCTGGGTACAATCAAATATTGATTTCACGGAAGATCAAGAGAAGACAACTTTCACATGTCCCTATGGTACGTTTGCATTTAGAATGATGTCGTTTGGTCTATGCAATGTCACTGCCACTTTTCAGCGTTGTATGATGGCTATCTTCGATGGTTTAATTGAAAAAATTATGGAGGTGTTTATGGATGACTTTTTCGTGTATGGTTCCTCTTATGATATTTGCTTAACTAATCTCACTATTGTGTTGCAGAGGTGTGAAGAATCAAATCTTGTGCTAAATTGGGAAAAGTGTCATTTTATGGTGACCAATGGGATAGTATTGGGGCATCATATTTCGAAGCATGGGTTAAAAGTGGATAGAGCTAAAGTGATAGCCATAGAACGTCTTCCTCTTCCTACTAGTGAGAAGGGGGTGAGATCGTTCTCAGGTCATGCGGGCTTCTATAGACGCTTCATTAAGGATTTTTCCAAAATTGCTAAACCTATTTGTAAATTGCTTGAAAAAAATTGTCCATTTCACTTCGATGATGAATGTTGTGTATCATTTTAAGTGCTTAAGGATGCTCTCACTTCATCGCCAATACTCGTTACTCCAGATTGGAGTTTGCAATTTGAACTATATTGTAATGCTAGCTATCAATCCATCAGAGTGGTGTTGGGCCAAATAAGGAAGAAGAAATTTAGAGCAATCTATTATGCCTCGAAGACATTTAATTTGTGCCAAGTCAATTACACCACAACGGAGAAGGAGTTTTTAGCCGTAGTGTATGCTTTTGAGAAGTTTCAACCATACTTGGTTGTAACACAAACGATTGTCTACACGGATCACGCGGCTATAAAATACCTAATGAGTAAGAAAGATGCCAAACCTCGTTTAATCCGTTGGGTGTTACTTTTACAGGAATTTGATGTAATTATCAAGGATAAAAAAGACGTGGAGAATGTGATCGCGGATCATTTGTCTAGATTGAAAAATGGAGGTGAGAATGAAGACATGAAGCCGATTGGAGATGAGTTCTCGGATGAGGAGATTTTGCTATTAGAAGTTGGAGCAAGTGTGTACTCTCATGGTGAATATGCCGCCTTGGTATGCCGACTATATCAACTTCATTGTGTGTGGAATCAAGCCCACATTACTTAATGAGTACAAGGAAAAAAGGTTTCAAGTTGAAGTGAGGAAGTACTTGTGTGATAAACCATATTTGTTTAAAATTTACAATGATGGAATAATAAGGAGATGTGTGGCCGAGGAAGAAGTCATGGGGATTCTTGAGTTATGTCATTCGTCTTTGTGTAGAGGTCACTTCGCTCATCAAAAGACGGGGGCAAAGATCTTACAATCGAGTTTTTATTGGCCAACATTGTTTTAGAATGCAAATAAGTTTGTGGAAAAGTGTGTTAAATGCCAAAGAATAGGGGGAATAAGTAAACGAAATGAGATACCCATGAGCTTGAGGATTGATGTGGAAATATTTGATGTATGGGGCATTGATTTTATGGGATCATTTCTCTCGTCTAAGGGATATGTGTACATCTTGTTAGTCGTGGATTATGTGTTGAAGTGGGTGGAGGTAGTCCCCACTAAGACAAATGATACTTTGATTGTGCAAAGGTTCTTGAAAAAGAATATTTTTGCTAGGTTTGAAGTTCCACGGGCTTTAGTGAGTGATGGAGGATCACACTTTGTGAACAAGTTGATGGAGAGTTTGTTGAAGAGATATGGAGTGAAGCATCGAGTGGCTACACCTTACCACCCTCAAGCAAATGGTTTGACGGAGGTCTCAAACCGCCAAATCAAGCTAGTTTTGGAGAAGACCATCAATTGAGGGAGAAAAGATTGGTCGGATAAGCTTGATGATGCCTTATGGGCTTAATGGACGGCTTTTAAAACCATTCTTGGTATGTCACCGTATCAATTATTCTATGGTGAAGCTTGTTATCTCCCCGTGGAGCTGGAACACCGTGCATTGTGGGCTATCAAACGCCTCAATATGGATGAAAGGGAGAGTGGTCAAGCAAGGTTGTTGAAGTTATTTGAGTTGGAGGAGTTTAGAGGAAGAGCATTTGATAACTCAATCATCTACAAGGAGAATATGAAGAGATGTCATGATGCTAAAGTAAAAGAGAAGACGTTTGTTCTGGGAGACAAAGTTCTTGTATTCAATTCGAGGCTTAAGTTGTTTGCCGAAAAGCTTAAGTCTAAATGGATGGGGCCATATGAAGTGCTTGAAGTGTTGAGTGGACATACATTGAAGCTTAAGGGTCCGAATAATGAGTTTGTGGTAAATGGTCATCGAGTGAAGCATTACCTATCTCCCTCTCAAAAGGAAATAGTGTATGTGGATACTCTCTCTTCTTGAACTTCTTTGATTGTGGAGTAGTGTAGATTTTATTTTCTTTTTATTTTTTTTTATAGTTTTCTTGTAGATTTGGTTTGTAGATAGTGAAGCTCATAGAGAAAAGTTCATGGGATGAAAGACAAGGATGCTAAAGGTAAAATGATGATGTATGCCACACCACTCTTTACAAACTTAAATTTTAACACTTGTGTTAATTTAAGTTTGGGAGAGGTTGCGTGGTGGACATACTTGATCATATGTACACAAAGAGTCATCACGAGGTAAGTTCATGAAGAGCATTGGTGGAAATGACAAGGGTACGTCTCACCACTTTTTACAAACTTAATTCGCAACTTGTTTCGATTTAAGTTTGGGGAGAGAGTGCGTGGTGTGACATATACCTTGTTTATGCTTTAGGGTGTGATGAATCATGTGTATTATATTGTCTTGCAAAATGGTTAATTTTGAAAATTTTCTCATGAGTTAGTTTAGTTTTTGTATGTTTGGTGGTGTTTAAGTACATGACAATTCGTTATTTTTTGAAGTGTTTTACTCATGAATAGGGTGCATGAAAAGTGTAAAAACAGGGCAAAAATGAGGTGAAGTGTGAAAGTTGGAAACATGGTAAAACTGCTACACGGGTCGAGCTCAGTACACGGCCCTGTAAGGACAGGCCGTGTACTGTCATCAGAACACGCTACTCGGTAAGGAGAAAGGCCGAGCTCCGAGCTCGAGCCGTGCAGGAGAAAAGATACACGGGCCGTGTGCGGAGCACAGCCATGTAGAAAATGCTACAGGGCCACACTTGAGGACGTGCAGCGCTACACGGGCTGTGCAGGGTTTAATTCCAGTTTTTAAAAGGGCCGATCCGTACTCATTTCCACACACACAAATCCATCTGTGCACACTCTTTTCACTCCAAATTCCTCTCCCTAGTGCACTAATCGACCAACAAGGTTAGTATTGAGAGATTGTGAGTGAGGTTCTTCAATTGTGCACACAAAGAACACTTCTCCATAACCAAGTTTGAAAGTAATGAATTCTTTGAACCCTAACTTGTGAATTTTGATAGAAATTGGATACATTGATACATGGACTTGTGATATTATGTGTTTTGAACGAATTTGTGAATAATAAGCATACATGTGTCAATGTGATTTGTTAATTGAGAATTGAATTAGGATTCATGAGAAGTTGAATTAGGGGATTTTGTGAGAATGATGAAATTGATTGAATATGTTGTGAAAATTGAGTGATCATACTTATGTAATGTTTAAATTGTGAATAAATAGACTTAGATGTTGAGGATTTGGGCATGAAGCTATGTGAATTGAATTTTGAAATTATGTTAAAACGTTGTGCATGCCAAGTGTTCGATGAAATGCCTAAGTGAAGATTTTGGGTTAAATTTGAGATTATAGGTTCATAGTGCTTAGTGTTGATTAGGGGTGGGAAAAAAAACCGAAAACTCGGTATGCCGAGCTTGTCGAACCGAAAAATATCGAAAAATACCGAAATTTAGGTATACCGAAATTTTCGGTACGGTATAGTCGCCGTACCGAAAAAATCGGTTCGGTATCGGTATATGCCGAGTTAAATCGGTTCGGTATCGGTATACCGAAAAATTGAGTATTATTTTTATTACCAGGCCTGCCCATTTCTAGCCCAATCATTTTATTACCAGGCCTGCCCAATTCCAGCCCAATCATTTTATTAACAGGCCTGCCCATTTCCAGGCCTTTATACTCCAGTGTCCAGTCCAAATTGGACTGTTCAATAAGTGCAGCGGTTCTAGCCTTCTAGGTCATTCTTCATTTGATCGATTCACACGCCGCAATGCTTCTTTAGAGTTCTGATTCTTCTGAAACCTACTTCTCCTTCCCTCTCCTCTCAGTCTCATATATGTTGCATTCTTGCAAATTGAGTATCTTCATGTATGGTAAGTGGTTGTCTTGAATCGATTTCCATTTCACCCCGTTTCTGTGGTTCTTTTTTTGAATTGAGAATGAGGTTTAATTGATTACTGATTAGTATGTTCGCTTTGTTTAATTTCGTATTTTCAGGTCAAGAAATTTATTTTAATTTCTTGTGATTTTGCAGATTGAGTGGCAGGTCAAGAAATTTTATTTGTCATCTCTACGGCAACAATTTCTTGTATTCTTGCAGTTCTTATTGCTACAGGTAATGACGTAGTGTTATTGTGGTTTTCCATTAATTCTACTTTGTCTGTGGCTCCTCTTACAGTGTTCCATAAGAAATATAATGGGGAACCACAGATATTTCGAATGGATATTCATTTATAGTGGAGCTGCCACTGAAGAATAGCTACAAGTTAGTACCTTTATATTTATTTCAACTTTGCGTTTCCTGCCTCCCCCCCCTGCAATAGCATTGCAACCCAGATTTCAACTCCAATAGAAGTGAGCAAAAGATTCAAATTTAAATGGATATCAATGCATGAACGAGAAAAGAGAAAAACCATCTTAAAAAAGTAATATACTCGGACGATGAGCGACTTTGTATGATGTGAACGCCTGTTAGAGTAAGTGTTAACTGTGGGGTAAATAAAAACTTGGAGGGTTGTGTAAACGTGATCCTAGAAATTTCTTTCGCCACGTATTGATAAGGTCAGTAGGATTCTTCAACACGTGTATGGATGCGTATTCATTTTTTTTCTTTTAAAAGTTAAGAGATTATCTTATAATGTTTTCTAACCTTATCTGTTATTTATTTATTTTTATATTTGTTAATATTTTAAAAGTTTAGAGGTTATTTTTTACGTATCCCAACACTAACCAGTTATTTATTTATTTTTATATTTATACTTTAAAATATTGAAAGTTAATTTTAAGTATAATCTAGTGCTGTGGGTGTTCGTTACAGTTTTCATTTTGGGGCTGTTAGTATGCAGTGTATGAGTAATTTAGTGTTATGGTTGTCTATTTTGTGTGGTAATTACAGAATGACAGTTGGGTAGGTTTTTTGAAACTTTTGTTTTGGTTGATGTACATAAGGCGACAACCGTGTGTAGGGGCTTCATTTAAAAAGGAGAGAAACTTTTACAAAGTGTATTATTGTGAGTATTCTATGACGTATTTGTATAGCAAGTGGGTTTAAGCAGTAGAAAGAATATGGAGGATAAACGTCCAGGCTTTACATTCTTTTCCACAGAATACTTCTCCTTAAGCTCCTTCTGCTTTTGAACATTCTCCTCCGTAGGTTTCAACAAGCAATCAACATCCAACCATTCATCCCATCTGTTGATTGCCAAAATAAGTTGTGTACCACCCAAAAGCTCTAATCAATAGAATGAGAAAACAGACTAGAAAATGCTTGAAGCACTGATCAATCTGATCTTCTTGGAAAATAATGAAAGTCAAAGATAGTTCTATTTACTTCAAAGTCACAAACTTTCAGGGAAGGTAGACAATCAGAAATTCAGTACAGAGATATCTCTGGAAGCACATAAACCATAACATAAAGAAAGGTAAGCAAGTAGACACAAACTTTTAGGGAGTTTAATAAGCAAGTAGATACAAATTTACTACTGCGTACTGCACCTCAACCTTCATCTCTATTCTCTACTATCTACATTTATATTTTCAACCACAACACTTCAACCCTTTCTGCATCACCATTCCAAATTCAGCTGCAATTAAATGATCTTGTTTTGTATCACCTTTAGTAAGTGAATCACTAGGTTTTTCTTTTTTATTATTGTTCAAAGATCATCTCTATGCACAATATGTTATATCCGACATGTTTCTTTTATTTTTCAGAATGGAATCCGAGTCTTCTCATACATTGCCAACTTTGTCCGAGACACCAAACAATACGGACTCTGAGGCACATGATGAAAGTGATCTTACAAGTCGTAAGCGAGCAAAAATAGAATCAAAAAAGCCACCAACTATTCCCAAAAGTCCAAGGAGTCCATATTGGAGCCATTGTGTGAAGGGGTCTTGTACATTAGAGAACGGGACTATACAGGCTATTGGAACATGCAACTATTGTCAAAAAGACATCCCGATTTCTTATGGATCTACTAGTGGATTAAAGAATCATTTAGAAGCAAGGTGCCCTTCAAGTCCATTGTATAAAGCAAACAAAGAAGTAAAAAGTCAGCCTATTTTAACAACTGAGAGTATGGGACAAGGAAGTGCATTAACTATGCACACTTTTAATCAAAAACGATGTGAGATTAAGGCTGCAGAGTTTGTGATTACTGATGAAATGTCTTTTCGAGCTATTGAAGGGAAGGGGTTGAGAAATTGGATTTTTGAATTGCAGCCTAGATTTAAAATGCCCGATCGAAAGAAAGTTGCAGGTATAATTTATATGATTAGAATTAATCATGTATATTAGATGTTGTTTAAGAGCTTTAATCTTATTATTACTTATTATTTTCAGGTATGGTTTATGAGTTATTTTTAAAGGAGAAAGCTAGGATTCAAAATGCGATTAGTGGCCAAAGGGTAAGTATCACAAGTGATACTTGGACATCAATTCAAAATATAAATTATATGGTGATTACTGCCCACTTTTTAGATAGCGAATGGAAGTTGCATAAAAGAATTATTAACTTCACCAAAATAAATAGTCATGTTGGGGAAGAGATTGGGAAGTTGATAGAGGTTTGTTTGGGAGAGTGGAAAATAGAAAAACTCTTTTCAATAGTAGTTGACAATGCCACTTCAAATGATACTGCTATTGAGTACTTAAAAAAGATCATGAAAAATAAAAATAATTTATTGTTTGAAGGGAAATACTTGCATTTGAGGTGCTCTTGTCATATAATAAATTTAATTGTGAAGGATGGTTTGAAGGAGCTTGAATCTTCGATTAAAGCAATAAGGAATTCT
The DNA here is from genome assembly GCA_023678885.1 of Pogostemon cablin. Lineage (NCBI taxonomy): Eukaryota > Viridiplantae > Streptophyta > Magnoliopsida > Lamiales > Lamiaceae > Pogostemon > Pogostemon cablin. The sequence continues at coordinate 12,456,783 of CM042960.1, forward strand.
GTTAATTTTATTCATTCTTCTCCTTCAAGATTGAATAAATTTAGAGAGTTCGCAATGCTTTACAAGTTTCCTAGCACGTCAACTGTGCCTATGGATGTCAAAACTAGGTGGAATGCAACTTATAAAATGCTTGAAACTGCATTGAAATATAGAAAGGTGTTTGATAGAATGGGTGCAGAATGGACGCCTTATGCAAGTTATTTTCATGAAAAGAATAATAAGGGAAAGACAAAGATAGGGCCACCAAGTGTGGAAGATTGGGAGAATTGTAGAGCTTTTGCACACTTTTTGCAAAATTTTTATGAAATCACTTTAGAGTTGAGTGCATCAAAAACTCCTACTGCTCAATTTATGTACCAATCCATGATTTTGTTACAAATTGAGATTGAGCAAAGGAGTTTAGATGATTCTGATAAGGTTCTTCAAAAAGTTGCAAACTCGATGAAGCTGAAATTTGAGAAGTATTGGGGTAATTGGAATGTTGTGAATCCACTAGTCTTTATTGCAAATGTTTTAGACCCTAGACACAAGCTTGAAATGATTAAGTTGTGCATGAAAAAACTTGGAGATACAAAAGTTGAAGAATTCATGAATAAGGTTAAAAGGGATTTGAAAATTTTGTGGGTTGAGTATAAAGGAATGAAAGATTTCAAGGTTAATGAGAGTGGGAATGTGCAAACAGTGGTTGGTGTTGAAGAAACTGCTAAAATGGGTGGTATTTGGAGAACTTTGTATACTGATTTAAAAGCACAACATTTAGAAGCACAACAAAAGGTAATATCTAATGAAGTAGATAAGTACCTAGCAGATGAGATAGAAGAAGCAAATCTTTCTTTCAATCTTTTGGAGTGGTGGAAGGGAAGTGAAGCTAGGTACCCAATTCTTGCATCTATTGCCAAAGATATTTTTGCCATTCCAAGTTCAACCGTTGCTAGTGAATCCGCTTTTAGCTTAGGAAAAAGGGTCGTGGATCCTTTTAGAACTAGTTTGAGCTCTAAAATGGTAGAAGCATTGGTATGCACTAGTGATTGGCTAAAAGCGGATGACATCTTGTATAAGGATCCAACCGATGACGATCTTGATCTGTACAAGGAAATTGAAGAAATTGAAAAGGGTAAGTTAATCATTTAAATATAAATCATATTTATTTACAATACTTTTATATTAGTAGTTATTAACATAATTTAATTATAATTGCAGGTATCACTCAAGATCTAACGACCACAAGTCTTACTCTTACCACAACATCAAATTGAATAGGCTTTTCTTGAATTCTACTTAATGTTATGTTTTGATTATTGATTATGAACTTATGATTTATGAATTGTGTGAAGTGTTTGTCATTTAAGTTGTTGTTTATTCGTGAAATTATTTATGATTGCTAGTATTTAACTAATTGATTATGAATTGTGTGATGGAGTATTTGTTATAGTTAGATTGGTATTTTGTTAGATATGTATATGATTGTTAGTATATTGTGTGATAATTGTGGTTTTTTTGTAAGTATATTGTGTGATAATTGTTGATTTTTTGTTAGTATATTATGTGATAATTGTGGATTTTTCGGTATTTTTTCGGTATTTTTTTGGTATACAGATTTTTCGGCATCATTCGGTATATTGAAATTTCGACATGTAATAAACTTTCGGCATTCGGTATAATCGGTATATACCGAAAAAATTGATACGGTATTTATTTCGGTTTGACAACGATATACATTTTTGGATACCGAAATTTCGGTATACCGAAATATCGGTATACCGAAATTTCGGTATCGGCATCGGCATGCAATATAGCATACCGAAAATTTCGGTACGGTATCGGTATTTTCGGTATGCCGTGTTTACCCACCCCTAGTGTTGATATGTGTTGGAACTTATGTGTGCAAGTATGATAGGAATTGAGATAGGAATCATGGATAGTTGAGATGAATGATGATGAAGTGCATACTATGGTTAAGTTTGAAGTTTTAATGATGTGAATAAGTGATGTTGATGCATAATATATTTCACACTTAGTTGAATGACAAAAGTGGAATTTAACTGAATGCATTAACATTCTTATTGATGAATTTTAATGTAACTTGAGTATTGTTGTATTGTAGATGGCAGATGAGTTTAGAAATCTCATGAATTTAGGGTCTAATTATAGCATGGTTCCATATAATTATACTAAGTTTGAGTGTTTAAGTGCCCTACATTGTGCGATATTTGTAAATATTTGGAGAATTTGTACTTTAGTGGAATTTTTGTAATTTTTAGGTATAAATGGATTCTAGAAGTGAAGAAGAAGATGTAGAAAAAAGTCAATCTCAATTCGGAGTTAAAACGAGGGAGAATGAGCCAAAACAGTGAAGCAGCGCAGAGCTGTCACAAAAATTCGACCGAGTTTCTAAAAATTCGGTCGAATTTTTGTGCATTTTTGTGAAAAACACGGGCAAAAACAGAGCACGTACACTGTAAGAAAAATTCGACCGAAGCACAAAAATTCGATCGAATTTTCATACAAAATGTCCAATTCTGCAGTGCGAAATTAGGGCTTTTCAAGGGGGTATAAATACCCAAAACCTCCTAATCCTCCATTAGAACAGATAGGGGAGCTGCTTCTCACCACCACACACCCCCATTTCATCCATTTTCATCTCCATTCATCCATCCTCCTCTCAATTCATCCATCTATCCCAATTCCATCCTATTTTCCACCATTTTCACCTTTATCTTCATCCATCTTCACACATTCCATCTACCCATCACACATCTATTGAGGATTGAGGCTTGAAGAGTGGAAATTACATCTTGAAGAGAAGAAATCAACGCAATTCTATATAGGGGCGAACTCTACTTTTATTTTGTATTTTCTTTGTGTTGTTTGCAACAATGAATATTTGTAAGCATTTTAGGGATGTTTTCATGATGTTTGTTGTTGGCTAGACCTCTTGTGAGGCTAGCCACATGATGAATTAGGGATCTTTGGATTTGTTGAATTTCTAATGGTTTAGTTGATGTGATTTTTGGAATTTCCTCCATGATTTATGATTTATTTTATTTGTATTATGATGTGTGTGGTTAAACTCTCCATTTATGATATTAGGATGGCCATTCCAATATTGTGCTTAGGGATTTGATTTAATCATGTTATAATATGGATTTTGTATGTTAGTGTGTAAAGTATGTGGTAGCATCTTTGTAAACTTTGAATACTCATGTTGGGACACTTAGTTAATGGATCTAAGTAGGTTATTAATTGAGTGAGAAGAATCAATCTTATAATCATAGTACCTTCTAAGGGAATTAAGAGCAAGGGACAATCTTTTGTGCTTAAAACTTGTAATGAGTTGAGAACCTAATTACCTTGGTCATAGGGATTAGGGGAACATTTGTGATTGCTTTTATTCCAATTGTCATTGATGTTAGCCATTTGAATTTAACAAGTACATGTTGTGTCCTAAATCTTGATTGTGGTTAGTCTTACTCCTCTTTAGATTGTTACTTCATCCATCTCACCTCATCCATTCCATTTGTATCTTTTTATCTTAATTGCTTTCTTAGGTATTTATTGTAGTTAATCTATCCCCTCCTTTTTTTGATTAGTCCTTCTAGAGTAAAACATTTCTCAAATACGGATACATACACTTTCTCCATTGGGTTCGATATTATAAATTTTTCAATTGGTCACCACGTTCTACACAATGATAGAGTACGCTTACTCTTATCAATTTGTACCAAAATTGAGACTAAGTTCATGGCACCATTGTCGGGTAGAAAGGCTTCGGTGTAACGTGTTTGAATTTGTTAGCTCTACTTATGATATTTTTTTATTTTTTTTGCATATATTTTTGCTTTGGAAAATTTTTGTTCTTACTTTGTTCTTCTTGATAGGTACAATAACCTTGAAAGAAGGGGAGAAGGAGCAAAACCAAAAATAGTAAGTGGAGAAGAATTGTAGTAGATCTTGAGAACTAGAGTAAAAATGGATCAATGCTACAATAATGGAATATATGAGGGATGGCAAGGAGCTTACAATGTGAATGCATTTCAACCGTATCAAGGAAACAGTTATTCCATATCAAGTTGTTACAACAATCAAGTTCATACGGTTACTCTTCTATCCGAAAATAATGTCTTGATGGAAATGCTTAGAAGATATGCTTATGGAAGTGATACAAGGCAAAGTTTTTAACCAAGTCTTTCAAGCTATGAGCCTCAAAATGCCTACTCAATACCTACTTCAAACTTTAATGGGGGACAAATGTGGAACATGCCCAATTACCAAATGGGAAATAGAACATGTATGCAAAAAGGGTATGTCCAAGGGAATTTCCAAGAAGAGTGTCCACCATATGATGAGGGAAAACCTTCTTTGCAAGATCAATTAAGTCAAATAATGAAAATGCTTGAAGAAGGAATGGAAGAAAGAAAGAGAAAAGTTGAGGAAGAGGAGAGGAGATTTGAGGCGATTGAACGTCAATTGAGTCAAATGATACAAGAACGGAACACTCTTCATGAAATGGAGAATTTTGATGAAAAAATTGAAGAAGAGTTAGATGTAGAAGAGTGTTCGGGGGATTATGAAGAAGACTCAAGAGATGATGAGCTTATTGAGGATAAGGAAGACAAGGTAAAAGAAAGCTTAGAGGAGGAAAGTGAGAGGAGTAAAGAGCCTAAGGTAGAAGAGAACTTTGAGAATAAAGAGATTATCCAAAATTTCTTGTCTCTTGTTGATGAGAAAAATTCAAGTGAAGATGAAGAATCAAGTGATGAGTATGAATTTGATGAAGTGGAACAAGGTCTAAGAGCACTTGATGATGAGTTTGGGCGTGAAATGAGCATTTCTACATCTTTTAACTCTTCAAGTTGCATTGAATTTCAAAATATTATTTATATTGACTTTGTTTTACCTATTGATTCTTCTCAATGCCTTAGGTATAAAAGAGAGCTTGAAGAAGTGTTGGGAACTTACTTGATAAAAAGGAATAAGTGGTGGTCGAAAAAAGAGCGGTTAATGGAATGCAAGCTCAAGCGAGTTGAATTTCTAAAGCCAATCTTGAAGGATACTACCGAGTTCGTTATTTGCCACAAATGCCTAATAGAGGAAGAAGCACAAAGATTAAAATTTGATGGCAAGAACGAACGATATCTTTGGCCATTCTGATGAGTTATCCATATTCTGTCTAGCTTGAAGACGATAAACTTAGCGTTAGATGGGAGGCAACTCATCATTATCTTTATTGCTTTCTTAGTTTGTTTTTATTTTATTTTATTTCTTCTGTTTTGTAGGAACATGAAGGAGCTTCCGGTGATGGTCTTGTAGAGAAGAAAGAAGTGCAACAAAATTGGTAACAACACTCTATTCAAACTAAAATTAAACTCTTAGTTAAATTTAAGTTTGGGGGCCGGGATGGTTCGTTTTGTTACATGCTTGTATTTCTCTTAGTTGTACATTTTGCACCGGCGCACCTTTTGTTCCTCTTGTTTTTGTGAGCCTTTCCTTGATTTCTTATTATTGAATCTTCTCTTGTGGAGCTAATTTGGTGATTGTTTGAGACTGTACGATTGAGTTAGATCATGTGGTTGAATAGATATGAGCTTGTGTACTTATTATGGTTGGGAATTTGCTTGTGTAATGCTTGTTTTTACATTATTGATGAACCGTGAGATTATGCACAAATATTATACGATTTATTTCTTTCTTGTGTGCATCATTCATGTGTATGTGTTCTAGAACTTGCCACTCGTCTTGCTTGATGCTACATTGTGTGGAGATTGTTGAAAATGATCTTAGGCTATTCTTGAAAATTGAAGTCACTAGCCAAATGATATCCTTACCATAACATTGTTTCCTTGTAAGCCATTTTGAGCCTATGGAGCCTATTCTTTGATTATTAGCTTATTACAAGCCAATAAAACCCACTTAAGCCTTTACACAAAACCTTATGTGTGGATGATTGTTGGAGATGGTTATTAAAGGAGGTTATGAAGAGAAAAGCAAAAATTGTGCTTGAAAAGGAAATTATGAATTTTGCGCTTGAAATGAAATGAGAGCTAGTGAATTATGATGTGTAAGCAAGAAATTAAAATGAATGAAGCTCTATAAAAAAAAGAGCATAAGAGCTAAAAAAAAGAAAGAAAAGCTCAAATGTGTATTGCAAAATGTATGGAGAAAAAGAGCTACAAAAGAAATGCTTAAATTCAAGAGTTATGAAAGGAATGGATGATGAAGTACATGAAAAGTGAATAAAAAAAAGTGAATTTATGATTAAAGAGTAGTGCTTGATGAGAAGGGAGACTTCTCTTCTAATCATCTACACACATATTTGACACATATTTGAGTCACTTTTATCCATATATCCCTACCCTTACCAAAGAGCCTTCATTACATCCCAATATAAAGTCCTATTTGATTCAATGATTGACACACTTCAATAGTGGTGTAGAGTTTGAGACTTGTGGCAAGCCTATGGTAATGCGTGCATATGAATCGATTATGAGTGTAAAAGCGTCCACAATTTCCACTATGAGTGTGAGTACATAAACTACCTTGAGAGGATTAGTGAGAATGAACACTGTGCTTACATTATTTACACCATGATTTGTGCATAGGTTTCCTTATGTTTAAGTTATGTGGTTTGATTTGATTGATTAGTTGAAAATGATTATACTCTTTCTTTGATTCATTCTCCAATTCACTCTATTTCTACCCTCATGTTCTTTTTCTTTTCTTCGTTGTTAAGGGATGAACAACATTTTAAGTTTGGGGGGTTGATGAGTGTAGAAATCTCATCAATTTAGGGTCCAATTATAGCATGGTTCCATACAATTATGCTAAGTTTGAGTGTTTAAGTGCCCTACATTGCGCGATATTTGTAAATATTTGGAGAATTTGTACTTTGATGGAATTTTTATAATTTTCAGATATAAATGGATTCTAGAAGTGAAGAGGAAGATGTAGAAAAAAGCGGATCTCAATTTGGAGTTAAAACGAGGGAGAACGAGCCAAAACAGTGAAGCAGCGCGAAGCTGTCACAAAAATTCGAACGAGTTTCTAAAAATTTGGTCGAATTTTTGTGCATTTTTATGAAAAGCACGGGCAAAAACAGAGCACGCACACTGTAAAAAAAATTCGACAGAAGCACAAAAATTCGGTTGAATTTTCATGCAAAATGTCCAATTCTGCAGTGCGAAAATTAGGGCTTTTCAAGAGGGTATAAATACCCAAAACCTCTCAATCCTCCATTAGAACAGATAGGGGAGCTGCTTCTCACCACCACACACCCCCATTTCATCCATTTTCATCTCCATTCATCCATCCTCCTTTCTATTCATCCATCCATACAAATTGCATCCCATTTTCCACCATTTTCACTTTCATCTTCATCCATCTTCACACATTCCATCTACCCATCACACATCTATTGAGGATTGAGGCTTGAAGAGTAGAAATTGCATTTTGAAGAAAATAAATCAACCCAATTCTATATAGGGGAGAACTCTACTTTCATTTTGTATTTTCTTTGTGTTGTTTGCAACAATGAATATTTGTAAGCATTTTAGGGATGTTTTCATGATGTTTGTTGTTGGCTAGACCTCTTGTGAGGCTAGCCACATGATGAATTAGGGATCTTTCGATTTGTTGAATTTCTAATGGTTTAGTTGATGTGATTTTTGGAATTTCCTCCATGATTTATGATTTACTTTATTTGTATTATGATGTGTGTGGTTAAACTCTCCATTTATGATATTAGGATGGCCATTCCAATATTGTGCTTAGGGTTTTGATTTAATCATGTTATAATATGGATTTTGTATGTTAGTATGTGAAGTATGTGGTAGCATCTTTGTATACTTTGAATACTCATGTTGGGACACTTAGTTAATGGATCTAAGCAGGTTATTAATTGAGTGAGAAGAACCAATCTTATAATCTTAGTACCTTCTAAGATAATTGAGAGTAAGGGACAATATTTTGTGCTTAAAACTTGTAATGAGTTGAGAACCTAATTACCTTGGCCATAGGGATTAGGGGAACATTTGTGATTGCTTTTATTCCAATTGTCATTGATGTTAGCCATTTGAATTTAACAAGTCCATGTTGTATCCTAAATCTTGATTGTGGTTAGCATTACTCCTCTTTAGATTGTTACTTCATCCATCTCACCTCATCCATTCCATTTGTATCTTTTTATCTTAATTGCTTTCTTAGGTATTTATTGTTGTTAATTCTACCCCCTCCTTTTATTGATTAGACCTTCTAGAGTAAAACATTTCTTAAATACAGATACATACACTTTCTCCCTTGGGTTCGATATTATAAATTTTGCACTTGGTCACCACATTCTACACAACGATACACTTGGTTAGATTGGTAGATCAATTATATGCTTAGAATAATTCATTGAATCATTTCATCATACACTTCATGTGCATTAATTTAGAATGAGATAGACATATCCTTCTAGATTTGGAACCCTTTGATAGAACATTTGATTAGCTTAATCGAGAGGTTAGTTAATTAGATGAGGAGACCCAAACCATTAATGAATTCATAGTACCTTATAAGGAAATATTGCATATGATTTAGTACCTAATTAGGGAACTCGTAGAGTAATTAGTACCTATTGGGAGGTGTTTGCTATGGTCTCGATCCTTTGTGCTTTGGGAGCCTTATTGAGGGCCTACATCCTATCCATCTTAGTCGAGAGTTTAGGTGGAATTAGTGATCACTCCTATGCCATGTCCATGATAGATTATAATCAATTGCATGATTACTTTGTTATCTATGTCATGATTGTTGCTAATCTCATCCTTGCATCATTTGGAACCCATTTATCTTGCATTCATTTATTTTTTATCTCTTGCATTAGTTTAATTGCATTCATTTGCATCTTATCCTCCTTTCCTATCATCCTTATAAAATCACGATAAACGTGAGATCGCTTAAACTCTAGTATCTTCCTCCCTGTGGTTCGATAAATTCTTTAATTGGTCATCCTAACTACAAATGACTAATCAGTCTTGCGGGGCATGAGTACTATTGTTTTCTTGATGGTTATTCCGGGTACAATCAAATATTGATTGCACCGAAGATCAAGAAAAGACAACTTTCACATGTTCCTATGGTACATTTGCATTTAGAATAATGTCGTTTGGTCTATATAATGCCCCCGCCACTTTTCAGTATTGTATGATGGCTATCTTCGATGGTTTGATTGAAAATATTATGGAGGTGTTTATGGATGACTTTTCCGTGTATGGTTCCTCTTATGATATTTGCTTGACTAATCTCATTATTGTATTGCAGAGGTGTGAAGAATCGAATCTTGTGCTAAATTGGGAAAAGTGTCATTTTATGGTAACCGATGGGATAGTATTGGGGCACCATATCTCAAAGCATGGGTTAAAAGTGGATAGAGTTAAAGTGATAGCCATAGAACGTCTTTACCCTCCTACTAGTAAGAAGGAGACAAGATCGTTTTTAAGTCATGCGGGCTTCTATAGACGCTTCATTAAGAATTTTTCCAAAATTGCTAAACCTCTTTGTAAATTGCTTGAAAAAGATTGTCCATTTCACTTCAATGATGAATGTTGTGTATCATTTCAGGTGCTTAAGGATGCTCTCACTTTATCGCCAATACTCGTTACTCCAGATTGGAGTTTGCAATTTGAATTGCATTGTGATGCTAGCGATCAATCCATCAGAGTGGTGTTGGGTCAAACAAGTGAGAAGAAGTTTAGAGAAATCTATTATGCCTCGAAGACATTGAATTCATGCCAAGTCAATTATACCACAACGGAGAAGGAATTTTTAGCCGTAGCGTATGCTTTTGAGAAGTTTCGACCATACTTGGTTGGAACACAAATGATTGTTTCCACAGATCACGCGGCTATAAAATACCTCATGAGTAAGAAAGATGCTAAACCTCGTTTAATCCGTTGGGTGTTGCTTTTGCAGGAATTTGATATGGTGATCAATGATAAGAAAGGCATGGAGAATGTGATCGCAAACCATTTGTCTAGGTTGGAGAATGGAGGTGAGAATGAGGATATGAATCCAATTGGGGATGAATTCCCGGATGAGGAAATTTTGCTATTGGAGGCTGAGCAAATGTGTTCTCTCATTGTGAATGTCCCGCCTTGGTATGCCGATTATGTTAACTTCATTATTTGTGGAATTGAACCCACATTGCTTAATGAGTATAAGGAGAAGAAGTTTCATGTGGAAGTAAAGAAATATTTGTGGGATGAGCCATATTTGTTTAAAATTTGTAATGATGGAGTGATAAGAATATGGGTGGGCGAAGAAGAAGTAATGGGAATTCTTGAACTTTGTCATTCGTCTTTGTGTGGAGGTCACTTCGCTTATCAAAAGACGGGGGCTAAAGTTTTACAATCGGGGTTCGATTGGCCAACATTGTTTAAAGATGCAAAGAAGTTTGTGGCTAAGTGTGATAGATGCCAAAGAATAAGGGGAATAGGTAAGAAAGATGAAATGCCCATGACCTTGAGAATTGATGTAGAAATATTTGATGTATGGGACATCGAGTTTATGGGACCATTTCCCTTGTCAAAAGGATATGTGTACATCTTGCTAGCCGTGGATTATATGTCAAAGTGGGTGGAGGCAATCCCCACTAAGACAAATGATGCTTTGATTGTACAAAGGTTCTTAAAAAGAATATTTTTGCTAGGTTTGGAGTTCCACGAGCTTTAGTGAGTGATGGAGGATCACACTTTGGCAACAAGTTGATGGAGAATTTGTTGAAGAGATATGGAGTCAAGCATCGAGTGGCTACACCCTACCACCCTCAAGCAAATGGTTTAGCGGAGGTTTCAAACTGGTAAATCAAGTTAGTTTTGGAGAAGACAATCAATGGAGGGAGGAAGGATTGGTCGGACAAGCTTGATGATGTCTTATGGGCTTATCGGACGGCTTTTAAGACTATTCTTGGTGTGTCACCATATCAATTGGTTTATGGCAAAGATTGTCATCTCCTCGTGGAATTGGAACACCATACTTTGTGGGCTATCAAACGCCTCAATATGGATGAAAGGGAGAGTGGTCAAGCGAGGTTGTTGAAATTAGTCGAGTTGGAGGAGTTTAGAGGAAGAGCATTTGATAACTCAATCATATACAAGGAGAATATGAAGAGATGACATGATGCTAAAGTGAAGGAAAAGACGTTTGCTCCGGGGGATAAAGTTCTTATATTCAATTCGAGGCTTAAGTTGTTTCCCGAAAAGCTTAAGTCTAAATGGATGGGGCCATATGAAGTACTTGAAGTGTTGAATGGACATACGCTGAAGCTCAAGGGTCCAAATAATGAGTTTGTGGTAAATGGTCATAGAGTAAAGCATTACCTATCTCCTTCTCAAAAGGAGATAGTGTATGTGGATACTCTCTCTTCCTAAACTTCTTTGTTTGTATGTAGAGTAGTGTAGATATTATTTTCTTTTTTTGTGTTTGTTGGTTTCTTGTAGATTTGGTGAGAATGTGGTTAAGCTAGTGAGACAAATGCATAAGATGGAAGACAAGGAGGCTAAAGATGAAATGATGATGTATGCCACACCACTCTTTACAAACTTAAATTTTAACACTTGTGTTAATTTAAGTTAAAATTTAAGTTTGGGGGGAGGTTGTGTGGTGTTCGTACTTGATCATACAAATTACAAGGATGCACAAGAGTCATCGGGAAAAAGGTTCATGAAAAGCATTGATGGAAACAACAAGGATGGCCGAGAGGAGAGTTAGATCAAGGAATGAGGATTTCATTGTGATAACCGATCTAGGGGAATTGGCTAATTTGGATGCACAATTGATGGAAGATGGAATACATCTGGACAATATCAGGGTTGAGTTTGAGGATTATTGAGGGAAGTATGTGCTCCGTTGGCAAACATTGGCTCCGAAGATCAAGCCCACTCGTTTCCAAGATACGAAAACGATGAGAGGACTAGGACTCGAAGAGGATTTGTGGAAGCTACTCCATTTTGCTCAGATGGAAGCATTCTTTGACAAGAGGCCACCAACCTACTACCACTTAAGTTCAGAATTCATGAGCACGTTTCAAGTCAAGAAGGATCGGAATTGGTTCCCTATTTGGGTGACATTCCAGTTGGACAATGTGTTGAGAGAGAAGGTTCCCCTGGCTGTGTTGAATGAGTGTTTTGGTTTTCAACCAACAAGAATGGTGGAAGAGGTTGGTGAACGATGGGACAGAAAGAGTAGGATACGTCCCTATTGCTTCAAAAGGGACCGCAATCCGAAACCCAGTGATGAGATACTTGGAGAAGATTGTCTCAAATACTATCTTAGGGAGGTTTGAAGGTGGAGTTGTTGGAGAAAAGCAGCTTTACATCATGTTTTGCATCTACAATGAGCGACCGTTGAACATTGCAGCACACTTTGTGCATCATGCGGAAAGAGTTGCTAAGAGACAATCTTCTCAAGGCCTAATGTTAGGAGGAATGATCACAATGATAACCCAAGGATTGGGAGTTAATGTGGCAGGTATGGAGAATCGAATGGTGAGTGAAGGGCTGAACTACCAACAGTTGATGAGGATGGAGTTCTTGACCATGGTTGGGAATCAATATTGTCTGCTGCAGGAAAAGGGAGCTCCATTTTCCTTGCCAACTCCGGAGCTCACTACGGTCTACACTAGAAGGAGGTTTGCCAACTTGGCAATGGCTAGTGCGAATCACTCAAGGGTCGTGAGAGATTTCTACAGGAGAAATCATGATGAAGTGGAAGAGGTTCTAAGACAGATGAGATTGGAAAAGAACCTCGAGCTAGCTAACTTGAGAGCGGAGCCAATGTCAATGGAAAGAGAAGAGCAAGGAGAACAACCGAAGCAGGTAGAGTTTGAGGAGCAAGGCCCTGATCCACCACAGTTTGAGGAAGAAGAGTAGCAGCCGCCAGTGGGACCTGAGCAAGGGAATGATCGATGGAACTATATGATGGATGAGGTGAGAGACATGCGGCATGTGCAACAGACGCATGGGGCACAAATCAGAGAGATCCAAGAGATCCAGCAGGAGCAAGGAATGCATATCCAGGAGTTGAGAGCTGGATAGCGTCAGAGGAAGTATTACGAGGAGCGATCACGAGTGCACGCCAACAACATGGAGGAGATGCTAACGATGATGTTCAACTTCCAGTTCCCTGAATCTCCTCGTACATACATTCCATGGAATGCCTATCATCCACCTCCACCTCCAGAGCCATGAAGGGAGTACTTTGAGTGCTCAGCACTTTTGTTCATTCATTTTAGCTATAATTAGACTTTTTGAAGTATTTTTTATTTTGATTTGATTTGGTAGATTGGATTGTACTTCAATTGTTTGTTTTTGGGAGGTTTCCTTTATTTTGAGATTTTATTTTAGTTTTATGCTTTTTACTTTTTGTTATTTTTTGTATTTTAGTTTGATTTTTATTGTTTGGATGTGATGGGAATTTGATTTTCATTGCTATGGATGTGAATTAATGTGTTGATACTCTTTGATGGATGATTTGGTTTATGCATGTTATATGTTTTTGTATTGTTTGGTGATTTTTCTTTGATCATTGTGGTGTTTGTTGTTATTTTTATTCTTGTAGGGATGGTTTGGTGGTATGTTTTTGGGAAGGAGTTAAGTAATTTTGAATATGAGCTATAATGCATTGTTCGTGATGAGTGATGACAAGCATGTTAATGGTTTTTACTTGTTGATATTGTGACATGAATTATATAATTTGTTCAATTTTGAGAAGTATGAAGGGTAATTATGTTTCTTTTAGTCCAAGCAAAAGCTTGTGAGACTTGAGCCTCAATTGTGCCTCCATGGTTAATTCTTGAAAAGAGGACCGGTTGAACTTAGACAAACTAGAACTTGCTCATGGACTATATGAATGAAGTCCGAATGGTTAAAATTTGTGAAATGATCTTAGGCAATCCTTGATGAATGAAGTCATAGCCATAAAAATTTCCTTACCAAAAACATTATCCATAGTAAGCCACTTTGAACCTATAAGCCTTTACTTTGTGATTCGAGCACAATACAAGCCTTTAAACCCTACTTGAGTCTTATATATATATAACCTAAGTGTGGGTGATTGAGGAGATGATGGTTTACAAGGTTTGATGTGAGAATTGTGCTAAAAAAAGAAAGGAAATGGTAAACAAGCAAGAAAAGGATGAAAAGAGCTAAAGCAAATGTACATGTGACCTCAAAACAAGAAAAATAAGAAAATCAACAAAAATGAGATCATGGAATTCAAAAGTCGAAACAAAGGAAGCATGCAAAAATCAAGAGAAGCTCAAGAAATCTAAGAAATGATAATGGATAGTGCTTATGATTAAAGAAGAAAGTAAAGGAAGCTTGAAAGTGAGTAAGTTGGAGAAATGTATCATCTCTTAAATTACTTACACTTGATTAGTCACTATTATCCAAAGTCTCCTACCCTACCAAAGAGCCTAAACATTACATCCAAAAGATAAAGACCTTTTTGATCACTTATTGAAACTAGGGTGGCTTGTGAACATAGAACATGAGCAAGCCTATGGTGAGTTAGTTTTAACCGGTTGATGAGTGGTGATCAAAACCCTACTCTATAGAGTGTTGAGTGAATTTGATATCCTATGAGAGGCTTGGATTGAAAGGGATTTGAGTACTCTTTTATCATTCTTAAGATTGAACTTGTTAATCTTTCATGTTATAAGTTTGACGAGTTAGGGATACTTAATGTAAATTTTGTAATCCTCATTACTTGTGATGTGTTGTGGTTTGTGTTCGGTAGATATTTTCTAGGTGAAAATTACTCCTCTTGTTTATCATTTTTCATTGTTCGAGGACGAACAATACCTTAAGTTTTGGGGTTGATCGTTGTCATTTTCACCTAGATTTTAGTATTGTTATTTGTGTATTTTCGAATGATTTTATCCGTATTTGTGTTACTTTTGGTGAAATTATTGTTATTTTGAGGAATGTGGAATGATTTGATAGAATTGTGTAAATGAGCTTAAATATGTGTAAAACAGGTCAAGAAATGGACAAAAATGGAGTCGAGAGCAAAACAGAATCGGAAGGACACAGCCTGCTTGTACACGGGCCGTGTATGGAACACGGCCCTGTAACAAGTGATCGTGTAGTGTCATCTGAAATCGCTGGTCGCCCAGGAGGATGGCCCTTGCGCTGGTGCACGGGCCGTGCATTGTTGCATGCCCCGTGTACAGAGCACGGCCCTGTAAGAAGAAGTCGTGTACTTACATCAAAAAATGCTGCACGGCCACGACCAAGGTCGTGTACTGCAGCTCAAGCCATGTCTGGAAGCACGCACAACAAGCCGAAGTAGGTGTGCCCTACGCGGGCCGTGTAGGTGCAAAAACCTGTGCAATTTTCAGAATATTCCTGAAGCTTCTAGAAGATCCATAAGTGATATAAAAGGATGACTTGTGTGAATTTTTGAAAGAGAGATCATATTCATAGTAGTTACACATACTCCACATCACATTTCCACACACACTAGATCCATAATCCATCTCTATTATCTAGATCCATCCAATTTCCATTTGATCTTCACTTTCACTCCATAAATCCATCATTCCATCCATCCTTCCACCATTTGAGAAGATTGAAGCATCAAGGAGTGAAGAATTTGATACATTGAAGAGGAGGAGAGGTCTTTCCATACAAGGGAAGCCAATCTACTTTCCAATTGTTGAGTTTCTTCTTATTATGGCTCAAATGGAGTAAAGTTTGATTTGTATTGAATTAATCACCATGTTTAGTGGCTAGTCCTATAGTAGGGCTAATCATATGAATGGTTGAGGTGAAGAGTTAGATATGTAAAACTTGAGAAATTATTTGAATTGATTTGTGGATTTTCTTTTATGATATATCAATCATGTTTCATTTTAATATTTGTGTGATTAAAACTTCTATTCATAGTTTTAGGATGGTCATTCCAATGTTGTGAGTGGATGTTTAATTGAATCATACATTGAATTGTGCATGCACGTTAGTATAAGGGGAGGTAAGCCATACCCTCCTTAGGCTTAGAACATTCATAGAGGGACACTTAAAAAATTGAGTGAAAAGAACCAACTTATGATCATAGTACCTTAAGGAAATTGATATTAAGACCAATCTTAGGAGATTTAGGCTTGTAAAAGAGTCGAGAACCTAGTTGCCTTGGCCATAGGGACTAGGGGTAAAATTGTGATTGATTTTAATCCACAAGTTAATGAAAATTACCATCAAGAGTTTTGCATATCTAGCTCAAGTCTTAACCATGAGTATGATTAGTCTTACTCTCTTCTCAAGTGAAATCTACTTCCATCCATTTGTCATTTGTTTGTTATTAGATCATTACTCTGATTAGTTTTAAATTCTAGTTAATTGCGTAGAGAATTAACTAATTGTCTTAAATACAACATCTTCAATCTATCATCATTACAAAGCACAAATCAATGGAAAATCTGGATACAAACCGAAGTTTCATTTCCCTTGGGATGATATTACTATAAATTTTGTACTTGCTCACGTGTTTACTCGACGATAGAGTCTCTTACTCTTCATATTTACTAAAAATGCGACTAAGAACAACATCCATAAAGCTCATCAACTCGTGGTCAGCCGTGGCGTCAACCATCTGATCGACGTGCGGTAGTGGGAAGCTGTCCTTCGGGCATGCTTTGTTAAGGTCCGTGAAATTGATGCATAATTTCCAGGACTTGTTTACCTTTTGCACTAAGACTGGGTTAGCTAACCATGAGGGAAATAGAGCTTTCCTCACTAAATTATTTGCTAACAGTCTCTTGGATATCGGTCGGTGCCCAGACAAACACGTTCAGGTTTGATCTCAAGAATTCGATCAAGGTCGTTCTGTGCAGTTTTTTCAATTGCGATCCGACATACAGTTCCTGATCCGGGTCGCTTGGCTCCACTCTTATCGCTTCGACTTCCTCAACTGGTTCCTCTCTTTTCTTTTCTTTTCTTTTCAGATCTTGGATCCTCATCAGTTATCGGAGGTAGGTTAATTTCCTTGTCGTCGAACGGTCGGAACTCCTGAGCGCTTTTCGGCTCCGGATATGTCGTTATTAGGCCATCCGGGGAGGCTTATTCATGATTCACCTTCTCCCCTTGGTTCTGCTGCTCCACCACCATTAGCTGGAAGCTCTGGTCGTGATAGTTGAGTCTACCTCCCCTTTCAATAAACGAACACTTTCTTGTCTTTCTCTGGCTGCCTCTAACGGTTCCAACTCGACCGTCTGTGGTTACAAACTTCAGGCATTGGTAGAGCGCAGATGGGACGGAGTTGAATCCATGTATGAATGTCCTTTCGAGAATACAATTGTATGATGATGGAAGGTCCACTACTTTGAATTCGAGAGCATTTTGAGCCTTTACTGCCTATTTTTCGTCTGCCAGCTGGATCGATAGATCCGTTTGCATTATGGGGGTAGTGATGGTATTACCAAAACCCTGAATCTCATCATTACACTGGGATGTCTTGTGGTGGGAAGGTCATCCGATGGCTTCAAACACCTCTATGGATATGATGTTCGTGTAGGCTCCTATATCGACTAGACATCGATGCACTTTTACACCCAAAATTGTGGCCGAAATCAATAGCGGGTCATTGTGGGGGGCTCGTGCCTCTGCGAGGTCTTCTTTAGAGAAAAATACATCCACCGCGTGTAGTGGTGGCTGGGGGATTGTCGTGAACACATGTTGTAACCTATCGAGCTTTCTGTTCAGCACGAAAATTCGCGCTTTTCGCAGGTTATTTTCATATGATTATTGTATTATTTTAATATTATTTGTGGAGTTTATTGCTCATTTTTATAAATTCTATTACTTCACGGGTATTGTTAAGATTTTGTAGATTTTAGGTATATTTTTGGTGGAATTATTGAAATATTAAAAAGAGAAAAGTTTCATGCATAGCTACTAATCCAACCTTCTGTGGGTCCATGAAATATATAATTGATTTAAAAATCAATTAAGAGAATTGAGGGTCTAGAAAGTGGTTTGCTACAACCATGTGATTTCAATTGAAGCCATGACCCATGATGCCACATCACCGCTGCTTTATCATGCAATTTAATTAAATGCCGGGGCCGTTGATCATGTATGGGAACCGTGTGGAAGGATGCAGGCCAATATGAGGACGGGAGCCCAATTCGTTACTTATTTTTATTGAGAAGAGCCAAAGCCCATTAACCACCTCACGCTGTTATTGGTCAATCACACGCATACATCTTATATATTGACAAGCATACGCACAGAACAGAAAAATATACGACAGAATGTGATCAACACAGAACACGCATCCCATTACCTTCCATCCATTATCTCTACCTTCACCCACCTTTCATCCATCCTATCATTCTATCGGTCTAGGAGAAGATTTAACTGCAGTTGAGATAGCTCATTCAATCGAAGAGACGGAGGGAGAACATAAACCATGTGACACTAGGGTTTCGTATTCAATTCTTAATTTCTTCTTTTGTTGATTTTGTTATGAATTTGTTAGCCATGAGGGTTGTTTATGACCTCATGGGCTAAAAACCTTTTACAATTCTAAGGATTAAAGGTTAGGGTAGTTGATTTGGAATCCTCGACAAATATTGTGAATCTATGCTATTGTTGATTCTTGTTTATTCGATTTATTCCGTTTATGTTAAACGTTTGTAACGTCTTCATAGCATGCTACTAATGTTGCCCATGATGTTTGGTATGTTGTGTTAGCTTGTGTGCATACGTACTTAATATTGTCTGTTTGCTAGGGATTATAGTAGTTTGCCCATAAACACGATAATCCTAAGAGCTGGTAAACTAGATACTTGATATTCTTAGTGGAACAATGCAATTAGGAAATCAAGTAGGAAGTGAATAAGTTTGAGTAGTACTTTCAGAGAATATATGTTAGTCGAACTGGCCATCCGGAGGTTTATTAAGTTTGTCTTATTAGTATCTAGGAAGGAGGTTCGAAACTGTTCACGCGTCATCTTGTGATGTATTTTCATTAAAATAGCATGAATGAACATTAGGACATCTAGAAGACCAAATCAATTGCATTACACCTGAAACCTTAGAGCTGTTACTTCTCTCTTGATTCAATCTTGAATATTACTTGCTTATTTATTTTGTTACTTATTATTTCAAAACTTTAGCTATTAATTCAATTCAAAAACTTGAAAATTGGTTACATTGATTCTAGTTGAATAGTAATTTATAGTAAAATAGATAATTAATTGTCTCAGTGGGAACGATATTTAACTGGGATACTTGCCATTACAATTGACTTCCCTACACTTGGAGATTTTAATTGGTGTGCGCAAGATTATGCCTAACACTCTCGCAGTTCGGCTTTCTGTTTCCTCCGTGATTGAGTCCTATCAATCCTTGCGGATTGACTGGTCCTTTCAATCGTTCGTCTATCGCGATAGGCTGTTATCCCATGCGCTTCGTCCCAGACACTAGCTTGTCTAGCTTCCCATCTTCGAAAAGTTTTAGCTGCTTGGCCAGTAGGTCACGACACTTATTGGTGTCATGGCAGATAGATTTGTGATACTTACAGAATTTCTTCTTATTCAGCTTGGCCGGATCCGCTCGTATTTTGGGCGGGGGACTCAATAGGTTGGTATCTTGTATTTTATTAAATATCTCTTCGGGAGTGAGTTTGAGTACATCGATCATCTCCTGGATTTGGTCATCATCCGGGAATGGTTTGAAGGAGGACGGAGCTCTATAATCTTTCTCCCCTTTTTTCTTTCTCTTATCACCTTCTTTGATGTCACCTTTAGACTTCTTATATTCTTCAAGAATTTCTTTGTTATGGATGAACGCTTGAGCCGAGGCCGTGAAGGCCGCGTAACTGTCCGGTAGCTTTTGCTGACAGCTAGTCCACATGGGTGATCCTGGAGGCAAGGCGGCGGTTGCAAAGATGGTCAACGTTTCGTCCAAGACCTCTTCCTTGTTGGTGCGTTGTTCATTGAATCTCTTCATGAAGTCCTTCAGGGACTCCTTCAGTCCCTACCGTAGGCAAGCCAACTTCTATTTCGGCTCTTTCGCCTGCCCTAAATATACAAAATGGGACGAGAATGACGTAGCGAGTTATGCCCATGAGTCGATAGAGTTAATGGGTAGGGACTCGAACCACGAGTGTGCATTGTCACCCAACGTTAAGAGGAACATCTTGCATCGGTCCTCCTCTGAACTCCCCTGTGCTAACATCCAATCAACATATTTATTGAGATGCGTGATCAGACTGGACTCTTTGGCGTATTGGGGGATCTGCGGGATCTGGATCCTCTTCAAGGTGGCTTCCGTAATGACCCGATGTGTGAACGGGGTTCTCCCTGACTCTTGGTCGGAAATGCTATGGAGCCCAGTTCCAATCCTTTTCTCCATCTCGTCGAGTCGTCTCCTCAACGCGTCAATTTCTGAGTCATGCTGCCACTTGAATCGGGTTATGGGATTATCGCCTGTACTTTCTCCTATTTGCTCATGTCGAGACTTGACTGGATCCGGTCCCAGTCGGTCTTTGGCACTTATGCGTCCGGCAGTGTGTGGGGGGGACCTGCTAGTGACCGAATTAGTGTGGGAAACCGCCTTCCTCCATTCGCATCCTTCGTCTACCACCTTCTGGGCTTTTCTTGTCTTTTTTTGCATACTCTTTGGCCCCACTCACTTGTGCACTGACCTCCTAGGCGGGGTTCGATCACGTTGCCGTTCATTCGCTTGTTCCGGCGAGTCTTCCTCTAGACTAAAACTCGGCCTTTGACTAGCAATTCTCGATCCTGTTGCCCGTTTTCCTTTTACTTGTGTAAGAAGGTCGAAATACTTCTGGCGGAAATCGATTTGCGGGTCATCTCCCTCTGGATCTACATCCTACGGTGGGACCTCTTTTTCTACAGTCCGGGGAGGATTCAGATCTTCCTGCCGGTGCCGACTTGTAGCCGTGTCAGCTCTACTTGGGGTGGCTTCCTCCCGACCATCCGTCATTGTAGGTACAATCCGTCCCAACAGACTTCGTCGGGTTTCAGTGAAAGCCTATTAGAGCATCGGCGGCGAAGGTTGGGGTGTGTGACGGCTGTCCAAAGGTTGAAGCTGGGCCGCCCTTCCTCTATCGCCAAATGTAGCTTGTCAGATTTAATCATTTCCTAATGATGAGTAAATGTGGCTGTTTTTTATGGTTAAGGGATTATCTGTGCTAAGCTAACATAACATCTTGAAGAGAGGATTTTTCCCTAGGCAGTCTTATGCCTTTTTGAGGGGGTGAATGAGTGATGTTTATTGGCATGGGTTGTCCCAATATTTATATTAGGTAAACTGACGTCATCTGATTCTGGATAAATCGTTAGATCACCTTACGATATACGTGTACAGTGTAAGCATTAAATGCGCTTAACCTCACGTGACTATCTCTAGGATCGAATTTTAGATATCCCCTACGCAAATATCTTATGGGATATCCGTGGATCTTGAACATGGGGGCAAGTGGCCAAGCGATTTTCCCGGAGGCGGTGAGATGGACGCGTCTTATCCCCCTATAATTGGGGCCTATAGGGCCCTTATTGGGCTTTAGGGCTACCAAGCCCAATTGCTGAACTGAGGGAGTAGAGGCCCAATATCTCAGGCCTTACTACATGGGACCCACACAAATTAATTACTTCTCTCTCCATGGGTCCACACATCTCACTAATACATTTATCTACTTTACATTAAATTATTATTTCTCTCACCCCAATACACATTAAAATATTATATTCATTAATCTCTGTGCAAAAAGCAAACGTAACCGTAAGGACGGGACGGAGGGAGTATATGTCAATAATAAATTATATTATAACATGCTAAAATTATATTTTAATGCATAATATTACAACATACCTTGGAAAATATATTTTAACAACCATTAAAACTACTTTATCTAAATAATATACATATTTTAACACGTTTCACAAGAGATTTTGTCTTTCACATTAATTGCATTTATACAAATTTATATCTTTTAAGTCCATTAATAAATGTATGTATATTTTAAAATGGAAAATACTTTTTTTTCGGTAAATGTTAGGAGTAGTTGTTAATGGTTAGAAACTAGTCCATCAATGGCCAAATACTTCAAGATTTCTCAAAGGGGCCAGCTATTTGCATCCCCCAAATTACTGAACATACCCCAAAAATATTTAAATTGACATAATTATCCATATAAAATTTATATCTGTTCGGTTGCAATAACCGAACAGTTATCCATCTTATGTGTTTGGTTGCAGCAACCGAACAAAATAAAGAATTCATCTATCTTATCCGTTCGCTTGCAGCAACCGAACATAACAAATAATTCATTTATCTTACATGTTCGTTTGCAACAATTGAACAGAACAAGATTTGTGATTTTTTTAATTTATATCTATATTTTTTAATAGATAAGATAACAGATAAGTTTCATGAATCACCATCGATACTATCTTTGTTTAATTTCATGAATCACCATAGATACTATCTTTGTAAAGATCGATGATGTCCATGAAACTTATCTGTTATCTTATCTATTCGGCAATGTAGATATGAATTAAAAAATCATAAATCTTATTTTGTTCACATAAGATGAATGAATTTTGTTCGATTGTTGCAACCGAACAGTTTGTTAGATGACTGTTCGGTTGCAACAACCGAACATATATAAATTTTATAAGGGTAATTATGTCAATTTAAATATTTTTGGGGTATGTTCATTAATTTTGGGGGTGCGAATAGCCGTCCCTTCTCAAATCCACCTTATAACTCTCTTCATCTATTTTCAAAGGGAATCTTAGAAGAATTGAACATACCTATTTTATGGAGATAAAATGTATATTTTTTTTCGGAATAAATGAATTATATCTAATCAAACGAGGATAAATTGGAAATAAATAAATAGATGTTCTTGTACAGGATAAATTACGTTCTATATAATGTCTTTTGATTAAAATATTGTACCAAAACGTGGAAGATATTTTCTCCTCTCATATTTATGATTAGATTGAGAACAATCATGCCTTTGATTATGTTTTGTGGAAGATATTTTTCTTCTCTCATGCTTATTTGTTGAGTACTATTCCTTTCAAAAGTGCTGACCATATGATATATATCGATCTAGGAAATAAATGTAGTGTACTATTTATCCAATTTATTACCGAATGTTTTGGATGTTTTAGGGTAATATATAACTCTTATGTAACTTTTTGTTATTGACATTTAAATGTTTTGGATGTTTTAGTGTAATATATAAATATTATGTAACTTTTTGGATAATTGAAATTTAAATACTACGGTCCTTTCGATCTGTCCATAGATTATTTTGGACGGTTAATGCAAAGGTATTTATATTTTTCTTTTTTAATAAAAATATTTCACATGTGGTCCACCATATTTTTTTAATACAACTATCTAATACATATAAAATAATAATATTTTTTAATTCATATGTAAAAAATAAATGCTACATTTGCACGGGTTGGAGGGAGTATGCAATAAGGAGAAAAATAAACTATTGTCTATAATTATGATTACAAATTGACATTAAACAATATTCTTTTCATTTTCTCATAGGATATATATTTGTTTTTTTACGTAAATCGATTAATTAAATAGTATAATATATAATGTATATGGAGTGAGTTTTGAATATATTTTTGGCAAAAGTTTGTGTGCGTCCGGGCGCACGGAAGCACACTCATGTGCCTTTAGAATTTTGTGTTAAATTGTATACCCTTTAGTATAAAGATGTGTATCATTTATTTTTTGAAGAAAAATAAAAAATATAATGAAAAGTGTATACTCTTTAGAACAAAATGGTATATCATTATTAATTAAAGTATATACCCTTTAGAACAAAATAATGTACCTTTATCCATAATACTAAATTTTAAAGGCGCATGGCGTACGTCCGGACGTACGCAAGCCTCGCCCTATATTTTATTACCTTTTGATCACAAAGAATATAAAACTTGTGTTTTTTTTACGTGATTTAAGAAGTCATACTATTATTTAATATCTAATTTAAAGTAATATAATAGAAAAGTGAAAAAATCAAAATTGAAATAATTTTTAATTTACACCCTTGGATTTATTACTAATCATCATATATTTTTACCTTTTGATCACAAAGAATATACAACTTGTGTTTTTCTTTTACGTGATTTAAGAAGTCATACTATTATTTAATATCTAATTTAAAGTAATATAATAGCAAAGTTTTTTTTACCTTTTGATCTCAAAGAATATACAACTTGTGTTTTTCTTTTTATTTACGTGATTTAAGAAGTCATATTATTATTTAATATTTAATTTAAAGTAATATAATAACAAAATGAAAAAGTCAAAATTAAGCTAATTCTTAATTTACACCCTTGGATATGGTTACTAATCATTATTGAATCTCATCCATTCATCAGCATTATGAGATCAGATTTTAGCCATTGATTTTCTTTTGTAATAATTATACATTATTTAAAATGATACCTTATTTAATTTTTGTCATAATGATACCATATTTAACTAATTTTAATTTTAAAATTTTAAGTTTCCCTCTTATTGATTTGAGCAAAATTTAATTTATTATTTATGGTACTAACAATTAAGTTTATATTATGATTTATTTTTGTAATTATAATTATAATGTCGTATTAACCATTATAAGCATTATTAAATTATTTTATTCATTGGTAAAAAATTAAAAAAAAATTTACAAATTTTTTGAAACTATAATGTAGTTTTAATAATTAATTTATTAATAAATTATTTTTTTCATTATTATTAATTTTGAATTAATATTATTGGTCCTAACATCATAAAAATTTAAATGGGTATATGTGTAATCAACGGGTATTGATAAACATGTTTGATACAGGTATGGGTATCATAATATATTTTTTTACGAATTTTTTGAAATTATAATATAGTTTTAACAATTAATTCATTATTAAATTATTTTCTTCATTATTAATAATTCTAAATTAATATTATTGGTCCTAACATCATAATAATTTTAAATAGATATGTGTAATCAACGAGTATTGATAAACGGGTTTTGGACGAGTATGAGTATCATAATATATTTTTAATGAAACGGGTACGAATATGAGTAGCTTATATTTAAATGGATATAAGTACGTAATAATTAATTCATTAATAAATTACTTTCTTCATTATTAATAATTTTGAATTAATATTATTGGTCCTAACATCTTAATAATTTTAAATGTGTATGTATAATTAACGTGTATTGATAAACGAGTTTGGGACGTGTATGAGTATCATAATATATTTTTTTAATAAAACAGGTATGAATATGAGTAGTTTATATTTAAATAGATATAAGTACGTAACAATTAATTCATTAGTATAAATTGATACAAAATATTAATTTTAATCAATAAAAAATACTTTAAAAATAGTATTAAATGAGTATTAGTAATTTAAGGGTATTGATAAAAGAATTTGGGACGGATACAAATATTATAATAAATTTTTGAAATATTAATTGTTAAATGATATTTATTTATACACAGATATGAGTATTAAGAAATAAGCAAGTATCTTACATAATTAATAAACATAATTATTTAATATGTTCAAAAAAATATTTACTATAAGGGTATCTATAACAACTACCGATTGTATACTAAAATATTATATCTCTCAAACTATACCCCTATAAACTAAATCATACTCCTATACCGATTTTTTACAAGTTAATATTTTCCTATAAATATTATATCTCTCATTTCACAAGATAAAATTAAGTCAAGATAAACTTATTTTATAAAAACGCGTGATCGTGCAATGCATGGGACGAGTCTTACTATGCTTCTTCTTTGGCTGGAGATAGAATGGTTTATCTAAAAGTCATGATTTAGGCTTCTCTTTTGGGTTTAAATAATATTAAAATACATTTGTTCCGTACAACATACGAGTTCAAACGCAAGTTGTATTAATGATAGGTGTGATCTCGATCCATTTAAAATTCTGTTATTAGATGTGGAGCAGTATTTATAAAAAAAATAATAATAATAAAATAAAAATTGATAGCATAGAACTAAATAGTGGTTCTATATCAAAATTTTACATTAATATTTATACCCAATGAAATTGGAAATCATGTGTGGGGTATTAAGTGGAGATTAGTATCACCACAAATAAAGAAGAGAACAAGTCAAACATAAAAATCAACGTTTAGTTTTTTTGGAATTTGTCACTTTCATCCAGTAGTCCATGCCTATTTTTATTGTCATCTAATGTCAATTTCTATTTTTCCTACCATTTATCCACTAAACCACCACTTCCCTTATTTAACCTTTTATTTTTAATTTCGTTTTTTCTTTTCTTACTTTTTATTTGAAGAGAGGGAGTAGAGTGCAACAGTTGTACCAATTAATTGGTACAACTTGGTCTCCACCTTCTTAATCAATTACTGCTTCTTCATTAATGTTGTTTTTTATTTTATTTTTAAATTTATTTTATTTAAATGACTATTATACCCTAAACCCTAAATTCTATGGAGAAATTATACCCTAAAGCATAAGGGTAAAATTACAATTATACCCTAAACTCTATGAATAAATTATACCCTAAACCACAAGGGTAAAATTACAATTGTACCTTAAACCCTAAACCCTAAAGGATAATTATACTCTAAACCACATGGGTAAAATTACAATTATACGTAAACTCTAGGGATAGATTATACCCTAAACCACAAGAGTAAAATTGTAATTATATCCCTAAAATTAAAAAAAAAAAAAAGGATAACACACACTGAAGGTGAAGGAATGAGATTGTACCGAGATTGTACCAATTGAAGGTTGTACACAAGTTTTTGCCTTATTTGAAATTGTTTGACATATGCTAGCTGCTAATGATATATATTGTTAGAGTGAACTGTTTAAATATTAAATTAAATAATTTACTTCTTTATCGGTTTAGATTTTTAAATGAAGTGATCATTTAATATAGTATTAAAGTCAATTAGAGTCAAGCCTTGATAAAGGTATAGGGTTCTAACCTCATCACCCCATAAGCATGAAACATAAAAATGACAAACATAATTGCCCAAGCTTATTTATAAAAAATTCTCTATATTATTAATAAAAAATTATCTTTTTTAAGATTAATTTCATAAATTAGTTCAGAGTTTGTCTGTCACATACAAGTTGATGCAACTCCACATTTTATACTATTATTATTATTATATTATAATAGTTGCAATAAAATACTAAAACACAATGCGGACCCCATAGTGAAGGACTTTAACCCACAGGACAAGTGTCGGGCGTTTGACAATTCCCAATAATATAACATGGTTTTATAAAAAAATGATGTACCCCACCATTTGGGCCCCCACCGCCCCTGCCTTGGGGATTGGTGGAGGAGATAAATCGCAGGATGTGCCTCAAGTGGCTTATAGAGAAGGCTCACTGTTAAACTTGTGCTTGCAAGGGGTAAATCCATGTCAAATGGAAGATTCGAACCCTCACCCTGCAGCAACCAAGCTCAGTTGGAAGGTCTTTCCACCCTCCCCTCTACCACTTGAGCTATGGTTTTATAGTGTGGATGCTAAATTGCTACTCCCTGAATCCCATTAAACTTGTGACATTTTTTTTTTGCACGGAAATTAATTAATATAATATTTTAATATAAAATGAAGTGAGAAAAATAATATTTAATGTGTAGTGGGTAGGTGTATTAGTAGTGTGTGTGGATCAATGTAAATATATTAATATTTTTTGTGTGGATTCTATATACTTTAAAAGGAATGTAACAATTTTTATGGGACAACCCAAAAAGAAAAATATCACAATTTTTGTAGGACGGAGGGAGTATTAGATAATCTGCCGTACAATCTCCAAACCCTGAAATCGTCAAAGTTTTACCACATGATGAACAATAACGAATCCAAGTCCACTACGATAACTATTCGCTTTATACCTATCTACAATCATGCAATTATTCTATCTAATCTCTTTACATATCATTACCAACTTTCCATAATTAAAAGTGTATATTAATGACTATGCCACACAAAATTATTGCCAAATCATCATAACTCTTCATATATCTTAATATAAAGGAAAATTATCTGATGCAATTGGTAAACTAAGTATCAACTTTAAAAAATTTTCTACACTTATAAATAAAAATATATACATTGATATGTTACCAAATTTTTTGATAGTTTTTTTAATAAAAAAATAAATATAAAAAAATTATATAATTATTAAAAAAATACACATTATTTAATAAAAAAATTATATACACATATGAATATACAGTGTTGGTACAGTGCAACCAGATGCATAAGATATCAATTCAATCATAGATAATTTTAGTGAAAATGGCAAAAAGTGGCCACTATTACTTAAGTGTAATTTTAAGTGGTCACATGTGTTATATACAATTTTTTCTAGACACTTTTAAAGGAATTGGCCAAAATGTCTTTTAGGGGGACCCACTTTTCACATGTTTGGAGAATGAGATTCCACACTTTTTGACCAAAAGTACCAAACGTACAGTAAAAGAATCTGATTTCTCTTTTTTCTGAATAAAGTGGCAAAGTACAATACCTAATATCTAGTACTCCTATGTAGGCATGTGCTCCCTCATATCCATACAAAAAAATAAGGTATATATATATATGGTGGTCCAACATTTATTAAAAAAAATTTCTACGAGTTATTTTAGAGGTTGAGCATTTTGGAAAAAATTGTATGCCGATTAGAATAATTTTGTATTTTTACATGTCTCATGAGTGTATTTTATTTATTCAACATTTTAAAAAAAATTGTATGCCAATTAGAATAATTTTGTCATGAGTGTATTTTATTTATTCAACATTTTAAAAAAAATTGTATGCCGATTAGAGGTTGAGCATTTTTACATGTCTCATGAGTGTATTTTATTTATTCAACATTTTAAAAAAAATTGTATGCCGATTAGAATAATTTTGTCACATTCAAAATTCTTTCCACATTAAATCTTCACCACTCATGTTAGATTGTATTTGTATTTAATCTTTACTACACCCTATATTTAGTATATAAAGTACTAAGTGCACCCGGTGCATTACATACTAACCGTAGATTTTGTCAAATATTTAAACATTGGTGAGTAGGCCGAATAGAAGAAGACTTGTTGGCCAATTAGAACAACTTTGTAGACCGAATATTAGAAATGTTGGCCGAATAGGCCAAAAAGTACTGTTAATTTTAGAAAATTAGTAGGCCGAATAGAACAACATTTGTAGGCTGAATAGACAAACACTGTGGGCCAAATAGGAAGGCGTAGGCCGAATAGAAGAACTAAATTTTCCAGGAATTCTTCATTTTTAAAAAACACGTAGGCCAAATAGAGCAAGTTTAGTAGGCCTAATAGGAGAACCTTATGGGCCGAATAGAAGAAACATAAGTCGTATAGAAGAAAAAACATACTGAGACTTTTTAAGGTGTCAAGGTAAGCCAAATATTGAAACAGTGTAGGGCTGCATACATTAATCTGTTGGCCGAATAGAATACAATATGAGTGTAATTTTCTAATGTTTTAATGTTGCAACTAATTTTTTAATATTTAATGTTGATGTCATTAAAGTTTTCTTAAAAAATGTGCAGATGAGTTATAAAAAAGTTGGGATGTGTTGGGGTGGAGCTTGGGAAGGGTTGGTATACGAAGGTGGAGTGGTGAACTGGTTATTCTTGCCAGAGGACAGTCTGTGTTATAGTAGTTTGCTAAAAGAAATTCATGACATAGTACAAGCTGATTTTGGTCACTGGTGTTATGTAGTTCATTCTCTAGTTGATTACGATGGCCGTTTGTCTAAATATAAGATAAAGAATGATGCACGTGTGGCAGAAGTATTCAATTGTGTTGATGTAGGAATGGTATATGTGACGTGCCGTCCTATCGCGGGTGCAGGAAGTAGTATGGTTTCAGGGATGGGTTATGATGACGGAAGTGCTGGTACGAGCAATGACCCACGTACGAGGGCACATTCTAGTGGGAGGCCTGATTTTGATTTGAATGGGAGTACAGTCCGGCCTCAGAAATGCAGAAGTCTGGTTTTAGAGAATCTCTAGATGTTGAAGTCGATGACGTCTGTGGTGAGGGTGAGGATGATGTAGATGGTTATAATGATGATGATGACCCCGGAAATAGGACTGTCGAAGAAGAATATCACATACAGCAAGATTCTATTCGGTCTTCTAGCGAAAAAGCGATGATGGTGCTGAGGAGAGAAGACTCCAATTGTATGAAGAAATCTGTAATTACATACGTAAGAGACCTCGGGGCTAACATCAGTAAATCTTCTGCCTTCAAAGTCACGAGCAATCTCACTGACTAATGGTCTCTCGCCCTGACCATAATACGTATCGTACACCCCACCAGGCGAGATACGATACGACACATTCGGATCAAACCCGACTCTATCCCGAAAGCAGAGTCTCATTATCCTCATGAACTCTACCCTGCTAAATATAAGGCACTCGTTCCCAACCTGAAAATATCTAGCAGTTAAATCGTCCCCCTACATATAATCTCCCATCTCATGAGAGTGTGGATATGAGCATTTGCGTTCCAATCACCGTTGAGATCCCAGTAATGACCAAAACATGATCTCCTGAACATCTCCTCCGCATTACCCCCAACCCTTGTTAACTGCCTATGGATAATTTCCATAACAACCTCAGGTTTGCAGTAATTATGTATACTGCAGTTCTGGCCATGCATAGATGGACGCTTCCAGTCACCCTGTACAAATTCAACCAGCTTACTTAATAACACATAAACTCATACTTATATGCAAATAACGATAAGTTCATTACAGTCACTGACCAAATATTGGCACACTCAAATATTTGTTCTATTCGGCCTACAGTTCCTTCTATTCGGCCTACAAACTGTTCTATTCGGCCTACAGAAATTGCTCTATTCGGCCAAGGTCAGTGCTATCAGATTATTCCCACTTCATATTGATCTATTCGACCTACACTTGATCTATTCGGCCTTCAATATTGTTCTATTCGGCCTACCAAATATGCTCTATTCGGCAAACCAACATTTCTAAAAAATTCAAAAAAACAATTCCTAAACTTTGATATATTCGGCCTACATTGTTCTATTCGGCCTAAAGATTTGTTCTATTCTGCCTACAAAAAACCGCTATTCAGCCAACCAAAATTTAAAAAAAATTAAAATAATTATTCTTACACTTTGATCTATTCAGCCTACACTTGTTCTATTCGGCCTAAATATTTGTTCTATTCGGCCTATAAAAATCCATTATTCGGCCAACCAAAATTTCAAAAAAAAAAAATGTACACCGCAACTGGGTCCTACATTCAACACATGATGTATACACAATTAAGTCACATTCAACACATTACATTTCCAAACCACAACATGTACGAAACATTATACAAAATTAATTCACATTTTACACATATGAACAAAACCACACAAAATGTAGGTCATATCCTCGAAAACGAGTCCTAAAAATCAGTGTAGAAAACATTATACACAAATAACTCACAATTTAGAGATGTCATTAACTCTGCTTTTATACATACCCGAAAATTTATCATTTACAAAATTCATCGGAATGCACCTAGTCGGAAACGCCTATTCCGGCAGATGGATAATGTGGAAGACCGCAAATAGAGATCAGAAACTCAAGGGGTGGCAGTGTGCTTGACACTTTGGGACGAAAGGGAAAGAGACTTTGGGACAAAAGAGAGAGAAGAAGAGAGAGGATGTTGGACGAAAGATGAGAGAGAGAGAAAGAAAGAAAGAAGGGAGAGACTTGATGATAAGGTCAATTAACCCACTAATTACAAATTTAAATATGGTTCATTCACCCCATTTACTGGGGTCAAAACTGACTTGATGATGGCTCCTTTATTTTCGGACTTGATGATGGTTCCTTTATTTTCGTTCTTTATCTGATAGTTATAGGGGTAATTTGGGGAGTACACTAAAAAATAACTAGTAAAAATTAATTCTAAGAGATGTGACTATTTAAAATTCTACTTTGTTAATATTGATTATTAAAAAATGGGTCCCATAATTTTAAGGTACATCTACTGCAATAGTTCACAAATAATTTTAAGGTACATAGTTCATCCTGTGGTTGATGAGTTGAATAAAATAATAGTGGATAGTTATTTTATTTAAATTAGTGATAGAAATTAATTTAAACGTGGAAATTGTGTTAGATGTTATACACTAGTGAAACTCTAAAATCATTTAAGAAACACAAGGGTTTCTAGGCGCAACACAAGGCGGTTTTCCCCCCAAAAACGATATTCTCCTTAACACAAATGATCAAACTTGCAGTTGCAGGACCCACCCATGAATTTTCAACGCTTATTCATTTCCCTCTCCTATTCCTACACATACATAAGCACAACCCTCCCAAACTTAAAACACAACACTTCACTTCCTAAAATGATGAACCAATACCTCCTCTTAATTCTCCTCTGCAATGTTTTTATTTCTACATATGCTGCAGATTCTATCTACGATTCCTTCGTCAAATGTTTCACAGAATCCAAAATTCCCTCTTCAGATATTTCAAAAATAATTTATGCCCAAAATAACCCCTCCTTCGCAAATGTCCTCCAATCCTACGTAAGGAACCGTCGTTTCAACGTCTCCACCACCCCTCGCCCCGCCGTAATCCTCACTCCCACGGCGGTGTCCCACATCAGCGCCGCCGTCCTCTGCGCCAAGAAACTCGGCGTCCAACTCAAAATCCGCAGCGGCGGACATGACTACGAAGGCATATCCTACGTCTCCGACACCCCCTTCGTCGTACTCGATATGTTCAATTTTCGCTCCATCGACGTCAACATTGCCGACGAATCCGCCTGGGTGCAATCCGGCGCTATGCTCGGAGAACTCTACTACAGAATTTGGGAAAAAAGTAAAGTCCATGGATTCCCCGCCGGAGTTTGCCCCACCGTCGGCGCCGGCGGCCACATCAGCGGCGCTGGGTACGGAAACTTGCTGAGGAAGTACGGACTCACGGTTGATCACGTCATCGACGCGCAGATTGTCGACGCGAACGGCAGAGTTCTGAACAGAAAATCAATGGGTGAAGATCTTTTCTGGGCAATCCGCGGCGGCGGCGGCGGCAGTTTCGGTGTAATTGTATCGTACAAGATAAAGCTGGTGCCAGTTCCGGCGACGGTGACGGTTTTCCGATTGGAGAAATTCAACGCGACAGAGATTGTATACCAGTACCAGCAAATCGCCAACAAGGTCGACAACGATTTATTCATTAGGGTTCTCTTACAGCCGATTACCAGAAACAAGGTTAGAAGTGTCCGAGCGACATTCATCGGACTATTCCTCGGCGATTCTTCCCGTCTCCTCCAAATCACCGACAAACAATTCCCAAAATTAGGGTTACAAAAATCCGACTGCCGTGAAATGTCGTGGATCAATTCCGTCCTCTTTTGGGGAAATTACGACAACACCACCTCTCCGACGGTGCTGCTCAGCCGCAAGCCGGATTCCGTCAACTTCCTGAAACGAAAATCGGACTACGTCAAAACCCCAATTTCCATACCAGATCTCAACACCATCTTCAAGAAGACAGTCGATGTCGGAAAAGTTGGTCTAGTGTTCAACTCATACGGCGGCAGAATGGCGGAGATTCCAGAATCAGCGACGCCGTTCCCCCACCGTGCCGGAAACATCTTCAAAATACAGTACTCTGTAAACTGGAACGAAGAAGGGGAAGCAGCTGATACAGAGCATATCAATCAGATCAGAGAGATATACAGTTTCATGGCGCCGTACGTTTCGAAGAATCCGAGGGAAGCTTATCTGAATTACAGGGATTTGGACATCGGGACCACCGACAACGGGAAGAACAGTTTCAGTGAGGGGAGGTTTTATGGGGTGAAATATTTCAAAAGCAATTTTTACAGGCTGGTGAAAATCAAGAGTGCAGTTGATCCGGATAACGTTTTTAGAAACGAACAGAGTATTCCGGTTTTGCCCTCCAAGGGAAGAAAAGCAATGGAGTAGATTGGTTCGCTTTTAAATGCACCCGTCGCATTCGTAGTGACAAGTCAAATTACTCGGTTTCATTTATTATAAGTAGAAATTTTTAATTTGAAGGCAAAAATTTGTATACAACTTTCGATTGATACAATTCCTGATATAATTTTCTTCCTTTACTTATAGTGTGTGTATTTTTTTTTTTTTAATTGTTGCTATACGTTACTGTTTTTTTTTACCCTTGTGGTTTAGGGTATAATTTATTCCTAGAGTTTATGATATAATTGTAATTTTACTCTTGTAGTTTAGGGTATAATTATCCCTTTTAGTTTAAGGTATAATTGTAATTTTACCCTTGTGGTTTATGGTATAATAGGGTCTAATTGTAATTTTACCCTTGTGGTTTAGGGTATAATTATCTCCTAGGGTTTAGGGTATAATTGTAATTTTACCCTTGTGGTTTAGGGTATAATTTATCTCTAGGGTGTAGGGTATAATTGTAATTTTACTCTTATAATTTAGGGTATAATTTATTCCTAGAGTAAAAGGATTGAGGGTATAATAGTTATTTAAATAAAATAAATTTAAAAATAAAATAAAAACAACATTAATAAAGGAGCAGAAATTAATTAAGAATGGTGGGGACCAAGGTTGTGCTACCAATTCAATTGGTGCAACCGGTTGTACCCTAGTTACTCTTTAATTTGAATACATCTTATTACTTATTGTATGTATTATTCTTTTGAGATTGTAATATTATTGCGAAATAAATTTTTACTTTCATGTATTATTATACTCTATACTCATTACTCTTTCTTGGTTTATTTGTTTTGGCAACTTTAATCCTTTAAAGATAATAAAATTTTCAAAATAATTAACCTCTCAAATGCATAGTATTTTTAAAAATATTACTCTCAATTAGTTTATATATAACTTAGTTTATTATTTATTTATTATTTAAAAATATTATAATATATTCCAAAGTTTATTAAAAGGTAAATTTTTGTAAACTTTGTATGCACGATAAAAGTGAAGTTTATCAAGAGTGGGGTGGATGGAGATGTTAATAATGTTAAATGATACAATCTTTTTTTTCTATCCTATTGTTGCATGTCTTTTAATACTCTTTCTATTCAACGGAAAGTTATTCATTTATTTTATTTTTTTTACAAGGATTAAATTAAAGTATACAAATAATTTAATATAAAGTGAATAATTGTATTAACAAAAAGTAATAAGTCAAATGTGTGGTTCTTTCTCTTAAAATGAAAAATAAATACCTTTAAAGTAAAATTTAAAATAAAGATTCAAAATGACAAAATCAGCGGACATTGATAGTAAAACATAAAAGGTGCAGAATCTATCATTCCTATCAAAATTCTTTTGCTAATTTGATCTAGAGTTACATTTTATGTCGTGATATAAGTAGCATTGAGATGTGACATTGTGAATATATATCAAAATAGACCAAAAGGAAAATGCAGAAATATGCATGAGACAAAGGATGTATATAGTTTTGATAAGGAGTTAAATACTCTGTTGACTTCTCACCAATACTATTGCAAGTAAGAAGTGATAAATTTTATTTTATTGTTTTTCATTTTTATATATGCTATCTTACATGACGATATCACACACGAACTAGTCATTGTCAAAATCTAAAATGTAAAATCAATTTCAAGTAATGTTTGTGAGATCTAAAATGATGAATAGTAGTAGATCGATTAGATCATTCTTTTGCTTTTTCAAAGAGCAATTATATATTTTGGCACGTAATCTACCATGTTAGTAAAGCAAAAGAAATACGCTTTCAAATAAAGTTTGGTAGAATGACATGTATACCATAAAAGTGTGATTATGGTAATCATCTCAGCAGTCGCACTATTTTATTATATACATTCAACCAAAAATACAATTAATTAATTTAATAGTTTATCTCAACACTTCGCTCCAATTTTTACACAATAAATTAAAATAATAATATATATTTTTTTAAAATATTATTTTTAATTATTTAAAAAAAATATACATACTCATTATTTAAAAAAATATACAAATTCATATCATTAAAAAAAATGAAAAAAAAAAAACTCAGCACTCATTGCAGCAACTGTTGCTACAATGTTTTCCTCTTTTTGCAACAAGAAATGGAGAAAAGTGTGCAATAGGAGCCAGTAACTAAAAACCAATCTTAAATGATGTACCCCGCCAATAGCAGGATATGTCTTAAGTGACTTATAGAGAGGGCTCACGTTTAAACTTGTGATTGCAAAAGGCCAAATTTATGTAAAAGGTAGGATTCGAACTCCCACCCTGTAGCAATCAAGCTCAGTTGAAAGACCTTCCACCCTCTCCTCTATCGCTTGAGCTATGCAATGGAGGCAAGGTGGACTAATCTTGTACTCCAAACTGATTTTGTAAGCCATGCATGCAAAGCTCATAACATGACTCATGATGTAGAACCACCAAAACACTATCAAAAAATTTAACAATGATATACGCAATTGACTAAGATTTGTGTGAGATCTATAATGATAATTAATTATGAAAGTATAAAATGATTATGTGACGAAAAGTAATAATATTTTTAATAAAAATAATAATTAATTATGAAAATGAAAATAGTTACTTGACGTCAGTGACAAGTCTGACCCAGATTAATTGATTTCCAAATATTCTAATCTACGAATTATTTTGTGATCATGATCATGACCTTGTAAGATACGAGGTAAGAAGTAATTTATTTATTTTTTGTTAGTAATTTAACTAGTGGAAAAGAATTGAATAATTACAATATTTTGAATATCATTAGTTACTTCAATGTTTGTTAAAAGATTTTATCCTATTATCTTATGTCACTTTTTTTTTTGTTGATTTTAAATAATGCTTTTTTTTGTTGATTTTAAATAATGTAATTCTTAAAATCGATGTTTTATGCACAAATAAGAGAATAATTTGTTATAGAACATCTTAGAATTGAAATGGGATATCTCGTATTTCCCTCAAAGCTATTCATTAGATTTATAACACGACTCTTGACAATAATTTGATAGCACTTTTACAGTTATTTATCTCGTTTGAATCTAACTCTAGTCTTAGCCTAACTCTAGAACTTGAAATTAGGAATCCCTCTTGATCATCGATACAATAATTTCCACTCTTTTATCAAATCAAAATTCTTTCTAACCAAAGTGGCTAAAAAGAAGAACAAAATCAACAACACAATAAAACTTTAAGTGACGGAAAAACACTTGATTTTCTCACTAGGCGTTTCCCTTCAATTCTTCATTCCTTATCTATTTTATAGACATACAGTGTACAACTCCATCAAGAATCTTCTCCAAAGCAAATTCTAGCAATCTTCTCCGATCTTTCCTTAATTAAATCAATCAATCCTGCCGCTATATCTCCCTTCAATATCAAATTCGATCTTTGTAGATTTAATTCATAATAAAATTGATCTTCTTTCCTTACAACAATCAATCAATTTCTAACAAAATATGTGATCATTAAAATATTAAAAAAGCCAACAAATAACAACTTTTTTTTCGTGAAAAGTAAAAAAATTTAATTTAAATATATTTTGTGCTAGATTGCCAACCAAATTCTAAAAATCTTGACTTATTAATATCTTTCTCCAATTTAATTTTGTTACGTTACATTTTTCTTTAACGTTTATTACGTTGGATTTGTCACCTCAATTAATTAAGGAACGTAAAATGTAATTGTTGCCATAATTTCAGCCCAAAACCTAAAATCAATCGTTTTCTAAATTATAAAGCTGGATTCAATCCACATAGCTTGATCCAATTATCCCCACCCCACCATTGCAAACTCGATCATCTGTTCATGGCTTCTTCAACCGTTCTTCTTCTGTTACTTTTATGCACCCTAAATTCTTACACTCTCTCATCCCCAGGTCCAATCTACGACACCTTTATCCTA
Source organism: Pogostemon cablin (assembly GCA_023678885.1). NCBI lineage: Eukaryota > Viridiplantae > Streptophyta > Magnoliopsida > Lamiales > Lamiaceae > Pogostemon > Pogostemon cablin. Next base: position 12,494,756 of record CM042960.1, read on the forward strand.
TGTTTATCCAACAAAACAATTTCCCAACAACAAATCTCCAAAATAGTCTACTCACCCTCAAATCCATCCTTCAAATCTGTTCTTCTACAATACCTCAGGAATCCACGTTTCAACAATTACCATTTCAGAAAACCCTCATTAATCGTCACACCTTTCAACGAATCCGAAGTCGGACCGGTCGTACTGTGTGTAAAAGATTTAGGGTTTCAGCTCAAAATCCGCAGCGGTGGCCATGATTACGAAGGCACCTCTTACACATCTGCCAATGAATTCGTCATCCTCGACACGTTTAATCTTCGGAACATCGTCCTCGATTACAGGTCCGAAACGGCGTGGGTTCAATCCGGTGCTACTCTTGGCGAGCTCTATTATCGAATTTGGGAGCAAAGCAAAGTTCATGCGTTTCCGGCCGGAGTTTGTCCTACCATTGGCGTTGGTGGCCATATTAGTGGGGCTGGCTATGGCAACTTGTTACGTAAATTCGGTCTTTCCGTTGATCATGTGCTCGATGCTAAGATTGTAGACGTAAATGGGAGGCTTCTGGATAGATCTTCCATGGGGGAAGACCTTTTTTGGGCCATCAATGGCGGTGGTGGCGCTAGCTTCGGTGTTGTGCTTTCTTACAAGATTAAACTGGTTCGTGTACCTCCTGTCGTGACGGTTTTCAGCGTTGCAAGAACGTCGAAACAGAATGTAACAGATCTTGTTCACCGTTGGCAGTTTATAGGAAACACTATCAATGATAATCTGTTCATTAGGCTTCTTGTTCAGCCAGCTACGGAGGATAATGCCACGATTGTTAAGGTTACGTTTAATGCACTCTTTCTCGGCGATGCTAATGCATTAACATCGCTGCTGAACGCCCAGTTCCCGGAACTGGGTGTTCAGAAGCAGGACTGTATCCAGACGAGCTGGATACAGTCAGTGCTGTTTTGGGCAAACTTTGAGAAGGGTGCAAAAGAAGAAGTTTTGCTGAACCGAACTGTCGATTCAGCAAGCTTCTTCAAGAGGAAATCGGATTACATCAAAACCCCAATCCCGAAAAACGGACTGGAGGGGCTTTGGAAGAAGATCATCGAGGGTGGAAAAGCAGGCATTGTTTTCAATGCCTACGGCGGAGCAATGGACAAAATTCCGGAAACACAAACACCATTTCCTCATCGGAAAGGAAACATATTCAAGATTCAGTATTTTGCAAACTGGAAGAAAGAAGGTGAGGTTGCAGAGAAGAAGTACATAGAGCAGACAAGATCGTTGTACGGCTACATGACTCCATTCGTGTCGAGTAATCCGAGGGAATCGTATCTGAATTACAGGGACCTGGATATTGGAACGACCCAAAATGGCAACAACACTTACAATGAAGGGAAGGTGTACGGTTACAAGTATTTCAAGGGAAATTTTGACAGGTTGGTGAAGATTAAGACAGCAGTTGATCCTCATAATTTCTTTCGGAATGAACAAAGTATTCCACCATTGCCTAAAATTTGATTTAGTAGATGTCCAGAAGGAATAAATTTATGGGTTGTTAATTAATTTTTTTTTTAAAGATCTTAGTTATTAATTCTCATTGTTCTTGATGATCTGCTTTACGAATCAGTAAATTTAATATTCATGCTTAATCACCTTAGAGGCTTAGACATTGATCTTTATTAACCAAAGAAACGTTTATGCAATAGAACAAATTTATATTAGTGGTAGTTTTGAGAACTCTCAAGTAAAATCATTTTAGTTATCACTTTTAATTAAAAATGTTATTATTATTTTGTTTAATGTTCTCACTTTTCATTTATATTTATATTGATATTGATCTTATCACTTTATCACTTTTCATTTATATTAAAATTATTGATGTAATAATAAATTATTGATGTAATAATTCGTTGAGAATGTCACACACAAATCTTTGACTTTTATTTTCATTTTATGCCCTTAATTTTTTTTCCTTTTATACTCCTTATAGTTTGTTTTGGCAAAACGTGTACAAGATCTCTCCATTTCCTTAATAAGGCATGCAAATATATGTTGATTTGGTGAAGAATTTAGTGTATACCCAATTGGACAGAAATAAATATTTGAGCTTAAAGATAGAAATATACTACTCTTTCCATCCTATTTCTGCACACAAACTATATATATAGCTTAATACATTTCAATCTTTATGTGGATACTATGGAGTATGGACATAGGGAGCTTTGTCAAAGTAGTTTGGAGAAATATCAAACATTGGCTGGGATGGCACAGGGAACTTAATACACTTCAAGCAGTACACAAGGGAAGAAAGATAGGGGAGTGGATACTAAAGTTAGAAGGATTGCTCTAGCCACTACCATTAATCACATCTGTACCGCTAGAAATAAAAGTTTGTTCAATGACAGAAGATAGAGTTAAATTCATATTTTGCCTTATAGTTAAGTAAAACTTCGATTTTTGCCCTAAAAAATAAGTGGTTCAATTTTGCTCTATAATTAACAAATTGTTTCAATTTTTGTCCAATTCCGCTGGAATCCGCCACGTCATGCTTCAATTTAGAGGTCCCGGCTGATCAATCCGACGTGTCAATTTTGACTTTTTTTAGGCAATGAATTTGCCACGTCATATCCACCTATTTAATTTTTTTATTCATTTTCCACATCATCTATATATTAATATTGCAATTTAAATCATAAAATAAATTTGAATATAATTTTTAAAAAAAACTAAATTAGCAGCCACTCACCTTAACTCCTAATATCTAAAAATATTTTATTATTTTTAATTTTCTAAAATACTTTAATAACATAGAAAAAATTAAAATATAAATTAAAGAATAAAAAAATAAAATTAAAATCACTCATACAATTATAATTTCTTTAAAAATGATCGTACATTACAAAAAAAATAAAAAACAAAAAATATTAACTAAAAAAAAAAACTAAGAACACATCCACCAACCATCAGCTCCATCCCTACGAGCAACGCCACTACCATCTCCATCCCGACGAGCAACGCCACCAACGATATCTCCAACCAAGCCGACGAGCAACACCACCAACCACCATCTCGAACCATTGCCGACAACCTCTTCTTTGACGGATTGAAAATCATCCCAAATGAAAATCCAAAATCCCCAAATCAAAATACGAGATTCCAAATTAAGAAAATCATCAGCAGCAAACGGATGCCCACCGCCGGCGATAAAAGAAAAGCTCGAGGATGCCCATCGCTTAGCATCTCTATCCGGCGACGGAGGCTCCTCCAGAGGTCACGCTCCGCCGACAGGAGGTCCCTGGAATCCGGATCTGCCCTCGTCGGCCTCCCCTTCTTCTTCTTCGTCTCGATCGGCCCCATCTTCTTGCCAGATTCTACGGCGGGCCTATTCTCTCTCTCCTCTCTCTACGATGGCAGAAGGCACCAGAGACCAGTTGACTCGGATTGATACCGCGGCTCGGCGGTCGGCGGTTTCAACACAGCACCCACGACGACAATCATCCAATCTGAAGTTCATCATGTTCTTCAAGTTGGGGATCTGCTTCTTCCGTTGCTTTTTTTCTTTTTTTGGAATTCAGTTTATATGTTCTTTGTTTTTTTATATAATTATTTTCATTTTAAATTTTAATTTCTGATTTAACTTATTTTTTATTATATGATGTGGAAAATTAAAAAAAATAAAAATTTGTGGTATACGAGTGGCAAATTCATTGGCTCACATTAAGTCAAAATTGTCACGTAAGTAAGATCAATCAGAAACCCCTAAATTGAAGCATAACGTGGCGGATTCCGACGAAATTCGCAAAAATTGTGCAAAAATTGAAACAGTTCATTAGTTATAGGACAAAATTGAACCATTTATCTTTTTTAGAGCAAAAATCGAAGTTTTGTTTAGTTATAGGACAAATAATAAATTTAACTCCGGGAAGATACTTTACAAACATTCTGATTGATGCCATCAAGATGCAAACAGCTAGATTAGCTTATTCATGGATTAGATAGTCCCTTTTGGTAATGTGGAATCTGCTGAACAACTATTCTTTAATTGCAATTGGAGTACAAAAATTTGGGGTGAATATCTCAAGTGGCTAGGTGTAAGTTCTCCTATTCATTCGTCTGCAAAAGTTAATTTTCATCTATTTTATGGTTTGTTTAAAACTAATATTGGTAAATCTGTTGTATTGATGGTTTGGATGTGTGTGATTTGGCTAATGTGGAGGGGCAGGAATGAAGTGATATTCCAAATAAGAAAGTAGATGAGTTGATATTAATAGGAAAAATGAAGAGTAGAGTGTGGAGTTGGTTGAAAAGAAGGAAGAGTACTTATTCAATCAATATGAGTTATACAAATTGGTGGAGAGGAGGCCAAGTAAGACAAAGTTTGGAGAATATTTTGTTGTCTAGAGGTTACAACGGATGTAGGTAACAAAGACGAGGAGAAGTAAGGATTGCTACTTGCTTCTTTATGTAGATGGAGTATGCATTGATGGTGATGTTTTGCTTTTGAAGTTAGGATTGCTGCTAGCTTATTTATGCAGAAGGAGTATGTATTGATGGTATGATGTTTTGCTACTTAGATTAGTTTTAATTGATGTTTTGTTTTGGTGGTATTGTAAATGCTTCTATAATTTCTAATACTTGCAGTCAAATGTACTTTGATACTATATTTTGGGATATTTCTCATTACCTCAAGTGTTTAATAATAATATCATTTTTTGCTGTTAAAAAAAAAAAAATAGTCCCTTTTGTTTGTAAGCTTTAACTTTGATGAGTTGTGATTTTGTAATGTGCTTAATTAGCACCTTTTTGATGATGATGCACATTGTATTTTGACATGTGTTGATTGATAAATAAAATTTTACCTTCATTGTCTTAGAGATAAGTGAAGCAAGAAAGTAAGATTAATTAATTAATGGTTAATTATATTTTGCATTCAGGTGAACCTTTTCGAAAACGTATACAAATATAAACAAAAACATATACAATTATGAACAAAAATGTATACAATTTAATTGTTAGTTTTTTTAATGAAAAATTGAGTGTAAAAAAATATACAATTATTAAAAAACATATATACACTATTGAATAAAAAGTTATACATATATGGATGCTAGTTTTTTTAATAAAAAACATAGTGTGAAAAAAGTATATAATTATTAAGAAACACGTATACAAAATAGAATAACATATATACAAATAGAATAAAAAGTTATACACATATGGGTGCACCTTGCACTCGGTGCATATAATATCAACTCTTAAATAATTAAACTGATTACAGTAACTAATTCTGCTATTAAGTAACTTAGTGAACAAGTTAGATTTCCATTTTATTCGCGATTTAGGTATAGCTAGCAATCCTTTGCTATAAGATATTAGCTACAATTATCAATAAAATTTCCATTTAGAGAGAGTAAGAGCGATTTAGGTATAGCTACCAATCCTTTGCTATAAGATATTGGCTACAAATATCAATAAAAAGAGTAAGAAAATCGAATATTGAAAAAAAAAACTAACTTTTGAGTACAGTAGATCAATTTATAAGGATGGATATCTAACTTGCTTGCTAAGCTAACTAACAGAAACTAATAACATAAATTAGTTACTATAATCGGTTTAATTAATTAACTTTGCTTTCCTACTTCACTTATCTTTAACAAATTGGAACCATATATCAATCTGTCTAGCAAAAAAATTGCAACTTTGCGCATTGATTATGACACTTGACAGTGATTTAATTAACAAATTGGAACCATATATATCAATCTGTCTAGCAAAAAAATTGCAACTTTGCGCATTTGATTATGACACTTGACAGTGATTTAATTAGTGAAATAAGAGATGAAACATTATTGTGGAACAGGTGACCCCATTTGAATATCCACACTACAATGGTACTATACTACCAAAATTGTCACGTACTTTCTATATTTTGTAACTTACATTTAATAAATTTACACATTTTTTTTATTAAATTACCAAAAATAACGCTCTTTTATCTTAGGCAGTACAGTTTGATTTTATATAAAGCGATTTAATTTAGTGATATAAAAGAAGAGTAAATATCAAAATTGGTATGTAAGTATGACGTTTTCCAACTTTGGTCCTTTTTCTATTGTAATTCTCAATTTTGGTCATTTATGGTCCACTTTTAGTCCTTTTAGTCCAAATTTAGTCATTTATGTTAAAAAAGTTCAAAAATAGTCTGAAAGTGTATACATTTAGGACCAAAAGTGGACAAAAAAGGACCAAATTTTGAAAAAATGACCAAAACTAGACCAAAAGGACTCAAAGTGGACAAAAAATGACCAAAATTGAGAATTGCAAAAGAAAAAGGACTAAAGTTGGAAAATGTCATACTTACAGGACTAATTTTGATATTTACTCTATAGAAGAATGGACCGGTTCCCCCAAAATTACTGAATATACTCAAAAAAAATATTTAAATTGACATAATTACCCTTATAAAACTCATATATGTTCCGTTGCAACAACCGAACAATGATCTATTTTATGTATTCGGTTGCAACAATCGAACAGAACAAAATTTGTAATTTTTTTTAATATAACAAATAAGCTTCATGGATATCATCTAAATTGACATACCCTTATAAAACTTATATTTGTTTGGTTGCAACAACCGAACAATTATCTATCTTATGTGTTTGGTTGCAACAATCGAACAGAATAAAGAATTCATCTATCTTATATGTTCGGTGGCAATTATTGTGTGCACCCGGTGCACCTAAAGATAGGGTGCACTCATATACAAATATAAACAAGAACATATACAATTAAGAGTAAAAATGTATACAATTTAATTGTTAATTTTTTTAATGAAAAATTATATATAATATTTAATAAAATGTTATACACATATGAATGTTAGTTTTTTTAATGAAAACTTATTGTGAAAAAAATATACAATTATTACAAAACACATATACAAAATAGAATAATATGTATACAAAATAGAATAAAAAGACATACACATATGAGTGCATCCTTGCACCCGGGTGCACCCAATATACACTCAAAATATAAAATCATATTTTTATAAATTATATTTTTAAAACAAAAACATCACATAGTAGAATCCGTATAATACACGGGAGACAAAATTAGTATATATATTATAATAAATAGTTAAAAAATTAATTTGTTTTAAGAAAGAAATATCATAAGAACTATTTAAAAATATCAATATAAATTATCAATAATACATTATATTTCAAATGCTAAAATCTACCCCCCTCCATTCAAGAATAATTTGTATCCTTCTTTCCCTCTATTCAAGAATAATTTACATCCTTATTTTTTATTTTCTTTTTTCTATTTTTTTCATCTTTCTTTCTTTTTTTTATTTTTTTATTTTTTTAGAGAAAAATGAATTCATGCTCAAATATCATCTGAGGCTTTTTTTTTTCTCTTTTTCATAGTAGCTATTATTTGAGCTAAGGAGTTATTCCTTATTTACTTTTGTAGTAGTTAAACATCTATTTGAGCTCCTTTCTTTAGTTGTTGCTTTACCTATCAATAAGTTAAGGAGCTTTATAAGTCTTCTTTTATGTCTTTCTCACTATTCAGAACAGTGTAGCTTTCAATCAGACCTTCTCGCCTCCCCAATCAGATCGAACTGCTGGCACTCCCGGATTGACTGCTTTATTACTGATCAGAAACCTAACTTACTTTCCTTTCATCCAACCCGAAATCTCATAAGAGAATTGTGCATCAACAATGTACAAATATGATAGAGTTGGTTTGTGTTCATTGATTATCCTCATTGTTTTTTCTAGACATTTACAACTAAATGTTTAATGTACACTTGATCAAATTAAGACACTGATATTTTGAATTTCTCTGCTTCATTACCAACTGTAATACTGTTTGAATTTCCCTTCTCAACCACTCAGCCAATAAATGATTCTATTATAGAAACTTGTGGAGCTTCCAATAACATCAAAGTCGTAGTTCATCAACAAGATCTCTGCATTAGAATTGTAGTATTTCAATTTCACTATTTCCCACATTTTTACCAAGTAAATAGAAGTAGGATGTATTATACATGAATGTATTCTCTTTAAATTATCAAGTAAATAGAAGTAGGTTGTATACATGTCTTTATAATAGAGTTAGTGCAAATTTGGCGGTTAAAGAACTTTTTTCATCTTTTCCAAACCAAAACATGCTTCATAAAAAAGTTTTTTTTTTTATTATAGTTCAAATAAAGGCCTTTCGTACACAACATTAAAAACATTTAGTATGTTATCTGTCGCAAAAAACTTGACGACATTTCCTATCGTATCATACACCTGCAAAAGGGACCGCCAAAAAACTTGACTGACATTTCCTATCATCACAAATCATTCTTCTTAAATGACTCCAAACCAATGCAAGTGTATATCCATCCAGGTGCATATCGTATACATAATGTAGAATTTGCCTAACGACTGCTCTACAGTCACACACACTTCCAATAACGTGAAACTCGTAGTTGGTTGTTCTCGTTGAATTAATTATTATTTCGTGTTAGGTTAGTGTTTGTCTTAAGAGTTAATTTTATTTCACTCTTTATTGCTTTCAATCCATCAATGTAACTAGTATTTCCTTGAATTTCATCCTAAATTCATCTCTATTGGATTTTGCGTTTTTTGGAGATTGCTTTAGTTTTGGAGAAAAAAGAGAAAGTTGTAAAAAAAAAAAAGTATTTTGTTAAAAAGTTTTGGAAAAAAAAGAGAAAATTGTAAATAAATAAATAACAAAGAAGGGTGAAAATTAGGAATATTATCCCTTATTAAATTCGTAAAAGTTCTTTTTTTAAAAATAAGAACTAATTTAACCGTAAAAGATATCAAATTAATTGTTCAATCAATCAAAGTGTTCAACCCTATTTTAAAAGTTTTTTACAACTCTTTGATTAGGTAATGTATTAATTGTATAGGCAAAAAAAAGAAAAAAAATGTAGTGACAAAATTAAATTTATAAACTATATAGCAAATTTGAACACAGTATTCAATCAAACTTTGAATAAATAATTTTATAAACGAATACCTATAAAGGAAATATATCAAAATTCGTTCTTTTTTAATTTTTTTTTATATCAACTTTTATATTTTCTCTAATTATAAACAATATGTGAAAAGATTGTTTTACACTACTAATAATGTATTAAACTATAATAATGAGTAAATCCATTTGAAAGTGGGATTTACTAGCACGAACCACTTTGTCTCCCACTTTTTTTTTTTTATATCAAATTTTATATTTTCTCTAATTATAAACAATATGTGAAAAGATTTACACTACTAATAATGTATTAAACTATAATAATGAGTAAATCCATTTGAAAGTGGGATTTACTAGCACTAACAGCTTTGTCTCTTTTGGCAGTGGGAGAGCAACCACTCCACTATGAACAAGATGAAGATGATTTACCAACTATGTTTACGTGTGGAAACTGAAAACTTTACTTGTAATATTTTTTCAACAATTCACCATATCTTGATTTCAATTCATCATATCATGATTTCCATAGAAATCTATGGTGCAAATATACCACATGCACGGTTGGGTTTTAATTTGATTAAATTTTGGATAGTCTGACATGATGAAATAAAAGAGAGATCTAATTAAGTATTAGTACGGGTTTTAAGCCTAGTTATAGTTTTTGATAGTAATAGTCTCCAAAATAAAATCAATTTTATATTTTAGATTGTAGTGCAATAAATTTAAAATTATTAACGAACTTAAAAAGTATTTGGAACTTTTAACAAGGTGGGTTTTGAAAAAATTTTGTCATGAAACACTTAGAACTTTGAAGTTATAATGAAATCAAAATGAGAAGGGGATATTTGGACGGTTCAGTCACATGCAACACTAGTTCCATCATTAATTTGGACCCTTATTCCAGTACTAGTTGCGCGGGTTTTAATTATGCAAAATGCGACTTAAAAGTGACCAATGCAACGGCTAGACTGCGAGTGCAACTAACTTGTTGGAGTTAACATTTTCGCATCTAATTTGCTTTCACTGTGAATCAACCCATCAAAGTAATTTTTTTTATAATTAAAGGGAGAAGCTACTTATGAAGTGTTTCCAACTTCAATAATTTTACAAGGCGTAATTTTAGCTAGTACCAAACCACCTCATCATCAAATCATTTCTAATTATGTGGAAATATAAACAGTAAAACACTTTGCCTTCGTGAATCTGAGATCATAAAATAAATATTTTAATCAATGGGGTCTTAAATTTAAAAAAATAGCATTAGTATATATATTTAATATAAATTCGACTCAATTTGCATTTATTCTTTGTTGGGTGGATCTCCTTGAATCCAATTCATATGTATACATGAACCATATTTTCATAAAATTACCCTTCAATGAGATAAACTAATACTCATGAAAAATATTACTTATTTTAATAAGAATATAAAAAGTTACAATATAAAAGTAATATTTTTTTTATTTTAAAAAGTAATAATCTATTTTTATTAAAGAGTAAATTTTTATTTATTAAAAAATAGTGGGGTGCAAGAATTTAAGAAGTACTCCCTCCATCTCATTTAAAATTGAGAGAATAATATTTGGATTAAGTGGAGAAATAATTCATCCTTCTAAAAAAAAGTAATTTTCACAATACTGGTTTACAAGTGTTAGCCTTTATCCTTTGAATACTAATCTCTTTTTGCTAATTCTATTTATGTTTGGATTAATTAGTTGTTAATCTTTCTTGGTTAATTAAGTTTGGGCCCTACTACTTTTGTGCTTAATTGTTTTTGTGCACGCGTTAACTGGACAGACCAACCACGAGCAACCCATTGCTCCAACTTCAAATTTGGCCTATATGACTTTTCAATAATATATACTATAAACAAAATTAAAACCCATCATTCATTTTTATTATTTATTATTTATTTATGTTATTTAAAATACTACTCCCTCCGTCTCATATTTATCTTCACACTTTCCGTTTTCGTCCGTCCCACATTAATCTTCACCATCTAAAATAGGAAATTTCACATTAACCAACAATCTCAAAAGTTACCTCAATTTCAAAAATATCACTCTCACCTAACACACATAACATACTTTATAATTTATTTATTACTTAAAAATACCACAATACCTTTCAAAAGTCAATAAAATTGGTCAAAAAATAACTTTTCTTAAACTACGTATCTACAGTAACTGTGAAGACAAATACGGGACGGAGGGAGTACATAATACTCTATCTGTTCTATTTAATGTTGTGAAGTAAATATTTCATACTAGTTAGTCCCTAAATTACATTCACGTAAACGTTTCATAATAATAATATCTTTACAATATAGTATGAAATTGTATAGAATTTGTCTATAATTCGCTGTGTTTTAAAATTTCAAATGCAGTATACATTTAAATTCATCGGTATAATCATTCGTATGACGATAAATGTGATAATAGATTAGTTGAAGTGCAAAATGAATCTGTGAAGAAGAAGAGTTGGATGTTAAAAGTGTGCAAATTTAGTCAATTAATTAACGTGCCATCTTCGCTACTTGGAACTATCCTTTAAGCAACAAAATCAGCACCAAAGTTGATCATTACAAGCCAAGATGTGCATCCACAACAAATTTTATTCAAATCATCAATTAAATTGTTGCTATAAAACGTGGCAGTAGTATCTTGTATCCGTATTCGTTGTACTGTAAGATTATGAGATGATCTATTACATTTTGGTATTATGCATTAGATGAGTGATAGGTACGTAGGGAGAAAAATCTCAATCATTCTTTCAAGAGTTGATACTTTACTTTTAGGGTATGGATTTTATATATATCATACGTCTCATCATCCAACGATTTGCAATAAAAGATGTAGCATCAAAATGTAATGTGAGATCGGACCGATCATCTATGACACGGGTCTATTGAGTGGCATGAGATCAAAAGATTTAATTAATTAACTCAACCCTTATAAAATCAACAACAAAGATACCATGTAGCTAAAACTATACATAGGAGAACCTATTTTCTCTCTCTCTCAAAACACAACCAACATCCATCAAACTCTCTCTTGGTAATTTGGTATGATCATGAGATCTTCTTCTAGTTCTACTCCTTCCCTTCTTACACTAAACATATTACTACTTCTTGTATTGATATCATCAGTTTCCTCACAAACCATCCAAGAAAAGTTCTACCAATGCATCACTCTCAACTCTGAACTCTCCATCCCTTTCTCCACAGCCTTCACTGCACCAGACAACTCTTCATTCACAACCCTTCTAGAATCTTCGGCGCAGAACCTCCGATGCTTGATCCCGTCAGTCCCTAAACCCCAACTCATCTTCACACCCTACACTGAAAACCACGTCCAGGTCGCCGTGATCTGCGCCAAGGAGCTCGGAATCCAGCTCAGGGTTCGCAGCGGGGGACATGATTACGAGGGCCTTTCATACATATCTGTAATAGACGAACCCTTCATCATCGTCGACCTTTCCAGGCTCCGATCCGTCCATGTCGACATCCAGGACAGCAGTGCATGGGCTCAAGCAGGTGCAACAGTTGGAGAACTTTATTACAGGATTTCTCAAAAGAGCAAAACTCATGGATTCCCTGCTGGTCTTTGCACTAGTTTGGGAATCGGAGGCCACATTACCGGAGGCGCCTACGGTACGATGATGAGGAAGTACGGCCTCGGAGCTGACAACGTTGTCGATGCAAGAATAGTCGACGCTGGTGGCAGGATCCTCGACCGGAAATCCATGGGTGAGGATCTATTCTGGGCTATTAGAGGCGGCGGAGGAGCCAGCTTTGCAGTCATCCTCGCCTGGAAAGTGAAGCTCGTTCCTGTTCCACCTTCCGTCACCGTTTTCTCCGTGCCTAAAACGTTAGAACAGGGCGGAACAAAAATTCTCTACAAATGGCAACAGGTTGCTGACAAAATTGACAATGATCTGTTCATCAGAGTCATCATTCAACCGGCAAACGGAGCACGGAAAGACGAGAGGACAATACAGACAATTTACAACGCCATGTTTCTTGGAGGGGTAGACAGATTGATTCAAGTGATGAAACAGAGCTTCCCTGAGTTGGGATTAACACCAAAGGATTGCATAGAAATGAGCTGGATCGAATCTCTTCTTTACATTGCTGGATATCCAACCAACACTCCACCAGAAACCTTGCTGCAGGGTAAATCCCTCTTCAAGAACTTCTTCAAGGCGAAATCAGACTTCATCAAACACCCTATTCCAGAAGATGGGCTGGAAGGGCTATGGAAGAGGCTTCTAGAAGAAGACTCCCCATTGATGATCTTCAACCCCTACGGAGGAAAGATGGCTGAAATTTCAGAATCCGAAACTCCTTTCCCCCACCGGAACGGCGTTGTGTACATGATCCAGTATCTAAGCCTGTGGAACGACGACAAGCTTGAGTCTGCCGCGAAGCACACGGATTGGATCAGGACGTTGTACGATTACATGGGGTCTTATGCTTCGATGTTTCCGAGGGAAGCGTACGTGAACTACAGGGATCTTGATTTGGGGATGAACAAGAAGGGTGGTGAGAGTTGCATGGAGGCGAGTTCGTGGGGTACGAGGTATTTCAAGGACAACTTCAACAGATTAGTGAAGGTTAAGACTGAGATTGATCCTGATAATGTGTTCAGACATGAACAGAGTATCCCAACTCTTCCATTGATGGATGAGAGAAGGGAGAAGGGCATGGTGCACTGAGAAAGAAACTGTGTTGTAATGAGATAATTATCAAATGTATTGCTGCTAGTATACCAGAGGGAGTATTAAGTTTATCAGATTCTATTTTATTGTAGACAAAAATGCGTTTGGTATATTAATTAACTTATTCTCACTAGCCTATTCATACACTATTATTGTACACTATAATATTGATTACAATCTCACATGAGATTGCTCAAAAATAAAATGTTTATAAGAGTAAATTCAAACTTGAGTAAAATGTACAGGGGTTGAACTTTCAAACTTGCTTAGATTCTTCTGGCAAAAATGGAAGGTTGTACAGATTATACCAGTTGGTAAACAAGCAGAACCTGAAATGCATCAATCAATTGTACACAAGTACACTTGGCCCTAACAAACACAAAACGTAGCGGTACATTCCCAAGCTGCGAGCAACGAATGGCGTTCTGATCACCACGACAACAAAGAATCTCATCTGCTCTTTTCTGTAAGTTTCGATGGAGGTAGGGTTCCAAATACCCTATCCCAGAGAGAGGAAGTGATGCCGTAACCTTTATCCTGGACCCGGAAATGGTGATTTAGATGATATCTCTGCACAATGGGAAGCAAAGCTGCGTCAGTATTGGTGCACTCCAAAAATAACCGACGTACCTGAAGAAAGCATGAATATGAACATTAATGCGATCTACTGTGCCACTGCCTCTTTTACCTTGAGATTCTTTGGAATTTCACTGATTGGTTGCCCGTGGTGGACATAGTAATGAGTTACGTCATACATCACATAACCAAGAAGACCACCGGCAAATGCAGCTGGGGCGGTGGTTTCAGTAGAGAATAATCTTATGAAGCTCCAGAACTGCAATCGAGATCAGGAGAAATTCCAAGGTTATGATAGTACAAGTAATATAAACACAGCATAATATAAACCACTTTCAGCAAAAAGATGGAATTAAATATGTAGTGTCTTAGAAGTTAAAAGACAATTGTCAAAATTATATCACGAAGACATACAGGATATAGGAGAACAGCAGTTGCAGCTGGAGGAAAAACGAGGCGCAGTCCATCCATTGGGTGCTTATGATGACAACCATGGAGAAGGTAATGAATCGTGTTACCCCTGCAAGTTGTTAAAATAGTTTATGCGTACACACATGGACAAAGAGGACCAGTTGGGAAGCTGAGAGAGGGGAGAGAGTAAGCTAACCAATAACTCTTCGTCTTTATGTGGAAAAGAAACCGATGCAGGGTATATTCAACCAAAGTCCAGGCCAAAACACCAAATGCTACTAATATTACAACTTCAGGAATTGTATGACCCATCTTAATGGACCTTGTAAGGGACCAACCAACAACTGGGAGCCAAATAAGGGGAATCACCCACCACTGGTTCTTCGTCAAAAACTGTATAGGGAGGGAACCAGTGACTTAACTTACGGATATAATCCAAAAACTAACTAAAAAGTTTACTTAGATAAAACTGTCTCGTGTGTGGCAGGGTCTGGGACACAAAGAACTGCACATATTTAGTACCTCCACGATATCATTTTCAAAAAATCGAGGGCTGTCTTTGCTAACAATTGGCCGGTGAACCCACTCCTCATAATCTTCACCAAGATGGCCAACCTACAAAAATTCAGATAAATGCATTACAAGAGGAAGAATGAGGAGAGCAAATGTGCAACATGCATAAACATGTCAGGACAGATGACTGCAAAATTCATAATAGTTTCGGTAGGTGAATGTGGAATGGTAGAATCATTGAAGTCAGAATTTCAAATATGAATCAATATGCCTACATTATAATGGAAATATGAAATAGCAAGTCCTAAAATAATGGTAAAAAATTTACTTTTAATTGAGTGGCGAATGTAAAATGATCGAACAAAAAAACTTTCAGGAACAAAACTTCCATGATACTGGCATAAAAACTTTCAGGAACAAGATATATTAAAGCATTTCCTGAGAAATGAATGTCACACCTGAAAGACGAGCGGTTTATCTAAATCAACTGTAAACCCTTGTGCCACCATCTTGGTACAGTTAAGTATGACTGTAAAATGAATAAGGATATAAGAATCAATCATGTACTCTATGAAACAAGAAAAAAAACTTGAGTAGAAGAGGAATAGCACTAAATTATGTTGTATGAGCGAAGTTTAACGTCTTGCTTCTAACAGTTCTCCAAAAAGACCAAATAACGTTCAAACATCACAAGTAGCAAGAAATCTTTGTATGAATGCATAATAAAAAGTATACACAATTTTCATACCCAACTTGAATGGATAAACTATCAACTCAATACAAATCACAGATCCAGTGATAAATCACAGTATAGATTATTAAATAAAGGGACTCAATAAGCTCCAAGAAAGCATAGTGTGCTACAATGCTGCTAGCCTGCTAATGCCCAATTACTTAGGGAATACTAGACGAAAACAAGTCTCCGAATGAGCAAAATGCCAGCAAAAGAAATATGTAGAACCAAGTCCAGCTAGTTTTCAAAGTTTCCAGAGAAAGTAACTTTCAAAGATCAATCTTTGACATTCTTTACATTCTAGAGAAAGAAGACTTCACAAACCAAGTCAATTTTAAACATTAGGACAGAGAAATGAAAAATCAAGAATTATAAGAAAAGAATAATACTACTAGTATCTTTCTTACGCTTCAATTTCTCAACATAAATTTAAAATAGTTAGCACAGTGAATGTGGCATGGTAACAATCACATCATCAATTACATCAAAACCTTCATCCCATCAAAACTTCGAATACAATGTACCATGGATCAACATGTGAATTTGATTAAACTTTTTCCTTATGAAACAATGTTATTCATTGGCATACCCTTCCCGAATTAAATGTCAAGTATTCTTGCTTAAGCAAGAAGTTTCTGCAATGTGATAAAGACATATAAAACGAATATCCCAACTGTCCACATTCGGCATTCGCAAAACGCAACTCCATTAGAACAAGTATTCAAACTGCCAAGAACCATTATCCCATATAAATCAACATCAACGAAAAACTTGGGCGAAAAAGATTCCAATGGGAAGAATATATATCTCCAAAAAAAAAAAAACACGCAAACACCCAGAAATCACAGATCCAACACCAATATAAAAAGAAGCAACATTAGATTGAAAACATCGAAAAATGTACAAACCAGAACAATGCGGGTGAGTGAGTGAAGAAGTGGAACGAACCCCCACAGGCACAGAGAGTAGAGAGTGGTTCTACTCCTTTCAAAGACGGTGGGGTGGGGATTGGGGGTGAGAGAGGCAGCCTTTTTTGGTAAAATAAAATAAAATAAATAAAATAAAATAAAGAGAGCAATGGGTGAGATTGGGTGGGATGCGAGAGAAGATCGTGGCCGCAGATTTTGGGGAATCAGCCAGCAGATATTCACGTTGGATTCTAAGGGTTGACAGCTGTCCTGTCGTGTACTGTCCACCACAACAACTCTAACATACAATTAGGAATGTAAGCTAATCAAATAATTTGCGAACTATTCGGGTCTCAATTCAATAAATTATTCGTTCGAGTTCATTCGTTAACCTTAACAAATCAAATCAAACTTAAATTTTGAACTCGAATAGTCTATCAAACCAAACTCAAGTCTAAGAGTGTTCGGCTCGAAAACTCGCGAACATATTCGTTAATGAGCTCGTTAATGGTTTACAAACGTGTTCGTAAATTTTATAATAATTTTTTAGTATTATATATTATTATTTATTTATTAATATTCAATAATTAAATATTTTATATTAAACCACACCAATATGATAATAATTTAAGTCATTATTTTAATATTTAAATATTTTTTTAACGTTTATTATTATATTTTGTTAGTTTGTTTATTTAATATTATGAATAACATTAGATGTTTATAAACCAAAAGTTCTTTTAATATTTACGAACAAAAATATTTAAATATTCATGAAAAATGTTCATAAACAAGTTACTTTATGTGTTCGTGAATACGTTCGTGAGCATTAACAAACAGTTTGAGTTCAAGCTTGAGTTCGATATTTTTTTTCTTGACGAGTTCGAGCTCGGACTCGAGTTCGATAATTCCTTAACAAACGATACTCAAACCTAGAAGTGTTCGACTCGATTCGCTTCGATTACATCCCTACATATAATACAGACATCATCAGATATCTTTCTTTTTAAATCTTTCTTTGATAACGTTTGTGATTATGACGTATAAAGTAAAATTTATATTTTTCATAATTATAAATGGTGTACCCCACCATCAGGAACATCAACCGTCTTGCCCTAAAAATTGGTGGATGAGGTAAATTGCAGGATGTGTCTCAAATGATTTATAGAGAAGACTCACGCATAAAGTAAATTTTATATTTCTCATAATTCTAATTCATGTAGAGAGTCGTTTGGTGTGGAGATGGGTCTTGGATTTGGGAATAACTCGGTAATGCTAATTGCTACTTCGACCAAAGAATCACGGTGGTAATATGTTTGTGATTGATAATGATTATAGTTTTCCATAAACAATATTTTATTTAATTGAGCTATTCTTTTGTGTTACATTTATTTATGAGACAGATCGCGGAATTGTACTATATTTGTGATTGAATAACTCATTGTTATTATACGTAGTTAAAGTATGTTTATAGTAAATTATACTATACAACTGCAATAATATTGATACTTTATCAATGGGTCGACTTATCTCACAACCATCTTACATAGTTTATAGTTATCATCTCACAAGAGACTTTGTCAAATTAGATACAAAGAATTTTGAATTATATTATAATTAATGAAATATTTAAATCTTTTTAGTTTATTAATTTTAGTTGAAAACAAATATTAAATGGAGTATTATAAAAGCATATAATAAAATTATTTAAACAACATATAAGAAATAGTGTAATTAGACTAAACATATTTAAATTAGTTATAACAATTATAATAATAAAAATGATAACATCTCTAATATATAACTCTATATTTTATTTATAACCTAAAAATATTTTATGAATCTAAAAAACCAAATTTCTCTTCAACTTTATACATAAAGCGTCCATACAATTAATTACAGGATTAGAGGGAGTATAATTTAATACAAGAATATTTTTAACAACAATTTGCTTTTGTTATTAAATTTATTTGTAACAAATAAATATTTAATAACCCTGCTACGCGATTACATACTAGTCACTTCCTATAGTAAAGTACTTTAAATAAATATTTAGAAATTATGTGCAATGCAACTTCATATTATCAGATTTTATAATTCTAGCATAATCAGCTCTAAACATAAACTATAATTAAGAAAAAATTATAATATTAGTATGCACCAACAAATAAAAGTCCCGACTAGCAATTCTTCCCACCATTTCAAAGCAAACGTCTGTTTTTTGCACGCGTGTAATTATGTGAATTATTATTGTGTGACCCGTTCTACTAAAAAGAAAAAATGAATATTTTTAGATTGGAATCCTAAATGGTAAAATTGATACTCTATTTGGACCGGCCTGAAAGGAAGAACTCCCTATGTCTCATAGTTAAGTTCATCGATACTAGGAAGTACTCCCTCTGTCCCAAGTTAAGTTCACCGACACTGTAGATACTGTGTTTAAGAAAAGTTATTTTTGACCAACTTTATTTATTTTTTAGGGGTATTGTGGTATTTTTAGATAATAAATAAATTCTAAAGTATGTTATGTGTGTTAGGTGGGAATGATATTTTTGAAATTAAGATAACTTTTGAGGTTGTTGGTTAATATAGAGTTTCCTTTTTTTGGATGGTGAAAATAAGTATGGGATGGACGAAAACGAAAAGTGTGAACATAAGTGTGAGACGAAAGAAGTAGTATTTATTTACAACGAAAAAAATTGCACGTATAATTGCGGGAGCTGATATGGAAGTTTGGGCACAAAAATTGGAATGGGTAGAAGGAGAATCAGAATAGATGCTACCAAACATATTCAAAATTCAAATAGAATGCGAGCTTTGCCATCCTTACACTACAACTTTAAAACTTCAGCACTCTTTGACTTTGCTAAACAATGTTAGAAAATCACACTTCAGCTAAATTTCTTGGTATTTCTTTCAGAAACTGTCCCAAACACCCTGTCCCACAATGTTGAAGTGATTCCAAATCCCTTGTCTTGAATTCTGAAGTGGTGCTCCATATGGTTTCTCTACAATAAGCAACACCCAAAAGTTAGATGACAGAGGAAAACTGTTGTTTAGCCACAATTTTAAAGCAGTGCATTGCTTGGTTTCTGATGAATGATCTGTCTAAGAAGGCGAAAAGAATAAAGATGTCCAAAGAACGTGAAACTTGAGTTGTGGTGGCTAAACAGAATTCTTTTGCATGTTCAAATTCAATGATAGATAACAGTAGTACTAGTGCAAGGTGGTTTATGTACCTTGAGTTCATGAGTTAGACCTTTCAATGGTTTCCCGTGGTGGAGGTAGTAGTGGGTGCAATCGTACATGACATATCCCAAGAAGAGACCTCCACCCACAGCAGGCGAATAGGATGCCGGAGCAAGAAGCTTGATCATATTCCACAACTGATACAACAAAGATACAAGGGTCATCGATGGATACAGTGATAATTTTCATAATCTAATTGAAAATTCTGTATACCGGAAAGGCTAGAATTGCTGCTGCAGCAGGAGGAAAAACGAGTCTGAGACTGTCCATTGGGTGCTTGTGATGGCAACCGTGAAGAAGGTAATGAAGTGTGTTTGCCCTGTGCATGATTACCAGATTATCGGAGTGTAATTCCTTGTTATTACATATTAAGCTGAAGGGAGATAAACAAGATGATGACGAACCAATATGTTGTTGTTTTCATGTGAAAAAGGAACCGATGCAAAGTGTACTCAATGAATGTCCATAGAAAGATGCCACCAACCACTGCTGCTTCTACATGGTAAGACGGAAGTCCAGCCTTCACCGATGATGAGACAAACCAGCACACAACCGGTAACCAGACGAGAGGAATTACCCACCAGGGAGTGCGTGTAAAGAACTATCCCACATCAATGTAGAGTGAGAAAACAACCATGTGAAATAGTGACCAAAAACAACTCACTTTTAGCAACACATGTTTATTAAATTTAACAGAATCATCACCAAGAATCAGCGTAATTATGCTGCATCATTAATTCATCACGACATGATAATATTTGTATAAGCACTATTGAAGGCCATGACTTGTGAATATTAGAACTACATTGCTACATGACAATTCAAATCAAAATAAGACTCACTCCACTGGATCAGATAACTAGGTTACAACAAACATATAATCCTAACATGTATTTCTTAATTTCAAAGACGAAGAATTTGGATAATGTACCTCTAATAAGTCACTCTCAAAAAATCGAGGGGTCTCTTTGCTAACAATAGGTTTGTGAACCCATTCATCGTAAGCTTCTCCAAGATGGCCGACCTATAAAACCAATAGATGACGATGGAGCTAAAAAATCATGGATGAAGGTACAACAGCTCAAGATTCATCAACATTTCTAAAGTAGTTCGCAACAATTAATCGATTTATCACAATCTTCAGTAAAAAGGTGCAACCATTTTCTAATCTAGCTCTTATGCATTCTCCAGTTTCTCAATTCAATCAATGCATATCAATCACCTAAAGCATTCAATTTAGCCACTCAGTTGCTCTCTAACTCAAAGTATAATAATATCCAACAGGAAGAATGAACAAAATCAACTCTCTCTCTCTCTCTCTCTCTCCACCAATTTGAGCAATTTGATAATAATAAAATTCATAAAAATGCAGAGAATTTGACCTGAAACACAAGTGGTTTGCTTAAATCCACCTTAAACGTCTCGTCGACCATCTTGGCACCTATCAATCAAGATCCAAAGCAAATCAAAATTCAAAAGTCAAATCCAAACCTAAAGATTCAAACTATGTAAGTAGCAGATAAAGCACAGTCGAAGGATGGGAAAATCCTTGCATTGAGTACCAAAATAAACAATAGCATTAATATCCAACACACATTCATCCTCTAACAGTCCCATACCTCACCATAACTCACAAATCGAAATAATTTAATAGAATGAATGCATAAAACGAAGAATAAACCACAAAATCGATGAAAATCAACCTTAGAGACAGTGCCAACCGAAACAATATTTCAAATCAAAACAAATTGGCTACTTCTCCAAATGCTTTGAGCGGATTCGATCATCTCCGTGCTCGAATAAAATGAATTAGCAGCAGAAAAATGAGAACAAAATTCAGATTTGAAGGATTATAGGATTAGATCGAGAAATTTGAGGGACAGAAACAGAGGAGAAAAACTGGGGGCAAGAGAGGGCGAAATCAATGGTGTGCCTTCAAAAAAATTGAAGGCATTGGTGGAATTAAGTTTTTTTTAGTTGAACTGCCTACGGTGGAACGGAATAATTTGAGTTAAATTCATTTTTGATCTCATTACTATAACAAATTTCGCTTTTAGTCCCAAATTTGTTGACACTTTCATTTTAATTCCGTAACTACTTGATTTGGTCGATTTTGATCCAATTTTTGCCGGAAATTGGAGTTTATGCCGGAAAAGTCCATGTGGGACACACGTGTCCTTTAAATTTGAGGTATCCGGCGTGCAACTTAAACATCACATACCAAATTTAATTTTTACAGATAAAATTGCCATATAGGCATTAGTTAATTAAATAAATAAATAACCATTTAACCCATCAAATATATCTTATATATATAGAATTATTCAGAAACAATATACAAATTCATTTATTAAATTAAAATTAAAATATAAAAAACAAAACAACAAAATTTGAGAACCAATTTATCTCCTTTCGACTTGGTCGACAGCTTCAATTCCAAACTCAAATCCACCGTCTTTTTCTCATCCTCCACCCAAATTCTTAACCAGACATCTGCCCATCCATTGCCGACAAAATTATTGAGATGTGAGTGATGGACCACATTTTGACTAAAATAGACCAAATCAAGTGGTTAGGGGACTAAATTGAAATTATTAACTAATTTGGGATTGAAATTGAAATTTGTTATAATTGTGGGACTAAAAATGAATTTAACTCGAATAATTTCAAATCAATTTTTTATTTAAATTTAACTATTAATTCAAATAAAATAATTAAAATTAAATTTATAACTAAACATTACTATATTCTAATTTTTTTTTCACCGTGCATAAAAACTCAAGTTTTGGTTTTCAAAACCCACTTTCAAATTTTGAAAATCACCCTTATATATACCTACTACATTCTACATCTTCAATTAATACACTTTCTCTCTTTATCTCATCTCTCTTATTTAACTTTTTAAATAAATTAATACATTGATTTGACATAAAGTTAAAATCTATCTTACTCAAAACAAATATAAAACACATTATTTATAGTTTTCAAATCTCACATAACCTCAAACCAAACATCACCTAAATTTTTTAATTGGTGTTTTTTCCATTCAATTCAAGATTTGAAAAACAAGTAAACAATTCAGCGTTTTAATTATTTTTCTATTAATTTGGAGTTTAAAATATACTACAAAACTATCAAGGTTCGAGTTTAAGTCTGAATTAATAAAATATATGAGATTATATGTGACAAATTTAGATTATAAACTAATAGTTTTATATTATTTCAGGGTTCTAAAAGTAACTCAATTCATGAATGGATAGTTTATACATTCTAAGTATTCCTTCTTTTTATTTTTTAGTCTTAATAATTTATTGAAAAATATATATTTATTCCAAAGAAATTTGGGCTTTCTTATTAGTATTGGCCCAAAACTGAAAAGAGTTCGGTCTTAACCCATCAGCTAAAGCCCATTTTTACAATGCAATAAAACAAACATTTGGGCTTTAATTCGTTTCATTTCATCTTAATTACAAAAGGAATTTCTTTTAGTGGAATAAAAGTTTTTTTTTTTTTTGAGTTAGTAACAAAAATCAGTGAGTGCTTGAATTGTCTTAGGGTGAATTCCTTAAAGTCTCAAATTTGAAATCCGCAGGTGCAACTAACAATTGTGAGACTTGTCCATACAATGAGCAAAGTTATGGCTTTAAATTGGGGGTTCCCACTAGTGATCGATGGGTTCAGGCCTCCCTCGAATTAATTTATCTACGAATTAAATATCAGTGCATAAAATATAAAAAAATAAAAATCATATTACCAAAATATAAAATAATAACCTAAAAAATTACAATTTTTTTTATCTTCGTGTCAAGTCGAAGTGAGTGAGTATAATATATCAGCCGGTCATTTCATCGGATAGGTTCAGTGCATCGGACAAAGGGATTAACTTAACAAAAAATCGCCAGCTTATAAATGAGTCAAAACAGTACATCAGTTCATGGTATATATGGATTCTCTTAAATTAATATTTATACTTGTTAAATTAAATAATCATTATTACATGCATGCATGATTAACTCAAAAATATTAGTACTGCTTATTTAAAAAAATAAAAGTGATAATGTCGTTTTAAAAATAAATTAGTAATAGAAGCTATTCCCTTATTATTATTTTCACATAAATGGTGTGTTATGGTTCACGAATTGTCTCGTGTATAGTGATCTTCTGTCTTTCTGTATGATAAAGTATTATTTTTTTCCAGAAGAATAATGTTACTCATTCCAAAGAAAAATGTGTATAGAAGTATCTCTCTATTATACATTTATTAGTAAATCAATATTTTTATGATAAATATTTATATGAAACTATCTCATATTGCTTTTCCATGTATAATACACTATCATTTATTCTAGAGATTTTATCACTCTTTATTCATTTGTAAAAAAATGATTTCACATCAAATTTGCTACTGCTCATTGAGTCAACGTTAGTTGACACAAATACTGGCATGATTACGATCTACGGCTTAAAAAGCATTTATTTGGTTATTTTCATCAAATAAAAACACAAAATAACAGAATATGGCCGGCCTTCCTTTGAAATTTTGAAATTGAATTAGTCAAAATTTTGTACAACTAAATTCATCGAATACACAATACATGAATTAAAAAAACTAGTGGAAATTAAGAATTAGTAAAAAGAGAACGACGTCGTCACATGATGACAAGGTCAAACTTAAGACAATTAGCAATTCATCACATATCCTAACATTTATTTGAATTGGCGATGCATGCATGCTGTCACCCTAAATATTACCCAACATCGCGTTATTAAATAAAATTAGCATTGTGTACCATACTAATCAATATACATTAATTACACTTTTTTTAAATTATATTATGTCAGGATGCACACATGCAGACTAGAATAAGTCATAATCTTCGATTAAACAATATATATATATATATATATATATATATATATATATATATATATATATATATATATATATATATATATATATATATTTTTTTTTTTTTTTAATTCTTTTTGCCAGTACTTATATTCTTTGACATAGTCAGACAAAATTGATTCCATCAGAAAATCCATGATCGTTAACATTAACAAATTTGATGTTACATCGTTTTAATTTTTTTTTTGAAACACAAAAAAAACCGCTGGTTTATTGATTGAGATCACATGAACAGAATATATTGAGAAGGTCATCCAAAAAAATTGGAGGCTCGATCCAATAATACGAATATCACCTATCACATTGATCTGATCTTAGTATATATATTTTGACATTACATCACGTTGATGAGCGACATACGAGAAAAATAACTTTGCTCTTTGATTTGTATTTTTCTTTTAATTAAAGTATATATTATCAATCTCCTACATTTATACTTTGCACAAGAGATTAGAGATTCAACGACAAAATGTGATATATATAGAAGATCTTGTCCGATCACATAGAATACGTAATTAATTATAAGGTGACTATGTCTAATAGAAAACATCACACATTAATATATATCCATTTTTCTACTTCTATATATTCATTATTAATTATTTCTTGTTTTAAATTTTATATTATTATTAGTTTTGAATTTTGGAAGGATAACACTGGATAGATGCATATCAAACGGCAGAGTCTCCAGTGACTTGGTCTTCAATTCTTCCACACCTCTCATGACTATATATACGCAGTTCTACACTCCATTATTGCACAAAAAATATATTTATCTTCATTGTAATCATTCAAATTTGGGCCATATTTAAGATTCATAAAATATGGCAAATTTAATGAAATTATTCCTAAGTTTTATTGCTGTAATAAGTTGTACTGTGGTAGCCCATGAACCTAGCCCCCTTCAAGATTTTTGCGTCGCAGATTTCCAAAGTCCAGGTACGTATTAAAGTACTTTTATCGATTTAAAGCCGAAAAATAAATAAACTATCAATTCGCGACCTGAATTATTTTTTCAATCAATCAGAGGTCTTAATTATATAAAATTGTCAATTCAGGATCTGAATTCAAGCTTTAAATTTAATAAAATATGATATAATATTTGATAAATTCATGACCTAAATTTTTAGTTTTGTACTCCATAATTCAGCCCCTAGTAGATTAAAAAAAAAAAAAAAAAGGTCTCCAAATGATAGTTATAGGTCTTGAATTTAGCATTAGCTTAATTTAATTAATGTCTCAAGATTTTAATTATAATTTATTTTGTTAAAACTTGATACTGATATACATACATCCATGCAGTGAGAGTAAACGGGTTCGCTTGCATGGACCCGACCCAAGTCAAGGCGGAGCACTTCCTTTTCCGCGGCCTTCATATCGCCGGAAACACCTCCAATCCGCTCGGCACATTCATAAACCGACCGACGGTGGCTGAAATCCCGGGCCTCAACACCCTCGGCATCTCCACAGTGCGAGTCGACTACGCTCCACGGGGGGTGGTGCCACCCCATCGCCACCCCCGCGCGTCCGAGGTGCTGACGGTGCTGGAAGGCACGGTGCTGGTCGGGTTCGTGACTTCGGATCCGGAGAACAGGCTGATTTCGAAGGTGCTTCAGAAGGGCGACGTGTTCACTTTCCCGTTCGGGTTGATCCATTTCCAGCAGAATGTCGGGTACAATAATGCCGTCACTATAGCATTCTTGAGCAGCCAGAATCCGGGTGTGATCGCCATTGCTAACGCTGTATTCGGGTCGGATCCTCGGATAAACGACGACGTTTTGTCGAAGGCCTTCCGAGTTGATGAGTCGATTGTTGAGAAGCTGCACGCACAGTTTCATTAGTTTTCTTTGCGCCGACAAAACGATGGCATATTGACTTGTTTAAGCCCTTCCAAGATTAAGTCGACACAATTAGTTTATTGGTTTTTCTATTATTGATTCCTTTTTTTATGAGCTGAATAAGTGTTTAAATTAAAAAATAATAATATGATTTTCAGTTTCTTCTTTGAAATGAAATTTCTTTTCCTTCATAATTCGTATATTATTAATTAAACTAATTGTATTCTCATAAATTTAAATATTTTTAATAGATTATAAATTTGGCTACAATAACTAGGTAAAATATGTATGATTGCTAATATATCTCAACTTATACGATTTTTTATTACATACGTCTCATCTTAATGATTATATATTTTTATTTTGGACGTCTCATCCTAATGGTTATATTTCATTTTTTGGCATATGGGACAAATTAATTACTTCTCTCTGCATGGGCCACACATCCCTCTAATACACCTTCCCACTTTATATTAAATTATTATTTCTCTCACCTCAATACACATTAAAATACTATATTCATTAATACTTGTGCGAAAAGCAAACGTAACCATAATAACATGATCGAGGGATTACTATATTTTAAAACTTTATACATGATACAATGATTATTAAAAAAGATAATTCTAAACGTCAGGACATGATCATGAAAACATTAATTATATTAAGACAAAGGGAATATTTCACTGTTTTCATGCACACGCAAGATTTAGCTTTAATTTTAACATTTTATAGTTTTTAAATTATAGAAAACGAATAGCACCTGATTAAAATAGGTGGGGCATTGATTTGAGTCATTTGACTAATAAATATGGCCACCTTCAAAATCATATAACTCATTCGCAATCATAATTCATACAGGAGTCTAGATGTTCACTCTCATTTAATATTTAATTATAAGACTAACATTAATTATAAAATTTGTACCCAAAAAAATTTGGGGTGATTATTGGTGCATTCTTAAAGTTTAGAGTTAAACATCAATGCACCGGATGTACCAATGCATCTAAATAATTTAAATTATTAGAATAAATTTTAATTTAATCATAATCACTAAATAAAATAAAATAATTATAATTAAATATAATAACTACCCACTACTCTTTAACATTTACCCTTATAAATATTCGAGTGCACTGATGCACCAATATGACCCTAAAGTTTATATGTTACAAATTAATATTAGAGTACAATTATAATTTTTAATTTTTTAAACTTAATATAAAATCAAATATTTTTAATTACGACTTTTTTAATGAAATATTGTAGTTTTCAAAACTTTTTAATCAAATATTGTAGTTGCATGGGGTGTTAATGAAATAATTTGAATAAGCAACTACTTTCAATAGTAAAGTCGCCTTTGCACAAGTTGCTTTTTGCAAATGCAACTTTTGCTTACGTGGCATGTTGGAGTACCTGAAATAATGAAATTGCTCATAGTAGGGACAACTTTCAATAGTGAATGTCTGACAACTTTTGGCTTGTAATAGTAAAGTTGTCTTTTCCAAATGCAACTTGAATCATCCATCCCTTCATGCTGTTGGCTCTTGTCGGAGAATCTCACATTATATGCATCCAAATTTGTCACAAAAAATCACACACTTCTGCCATCATACTATTCCACCACTACTACCATCCAAGTGTCTTACTATAGTTTTTTTTTTTCTCACCTCCAATAATGGAGTTTGAATCTCCTATATATAAAGAAGAGAGCTCTGCTTCACACACGTTTTGAAAGCACTCCATGCCTCATAAAATTTATTCTCTCAATTTTCTTTCTTTCTTTAAAAAATAATTTTTTCTTCAATATTTTATTTATGAGATGGTTATTTAACGTTTCGGTGGTGTTTCAAGACGATTATTAATATCTCATTATACACAATCTATCCTGATTATTCTAAGGTAAATTTTTATTTTTAGTTTTTAAATAATGTCTAATATGTCATTATTTGCTTCATTGGTATTCATTATGTTATTTTGTTATATTTATCATCTAAT
This sequence comes from Pogostemon cablin, assembly GCA_023678885.1. Lineage (NCBI taxonomy): Eukaryota > Viridiplantae > Streptophyta > Magnoliopsida > Lamiales > Lamiaceae > Pogostemon > Pogostemon cablin. The sequence goes on from CM042960.1 coordinate 12,523,586, forward strand.
CCATATATATGTTGAGTTCACATGTAATCTTTCAATAATATCAATTTCTAATTTTAGGATTCATTGCATTACTACTAGAAATCAATCTAATATTACATTAATTAATGCCACGTTTAGATTGTTAAAAATACAATTAGTCTTTTAAGATATTTTTATAAAATGTCTTCTATTCTAATGCAGTAATAAATCATCAACTATTAAGATGTTTTTGGTGTCATTAAATAATAGTTTAGAAGTAAAGACTTGTGTGAGATACAGATCCTTTACTTATCCATTTAGACCGCATAACATGAGGTAAGATATGTTCTGTATAAAATAATATGAATCAAATTATAATGTCGGCCGCTGGTGACAGATTGAATGTTGTTGTAAGGTTGTGTTCAACTCATAGCTAGCATAGCTCTTTTTTTATTTATTTATTTTAAATACTTTATTTTTTTATTCGATAGAATCCTTAAAATTATTATTAATTTCTTTATTTAAGTAATTTTTTTATTTGATTTTATTTGTAAAGTTTAAATTTAATTTTTTTAGGACCAATTCATATATTTGTCTTTTAACTTTTATAGATTCATTTATATTTAATAGTTTTTTAATTGTAATTTTTCACTCTTACCATTTGTAGGTTATATTTAAAAAAAGTGATTTTTATTTAATTAGATATTTCATAAAATTTTATGTGACGACTAAAGTGATAATATTTTTAATAAAAAGTGATAACAAACTACGAAAATGTGATAATTCATTGAATTAAATTATATTATAAATAATTCAAAAGACTGACAAAAAATAAATACTAATATTTTTTGAAAAAATAATAAATAATCAAGAAAAAATTATAGCCACCTTATTAAACTATTTTATGAACAATTATTACGATGCATAAAAAGTAATAATACTTTTAATTAAAAGTGACAATTGTTAAAAGAAAAGTGATATCCGTCAATTTGAACAATGTTATGGACAAATCATAAGATAGATAAAAGTCATAACACTTTTGATAAAAAGTGATACTTGATCAAGGAAAAAGTGATATCCTTCAAATTGAATTTTTTCATGAACAATTAATATAAAATGAATAAAAAATGATAATATTTTAAATAAAAAGTGATATATAATCATGCAAAAGTGATATATATCCAATTGAACCATTTAACTATGATCAACTTAATTATAAAAATCAACATTTTATAGAATAAAATAAAAATATATATTATTTTAATAATTTAAAATCATTAATAAAATAATCTATTTTAATCTTATTAACAAAAATTACAATCAACGTCACCTGAACATCACATTAGGGCATAAAGGTATTACCGTATTAACCACCAATAGCCGCATGTTTTTCTTTTCTTCTTTAATAAATCTAAACAGGCTAGTGATGATGGTCTCAAACAATACGATTTGGTGTCCCAAAAGATTCAGCCTATTTTAAATTAAAAAAAAAATACATTACATTCCTCTTTATCAATTTAATTACAAACATTTTTTTTTTAAAAAAATACATGATATTCCTCTTTTAATTCGACATTTATATTAATAAAATATATGAGTAACTAAATTCAATATTTAAAAAATAATAAGTACATTACCCATTAAATTAAAAATTTATAATACACCACATATATAACTAAATTATCATTTAATTACGCATTCTTTTAATAAATAATACAGTTATATATAAATTAATATATATATATATGTGAATATATTTAAGATTAAATACATCATTAAAATTATTATAAAACAATTCATTTATAAATTTATAAATATTTTTAAGATTAAATACTACATTAAATAAATATATGTAATATAATTATTTATAAATATGGTTAATGCATTATATGTAATAAAACACAAATTGTTTTAAATTCTTTTAATATGGAGTATTTAACATGTAGTTATGCATTATAATATTTAATTTTCATTTATATTTATTAAATAGATTTTTATATTTTATTATTATAAGAATTCAAATTAAATTATAAAACAAAGACTTATGTATTTAATTGAAAAAAATATATCATGATTGAAATGAAAAAAATACAAAAAGATAATGTATTAATTTGATAAAAACGTGCATGATTAAAATTAGTGTAGTCGTAGGCCCTCTTTTAGTAGTGCACTTTTTTACATATTTAAAATTGTTTATGTAAGATTTAAAAAAATTTATTATTTTTTCGAAATTATAAATATTTCCTTAAATTTATAAATATGGTTAAGTTTTCTTTAACATATATGACTTGTAGACGTATGTCAAATTAAATACTCAGCCTCAATCTTGCAGATGTTGACCCCTCAACCGGAAATGACAGATGTTGACTTGCAGAGCAATGCTCCATATTGGCCATCATTCACTTCTCTTTTGCAAACAGATAATGATCATCTACCACGACATGTCTTATCAGTAATACCTTATGGTTTTGATTTTGGTTGGCAAACTTGAGGATATGAGACATCGTCTTCTATTTCAGATGATCATGAGAATGCAATCCAGCATGATACCAGAGAAATAAACAGATGGCGAAGCACTCGACAAAGACTACCTCCTAAATGTGGTACAGGAGGTCATAAATTTTATCACTAGCATAAGAATATATTGTTAATTATGAAAAACGCATGATTGATAATATTCACTTTTTTTTAATAATATGTCTGTATTTATATATAAAAATTTAAAATTCTACTTCTATTTTAAAAAATGAAAATAATGTTATGTAGATACAAAATTACATACTTATATACTATAATAAGATAAATTAAAAATATTTTTATATTAGTTCTTAAGTAAATAAAAATAAGTACAGTATAATTATATAAGCAAACACTTGTGTGAACCGTATTCACACGTGAACCCTATTTTCAACTATTACTCTTTAATACATGAAAAATTACTCTTTAAAGACAAAAATTATTACTCTTCTAAATATAAAAATTACTTTTCAAATTATTGAACTTGATTATTTTTTGCACATGAAAATTTACTTTTTAAAGAAATGTACTATTATTCTTTTAAATAAAAAATATTACTCTTCGAAGAGTTTTTTTTATATATTAAAGAGTAATTTTGCAAAAATAAGATTTACACTTGAACCCGATTCACACAAAACTCACTTATTATATAATTATTACTCCATCATTTTATTACATTATTATTTAAACAATAATATATACTTATGAATTATAAAAAAATAATAAATCATTATAATATAGGATAATTATTTGTAATGATTGCTAATTTGATTTAATAATTAAATTCAATCATTTTGTAATGATAATACTCTTATTAATCAATTTAAAAGTTGCCTCCATTAAAGCCAACTTTATTTATCAATAAAATCTCAAAATTATCGTGATATTCAAAGTTGCCTCTGCAAAGGGCAACTTCACTATTGACATGTGCCTGTAACAACAAAATTTGTATTTATTAAATAATAAACACAAAATAAATTACAATGATAATCCAATGTGGATTGAACTTAAGAATTGAGTAAATAGTATTTAGGTATCCTCTGATTCCTCTCTTGAGTTGACTTCTTCAACTTTCGAAGTCGGATCTTCGGATGAAGCTTGTCCGTGCTCGAGTTTGACTTGACGAACGTTGGTCCGGAGGCGTCGAGCCTTTGTTTGGATCAAACGTTGACTTGAAGATTTATCGTGAAGAACACCGTTCAATTTGGTAGAACACCGTTTGACTTCACGGATATTGCTGGATGAACTGGATGAACTTGATTTGAAGAAACGTTGAATCTGAGGGGCTCCGCACCTTGATCTTAGATTGAATGACGTTTCTAGATTGATCTTTGAAGAATAACTTGATCTTCGTAGAGATTCCAAGTTTCTTCAGAGTTATCCGGGTTTTCGGGATTTTCAAGAGTGAATGGAATGAGGATTGAAGGTCCTTTTTTATAGGTGGAGAAAATAACCACTTGGACAGTTTCTCAAGCGGTGGGAGCGGTGGCCATGTTCTTGGCGACGGCGGGAGATGGGGGCAGATCCGGCAGTGTGCGGACGGCGAAGAGCGGTGGCATCAGACTTCCTTTTCTCAACTCAATTTGCAATTCTCGCTTTTTCCTTCCTGGAGAATGTGTATTACTTTCATGATTTTATTACTTCCACCATCAATTTTGACTATAGTTGGGCTTTGACTTTGATTTGGGCCCAATTTAATCCTTCCACCTTTTGCTATAATTAATGGATCTAATGTTGGACTCTTTCCATGTGCTGAGCTCCATTAAATTAGATATTACATCCACTACTAATTTTGACCTTCCACTTGAGTTATTAAATCAAATGAGAATTAATTATTTGACTCAAACTTGGCCCTCCACCGAGATGTATTAATTTGCAAATCAAACATGGATGGGCTGCAAATCTTTAACCAAAGAAATGACTTGGTCCATAATCATGCAGTTTTGATATCTTTTTATTCTAACATTCATCCATTTACTTTGCAGTGTAACTTTCAAGATGATTTATTCGAGTACTATAGAAAATTTCCTCTCGCACCACTTAACGACTGTAGCTACTGATTCACAAGATTTGGCTTGGCTAATGAGTGCTCACCTTTTTTCTTCTACTTGCCACATTAGATGTAACAGTTTGGATGATCTTCACCGTTGCAAGAAATTGAATTTCCTTCGCCAATTTGAATTTGCATCCCACCACTATTTTCCTTTTGTCAACCTTTTGCTCCTCAACTCACTCACGCTTCAATTTGTTGCTTGTCTCATAGACTTAATGAATAAACCGAGATATGATTGAACTTAACGGAGTGCTAAGATGGCTACGTATCTCTTTAAAGAGAATCAAGTCATTACGTAGTTCAAAAGACATGATTTGATTTGGATGGGAGGTGCGCCGTGCACAGTTTATACTCATGCGGGCCAAGAGCAACATGCAATTTAGGCTCATGCGTCAAAGAGCTTTGAACTTGAATTTGCTGACAATTTATACTCGTATCAAGGAGTCTTGAACTTAACTTGTAGACAGTTTATACTCTTCTCAAGGAGTCTTGTCCTTTATTTATAGAGAGTTTCATTTTTTTCAAGGAAATTTGATTTGAATGGGACAGTTTAAACTCGTATCAATGAGCATAATGTGGACAATTTTTTTTATTTGCTCGTCTCGAGGAGCATAACTTGAGTGATTTTAGATAGTTTTTAACTCATATTAAGGAGCGTAATGCAGACAGTTTTCGCTCGTGTCGAGGAGAGTAACTTGCGAGAGAGTTTATTGCCCCCAGTTCTAGGATGCACTGTGTGCTCTTGTTTTAACTTCACTTCTTTGAATCTTTATAGATACTGGAGTCATTGTTTGCAGTTCATCCTCAAGAGGCTTATCGAGAGACATGTCTTCAAATTCATATGAGTTATTAATTGAGGGCAATTCAAATTAACTTGATACCATACTCAACTCCATGTCATGAGCTCTTGTAGCTAGTTCTTCAAAAGTCTTTTGTTGGATTCCTTAGAGAATATATCGCAGGATCCATTGCATCCCTTGAATGCACTAGTTGATGGCAGAGACTTTGGACAATTGATCTTTGCATTTCAAGCTTAGATTTCTCATTCGATTAATATAATCGATTGCTGGCTCTTCTTTCCATTGGAAAGTGTTAGTCAACTCTATCATACTAACAGTCCTTCGAGTGCTATAGGAGCGATTGAAAAACTCTTTTTCCATTTGCTCTCAGCTGTCGATGGAGTTAGATTCCAAGTTGATATACCAATCAAATGCATTTCCTTTCAGTGAGCGAACAAATTATTTGACCATGTGATCACCGAAGGTTCTAGCATCATTACATGTCTCGACAAAGTGCATTATGTATTGTCTTGGGTTGCATTTGTCATCGAATTGTTGAAATTTAGGAGGCTGGTAGTCAACTGGCATCTTTAAGCTGTCAACTCTCTTTGTATATGGCTTTTTATAGGCAACAGAAGATTTGGAGCTCTCTTTAAACTTATCTTTTATCGTCTTTAGTACGATGCTCTTCCGTAAGTTCATAGAAAGTATTCCGTCAGCTGAAATTTGTATCTCTTCCACAACTGGATTTGTTTAAGAGGGATGGTACTTCGTGGAGTCTTCCTCTTCGTCTTCATCCTCAACTCATTTTTCATTTGCATGACTTGTTTCAGTGTTGGTCATCTTCTCTATTAGCCTGAGGATTAATAGACCTTGTTCTTGGCTTTATTTGGTGAGTGCGGCAACAGATTGAGTCAAGCTTGCCAGTTGTTCTTCGACAGACGAAGTGCTTGTTGTCATGGCTAAGGCTATGGATGAGTCGTACGCCAATTTTTTCTGTGGATTGAGAAGTTTGGCAGATAGAGTCATCTTCACCATCTTCGTGGTCTTGCAATGGCTTATCGAGAACAATTCCCACCACGTGGTTTGTCTCTGAGGAGCCTTTGGGCATACTTCTTGTAACGACTTCAACATCTTCAGCTTGCAACTCAGAAGGCTTTAACACAGAAGACCTTCTTATAGCAATCCTGAGTGGAGTTGTTCTTTGAATCTCTTCAATCTGCAACTTTGAATGCTTTAAGGCAGAAGGCCTTCTTATTGCAATCCTGAGAGGAGCCATATTTTGTATATTTGAACTTTTGAAGAGATGAGATGAGAGGTAGAAACTGTCCCACCGGGCGTGCCAAAATTTGTAACAACAAAATTTGTATTTATTAAATAATAAACACAAAATAAATTACAATGATAATCCAATGTGGATTGAACTTGAGAATTGAGTAAACAGTCTCTAGTTATCCTCTGATTCCTCTCTTGAATTAACTTCTTGACTTCTTCAACTTTCGGAGCTGGATCTTCGGATGAAGCTTGTCCGTGCTCGAGTTTGACTTGATGAACGTTGGTCCGAAGGCCTCGAGCCTTTGTTCAGATCAAATGTTGACTTGAAGATTTATCGTGAAGAACACTGTTTGACTTCACGAATATTGCTGGATGAACTTGATTTAAAGAAACGTTGAATGTGAGGGGCTCCGCACCTTGATCTTAGATTGAATCGCATTTCTAGATTGATCTTTGAAGAATAACTTGATCTTCGTTGAGATTCCAAGTTTTTTCAGAGTTCTCCGGGTTTTCAGGATTTTCAAGAGTGAATGGAATGAGGACTGAATATCCTTATTTATAGGTGGAGAAAATAACTACTTGAGAGATATTTTCTCCTTATAAAGATATGTTGGGGTTTTCTCCTTTAATTAAGCATGTCGGACTGGATACGGGCCTATTTAATTTAATTAAGCCTGTAGGATTTGATTTTGGGCCTATTTAATTTAATTAGGTATGTTGAATTTGATTTGCTGGACTTATTGACTTGAGTTAGACCCATCTGACTTGAATTGAGCCCATTTAACTTGAATCGAGCTCATTTGACTTGGATCTAAGCTCAAATAATTATATTAATTATCAATTATTTATTTATTTATTTTAGGAATTAATTTATTTAAATTCCTTAATAAAAAAATATTTGCATTTACATTTATTAGGTAATAAAATTCATCTCCTTACAGTGCTACCTCACCAAAGTTGCCCTTTTAGAGAAAACTTTGCTTACTTAATTAAAACCTCATGCAACTATAGTATTTGGTTAAATTTTTTTGAAAACTACAATATTTTATTAAAAAGCCTTTAATTACTACATTATCATGATTTAATGACTAAGATTGATATTCAGAATTTTAATAAAAAATATAAAAACTAATCGAAATTATCAAAAAAATCTTCGGTGTTTGAACAAATGAAACGTTATATAATCAACATTAATTTCTATTAATTTAAGTAAATTAGGATTAGGATTTATCATTACATGATTATGGTGTTACATTTATGTCATGGTATTTTACGATTGACGTGTAATGAGAAGAGAAAAAAATATCCTTCAAAACGAAGTTTTTATTTTCAAAATTCATGGGGTACGTAATATATAACAAGCATTTTAACTTGTGCGATGCATATGAATAGATTTAAAAAAATAAAATTATATAAATATAGATTTTTTAAACACATATTAACCGTGCGATGCACAGGTATAGACACATAAACACATATATATGGAGTATATATATATATATATATATATATATATATATATATATATATATATATATATATATATATATATATATATATATATATATATGGAGTATTACAAAAAATCTATATTTATATATTTTTTAAAATGTATCCCGTGCATTGCACAGATTAAAATGCTTGTTTGTATAATGATTCCCTTGCTAATTCATTGGTAATTACCAACGGATTGAATTCTATTGCTAAATTAGAGAATAAATTCATTAACATTCCGTTGCTAAAACAAAAAATGTCATTTTTGTTGCTAATCCATTTGTAATTATCAACGGATTGAATTTCGTTCCTAAAAAATACTTTTTTTAAGTGGGTGTATAAGTTATATATCTCGAATTCCCTATGATTTCATACTCTTTTAAATGAGATTACATTGCAATAAATGGTCCTATAATTAGTTCTATATTTTACTTTTTATATAAGTATATTATGTACAATTTAAATTTAAATTCAAATATCATTACTTTTCTTTTTTTATTTACTTATATTTCGTTTTTAAGCTTAAATAAATATTTAATTTTACATTTAATGTGCTTTTAATGAATATATATACTTAAGATCTTTAATTTCACACTTATTCTTTATTAAAAATATGTTAAGTGAAATAAAAAAAAACAAAAAACAATTTATATAATAAATGAGAAAATGTTTATTACCATATAAAAACAAATTGAATTAGGAAAACATCATTAATTTGGAGGTGGAGAATTTGAGAAGAGATATTGGGAAGGAGAGAAATTGAGAAGAGATAAAGATATTTTGAGGAGATATTGACCAAAACTTTTGAGCGATAAAAATCTTTGACCTTACGTGCTTTTATATATAAATATAGATATAGATATTAAAAATCATCCTTATAAATCATGTATATTAATCCTCAATTCACCTACTTTTTCTTTAATTAATTAATTAAGTTTTTGTTTCTTTCTCTTTCTATCTAATTTTCATTTACTTTCTTATATTAATTAATATATTTTACATATTAAACTCTTCATCAGTTTTCTACGGGACATTCATTATCTGAATAAAAATTTTAGGAAAAATGAAAATGTGAAATATTAAAAAAAATTAATAATAACATCTAAAATAAGTAAAATTATGGATTATAATTTTGCGGGTTTGTTGAACAAAAAGATTAGTCAAACAAATTCTCTCTCTTTTGTTTTTCAGGAAATGAGTGTACGATTAACCTTAATATTACAACATACAAGTATAATATTTGAAGAGAAAAATTTGATGACATTCACTGTTTCAGTGACGAACTAATTTAATTTTAATGGCAAAATTTTGTAATTACACTATGGGACGGAATAAATGTTTTTAACCGTATAAATTAAGATTTATAGTATTTTTAATAAAAAAATTATATATTATTTATTTAAAGTGATATCTTTCCAATTAAAAATTTTATGAATAGTTTATTGAATAAATTAAAATAAAACGGAGTAATTTTTAATTATTAAAACTGAGAACTAATAAAAGAAATATAAAATGTTCTTGCCATTAAAATACTTGCTCTGAATTAATAAATAAAATCAAGAGGAATTGATCACAAAATTATGTGCACAAGTGGCCTCACTTATGTTACCTTCTTCTCTTGATATATTATATGTACAACAAAATACAAATGGATAAATGGATATATATATATATATATATATATATATATATATATATATATATATATATATATATATATATATATATATATAACGATTTGTATGACATATTAATCTAGAGTATATGTATTAATAAGTTAAAGTACGTAGGTAGTAAATCATATTGTAATAATACTATAAAATCATATTTTAATATATTATTAATCATACTTAATAAAAATATATTTAAACTTCAAATAAACATATTTTACCAATATTATACCTTAACACGTTTCATAACCCATCTCAAATAAATATCATCTCAGGGTAGACTTTTCCAATGCAAAATATATGAAGAGTTCATATCTTATAAATAAAGATAGTTAATTTCTTAGACCATTCAATGGTAGTTTATTTATTAATTAACTGTATTTTGAGTCTAATTTCTGTTGATCAACTTTGAAATTATGGGTAATAAAATGCGATCACATTATTGAAGAATTCTTTTAACTAACTGATAAGGTCTAAAACATAAAAATTTTAGGGTCTTACTTAGCTGACCCGGGCTCACACATGACCCGGGTCATTCTCACCCCTTAGATTAAAACTACTTCATTATAGTCATTAGATCAAATGTACTTTAGATAGAAACTTGAATAGCAGGTTATATGAAAGAGAAACATCACATTTAATTAATGAGTACTGCTAAATATATTGAATACACACCCTTTATTAAATACACACCCCTTTAATTTTTTATTTCTTAAATTCATTGTATAGATACCCTTGAAAATTACAAAACTACCCCAAAAAATTAAGAATATACATCTCCCCAACAACGTAAAATCCTTAATTTAATCTTGCTTACCAAAACCTTGTGCAAGACGGCAAACCAGGCTGGCCAAAATTTGAGTAAATATCTATGTTGTTTGCACTTCACAGTAATTCCGACTACAGTTTTTTGTTTTACCTTCCCTCCCTCCCTCTCTCTCTATACTTTTCACTTGCTAACACTACTTATTAACAATTCCACTCAACCTTCAAGATTGAAACTTACAACTCTCTCTCTCTCTACGCTCCATCTATATGTATATACTATATATATCTTCCTAGTGGCTTTCCCTTTCCATCTCTGCAATCCCAAACACCATAGTACTTAATATTGTTGATGGGGCACAAGAATTCTATTCAATTTGAGCTTGAATTTCAACTGGGTCTGTCGATTCTAATTTTCTTGATGTTCTCAACGACGACGACTCCACCGATAATGGTGTCAACCAGAAAAAATATGTGAATACCACCAATTTAGTTTTACATCAGATTTTACAACAAATGGCACTTATAAATCTTTAGAAAAAGAGACACATACACAATAAAGAAAGAAAGCCCATAGTTACAGCATCAAGCCATCGCCTGAAGTGAAAAAAAAAAAATTAGAAGGGGAAAGAGAGATGAATGAATTCATCAAATTATTTATTATCACGAAATAAGTAGAAGCAATCAACTTTGGCTAGAATGCTTCTGAGATATTTCAGAGACACGGTAACTGAAGCGTAGACAACAGAATCTGCTTTGTTGGTGTTGAGTTTAAAACATAAATTAGTAATAGATTAAGGGTATTTCAGACTTTTCATAAATATCTCATTTAATTATAAAATAGTGGGGGTGTGTATTTAGTAAATAGAGGTTTGCATTTAAACTAACCCTTAATTAATATCTCATTTCTCTATCATCTTTCTCCAATAATGTATTTTGCTTTTATTACTTTTCATTAAAAAATTTTAAATGTTTATAATTCTATTGTTATAAATTTATTATTAAAGAATAATCATCAAATTATTAGTCTTTTTAAAATCTTTAATTTAACATCCATATCAACTATATAATAAATATTAAATATTAATAAATAATTTACTATAAATTCAGTATTTAATTATTAATTAATTTTAATAATTAAATCTTATTAACATATTAGGAAAAAAATGGAGTATCTATTAAATTAAAAAAATATAGACAATTTAATAATTCAATAATTTTAAATTAAAAATATATATAACTAAATTAAATATTTAATTAATGTATTAACTAAAAATATATTTTTTAATCAAAACGATAAAAAAATAAAGATGATATAATTAAAAAGTAATACTAAATAGTAATATTTTGATTAATAAAACTAAAATTGATTATTACCTTATTTTATATTAACAATTACATATAATATAAGAGTTACAAATAATTCTAATAATAATACAATTTAAGTGAAAATATGATAATAGAATGAATTGTTAATATAATATTAAAATTAATAATAAAAAAAATGATCGAAACCGTATGATCATCAGTTCGGTTCTATATTCTCCTTTAATAAAAGTGAAACTAGTGCTTCAAAACTAGGGTGAACAGTCTACTTTACTCCAAAGAATTAATACATAATGATAAAATTACTGTTTATACAGAAAAGAAATCGTCTTAGATAAAGAAGAGTAATCTTTCATTGTACTAAATAATAATAACTCATTCGCATAGTACATATTAATGCTAATGTAGTTGATTTATATATATATATATATGTGTAATATCTTTATTAATATATAAACAATTATTTTTGCTTTTTATATACCGTCTACAAATTTATCCTCGCAAAGAAAACAAAGTACTAATTTATAATTTATTTCATTTATTTAATTATTTCAAAACATCATATCTTCGTTTTTCTAACTAAAAATATAGGATAGTCATGGAATTTATATACTATTTCTATTCAAATTTTAACCCACTTAAATTCATTATTATCTATTTAATTTATTTTATTTTTAAATTATATATATAAATAGTTGGTCTCTTGTATCATTAGGAACACAAAGTGTGTAAGAGTATAACATTTTGTTCTAAATGATATACACTTTAATTAATATATAAGGATATAATTTTTTTCATTGAAAAAATCGGTTGAAATATTGATAGTATAAATGTTTGATTATCAAAAATAAATTTTTTTCTAAAAGAAAAAGTGTACACATTCTTATACTAAAATATATAACATTTAATACTAAAAGGTATAACTTTCGAAAAATGCGGGATTTGGGGCACGGTGTCCCCAAAGGCAGCAAGTTTTAGCCTTATATAAAACATATATAAAATATTTATTTATCGTTATATTTATTACTCTGTTCATCTCACTAAAAAATTCAACTTTTATTTAAAAAAAAATTAGTTCGATTTCAGTTAAATCAATTATTTTATTATCAAAACTGAAATCGAACAAATTTATCGAAATTTTGAAAAATTAAAACCTAAATCGAACCAAATGTATGGCAACCGAATTAAAATGCCAAGTTCAATTTAGTTAGTTTTTTCGATTTCGATAACTGCAAATCTCTGATAATAATAAAATATTTATTGAATAAAAGAAATATTTATTATAATATTAGATTTTATTTATATAAGATTATTATTATTATATCTTAATTCACCATTATATATTATGTATTGATTTTGAGCAATATATAATATAAATAATTTTTTTGTTTTAAAAAATTATAATATAATTTAATTATGTAACGGTGAATTATTCTAATATTACATAATATAACGGTGAATTAAAATTAATTATAATTTGCTATATCTAATAATTTTAATTCACCATTATGTATTTATATAAGATTATTATTATTATATCTTAATATATTATGTAATTTTACTTTAGAATTATTCTCATAATCAAAACAAAAATTATAATTATTCTCGCCATCTTAATTCACCATTATATATTATGTATAGATATTTAATATTAAAATTTATCGAATAAAAATAAAAATTAAAATTGAAAAGAAATTTGAAACTTAAAAGAGAATTATCTTCATAATTATATATTTTAAATTATGAATCTATTTTAAATCGAATATAATATTTTAATTATATAAATTTTGTAACACTTAAAACTCTATCAAATTAAAATAATAATAAAAAACATAAAATTTACACTAAAATAAAAAATAAAATGCACATTTCTTTTATTAATAAAAAAATACACAACACACATGGATGTAATTAATAAAGTAAAAGAATCAATATTAAAATAATATATATCACACAAATCACACAAATGAATGGTGGACCCCTTCTACCTTCTTTAACATGCCACTTAACCTGATCATGTTTGAGCCAGGTCAACTAAGAATGCCCAAAATTTTAACTTGAAAGAGAGATAAATTGTACCATGTCCTAATCTGGGCGTCATTTGTGATCACACATGATTTTCCCAAATTATTTACTAAATTGTAATTAATTTAGTAAGATAAAAATGTAGCATAACAAGTCGTGCCACGTGCCAATTAAAAATAGATAATCTCCCAATTATCGAGTCCATTATTGATAAATTTTACACATATATCTATTTATTCTGATTCCAGTGAATTTTTTTTTTCTACTTATTATTGAATAATGATATGATGACAATGATGGGCAGTAATTGAAAATCTACTAAAATGTTATATTATTACATGATAACAAATGTAATTGAAATTATAGGGGATTAAATAAATATCCATCAAGAAAATGAGACAAGAATATGATGTAAATTGGGTGAGTGATGGAGCTCCGGGTCCACCCACCCAAGTGATTAATGGAAGACATTGCTGTAAAGAGTAAAGACTAATTCCCACAAGTTTTATTTTTTAAAATCGTGTTATTCTGAAACACGTTTGTAAAGTATCAGGATTTAGGACAAACTTATAATGTTGATTTGTGGAGGATTAGAGGGGCAAACTTAACAGAGAAGCAAGGTACAAGTGCGCCGAAATTTGTTAAAAATTAATTAATTAAAAATCGTTTTTAATTATGTCAAATTATTATCAAAATGTTATGCATGTAATTCTGTGATTGAGATGAGAAGGGTATGAATGTAATTTCAAGCCCAATTTGGGTATTAAAAAAAAACATATTTTTTACTTTTCTTTATACACGCATGCATACAATATTTGAGTATTGACTCAATAAAACACTTGCCTAACATTTTGGAATGGACTATAGAGAGTGTGCGTGCTGTTGATGCTCGTTTTTTCGTCGTTAAGAGAAGTTGTTGATGCGAGTTAAGAGAAGTTGTTAAGAGTGTGAGATAATCTATAAAAGATAAAGAAAAAAGAGTAATTTTTACAATTCTTCGCTGAATCGCCTTTGTATTTCTTTTTCCAGTAACAAGTAATCAAAAAATGTACATTTAATTTGTGTTTATTCCTATTTATATTTTCTTCTATCCTCCTCTATGTGTGTAGAGGCTTTTTGGCCTTCTAAACTATTCTTGTCATTAATAGATTGTGACATGTCATTTTCTAGTATCTTTCCATAGCAGATTTGTTGCTCTTTGTGAACTCCTCCATTTGATTGGTTCAGAGAGAATTCAACAAAGCCGGTATTGAGTACTATTCAGTTGGTGTTGGTGTCCCTCGATAATCTGTTCATTACCCCTGGAAAACTGGTTATAATTCCTGGGCTTAGCCTATTCCCTAACTGTGAGTCTGCCTTCAAGTTTATCCGGGGTTTATTTTTTTATAACGCTTAGGTATATTGAGCGCGTGTGATACCCGAACTTCTCATTACTTATGTGTCAATATAATTTAATTTGTGTTATGTGCATTTTATAATTATGTGATAATAATGTGGCAATTATGTGACAATTGTTTCTACATTTTATTTATCTTTACATTTTATTTGAGACATCCGTGATAAAAATGGTGACAATATGTGAACATATATGTGCATAAATATTTACGTGCATAATTAAATTATTTTATTTGTATAAATACACTTTTTATTAATTATTAACTATCACACGTGTTCTCGTAATAATAATAGTAGTAAGAAATAGTACACGTATGTGTATTAATTTATAAATATATTATATCTTAGTTATTAAATATTACACGTATATTCGTAATGGATAATAATAATAATAATAATAATAATTTTACTTACTATAAATAGTAAGTTACTATACATAGCTACTTACTATGAATATTAAGTAAAGGTTAGAGGCGGTGGTGATAACCCTCGAATCCAAGTATAAATGGGGGGTTGCCCCGGATGGTGAGCAGTAGCAACCATTTCGCAATTCAAAGAAAAAAAAATAAAAGAGAGAGAGAGGAGGGAGAGAAGAAGAAGAAGAAGAGAGGGCTGTATCGGAACGGGAAGGAAGAGATTAATTATAGTTCTTCACGAGATTTATATTATTGTCAGTATGCAGGTAAGTAGGAGTCCAACTACAATGCATAAACATGTTGTGTGTGAATTGTTTGTGATTAATACTCCTTCCGTCCCTAGGTAAGAGTCTCATTTTACCATTATGGTTGTCTCATCCAAATAATCTCATTTCCTTTTTTGGACATATGAGACCCACCCACACCCACTAATACAATTAAAACATGGGGCCCACACACCCACTAATACAACTACCCACTACACATTAAATAATAATACTCCTTAATCCACGTGCCCAAAAGCAAATGAGACTCTTATCAAGGGACGGAGGGAGTATGTGATAATTATGTCATGAATTATTTGTGATTAGTTTAATTACGTTATGAATTATTTGGGGTTAATTGGTGATGCAAGTTGTGAATTTATGTGATTTGAAATAATATCATTATTCTAAATAGGTTTGTGTGATTGGAAACTGTTGAAAATATATCTGTATGATTTGAGAAGATATTGGTTATAAGGACCTGTGTGATCTGAGATAACGTTGTCATTCCAAAAAGGGATCCGTGTGATCCAAGATGAAGTGGTTATCCTATTAATGGATCTATGTGATTGAGGTGAAGTTGTTATTCCAGAAGTGGATCTGTGTGAATTGAAATTAAGTTGTTGCTTTATTGTGATTAAATGTTGATATTGATATCGTAAATGGTTTATGATGCATATTTAATTGCCCTGGTTGCATACCATGCAAAATCATGAAAAATATTTTTCTCAAAATTAATAAGATACTAATGCTGTGTGCGACCACTATATATGCACTCTTTCAGGGACCGCCGAAAATCGATCCGAGTCATGTGTTGACTCACCCCATTCAAGGATCGGGGAGCGATCCGAGTCATGTGTTGACTCAACAAGTCGCTTGTCGGCTCACTTTTATTCAGGGATCGCGGAGCGATCCGAGTCATGTGTTGACTCAACGGTCGCTTGTCAGCTCACTTTTATTCAGGGATCACGGGGTGATCCGAGTCATGTGTTGACTCAACGAGTCGTTTATCAGCTCATCTTTATTCAGGGATCGGTAAAATCGATCCGACACTGAGTGTGTCTATTGAACTCATTTGGGGTGCATATCATAAGTGCGTCGTGGGAATCCTGCAACGTGAACAGTTTTCAAAATAAAATAGACTAACTAGATAGATTAGGAAATAGGCGATAGAAAACGAAATACATCTTTATGCACTGTCATGCATGATTTCTACTTACTAAGATTTTTGTCTCACTAGTTTATGCATTGTAGGTGAGCCTGTTGATGATTGAGTTTTGTGACGTGTTTATGCAAGCTGTGGAACTCCTACATGATTTTGAGCGGATGTACATAGATGACAACCTGTTGGGCTAGACCATGGTTTATTTTGTTTCCACTGATGTTTTGTTATGCATAATATGTATTATCACAAGTTTGTGTGGTTTGAAGTGGTGTCAGAAACCAGTTATGTATGTTGAACTGGTGTGATGGTTTCGGTTATAAATATACTATGTGAGAAAAAAAGTATATGCAGTTTTTATAATAATGATATTTATGTTAATGATAAGTTATATAAGGTGGGTCGTGTCAGCACAAGGATATCCTGAACCTTTGGATCTCTTATATGTCTTCCTCTGATTGATCATACCTTCTTGGGCTTCCTTTATAACAATCTGGACCATGTATTTTATTCCATAACATAAGTGAAATGCATTTATAATCTAATAAATAACACTAAATCTTAAATATAAAATAAGTACATGAATAAATAAAATAAAATAGTGTAGTATAGTATGTCAACTATTGATTCTAGACTATTGGTTCTAGGATGATTACGTAGTTGTATTAGGTTGAACCGAATTAATCAAATATGAGTAATCAAATAAGTTAAAGGTTAAATTTAATTTAACAGTTAAAAGTTAAAATTGTCCAAGTCCATCCTAATTGTACTTATAAATTAAATAGCCAGAAACAAGAGAATTCCTCCTAATTGGATTCTTGGGAGTGTAATATGTTCATCGGGTTTTAGCAATTGTGTAATATTTTTCTCTCTTTTTTAGCAAAAGAATTTCACAATTATATCTCATTCACCATTAACATAGTTACTCACTATATACAAAATAATATTACTGTATTTCTTAATCACGTGCAATATATAAATGAATAAAGGAATAAAATTTCTTAAATTTAGTACCTACGGAAATGTAAAATCTGTATTGCGAACGGTGAGTGTTACCAGTAACTATTTCGAACAATGGTTTGCTATATTATAAATACTGAGTATTAATGCAGTCAGTACTAGTAGTAAGCAAGAATATGATAAGAAGGTGAGAAGAAACTGCAGTAGTCAATATAGTGGTATTTGACCATGTCACCACTTTTACTTGTGACTATAAATCATTTTTGGTTTGGTCCACCTATAAGAGACTGTCCAAACTAGGGGTGGGTAATATCGGTATGCCGAAAATACCGATACCGTACCGATACCGTATCGAAAATTTCGGTATGGAAAAATTCATACCGATAACGATACCGAAATTTCGGTATACCGATTTTTCGGTATACCGAAATTTCGGTAAATTAAATCGGATACCGATACCGTATCGAAATTTACATCATACCAATTTTTCGATAAATACCAATTAATACCGAAATGTTGACATACCGTTTCATACCGAAAATTCAACATATCGAAAAATACCGATTTACCGAAACCATACCGAAAAATAATATTTAATTTTAATCAAAATAATAAAATTAATATAAAAATATTTCAAAATAATTAAATTTTCTAATCTCAAACATTCTACTTTGATACTTATGTTCCTTTTAATTTATTCATAATTATATATTAAATAATAAATTTTTTATTATTATATTTTTATACTCCTATATTTTAATTTAGAAGTGTATTATATTTTTATTTATTTTTATTAGAGCTTATTTAAATTTTAAAAAATATATATGAATAAATGTGATACATAATAAAATAAAAATAATTTAAATATATTAATAATATAATATATACTTAAATATAGTATTATGTATAATTAAATTTTTAAAAAATAAATATAAAATTTTCGGTATATCGGTATCGGTATACCGATATCGAAATACTGAAAATAATTTCGGTATACCGATATACTGAAAATTTTAATATTCAATACCGATACCGTACCGAAATTATCGGTACGGCAACCATACCGTACCGAAAATTTCGGTATGTTGAAACTTCGACATTTTTCGGTATTTTTCGATACGGCGAACGCGGTATACCGAGTTTTCGATATTTTTCCCCACCCCTAGTCCAAACAATGGAATTACTTTTTGTCCTAAACCAATCACAAAGATATTTCCCTCTAAATTATTTTTTTTCTTGCAAAAATATCACATTTTGCTAACTTCAAGATTTTGTTATTGAAGGATGAAAACACAAAATTACACATGTCAGTACAAAATTTATACTGCCTATCAATTTACCTTGATTTTGTAGAGTTAAAAAAGTTCTAGAAAATTGGATCCAGAATCGTGTTTAGCCGAAAAGAAGATGCGTTTGGAAGCGACTTAAAAGAAGCTGTTCAAAAGCGCCATTCACGTCCTAAAGTCGCTAAAAGCGACCAGTGGGAAAACCGTGAACAGAAACTAATTTAAATTTTAAAAATTAAAAAAAAAAAAGAAAATCACACTTCACACTACTTCTGTAGAGTCAGCACTGCCACTCAGCACGCCTAATCAATCAATGCTTCAAGGGAAAATAAATAAATAATTAAAAAAAAAAAAAAAGAGCCGACCGTTCTATGAAGGATCATCGATTAACACGTGACTCGTGTATTGGAGTATAGACAAGAAAACTGAGAAAAGAAAAAAGAGACAGCACCACAGAAAAGTTAGAACTGAGAAAGAATTTCAAGAATCAGTTAAACTTTTGATTTCATCTATAAAATTTACAAGTCAAATTACACCATCTTTGAAACATCAAGAAACGCACGCAGAAAATCAGAAGGTTCCAAACTCTTAACAAGATTTAACGTTAGAAGAGTGTGTAATAGAACCACCCTTGATGATGATCATGTATCTTGGTAGAAACTTATCGCCTAATTTCAATATCAAGAAGCATGATAAGGTTAGCCCAACTGCGAATGCTCGACCTCCCATTAGTCCAATTAGAACAATCACACAAAGTAGTAAGTGTCTCCATGTAACTCCACCTTCGATTTCTTGATGCCCCTTTTCGTCCCCCTTCATGATGGCTTCAGATGATCCAATACTAGCATTGTTGTTGCATTGATCAACTTGTAATTGATCAATTTGAAGGTCGTTTTGTTTTCTTGAGCTTCTGAATTTCCTCGGAACGTACTTCTTCATCTTCGATTTCATCTTCGCCCCTCGTGATAATTTCTTCTTGGATTCAGCCAACACATCCACATCAACCTCTTTTTTCTCCATCACCACTTCCTCCATGGCTTCAGTTTCTTGAATCTCATCCACAATTTGAATTTCAACAACTTGATTACGTTTCTTCTCATCTAACCTAGACAATCTGATCACAACACTCGAGACATTCAAGTGCTTCCCAACATACTCCAAGAAAAGTAACAAGAAAGCAGAGATGGTAATCCCAACAGCTAATCTCTTTGTCCACAATCCCAAAACCACCACCAAGAAAACCTTAAAAACCCCAAACAAAACCTTATAACCAACATCTCCAACCCTTTCATCATATCCATCTCTCTCACACACACCATCAACAACACACACTTCACTCTCGCAGATAGAAGGCGAACGCTGAACAGAGAGATTATGCAGGGGAGAGGGGCATCGAAGGGGGGAATCTGCAATCGACGGAGGGGGTGGCTGAGGGGGGGACAAACAGGGGGGCGATTCCACAATTTCCACATCATTAACTGGTGTGTTTGGTGGATTACGACGCTTCTTCTTCGACTGAGTTTTCAATTTCTCACGATTCTTGATAAAAAGATCGATCAACGATGTCGGAAATCCGGTTTCCACCACCAGAGATGACCCGTCCCGCCGCTTCTGAGAATTGTGGAGATGATCATTCACCAATCGAGAAATTCTTGCGCTCTTCACCTTCTTCCAAGGAAGAGGCATGATTGCAGCTGTGCTGAAGCAGTCAATGGCGATCCAAAAAAGAAAAACCCAATTTTTTTTTTTTTTTCAAGATTTCGAAATTCTCAGGAAGAGAACTATTGGGTTTCTTTTATTTTCATACATACATGAGGGGGTAAAAACCCCTTTCTTGAGGTAAGACTTTTCTACCATTACCAAATAAAAAAAGAAAAAAAACAGAGCAGATCAAAATCTGCAGACAAAAAAGACAACACCTATGTTATGAATCAAGAAATCTTCACAGAGAAACGAAACTTTTCGAGAGATGGGTAAAAGAAAACCCAAATACGAAGTATTTATAAAAAGGGATCTTGATTCGTTTCCTGTAGTGAATCCTATTTTTGGAGTGGAGGATGTGGTAAGAAAAATTGAAACCCTAGAAGAGAGCAGAAGTTTTATAAACGAATTAGAGGGAGAAAAAGGGAAGCTGGCGCGTGGGAACAGCTTCAACTGTGATCGGAGATATTAATGGAACGTTTATTTGTAATCTAAATAAGGTTTTTTTTTTTTTCTAAAAATATTGTTGATTGAATCTGGCTGGTTATCTTATTCAGCCAACCGAATGAATTTTAGATGGTATATACTACTTTAATTATACGTATAATTCTTTTATTTAAAAGGTCCCTCATGAATCATATAAATAAATAAATATATATTCTATTTTTATCTTTAATTTTTTTCAACCTTTTTAATTTTACTATATTTAAAAATAATTCAATTTGAATTATTTAATACTTTTAATCTCACTCATTAACTTATTTATGGTAATGATAGATTTTGTTTTCTAATTAACACAATAGATTTAGTAAATAATACTACATCCGTTCCCCGAAGTACTTCACGTATTGTTGTGCGCGGAGTTTAAGAAAAAATTATTATTTTATGTATAAAGTAAAAAAAAAGAAGAAGTATTTTAATTAATTTAATGAAAATGGTGTGTAAAGTTATTAAAATATGTGTAAAAGTGAGTATTATGTTGGGATGTGTGTAAAAAGTAGGTATTGTTATAGTGTATTTTTACTATTTTTAGTAAAAGTAAAGTGTGAAATACTTTGTGGGGCGGATGAAAAAGGAAAGTATGAAATAATTTGGGTGATAGAGGGAGTATATTTTTTGAATAGTCAAATATCCTCACTTATTTTTTTTGTGTTTCATCCCAATAGTTATATTTTCATTTTTGATACAGGGACTCATACAAATTAATTAATTCTCTTTCCATGGGTCTGCACATCACACTAATATCACTATTCATTATACATTAAAATATAATTTCTCTCACCTCAATACACATAAAAATATTTTACTCCTTAATCCCCGTACAAAAAATAAAGACAAAAACTTGTGTGACTCCAAGGGCACACCGTGCGCCAATACATTTTAGTATTAAAGACTTTAATACTAAAATGTAGTGGGCGCACGGTGTGCCCCTGGGGGCACAAGAGACCAACTCAAAGTAAACGTAACTATTAGGACAGGATGAGGAGAGTATTAATTTTCAATTAATATATTTTAATATATATAATATAATACTCCTTCCGTCCACTGTCAATCTATTCATTTTACCATTTTTGGTCGTCCATTCTTAATCTATCAATTTCCTTTTTTAGACATATGAGACCCATTCACACACTAATACAATTAAAATATGAGACACACACACCCTACTAATACAACTACCCACTACACATAAAATAATAAAACTCTTTATTCTACATGCAAAAAGTAAACGGATAGATTAATGTTGGACAGAGGGAGTATAATATAATTTATATAAGACTTGTACTTTAGTAAATTTTTTCTTACTATTTAATTAATCTATTTAGATAATTTAATTTTAATTTAATTTTGGAATCAATTTTTTTAAATGAATATTAAACGGCTATATGTAATTTGCGGGTATTGATATATGAGTTTGGACGGATACGAGTATTATAATGGATTTTTTTAATGAGACGGGTATTAATAATAATTATTTTTTTAATGCGTAAATGTTAATTGTTACTATCAATAGTTAGTTCACCAAGTATTCACACTCCTCCCTTTCTCCAAGTCTCTTTATAACTCCCCCTAATTCGTTTCCAAATTAATCGAACCTGGGTCATTTACTTTAGTGAGGAGTCCAGTGGTCAGGTGAGCCACCCACCTGATTAGTATAGATACCAATTGTTAACCTTGACCCGCAAGTATTAATAAATAGCTTAAATGTATCCTAATGAATTTTTCAACGGGACGGGTAGGATTAAAAGGAGGAAAATAGTTAAAATAGTACTCCATCTGTCCGCTTCTAAGGTATCAATTTTACTATTTTTGGCGTCCGCTTCAAATGTATCTATTTCCCATATTTAGTGAAAAAATACACAATATGACTCACCAATTCCCTCTAATATAACTACCCACTTTACATATAATAATAACACTCCTTAATTCACGTGCAAAAAAGCAAATGAATACCATAAAACCGGACACGTGTAAAAAGCAAATGAATATCTTAGAACCGAACGGAGGGAGTATTAGGTAAAAAGCTATACAATGATACACGTTTGGTTATTAGGAGAACAGGAGATAGAGATCTAATGACTAAAATACTTATAAATAATAGTGTTGGTGAACATATTTAGTACAAGTAAGAATTTAATATTATGAAAAAATTAGTATATATACTTTACGATTGAATTGATAAATATAAAACTATATTATGTTAAAATAATAATAATAATAATAATAAATAAATAAAGGTTATTTATTATAGGTAAATAATTAATAATTTAGTTATAAAAACATAAATAAAACAAATAAATAAATTAAGACTATTATAAAAACAACAAATATATATATATATATATATATATATATATATATATATATATAAAAGCACAATAAGGTTCATTTATTACACCCCTATTTAATATCCCGCTCAATTTTATTTTGGACAAATATGGTATGAGTATTAAGATTGTTTGATTAATTTTTGGCTTGAATGTTAATATTTTGATTTAATTTTTATGTTAATATTTATATCTTACCAATGACTTCATTTATTATGCATCTATTTAATTTTCTATTTATTTTTTATTTTATTTTTAATAATTTTTTTCAATCGATCATAACAGTTTATATATTATGGGATGATCCTAGCCATATATCATCACTAACAATATATTAATAGAGTATATTAACTTTGGTATATTATCCTCAAATTTGACTCAAAATTTTATTTACCATAACTTATTTTTCTTCATTTATTACGCATCAATTTAATTTTCTATTTATTTTTTATTTTACTTTTAATAATTTTTTTCAATCGATCACAATAGTTTATATATTATGGGATGATCCTAGCCATATATCATCACTAACAATATATTAATAGAGTATATTAACTTTGGTATATTATCCTCAAATTTGACTCAAAATTTTATTTACCATAACTTATTTTTTTCTCCGTACTTAAAATTTTAAGTATCAGTATTTTTTTTAAATTTATTGTGTAATTTATTTATTATAATGTTATACATATATTTAATTAAAAGATCCATTCCATTTTATTAAATACTATTTAATGATAATTTAAGTATTTATTTGATTTAAAATTCATTGCAAAGCTATACATTATTAATTACAATTCATTAAGTTAGACCTAACGATGGTGAATAGAATTTACCATAATATTAATGAGAGTAAATAATTTTTAAATTTAGCATTTGTTGCATACACATTTATTTTCCGGTCTATTTTCTTAAGTCTAGATTTTTTTTCTTCAATTTATACCAATTTCTATTTAGCAAAATATTTGTCTTTTGTAGCTACCGACCGAGCTGTGTTTTTTATGCATAATGATTGGATTCATTTGTGGATGTTAATGTGTTATATATGGTGACTAATTTCGGGGATTTCATTTTAGAATTTCTGTGTGATAAAATGTAATATAATTTGGATTAGCAGTTTGTTTAAGAAACATTGAGATAGCATTTGTGTTATTAGAGCATTGTTTAAAGGTTGTGTATGTGTGATAATATATTTGTAAAGCTATTATATTTCTGGATTAAAAGAGTTTTTAGGTTATGGAGTTAAGATTTCATGAGTAGAACACATTGAGTGGTTAGTGGTCCTCTGTGAAAGTACTAACTGAGGAAGCTTAAGAAAGTTAAGAAGAGCAATGGTTAAGTTCTCGCTATCAATGAGTTATATTGCAATGCTTATAAAGTACGATTGCAATAATTTGAAAGAATGTTATAATTTAAGATGATATTTTTTTATATAGGTAAGAATGTGTCATGCTAACCTTATGTATTTCGAGGTTGTTGGATTGATGGGTATTGTATAAAAAAAAGTATGAATGCTTCATGAGACGAGAATATTAATTATGAGTATACAATTTTTTAGGATTATCCATAATGGTAACATCTGTATTTTAGGATTATCTATAGTCATGATAACATATTTGTTCAAATTTACAATAATTTTATTAACTTTATAATAATTGTATGATATGCTCTGATTATTTGACCAAAAAAATAACATGCTAATCTGTTTAACCTTTTGTTTTACATACTAATATTATTTCTACATTTGGGCTTTATAAGATCTTAGTTACGTTTGTTGTAATTTTTTATATTAATGGTTGAAAATCAACCTTTTATATTAATGTACGTGGGTATATACCACTAATTAAAGTTTGAAGTAATAGATGTATTGTATATGTATCATGTTTAACATTACATGTTCTCAGGTTGGTTAATCTCACTATATAATTTATGGTTTAAAATGTCTTGGTGATTCTATTATTTTCATGTGATTAATAATGCAAAGTTATCATAAATTATAATTTCATTGTCCGTTATTTTATTTTTATTAGTTATATGGGTCTACGAGATGAGAATGATCATATTTATTGAACATGTGTAGGTAAGTTTTTCAAAGGTTTAAACTTTTCTAATTCTACTTCTTCAACATTATTTATTTGCTCAAGTTATGAAGTGACATCACGTTTATTTGTGTTAAACTTATTTTCTTAATTAGCATTAATAATGATCTTATGGGAAAAAAAATTCAATCATTCCTAATTTTATTTTACAATAATAATACGACGACACCACATTCCTATAATCTAGAACTTGAAAAGATATTATTGTCATGGTATTTTTTATGTGAGCTTTTCTAATTGACTTTATGGTCATACTTGATGATCTTTAGAATATGATTGTTAGTTGTTGCTGCCTGGATCTTCAAGGTCTTAGGGGGTTTAGGGTTTAGGGATTTAGGTTTAGGGTTTAGGGGGTTTTAGGTTTTAGGATTTAAGTTTTTTTTAGTGAAATTGGTAAATGTTATTTCACTGAATACGGTTACATCAAGTACTTACGTACGATGCGAATACAAGTCTAACCACCTATCCAACCTACTTAAGTAAAATACTTAAGGTGAATAAAGAAAATACATCAAGAATTCATATACAAAGATGCTATCTGAATTTTGATTTTGTCTGCCACATGAGTTGGGGACAGCATCCTCGTGCCAAAATGAAGAGCGTTCCTTTCCATCCAAATGTAGTAAATCATGGTAGCAAAGGTGATGAAAAGAAGTCTTCTTGCCATTTTGTCACTTCTTGTATCCTGTAAAATCTTACGAAAGGTGTCTGTGACTGATTTTAGCCTTCGTCTTCTCCATTCAACCCATCCTCTCACTTCATTCCAAATGCGAGTGGTATACGTGCAATTAAAAAAGAGATGTGATGTAGTCTCCTGATCGAAGCAAAAATCACATCGTTTGTCTTCTCCCGTGCACCATACCCTATCCTTCGTGGCCACTCTGTCCCTGTGCACCAACCAAAGTTTGAAGCTGAACTTCCTCACTATCCATTTGTGCCAAACCTGTTTATAGATAAAGCTCGAGTCCACTGTGTATCTACTCCTCAGATGATCATACATACGGCTAGCTTTGAATACCCCATTCTCACAACACTTCTCCATAACTCCTATCACTCCTTCATCCCCTTCTGATTCATTCTCCATGGCATTCCTAATGGCAATGAGAACCCTCCATAAGTATGTAGAATTATTATCTGGAGAGGTCACTATCCACTGAGAAGCCGAGAGGTAGACTGAGTGGATCCATTTCACCCATAGAGATGAGGCTTCCTTGTGTACATCCCACAGTGCTCCTGCCAATAGCGCCTTATTCCAAGTAATGATGTCCTTCAACCCTAGCCCTCCTGCATTCTTAGGTTGAAGGATGTCGTTCTAGCTCACCGAGCTCACCTTCGTTCCCCATAAGAACCTGTGAATAATGGTCTCCACCTTTTTGACCACCACAATTGGAATTTTAACAATGTCACACCAAAAAGATAGAATTCCATAAATCCCAGAACTGATAAGTTTCAATCTACCCATGAATGACAAGAGTTTATAAGACCAAGATTGTATCATATTGTTAATGTCATTCAGAAGGGGTGATATTGTTAATGTCATTCAGAAGGGGTGTAAAATCCTCCACTCCAATTCTCTTGCTACAGATAGGATGCTTAAGTATTTGAAAGGAATGGTACCTGTACTGAAGGGAAGAATCCGAGCAATCCTGCGTCTTACACGAGTCGAAACACCAGAGGTAATGAGATTGGATTTCTGAGGATTTGCAGTAAGCCCAGAGGATTCAGAAAAATCTTTCAATATCTTTTCAATACACTTTGCAGTAGCTACATCTCCATAACCCATAATCAAAAGATCATCCGCAAAGATCAGATGAGAGACATCCACACGCTTACAGATTCTGGAGTGGAACCTGTACTCATGAAGATCTACTGCTCTACTCATCAATCTACTAAGATACTCCATGCATATAACAAAGAGGAGTGAAGATATCGGATCACCTTGTCGAAGTCCCCTCTTGCCTTTGAAAAAACCCCCCACTTTGCCATTGATGAGTAATGAGTAGGAAGTAGTAGTAACACATTGCTCAATCCAAATACGAAAAGAAGAGGAAAAACCTAATCCCGTAAGCAATTCAAAGAGATATTTCCAGCTAACTGATTCATAAGCTTAGGAAATGTCTACTTTGACTGCCATCCTAGGGGAGATAGTCCATATTCTCCGCCCATAGCCCCTGAAAATCTCCTCTGCTAGCATCACATAGTCTCTCAATTTTCTTCCTTTAATAAATCCAAATTGGGAATGATTTATTACAGTAGGAAGACAAATTCTGAGTTGAGCGGCCAAAATTTTAGAGATGATTTTGTACACAATGTTGCAACACGAAATGGGTCAAAAATCTTGGACTCTCGGCTCATGATTCTTTTTGGGAATCAAGGAGACAAATGTAGCATTCAACTGTTTCAGCAACTTCCCTTTCCTAAAAAACTCCTTCACTGCTGCCACGACATCTCCGCCAACCACATTCCAAGCAATTTGAAAGAAAGCTGAAGTGTAGCCATCCGGGCCAGGAGATTTATTTTTGTTGATTGACCACAATGCTTCCTTAATCTCCGCCTCATCTACCGTAGCTACAAGATTACAAGCTTCCACAGCTGAGAGCTTAGGTCCTCTATCCAGCACCTCCTGCTCCACTGATTGAGAAGTGGAACCTTCCTCACCAAGAATTGATTGATAATATGAGAGAAAAGTGTCAATCATTTCTTGGTATGAAGAAGTGGGTCCACCATCTGTGTGAATAGAGTAAATATCATTCCTCGCTCTATTGCTTCTAATAAGAGAATAAAAATACTTAGTAGAGCAGTCCTGGTTCTTTATGTGTTTGTGCTTCAGAACCTGCATAAGAAAGCTAGCATCACAATCCTCCAAATGCTTCTGTTTATTGAGCGCCTCACTGATCTCCCAATGTAAATCATGGTTACTCGGGCTAGACATAAACATTTTCTGGAGATGAAGCAGGTGTTCCTTCACTCTAGCTACCCTTTCAGAAATGCGGTAATAGTTCTGCTTATGTAACTCCTTCAATGGCTTTTTTAAAAATTTCAGTTTCTGGCAAAGAATGAACTGCTTTGTACCTATAAGATGTACCTGCCAATAAGAAGAAACAAGAGCAAGAAAATTATCATGGTTAGTCCAAAAATTAGAGAATCTGAAGGGTCTAATATAGTGAGGGCTCGGAGTTTGGAAGGAGGTGATGGAGGGGCAATGATCTGATTGAGTGCCCTTGGGAAGAAAGATGGTGTGAAGATTCCAACCCATACTCCTCCAAAGAGGGGCAAAGATTTAAGATTTAGGGTATAGGGTTAAGATTTATGGTATATGATTTAGGGTATAGGCTTTAAGGTTTTATGGTTTAAGGTTTATTAATGAATGATTATAGGGATGACAATGGGTAGGGTATGGTAGGGTACGGGTATAGCAAATCCACATACTACTCTATACCCTACCCTCCCTATCCATACCCTACCCATTTACCCTAAAATAGAGCTTCGGGTAGGGTACGGGTATACCCATATATAGGGTATATGGGTAAATCCGCAGGTAAACGAGTACCTGCAATTTTAGTAGATTTTGCGGGTAATCCGCGGATACCCGACCCTACCCAACCCAACACAACCCAATTTTTTTAAAAAATATAATCCACCCTAAAATCATAATTTAATTCATCATTTATCATACTTTAAAAATATATTTTAACAATCATTAAATATATTTTATCTATATAATAGACATACTTTGACACGTCTCACAAACCGTCTTACATGTATAATATCTCACAAGAGAGTTTGTGTAATAAGACATATTAAAAAAGAATTCTTAATAAAAAAATATAATCAAATAAAAATTCAAAATTTACATTTTAATAGTTTTATCTTGATTAATTAATCCAAAAAAAAATTATATATATATATATAATATAATATAATTTACAGTAGAACATGCATAAAATAATATACATGTTATTCATTTGAATATTCCAATAAAATACAATAATATATAATCTCATAATTTAGAGATTAACTTATTATGAAAACGGAAGTCAGAAAGCATAATATGGTTTATCCGCGAAACGGTCTCAAACAAGACAGTTCATTTCTTAAATAGCTATTAATACTTTGTATCAAAGATATTAATATTTTTTCATTAAAAATGTTATTACCTTTTATTTATACACTTAGATTATTCATAATATAATTCACCAAACTACTATCATTTTTATTAATTTGAATATAATTTTTTTTAAAATATTAAAAAATAATTATAATTCTTAAAAATAATTATAAATAACACATAAGATTATAACATAGAACAAGAATACAAGATTTATTATAATTCTTAAAAATTATTTATATTTATACAAGGACAAGAATATAAATTTTAATATAAAGTATTAAACATATTATAATAAATACATCATAAATTTTTCATCAACAATATTATTATATTAAAAGAAATATTAGATTTAGACATTAAATTAAATATATAATACTATTATATATATATATATATATATATATATATATATATATATATATATATATATATATATATATATATATATATATATATATATATATATATATATATATATATATATATATATGGATATTTTTCGGGTCGGGTACGGGTAAATATAAAGGAACATGTATCCTACCCTTACCCGCACAGTTCTCCTTTAAGTTCGGGTACTACCCGACCCATTATCCGATTTAACCCGATTTTTCTATACTCGATATGCGGGTACCCGTCGGGTAACCCGACTCGATGGGTAAAATTATCATCCTTAAATGATTATACTAAAAATAATAAGGTTAAAAAATATAATACTCATGTAGATTTCAAATAGTATGATTCAAGAAAAAAATTGTGTTTTATTAATTCTTTTTCTAAATAATTAAAAAATATTATTAAAATATTTATAATTTATATTAAATATAAGTAGCATTGTAAAAACTAATACACGTACAACGCACGGGTAAGTTTCTAGTTAAGTATAAAAGAATGAATATTGTAATATACATTTAATTCGTGCAGCACATGAAGGGATAAATTCTTGTTCAATTAAACAAATTATTATTATTTTTTAAAAATCAAGGGTATAAATTATTATAATATATAATATTATAACATTTAATGTTAAAAAGTACAATTTTCGGAAAGTGTAAGATTTAGGGGTACAATGTCTCCGATAACACCCAAATTTTAGTTTTATAACTTTTTTATAAGAATCTCAATTTTAAATTAAAAGCATGAGATTATTTATTTAAACTTCTTTTAACATATATAGAATAGAATGCGTAAAATTGAATTGAAGACTAACAAATTCAAAAGTTTGAACTTTAGTAAAAGATAAAAGGTTTAAATAATTCCTCATTTATTTATCCAATCAATAGGTATCTCAATCTTTTTTAACGGAAATTAAAAATTATATTATTATTTAATGAGTTGTTGTTGGTTATTGTATTAAGTTATTTTTCTCTATTTGTCCTAAAGATTTTTTTTCATGTTTACCCTAAAACTAATTTTACACTTTTAAAGAATAATATATTATTTAATTCAATAATCTCAAAATACATAGTAATTTTTATAATGTTTTAACCACTTTTTAAATTATATAACTTACTTTATAATTTATTTATACACTCTTAGATACATTAGTTTACCATTACATTCCAAAATAACCCAAAAATGATAGTCTTTTAAATTTGCTTCTATAATTATTATGAAATTGAAGGGGGCACCATTTTATCTTTATTTTCATAATATAAAGGAACTAACATTTAACCCACGTATTATTTTATTTGTTCATTTAAAATGTATTCATTATTATTTTAAAAAATATTATAAAAAATTACTAATATTGATATCATAAAAGCTACATATTACACAATAAATATTATACTATATATGTTAATAAAAAAATGTATACTTAGTGAATGGGGTATTAATATAATAAAATTAAATTATTAATATAATAAAATTAAATTAAAAATTTGAATTGCACTAATAGAGTTTTGTTATTTTGACACTCTCTTATTAAACAAGTATATATGAAATTGGTCGGCCCATTATTCATTTATGATTATTATATAGATAAATTATCTATATTAATAATTAAAATATATATATAATGAATCATACTATAACACTCTATATTCAAATTTTAATTAATATTTTATCATACTTAAGAGAAAAAAAATATTTTAACTTCCAATAAATTATTTTAACTATATGTAACAATTATATTTTAATAATGATCGAGTTGATTAGTCTCACAATACATCTCACATCGACATCGTCTTGTTGAAAACTTAAGGTGAATGGAATAGTCACCTTAAAATGGTGTTTATTATATTAAAGTGTGTCTATAAATAAGTGTGATCAAAAGTTGTGATTGTTGAATAAGCTGCATCTTTTCATTAAAAGACATATGAATTTAAATTCAAAATTAAATCTAATGGTCGCATCGATTCACGAAAAGACGCTTTGAAAATTCTATAAATAGACCCCTCAACTTCAAATGTCACTTGAAAATGATTCTGAATACACACTCACATACATATATCGTGGATGTCCAATAATGTCGAGTTGTTCAAATAGTTTGTAGTGTATTTCTATGTCGTCCTACTCCTATGGTGAGTTCGCCGTATCTTGTGATTTGTAGTGCAACTATCACAAGATGTAAGTCATTGTATCTTAGAGATGATTTTCGTCGAACCGTAAGCACCAGAGCGGGATAATTTTGTCTTAAGAAGAAAGAGTGTAACTCTTGACTCGACTCAAATTCCGTTCTTATTAATTTTGTCACATTTTATAGTCAACATATTATACCGAAACTCAAATATACCCAACAACCTTAAGACGAAAATTATACTTATGGCTCCGGTATAGTATTTGTTGACTATAAAGGACGTTATAGAAGATTTTCGAATATGTGAAAGAAAGAAGGTACGCAAATTTAAATTTTTATAAGATCGTTTTTATATAATATGCGTCGGTTCTGAAATTGAGAGATTGCATGCGAATGGTATTGCACTCATGAACCTCTCTGTTTGGTTAATTCATGTTTGAACTCATGAACCTCTCTGTTTGGTTAATTCATGTTTGAATTAAAAGAATATACTATGTGATTAAATAAACAATAAATAGAAAAACAGTTTAACGGTTTGAGGTGTAAATTCGTTTAAAAATATTAATTTATTTGTGACTGTTAATGCATGATAGGCCACAACCTTTGGCAAAAAATAAAAATAAATTTTAGTTGTGGAAAGTGAAAAAAGTTATTTGGAATATGAGATGTTAATTCATAGTTTCCATTCATTAATGACTAAGCAAACATTTAATAAATTGAATTGAATTTTTGGCATGCAATTTGAGACGGTTTGTGTCATGAACAGATATCATATTTGAATTGTGCATGGATTGGTTATATGAACAATTGTGTCTTAGCCAACTTCCATTTGAATTTCGATATTAATTAAAAACAAATCGTCTCAATGGTTTGATTAATCTTGCATGGATGTGGCGATAATAAGAAAAGGAAATTTTTCTTAAATATGAAACTCAACGTCATTCATTATTAGATATATATATTGCATATTCATGAAATAATTTAATGATATTCTCAATTTTTTTAAGATGAGAGAAAATCATGAATTTATTGTACTTTCGATGAATGTAATTCATGTATGTGTTGATAATGTGGAAATATATTCCGTCTTGCAAAAATTATGGAAAATTATATTTTGCAAGACTATGGAAAAATTATATTTTTTCATGAAGAGGCATGCATGTTGATGAAAAGTCATGATCTTTGGAGAATCATGTCCATTAAAGAAGAGTTGTGTACTCTCTTCATGAAAAATCGTATCTTTTTAATAAAAGAAGTTTCCGTTAGTGAAGTGTCGTATCTTTCTATGGAAAGTCATATCTCCTCATGGAAATTTGTGTAATAATTAAAGAATATCTCTCTTCATGAGAAGTAAAAAAAAATGAGATAACTTTTGGAGAGGAATGAACTAATGGTTCAAATAATTATATCAATCAATTGATTAATTATCACAAAAGGCCAACCGACTCAAATGTGGGGAAAAGTACCCCCGTAGACATTCAATTGTGGGGAGAATCCCCATAGACATTTAAATGTGGGGTAAGGGCGTAGCCCTTAAAGTTAAAATTATGTTGGCCTAAGGTAATTGATCTCAAGAAAATTTAATGGATATGTGATAAGATTTATTGGATATTAAATGTTGCATGTCTAAGAGGAAATAGAATAAAAAGTCACACATTAAAAAATATTTATAGCGGTAACTCAACCATGATGAGTGGAGATCCCACAAACTTGGTTCAATGAGACAACTAAGTTATATTTGATTAGGTGTGCACTTGAAATATATTAATTAATTCATTCCTAGAGACAATACAAGTGCAAATGAACATGTTGACGTGTGTAAGGGTAAGTTATAAAAACTTTTAATGACTCTTATACCTAATAAAGGTGGGTATGACATGGTACTCTTGATAAGAGGTCACCTATGTAAGTGCGAGGAAGGCCGCCTCAATGAAGCACTTATGAATCCAAGATATGGTCCAATGCCAAAATAGACACAACCATGAGAACCAAATGTATTAGGAGAGGTATTATATTGGTACCGTTTTCTTAGCATACACAAAAGTAGAGTAGTTCAAGGCATTGCATCTACTAAACTGCAAGTATGTCTGATAGGATTCAACTAAGGAAGGTTCAAAGCCAGAAGCTACCTATCCCAATGTAATATCTTTTCGTTTTAACTCACTTTACTGTTAGTGTCCCGTGTCATAGCCTTTTTAGTTGACTTTGTCCA
Organism: Pogostemon cablin; assembly: GCA_023678885.1. NCBI lineage: Eukaryota > Viridiplantae > Streptophyta > Magnoliopsida > Lamiales > Lamiaceae > Pogostemon > Pogostemon cablin. The sequence goes on from CM042960.1 coordinate 12,558,399, forward strand.
TTCATGTTGGGATTGTTGAAAAATTAAGGTGAACGAAAAAGTAATCTTAAAATAATGTCTAATAGATTAAAGTGTGTCTATGAAGAAGTGTGATCAAATGGTATAATTTTTGAATAAATTGTGTCTTTTACATTTGAATTTGAATTCAAAATCAAATCTAATGGTCGCATCAATTCATGAAAAGAAGCCTTGAAATCTCTAAATAGACCATTCCATTCCATAATCCAGCACTCGAATAACTCCGAACTCGAATGTCACTTGAGTTACTTAAACACATGACACGTGAAGTTCAAGTTGCCTAAAGAATTCGTAATGTATTCCTATATCATCCTACTCCTAAGGTGAGTTCATAATATCGGTTGGTTCGTCATATCTTGTGATTTGTAGTACAACTATCACAAGATGTGAGTCGTTGTATCTTGGAGATGATTGTCGTCGAACCGTAAGCACCAGAGTGGGGCAATTTCATCTTAAGGAGAAAGAGTGTAACTCTTGACTCGACTCAAATTCCGTTATTATTATTTTCTGTCATATTTTCTAGTCAACATATTGTACCAAAACCCAAATTTACCCAACACGTCTCACAAGAGACTTATATAGATATGTAATAATATACAAATTATAACTGCGATATTAGAAAAAAAAACAGAAATCTATTAAAAAATACATAATCGAATTAGAAGAGAAGAATAAATAAATACTTTTATCGAACAAAATTAATACACACTTCAATAAATTAATCACACACATAGAATCAAATATCACCAAGATATGATTATGTAACAAAATATCACAATTCAAGATGTAGAAGTATTAGCATCTATTTTTTTAAATACATATCAAAATGTCACATTTGAATACGACATTAAAGGTATTTTAGTTAAATAAATTAAAAATTAATTTATTATTTATTATTTAAAAATTTTAACCATAATTTTAATAAAAATCAATTATGTGACAAATAATTTCTTTTTATATGAACTCATCTCTAATTTGTATTATATAATTAAAAATTATAGATTTTGTTATTAAAAATTAATTAAATAATGAAAAGGAAAAATTTATAATTAGCATTTAAATCTTTTAAATGTATTTTACAAATGATAAATGCATAATGAATAAATTTATTAAATTAAATTAAAATTCTAAGAAATTGTCACATAACTCTAAACTCATTTATAAGATGACACATCTGACAATTAAAATGGGAAATAAAATAACCTTTAAAACTAGGAGATGCCATAAATAGTAACTTTACATTTTTTTTAGTTATTAGTAATTTGTTGCAGGCTTCACATTCTCAAAATGGGAAATGAAATAACCTTTAATACTTGAATTGTAATGCCACATTTTTATATATATATATATATATATATATATATATATATATATATATATATATATATATATATATATATATATATATATATATATATAAAGAGAAGCAATAAAAAATATATATATTATTATTTTATTTATTTAGAGCACATGTTTAATCATTTTGGATAAGACAAAAATTGGTGAGGTGGGATGAATACGTAAGCAACTTGGAGTTGGATTAGGCCAGTAGATAAGATTCACTCTACTCTCATGTGTGTATATATATATATATGTCTTCTTCTTTTCTTTTTTAACTTGGGAGGTAAAAGAAGGAATTAATTCAGAAGAAGTTAACTCTTCCTCTCTTTTATTGCATCCACACACACATGTATATATATATATATATATATATATATATATATATATATATATATATATATATATATATATATATATATATATATATATATATATATATATATCACATCTTTTAACACACTGATACTTTTAAAATTTCTCTATTCTTTTGCAAACCTTAACATGTTATATACGAAAATGACTGTCTCAATTCGTAGATTCCATATATATAACTCTTTTGTGAAATAAATTTCGTATGAGTAAGAAAAACTTAAGACTAAGCTTTCGACCCTCTAATGGCATGTTTTATTTCGTTGCGACATAGCTTTGTTATTATAGGCCATTTTAAAACTCTCCACACGAGGATCACAAACATATAACTAGTTTTGAGTTTGGACGTGAAATGTAGAAAATTGAAAGATACCCACTTCGTACAAAAATTTTGTCCCCTTTAAACTTCGTTATTTTCATGAAGAATTGGTATGTTTGTGATCCTCACCTTGCGAGGACTCCATACGTACTTTCAGATTTTCAAATGGAGTTGTATAACTCAAGTGGGTCATTTTGTAATATATATATATATATATATATATATATATATATATATATATATATATATATATATATATATATATATATATATATATATATATATATATATATATGAAGAGCTGCGTAAGCAGCAGATCATGTTTGATTTTTTACATTATTTATTTATTTATTTACTTTATTTTATTTAATTATGTTATTTAGTATTTTATTTATTATTTATATTTTAATGTTACAACTTATTATTTAAGTAGAAAACTATAATTGTTAAATTATTATTTTTAAATGATATATTTCTATTTTTTTAATATTTTATTAAATTAATAATTTAATAACAATAATTAGTTTGTTTAAATTATTTTTAGAAATTAGTTTTAATAATAGGTATTATTATTAGAAGTAGAACTCAGTTTAGTATACCTTTGCAGGCATACCTGAGACTCACGAGCAAGCCTAGTTCAACACGTTTTCAATAAGTTTAAGGTGGGGATAACTTTCACTCTTTACCGAGTGCTACATTTTATGTCATGATTGCTATGTTACGATGTGATATGTGTTACTGATATGTCATGTTATGTATCATGTGTGCTTTTAGTTCGATGACAAATATTTTCTACTAACACTTGTACGGGGTGACGACTCGGTGCACATATACCAACTAACACAAGTTACTGGCTACGTCGGTTCAGTACTAAAATGTATTTCAAAGTATGCTAACATCGAACTGGGGTGACGGCCTGGTACACATATACCAACTAACACAAGTTATCGGATGACGATTCGGTCTAAAATATTTTCATTAAGTTATCGAACGACAATATGCAAATTATTTTATCAAATGGCATATGTTACATTTTATGGTATATTTGGCATGCATATTTATTTTTAACTGTGCAATCATTTAAATTACCCCACTGAGTGTATTTTAGACGCTCACCCATTATCAATTTTCAGAACCAGATTTAGAAGATGGAGAGGCCTTCGCAGTTTACAAGTCTTAGAAGACTTTATATTATGACATATATTTTAGTATTCTGTTAAAATTTTATTTCAGATATATCATGTGAATGTACTTGTTTTGGATATCTCAATCTACTCGGGTGAGTAGATGCTAAAATGTAATAATCTTTATGCAACTTTTACTTTATTATACTATCGCTTTGGGAATTTTTTTATATTATTCCGCTGTGCATTCTCGACCCCTCTATTATTATATTGAGAAATTTATATCTAGTAGCGACCCAACCTCATAGCGTAACCGGGGCGTTACAGCGTGGTATCAGAGTGGTCTATTTAAGACTTGCTCAAGTACCTAACTTAGAATTTTATGCCGACCCTAGGATTGACTATTTTACGACTACGCTATAATTACACTTTAGGATTTTATGTGTGATTATTTTAATTCTTAAATATTTTAAATTTTTTATTGACATTAGAGTAAATTTAAATTGTATTAATCAGATGGAAGCAGCTATTGCTCACATTAACGTTGTTAGAGCCCAACGAGCTGCCCTTCGTGGCAGGACTGAGATTGATGATTTAGGCACTCATTTCGCCTTAATGCTCATCATTCATCATAAGGATTTTCATGGAGCTCGGAGGGTGACGGAGGTGCAGTACTGCTTCATCCTCATTCATACCTTGCCCGGCGTGTGGGCTGAGATTGCTCGGCAGATTTACTTTGAGATGTTCGTGGCTCCTCCAGGACACGAGCTGAATTATGTGGCTTTTAATATATGTTTGTACCACACACGGGCCCTTAGAGACCAGACACCTCCCCCTCCTGTCGGATTCCTGGGTGTGCCGATGATGCATTTCCCGATGGCTGTACCAGTGGATCCTGTTGAGGTGTTCGTTGATATACCTGGTGATTTCGAGATTGATGGGGATATTGCTGATGGAGTGGTGGAGGATTAGGACACCCTAGTGGTTAGCCTAACTCAGACTTATTAAGATTTTGCTATAGTTAGTAGCGACACGTTCCAATAGATGGAATCTTTTGACCCATAATTGGGTGATGTATATAGGTAACCTAGATGTCGCACTAAATAGGCTTTCTTGACAGTATTCAAGACTAAGAATAACTTTTAGATGCATATGTATACTTAACAATTAGAGTGCCAACGGCACCATTTTGCTATTACTAATATATATGTGTCTATATATAATTATATGTGTGTTTATATATCTTATTCATTGTATTTTAATGATATACCAACATATAATAATGATGAGTATAAAAACTTTGAACAGATCATGAGTCGAAGAAGATCAAAAAACCTACCTACAAATGAAAATCTTGAAAACGTTTATGGCAATCCAGGAGATGATTTAGTGATAATCCTTCGGGGATTGGCTCAACAATTTCAAGCAAACTCTGCACGACCACCACTACCTCCACAACCTATTCTTAGAAATGAACCAGCCTTGGTAATTGAACAATTTCGATGTTTTAATCCACCAACATGCAATGGAACGGAGGACCCTGCGGAAGCTGAAAAATGGTTGAGGTCGTTGGATAAAATTTTCACTTATATCGATTACACTGTTGCACAGAAGATTTCGTGCCCTGTTTTCCAGTTTGTGGGTGAAGCTGATTTCTGGTGGGAGGCTTACGGACGTACTAAAACGCCCGAACAGAAGGCAAGAATGACATGGGAAGACTTCAAGGATATGATCATCCAAAACTACATGCCTCAATCGTACCGAGATGAAAAAGAAAGTGAATTTCTGTACTTGAAACAAGGAACAATGAGTGTTCTTGAGTATGAAAGAGAATTCAATCGACTCTCCAGATTTGCCACACATCTTGTCAACACCGAGGAAAAGAAAGCTAGACGATTTGAAAAGGGATTGCGATCCGAGATCAGCACTATCTTGGCTGGACAAGGGATGATGACTTTTGCAGATGTATTTTCTAGAGCTCAAGAAATTGAGTCTCGACAGAATAATAACAGTAATCAAAACAAAAAGGTGATAGAGACACTTGCAAAGCGCAAGTGGGGAGGACCGGTGATCGGAAAAGAAAACCCTAAAATTCAAAATAAGCAAATAAAAATTGGAGGAGGATCAGGACCACCGCCACTCGGAACAAATTCTTCTTGCCCAGAATGTGGTAAGAATCACCTTGGAGCATGCCTATATGGAACCGAAATATGTTATCGATGCCGTCAACCGGGACACACCATATTGGAATGCCCAAAGACTAAAGCAAGAGGAGGATCGAGCGCTAGATCAGCACGTGCATATGCTATGGCACAGCAGAAAGCTGAAGAAGAACCGTAAATAATGGCAGGTATGCTATCAGTATTTGGCACTTCCGCTCTTATACTTTTTGATACGGGAGCCACTCATTCATTCATATCTACTAAGATATATAAGAAAGTAGAGAATAATTGCGAGGAGTTAGACAAATCAACTCTTGAGGTTAGTATACCTTCGAGTAACTCCATCCAAATCATGAAGTTGTGCAAGAATGTGAAGATAGGGATAAATGACAGAGTCCTACTTGCAGATCTTCATGTAATTGAGATGAAAGATTTTGATATAATTTTAGGGATGGATTGGCTTAGAGCTAATCATGCAGTAATCAGATGTCGTGAAAAAGAAGTACAGTTCCAACTCCCAGAAATGAAAAGTTTACTTTTCACGGAGCTAAAGCTGGAGTAATACCGCGAGTTATAACTACAATGAAAGCAATCAAAATGATGAGAAAAGATGGATGTCAAGCATTCTTAGTGAGTATCGTAAAAAGTAAAGAGGAGAAGACGAGCATAAAAGATATTCCTATCGTGCGGGAATATGAAGATGTGTTTCCAAAAGACTTGTCAGGCTTGCCACCTGAAAGGCAAGTAGAATTTACAATTGATCTAGTACCGGGAGCAGCACCAGTCTCAAAAGCACCTTATCGAATGGCACCAAATGAGTTACAAGAACTGAAGATCCAATTACAAGAAATTTTGGAATTAGGTTTCATACACCCTAGTGTTTCACCCTGGGGAGCACCTATTCTATTTGTAAAGAAGAAAGATGGTTCGTTTAGGATGTGTATCGATTATCTAGAACTGAATAAACTTACCATCAAGAATAAATATCTCTTGCCAAGGATTGAGAATTTATTTGATCAGCTGGGCGGTGCTAGTGTGTTTTCCAAGATAGATCTGAGACCTGGATATCATCAAGTGCGAATCAAGCAGAGCGACACTTCAAAGACTGCTTTTAGAACACGTTATGGACATTATGAGTTCGTAGTAATGCCTTTTGGTCTCAGCAATGCACCAGCAATTTTTATGGATTTGATGAATCATGTTTTCCACTTGTACTTGGACAAATTCGTGATCGTGTTCATTGATGATATCTTAGTGTATTCTAGAGATCGGGAACAACATGAAGAACATCTGAGAATCGTTCTAGAGATACTAAGAAAGGAAAAGTTGTATGTCAAATTCAAGAAATGTGAGTTTTGGTTAGACAAAATTGTCTTTCTTGGGCACATTGTGTCAGCTCGAGGAATCGAGGTGGATCCGACCAAGGTGGAAGCAGTAGAGAAATGGAAAACACCTTCAAATGTAGGAGAAATACGGAGTTTTATTGGATTGGCTGGATATTATAGAAGATTTATTGAGGGATTTTCAAAGATTGCAGGACCCTTGACGAAATTAACTCACAAGGAAGTTAAGTTCTGTTGGACGGAAGAATGTGAAAATAGTTTCAACCTTCTTAAACAGAAATTAGTCACTGCACCTGTATTAATAATTCCTGTTGGGACAGAAGAATTTGTCATCTATAGTGATACTTCAAAGCAAGGATTGGGATGTGTTCTAATGCAACATAATAAAGTAGTTGCCTATGCGTCTAGACAACTCAAGATCCATGAACAGAACTATCCAACTCATGATTTAGAATTGGCAGCTGTGGTGCATGCTTTGAAAATTTGGAGACACTATCTGTATGGAGCAAAATGTCAAATTTATATGGATCACAAGAGCTTGAAGTACTTTTTCGAACAGAAGGAATTAAACATGAGGCAAAGAAGATGGTTGGAATTAGTCAAGGATTATGATTGTACCATACTGTACCATCCAGGAAAAGCAAATGTGGTAGCAGATGCTTTAAGCAGGAAAAACAAAAGGGAATTAGCCTACTCTATAACAAACCAAGAATTATTGGTGGCAGAGTTCTCTCGAATGAGTTTGGAAGTAGTAATACCTCCAAGTAGCATTCAAGCATTATTAACTGCGTTACTGATTAAACCTTCTCTAAGAGATAGAGTCAAGGAATTTCAAGATGAAGACGGATTTCTCAGAAAAATTAAGGAACGCGTGAAGATTGGGGAAGGAAAGAGATTTGCTCTCACAGACAATGGAACACTCGTTTTTGGAAAAAGATTATGTGTTCCTAAAAATGAGAATCTTATTAGAGAAATTTTATCAGAAGCTCATTGTACTCCATACACGGTACATCCAGGAGGAACCAAGATGTATCAAGACTTGAAGGCTGCATTTTGATGGAGAAATATGAAGAGGGATATAGGCCTGTTTATCCAAAGATGTATGACTTGTCAGCAAGTGAAAGCAGAACATCAACGACCCTCAGGACTCTTGAAACCATTAGAGATTCCTGAGTGGAAATGGGAGCATATCACAATGGATTTCGTTACTGGTCTACCAAGATCAGTGCGAGGAAATCAAGCTATATGGGTGATAGTGGATCGTTTGACCAAGTCAGCACATTTTCTTCCAGTGAAAATGACTCATGGAATGGATAAGCTTGCACAAATTTATCTAGAAGAAGTTGTCAGATTGCACGGTGTACCAGTTTCTATAGTTTCTGATCGAGATCCAAGATTTACATCAAAATTTTGGCACAGTTTACAAAACGCAATGGGCAAGAAGCTAAAGTTTAGCACGGCATTTCATCTGCAAACAGATGGCCAGTCTGAAAGGACTATTCAAACATTGGAAGACATGTTGAGGGCATGCGTCCTAGATTTTGGGGAAAGTTGGGAAAGATACATACCACTTATAAAGTTTGTTTACAACAACAGTTTTCAAGCCACAATAGGCATGGCTCCTTACGAGGCACTCTACGGAAGGAAGTGTAGATCTCATCTTTATTGGGATGAAGTTGGTGAAAAGAAAGTTCTAGGCCAGAGTTAGTAGAAAAGACAGTTGAAACGATTGAAAAGATCAAAAGAAGAATTTTGACTGCGCAAAATCGACAGAAGTTCTACGCTGATAAGAGACGCAAAAATTTACAGTTCCAAGAAGGAGATAAAGTTTTTATCAAAGTCTCACCAATAAAAGGAATTTTTCGATTTGGAAGGAAAAGAAAACTCAAGCCAAGATACATTGGGCCTTATGAAGTTTTGGAACGAATCGGCGAGTTGGAATACAGATTAGCTTTACCACCTGAGCTAGCTGGAGTGCATGATGTATTTCATGTGTCCATGCTACGGAAGTATGCGTTTGATCCAAGCCACATTGTTAACCATGAAGTTATAGCAATTGATGATAACTTAGCATACGAGGAATTTCCTCTCGCCATTCTTGACAGGAAAGTTCATAAGTTAAGGAATCGTGAAGTTGCTTTAATCAAAGTCCAATGGAGTCAACACAATATAGAAGAAGCGACATGGGAACGTGAAGACGGCATACGAAATAAATATCTGAATCTACTCATACCTAGTAAGTGAAATTTCGAGGACGAAATTTTTAATTTAGTAGGGGTGGATGTAATGCCACATATATATATATATATATATATATATATATATATATATATATATATATATATATATATATATATATATATATATATATATATATATATATATATATATTATGTATAAGAAGCAATAAAATATATATATTATTATTTTATTTATTTAGAGCACGTGTTTAATCATTTTGGATAAGACAAAAATTGGTGAGGTGGAATGAATACGTAAGCAACTTGGAGTTGGATTAGGCCAGTAGATAAGATTCACTCTACTCTCATGTGTGCATATCTATATATGTCTTCTTCTTTTCTTTTTTAACTTGGGAGGTAAAAGAAGGAATTAATTCAGAAGAATGTAATTCTTCCTCTCTTTTATTGCATCTACACACACATGTATATATATATATATATATATATATATATATATATATATATATATATATATATATATATATATATATATATATATATATATCACATCTTCTAACACACTGATACTTTTAAAATTTCTCTACTCTTTTGCAAACCTTAACATGTTATATACGAAAATGACTGTCTCAATTCGTAGATTCCACATATATAACTCTTTTGTGAAATAAATTTCGTATGAGTAAGAAAAACTTAAGACTAAGCTTTCAACTCTCTAATGGCATGTTTTATTTCGTTGCGACATAGCTTTGTTATTATAGGCCATTTTAAAACTCTCCTCACGAGGATCACAAACATATAACTAGTTTTGAGTTTGGACGTGAAATGGAGAAAATTGAAAGATACGCACTTCGTACAAAAATTTTGTCCCCTTTAAATTTCGTTATTTTCATGAAGAATTGGTATGCTTGTGATCCTCACCTTGCGAGGACTCCATACGTACTTTCAGATTTTCAAATGGAGTTGTATAACTCAAGTTGGGTCATTTTGTAATATATATATTTGAAGAGTTGCTTAAGCAGCAGATCATGTTTGATTTTTTTACATTATTTAATTAATTAATTAATTATTTATTTATTTATTTACTTTATTTTATTTAATTATGTTATTTAGTATTTTATTTATTATTTATATTTTAATGTTACAACTTATTATTTAAGTAGAAACTATAATTGTTAAATTATTATTTTTAAATGATATATTTCTATTTTTTTAATATTTTATTAAATTAAAAATTTAATAACAATAATTAGTTTGTTTAAATTATTTTTAGAAATTAGTTTTAATAATAGGTATTATTATTAGAAGTAGAACTCAGTTTAGTATACCTTTGCAGGCATACCTGAGACTCACGAGCAAGCCTAGTCCACCACGTTTTCAATAAGTTTAAGGTGGAGATAACTTTCATTCTTTACCGAGTGCTAAATTTTATGTCATGATTGCTATGCTACGATGTGATATGTGTTACTGATATGTCATGTTATGTGTCATGTGTGCTTTTAGTTCGATGACAAATATTTTCTACTAACAATTGTACGGGGTGACGACTCGGTGCACATATACCAACTAACACAAGTTACTGGCTACGTCGGTTCAGTACTAAAATGTATTTCAAAGTATGCTAACATCATATTGGGGTGACGGCCTGATACACATATACCAACTAACACAAGTTATCGGATGACGATTCAGTCTAAAATATTTTCATTAAGTTATCGAACGACAATATGCAAATTATTTTATCAAATGACATATGTCACATTTTATGGTATATTTGGCATGCATATTTATTTTTAACTGTGCAATCATTTAAGTTAACCAATTGAGTGTATTTTAGACGCTCACTCCTTATCGATTTTCAGAATCAGATTTAGAAGATGGGGAGGCCTTCGCAGTTTACAAGCCTTAGAAAACTTTATATTATGACATATATTTTAGTATTCTGTTAAAACTTTATTTCAGATATATCATCTGAATGTACTTGTTTTGGATATCTCAATCTACTCGGGTGAGTAGATGCTAATATGTAATAATCTTTATGCAACTTTTACTTTATTGTACTATCGCTTTGGGAATTTTTTTTATATTATTCCGCAGTGCATTCTCGACCCCTCTATTATTATATTGGGGAATTTATATCTAGTAGCGTCTCAATCCCATAGCGTAACCCGAGACGTTACATGAATTCTAAATTAATAATTTCTCTATATAGCTAACCTATTTACCTTTTTATTTTTTATTTTTAAATGTTGATAATTGGTACAAGTACGTACGTTCAAAATCAAGATAAAGTGAAAGTTTCGTACCCCCTCCATTTTGGTAGGTGCCCATCTTAAAAGTATTCATTTCATAATTTTTTATTTTTTAATATAATTTAACTATTGAAATAGGATTGTTATACAAATAATATATATTTATTATCAATTAAAGTCATATTTTTCTAAATAATGATGAATGATCATTAAAATATGATTTTAAAATATTATAATATAATTCACTATATACGTACTTTAACAACAAATAATCATATTTTATTTATATAATAAGTTAACAATATGTTAACACATTTCATAATTCGTGTTATACATGGAGTATTCTTCTTAAAAAAGAGCATCCCTTATTTTTGTTTAGAAGTGGAGGCGAGACACTTATAAAATGATATTCTAAAAGTTTATTTAATTTCACAATTTATAGCATTTCTTTATTTAAAAAAGTAAGCACAATATGAGTAATTTTAATCTATAATAACTACCAACTACATCTAAGAGTATATTCTTTAAATCTACATAAATAAATAAATAAATTGATAGGTGAATGGAGTATTTCCTAAGTTAATTAAAAATTTTACATTAAAAATCCAAAAATTTTGATAAGTGCATCAAATTGATTTTGACAAATGTCAACTAACATAAATTTTATAAATTTTATACGACATATATGATGTACCCCATTATTAAGGGCTTCCACCGTCCATGCCCTAGGTAGCACTGTCAAAATGGGTTGGACCAACCCGCCATAACCCGTCTTAACCCACCAATTTCTCAACCCAAAATTAATCCGCCCCATAAAACCCGCCCCACTTCAAATCCACAAGAGTGTGGGCTAATCCGCACCACCCCACAAACCCAACATCAATCCACTTTTATAAATTAAAATTTAAAAAAATAACATACAACTTTTAGATTTTAATACGGAGTATTTAAATAATAAAAATATTATCATCCACCCCACCCCACCCCACCCCACCCCACCCCACACACCTCCCAAATTTTTTTTATTTTTTTTAAATTTTAATATTTAAATGATAAAAATATTATCACCCAACCCTACCTACCCCACCCCCCAAAATTTTTTTATTTTTTTAAAATTTTAATATTTAAATTATAAAAATATTATTACCCCACCCTACCCCTACCCACCCCACCCACCCACCCCCCAAATCCCCCACCCCAAAAAAATTATTTTCTTTTAAATTTTAATATTTAAATAATAAAAATATTATCACCCAACCCTACCCCCTACCCACCCCCACTCACCCCCTCCAAATTTTTTTAAATTTTTTTAGAATTTAATATTAAAATCTAAAAAATTAAAAAAAAAATTTGGGGGTGGATGGGTAGGGGGTGGGGTGGGTAGGGGGTAGGGTTGGCTGATAATATTTTCATTATTTAAATATTTAAATCTAAAATTTTAAAAAAATTTTGGGGGTGGGTGGGTGGGGTTGTGGGGGGTGGGTGGGGGTAGGGGTAGGGTTGAGTGATAATATTTTTATTATTTAAATATTAAAATCTAAAATTAAAAAAAAACGGGTCGACCAGCAATAACCCGACTCATAAATGGCCCGACCCACGATGGGCCCAACTCGTGGTGACCCAACCCATTTGGGTCAACCAAATGATGGGTTATGATGGGTTATGGGCTGAACCAGCCCAATAACCCAAATTGACAGCTCTAGCCCTGGGGATTGGTGGAGGAGGTAAATCACAGGATTTGCCTCAATTTGCTTATAGAGAGGGCGGATTCGAGCTCCTACCCTGCAGCAACTAAACTCAGTTGGAAGGCTTTTACATTCTCCCCTCTACAACTTGAGCTATGCCCCGAGAGCGTATACAACATACATAGTCGTACATATAGTTATATGTCGTGGTCGCATATATGTTAGTAAATAAAATAAGTGTATGATCATAAATATAGTTAGTTGTAGGATTATACATATAATTGCGTGTAGGATTGTAAGTGTAGTCACATAAAAGTTCGCAGACTATAATGAATTATATCAGAAATTTAATAAATGTGACATTCTTTCAAAATAAATTATACTAATGGATAACATTTTGCCATCTTTTCAAAATAAACTATTAAAAAAGGCATTTTTGTTCTCAAGTAATTCAATCCAACCCCTTTTAAATAAATTAAAGAAACTGGCTAAAAGATTAAAATTTTTTCATTACAGTCTCCAAAGGATTGTAATTATAGCCTACTTACGTAGTTATTAATACATAGTGTATATAGACTAACATTAAGTCAAGCATGGCCATTTACCCAATTTTCTATAATTTGATTAATTTCTTTTAGTTGGTCGGTCATAATAATTTCTAGATATAAAGTTTTGACAAAGTCTCGAGACGCTATTTACGTGAGACGGTTTGTGAGACGTGTTAAAGTATGTCTATTATTTAGATAAAATATGTTTGATGGTTGTTAAAGTGTGTTTTCTGAATTATGCTAAATTATGCATTAAAGTATGATTTTAATGTATTATAATTTGATTTATTATTGACATACTTTAACAGCAAATAAACATACTTTATATATACAATAAGCATACTAAAATAATGGGTCGACTCGTCTCATAAGAGAGTCTCTCCAAAGCTTTTATCGTGACCTGAGTGCTTTATGTATTTATTTTTATATTTTAATAGTGTATGTTCATATTTATGTTTTTCGATTTTTATTAATCACCCAAATAGACAATATTTGTGAGAATATTTTAGTCTAAGTTAATAACTTTTCATAAGAAATAAAACGTAGTGACAAAAATAAGTGATGCTCTTGTGCTTCGGGAATACTGTCTCTTTGCAATTTTCGTGCTCCTTTGCAATTTAAATTTCTAGCAATATATGACACGAGATGTTTTGTGACATATTAATGTGACATCTCTTATAACACCTGCTTATGGATTGACACGTGTCGGGGTGGAGAAATCCAACTTAGGGTATAGTTTCCCTTCTCTCTCTTACGTGTCACTCATCCAATGGAATGTCACAAGAGATGTCACACCAAAGTGACACAAATGATCCAGACCCGCAATATATAGGGTTAAAAAGAATATGGAGGAGGAGGGTTGTGTTCCCATGAGTGGAGCTGTCAGAATAGGTTGGTTGGGCGGTTTATCCCATAACCCTCTTTTTGATGGACTCAAGTGGGGCGGGTCACTTGCAGCGAGGGTTACTGGTGGGGCGGGCTATGGTGGATAGAGCTATCAGAATGGGTTGGTGGGGCGGTTTATCCCACAACCCACCTTTTGATGGACTCAAGTGGGGCGAGTCACTTGCAGCGCGGGTTACTGGTGGGGCGGGCTATGGTGGATAGAGCTGTCAGAATGAGTTAGTGGGGCGGTTTATCCTACAACCCACCACAATCTATCTTTTGATGGGCCCAAGTGGGGCGGGCCGCGGGCTTTTTTTTTCATTGTTGAGGTGATATTACCACCCAGTTCTACCCCCTATCCACCCACCTCCAAATTTTTTTTTTAAAAAAAATTAATTTTAATATTTAAATAATTAAAATATTATCACTCAACCCTACCCCCTACCCACCCCACAAATTTTTTTTAAAAAAATTAAATTTTAATACTTAAATAATAAAATATTATCACTCATCCCTACTCCCTACCCCTACCCCTACCCAACCCCACCCATCCACCCCAATTTTAAAATAAAATTTTAGATTTTATTATTTAAATAATAAAAATATTACCATTCAACCCTACCCTCCTATCCACCCCCACCCATCCCAGACCCCCTGCAGCCCCACCCCCCTCCCCTCCCAATTTTTTTTTAAATTTATATTTTAATATTTAAATAATAAAAATATTATCATATAGTCTACTCCATCCATCCGTGAAGGATAGTGGCAGGGGATTAGATGGGTGGGTAGAAAGTAGGGATGAGTAGTAATATTTTTATTAATTAAATATTAAAACTTAAAAAAAAATTTTAAAAAATTTTGACAGGAGAGAGTGGTGGTGGTGGGTAGGTGGGTGAATAGGGTGGTACGACACGGTGTGTCTCCGGGAACATACAAGTTTTTGCCCACAAAAATAAGTATTTTAACACAATTACTTTATGTTATTAAACGCTAGCACAACTATATATTTTTCTTGAGTGATTATTGAGTTGATGATTTAATATTAATGTTATAGTTGGAATTTCCATGCTTATTCGATACTGTTTTTATTTCAATGTACTAGTTGAGATTATTTTTTAAAGTGATTATCCAACAATTTATTAGTTTATTAAGTTGTTTTTATTTCAATGTGCTAGTTGAGATTATTTTTTAAGTGATTATCCAACTATTTATTAGTTTATTAAATTGATATTGACTTTTCAACATTATTTTCAGCATGAATTATTATTATTATTATTATTATTATTATTGTTATTATTATTATTATTATTTCAAAATTGATCAGGTGCTGCTGATGAGTTATCAATTATTACATAATTGTTCCATTATTTATTGTGAATTAGGTGCTTTTATAATTAAATTCTCAGTATGGTAGATAATTAATGTTATGGAGGGACTTCTATTATTATAGTATTAAATAAAATATTAATAATAATTTAAAAATATTTATTGTACTCAGAATTTTAAAAATTTTTGAATCCCCCTCTAATTGACAGTATTGTATGTGACTGGAATTTGTTTATAAGTACTAGTTTTTTCTCTTGCTAAATTGTCAAAATCATAGAGAAAAAAGGAAATTAAATGGGCCATCTGATGACTTTTTTTTTTTTTTTTTGAAATTTAAATATGAAAGAGGACGCATTTTACGACTATAAGTAGAATTAACAGTGTAACGCAATTTGAAAAAATATTAGAACCTGTTTGTCTTGAAATCATGCATAATTATTGGAAATTAATTATACTTTTTAATTAAATAAATCCAAAAAACTAATTATAATAATTAATATAATTATGTGATGTTGTAAAATATTTTATATGGACATTACTCTTTATATTATTATAATAGGAAGATAGTATATTTGTCATTATTACCTTTTTTCTTCTCTATATAAAGAGTGAGAATATTATGATTCTGTATACATTTAGATCAGCCACGTTAATAAAAACCTTTCTTTCCCCCCACTTTTGTATTCTTCTCTTCTTCATATCTCTATTATTGTTCTTATTAAATTACTTTATAACATTTGAGACAAATATTACTCCACTTTTGATTGATAGGATATAACTTAATTTTCAAATAATATGCCTTTTTATATCATTTTATGAAACTATTAATTAATGAATTTTTCACAAAGTATTTACATTGAGACGTAACTATTAATTAATATGACAAACTTTGTGTAAACCGTGTCAATCATGTGCCACTATCAATCTTATTATATCATATGCATAGTTAGAGTTTAAATTAGAAGGAGTCATAAGGTTTACACTGTAAATCCAATTCACATAATACTAATTTTTAAGTACTTCTATCAATTTCAACACAATATACAATTTTTTTTTTGTTTTAATACAATTAGCCCAATTTAAATATGGTAAATATTTAGGTGAGGTTCCTTAGAATTTTGTGGGGTTTGAAAAACATAATATGTTTGTTTTGAGTTTTTAATATAGTAAATTTTAACTTTATCAAATTAATGTATAAAAATATATTATTTTATATAAAAAAAGTAGATGAGACAAGAGAGATAAAGAGAGAAAATATATTAATTGAGTAGAGAATATATATCTTTAATATACTAAAGGAGAATTTAATTTTGATGATGTGTCGTCATCGAAATTAATCTCAATTATTTTAATTTTTAATTTTAATAAAATTAAAAATCCCAATTATTTTAATTATTAATTAAAATTTAATGTAGATAAATATATAGTATATTATTTTAAAATTTGAATATGATATTATCAAATCAAAATTAATTATTATTAATTAAAAATTAATATAGATAAATACATATATTTAATTTAAGATTTATAATATTTACTCCTCTCCACCTATAAATAAGACTCTATATTATTCGTTCTACACATATAATTTATTCATCGTGACGAACAAATAAATATATGTATTTTAATATTCATTCGTTCTAAAGAAATGTATCATTTATTATTAATATTATAAATATTATTGATTAATTTTATTTTTTCTTTTATTTTTTTAATTATTTTTTATTTTATTCGGTCTTTTTATTATATCGAAAGTTATCCAATTGTATTATTATTATTATTGATTGTTTTATGTTATTTCTTTTAAAACTTTTAATTTATTTTAAAATCTCTTTTTATTTTTTTTTTGAGATTAGTTTTAGTTTATTCGTCCAATTTAATTATTTGATGAATTATTTGTAGGATAGATAAAAAGTGATACTACCTCCGTCCCAAAGAGAAGTTCATGGTTATGATAAATACGAAGTTTAAGAAAAAATTATTTTTTACTTCACTTTTAGGGGTAGTTTGGTACTTTCAAGTAATAAATAAATTACTTATAAATTAAGTTATATGAGTTGTAAATGGGTAGCAAATTTAAAATTAAAGTATGTTATGGGGTTATTGATTTGTGTATATTTTCCTTATTTGGGAGTGTAAACTTATTTATGGGACGATCAAAAATAAAAAGTATGAATTTGTTTATGGGATGGATGGAGTAATATTTTTAATAAAAAATTAAGTATAATAAAAGAAAAGTAATAATCATTTAATTGAACTTTTTATGAATAATTTGTATGACTATTAAAAAGTGATAAAATTTTAAATAAAACATGAAATTCAAGTAAGTGATAACCGAATAATTAATCATTATTAATTAAAAGAAAGAATAAAAAGTGATAATCTTTTCAATTAAAAGTGATAACTGATCAATAAAAGATGATAATATTTTTAATAAAAATTTAAATATAATAAAAGAAAAGTGATAATCATTCCATTGAATTTTTTATGAATAATTTGTATGACTATTAAAAAGTGGTAAACATTTAAATAAAAAGTGAAATTTAAGTAAGTGATAACAGAATAATTAATCATTATTAATTAAAAGAAATAATAAAAAGTGACAATATTTTTAACTAAAAGTGATAACAGATAAATAAAAAGTGATAATCATATAACTGAACTATATTATGATTAATTCGTATACAAATAAAAAGTTATAACATTTAAAAAAATAAGTAATATCAAATTATGAATAAATGATATTTTTCTTTTCTTATTTCTTCGAATATATTTATAATAAAATTTTAATATTATATACTAATTTAATTATAACTTTTTTATATATTTTTTAATTTTTTTAAAACTATTTTTTCGTTATTTTTCTTTAAATTTTATTTGTTTTAATTTTATTTATTACTATCCTCCTATAAATAAAAGTCATTATTTAATCATTATACACGCGTAAGGAACAGAAGGTGTTCTTCAAATTCTGAAAAAGTGTATCCATTTATTTTTTTATTAATCCGTATTACTTTTAAAATTTCTATTAATTGACTTCATGAAGATTCTTTTACATTTTTCAAAAAAAAAATTTAATTAATATTTTTTTAAAAAAATATTGTTTTTAGTTATGTTTTTCTTTTAAAATTTTTCATAAAATTTCTTTTTTATTTATTTCATCATTTATATTGAATTTATTTATTTTATTTTTTATTAATTAATTTTATTATAAATTTATTTCTTAAATGATTAAATTAATATATTTTAAATTTTTTGATTAATTTAATTCTACAACCACAATCATAACAAATTCATTAATTATTTTTTAAAATTTTTTGGAAAAATCAATTTAACAACAAAATTAAGATGCAAAAATTCACATTTGATTGTATATAAATTGAATTTTACTCATCAATATAAACTTATATTAGATTATAATTGAAAAATAGTTATATTAAACTTAAATTATTATTTTTTAATTGTTGAATAAATAATTATATTAAACTTGAATTATATTTATTAAAATTGTAATTTTATAACTCGTGTAATACACTGAATCCATACTTGTGTAAGTATATATAGGGGTGATTTTTTTAAATTTAGGGGTATAGTATATGGGTTCTAAAAACCAAAACTTAAGTTTGAAATCTGAAAAACGAACAACATTTATATCACCTAATGTATCAGATTTTCGATCTCGTGGCTAATGACAAGAAAACTACGAACTTTACTCCTATTGCAAATAAATATTCATTTTTTAAAAATTATAAAAAGAACCTTATTTTTAAGCATGATTGCAAAACGCACTCAATTTCTTAAAAAAGAAAATGCCTCCACCTTTAAACCTCATCTTTAAGAAAAACGTCAAATATTGGGTTCGTTTTACAACAATTCTTAAAAGTATGACCCTTTTTTTATAATTTCCCAAATTAATTTGCAATAAGAGTAAAGTTCGTGATTTTTCTTTCCATTAATCCCTTATATCTACCACATAACTTATTTTTCACTTAATTGATTATTTAATATTATTTAATTATCCCCCTAAAATTAATGAAATTAGTTAAACAAATATTGAGACGCCCTCTCTTATATGTGAGAGAAGATGATATTATTAAAATATAATTATTAAACAAGAATAATATACTTAGTTATAAAAATATGCTAAGTGGTGAATGTAATATATAGAATCCTAAAATATATATCTTAATATATTATTCATTAGAAAATTATAGTTTAACTATTAATAAACATATTTTTATAATAATTATATTTTTATACGTATCAATATATAAGCACCTAGACTTCGTCAAAAATATATTTTCTTCAATTCTGTAAAAAAATAATTGTATGTATACAATTCTTAGAAAACAGCAAACTTGATTTTACTAGTTTAAGCTTAGTTCGAATACATTTAAACAGCAGAGTAATTATTTTATTTTATTTTTAACTATATAAGTAATTAATGATTTTTCGATATGATGTGTAATATTAATGATTTTGAATCACTCTCCATTTAGGGATCTGGTAATTAATAAACGGGCAGTTCGAAAATGAGGTTTCGATGTCCAATACTCCAATTTATGTTTTCATTTTTCCTCAATTTCATTATCTACTCTTTCAATTATTACGTATATACTGTATACATATATTTTTTCCTTAAATGTAACAATACAAACTAGTATTATTTTTTTTAATTAAATGTTGAATGATCTCTGATCAATAAACTCTTATGTCTGGTGAGCCATAATTCATCAATCGAGAGACGGTCGAAAATTAATAAATTAATTAAATTTTACTTATTATATAATCATAAAAATATGCATAAATACTTTAACATAAGGGTGGGGCTTGCTTGCGCCCAAGCGCACGGGAACACATTCCGTGCGCCTTTAGAAATTTAGTATTATGGGTAAGGGTACATTGTTTTGGTCTAAAGGATATACACTTTATTTAATAAAAGGTACACCAGTTTGTTCTAAAGGGTATACACTTTTCATTAATATTTTTTTCTTTAGAATATAAAGGGTACACATTTTTATACTAAAGGGTGTACAATTTAACACAAAATTCTAAAGGCGCACAACGTGTTGTTCATGCGCCCAGATACACACAATAATTATCTTTAGAAAATAAAGGGTGCACATCTGTATACTAAAGGGTATACAATATAAAACAAAATTCTAAAGGCGCACGGAATGTGGTCCGTGTGCCCGGGTGTACAGGAGTTTTTGCCTTAACATAAACAAAAATTATTAATAATAATAATAATAATAATACAGAAACACATATACATTATTAAACAATAGGTATAAATGGATGAGATAGGGTACGAGTATGCCTATTTCACCTACTACTCACATCCCTATTTTTATTACCCTTACTAGTAGCTAACCCGTGCGTTGCACGGTATGAATTAGTTTTAGGAAAATGATTTCATTTGATTTTATGATGTTTGAATCGAATAATATTTTTTTGAAAAAATATATAAATGGGTCAATAAATAGTAGATACAAAATATATTTAAGAATTACTAATTGATACATTCGCTTCAGAAAATTACTGATAAATATAAAATTATATTTTATTTTCCCATAATACATATATCTATCCGTACATTAATGTGCATTGTAAAGATTGAAACAAAAATACGTTATTTAAACGAAGGTACATTAGTGTGCATTCTATTGAGGGAGAAACTGAAAATATGTACGTTAGTGTGCATTCTACAGAGATAAATTGAAAATATGTGATTAAATTGGAAAACTCAATGTACATCAGTGTGCATCTTTGAAAGAGAAACGGAAAATACACTATTGAAATTATTGTTATATACATTAATGTGATTCTTAAAGAGAAACAGAAAATACGCAATTAAATTGAAGAACCTTACGAATGTACATAAGTGTGCATTCTAGATAGAGAAATAGAAAATACACATATACATTAGTATGCATCCTTGAGGAAGAAACATAAAATATATTAATAAAAGGTTTAATGAGATTATTAAAATTTTAAATTAAATATCTCAATGTAATTAATATCACGAAAATAATATTTATTTATTTATAGGCCATAAAGTTGTAATATATTTATTTTTTAATTTTTTTTGAGTTTATTGTTGTTATATACACTTAGGTAAAGATTTAATGAGATTATTAAAGTTTTAAATTAAATAAGATTTCTTAATTTCACGAAATAATGTGTATATATTGTTGTCATATAGTTAATAATTATTAAAAAATTGGGATATATATATTTTTATTTTTATGAGATTATTAACCATTATTTGTAATGAAAGTTTGGTTGGGTTAATAATTATTTAATTATTGAAAAAATCATAATTATAATTATTTAATTATTTTAATGGGTGACTGAGATTTGTTTAAGAAATAGATGGTCCGGATTTGGCTCTCTGCAAACATTATGTCATATAAACCATAAAACCCTAAATCCTAAAACCCTAAAACCCTAAACCCTAAACCCTATATTCATAATTATAATTATTTAATTATTTTAATGGGTGACTGAGATTTGTTTAAGAAAAAGATGGTCAGGATTTGATTTATTCTATTTTAATAACATCTTAGTCCATCCGTCCCACTCAAATGATCCCTTTTTTTTCCATTTTGGGCATCACACCCAAAGAGTCATCTTTCCTTTTTTACACATATGAGACCCACACACACTCACTAAAATAATTAAAATATGGGGTCAACACTCTCAATAATTCAACTACCCACAACACATTAAATAATAATATTTTTCTTAATCCACGTACAAAAAAAAAACACCACCCTTCGGGTGTGATGGAGGGGGTATTTCCTAATTTGAAAATTTCATAATTATAATTATTTAATTATTTTAATGAGTAACAGAGATTTGTTAAAAAAATAGATGGTCAGTTATTCTACTTTAATAATATCTTATTTTCTAATTTGAAAAAGTTATAATTATAATAATTTAATTATATTTTAATGGGCCGCTGAGAATTGTTTGAGCTTCTCTTATCCGGTTTTGGTGTGGTTTGAATTTTGTTGTCGTATTATTCCTTTATTTATGTTTTTTAATTATCTCATATGTGTTTTGCACCCTATACCCTAAACCTTAAAACCTAAAACCCTAAACCCTAAATTCATAATTATAATTATTTAATTATATTTTAATGAGTGACTAAGATTTGTTTAAAAAATAGATGATTATGATTAGATTTAATATCCACTGGAGGAGCAGCAATGAAGACAATAATAAATACAGAAGTTGCAGTAAATAAGGTAGGGATCATCAAAACACCAAACCATCCAATGTAAAGACGGTTTTTGGTGCTAGTTATCCAGTCATAGAAGCGACCCCTTAGGCTTTCGCTTTCGCGTCTCTCTAAAATTGCAGTCATGGTAAAATTTTAGTTTATTTAATCATCAGGGACTCCCAAACACAAAAATTTTCTCTACAATAAATAGAAATAGAAAATGGAAGGCTTGTAATTCAACAGTATAACATGACTTATATGTTCGTGTCAACCAATCCCAATAAATATCTAGACCTATTCGAATTTATTATAAAAATTTTGAAAATGTCATAATAATTATTATTTAATTATTTTAATGGGTGACTGAGATTTGTTTTAGAAATAGATTTAAATAATATCTTATTTCCTAATTTGAAAATGTCATAATTATAATTATTTAATTATTTTAATAGGTGACTGAAATTTATTTTAAAAATAGTGGTCAGGATTGGATACCTAATTTGAAAAAGTTATAATTATAATTATTTAATTATTTTAATTAGCGGTTGAGATTTGTTTGAAAAATAGATGGTTAGTATTTGATTTAAATTTAATATTATTAATTTTTTAATAAACAAAATCTTATTTCGTAATTTGAAAAAGTCATAATTATAATTATTTAATTATTTTAATAGGTGTCTGAGATTTGTTTGATAAATATATGGCAAGGATTGCATTTATTATAATTATTTAATCATTTCCTTGAAAAAAATCCTAATTACAATTATGTAATTTAATTATTTTAATGGGTAGCTGAGATTTGTTTGAGAAATAGATGGTCAGGCTAGGATTGGATTTATTTTAATTATTTAATTATTTCCTAATTTAAAAAAATTATAATTACAATTATTTAATTTAATTATTTCAATGGGTGTCTGATATTTGTTTGAGAAATTGATGGCTAGGATTGAATTTATTATTGGTTGAAATTTGTTTGAAAAATAGATGGTCAGGATAGGATTTATATTTAATATTATTAATTTTTTAATAAATAATATCTTATTTCCTAATTTGTAAAAGTCATAATTATAATTATTTAATTATTTTAATGGGTGACTGTGATTTATTTTAGAAATAGATGACAATATTTGATTTATTCTGCTTTTATATATATTAAGATTCTACCCTATTATCCTTAAATATATTATTGGATAGGACACAAATATTATTCATTAAATATACAGATAAAACTAGGTGCACTAATATCAACTCATTCATTTATTACTTAAAATTAGTGTTGGAAATTGATTTATTCAAATTTCTTATTTTAATTGTTTTTCCTTTCCTAATTGTTAGTTAATTTATTTTATTAATTAACGTGTGTTTATTTTTGTTGGATTGAGTTAGTTCCTGTTTATTAGGAAGGAAAGAATCTTTTGTTTATTTATTCTGCAGGAGAGAAGAACGTGGAATACAAGTGTTGAGAACGTGCAAGACTTAAGATTGAAGCTGTCTCTTGGTCAACAAGGAAAAAGTGGAGAACGTGGATTACATAGTCGTGGGATATTAACTTAGTCTTCAAGGAATGTAGAACGTGGGATGATCTGCTTGGAGAGCAATGATTTTTTTACTTCTATAAAAGGATATTGTCTTCTCACTTTTGAGATGCAGAATATCGAGATTTAGAGATTACACATTGAGAGTTTTGTTTTTATATTCTTTGTGTTGGATATCTTTCTTGATATTCCTTCTGTGAATCCTATGTGTAAGGATTAGAATATGATTTCTTTTCGTGTTTGATTTTCGTGATTTGTTTTTGTAATCTTCTTAGAGGTTTTAATAAGAAAAGTTTTTTCGTCGGTGAAGGCATCACAAGTCATAAAACTTGTGAGAAAATTAATTATGGTTTCTTCTTTTTTTCCGCTGTGCATAGTATTGTATTATGTGTCTCGACATCCTTTATGTCAAGACATTGATATACACATTTTTATACTCTATTCTATTTTTAAGCTTATGCTGTTTTTAGCCCATCGCAAAGTGTTTTTCAAACGACGGCACTCCCCAAGCACTTTCAATTAGCAAACAACCCCTAAAAATAAATAAAAAAGGTATTGCCTCCATTTCATAAATAATGTTACATTTTTGTCTGCACAAAGATTAAATAAAATTGTATTTTAATTGTAGTAGATTAAGAGATATTTTAATAGCGTATTTTCAGTCCAAAGTTTGAAAAAATGAGTAAATTATTAATACAAAGTCTGAATTTTTTTTTCAATCAATTAGGGATATGAAATATTAAATTTAGGGCTAAAAATCATAAAATAATATAAAATAATTTTATTTATAATTATATAATTTGCAAAATGTTTTTTTAATACTAATAAATTGTTTTTTAAATAATTAAAAATATATCAAATATGTGAAATTTAATGTAGTTGTAATTATATTTTTATTTTTAGGCCTTTTTAGGCCTGAATTGATAGTAATTTATATACTTTCAGACTTTTAACATATAGAAAAAATAATTCAAATCCCAAATTGATAGTTTTTCAATTTATCTGAGCTTGAATAATAAATTTTTTTTAATGTAAAATGTATAATTAGATGTATTAGTGTTGTGTGTATCTCTTAAAGATAGACTCCCTCCGTCCAGGAAAACTTTTCACCTTTACTGTTTCACGTTGTTTAAAAAAAGTTGCACTTTTTGACCAATTTTATTGACTTTGGAGGGTATTATAGTATTTTTAGGTAATAAAAAGTATAAAGTAATGATATGTGTGAAAAAAGGAGTGACAATTTTGAAATTAAAGTAACTCTTGAGGTTGTTGGATAAAGTAGTGTTTTCTTTTTTGGTGTGAAAGATTTTGTGGGACAAAGAAATGAGGAAAGTGAGAAAAATATTATGGGATGGAGGGAGTATATCAATTGTTTTATGTAGTATTTTTAGAACTGGACCGGACGAGCTCGTTCAACCAGTTGAACTGAGAAATGACACCAGAACTAATACGGAACGACCTATATAACCACTTTTACTATTGAACCAGAAAAATTAATTTTGTTTGATAAGTAAGATCCCCATTTTATTTCTAAACTAGTACGAAGCCCGCGTATTACGCGGGATATTTGAATTTTTTATGGAATTAGCTACAAATATTCTAATAATTAAAATTTTTATATTGTGTTCGATTGTAGTACCCGAATAGTATATAATGTATTTGGTTGGAGTACCCAAAAGATGTATTCGATATCATATTGTATTTGGTTGTAGTACCCGAACAATATAGTGTATTTGGTTTGAGTATCACTTTCCATTATACAAATTATTACTTTTTATACTTATGATTTAAGTACTCATCCGAGAAAATTTAAAAAAGTTTTTTCAATAATATTAACGACTACTATATAAATTAATAAGAATAATTTTATTCATAAAAGTTTTATTTTTTTTAATATTAAAAATTTTAAACAAAAAAAATTATACAACACATTAAACTTTTGTAAAATTTATTAAAAAATTCATAATATTATAATATAAATTTATATATAATTTTTAATATTATATTGCCAATACAAAATATTTATTTTTATATATTAAGTTCTTATATTATCATATTTAAATTATTACAGAAAAAGTATAATCTTAAAAAATCATAATTATTAAACATAAAACTATTATTAGGGATGACAACGCGTAGGGTATCCGTTTATTTTTTGGTACTCGTATTCTTATGTGATTTTAAAATAAAAACTAATTGTATACATTCCATTTAAAAAAATTATTATAGTACACGTACCAATTTCATACCGTTTATCAATATACACGCGGGTACCCGCACTAATTTAATATTAATTTATTATATAAATATTTATATATTTTCTATTATTTAAAATTATATTATTATGAATTAAATATAAATTGAATTCTATTATTTTAAATATATACATTAAATTTTGTGTGTAATATATATATATATATATATATATATATATATATATATATATATATATATATATATATGTATGTATATATATATATATATGTATAGTACCCGCGGGTATTCAGGTATTGCGGTATTATCCGTACTCGTTCCAAACCCTAATGTGATTACAATTATCTATATCTGTCTCAAACCCGTTTACAATTACCCATATGTGCCCTATTAAGATTTGGATAGAATGAATACTTGAAATATCAATTTCATTACCATCCCTAACTATTATCATTTAAAAAATAAAATTAATAAATGTATATAATAATTATAAATTATTGTATAATTAAAATTAAATTATTAAAAGTAATAAAATAAATATAAAATAAATAATTAACGATAAAAAAATTATGAAAATTAATTAATATTAAACTAAGATTTATTTTTTCATGAAATTCCTCATTTAGAAATTTATAATTAACTAAATTTATTAAACTTAAAATTCTAAGGATAAATAGATTAAATATATTAAATAATTTCTTACTCTTCTAAAAATATTTTATTTATTAATATATTTTATTAAAGAATATTTTATAATATAAAAATTATTATTAAATTTAAGAATATATTTCTCCAATCATATATTATTAGTAATATGGATGTCAAATTAAAGATCATGAAAAGACAATTAATTTGATATAATTTTTATATAAATCCTATTTAAAAATAAAAAAATTAAAACGCTTAAAGTTTTAGGTAAATTTTAAATAAGATAAAGAAAAATGAAATATTTTGATTGGTTATTTAAAATAAAAGTAACTACATTATATTCCTTCCTAAGCAAGTTTATTATTAAAAAAAATTTAAAAATCTATAAAAATGACAAATCACCTAAATTGCTCACATGATACCACATAATAAATCCAAAACCCTCCTTTAGTATATAATATATTTCCGTGATATCCGAATTCCAAACATTTCAGCCACGAAAATCACAAATCGTATATATATACATCCAATTCTTCGTAATCATACAAACTTGCATCATTCTTCAACCGGCAATCTCACAGATCTAATAGATCGATAAACACATTGAAAAGTTCTCTCTTAAAAGTTGGAGAGAAACGCCAAACTGCTACCTCCGCAAACTGTCTTCGCTGAAAATTCCTCAATTAAAGTTCACGCTAACTTGATATCCGATTGAAGAAATTATTGAGTAAAATCAATCAAAATCGAGATAGGGGGGTGGGGGGCGGCACTGAAGATGTAGTAAACCTACTTTTGCTTTTGACATTATATTTAGCATTTGAAATTTAATTTAACTAATTGAGTGTTATTTATTTATTTTAATAATAATATTAGGTGAGCTTTATCATTCATGAAAGGATTAATTGCAAAAAAAAATCACGAATTTTACTTTTATTGCAAATAATCTCTACTTTTGAAAAATTACAAAAAATCATCACCTTTAAGTATTGTTATAAAAAACCCTACTTTTAATCATAAATTGGGTGTGTTTTGCAACAATACTTAAAGATAATAGTTTTTTTTTTGTTTTGCAATTTCTCAAAAATGTAAATTAATTTGCAATAAGAGTAAAATTCGTGATTTTTTTTTTCAATTAAGCCTTTACGAAATGCTACCTCTTTTATGAATTGGGTTAGTGGCTTTACTTTAAGTTTCAAATGCTAAATGTCTACACCTCTCTTTTTATTATTAAATATTTATTATATATATATATATTTTAATTATAATAATTAAAAATAGGTAAATTTAATTTTTTTTGGTTGAACCGTCAGTTCAATAGGTCCGATCCGCTGAAACTCGATCCAATGGAGATACCGATTCATTATCAGGTCTGGTTATAACATCACTAATTTTGTGTGGCTCTCATTTATCAAAAAGAAAATTTAACAATTTTTATGAGACGCCCTATTTAAAATTTCGTTCATCCGCTGCAAGAGTATCATTTACCTAAATTAAAAATATTATTATTTTATATATTGAGGTAGGTGTATTAATAGAAAATTGATGGGCTATATGTGAGTCTTTTTTCTAAAAGGAAAAATAATATCCTTCGAACCAGACATCCATAATAGAGAAATAATACCCTTTAGAACAGGGGAGAGTAAAATATAAAAAGTTTTCTAATATTAGACCAGAAAGATATGATAACTATTAATTAGAGACTCGAAATATTTTTTCTATCCATTCAAGACTCCAAATATATGAAACTATCCACCTAAAATCATTAAATCTCTCAAAATTATAGCATAATGTAACTGTATAAATTTTTTATTAATTAACATGTTATTTTAAGATAATAAATGAAAATATTATCTTTAAAAACATGTTTAATATCTTAAATTTTAATGTAGTTATTAATAAATTATTTTGGGTGATTTTATCATTTTAGGTTGTGAATTGATAGTTTTATATATTTTGCATTTAAAATTGATAGAATTTTTTTTTCACATCCTGAATTGATGGAAAAATATATTTTGTGTTTTTAATTGATAATCACTGTATTAAAAGAACCCAATTTTTTTTAACTATATATTCGTAATAAGGAGAGAGTACTTTTTTATTAAAGAAACTGAATTTAAGGAGAATATAAAATGATCTAACTAATCACAATATAAATTTTTTTAGGGTGACACTATTGGCACCCATAACACTACCAGGGCACCCAAACTTCAAAATAATTTCTAGTGTAAATACCATTTTATCCTTACCACTAAACTTCCCTCTTGATACACTCCCCCACCTATACCGTCGGAAATTCCAATACTCTTGTCTTCACTGTGCCTGTGCCACCAGAGTTCAGCCACGACGCCACCTCGCCGGAGATCCGTTGTGTAGGCGCCGAGTTCAACAGTTCATTTCGTCGCCGAAAGACACACCCCGAATGTGACCTGCTTCCCCAAAAGAAATTTTTGCACAGTCAACCACCGTGCTTCTGCCAGCTCCGCAGCTACCAATCACAAGTTCCCAGTCGAGATCTGACCATCGCCGGAGCACGCTTTCACCACAGATTCCCTTCCCGTCCGCGGATAATGACTCGATTTCTGGGTCATCACGTATAGAAGAAACAATTGGGCTACCTCTGCCCCAAAAGACCATGTTTGATATTTGTTAGCAATCTTGTTTTCTTTATTAATCCTAAAATTGAATGAAGTAGTTCTTGGATCATTGAATGATAAAATTTGTGAAAAAAATATTAATTTAACTTTTAATCAATTTCTCTTTCCCTGTTGGATTCTCATTCAAATTGAGTTGAAATTCAAAAATTAATTTTGAGTCTTCAACAGTTAACTTTAAGTTATCGAATTAGTTTGTATTTTCTTTCTAACCTTACAATAAAGAAATTATTTTCTTGCTAAAGAGAAGTATATGAATGAGATGAGTATTTTTCAAAATTTTTTAGTAAGGCCCATTAGTTTATCCAATAAACTAAGCCCATTATACATATCGTTGCAAGCCCAACACTTACGCGCGTCCTTCCCATTACCATCCGCCGTGGGGCGAATATTACCACTCGCCGTGATCTCCCTCCCACCCTCCGAGTGGTTCTGCCCTCTCATCTTTGACCGCCTTTACGCTCATGCAAATTCACAGCGTGCTTACAAATTTACAATAGCCTTTGTATATAAACTGTAAACATGCGTATGTGAGGAGAGAGAAGATAGGAGAGAGAGAAAAGGCCATTTGTGGGGTTAAATCATACGGCGGGCATCAATTGTGGAGTATGAAATCTCTACTCATTCTGCTGTAATTCCTCTTCTCAGTTATTGATTCTTCTATTGCGATTTCCTTTCCTTTTTGTTTCATTTTTGCTGCGGATTTAGGATCTACCTGAATTGCTGTTTGCTTATGGATTATTTATGTTCACCACAAACTTGATTCTGTTTTTGCAAAGGAATTAAAAAATTTACTATTGAAAGGAGTGTGTATCTTCATTTCTGATATAAGAAGAGGATTAGATACTTTATCTAACTTTTTTTCCCCCAAATAGATGCTTTGCTTCCACTTTCATGTTAGTTCCGTTCGTTCTTTGTGCTGCTTATGATCGCTGTGTGCTAATCCACCCATCCCTGCTTTCTTCTTTCGTAGCACTCTCCTTCACTGTTTAGTTTGTTACTCTTATCGGGTTTTGAAGATTTTGTTTTCTTGTGAATTTAGTGATAATACTTTGCTTTAAGTTCCAATGCAGATACTCTTCTTACTTCATCTTTTTTGGTATTTGTCTTGTCTATTGCCGTTAGTTTTAAGCTTAATATATACTCTGGAACTTCTTGCTACAAAGGGGGAAAAAACGGAAGAAAGGAAAAAGGGAAACACATTATCACATTGACAAGAGTTGGTTGGCACATACTACTCTTCTGTAGTTCTGCTACTTGACAAGAATTGGATAACAATTACTACTTCTGAAGCTTTCAAAGTTATCGCTCACCAGTTGTTTGATAAATTGCTTTAGAAAGAAATTTTACTGGATCATTGGTTTTTTTGATTTAATGAATTAGATTTGTGCATTCTTCTTTCATGTTCATAATTTCATCTTGTTGTTTCTTCTACTCTTGACTTTTTAGCTGGACCTTACACACACTAACTGCAATAATATTCGTTTTCTCCCTACTTTATGACCTATACTGCATTATATTTCATTGCTGATTCCATATTGAGTAGAATCTTCACGCCTATCTCAGCTTCTTGTTGCTTCATTTTATTCGTTTCTGGTTACGGTCCTTACAGACTTGACATGAGGCTTTTGAGATTCTTAGTTTATCAAACTTCTTTTTGTCACTTTATCTTTACCTTACTCAGTTATTCAGATGTCTTAGTATTGTTAGATGAACCCCAAATATAGTTTGAAGATTTAGAGTTGCCTGATAAAAATAAATAAATATATAAATAAATGAAATTTAAAATTTAAAATCAAAAGTATAACGCTTGATGTTACAGAGCCTGTGGCAGCATTAGAACTACATCTTATAGATTTTTAATTCATGAAGCATACACATGTACAAATGAAAATTAAGAATTGTTCAGCAACATCAAAACTCTTATCATTACAAAAAATTAGAAAGGAGAAAAAGAAAAAAAGTTTCATCACATTGCTGTGCCTAAAAAAGGCTAATGTCTCCTAGCAGCTTAGCCGCTTCACATGAAGACCTTCTTTGGTGCATCTCAGACTCTGAAACACTTCCCCAATGAATGTTCTCCTGCAATTAAACACTGTTTATACGACCGTCATTTAAAAAGCTTCTTTTGTTGTTTTGAGAATTTTTTGGGGAATTTAAGAAAAATAGTTATTGAGAATAAGAGGGCATAAAGCAACAGTGAGAAAGTTGCAATTTTATTTGCAAGTACAATATACCCCAGAATGAATAACTATCTGGGATCAATTTGGCTCTTAATATATCTTTGTCTACTGTGTGATGATGATGAAATTTTACTGGTAATTCTATTAGCTTGATAATTCCTTTAAAGTACGGAAGCATAAAAAAGAATAGAATTTGTGCAAGAGTTGCATGATTGGGGTTGTGTATTTTCATTTGTGTTGGGATATTAGGTTAGAAACTAATGTCAACTTACTGATAAAAAAAAAAAAAAAGAAACTAATGTCATCTTACGTTTAAGCATGTTATTGGATGGTTGATGCTGCATGAATGTTTTGTATTGTTGCGCATTGGTCAGTCTCGTATTTTTGTTTTCAGGATTTGACTTCTCCTGCACCCAAGTTTAAGTTCTTCACAGTAGCTTAAGTGTCCATCCCTTTGAACATGGATGATACAAAGACCTTGCTTGAGCAACTGTTAGTTGCTTCTGACTCTTCAACATTGACTGAAGCGCTCAAACATCTTGTTGAAATATCAAAAACCTCTAATGGCCGGTTGGACCTAGCTTCCAAAAATATTCTTGTTCCGGTTCTTGAATTTTGCCAATCTCCACTTAAACATTCCGTTGAAGACATTTTTTTAACCCTGAAGTTGCTAAGGAACTTGTGTGCAGGAGAAATACTTAATCAAAACTTATTTATTGAACAAAATGGTGTTGGGATTTTCTCAACTCTTATTAGTTCTATGGGGTTGACTTCTGGTTCTGATAACAAGATACTTCATATGGTATTGCAAGTTCTTGGAAATGTTTCATTAGCCAGTGAACAACACCAGGCTTCTGTATGGTTCCAATTCTTCCCCCTTGGATTCTTGGATATTGCTAGAGTTCAAACCAAGGAAATATGTGATACTTTGTGCATGGTTATCTACACATGTTCAGCGCATAGCAATGAACAATTTTCAGAATTGGTTGCAGATCCAGGGCTGGATATCATTGTAGAAATCATACGGTCTTATACAGTAGGTAGACATCTTATCCTTTTACTTTCTGGTGAATATTATGCACTGATTAAAGAATACATTTAATGTGCCATCTATTAAATATTATTTTAATCTTTGCAGCTGGTTTTGGAGAGGACTGGGTGAAATTGCTCCTCTCTAAAGTCTGTTTTAAGTTTTCTTATTTTTCAAAATCTTTCTCTAAATTATCCCTGAGGGCCAAAGCTGAGAACTCCGATGACAATGAATCTAAAATCAATGATTTTGGAGCGGAGCATGCCTTTTTCCTGAGGGTCCTTTCAGATATACTAAATGAGCAAATTGGAGTTACTCTTGTTTCGAGTGATTTTGCTTTAAGTATTTTCGGGATATTAAGAACTGCTGTTGAGATAGTTGATTTCAGCACTAGAGGAAAGTCTTCTCTTCCAAGTGGTTCAACTGACATTGATGTTATGGGCTATGCTCTCTCCATCTTAAGAGATATCAGTGCTTGTGATACTTCAAAACTCAAGAATCAGGATGATAAAGAGGATTCTGTTAATTTGCTAGTGCAGAATGGCCTTATTAAATTTCTGATAACTCTTCTTCGCAACCTCGAGCCTCCATCAATTGTTAGGAAAGCAATGGACTGCACAACTCCACAGCCTTCCAAATACTGTTGCCCTTACAGAGGTTTCCGAAGAGACGTTGTGGCCATTATTGGAAATTGCAGCTATCGCAGGAAGCTTGTTCAGGACGAAATAAGAGAGCAAGATGGGATTCTTGTGATGTTACAACAATGCGTAATCGATGAAGACAATCCGTTCTTGAGGGAGTGGGGCATTTGGTCAATGAGAAATGTTTTAGAAGGGAATATTGAAAATCAGAGATTGGTTGCAGATTTGGAACTGCAGAGATATGTGGATATTCCAGAGATGGCTGAACTGGGCATTCGAGTGGAAGTCGATCCACATACACGACGACCAAAGCTTGTAAATGGATAACATCATGGTTTTAACAACATTTAGTACGATGTTTCATTTTTGCGAAAATCGATGTCTTATATTTTCTCCAATTTTGTAATTATAAAAGCTTTTGTTGACTAGGTAGCTAACTTTTTTTTTTTTTTGAGAAATTAGGTAGCTATACATGAATGCTATTAGCTATATAGCAGAAACAAGAAGGAATTATCAGCTTTAAAGTATAAGTGCTGCAGAAAGATAAGAGTCTAGGGAATATTCATATGAATTTTAATATAGAAAGACTGCATGTATTTCCTAAATGTGTTCTTGTAGAGTCGGATCATATTTCCATCTAAATATACTACAAGATCCTTTTTAATAGTTTCTATTACTACTTTCTTTTAATAGAAGGAAATTAGATGGAACTGAACTCTTGTTTTCTTAACAGTTCTATAAGCATATTATAACAACTACTAGCAATTGTGATGTCTGAAAACGATGATCTGCTAGCAAAATCCAATGATTACATCATAATTTAAGATTGAAAGCTAGAGTAATTAAGTCCAACCAGGAAAAGATCAAAGGGGTTTGTGAGCAACTAAAAGACATACTGACTCATTGCTCAAGTGTCAAACATTAAGTCAATATTTTCAAGATTTATAAAAACAAGTATTTAAATGCTAGAATTGTCAAGGCTTGCAAGGTAATTTCCAGCCTTGTAGCCAGTATAAATTCTTTTGAGAGAAAGATGCAGTGCATTCGTCAATACACACATATTTTCAAAACTTCAGTAGAAAACCAACTTACATGATGTGAGAGCCATAACTTGTTACACATATCATCATTACCTAGTTCTTGACACATTAATTTGATATAAAAGTTTATACTCTGTAAATCAAGGCAAATTATGCATAATGAACAGGGATCATAAGAGACAAACTTAAAAAAAAAATTCAAAACAAATATAAATGGTCACTATTCATTCATGATTTTTAAATTTACAAAAATAAATCCAAAAGAAATATACCCTTGAATTCTTAAGTGTATATAAGAATAAATTTTGAATTTTTAAGTGTATATAAGAATAATTTTAAAATTTTAAATGTAATTTAGAAAACTTAAATCTGATTTACTAAATAATACTTATACTATAATCTTATAAAACTGAGGCTTGCGCATTCATGTAATTATAGAGATTATTTTAAAGATACCTTCTCAATGGAAAAGTAAGTTTGGTATGCACCATATTTTCGCAAATTTATTTTTTTTATTAATATTAAATATTATTTTTAGAATAAAAATTTTAATTCAACTACAATATATACTTGAACAATTTAAATGGTCAGATTAAATTTTAATTAAATTAATTTTTAATTATTTAATTTAATCTCTACTATTTATTAAATTAAATAATTAAAATTTTTTAAAAAAAACACCCATTACCTCATATTTTTAACTAGTGCACCTAGGGATGTGCACCGGTCGGTTCGGTTAACCGAACCAACCGAACTACCGAAATCGAACTTTTTCCGAACTTTTTTTGGAAAACCAAAACCGAACCAAAGTACTCTAAAATCGGATTAAACCGAACGATATATTTCGGTCGGTTTAACCGGTTAACCGAACCGATACTTTTTTTAAAAAAAAATAATAATATAAAACATTAATTTTCACATTATTTCTCACATCTACACCTAAAACTTGCAACATTACAACATTCACAACTAACTAAATTCACAAACCCCATCATTAAAACGTCATTCATAAATAATCCCACACTATAGATCGTCCTTTTATTTGTTTCCTCTTTACAGGTCGTAGTGGTGGCTTGGGTACATTTGCTGGTCGAGCTGAAGCTTCTGTTCCTACTGGAGTAGGCTCACTTTCAGAGTTGGTGCTTTCAATAAAGCCATCAATTTCTCCTCCAGAACTCGACATCTAAAAAAAAAATTAATTAATGAATGAAAATCATCAACACAAATTAGATATGTATCATGAATAAGAAATATATAATAATAAATTGTTGAATATCTCCTCCTGATGTTAGACGTCATTTTCCTCAAAGTAGACCCATAATTGCAAGTAAAAGGCAAAGAAATTAAAGAAGAATATCAATCCATGAAAATGAACACCTTAATATAGAGTATAGACTGTCATAAAGTACATTTAGTAATAACTCTTATTCAGTTTACTCAACCATTGCAGAATTTCTATGATGTTTATTCGAATAATGTATCTATTATTTAAGCATGAACTTTAAATCCTGCTGATGTTTACTTGCATCAATTTTATTATCAACTGCATTTTTAAAGTGAACCCCAACAGATAGCAGTTTTAAGGTAAATTAAATCCGTTAGAAATCATTTTCAATCTTCTACAAAGCTTTACACTGAAATAGTGACATTCCAATACAGAGTCAATACTCAAACAAAAAGGTATCAAAGAACTCTGGAAAACAATGCAACACTTGGTTTTCAACGTTAATGATAGAAAGGGAACTCAAGTTTATCAGAACACACTGACATCATAGAAAATAATAAACGTGATAAAAACTGATTTCGCCGGCAACTTTAAGGCTTAATCACTCCACAAGGTTACACTTAAAGTTTCTTACATTTGAACATAAACCCATGAAAGAGAAAGCAATTCAAAAAATTCTTCAATTTCTTGCAAACTAATAACAGCAGAGTGAACTTAAACCAAAATAAAAAAGATCAAAGTAAACAAATTATCAAAATCCATCATATTTAATTCAAGATTTCCCCAAAAATATTTAAAACTATAGTATAATAAAAATAAACCACCAAAAATGGATTCACAGAGACGGGAGGTGACTGAGGTCACTTTGGGCCTTTGATAACAGGAAAATTTGCCATAAAAACAGTAATACGTACCTGAGTAACTGAGTTGGGAGGTGACTAGGTGAGGTCACTGAGCTTGTGTGGGCGGCGAAGGAACGACAGACTCGACAGTAGGATAAGGAGAGGACCACGATCTATGTAGTGGACACTCACCGGAGAAGATAAGTGTCGCCGGATGTTGGTTCGTTGGCTACGGATAAACATTTTCAATGGACTTAGGGTTTGGTCTTTGGTGCGCAGCCATTCTGTGCGATGTGAGAAGGAAGGATCAGATTCAGAAATAAGAAATGGGGGCTAGGG
The DNA here is from genome assembly GCA_023678885.1 of Pogostemon cablin. Lineage (NCBI taxonomy): Eukaryota > Viridiplantae > Streptophyta > Magnoliopsida > Lamiales > Lamiaceae > Pogostemon > Pogostemon cablin. The sequence continues at coordinate 12,595,545 of CM042960.1, forward strand.
TTTGTAAGTGTAACTTATATATCATTTTATTTCGGTTCAGTTAACCAAAATTTCAATTTTGGGAAATCGGAAACCAAATCGAATACTGAAATATGGATTTTAAAAACCAATAACCGAACCGTTAACCAAAAACCGAACTAAATTATTTAATTCGATTCAGTTTTGTCAATTATTCCGGTTTTGATCATACTTTCCACACCCCTAAGTGCACCAGCAGAAAATCACCATAAATTATTATTTCTCAAATATATATATATATATATATATATATATATATATATATATATATATATATATATATATATATATATCACCTAAAGTCAATTTCTTTTTCCCACTCAAATTTTGAGTCAAAATCTCTTCAATTTCTCATTTCTTCTCAATTTCTCACCACTCATTTTATTCTTATTTTCTTAAATAAATACATTTTAAGTGCTTTACTATCACATTTTTAACCCTAATAAATTTATGTCCAACAAAATTTAAAATTAAAGACATTATTTTTGTATGCATATATTTTTTTATCAACATGTTGAAATTTGTTTCAATTTAAGTTAATTATTGGAAAAATTTGGGTTGTATTTGAAAATAAGGTTAAGTAATTAAGACATTATTTGAAATTGTTTATAACATATGATTACGTAATGAAATATAAATATTAATAAAATTTTTAAAATAGTTGGTTTTTTATAATTATATTAATTTATTATACATGAAAAACGAATAAGGATCGTATAACGTCGATTCAACTAAAAATTATTTAATTCATTATACATAAAGAATTAAACTAAATATACATATCATCACAATATAAAATCTCATACATATATATTCACTTCGTCCCATTCTAATTGTAATATTTGCTTTTTGCACGGGGATTAAGAAATTTAGTATTTCAATGTGTATTGAGGTGAGATAAATAATATTTTAATATATAGTGGATGGTTGTATTAACGTGGTGGATGAGTCTCATTAAGATATTTTGATTACTTAATTGTGTGGGTCTCATACAAAAAAAATGTAACCGTTAAAATGAAACACCCAATTTAAAAATATATAATTATATATATTATTACAAAAAATCTATATTTATATAATTTTATTTTTTAAAATCTATCTCCGTGCAGCGTACTGGCTAAAATACTTATTATGTTAAATAAAGTATAAAAAATTACAATGTATTAAAATTTATAAAATGAATAAACTATATTGAGGTTGTATTATTTTTTCTATTGATTAAGGACCTGAATTATACAAAATTATTAATTTAATATCTGAATTCAGAATTTGAATTGATAAAATAAGAGACAATATGTGACAAATTCAGATATTGAATTGATAGTCTTATACTCAAGTCCCTAATTGATTAAAAAAAATCAGGCCCTAAATTGACAACTTACGAGGCACTCTCTTGTGAAACGGGTCGACCTATCACTAAAGTATGCTTATTGCATAGATAAAATACGTTTATTTGTAGTTAAAGTATGTTAATAATAAATCATATTATAACACGCTAAAATTATACTTTAATGCACAATCAAGCATACTTTAGTAAACATACTTTATCTATATAATAAGCATGCTTTAATTATGATCAACTCGTCTCACACCGTTTCACAAATAACCTATCTTACAAAAGACTTTGTTATAATGTACTCTCTCCATCCCTTCCAAATAACACAATTTTATTATATTGGGCATCCCGTCCAAATTACACAATTTTCCTCTTTTAGTAAAAATGACCCACCACTATCCATTAAATCTCTCCAATACACCTATCCACTTTAAATAATTAATAATACTCCTTAATTTACGTGAAAAAAGCAAATGACATACTGACCAGGAGACTGAGGGAGTACATATTTTTCAGAGCTTAAATCGAGAATATTTTAAAAAATGAATAATTCATCACTTTATAATTTTTTATGTACATACCTATTCAAACCCAAAAAAATGAAAATGAAAATGAAAATGAAAATGAAAATGCAATATGAGTTGATGAATATGTGATGGTATTTGGGAGAATAAAGTGAATTCCAGTAAGCGCAGGTGATCCTGTCCAGGGTCCACCCCCAAGTTCTCATATCCACTCGCTCTCAATAATCAAACGCTAAAATCCAATTCAATCTCTCTCTCTTCCAAAAATATCTCACTACTCTGTCTCTGCTAACACACCTCACTCACTCTCTCTTTCCTTGAATCAAGGCCTTTAATCCATCCCAATTAGGGGAAAATGAGGGAAATCCTGCACATCCAAGGTGGACAATGTGGCAACCAGATCGGTGCCAAATTCTGGGAAGTTATTTGCGACGAGCACGGAATTGACCACACCGGAAAATACAGCGGCGATTCCGATCTCCAGCTAGAGCGCGTCAATGTCTATTACAATGAGGCCAGCGGCGGCAGGTACGTCCCACGCGCTGTTCTCATGGACCTCGAGCCTGGCACCATGGATTCCGTCAGATCCGGCCCCTTCGGACAGATTTTCAGGCCAGATAATTTTGTGTTCGGTCAATCTGGTGCCGGTAATAACTGGGCCAAGGGTCATTACACCGAGGGAGCTGAGCTCATTGACTCCGTGCTTGATGTCGTTCGCAAGGAAGCCGAGAATTGTGACTGCTTACAAGGTAATTTTCCTTCTTTCTTGCTTAGATCTGCCTTTTCATCACTTAGATCTCTCTTAGGTGAAGCTTGCCCGGAGTTCTCATGAATTTTAGTGATCTATTTCACTTTTAATTCTCTTTGTTAGTTGAATTGGATTCTGTTATTTTTAATTGGAACCATATGATGGGTTTTTGTTTTATTTCTCTCGGCTGAAATTAGAGTTCTTTGATGTTAGAAAAATCCTCTTTTGCTGTTGGAAATTATAAAATTTGAGATCCAGTAAGCTAAATCTTTTTAGTAAATTTTGGGAATTTGGCCATCATTTTCTGGTTATAGCTGAAATTTGGAATCATTTACAGGTTATAATGAACATTTGTTAAATTTTATCAATTTACTCCAAACTCTTGAGTGTTTATAATCCTTAATAATGTGTGTTTTCTGGTTTCTTTCTCTTCCATTAATTGCCAGCATTGAAAAATTAATGTAGTGTAGCAATATTCAAAGGGTGCAATCTCCTTAATATTAATTATCCTATATTAGATTGTGATGATGTTGTGGTATTCTACAACAGGATTTCAAGTGTGCCATTCTTTGGGTGGAGGCACTGGATCTGGTATGGGAACCCTTCTCATCTCCAAGATCAGAGAGGAGTACCCGGATAGAATGATGTTGACATTTTCCGTATTTCCTTCTCCAAAGGTATCCGACACTGTTGTTGAACCATACAATGCCACCTTGTCAGTTCATCAACTCGTTGAGAATGCAGATGAGTGTATGGTTTTGGATAACGAGGCTCTCTACGATATCTGCTTCCGAACACTTAAGCTCGCCACTCCCACCTGTAAGTTATTTTAAAGTTATATTCAGTTAGGTGTGAATATGATCTTTCTGACCAATTTATTACAATTGTTCTCATTTTAGTTGGCGATCTCAACCACCTTATCTCTGCCACTATGAGTGGTGTAACGTGCTGTCTCCGTTTTCCGGGGCAACTGAACTCTGATCTTAGAAAGCTGGCTGTCAACCTTATCCCGTTCCCACGACTTCACTTCTTCATGGTTGGATTTGCACCCTTAACCTCCCGAGGCTCCCAGCAGTACAGAGCTCTTACAGTCCCCGAACTCACACAGCAGATGTGGGATGCGAAGAACATGATGTGTGCAGCGGATCCACGCCATGGTCGGTACCTAACTGCCTCAGCCATGTTCCGTGGCATAATGAGCACGAAAGAAGTTGATGAGCAGATGATCAATGTTCAGAACAAAAATTCGTCCTATTTTGTTGAGTGGATTCCAAACAATGTTAAGTCTAGTGTTTGTGATATTCCTCCCAAGGGTCTGAAAATGGCTTCTACATTCATCGGAAACTCCACTTCTATTCAAGAGATGTTCAGGCGCGTAAGTGAGCAGTTCACTGCAATGTTCAGGCGCAAAGCTTTCTTGCACTGGTACACTGGTGAGGGAATGGATGAAATGGAGTTCACAGAGGCTGAAAGTAACATGAACGATCTCGTGGCTGAGTACCAGCAATACCAGGACGCGACTGCGGATGACGAGGAATACGAAGAGGAAGAAGAGGTGGTTGTTTCTTGAAATGGAGCGAGTGTTTGTTTGTCTAATGTTATGGTCTGTTGATTCTATTAGTGGGGTGATTGTTGTTTCTTGAAATCTAGGGATAACCTATATTTGTGTATGCAGTATGTTTTGTGCTTGAGATGGGGTGTGATTAAAGTGTACTTTCATTCAATTGAATCATGAATGTTTGTGCTCTGTTTTTATTACACATACATGCGTGTGCATGTGTGTGTGAATACATAATTCAGATTTGTAAAATTCATGCAAGAGTAGTGTTATAGAATCAATTCTGCCTTTGACAAAATATTGCCAATTCTTATGTCAAGCCTTCATAATGAGCAGATATGAAATCTGCAAACTCAAATGCTTATAAACTCTCAAATTAAAAATCTGAAATTTTGTCTTAATAATAACCTTTGATCGACGTAAGCAGTCCGAACAACACAAAAAAAAAAAATCTCTCAAATTAAAAATCTGAAATTGTGTCTTAAAAATAATCTTTGATCGACGTAATCAGTCCGAACAACACAAAATAAAAGGCAAGCAGTTTGAACAACACAAAAAGAAGCCAAATTAGATGAAAGCTAGTGAAATATTATTGCATGGTCTAACAAAATTAAAAATCAACGATCAACGCATATTAGTTGAGTTAACAATTTCTCATGGAAAAATAAGAGAATATATCAATTTTGATCTTATAACTTTGGTTAAATTCAATTTGTTTGTACTTTACCAATGCATCACCAAAAAAAATTACTAGTAACGGAACAACACTTCTATTATATTTTTAGGAACAAAATAAAGTTTATTGCTATTAATAGGTTAACATATATAAATTGTCAATAAAATTATTAACAATGAATTATCAATAGAATTAAATTTTTGTTATAAATTTACCAAGGAAAAATTACGATTTTATCGTTAATTCGTTAGTAAACCAATTTAGCAATGAAATTAAATTTTTTTTCCAATGAAATATTAATTAAGTTGATAAAATACAGTTATTTATTTATTTATGTTTATTCTGAATTTTTCCTTTTGTATCTTCTTGTTGTTTGTTAGCTCCTCGGAGAGGCTTTTCTCGTATTTAGTTGCTTGAAATTCTCGTCAACCAGCTTAATAATATCCATGATTTTAATTTAATACCAATTCGAATTTGCATGTTTATTGTTTGTGTATGTATATTGTGTACACGTACAATGAGCAACTTTCACTCTGAAGAGCGCAAAACAAAGCAAGCAAGATTGAATCTTTCTTTCATTGGTGCTGCCATTTCTGGAATTTGGCATCCAATGTCCAACACCAAAGTTGACAAAGCAATTTCTTGGGGATAGACGCCATGGATTTTGTATAAATTAAACCTAGGGCACAAACAGTGTCTCTAAATTGGTAAGAATGGAGTGGTTGCAAATGGAAGCTGTGATATCCAATAATTGCAGTTAGTGTGGCGTTGCGATACGCATGGAAGTTAGTGAATTGGGCGTACGTCACTCCCAAGAGGCTGGAGAGAGCCCTAAGGGAACAGGGTCTCAAAGGCAACTCTTACTCTTCCATCTATGGCGATTTGAAAGAGACCATTAGTGGGATTGAGAAGGCTAAGTCTAAGCCCATCAATCTTGATGATGATATCAAGCCCAGAGTTCAGTCTTTTTTCATCAATGCCATCCGGAAGTTTGGTAATTCTCTGCTTTTTGCTGTGTTGAATCATTCTTGTCTTTTTGCTATGTTTGCTTCATATCTTGTGATGCTAGTCTTACCATTGTAGAAACAACAGATTGTTAACCTTTGATTAATTTCTCTCATTACATGTGTTGAAAATGATGACTATAGCTTCTGATTCCAATGGCTTTCTACAGTGAAGTGAAATCAAAGTATTGGTCCACTCTGTTATAAAAAGTGTAATTTTAGAAATTGAATCCGAGGTGCTTGGTTGGGGTAATAAAAAAATTTTAATCAATCTCATTGATTCAATAACTACTCCTCATCCTTTAATCGCTTTAAATCCCATTGTGATTGACCTCTTTGATTGTGCCCATTATCATTCCAATTGAAGAATTCAAACCAAGCGGTCCTTGAGTATTTAAGTTTGGTAATCACAATTTGCAGGAGAAGAGTCGTTCGTTTGGTTTGGACCAAAACCTTCAGTTATCATCACTGATCCTGAACTAGTTAAGGTGGTGCTAACCAAGATTCATGTGTATCTGAAGCTGGAGAATCCGAATCCACTGACCAAGCTTCTTGCACAAGGAGTTGTGAGCTATGACAAAGACAAATGGTCTAAACACCGTAAAATCATCAACCCCGCCTTCCATCTTGAAAAATTGAAGGTTGTTGCAAATTAAAACTGTGTTTTGTGTGTATGATCATCATATTATTACTGAGATTCATGGGGTTGTACTCTTTTTCTTGGTGCAGCTCATGATCCCAGCTTTCTATTTGAGTTCTAATGAAGTTTTGAGCAAGTGGGAGACAACCTGTCTCTCCAAGGGAGGATCCTGTGAGGTGGATGTGTGGCCTCATCTTCAAAACTTGACAAGCGATGTCATTTCTAGAACTGCATTCGGTAGTAGCTACGAAGAAGGGAGAAGGATATTCGAGCTCCAGAGGGAACAAGCTGATCACATCATCCAAGCTGCGCGTTCTGTATATATTCCTGGATGGAGGTAAACCATACATGAACAAAGATATAGTGTTAAATGGGCTCGTTGTTTTCTTTAATAATTGTGTGTACTCGATATTTAGATTTGTGCCTACGAAAAGGAACAAGAGAATGTATGAAATCGAAAAAATTGTTCAGTCCACAATTAGGCGTCTCATTGATAGAAGACTCTTAAGTCAATGAAAGCAGGGGAAGCTATTAAAGAGGACTTATTAAGCATATTGTTGGAGTCCAATCTCCAGGATATCCAACAGCATGGTAATAAGAGCTTCGGAATGAGCATAGAGGAAGTCGTGGAAGAGTGCAAACTGTTGTATTTCGCGGGGCAGGAGACCACATCAGTGTTGTTAGTGTGGACTATGTTTTTCTTAAGTAGACATCAAAATTGGCAGACAAAAGCAAGGGAAGAGGTTTCTCATGTGTTTGGCAAATTTTGATGGTTTGAATCAGCTTAAGATTGTAAGCCAAACTGTTGCAAGCTGTATGCATTCTTCATACTATTGATTCACTCACTCTGGCTCTTGTAATGTTACTGCAGGTTACCATGATATTGCACGAGGTCATGAGGCTTTATCCGCCTGCCTCTGCTCTTGCTCGTAGAGTTGGTGAGGATACTAAGTTGGGGAAGTTCACATTACCAGCTGGAGTTCAAGTTTTGCTGCCAATAATCATATTGCATCATAACTGTGAAATATGGGGGGACGACGCCATGGAATTCAATCCACAGAGGTTCAGTGAAGGAGTTGCGAAGGCGCAGAAGAGCCATGGCATATTCTTCCCTCCCCGAATATGCGTTGGACAGACGTTTGCAACGATGAAGGCGAAACTAGCGCTGTCGATGATTCTGCAACGCTTCTCGTTCGAGCTCTCGCCGTCTTATATACATGCTCCCTTCGACTTGATCACAACTCAGCCTCAGCATGGTGCTCACTTGCTTCTGCACAAGCTATAGATACAGATACTTGCTGTTTATGTGTTAAATGAATTAAAGATCATACTACTTTTACTGTGATTGAGGTTTTGTGTTTTTGTATAACTACTGCCAATGTGATAATATATAATTTTTGTATTAGTATTTTCGTTTGAGGCTAGGCAATACCTATGTTTAGGCCGTCTTGGTGTACCAAACCACCCTACCAAATTTTTACATTTGAGAACTTTGTATCAATTTGGATAAAATTTTCTCTATACCAAATTCATGTATTAAATTTTTTAATTTTTTTTCATTTATTTTAATGCTCACTTTTAAATATAAATTTGTTTTATATATTTTTTATCGGACTTAATAATAATTATATTTAATTATTAATTATATATTGGTAATTAAATTCTCAATTTTATTTAGAAAAAAAAATCGAGAACACTATGAACTTTGGAATGCATTTATTGATCATATTTGGAAATTATATTTATTTGAAAATTAAAATTAAAAAATTTAAAGTTTATTTCTTTTATTTGTATGTGTTGTATTATGCAGTTATCAATAAAATGTGTTTTGTTTATAAATTTCTTCAATTTCATGTTAATATTTATTTTGATGTAATTTGTAATATAAAATTAAAAGTTAGAAATTAAATTTAATTAATTAATATAAATATAAATATATTATTTAATTAGTAATTTAAAATTAGAGAAGTAAATAATTAATTTAGAAATATTATAATTATTTAGATTGAGTAAAATAATATTTTAAAAAAATTCTTAAAATATTCCCTTTTTAATCAAATTTTGATATCCAATGAATGAGCCTGAGTTTTTCAATTAAGTCCCAAAACATATGTTAGACTCAAAATATTTTAAATATTTTTCTAAATAGGTTACTCCCTTCCTCTGTCATCCTTAATTTATTCATTTTATTATTTTGAGTGTTCACAAGTGGGGATAATCGTCCAGGTACTATTGTGAAAGAAAAAAGCCGCCCGCCACAGTAGGCGGGTTGATTCCTCCGGCGGCGGGTTGATTCCTCCGTCGTCGCCGGCGGAGACATTTTTTTGAACCCTTCAAAAGGAAATGCAGGCAGGGTAGAGCTCGGCAGAGGGTTCACATCAATGAGGACAATGTTAGACGGATGGAGTAATTATCAATCAAACTTTTTAATATTTTTTCAATCAATCAGGATTAAGTCCCAAATATATTTTAGGCTCAAAATATTTTTAATATTTTTTAAATATGTTAATTATCAATCAAACTTATAAATTATATTTCAATATTTTTACAATCAATCAGTACTAGATATGAATAGTGATGGAACAAATTTGATTCAATTGTATTAGTAAATCAGAGACGAATATATTAAAGTGCTTCACCCTAAACCATCTCAATTGCAAAATATATGGTAAACATGTAATTCTCTATTTTATCTTTCTTGACGAAAATAATTTCTTATTACATTTTAGATATAATCTTTATAAAATACTCCCTATATTTTTATTAAATACTCCCCCATCCTAAAAAATGTTCCTTATTTATTATAAAAAAAGTTATATAAAAAAGTTATCATTTTTATTGAAGATATTCATGTAATTATTTTATTTATATTATAAAATTTGGATTATAAAATAGCTCATTTGTATACTATATTTTTACATCTATTGTGTTTCAATTCTTATTAAAATATTTTATCATTTATTATTTGTTTTGTAGGTTTATTATTTTTTTTTTTTTAGAATTTGTTTCATAGAAATTGTTCTATACAACGTTTTGTCATATACTCCTTCCGACCGATACACATTTACATTTGGTTTTTTTTTCCAAATAGATGTAATATAAATATTATGAGATGTAAATAATTAAATAACGACTCCTTTTAAAATTAATCTTTCTTAATTAATATATATATATATATATATATATATATATATATATATATATATATATATATATTTAATTACTATGATTTTGAATATATGATATTAATTTTTTAAAATGATTCTGCCTATTCATTATTTTTTTTATTTTGTTAAATAAAATTAGGTTAATTGAAAATATACTTTCCCATACATTATTTATGGTAAGTAAATAAGGAAAGAAATATAATATCAACAAAATTGAATTATTTAATTTGTAATTGAAAACATATTGATGTGCATTTTGCGAACAAACAGTCGTACTTCTGCGCTGTCATTTCGTTGAGTCATGTGCGGTGGTATTTTGTTGAGTCATGTGTACATAACTTTTGAGCTATCGTTTTATCCCTAAAAAATGTTGAGTCATGTGTACATAACTTTTGAATTATCGTTTTATCCCTAAAAAATCTAATACATTTACATTACTCTAAAAAATCTAACACATTTACGTTTGTTTTTATTCACCGTAGATGTATTAGGAATTCTTTAAAATGGATGTAAATGAATTCCACATACGTTCACAAAATCCATATTTCCAATTTAAGGTTGGTTGAATTCAAATGCAGTCTTTCCAATTTAAGGTTACTCCTTTTTCTTTATCTTTTGGAACCATAAAAAGCTTATTCTATCAAAATTTGCTACTATTCTCAACTTGCACATGGATATCAAATGACTTGGGCGGATGTATAACTTTTTAGTTAATACATAGATGTATAAAATAATTTATTAACTAAATTATTCATAAGTATTAGGAATTAGTCATTTTATTGAATTTAGTCATTTGTTTGTCTAAATTTTGGGTCCAATTACAAATTCTGACATAAATAATTAAATTTGATAAAATGATTAAATTTAGAAAAAAATTTATCAAAATCGGATAATAATAATAAAAATTGAGAATTGCAAATAAAAAATGATTAAATTTGAAATAATGACGAATTTTGATATTTTTTCAAATTTTTTTTTTTACAAAATTTATTGATTTTTAGGGTTATATTTTAATATAATAAATAAATAAATTATTAATTATATAGTATGTTATTAATTTGTATTAGGTGGTATTGTTACATTTAAAATTAAAATCATTGATGTTAGAGATTGATACCATATTTTTTTTTATGGTAAAATTTATTGTAGGATAGATAACAACGAAAGATAGAGGGAGTAATTATTAATTCACCATTATTTCTTGATGTTTTATAGCATTAATAAATAAATAAATAAATAAAATATGACAAGTGGGATTATAAATCTGAATCCAATTCCTCCATTCTATCTCCTCTCCTCCAAATCCCGATTGCTTCTATACATTTCAAACACCATTTCACCTGCTCCATATCAGCAAAATAGGAGGGTCTTTCGATGCGCGGTGGTGGCAGCAGCGGCTGATCTGGCGCAACCCAGCCGTATAGCAGAGATCTGCCACCGGTCACGGACAGCCGCTTTAGATCGCCGGAGATCTGTGTGTAATTTCTAAGAGGTTGAATGTTAGATTTTGTTAATTTGTTCATCATCTTTCTTAAATTTGTAACCTAGAATATTTGGTATTTCTAATTTGTTCATCATCTTTCTTAAATTTCCGTCTATTTTCTTCAAGAATATTGGTGTTTCTAATTTGTAACCTAGACTGGTAATTCAATTCATACCCTGGGATTGTTTCTTTAGAGTCTTATTTCACTTTTCTAGTAATTATAAATAATAATTCGAGAGAATGTTCATCCTTTACATTTGTAGTGGGGATGGAGGTGTCGCGCTAAGCTTGCAGTTCGTGGTTCATCCGTGAAACCATTAATTGGGCTGTATGAAGAGGGCACTCACAATGTGGTTGATATTCTGGAATGCAGAGGTCAAAGTTTTACATGCTTATGATAAACCTTCTTTCTTTAAGGTTTGCACACCATTATACAATGATAAATTCTGTTGTTACAATAATAAGTCTTTAGTTCTGTAGCTCATCATCTTAACATTAATGCCGCTGTTGAACTATTGAAGAAAGGTGAGCTCCTTATGAGTTTTGGAAACGTTTCGAATGGTATGCATATAGGCGTCTTAGGGCTTAGATGTCATCGTTTTTTTCTGCAATTGTAATTGGAAATCCTGCTAATCTTGGGACTTAGAGTTCTTAGTAATTTTTTTGGATTCCGTTGCGTCAAGATTGGATTCTGAGAAAAAAAATGCATTCTTTTTTGTAAACAACATGTTCAAGCCAAGGAGAATTGGAGGTGGAAGAGTGAAATCCAATAAACCAAGATCTTCTCCCTCCCCTATTTTCCCTTTGTGTTAATTTGCTTATTTATTGCTGGGTCTGTTCTTTTGATTGTGGGTTTTCTGTTTCGATTTTGTTGCGTTGGTTCTCATTGCCTAGTTTAGGTGGTCTCGCAGTCAGATTGTACTTCTTTCCTTCTTATACTTTCGTGTCGATTTTGTTCTACTTTCGTTGTTTTCATTGTCAATAAATCATTGTGGAAATGGAAATAAGCCCTCCTTTAATTTTCTGTGTGAATTCGTGTGGTATGATTGTTTGGTTTTATATTTGGTGAAATGCTCCATGTTGCATTACAATTGATTGTTTGGCTGAAATCAGAGAGTAGTCTAAGGTAGTTATGCAAGGGTGAAACCGGTTAGATTTTGATTTTGTGGCAATAATAATTTTTCTCTCTAATAATACAAACATGAGCTTGCATTGTTATACTTAAATGGTGAAAAGAATGTCTTTATGAACTTCAGCTGCGCTGAAATTGGAAGAAATGGTGAGGAAGCGTGACAAGAATAGTGCGCTTGCTTCAAGGGTTACGGATGCTGTATGGTTCGGATGACAAAATTTAAGTGAAGCACACATCACAGCCAAAATGTAGACAGAGTCTGATTTTTCATCTTTATGTTTTGTAAATAATTCTCTGATCATTGGTTGAGAATATTTGTTTATAATATGTCTATTTATTTATATTTTTTTATTTATTTTTGCTAAAACTCATGAAATTAGGTGTAGAGAGCCTTGTTTTGCCTCTACTCCATGTGTTCTTGGAAGGCTTGTTTGGGTTCTCTAATATGAATGAATGCTAAATTTTCTTTAATATACCTTTCTAAATTTTCATGGCACAGTATTTTGCTTAGAAGTATTAAAACAGCATTTTCTATTGCTATTTTATCTGTATGTATATTAAATTTTGTTTTTGTACAATTTTAATTAAAGAGTAATCCAAATTATTAAAAAAAGTAATCCAATTAATAGAAAAGAGTAACTTAAAGGATGTTAACCAAATAGAATAATATTTTATTTTTTTGAAATCTGAATATGAAATTAAAGTGTAATCCAAATTATTAAAAAGATTAATCCAATTAATTGAAAAGAGTAATCTAAAAGATGTAAACCAAATAGAATAATATTATATGAAATTAAAAAGTAACCCAAATTATTAAAAAGAGTAATCCAATTAATAGAAAAGAATAACCTAAAAAATGTTAACCAAATAAAACAATATTTTATTTTCTGAAATAAATTAAAGAGTAACCCAAATTATTAAAAAGAGTAGCCAAATAAATTACAAAAAAGTAACCTAATACATAGTTTAATTTTCAAAAAATTAGAGTTTTAAATTAAAGAGTAACCTAATTTATTATAAAAAGTAATCTAATTATTAAAAAAAGTAATCTTGTAGACCAAATAGTACATAATATAAAAAAAATCAACATAGAGGTTACTCTATAAAAAAACTTGTTCATAGTAACTCAAATCATTATAAAGAGTAATCTAATTAATAGAATAGAGTAACCTAGGAAGTTCTAACAAAATAAAATAGACATAAACAAATCAAAATAATGAGTAATCCAAAAAAACCTTATTTATAATAACCGAATTCATTATAAAAAGTTCTCAATTAATAAAAAATAGTAACCATGGAATAAAAAAAAATCGACCTAAAATTAAACTAATATTGTGGAGTAAATCTAACACTACTTTCCCTCCCTATTTTCGACAGTAAATCCAACACTACTTTCTTTAATACCAGCTAGTTGATCCTTATCAACTTTGACAGAAATAAAACAAGCACTACAAAATTGAGAATGAATATCAGTGTTTTGCTTTTCGATAGACATAAAATAAATAGAGATGAGAAATTCTTAGTGGAGAAGCGAGTGATTAATTAAAGGAAACAAAAGGCAAAACTTAAATCCAAAGTCCAAACTAGTCAATACCACAATGATACATTTTGCTGATATATTTTATAATTATAGAATATTCAATGCAGTTACAAAACCATGGCTATGATGCTCCAAAGTCCAAACGATATCTCGCAACTTCAAAATTTATTGCTACAACTACTCAACTCTCTGCCCACAGAATTCACATCCACCGACCACCCTCCATTTTCTCTCCTCCCAATTCAAGCCCATATCTCAAAATCACTAGACCCACTTGCATTCATTGATTCATTTTCCTCAATTTCTGTTCTAAATCTCCGATTTTATGGAGAATATAGAGACATTGTTGGCCTCTGCAGCATAGACCCAAGGCTTTGACGAGAATGATACCATTTTTTCCGCCGCTCCAACCCCCAAGGTAGAACCTGCGAGGGGATGTGGATGGGTCTCACCTCGTTGGAGATTCTCCGGCGGTAGACCGATTTGCGTTACTGCTTCCATTTTCAATTGAAAAGAACTTCATTATCCCTTCAAGGAATGACAAGAATGTTCCTTCTCTTTCTGAGTGAAATAATTTTTCCACAGAACTTCTTTTTCCTTCAGCTGCAGTATCAATGAAATTAAGGGTTACAAAAGCCCACCTACAATGAAATTTCCCAAATAAATGCCTAAATTAAGAAAGAGATTCTTATAAGGCGTGGCAATGGAGCGGTAGCAGCGAAGAGGAGTACGGTGCTTCCAAAAGTGCAGAAGGTATTATAAAAAATGAGAGAGAGAAGAGAGATTGGAGAGTAAGAGTGAGAAATAGAATTTGGCAGATACGGAGGAGGATAAGAAGGATCCGTATTTTCAAATATTTGACCCAAATTTAAGTTGAGGATCCGGTTCTACAGACTATAAAAAAAAGCCTGGCCTATTATAGTCTTTGTCTTCTTCATTTTATTCTTTATTCCACTTATTAACTAATCAATACTTAGTTTTATTAATTTAAGTGTAATTTTATTTTATAAAAATATTATTACTTTTGAGTGAGGCTCTTGTGCTCCGGGGACACCGTACCCCTTTATAATTTCCGTGTCCCTTTACAATTTAAACACCTCGCAATAAATATTCGAAATTTTTTCTTTAAATTAAATAGGCTCACAAAAATTAAACACCGTAATTACAGGTATTTTGATATAACTGAGATGGGTTAAAGCCTTAAAGGTGAACCTCTTTAATATATAGTCTCTGATTTCCTAATACAAGCTGAATCAAATTTGTTCTATCACTAATCATATCTAATCCTTATCGGTAGAAAAAATATTAAAAATATTTTTAATGTTTTTATAAATTTATTTGGGAGTAACATATGCCAAGTGATGACTGATGTGCTTTTGTAATTAAATTTTACAAAATGGAACATTTTATAATAAATTTAAGAGTTCAAGTGCCATTAGATTATTTTTAATTTAATCTACACCACTAAATAAATTAATATAATTAATTATTTTTGTATAAAATAACTACGCAATGTACCGGGAATCACCCTAAATTTAATTATAAATTTAACTGTGTATTATTTAAATATGATGCAATACACGTATGACGGATGGCGTAAAACGTAAATACGAAAACTTAATACACACAACCACATGAACACGAAAAGAACATTAATATATATATATATATATATATATATATATATATATATATATATATATATATATATATATATATATTCTTACAAAGAATTAATTAATCGATTTCAAAAAAAAAAAAAAAAACCAACAGCACTTGTGATGTACAAAACAATTTCAAGAAATTGAGAAAAATGAATTCAAGAAAGTGATGAGACCGGAGTAACTAATAGAAAGCATGATTATTCCTGGAAACAACATGACTTCTGCTTCGGGTAATAATGTCAACATGCTGTCGGAAATCACATGCTTCTTCCTCATCAATTCTTCCAATCTTTCCCAATGCAACACTATAACTCCTCTCTATAACCTTAACACCAACACTATCCATCACTTTCTCTGATCTCTTGCAAGAATTATACTTTCCTGAGATTGATCGACCAAAATCCGGAGGTGGTGTTGCAGCCAAGGAGGCCATCGAGAGCTTGCAATCCAAGTTAACGAGGGTGTCGACGTACAAATCTCTAGCACGTCGCAACAATCTTTTGGGTGCACGCATGTAATGCCTCATCAATCGCTTCTGCTTGTTTTCTGTAATATTCATCATCTTGATATATTGATGTATGGTTTTATTGCTAATTGCTCTTTTGTTATTTATGGTCGATGGAGATTCTATAGTTGCGTGATATATATATACACACACGTATAGATCAAGAGAAAGAGATGATCATCAAAACTAATTAATTAAATTAGGATTTGAAAGACTGTTTTTGTGTCTTAAAAGAGGAATTTGTGGTCATACATATCAACATGCAAAGAATAGAATTTAGATTGACAATTGCTTTGTCGGAATATCAGGAAAGAGTCAATCATGTTGGAAGAAAAAGGTATTTTAATCATTAAAATATAGTATTGGTTTCTAACTTCCAAGGTTTACTAATAATTTTTTTCTGCACCTCTATTTCTTTTTTTTCTTTTCTTTTTTTATAAATTTTAATATATGGGTGTGGGGGAGGGGGGAGGAAGCGAATTGTATCCCGAATTTGTAACAACATTTCCTTTCCTGCTAAATACTTTTGTAAAATATAATTGCATCACAAACTTATTTCATGAAATAAAAAGTGATATACTATATAATTAATAAAAATGGATTGCCATCCAAGTAAACTAATATTCAATAAACAATTACTGATCAATATATATATATATATATATATATATATATATATTCAATAAACAATTCATGATATAAACTAACTATACGTATTTTAAATGTTTCTTGCGTGTGTTTTTTTTTTTTTATGTACTTACACTTTCCTCTCAAGGTTTTTTTTTCCTCTTATGCTAATTTTTAATTTAAAAATGATAGACTAGCTATTAATTCAGCTAAGAGGGAAATACATATATTTAATTATACTCCATCATTATTCATGCATGAAAAAAAAAAACACCTTGTACAGATGATAAGAATCAGTTGCCACATCTGCATTTGATTGGTCAGCTATTCTCTCTGCAAATTAATTAATTAAGATCAATATAAATCTCAATCATATATATATATATATATGTATATAAATAAAAGAAGGACTGGAGGACAACCAGTTCCTATAGAATAATTGGTGCAACCGAATCTAAATCACAATCAAATTAAATCTCGCGGGTCCTGCTACCAAATCAATTCCAAATCACGTGAATCAAAACAGAAGTCCCCTTCTTCTCTCCCCCATCGCTTCTTTTCTCTCCCCAAGTATTGAAACCTCTCTTCTCTATCCCATCGCCCCCCTTCTTCTCTCTCCCCAAGTACTGAAGTCCTTCTTCTCTCTTCGTCTAAGCCTTGCATTCTCCGACAGCAGCGAACGGCGGATGCGCGTTCGACAAAATTGTGAGGCTAATTCATGTCCTCAAATGGAAGTATATATTATATTCTGCTCGAATCTTGGAAACTGATGGGTGTCTTTGGCAATTTGTGACCCATTTTCGTTTCTGGAACTCTTCTCTTTTTCTATGGAGGTAAGCTATCACTTGGAAGATTTTTGTAATCGTAAACATGGTGTACGATTTTTTGGTATTCGCAGTTTAATTATCGAGAGTTTGATTGAGTCTATATATCTGGTCGGATTTCTCATTTCGTTTGCACAATAATGGTTGAAAATCGCATTCTTATCTATTATTGAAGAATTCGTGTTGCAATTTGTGAAGGAGATGACAGTTGCTTATTGCCGAAGCTAATTATGCTAATTTCATGATTTAGGTTTTCATTTTTTATTTTATTTTATGGTGGGTTAATTTTTTTTTTTCCCTTTTAAATTCTATCCTTGATTTTTTAGGGTCCAGGAATGAATGAGGTCATGAAGCAGGAAACACATTTCATTAGCTTCCTCTTTTATAGGTGGGGTGTTTCAGGATGCATGCAATGATTCTTGTAGCATATGCCTTGATGACTTCTGTGATAACGATCCTCCCGCGATGTAGTGTTTGATAGAATGATTGAATTGCATTATTACGACTTTATTTTTAAAAAATTGAAGTCTAAAATCAAAGAGTAACTCAATTCACTGTAAAGAGTATCCTAAATAATTTCAAAGAATAATCTAGAGTGATCTAACAACCGTATATATTTTATGTAATTTAATTAATTTCAAAGAGTGATCCAATTAATTCCAAAAAGTGATCTAGTTAATTTCAAAAAGTAACCTAATTATTTTTATGGAGCGAATTAAATAGATGAAGTGATCTAATTAATTTCAAAACGTAACCTAATTATTTCTATGGAGCGGACTAAATAGATTGCGTTCTATTTAATTAATTTTAAAGAGGCCCAATTAATTTCAAAAAGTGGTCTAATTAATTCAAAAGTAAACTAATTATTTTTATAGGGTGACCTAACAAGATATAGATTGCATGCCAAAAAATTATCTAATTAATTTTAAAAAGTAACTTAATTCATTATAAAGAATGACCTAATTAATAGAAAATAGTAATCTAATTTATTGTAAAGAGTGACCTAATTAATAGAAAAGAGTAACCCAATTCATTATAAAGAGTGACCTAATTAATAGAAAAAAGTAACCTAATTTATTGTAAAAAGTGACCTAATTAATAGAAAAAAGTAACCTAATTCATTATAAAAAGTAACCTAATTAATAGAAAAGAGTATTCCAAAACCAAATAGAATAATACTACTTCAAGTCACTCTATCAAAGTTGAAGGTGCACTAAAAAAGAAAACAATAAAACCGGAAGAAAACAACAATCAACAACATATTGTAAATAAAATAGGAGATTGAAGCAAATAAAAGCTTAATTAAAATTAGGTAAAGAATAAAGGAGATATTGATACAGATACCAAGTAATGGAACAGTAAACTCTCAAAATATCCTCTTTCTCTCTCTCTCTACTACACACTCGTTGAATGTCATCTCATCAAATTTAATTTAAACTATTCCTCTCCACTCCATGCTTCATCCCTTCATTTCTTCAATGAAATTAAATGCCTTCACATGATCATGGCCACCTCACATCTAATCCGTCGGAGGGGGATTCCCCCATTCCATAAATCCATGAAGGCCCAAAGGATGACTTCGTGATGGTCCTCTGAATTCAGCTGCAGAAAGCACTCCAGCAGCTGCTCAAGATCATTCCTGGAGTACATTTCTTTCTCCATGATCATCTGAAGCATCAACTGCCGGCTGCCGGAAGTCGTTGTACGGGTCCTCTGAT
Organism: Pogostemon cablin; assembly: GCA_023678885.1. Taxonomy (NCBI): domain Eukaryota; kingdom Viridiplantae; phylum Streptophyta; class Magnoliopsida; order Lamiales; family Lamiaceae; genus Pogostemon; species Pogostemon cablin. Next base: position 12,614,709 of record CM042960.1, read on the forward strand.
TCTTTCACCACCGCAAAGTTCTTGTGGATTTTCGCACATGGGCTCATATTGATTCTTTCCTGGAACAAACCTAAAAAGTGACCTACTGTTATGCCACAAAACAACACAAAAGACAGCTGATTCTATTTAATACATCAGAATTCCCAAAGAATACATATTAAGTGGCCACCAAGTCCATAAAACAGGAGGAATAGAAACAATGGTTACCATCCAAAATGCTTTGGAAGGGCACATTCAGTACTAATATGACAAAATAAAGACAACAAACAACACAAAACTTTCAAAATTCCCCTACATCTCGAGTCTCTATTAGAGGGCATTTAACCCCCATGAAACATGCCCATTATCTCCTCAATAATCCTGCTATACACAATCCAACATCCCATTCGCCAATCTCTATCTTAGCAACATTGCCTATAAATTTAAATTAATTACGAAAAAGATATGGAATCAATAGAAGATATATACGAAATCAAATTGTAAGGCACATCATTCCAACATTTCAACCCTAAAACTGAATCCAAAACTCAAAATTTCTTGCAACCTATCATATAAACCCACCTTTTCTTCTTCTTAAAATCATCCTTAAACTCGGAGAGAGCCATATAAGCAGAAATTACGAAGACACAAGTGTTTCTCAGATATGGACCACAGAATTCTCATTTTCTTGAGTGCGAAAATCGGCTTCGTTGTACGGCATCGCCGCATCCGGTTGACTCTACTCCGGGTTCATCACCAAGAGGTTAGTAATTTTAGGAGAGAAAGAGGTTGGTAATTTTAGGGGAGAAATTAATTACCTGCAATCCCTAATACCTCCCAGACAGTGGGGCGAAATCCTCATCGGAGCCTATTGAAGACGGCGTCGCCGGAGCAGAAGCCTAGTTACCCGGCAGCGAGAGGAGGGCACCGTCAAACTGCTTCTCAGACGGCGGCAATAAGGAGAGCATGAAAAGAGATAGAAGGAAGAATAGAGAAGGTCAACAGGAGACCCGTATATTAAAAATCTGATCCATTTTTATTAAAGGATCCGATTGTATGAGTTTAAAAAAAAAAGTCGATCCTAGGCAAGTCTTTGCCAAAATTAATCTCTATTTTTTTTTAAACTTCGCAAAGCTTCAACTAAAAAAAATATTTATAGAAATATTTATTTAACATAAATATTATGCTATTTATAATTATATATACAACATTATTTAGATTAAATTTATCTAAAATAAAAAATAATAAATATTATGTAACACACGGCAAAAAAAACACAAACAATTATATAAATTAATAGTTTAGCTACACTATTTAATTAACATAAATATTTTGTCCATAATAATAATAAAATATATTTAAAATAATTCATTTTATTAATTTAAAATAAAGTAAACTAATTAATCCGTGTAGTACACGGGAGAAAAAAAACTAGTATATATATATATATATATATATATATATATATATATATATATATATATATATGAGAATATTAATTCCAATCTATTGCATAGTACAATATTCGGTTTGAGTGAGCATACGTAAGCGCGACAATCAAATCGAAATAATCAAAATTTAAGTGTTTATAAATTCTGTTTATAAATAATCAAATTTTAAGTGATAATGATAAAAAGTAGTCACTTTAACTTAAAACAAATTTTTTCTAGCCACACATGTTAAAAATAAATTTTTCTAGCCACTTTTTATATTTAAGACCCTTTTACCCCCAACTTCATTTAAATGAAAATTTTAAAATAATTTTATTTGTTATATCCGATTAATACTCGAAATAACTGTCCAAATAGTTGTTCTATTCGGCCTAGACATATTTGCCTATTCGGCCTATATGTATTTGTCTATTCGGTCTATACGTATTTGTCTATTCGGCCTATATATTTTCATCTAAATAATTGTTCTATTCGACCTATACATATTTGCCTATTCGGTCTATACATATTTTCCTATTCGGCCTATATGTTTATCTAATTTTCATCACTTTTATCACGCTTTAAAATGGTATCAGAGCCTAGGTTTATTTATATATGAATGGAAAAATTTATTATAAACTCATATCACTTAACGAGAGGAGAGTTTCAAAGAAATATGGATCCGAACGAAAGTTCGACATCCGAGAGTGACAGGACTATTAGCCCTGTCCAAAGCTGGAGCAACAGAGACTTTTGGCCTGTTAGATATGGCGAGACAAACAACTCTATACAACAATACTATAATGTATTGTATAGACAATACATAGAAAATGAGTACGAGGACGCCGATCGACTTTGGGAAAACCTCGATCGAAAATGAAAGTTGGCGAACCTTGAGGACCTCACCAAAGAGGAACGTCTGGAAGAAATTCGCCAGACAGAGATAAATTGTTCCAAGGAAGTACCGAGAAATATAATAGAGATCAGAGGTTTTACCAAGATCCATGGATGTATCCCCAAACAAGAGTAATAGGGGAGACGACCAAACCAGGGTCCAAGAGAGATCTGCAAGCCTTACCACTTTTCACACTGGACAGAATGATAGAGTGGAAGGAGATCGAGGCAGATAATTCTAAGATAAACCAAGATCTTAGAGAATTGCAGAATACGGTGAGATTCTTTGAAGAATATTGCCAGACCATGTCCAAGACGATGTTCGAGATCATCCTTAAGATGGATAAAGTAGAGAAGTTGCAGAACAAGCAACTCGACTTCATCATGAAGTTGACAGAACAAGTAAAGTCCATGGAAACCAAGGTGACATGAAGAAGGTCAGGAGGAAGATTGCCACCAACCTTCGGAATAGAACCCCTTTTACACCAAAAGGGGAAGACGACAGAGGTCAGAAGGACAAATTTCGAAAGCGAGAAGATGATTGCTATCCTTCGAGGAGAATCCACATCCCCGGATGGAAAGAACAAATCTTGAAGACCTACAAGATCTATATGAGTCCTTCCAAGGACTATCAATTGTAGATCTAAAAATGAATATTGGAGAGACATCAAGTTCACAACAATAATCGCAGGCTCAAACACAACAAGATTCGAGCCAAAATGAAGAAACCTCTGGACTACATGGAGTCCAGGGAACAAGACAAAAAGAGACAACCCAACAGCAAGGAAGCTTCAGAATGAAGGCGATGGGATTATCAACAGGAGCACGCCAAGTTAGAGGATCTAATGTACACAACATCCTATATGGTCGGTCTCACCTGGAACCGACCATACGGGTTGATCCTAAACCTCGACACTCTAGACTTCAAGAATAGAGAAGCCTTGATCGATGAATGGACAAATGCCATGAAGATCGCAGGTAGCGCATTGGAGCTGGACAAAGAAGGATTCATAAGATTTCTAACTATGAGCCTGGAAGGATCAATAAAATACGTCTGGGAAGAGCTCTCAGACGAAGTCAAGAAGGAAGCTATGGAAGGCGAAGATCTAGGCAATATTGTTGATCGAATGACCAAGATTTTCAAGTCCATTTCATCGGAGTAGGTTACTTCGAAGGAATGGAAGAAGAAAAGAAAAAGAAGTATAGGAATGCCCTATACAGCCTAGAACTACTTGACATATATCACGTAGACGAGTACATCAAACTCTTTACAGAGTATAGATAGAAATCAAAGATCAAGGAGGAAGAAGTATTCCACCTATTCTTTGCCAAGATTTCAAGCCCATGGAGGGAAATGTTGATCAAAGAATATGAACCATGCGAGTTAGATTCAATAGCAAGAAGGATGTCTTTCCTCAAAGCCAAGATTGCAGAGTGGTGTCATCAAACATCACTACACAAAAACTACAAGAGACTATGGGGAATCAACAAAACGGTACCCTTATGTTGTGAGAACAATGATCTTCCAACAATCATTGGGAGAAATCCAAGGAAGCAGAAGAGGATGAAGAAAAATCATCCTCACACACAAAGGAGCGGAGGATGGATGTATCGAAGACCAAGATCCTTTTGGTCCAAACAAAAGGCTCGAAGCTATAAATTAGGGCAGAGATCTGGACCCTCCAGATGGAGTTCAAGAAGTCAAGCCTCATCCTCAGGATCAAACCAGAGAAGTATAGGAAGAACTCCTACAAGAAAGATGTTCCGAAGAGCAGCTACAAGAGCAAACGAAAGATTCAAGGATTGTAACTGCTATACTTGCGGAGCAAGAGGGCATATCTCACCCGATTGCCCGGAAAACCAGAAGAAATGAGTACGACAATTCGAAACAACTCCAGAAATGAAGGAAGCTGTTTACTTCCAAGATCTAGTACATGTATATCAATTCGAAGATATACCCTCAGACGAGAGCATCTATGAAGAAGAATTCTTTAGCCAAGACGAATCTTCCGAAGATGAGTCGGAGTGAAGAAAAAATCTTCAGGCAAGAGATGCAAGAAGATATGTCTGAATTCTTTTCCCAGACATCCATTTCTCATAAAACCCTAATGAGAATCATGAAGGAGGATCCAAGACTCAATTTATACGATGGATTTACCGTAGGGAGACTGGAAAAAATTGAGAAAATTCTTAGTTTCAAAAGGAGAAGGCACAACACCATATATAAGGTAACCGAAGGGAAAATTTCCATCCCAATGGAGCTGACAGGAAATATGATGGAAATGCAATTGGTTCCCTATGAAGAGATCAAGAAGGATCTTAGTAAACTCCCGGAGAAGGTTGCTATGACTATGTCTTGGGTCCATATAGGAGCCATTTGGATCCTCATCAAAGCAACATTCAAAGAAGGAATCGATACACCAATTGATATTGTTGTCTTTGATAAAAGGATCAAGAATAGAGAATCATGATTAGAGGACTCTCGGGTAATCTATACGCAGGAAAGGTGGCATCCTACATTTATCCAAGGATCGCTTACAACCTGGCAGGAGTATCGCCATACAGCAGTCCAGGATTTCTGGTTTGAAATCATGGAGAAATCAAGTGGGGAAAGCCGAGACTTGTGATCAACTACAAAGGGATCAACAATATCCTGGAGTTCGATGGATACTACATACCAAATTATGATGGAAGAAGGAAGCAAGAAGTTCACAGCCTTCTCCACACCACAAGGCCATTATATCTGGAATGTCATGCCTATGGGTTTGGCGAACGCACCCCAGATATACCAAAGGAAGATGGATAATCTTTTCAAAGATTATTTCTCATTCATGTTTGTTTATGTGGATGACATCCTCATAGCCTCAAAAAACATAAATGGGCATTTGGCGCATCTGGAAATATTCTCAGAAGCATGTCACAAGGAAGGATTAGTGCTTTCTGAAAAGAAAGCAGTAATTGCAACAAGACAGATCGAGTTTCTTGGAGTCATGATCGATGAGTCCGAAATTATTCTACAAACACAGATAGTAAAAAAGGTCCAAGGATTTTCTGAAGATTTCAATGACAAGAAGCAACTCTAAAACTTCTTAGGAGTGGTTAACTTTGCTGGGATGTTCATCAACAATTTGGAAGAATATAGGAAGGTGTTCAGTCCTCTGTTGAAAAAAGATACTGAATTCAAATGGGAGGAATCACACCGAGAAATGGTTAAACAACTAAAGGAGGTTTGCAAGAAGCTCCCCAAGTTAGCTATACCAAATGACGAGGATGAATTGGTACTCTACACAGATGCCAGTGACCATTGGTGGGCAGCAGTACTCACGAAGTCCACACCGGAAGGAGAAGTGTCATGCAGATACTGTAGTGGGCTCTTTGCGGAGAATGAAGCGAACAGATGACACATCAATGAAAAGGAGTTCTTTTCGGTTCGAAAGGCGTTCAAAAAATGGCCGCTATTTCTTCTCGCGAAGAAATTCATCCTTAAAATTGATAACACAAGTGTCAAAACCTTTTTTAAAAATAAAATCGAATCTAAACCAGAAAAGGCTAGACTACTAAGATGGCAAGCAGAATGCCAACATTATGATTTTAATATTGTCATTATTAAATCTGTTGATAATGTTTTGGTAGATTTCCTGACGAGAGATGGAAGGAGCTGAGATAGACTCCATCATAACTGTTTAAGGCACCTGATGGACAACCTTGAGTTTCTCTAGAGGGAATTCGAGAACCTGACACTCAATGCAACGCGTGCTGGAAAATTACAAGAAAGCGATCAGACCAAAGTGTCTAATCGCATACGAGTTTGTATTCGCAACAATGCGAGTCTCTTCGAGTCCTTACGAGAGCCACTCCTCCGGGCTGTTGATGGCAATAGCAATCGACAAAAGGAGAGTAGTCGAGAACGGGGCTCTAGACCCGGAGCAGGGGATTCAAATACTCCTGGCACAAGTTCTAGATTAGAACCTCCAAAAGAGGAACCAATCCAAGAAAAAGTCGAGGCTTCTGAGTCACATCTTAAGCCTTCGACTCAACCCAGCACCTCTGGGGTTAAAGAAGGAGAGATCAACCTTAGGCCTATGACAGACACTGCTAAGGTTGGTATTAACTTAGTTGATTTATCTTATTGGTAGGAATATCAGGCCTGCTGGGAGAAATTGAATATCAGACAAGGAATCCAAACGGAGAAATACCGGGTGGATATATTTGGGGAATACCCTGAGTTTGGATGTGAGAGGGCTCAAATCTAATGGATGTAAAACAGTGGTATGACTTTGGGGCACTAGCTTAGATCTATACTGTTGCACCAGGTTTCCTAGAACTTGCAAAACTACTAGATTGGCTGGGAGAAAAGGTTTTCAAGGCATGGGAAAACAACTCGACTCTATCCAGAGACGATGTATTAGAGCTGTACTTCACCAATGCGGTCCCAGAACCAGTCGAGAAAGGCAACCACGAGGCCTTCCATTTCATCAAGCTAAGAAGACCCGATGTTTCAGCATCAAATAAGATCAAAGAGTCTTCTGGAAAGGAACCAGTCTTGGTTTCTACATTTTTTAAGAACAGATCTCTATGCGGAGAGCGAGAGGTTTGTATGCCTGCATCAAAGCAATGGTGGAGGTGAAATTCCCATTCAAGTTCGAGCATAAGTCTTTGAATGAGTATTTCCTGTTGAATACTTTAACAGGGAAAAAAAGTGTTCGTTGAGAAGGCTTTCCAGGAAAAACAAGAACTTCTCTGGAGAAACAAGATTCCAGTGAGTAAACAAACTCATCGGAGATATTGCAACATGACCCATTTTGGGCAATGGACGAACAAGGTATGCTCAAGCTGTTCCATCCAAACAGAACCAGAATTTGAGAAAGGATAAGATTGGGCATAAGGATGATCAGAACTGATGATCTACCACCAATAAAGGAGACACGTGGAAAGAAGAGGGTGAAATCTCTTCGGAATACCCAGGAGCCGGGAGAATCATCAGGCACCAAAGAGGACAAATGACTCTTCAAAAAAGCAAGTGCCAGGTGACCTTTCCGAAAGGGTAATAGACATGTGACCAACAAGGAAGATGACCTACAAAAGGGAATCTAATAAAGAGTGACTAGCCAGTTGATGAAAAGTTGGCATCCAATGAAAAGTGACGCAAACAGTGACATCACAGAAAAGAATCTAATAAAGAAAAGAAGACCAGCCAACTGCTGAAAGGTTGACATCCAATGTGAAGTGACGCAAGCAGTGACGTCACAAAAGATTGAGAGGCTTTGAAATCCGGATTTCAAATCCGAAAGCCTCTATAAATAGGTGTGTTGAGGAAACAGAAGGGATCGACCATCACCCTCTGTTTTCTCTTTCTAAATAAACCTTGTATTTCTTTCTTTGTATGAGTGTTTTGAGTGTAGCTACAATAGGTAGCTAAAGAAGTCATCTCCTCTTGTTCTGTGAGGATGAATGTGTAATAAATTTCTCAATTCAATAAATAAATAATCTTGGGCTACTGCCCGAATTATGTAACCTTCCATTATATTCTGCAACCTTAATCTCCATATTTTTCGACGAGAAACATTATCAGCATCTTATACACCCGGTGTAGAAAATGAACCAGGGTTGTGCTGAGGTCCGCTGAAGGAATGAGATTGAACCATCACACTGCGGGGTGATTGTTAGTTTTGAGGAGCAGCTGTAAAACCTCCCGGATACCTGGTGGATCGACGGTCAAAAAAGTTACTGTTACTATTTCAAGTCGGTTAATTATGAGATTAATGTTGTTTAATTATTGTACGGAAGCATGATGGGTCTGATATGGTCATAATGGACTATGTCTATTTTAAAGAAGAAAATTGTGATGAAAAGAAAGAGAGGATACTGAAAATCATATACGGATATCAATCGGGTCGAGTAAATAAAAGATTTTATTGATTTTAAAGAGAAAAGGGGTATTTTTGGAATGGATAGTAGAAAGTGGCTAGAAAAAATATATTATTATGAGGGTGGCTAGAAAAAATTAAACTTAAGGAATAGTGACTATTTTAAATTTTGACCCAAAATTTAATCTTATGGTCCTCTTTACAATTTTATATGAGAATATGACAACATAACACCACTAGTTTTGTGGCCCTAATTGCACACGCGCAGATCTAAGCATTTTGGCCTCGTTCGTGAAAAATAAGAATACGACAACATCAATCTAAAATTTAAAAATAAAAAATAAAGATAATAGCGATGAGGCAGCTATTTGCACCTCCGAATCTACGAAATGAACTCCAATAACTTATAAATTCAAAATATATGCATTTGAAAAGATGTAAATACCCTTTTATAAATAATAAATTAAATTTAACATTAAATTGTTATAGATCCCAATTAAATTTCTAAATGTATCCCAATTAAAATTCTAAATACACCTCATCATCATTATAATCACTAAACTTAATGAACTCTAAACCCTATTCTCTGCAGAATCCCTTTCTTCACTCATAATTTCATCATCTTGTTTCTCCTCTTTCTTCTTCTTATTTTTCTTCTTTTCAAACTTCATTCTCGCTTTTTCCTTTAATTAACTCAACACATAATGTATACATCTAAATCCTTAATAAGGAGCAGGAGGGCATAGCTGCTGTGCCAAGAAACATCATTCACATCTGCAAATTATTCTGATCCGATGATGACTTCCCCACTTCTTGATATCTCGACGCCATTTCTTCATCGCCGCCCTCTTCCTCCATCTGCAGCCTCTCCTACACTGTATTTGTGAACATCGCTGCGATGATCATCACCGGTCCCGCCGCCACGCCGCCCACCAACTGCCCTTGTCACCGTCAGCCTGCTCGTCCACGCCTATGACGCCTCCGGCAGGAATGTCCCCAACAGGGACGGGATCTCAAACCTTTCCAATAGGGTTATGACCCCCTCGGGTGCCGCCACATAATGCAGCGTCATGTCCTTCATGATTCCGGTACCCCTCAGGATGGAGCAGCACATGAAGGAGGAGACGCAGTCGACGATGTCGCCGCTATCGTTGATTTTCATAACGTGGTTGGGGAGGGCGTTGGGGCTGTCCTTGGTGATAACAACGGGGGCTTTGGGTTTTTTCTTGGAATCCGAGGATGGTCGTGCGGGCGGCTGTTAGAGCTGGACGACGGCTCTGGGTCGCCGGAAAAATTCTCTCCTCCGAAATCTTGGTGATTGTCGGGTGGGTCAATATTATCTGGGTTATGATTAGGGTTATCTCTGGTGGGGTGTTCATGTCACTTGCAGAGTTTGTGTGGTATAAAGATAATGATGCAGATGGAGATGATTCATTGGGGGTGATTATTCTTTTAACATATTTTTCTTGTTCCATGATAATCTGATAAACATGCCGTTTATAGTTCATCAATTATAACTATGATGGTGGGGTGTATCTATAAATTTAATTGGAGTCACTAATTTTATTTTATTATTTATAAAGGGTATTTACGTCTTCATACATAAATATATTTTAAATTTATATATTTATAGGGTTCATTCAGGCTAGGAGTGCAAATAGCCGTTCTCATAGCGATAATGCGTGAGTAATAATTAGCTCCCAGATTCAACACGCTAATGCACTTGAAGAAGGGGTAATTAATTTCACTGATGATGCTACTGTTTTCTTTTTAATCTCGAGTGGTAATTGGTTCAAATTTGATTATATAACGCTATCATTACACGTTGTCGAGAGTATATGTAATAATACATCAGTTGACATGTAAGCGAGGTTAATTTTGCCTCAAATTTTGCGGCTCGGATTCTTTGTGTTATTTGGTACATCATCTCATGTGTCATACCGTTAGATGAACGACACGTAAGAGAAAGAAATTATACCATAATCCTTAAACACTAGGGACAATAGTTAGATTTATTTCATGTGTCAATTACTTAACGTGTGACACAGAAAATGATGCATAAAAATGATGCAGAAAATCCGGTGTGCAAATTTTGCATACGATTAGATCATAACTCTTTTTTTTAAACGATTAGATCATAACTCTTATATTATGTTAAATGATTATTTTATCTAAAAACTTAAATTTGTAAAAAAGAGTACTATATATTTAATCAGTTGACCACTCGAGATTATTTGCCTCAAATATTGCATGTGATTAGATCATAACTCTTATATTATGTTAAATGATCCCTTTATCTAAAAACTTAAATTTATAAAAAGGATTATCATTTAATATTTAATCAATTTATCCAAGTCATGTCAATAAAAATATGAGTGATTGTGATTATAAGATAAGTATATACTTAATGAATCAATCGGATTGATGAGCTGGTCTCTTGTGTCACTGAATGCACAAATTGTATAAAAATATAACATTTTGTTCTAAAGTTTATATATTTTAATTATTAAGGGTATAATTTTTCAATTTAAAATGTCGGCTGAAATATGAAAAGTATAAAAATTTGCTTAAAAAATAAGTGTTTTTTTTTCAAAAAATTTGAGTGTATAAAATCTTACTACTAAATGGTACTATAACATTTAATAATAAATGACACAACTTTTAGAAAGCATTAATTAGGGGTACGTACCGGGAACACACAAGTTTTATCTACTCACTCCATTCCATATTTACTTGCACCGTTAGTGTAGATATAAAGTTTAAGAAAAAATGTTTATTTACTGATTTTATTGACTTTTAGAGAGCAACGTAGTTTTTTAATAATAAACAAATTTTAAAGAATGTTATGTGCGTTAGGTGAGAGTGATAAATTTATAATTAAAATTTATTTTTATTATTAAGAATTGATGTGACTTTTTTTTATAAATTGTGCAATTTAACGTGGAATAAATGGAAATATAAAGTGTGAAATTTAAGTAGTACTAGAAATATGATATGGTAATCAAAATTTGTCATTAACTATACCTCGGAGATTAGTATATATATACCTGGATAAGTGTGAGTGTAGAGATCCCACATTGAAATTCCTTTGCCACTTTGATACGTACAAACATCAATGCTTGGAGTACCGTTCCAATTTAGAAGGAAATAATTACCTGAAACGCAGATGAACCAGCGCCGAAGATGAATCCATGGGGGAATCCTCTACGGTTGATCAATTCTTCATTACAGCTGCAGTACCTAGAGTCGTCATTTGCTGAATGCGATACACTAACCAAAATTGTAAGAACCGCACTGAAACTGGAGTGGCCATCGTTTGTTTCCCCTTTTTGACAAACACCCCTTATAAATAAACCAACGGCTCCAGTACTATGAACAATTAATTCTATTGGGCCGGGCTTTAAATGCGTAGGCCCATTATTACCGACCCCACCATCGACCCGTTTCCATTCGTTTTTAAAAGAGTAAGCCCATTAAAACCGAACCCACCATCGACCCGTTTCCATTCTTATTTCAAAATGTCTCCCTCCATCCCACATGTTTTAACTATTTTTTTTTTATTTTTAGTTGTCCCGTGTATTTTTAGTTATTCCATAAATAATAAAAATACATCTTACTGCTTCATCAATTACAATAACTTTATTTACATTTTTACACTTTATTCATCATTCCCAACAACTTTACTTACTTTTTTTTCTCAAAATTATCAATTTATTACTACTTTTTCTTACATTATGGAGTATATTAAAAAAAACAATATTTCTTAATTTTTGTGTCTGTACAAACAGGTAAAAATATTCGAGAAGGAGAAAGTATTTTAAATACATTTATGAAAACAACTATTAATAATTTTGAGAATAAAATGAGAGCCGTTTACTTAATTCGTTATATTTTAAATACATTTTCTTAATTGAAATTATCGGACCTAGATATTAGGATAGTTATTTATTATAGAACTATCATTTGTATATTCATTAAAGTAGAATATGAAAAGAAAAAAAAAAAAGAAAGAAGAAACACAATTTGCGTATTATTGAGAGTTGTAAAAGTTCAACACAATACAAGTATATACTAGGTTAAACTTAAAAGAATATTAAGAAGAGTAAAACAACACTAATAATATTTTAAATTAATAATTCTCCTTTTGCTGTTGTTATAGTTAAACATAAATTAACTGTAGTTAACAAATTGTTTTAAACATTATTGTTTAATACTGCATTTTAGTTATTTGTCGGATCCATATTATAATTTTTTACGTTATTTAATTTATTTTTAATATTTTTATATATTCATTTCAATTCATATGTATCAGAATTTAAAAAATAAAAATAAAATAATATCTTTATTTATTTTGATTTATTCCATAGGTTTCATTCCTAAAGATCTGATTCAATTTTTTCATACATTTTGAAATAAATAAATTATTGTTAATATCATGATCTCACTGTGTACTTTAATTTAAAGTTTTCATTATCATTTCACACATCTTATATATACTAATTATGAATACGCTGCTATAAATAACTTTTTAAAAGTATAAGGTATCGCGACGTGGTTAATTGACGCATAATTTTTTTTAATATTACATATATAATCTTTCTACTTTTAATTTTATCATTATTATTATTATTATTATTCATGTATATCTTTAAATCATGTATATCTATAAATTAAATATTACTTTAATCATTTTTTTTATTAGTTAGGAATAGATAATCAACAAAATATATCCAACTTCATTATTATTATTATTATTTTTATTATTATTATTATTATTATTATTATTATTACTCATGTATATCTTCAAATTAAATACAACTTGTAATCATATTTTTTAATTGGTTAGTATTACTACTTTTATTTTTATTATTATTATTATCATTATTATTAATAATGTATATATTTAAATTATGTATGTCTATAAATTAAATATCATCTTTAATTATACTTTTTGATTGGTTATAATAATTTATCCACGTCTTACGCGGGAATGTATACTCGTTATATATATATATATATATATATATATATATATATATATATATATATATATATATATATATATATTCACTCCGTTTCATTAATGTATCCTTATAAGCGGAGATTATTACTATTTTTCTTTTTTAGTGTCTAAAATATATAAAGAACTAATATTTTGAATAATTTAATGAAAAAAAAATTGAGTTAAAAAAGAAAAATTGTGGCAATTTTATAGTATATAGTAGTTCTATAAGCATATTAATATTGTATTGATTATTATTTTTAGAAGTGTGTATAAAACTTGGAATGAATAAAAATGAAAAGCGTGAATTAAATACTTCTGTGACGGATGAAGTACTAAAAATAAATGAGTATTAAATAGATATATGTAATCCACTAATATTGATAAATAGTAGGAGTGGCATATCGTACCGTACCGAAAATACCGACTTATATCGTATACCGTATCGAAATTATCGGTATTAAAAATCATACCGATACCATACCGAAAGTTTCGGTATACCAAAATTTTGGTATACTATAGATCAATACCATTTATACAGAAATATCGAAGCATCCTATTTTATCGAAAATTACCGATTCATACCGAAATTATTATATAATATTTGAAAATAATTTAATCAAATAATTTATATTAAATATAAAAATAATTATTATTTTGATATTTGAGTACGGTAGATACCGAAATACTGAAAAAAACCCGAAATACCGATATATTTTCGGTATTGATCGGTGTGAAATTCACCTAAAATTTTGGGCTTAAATTACATGAATTTAATTGGCTTTAATTCAATAATTAAGCATGATTTTAATGAAAATACTATAATTGCTTGATTACTTGGAGAGAGGTATTTTTATGTATTTTTGCAGAAAAATGGGTGTTTTGAGCTTGAAAGAGAGATGGAAGAAACGAGAATTAAATCGGGATGAAACAAGAAAAAAGGGTTGCAGCTGAAAAGACAACAGAATTTATAAGGAGTTACGACAACACATTTCTGGGGTGTTGACAAAAGTATGCATAGACAACAGCTAAAAGCGTTGTCTATTATGGATCAGAAATGTTGTCTATTTGCGGAAACAGAGCATAAGTCACTGTAAGAGATATTCGATCGAGTTTTCAACTCTTCGATCGAATTTTTAGGACAATGCCATATCACCCTATTCTGCTTCTGACGTGTTCTGTTCGGGCCAGCATTTGCCGTGCTCTGTTCACGTTGGGCCAGCAATGATATGGGCCGCATGCACATGTTGGGCCAATGCTAAGGGGCCCCTTTAATTAAAAATAAAAAGAATTAATTTTTGCAAAGACCGGGATTCGAACCCACAGCCTCTGCCTTGAGGGCGCCTCACACTACCACTGGGCTACAAACCAATTTGGAAATAAAGCCGTACGGAATTCATCATAACCCAAATTCCTGGAATCGATTTTTAAGCAAAAAAGGTACAAGCCCATTTTCTCCACCTTAGCCCATTATCCAAAATGTTGACCTAATTCTTTGAGCCTCCATACATATATGTATCCTCCTTCTCATCTTTGGACCAACCAATCCACAATCTCCCAATTCCAAAAATCCCAATTTCCATTTTCTTCACTTTTGGAGGCCACCACACTACCACTCTTCATCCAAGAGAGATCTCCACTAGTTGAGATTCCTCCCCTTTGGGAGAGGAATCCATTTTAGTTTTAATGTTTTTTTAGATTAGGATTTTATTGTTTTCCAAGAAGGTGGGGACACCAAGGAAATGATGATCCTCATGAATGTAAAAATTTCATTAAGGTATAATCTAATCCTACTTATTATCTTTATATTTTCTATGTTTTGGTGGTTGATTGAATGCATGATTATTGATTAAATTATGAAAATGTCTTGATTGAATTTCCGGCTTTGATTAGGTTTCATTTATGAAATTAGCATGCTTGTAATAATATGAGATTTATGTCTTTGGTATTAGTGTATAATGATTAGGTTGTGTATTGTGTATCGACATGTCTTGTCATTGCTTTACCCTTAGTTACTTTGCATGATTATCATATGTGAGTTTCTTCCATTTATTACATGAGGGTTTAATATAAGGGTAGCCTAGCCAAGGAGTCCTTATGTTTAGAACAACGTAAATGAACACTAGTGAGATCACTTGTGCCCGAGGATTAAACTAGTGAAGAGAACCACATCCATACGAACATAGTACCTTGAAGGGAATTGCAAATAGGATCGATCCTAAGAGCTTTTTAGGGGTTGTAAAAATAATCTAAATCATATTCACCATGGCCATTGAGGATAGATGGAAATCATGATCGTCCTTACCATGATTAGCTTAAAAATGGAAAACAATTAAAGATGTTGAATGTTAGATTATTTGATTGCATCATGAAAGCTATCATCACATTGAAAATATAAAAATATTGTAATTAGATTTAATTTTCCATGCATTTGATTTATTTTCTTTTATTTTTATAACCTCCCTTTCGATCCTCCCTAACTAATCACGATGCTATACATAAAGGTCATGAATCCTAAATTCTTTTGAGTTCGATATTTTGTTGCTTGGTCGCCCCAACTATAATGACCAATCAGGTATATTCAACTATAATGTACCTATTTGATCAAATTAATAAAAAAAAATTATTAATTTAGCGATAAAAAAATTGAACGGTAAAATTTGGTTGTTTTTCAAATTTTGTATTCTAGTTCTAAATCTAGATTAAGCCTGAAAACTGACTATGTGTCTCTATGTGTCGCTTTGTGGACAACTATTTAACTCACGTGTCGAATTATATTTATCAGTGGTCATTGAACGGTTAGTAACCTGTATGACTGGTGGGTTGGTTTATAGGATGATCCACCATTTTAATTTCTAGTTTCATTTCAGAAATTAGGAGTAAGCACTTTTTTTTTTTCTTATTAAATCACTAAGAATAATTCGGATTGATCATATGGATAGATTTTACATACACTTTTATGAGATGAATTTTTTAAGACGGATAGTGAAATGGGTTAACCCATTAAATTATAAATTATGTTTATTATATAAGTAAAGTATATTTATTTGTAGTTAAAATATATTTTTAATAGATAGTAATATGTCTTATAAACTGTCTCACATAAATAATATGTTATAAAAGACTTTGTCTAGATTTAATTAATTATAAATTATACGTTTTCTTTAAGCTTTTAAATGAAATACATCTATCATGATTTCTAATTAAGTCTTCAACTAATAAATATTCATAATTCAAACTTTTATATACAAATAAACTCGTCCTGTTTGGATAATTTCATTATACAAATTTTTTTAAAATGGTAATTACGTGAGACGAGTTGAGAGAAGTGTGGACTTGTTGTTAAAGTATGTTAGCTATATATGTAAAGTATTAAAGTATGTTAGCTATATATGTAAAGTATGTTAATTTGTAGTTAAAATATATTTTTCTAAAGCATAATGAATAAGGAATAAAGTAGTTTTAATTGTTATAGTATGATTCACTACAAACGTACTTTAACTACTAACTAATAAATATATTTTACCTATATACCTATATAACACGCATATTTTAACAACGAGTCGATCCTTCTAACAATTATCTCACGTAATTACCGTCTCATAAGAGAGTTCCTCTTTAATTAAATAAATATTATTTCGTATATAAAAAAAACTTTATTGTTAGCCAATAAATAATGACTAAAGATATTTTTTCTTATACTTGTTTTATGTGGTGATTTAGGTTTTATGTGGTCCACAAAGAAAATTTGGAGCTCAGCTAGCATACACGATCAGTCCTGAAATTTAATATGGGCTTTAGGCAAAATTATAAAAAGGGCCCAATAAAAAAATAATTAATACAAAAATAAAATATTTTCTAATTTCTTATGTGATGAATTTGAGATGTTCAAAAAGTTCATTTTTAAAAATTTTAGATTATTTTAGAACATTTCTATGTTAATATATACTCCATCATTTTCCATCCCACAAATTATTGACTTTTAAGATATTTTAATATTTTTAAATAATAAATAAAGTGTAAAGTAATATTATAAATGTAAAAGAGGAGTGAAAATTTAAGTTAAATTAACTTTTGAAATTGTTGAATAAAATGTTGATTTCTTCTAAAGAGTTATTTGAGACAAACAAATAAAGAAAGTGTAAATATTGATTCCGTGGAATGGAGGGAACATGTCATATAACATACTCCCTCCGTCCCGGAAAAGTTTGCGTCTCTC
This sequence comes from Pogostemon cablin, assembly GCA_023678885.1. NCBI lineage: Eukaryota > Viridiplantae > Streptophyta > Magnoliopsida > Lamiales > Lamiaceae > Pogostemon > Pogostemon cablin. The sequence goes on from CM042960.1 coordinate 12,632,100, forward strand.
TTTTTGGCACGGAGATTAAGAAAGTGATGACTTTTAGGGGTATAATGATATTTTTTTGTAATAAATAAATGATAAAGTATGTTAGATAGAGATGATTTTTTTGTAAATAAAGTATATGTGGAAGGGTAATTATTTTTTACTTTTTGCTTTTTTTGGAATGTGTAAACTTTTGTAGGACAACCCAAAATGGAAAGTGTGTCATCTGAAAGGAGACAGAGGGAGTAATCATTACCTACACTACAAAGAAATTCCAGTGAAGCATATATGTTACGGTTAAATGATTATTTGTTAGGGACATATTATGAAACACGAAATAAAACACCCATAATAGAGAATTTGAATCTCAATATATCTTAGGCTCTAGGATCAATGTATATATCTAGAAGTGTAAACGAGCTAAGTTTAGCTTTTCGATAATTGAGTATCATTTGTTAAGCAAGACACAAGCTCAAGCTTGAGCTCGAACTCGTTTAAAAATTTTAAAATTTGTTTGAACTCGGCTCGAGTTCATTTATTAAAGTTCGATTTTATTCGGAAACATATTTGTATAATATTGAAAGAAACACATTTGCTATATAAAATAAAATAATTTTTTAAAAATACAAAGAAATAATATATATATATATATATATATATATATATATATATATATATATATATATATATATATATATATATATATATAATATAAAAATTCAAACATAATTACAAGAAATAGAGTGATGCTCTCTTGAGATTGATCGACCAAAATCCAGAGGTGTGGTGTTGCAGCCATGGTGGGCGTCGAGAGCTTGCAGTCTAAGTTAATGAGGGTGTCTACGTACAAATCTCTTGCTCGTCGCAACAATCTCTTGATGTAATGCCTCATCAGCCGTTTTCGTTTGTTTTCTTTACTCTACACGCGACTATATATGCGATCATATACACGTTTTATTTAAATAAATGTGCGACGCTGTACACAATTATATGTGCGACTATATTTTAATTATATAATGAATAGAGAAAAAATAAATCAAAAGCTGACATTTCCAAAACAAAAAAAATTATGTTGAGCGGCTTTTTTAATATCAACTACTAGACATTTTTCACGATTTCTCATAAATTAAAGAATTTATTTTATTAAAATACAATATTGGCTTTTTTTTAGAAAAGAAAATTATATTAAAAAAGTTGGAATCAGCCAGCACTGAATGACAATAGAAAATCCGGAGGAGATTCCCAAGATGATACATAAATAGAATTGCACTTGGCAAAAAAATGCTAACTCATGAGCCACACAATTTTTAGACCTACTAACCCAAAAAAGGCCCGTACAAGGAATAGAGGCAACGAGAGTCTTAATATCGTCTAGGATCGGAATCCAAATAGTAGAGTAAGAGACTTCTCCAAGTACTGCTAGAATGATTTTTCCGCATCGCCAAGAACTGAAACAGGTTGTATCCCATGATTTTGAATGGTAAGAGGGCATTCACGTAGGGCTAAGAATTCAACAACTTCTGCGTCTTTAATGCCTGGGAACTTCTTGGAGAGTCCAAAAGTAAATTGTTGTCTTCACTTAATACAAAGACACCACAGCCTGCACAGTTTTAATGCACAGACAAGGCTCCATCAAAGTATACTCAAAAGCCAGAATCAGGAGGGGGAGGCCAAGGTTGTTTCATTGGCAAGTTCAACTGTCGCTCATGCCAGAGATTGGCTGTATGAAATTCACTAAGGAGATTGGTTGCCGCAGATATCAGAGTATGAGCATTTTCTGCCCCATTCTCGAAAGTTTTTTAATTGCGCTGGTACCAAAGGAAATAACATAGGGTAGAGAAGATATTTGTGATAGCCGAATCACCTGCTAAAATTAGATCTTGAAACCAACCTGCAGCTGAACATTGAGCAAAGCTAAGAACAAACTCCTCTTCTTGCCAGATTATCCGTAAAAGGTAGAGAATCATTACATCATCTCGAAAGAAAGTGGAGGATATGGGTAGGGATTATCAGCTTCCAGAGGCGCTTCCATGTCGGCCCGTTGCTAGTAGAAGGAGAATCTGCATTTTTCAGAAAGTGTTATGCAGATTTAACTTTAAAAGATCCTGAATTTGTGTGGTTTCAAACCCATTTATCTGGAGTATAAGAGTTTCTAATAGACATAAAAAGAATGAGAGAAGAACTATCTTGCGAGAAGTGAGAGACTATGATATCAGATTTCCAGTAATGGTTTACTCCGTTAATCAGCTTTGCAACCTTGTCGTCTTCCATCAACTCTGACGATGCATATAAACTTTCAATCACTTGGTGTTGAGAAAGCCACCTATCTCCAAATATGCGAGTATTAACACTTGAGTTAATAAGACGACGACAGCCCTCGGAGACATTGTCTCGGCCTTCAAGAATACTTCGCCATCTCCACGAGGGACTGTTGCCCAACTGAGCTTGGAAGAATTGAACTTCTGGGTAGTACTTTTCTTTCAATACTTGTGCAAAAAGATAATGCGAGAAGTTTAATAATAGCCAACCATGTTTAGAAAGAAGAGCTAGATTAAAAGCTCTTAAGTCTCTGAAACCAAGACCCCCTACATTTTTCCTAAGAGAGTTTTGACCAAGCAACCCAGTTAATCTTCTTCAAACTAGTATTTGAGCCCCACCAGAAACTCCTCATCATAGAATTTATATCATCAAGAACACAATCTGGGAATTTAAAGCATGACATGGTAAAGGCCGGGATTGCTTGAATAATAGACTTTATAAGAATTTCTTTTCCAACTTTGGAAAGGATTTTCTCGTTCCAATTAGAGATCGCTTCCAGATTTTATCTTTAATATAATTAAAGATCTCTTTCTTACATTTCCCTACAATAGATGACAAACCAAGGTATTTTCCATGGGATGGTACGTGGCTCATACCTAGTGTTTGAGAGTTTGAGGACTTGAGTTCTTGGCTAGTGTTAGGGCTAAAAATAATTCCAGATTTATCAAAATTAATTCTCTGTCCGGAGGCCCGTTCATAGAAAGAGATTGCAAACTTGAAAAATTGAGATTCCTATAAGGTTACATGACCCAAGAATAGAGTATCATCCGTAAAAAAAAGAGGTGCAAGATAATTGGGGCTTATATCGCTACCTTGATCCCATGTATTTTGTGGCAGCTTTGCAAGTCCTGCGAGATACATGAGAACACATCCGAGTAAGTAATAAATAAGTATGGTGAGAGTGGGTCTCCTTGTCGAATTCCACGGTGTGGTTCAAGAGCTGCTCGTTGTCATTTTCACCTAGACTTTAGTATCTTTATTTGTGGATTTTCGGATGTTTTATTTGTATTTATGTAACTTTTGGTGGAGTTTCATGTTAATTAGGAGAAGTGTGTACAGATTGATAAATGTGTGGAAATAAACTTAAATGTATGTAGAACATGTCAAAAATAGAGCAAAACGGAATTGGGAGCTAAAACGAAGAAGGAGAACAAGACACGCCTGAACATGCCCCGTCGTGTTCTGCGCACGAGCTGTGCTCGAGCACACGCCCCATGTGCAGAACACGGGCCTGTAAGCCCAGGCCGTGCGCGGTCATCAGAATTAGCTACACGCCCATGCCGAGGCCATGTGCAAGTGTAGAATTCAGATTAAACTTGCACATGTTCTAAAAGATTTCAAGGGGTATAAATACCCAATTTTGGGGTGAATTAAGGGAGAGAGTCCCATTTGAGCAGTTATCAAGATCAAACACACACTACTACACCACATTTACACACACTCTCTCTCCTACATCCAAATCCACCAAATTCATCAATTTTTACCACTTTGAATCCATAATTCTCTCCATACATCATTCATCCACAATATCCTTAGAGAGATTTGAGCCTTATTTGCTTGGAAAGCTTATGAAGGAAGGAGATCAACTCTTAATCGCAAGGGAAGAACTTCTACATTTATTTTGCATTTCCTTTGATTTGAAGCTACCAATGACATTTTATGGACTTTGTAAGGTTTGTAAGATGATTGCTGGTGGCTAGACCTCTTGTGAGGCTAGCCATATGATGAGTTGAGTTTAAACTAGATTTGCGAGATTTTAGTAGTAAATTGAAGTGATGATGGATTTCTTCTTATAAATTGTGATTCGGGATTGATCGTAGTCATTTTTACCTAGATTTTAGTGTCTTTATTTGTGGGTTTTCGGATGTTTTTATCCGTATTTGTGTGACTTTTGATGGAGTTATTGTTATAATGTGAAATGTGGTATGAATTGATAGAATTGTGTAAATGAGCTTAAACATGTGTAAAACAGGTCAAGAAATGAAGAAAAATAGAGTTAAAAGCAAAACGGAGACGGAAGTACAGGGCACGCTCGGACACGGGCCGTGTGCGGAACACGGGACTGTCCGAGGTGGCCATGTACCATCATCAGAACACAGAGCTCGCCCAGAAGAAGGCTGTTTTCTGGCGCACGAGCCGTGCGATGCTGCACGCCCCGTGTGCAGAACACGGGCCTGTAAGAAGAAGCCGTGTAATGTCATTAGAAAATGCTACACGGCCATGACCAAAGCCGTGTAGCGCAGCTCGAGTCGTGTCCGAAAGTACGCACAACACGCAAAGTAGGTGTGCCCTACACTGGCCGTGCAATGCTACACGGGTCGTGTAGGTGCAAAAACCTGTGCAGTTTTCAGAATGTTCCGGAAGCTTCTAGAAGGTCCATTAGTGATATAAAATGGTGACTTGTGCGAAATTTGAAGGGAGATCAGAATTGAGAGCAGTTACGCACACTCCACACCACATTTTCACATACTAGATCCATAAATCCTCCTCTATCCATTAGATCCATCCAATTCCATTTGTTCTTCCACAATCAATCCATAAATCCATCATCCAATCCATTCATCCACCATTTTGAGAAGAGGAAAGCATCAAGGATTGAAGGAGTTAGCATATTGAAGAGAAAGAAGGTTTCTCCATGAAAGGGAAGTCAATCTACTTTTCATTTGTTGATTTTCTTCTTATTTTGGCCCAAATGGAGCAAAGCTTGATTTGTATTGATCTAAACACAATGTGTAGTGGCTAGTCCTATAGTAGGGCTAATCATATGAATGGTTGAGATGAAAGCTAGATGTGTAGAACTTGAGAAGTGAATGTAGTTAAATTGTGGATTTACTTTTATGATATATGAATCATGTTTCATTTTAATACTTGTGTGATTAGATTTTCTATTTATAGTATTAGGATGATCATTCCAATGTTATGAGTGGATGTTTAATTGAATCATATATTAAAATGTGCATGCATGTTAGTGTGAGGGGAGGTAAGCCATACTCTTCTTATGCTTAGAACATTCATAGAGGGACACTTAAGAAATTGAGTGAAAAGAACCAACTTATGATCATAGTACCTTAAGAGAATTGAGATTAAGATCAATCTTAGGAGATTTAGGCTTGTAAAAGAGTCGAGAACCTAATTGCCTTGGCCATAGGGATTAGGGGTAAATCGTGATTGCTTTTAGTCCACAAATTAATGAAGTTCACCATCAAAAGTTATACATATCTAGCTAGAGTCTTAACCATGATTATGATTAGTCTTACTCTCTTCTCAAGTGAATTCTATCTCCATTCCAATCATCATTTATGTGTTATTTGAATCATTACTTTGTTATTTCAAATTCTTAGTTAATTGAGTAGAACAATAATTTGTAGCTTAAACAATCAAACCTTCAATCTATCATTCTTATAAAGCATAAATCAATGAAAAATCCGGATACAATCATGAGTTTACTTTCCCTTGGGATGACATTATTATAAATTTTGTACTTGGTCACACGTTTAATCGACGATAGAGTCTCTTACTCTTATAAATTTTTACAAGAAATGCGACTAAGAACAAGGATTCATTTTATTAATTGTGTAATTGATTTCTGTACACATCATGTTAGGATGACTATTTCAATATTATGTGTTAGAGATAAATTGAATCAATTGGTGATATGATCATGCATGTTAGTATGAGAAGAGGTAAGCCATACCCTTTCAATGCTTAGAACACTTATAAGAGGACATTTGAGTAATTAAATGAGAAGAACCAAACTTAGAGTCATAGTACCTTCATGGGAATTGATAATAAGACCAATCTAAAGGGATTTAATCTTGTAAAAGGGATGAGAACCTAGTCACCTTGGCCATTGGGATTAGGGGTACAATTGCGATTGCTTCCACTCCATTGTTGATTATGTTTACTACTGGAGTCTTGCATATCTAGGATACTACCTTGACTTGGATTGTGGTTAGCCTTGCATTCTTTTTAAGACCGATTTCAATCATTCCATCACCTCATTGTTCTTTGATAATCATGGTTATTACTTGTTTTCTAGTTAATTGAATAGAATAATTGTTAGTCTAAAACCCAAACTCAAATTCTATCACTTTTACAAAGCATGATCGAAGGTAAATCCGGATACACCTTGATTTTACTTTTCCCTTGGGACGATATTCTATAAATTTTGTTACTTGCTCACTACGTTTACAACAACGATAGAGTTCACTTACTCTATATCATTTTAACCAAAAATGGGACTAAAAACATGGCGCTGCTTGCCGGGAAAATGTTAAAATCTTGGTTGTAACGAGTTTGAATTTGATTAGTTTTGATAACATTATTCCTTTTTTTGTTTACTTGTCTTGGTTATTTGGGGAGCAAATTTGAAAATTTTTGTAGGTAATGCAAACTCGTTCTAGGTCTCAATCCGTTGAACCTTTGAACTTGGAATTGGAAGCTACCTTAAGAAGATAAAGAAGAGAAGTGTTAAATCCTACGGGGAAAGTTATGGAAAACGAAATTGATAATGCCAATATGATTGATGAAGAAGGTAATATGAGAAACTTTCAACAAGGGGGTGATAATGTTCGAGGAGGACATGTTAATCCGAAGTTTGTTCCACGAGAGAACGCTCAACCAGTGCACTTGCAAAACCAACAATTGCAAGCTATTATTCAACAATTGATGGCAGAACAAGAAGCTAGAAATAATCAACAAGCTCCTCCGGTAGTGTAAAATTAACCTTGAGGCCATGGATATAATGGAATTGGGATGAATATCCGAGATCATTTCCAACCTCAATATGGGAATTATGATATGGGGCGGCTGTTAAATTTCAATAATTTTGAGATAAAAACAGGGTTGATTAATATGGTGCGAGCGAATCAATTTGGAGGTGATGCAATGGAAGACCCAAATGCTCACATATCTTAATTTATGGAGTTAGCTAATACCATCAAGATTAACGGAGTGAGTGAGTATACTATCAAGATGAAGCTCTTTTCCTTCACATTAAGGGATCAAGCTAAGCTTGGTATAATAATACTATATCTCCGGGATCTTGTACTACATGGAGAGAGTTGACTCAAATGTTCTTAAGCAAGTATTTCCCACCATCGAAGATGTTGAATCTAAAAGGTCAAATATTTCAATTTAAGCAAATGCCTCTTGAAACTTTTAGTGAGGTTTGGGATCGATTAAAAGAGATGCTAAGGAGATGTCCACAACATAGTTTCCCCTAAGATCAACAAGTGAGATTTTTCTATGCCAGATTGAATGAAAGTGAAAGAATGCTTGTTGATGCTTCGGCGGGAGGTTCTATATTGGGGCAAACTTCAGAAAGATCTATTGCTATATGTAAAGAGATTGCTTTGAATACGAGTCAATTGCCTATGGATAGAGCTTTGGGGATGTATGAAAGGGAAAGAATTGCTAAGATGGAAGAAGTATGCATGCAACAAGTGAAGAAGGAGGAAATACCTAAGGAGGATATAACCGAAAAAATAATTTCGGAGATACTTAAAAGAATGAATTCTAATTTGCAAGTGTCTCTGAATTCTATACCTTTAATGAATTAACAAGTGTTTCCAAATCCTCAACAAGGCATTTCTGTGCCTAATATGGGTCAATCTTCTCAAAGTTATCAAATGCCTACACTTATGCCTCAACAAGGTATGTCTCATAATTTTAGATTTTAAGATACTTGGTGTCAACAAGGGAGGAACTTTCAAGGAAATTATGGGGTGGTTTTAGTAATCATGGAGGGGGATATCCACAAAGGCAATGAGGATGGAGTCAAGGTAATTTTGGAGGAAATTTTAACCAACCTCGTAGGTATGAGAATTTGTTATATGGAAATCAAGGGAATGCCTCTTCCACTGGGTACTAATCCTGGGGAGAAAGCTTCAAATGGTGAAGGGAAGCCTACAATAGAAGATCAAATGGCTAAGATGTTCGAATTTATGAAGGAAGCTAGAGAAGATAGTAGGCAAGAAAAGGAAGTGAATGATCGGAGATTCAAAGCATTGAAAACTCAAATGAGTCAAATAGCATGTGAAAAGGGGGATGTTCATCACAAAGAGAAGTTTCCATCTACATCCGTTACTAATCCTAAGGAGCAATGTAAGGCTATTGAACTTCGTAGTGGAACAAAATACAAAGGGCCTTCTATGCCAATGGAAGTAGAGGGAGTAGAGTGTGAACTTGAACCTATGGAAAGATTGGATGAGGAAGGGAAAGTGGAAGAAGTTGAAATTGTTGAAAAAGATGAAAGCTCCCCTACACTTGAAGAGGAAAAAGCGAAGTCTCCAAAGAAGTAGGAAAGATGTAAAAAAGCGAAACGTAAAGAAAGGGAAGAGAACTTTGAAAGAGATGAATGGGGAATACCTAAGTTGCCCATAGCAATTCCATTCCCACAAAGATGCTTAAAAAGGGATTGGAGGAAAAATTTGCTAAGTTTGTTGAGATGTTGAAAAAGATCCATATAAATATTCCTTTTGCGGATGCTTTTCTTCAAATGCCCAACTACTCCAAGTTTTTGAAGGATATATTGTCAAAGAAAAGAAGCTTGGGTGAGTTTGAAACGGTTAATCTCACGGAGGAATGTAGTGCTATTTTACAAAAGAAATTCCCTCATAAATTGAAAGATCCGGGAAGTTTCACTATTCCATGTGAGATGGGAAAACATGAAAACTACAAAGCTCTATGTGACTTGGGTGCAAGCATCAATTTGATATCCTTGTCAATTTTTAAGAAGTTGGGTATTGGTGAGGTTAAACCGACGTCGGTCACACTTCAATTAGCGGATCGGTCTTTGACATACCCTAAGGGAATTGTGGAAAATATTTTGATCAAAGTTGACAAGTTTGTATTTTCCGTTGATTTTGTGGTACTAGAGATGGATGTAGATTCAAATATTTCATTGATACTTGGACATCCATTTCTTGCCACGGGAAAGACGTTGATAGATGTGGAGAAAGGGGAGTTGACTTTAAAAGTGAATGAGGAAGAGTTGATATATTCATTGAAAGAGACTATGAGGTATCCTATGAATAAGGAGGAATGTAGAAGATTGGAAGTTGTGGGCAACATTGTTGAAAAGCATATGATCATCTTCATTCCAAGGATTATTTGGAAATTATCATAAGCCACTCTTATTCTATTGACTCTATAAATTCTAACTCTTCTTATTGTTTAGAAAATGATAAAATAATTGATGAATTGAATTGTTTAGATACTTGTAGGGAACTCACAAGTAAGGAAGCAAAGGAAGCAAAAGTAGAGAAACTTGATGAAGAATCAAAAGAAGGAGTGCAAGAGAAGAAGAAGAAGGAGAAGTTGAAACTATTACCGGAGCATTTGAAGTATGCTTACTTGGAGGAGAATGAAATATATCCGGTAAATGTATCTTCTTCCTTTAAAGATTTTGAATTGGAAAAGTTGTTAAGAGTTTTAAGGAAGCATAAGTCCTCTATTGGTTGGAGTATAAAAGACTTGAAAGGTATAAGCCCATCTTTATGTATGCATAAGATTCATTTGATTGATGATGAGAAGTCTTGTGTACAAAATCAACGTAGATTGAATCCTATAATGCAAGAAGTGGTAAGAAAAGAGGTTTTAAAATGGCTTGATTCGGGAATTATCTTTCCAATTAGTGATACTCCATACGTGAGTCCTTTACACGTAGTGGCAAAAAAGGGTGGCATGACAATTATTCAATCCGATACGAATGAAACAATTATCACCCGAACTATCACAGGTTGGAGGGTATGTGTGGATTATTGTAAATTAAATAAAAACACCCGTAAAGATTATTTTCTATTACCATTCATAGACCAAATATTAGATAGGCTTGCGGACACGAGTATTATTGTTTTCTTGATTGATATTCGGGGTATAATAAAATATAGATTGCCCTGAAGACCAAGATAAGACAACATTCACTTGTCCCTATGGCACGTTTGCATTTTGAATGATGTCTTTCGGTGTATGTAATGCTCCTGCCAATTTTCAGCGTTATATGATGTCGATCTTTGATGAGTTAGTTGAAAATGTCATGGAGGTGTTTATGGATGATTTTTTCGTGTATGGTTCTTCTTATGATATTTGATTAACTAATCTCACTATTGTGTTGCAGAGGTGTGAAGAATCGAATCTTGTGTTAAATTGGGAAAAATTCCACTTCATGGTGACCGATGGGATAGTCTTGGGACACCATATATCGAAGCATGGTTTGAAAGTGGATAAGGCAAAAGTGGTAGCCATAGAACGTCTTCCTCCTCCTAATGGTGAGAAGAGTGTGAGATCGTTCTTAGGTCATGTTTTGCTTTTATAGACGCTTTATCAAAGATTTTTCAAAAATTGCTAAACCATTTTGTAAATTACTTGAAAAAGATTGTCCATTTAACTTTGATGATGAATGTCGTGTCTCATTTCAGGTGCTAAAGGATGTTTTAACCTCTTCTCAAATACTTGTTACCCCGGATTGGAGCATACAGTTTGAATTGCATTGTGATGCTAGCGATCAATCCATAGGAGTGGTGCTTGGGCAAACGAGAGAGAAAAAGTTTAGAGCAATCTACTTTGTGCCAAGTTAATTACACTTCAACTGAGAAGGAATTTTTGTCCGTGGTGTATGCTTTTGAGAAGTTTCGACCGTACTTGTTGGCACACAAACTATTATCTACATGGACCATACGGCGATAAAATACCTCATGAGTAAGAAGATGCTAAGCCACGTTTGATCCGTTGGGTGTTACATTTGCAGGAATTTGATGTAGTGATCAAAGATAAAAAGGGGGTGGAGAATGTGATTGCGGATCATTTGTCTAGATTGAAAAATAGAGGAGAGAATGAGGACATGAAACCGATTGGGGATGAGTTCTCGGATGAGGAAATTCTTCAAGTAGAGGTTGAGCAAGTGTGTACTCTTATGGTGAATGTACCTCCTTGGTATGCCGATTATGTCAACTTCCTTGCTTGTGGAATCAAGCCCACGTTATGAAATGAGTATAAGGTAAAAAGGTTTTATGTGGAAGTAAAGAAGTACTTGTGGGATGAGCCCTTTTTGTTTAAGATTTGCAATGATGAAGTTATAAGAAGGTGTGTGGCTAATGAAGAAGTTGTAGGGATTCTTGAGCTATGTCACTCGTCTTTGTGAGGTGGCCATTTCGGTCATCAAAAGATGGGGGATAAGATTTTACTATTGGGTTTCTATTGGCCTACATTGTTTAAGATGCAAAGAAATTTGTGGCTAAGTGTGATAGATGCCAAAGAGTAGGGAAAAAAGTTAAGAAAGATGAGATGCCCATGAGTTTAAGAATTGATGTAGAGATTTTTTATGTATGGGATATTGATTTTATGGGACCGTTTCCCTCATCTCAAGGATATATGTGCATCTTGCTAGCCGTGGACTATGTGTCAAAGTGGGTAGAGGCAATCCCCACTGAAACAAATGATACTTTGATTGTTTAAAGATTCTTGAAAAAGAATATATTTGCTAGGTTTGGAGTTCCACGTGCATTAGTGAGTGATGGCTGATCTCATTTTGTAAATAAATTGATGGAAGGATTGTTGAAGAGATATGGAGTGAAACATCGAGTGGCTATACCTTACCACCCTCAAGCGAATGGATTGGCGGAGGTCTCAAACCGTCAAATCAAGTTAGTTTTGGAGAAGACAATCCATGGGGGGAGGAAGGATTGGTCGGAAAAGGTCGACGATGCCTTATGGGCATATCGAACGACTTTTAAGACTATTCTTGATGTGTCACCATATCAATTGATTTATGGAAAAGCTTGTCATCTTCCCGTCGAATTAGAGCACCGTGCATTGTGGGCCATTAAACGCCTTAATATGGATGAAGGGAGAGTGGCAAAACAAGGTTGCTGAAATTGGTTGAGCTTGAGGAGTTTAGAGGAAGTGCATTTGATAATTCCATCATTTACAAAGAGAATATGAAGAGATGTCATGATGCTAAAGTGAAGGAAAAGACGTTTGCTCCTGGGGACAAGGTTCTTGTATTCAATTCAAGGCTTAAGTTGTTTTCCGGAAAGCTTAAGTCTAAATGGATGGGGCCATTTGAAGTGTTTGAGGTGTTAAATTGGAATACATTAAAGATAAAGGGTCCTAATAGTGAGTTTGAAGTGAATGGTCATTAGGTGAAACATTACCTATCCCCTTCTCAAAAGGAGATAGTGTATGTGGATACCCTATCTTCTTGAACTTCTTTGATTATTTAGTAGAGTAAGTTTTATTTTATGTTTGTTTTTAATTATTTTTCTTGTAGTTTGGTATGTAGGTGGAATGTGCTCGTTGAGAAAAATGCATAGGAAGGAGACGAGGTGTGCTAGATTTGGAATGAAGATGTATGTCACACCACTCTTTACAAACTTAAATTTTAACACTTGTGTTAATTTAAGTTTGGGGGTGCGTCGTGGTCATACTTACTTGAAATTTGGAGTGCACATACGTCATCACAAGGTAATCTTATGAAGATCATTGGTAGAAACTACAAGGGTAAGTCTCACCACTTTGTGAAAACTTAATTCTCAACTTGTTTTGATTTAAGTTTGGGGGGAGAGTACGTGTTGTGACTCACCACTTGAGTGTGCATGATATATTATGTTTATGATGATTGAGAGGTTGTCTTGTGAAAAATTGAGTGTGCATGATATATTATGTTTATGATGATTGAGAGGTTGTCTTGTGAAAAATTGGGTAAATTTTAAAAAATTCTCATGAGTTTGGTTTGTTTTGGCACATTTGGTGGTGTCGAAGTACATGATATTCTCATTTTTATAACACTTGTTGAGTTAATGATGTTGATAAATTTTTGAGCATGAATAGGGTGTATTGGAAGTACAAAAACAGGGGCAAAACAAGGTGTAAAGTTAGAAATTGGAAGAAACAGAGAAACAGCTGCACGAGCCGTGTCCAGTACACAGTCCTGTAAGAGGTGGCCATGTACTGACATTAGAAGAAGCTACTCGTCCAAGGCTAAGGGCGAGTTCAGTGCACAACCCGTGTAGGGTACGAAAGCACGTCCCGTGTACAGCTCATAGGCCTATAAGAGATGGTCGTGCGTGGTGATCAGAAACGTCTACACGGTCATGTCTGAGGCCGTGTACCAAACACGGGATGTGTAGGGAATAAAGACATGGGCCGTGTACCAGACACAAGCCGTGTCGTGTCTGAAGTCAGAATTAAAAGGGCGAGCACAAGCACTGTCCAAACACACTTCACCCGTGTTTTAACGATACCCTTCGTCCGAAATCACTTCCGTACTCAAATAATCCTTGAGAAGCTGCAAGTATTGGTAAGATTGAGTGATTAAACATTGTTCCTTCAATCCATAATCTCAATTCCATACCAATTTTCTTCAAGATTAATCAAGGTATGAACTTTTTGCCCTAGTTTTCAATTGAAGGTTTGAAATTCGGAATTCTTGCATGGGCTTTGAATTATAGCATGTTTGAAGCATGTTTAGGAGTGAGAAACATGAATTTCAAGTTTTAATTGATGAATTGATTGAATTGTGTAAGAATTAGGATTCACTCAAATATATTTTATTAGAGCAAAATGAAAAAGAAGAATACAGATTACAAAAGATGTTGGAAAGATAAAGAGAGACAAGACTATCTAAATCTATAATATTCCTGATTCATGTCTTGAAACATAAGTTTATCAAGGAACTAGGGAGTTGGATGATGCCATGTAAGTACTCTACCAATAGCTGATAGCCTATCTGCCATCGTATTCCCCTCTCTGTAAATGTGAGAGACTTGAAAAATCATCTGCTGCAATAAATGCTTCGCTCTCCTCCACCAAGAGAAGATCCTCCATGGAAGCTCTGGAGCAGGATGTGTAAATGCATAGATCACAAACATTGAGTCCGACTCCAACCATAGATTATGCCATCCACGATCATGTGCATACTCAATTGAAAGACAGGAAGCTGCAAGTTCTGCTTCCAAAGAAAAACCCACGCCAAAACCACTAGTATAGCATCTCATGGAAAAGCCTCTACAGTTTCCGAATTTGAATTTGGGGATTTTGATTTTTAATTGAATTAGATGTATATGATGTTACATATTGATTAATAATGTTCATAGGAAGATTGTATTGTTGTAAAGTAGCATAGTGTTTAGGAATTGGGCATGAGGAAATTGGATATACTTTTTTAATTTACTTGAAAACATTTTGCATGCCAAATGTCCGATAAAATGCCTAAGTGAATTTTTGAGTTTAAATTGAAAGTTTTACATGAAAGATGAGTATTGTTGAGATATTGATGGATAATTTGTGCACATGTGATGAAGTTATGAGGTGAAATTCATTAATGATTGAAGGGATTAATATGCTTCACTTGTGAGTAAACTTTGAGAAGAATTGTTGCTTTGAATAGTTGCTTAAATTAAACTAAAAATCCTTGAAGATTAATCTTTGTTGGTGGTGCTTGAAGCTTTGTTATCATGAAAATATGATGTTAAAGGCATTTTAGAGTTAACACTTAGTTGAATAACAAGTGATAATTCTAGGCTTAATGCACTATCATTCCTTGTAATGAAATTGAATATAACTTGAGTATGTTGAATATTGTAGATGGCCGAAAGGAGAGAAAGAAGACGTGATGAAGACTTCATCATGGTTGAAACTGAGAAGGAAATGGCTAACTTAGATGCTCATTTAGTAGAACATGGGATGCACCCATCAGAACACGGAGTAGAGCTTGATGATTGGGATAAGTATGCACTTAGATAGGGAGCTATTTTTCCAAAATAAGGCCAATTAGATTTCAAGATCAAACTACCATGGTTGGTCTTGGTATCGAGGATGATTTGAGAACGGGTAGAGATGGAAGAGATCTTCGATAAAAGGCCTCCCACTTATTTACATCTCACAGCTGAGTTCTTGAGCACACTCAAGGTTAAGAAAAATATGAAAAAATTTTCTATTTCAATCTCCTTTCAGCTAAACAATGAGATGTGGACAGATATACCTCTAAATGATTTGAATAGATACATGGGATGCCCGATAAGGAGGGACCAGCAAAGCTTCATACCAGGAGGAGGTTTTAATCAACAAACTTTTTGGGGAAAGCTAGTTAAGGATGGGACAGAGCAACATGATTATATACCAAGCGCCTCGAAAGGCACAGCCATCAAAAATTCGGTAATGAGGTATCAAAAAAAGATTGTGTCTAATACTATTCTGGGCTGTTACGAGAGTGGAGCACTGGGTGAAAAGCAGCTGTATATAATGTTCTGTCTATGCCAAGAGAACAAGTTTAAAGTGGCGACACATTTTATTCAACATGCAGAAAGAGTAGCGAAAAGGTAAATAACTCAAGGAGTAATGATTAGAGGAACAATGACAATAATAGCCCAAGGGCCAAGCATCGGTCTTCGAGGAATGCCACACATGATTACAAGTGAGGGTCTCAACTACTATCAGCTCGTGAGGATGGAGTTCCTATTATTGATAGGAAGAACTTATTGCTTAAGGCAAGATAAGGGAGCTCTATTTTCTCTACCTGCTCCTGAGTTGACCACGATATACACTCCACGACAGAATGAGAACATAGCAATGGCAAGCCCCCGCCACTTCACAGTGGTGAGAGTTTTCTATCGTGAGAATCGAGAAGGAGTGGAGGCGGTGCTTAGGCAGATGCGAGTGGAGGAAAATCGGGAGTTAGCAAATCTGAGAGCTGAGCCAGTGGCAATGGAGATAGGGAATGAAGAAGAGCAGCCTCACCATGTGGAGTTTGAGGAGCAAGCACCGTGATGAGAGTAGAAATTCATGTACTTTTGAGTCCAATTTGATACCTATTCGAGTGTATAATTGCTATTATTTGTACAAATCTTATTAATTCTAACTATTATTGACTAAAAGGTGCATGAGATGTATTTTGTTGTGTTTTGATTGGAAAAAAGGATAAAAAATACAAATTGGAATGAATGATGAATTTGTACAAGAATGCAAGCAAACATGCGTCTGTTTCTATAATTTTTCTGTATTCGTGTGGAAGTTCAAAGTGGTCTTGTGAGATATGGTTGAAAAGCCACGAAAGAGAGGAACGCGTGGCCGCAAGAATTGCTTCAATCGAAATTCGAATGAGAAAATTTGAATTAAATAGTGAGATTGTACAGCTGCTGCCAAAAATGTCGAAACTTCTCAAAGTTTTGACCAATTTTACCCCTTCATGCCACGTGTGCTAGAATCATGCAAATTTGGGCCATCACTCATGCAAAGAATCGTATTAAACTTGCAAATGTGGGTCATAGTCATTTATGTGCAGATGTGCTAAAATCAACACTTGAATTTTAATTGAGTGGCAGGGCCCATGTTAGAAGAAGGCCTTATTTGATATTCTTTCATCATGAGAATGATGTCCATCTAAGAGGCCCACTATCATTAAGTCATGCTTGCATTGCCGTGAGAAGCCCAGCAATTATAAAAGCACAATCATGAAGAGCCGTAAAGGGGGAGAATTCGATATAAAACAAAACGCGATTCACGTCCCTTGCACCAGAGCTGATACCACACATCACTAATTGACGGAGATCGTAATTGAAAAGACGGAGTCCTCTAAAAGGATTATTTATTTTTAGTTATTTATTTTTGTTATTTTAGCACAATAGTTAGGGTTAATTATATCTTTGTGATTTGCCCTCGTAAATTCATGGGCTAAGTTTCTTTACGGTAATGTTAGGGTTTTAAGACAGTTTTGACTATGTGATTTGATTGTCATATGCTTAAATTTTATTACTCTGCAAAAAGTTTATTTTCTTATTAAAGAGTATATTTTGAGATTTCATATTATTGTGTTTTTGAGTTTTGATTCCTTTAATTATTCTTGACGGTATCACTGATTGATATTTAATAGGATTATTTATTTCTGCATAATAATTATTGTTTCCTGTGACAGTCTTAGGAGATTGACCTATAATACCTAAGAGTTTTAGACAATCAATTTGGAATATTAATTATTTAGTAAAAGTGGTTAATAATTGCATACCTAGAAAGGGAAGTCTAGTACTCTAGCCTTTAGTGGAATTTAATATGAAGTACCAATAGAGGGAGAAAGAGTTAATTTCTTATTAATCCTAAGATTTTCAGCTCATTATAAGTGTTAGATCCTACCCGATCAAGGTGATTTAACTAGGCTTAGTGATCCTCTTATAAACGTCTGCAAGTAATTAATTTGGGTCTAGATAAATTAGTCACAAAATTAAGCTGTTTGCCCCAGCATTACCAATTCTTCATTTTTGAATTCTTAAATCGTTTCTCTTGCATGATTTATTTTATTGCATAATTAGTTTAATTATTTAATTTAAGTTATATTAGTTAATTAATTATTTTCCAAAAATCCCCCCGATTTGTCTTGCAATTTAATTATCATATAGAATTATTTATTGAGTTTATAACTATCTCGTGGGAACGATATTCACTTGGTCACGCCCACTACAGTCGATCTCTTACACTTGAGGGTGAAAGAAAATAGCGATCACACTGGAACCACTAGTATTTGAGGAAGAAGTGGATGAATTTCAACAACAGCAGGAAATGGGTCCTGGAATGGAGGATGCAAGGTGGAACTTCTTTGAGAATGAAGTTCGAGATATAAGGCAAGCACAACAGTTATATGGAGCACAACTTAGGGAGATCCGAGAGACACAACAGGTGCATGGGACGCACACTCAGGAGCTTCGGGATGGACAACGTCGTAGGGAGTATTATGAAGAGCAATCTCGTGCACATTCCAACAACATGGAGGAGATGATGACTTTGATGTTCAACTTCCAATTCCCAGCGTCTCCTCGCACTTATGTGTTGATAAATCGTAATTTTACCACATTATTTTAGATGAATTCATATATATTTTTATGTGAGTTGTGATTATTTTATATTAATTACGACTTATTTCTATTTCACACATTATATTTTAATTATTTTAATTCTTGTCTAAACAGACCAAAATTGAGATAAATTGTACAGTCATAATAAGTTATTTTTATGACTGCTGCAATTATCATTACAGCTGGAAATAAAGAGTTGAGAGAGATTTGATTTGAAGAGTATAAGGAACTTACCAAATTGGAAAGGATTCAATGAACCTAGACACTCTTCAAGAAGGAAAGAAATCAATTAGATTTCTTAGGGAACAAGAAGATAAATAAGGAGATTATATACATCAGGATCCTATGCTACGCAGACGGTTCTGCATCTCAAATTCAGATTGGGAGAAAGAGCTTCACTATCAAGAACACGAAGAACATCGATTCTTTTATTTATTTTTATAGTTTAATTATGTAATTCGTTTTCTAGTCCGAGGGTTGTAAACCTCCCATGAATTATTTATTTGAATGTTAGGAATTTTATGCCGCAAACCTTTATATGAATTTATCTTATTACATGCACTGAATCGATTTTATAATAGTTTGATAATTGTTTTAGACTAGCCATCTAGATTAATTATTAAATTATTTATTGCTATTTCATGATCCATGATCCGTAATTGTTGTGAGGATTGAATTGAGTAGCGAAATAGAGGAAGGCCCTCTAGGTGTAATAAGATCTAGGTTGTATGATTCTTAGCCAGTTTTCGTAGCCTAGTAATTCTATGTTTGGAGTCTTAATGCATTTACGAGTTCGAATCCATAGACTCACTCGTAAATAGTTCAATTTAGTAGTCGTACCCTAATTGATGATCTTAAGAACATTCGGGTTAATTTGATCGTACCATTAGCCTAGGGATTTGAGTTTATATAATTGTTAGCATGTTTAATTCTTGCGGTTTTATAAATTAGGATATGGGAGGGAATCAAATCCTTGGACTAGGTTTCAATTTTATTTGTTTGTCTTAATTTAATATTTCTTGCAATTTTAATTATTTAGGTTATTATGTTTATTAGTTGTTAGTAATTTAATCCACACCCTCGTTTGGTTACTCTTTTGAATACACGTTAAATTCAATTTAAAATTCAATTACTCCCTTGGGTTCGACCCGTATTCATCCTACTATATTTTAGTAGATTTGTTCAGAATCTTCCTTATGCATGTGTTTTTTGCCCTTTGTTTCCAGAGAATACTCTCCTGTCCCAAGTAAAAGTCCAACTATGATTGAAGATCCATTATCCTGGCTTTAACAGCTTGAGTGATCGTAGAGAATTTCAACATGGATAACTCCTTACGCAGCTCAGATATTTTTTCTTTGATCTTGGATCTATCAGCGCCTCCCCAAGCTAAAAAGCCAATAGCACAATTGTTGATCTTTCTAGGAAGAAACTCAATATCAGCATTCCAGTTGTCCTTAATGACTTTCTCGCATTCAGATTTCCTAATCCAATATGCCTCAAATCTGAAAGGCCGACTTCTTCTCCGAATTGAATGGCGACACCAAATTGCAGATGGATACATGAGTGATCAGTGAAATGTGTTTCAATATTAGAATTTTTGGACCATGAAAAAATGTTACGCTATCGAGAATTGACTAAAAATCTGTCCAGATGAGCCCTCTGAGTAAAAGGATGAGCAGAAAGTCTATCCCAAGTGAATTTGTTCCCTGAGAATCATAAATTTTTTCTACATCTCTCTAGCTAATTTAGTTTTTCTGCTTTTGTTTTGTTTGTTTTTTTAATTGAATTGGTTTCTTGTGTCCCACCCTGATGCATAACATATGTAAATGTATAACATCTTGTTTTAAATGGTATACTCCCTCTGTCCCATAACAAGGTACACGTTTGCTGTTTGCACGTGGACGGTTCTAGGGTCTTTATTTTCTTTTTGAACGTAAATTAAGGGGTATTATTATTATAGATAAGGTGGATAATTGTATTAGAAAGAAGTGGTGTATCATATTGTGTACTTTCTTTAAATAAAGGAAATTGATGCATTTTAAGCGGATGTCAGAAATAGTGAAACATGTACCTTGTTATGGGACGGAAGGAGTACACTTTAATTAATAAAGGTATAATTTTTTCAATAAAAAGATTGATTGAAATATAAATAGTATAAATCTTTGATTAAAAAATAATTTTTTTTCAAGGAATTAAAGGGTATACGCTCATATAGTAAAGAATATATCATTTAACACTAAAGTGTATACCTTTCGAAAAATGCGAGATTTGGGAGCACGGTGTCCAAGGGACATGCAAGTTTTAGCATTTTTAATTTAGTACTTAGAATTTAACGTTAAAATTTGTGTCAATGGTCATTTGTGTCCAAAATACACCTAAATAATAATAATATCGACAACAAACAACTTTTATAACAAATCTAACTAATACGTACTTTTTGGACTTTAATGCTCCTATTATTCAACAAATTATACTTAATGTGTCTTATATCAGTATGGAGGTCGGTGAATGTCTCATGTCGGTATGTAGATCAAAAATTAAAATTGTTTGTAGTTGGTATTGTTAATTTAGTTAAATAAATATTTTTTAAATTCTCCCTCAAAATTCTATATAATTATGTTAAGGAGAAATAAATCATGTAATTGAAAAAGGAAAAATTGTGATACAACGTGTAGCGGTTGGTGGAGGGAATTGATCAATAATAATAATAATAATAATAATAATAATAATAATAATGTATATTAGAGAGTAATTAATTCTAATAATAATAATAATAATAATAATATTATTATTATTATTAATATTAATATTAATATTATTATTATTGTTGTGGTGTGTGATCGTCTCACCAAATTAGTTTGTCTTTTGAGACAAAAGGAAAAGTGATAATATGTTAATTAAACGTTATAACAATTTGATAAAAAATGATAATAGTACCCAATTAATTATTCTATGAAAATAAAAAATTAAAATATATTCAATAAAAAATAATAATATAATTAATAAAAAATGATAATTAATTAAAAAACTAAAATGAATTCAATTGAATTTTTGTGATTTTTATTCATTTATTAAAATTTCTTTTATTTTTAATTTTTTACATAAATTTTAAATCCTAATATTTTATACGATTTCAAATAAATGATATGTATAATTAAGGGCAATGATTTGGGTGAGATCGTCTCATGGATCCCCTTATGTGAGACGGATCATCCATTAGTCCATTAAACATATTTTAAAGGGCCTTGTTTGGTTCTAATCAAATTAGAAATTGAGAAATTAATTATAAAATTAAATTAGGTCTTTTATATTATATATTAATATTTTTTTCTTTTAATTTATATTTTTTATTATTTAAAATTTTATTAATTAAATTTTTTTATTCATTTAATTTATTTTTTATTTTAAAAATATTAATTTATACAATGTGATACTTAATTGATGAAAAGTGATAACTTTATTGTGAACTACTATATTTCTATAATATAAATGAAAAGTGATAACATTTTAATAGAAAAAAGTGATAACTAATTAAAAAAGTTTATTCCAAGAACAATTTAATTATTGGAATAATAAAAGGTGATGCATTTTTAATAAAAAGTAATTCCTAATCAAAGAATAATTATATCTATCTAATTAAATTATTTTACGAACAATTTATTGGAATAAAAAATAATAATATGCTTAATAAAAAAGTTACACATAATAAATAAACTGTGATAACCATTTAATTTAGTTATTTTATGAACAATTTATAAATGAATAAAAAGTGATAATATTTTAATATAAAGTGATACATGTTTATAATATTTTCTCCGTCCGGTTCTAAGGTAACCATTTGCTTTTTGCACGTGGATTAAGGAGTATTATTATTATATGTAAAGTGGGTAGTTGTATTAGAGGGAAATGGTTGATACTTTTTTAATAAATAGGGGAAATAGATACCTTGAAGCAGACGCCAAAAATAGCAAAATTGATACCTTAGAAGCGGACGTAGGGAGTAATTAAGTGATAAAAAGACGGTTGAAATATTTAATAATAATAATAATAACAATAATTTAAAAAACACTAATAACATACAATATTATTTTTAATAAAAGGGAAAAACTGTAATTAAAAACATCGTGAATGAATACTGGCGCTGTAGGTTACCAAAATTGAAATGCTGTCGCTTCATGTTGCCAAACAAGCCCTTTCTTTGCTTTAATTTTCTTTTTATTTAATATAAAATATATTTATTTGTATTAATAAATGATTCGTCTCACAGAGAATTCGTGAGACAATCTCACCCAATACCTACCCATAATTAAGAATTTGAATTTTTTTCTTATAAAACAACTCAATAAAAAAAGAAAAGAGAGTATCCATTTTGCTTTATAATTATTTATCCTTAAATTTAATAACTCTTTAAACGTTTGAAATGACAAAAGTTTTTGACTTGATTATTACCCCTCCGTCCCGACGTAAAAAAACCATTTGCTTTTTGACACATAGATTAAGGAGTATTATTATTTAATATATAGTGGGTAGTTGTATTAATAAGAGTATGAGCCCCATATTTTAATTGTATTAGAGAAAGTGTGTGTGTCCATGTGTGTAAAAAAGGAATGGAGACCCTTTGGGTGTGACAACCAAAATGAAAAAATTACCTCTTAACCTTAATTTAAAAATTCAACCGACTCGTGTGTGTGTATATATATATATATATATATATATATATATATATATATATATATCAACCCATAATTAAATAACATCCAGCCGACCTATAAATACAACCTAATAACGAGTCACACTCACAATCGACCACAAATTTAATTACAACCTAAACCTAGTGATATTGTGCACAAATCCAAAAATTGCAACCAAGTCACAAATTAAAATACAATTGAATCACACATTATATATAAAACAATCACATCTAATAATCCAATTGAGTACATCATGCAATTGGATTAATGTGTTTATTATTACATAAAATATAGAATATTATTGTCATTGATCAGCAGAAAGGTGTGGATCCTCTTCAGAAAGAATGGATTTGTACCAGAGTGCAGATGATTTGGGGTATCTTGTGAGAGATTTGTTGTTGAAATCAACATAATGGAGACCAAATGAAACAGTTTAGCCAGCTGCCCATTCATAGTTGTCTGTTAATGACCATGCAAAATACCCCTTCACATTTGCACCATCTTCCCTGCATTCATACAAGTACAACCCACTAGTCATGTTACTTATTAATCCAAAGGGTTGATCAATCGAGAGACGAAGCTATGAGACGGATCATTACTCGATTGCTTCGCGCAAACAACAAAGGTGGTCCACGAAAGTCTTCTTCCTTTTGTAATCTTGAATTGCTTCAGTCATGTTATCAGATGTATACATGTCCAACCCTAAGAATATATACATGCATATTTGTTGAACTACGTATATATGGTATATGACTTCACAGGAGACTAACTCCCCAACTATATATATATTTGTATGAAGGTATGTACCGTTCTCAGTGATGTAAATAAGGGGATCATTGTACTTTTGTTTTATATACTGGAGTGAATTACGAAGCCCCTTCGGATATACGTAGTACCAACTTCTGGTGTGTCCCTGTTCTCCGATGGGAACGCCATCGTTATTAGTACCTGCATGCACGTTATATCAATGCAAGATTCCAACAATTTAAAGACATCCCATGCGGGTTGAAAGAAGAAGGGATGCTTAGATAAAGTACATATGAACTACCTACTAAACTGGCCCCATAATCATCGAGGTAGCTGACATGATTCGAAGATTGGTCTTTTGCATACACGCTACTGTAATAATTGAGACCTACAAAGTCGAACGATCCTTTTATCATTTCCGCTTCGTCTTTGGTGAACTCTGGTAGTCGATCCCCAACTCGATCCCTCATGATCTCCGGATACCTACCGAATGTCACTGGATCCATCGCCCTACATGCAAGCATGCGCTCAGCTCACAAGATCTAGAGATTTGGTGTTTGCATTAATATATAGCAACACAAACACTTGTGTAAACCCTGTGGTCCCCCATTCCAATCCTATATACCCTATGTATTGCTAAGGGGGACCACAGGGTTTACAAGAGTTTAAGATGTAAACCCGATTTACAAGAGACTAACTCTAATAGCAATGCATACATACCATCCTAACATGAAATCAACAGCTCTGAGGTTTTAGAGTGTTTGATCATACGGAACGAACCAAAATGTGTTGACTACTATTCCAATCTTCCCCTTTTGTACTTCCTAGATTTACAAACAATTACATGTACATGTAGTTACAACACACGAATGATCATAAGTCATGTAATAATCTGATGATTGCATGTACGTACTTGATATTTATCTCGGTAGTGTTTGACAGCAGCTGCATGAGCAAGAAGCTGATTGTGTGTGACAATATAGGGTTCAGTGGCTGCATCACCACCCAGGCACTCAGTGGTCATCCAATCGGAACATCGCTCCGGAGCAAACACACCGACGCTATAACCGAGAAAACTGAGCCCCCACGGCTCGTTTATAGTCATCCAATACTTCACCCGATCGCCAAACTGGCTGAACAATATATCCGCAAAATCTAGGAAATCCTGGCTGTTGAGTATTACATGTACAAGAGTTTAACATTTCATTGAAGACATCACTTAGTTCATGTTATATGTATAAAAACAGAGTTTGCATGCAAATTAAGTATACTTGCACAATTTGGGAACTCAGAAAGCCACCATATGCGTCTTGCAGAGCTTGTGGAGTGTCCAAGTGTAGTAGAGTCACCCATGGTTCTATGCCTGCAATATCATGTCATTTAGCTGGGGTGGGGTGGGGTGGGGTGGGGGTACTAACACTAAAAAAAACTATTTTTTAGCAACAGAATTTGCCAACGGAATTCAACGGATTAGTAATAAAAATGACATTTTTCTTTTAGCAATCGAATGTCAATGAATTTATTCTCTATTTTACCAACGGAATTCAATCAGTGGTAATTACCAACGGATCACAATTGAATCATTATATAAATTACCAACAGAATTATTACCAACGAAATTGAATTTTCATTCATTACTAAAAATTCACAACCACCAATTTACCAACGGATTTCGTTGCTAAAAATTCACAACCACCACTTTAACAATGGAATTGAGGCTTTTACCAACTGAATATTCTATTGGTAAAAATCAATTTTTTTGGTTGTGTAATTACCAAAAGAGATATATTATACTCCCTCCGTCCCGCACCAAGGGTCTCTTTTTTCCATTTTAGTCGTCCCACCGAAAGGGTTCCCTTTCCTTTTTTATACACATGGTCCCACACTCACCCACTAATACAATTAAAACATGGGGTCCACACTGTCACTAATACAACTACCCACTACACATTAAATAATAATACTCTTTAATCTACGTGCAAAAAAGCAAAATACACCCTTGGTACGGGACGGAGGGAGTATAATATGACAATTAAATTAATACCATTAGCTAGAAGGTCGTTGATTAGGTAATTGTAGTAGTTAATTCCATCTTGATTTACACCTTGGCTCAAGTTTCCACCTGTAACCAAACAACATGTGCTCAAATTCTGCTTGATTATACATAAAAATAAATTAAAAGAATGAAAAAAGACTTAAGTGTCGTCGGGGACACCGTGTGCCCAAATACTCTTTAGTATTAAATGGTATACCTTTTAATATAAAGACGCGTACCTTTATTTCTTGAAAAATTAAAAAAAATTAATAAAAGTTTATACCCTTTAGAACAAAATATTGTATCCTTATTAATTAAAGTGTCCCTTTAGAACAAAATGTCGTATTCTTACACATCTTATGCACCTGGGAACATAAGAAACTCAATCTAAAAGAAAAGCTATAGCACACCTGTTATATACAGTGTTATATATAGTATAAATAAAAAGTGATAATATTTTTATTAAAAATTAAAATGGTTACAAAGGGACTAATTCTACTATTAGATACGTTAACTATGCACAAATTAATATTAAAACAAGTTAACCTTGTGTACAATGGGTTGAGAAAAACAAATGTAAAATAGAAGGACAATAAAATCTAAAAAATTAGCTCTAAGGCCAGGCAAAGCTTGAACCAACCTAATGGTAAATAAAATATAATAAAGTTCTGAAAATTAATTATCTTTAAACCTTAAGTTAAATTATAGACCCATATATATTAACATAACTAGTTGAAATTAAGAAGATGTGCATGAGATTACAGAATTAACCTGGCAAAATCCTTGTCCATGATATAGAAAATTTGTAGGCATCAACTCCCATATTTTTCAAGAGTTTCACATCTTCCTGTTACATTCAGATAACAAACTGGATTATATAAATATATGCATAAATCTGCTAAAACTAAGTACTTTATGGAAAAAAAAAATATATAAAATAAAAAAAATACCTTGTACAGATGATAAGAATCAGTTGCCACATCTGCATTGGATTGGTCAGTTATTTTTTCTGCAAATTAATTAAGATCAATGTGAATCTCAACCCATCATATATAATAATTAGTAAAAACTAGGTACCCTAGTTCATCTGGCCATTGGCTCCTCACTAAGATGAGTGATTCAGTTCGATTCCTTTTGAGAACGAATAGGAAAAAGATATACTAACAACTAACATTGTCCGATAAAAAAAATTAAGTAAAATTTTGAGAATATTAATCCCAATCTATTGCATAATACAATATTCGGATTGAGTGTTAATAAATAAAACTGACTTAAGTGTAGAAAAATCAAGCATCACCTAACCTAAATTATTATTTCGATTTCTTATTAATTTTAGCCGAGTAAACCTAATGATTTCAGTGTATTTTTTAATACTCTTTTGAAATAAATTGCAATTAAAAAGATAAATAATATCATTACATCAGTACTCTTAATTGTTTTGAAATTCAACTGAAGAGCGTAACCCGCCATCCCATTTTATTCTTATGGGAGTATTCGTTTTATCACTTTTATTTATCTTAGTTATATCAATATGTATCCTAATTTTACAAAATTACTTTTAATACATAAAAAATACTACTCTATAGACAGTTTAAAAAAATATTATTTTTTTATTAATTTTATTGACTTTTAAGTAGGTAAGGTAGTCTTTTTAGGTTATAAATAATTACAAGTATGGAGTAGCATTTATTACGAGATAAAGAGAACATTTTTATAACATCTCTTTATTTTAAAAAAAATTAAGAGTAACTTGTTAAAGTTTTTTAATTACTCGCTTCACATAAAATAATTATAGTACTTAATTTATATTTAAATAAAAAGTAAATTAATTAATGAACAGAGGGTAATAGAAAATAAGAACATAAAATAATTTAATATAATATAATAAAATTCAGTAGGATAAAGACATGACATGAAAATAAGTTAGTTTTAAATATACTCCCTCCATCAACTAAATTAGTAATTCACCTTTAATGTTAATATAAAGTTTAAGAAAATATATTATTTTTCTTAAAATCAATTTTATTGATTTTTAAATTATTGTGGTCCTTTCTAATAATAAATAAATTATTAATAGATAAGTTATGGTGGGTGTGACATTTTAAAATAATGTATCAAAAAATTATATATATTGAAAATTTTACTTTTTTTTAGGGTGAATACTATAATTAAACAAATAAATTAGGAAAGTTAAAATGAAGAATTCTGAAGGAAAAGCTAAAATTCTCCTTATTGTGTGTCTTACTATGTCATATGCATCCTCCTATCGTGTACACAAATATAACACCACTGTTCCACTGGACACCATATTAATTTTTAAAATTCATAATCGAATCAAGTTTTTTAATTAACTTTACTCGAAGATGTAGTTTTTAAAAATTAATATTATGTCAATATCGAATAAAGAATTTTTTTTGTCATTTTCGACATTTTTAAATATTTCCTTAAAATTTGAGCAAAAATAAATTTAAAAAAAGTCGCATAGCATTATTACAATCCACTCTTCTATTTTTGTGGTTCTTATTGCACAAGATAAGGACGCACATCTAAGCATTATGGTCTCGTGTTCGTACAAAATAGGAATACAGACAACATTAATCCAAACAATTTTGTGTAAAAAAAAAAAACATAATAAGAAATCTAAAACTAACAATAAATTTTCATAAGAATACAAACACATAAAATCCAATAAAACAAAAGAAAAAATGAAGATAATAACAATATTAATGCTTGATCAGTAATAATTACCTCTAAAGTTAACACACTATTGTTACACTTGAAGGAGTAATTAATTTAACTGATGATGCTTCTTTTCCTTTTAAAATCGAGAGGTACTTTTTAATTAATGATAATGATAATTTATATTATGGGTTAATAAATAGTAGGCACAAAACGTATTTAAAAATTACTAAGCGATACATTCGATTCAGAAAATTATCGATAAATATAAAATTATATTTTATTTTCCCATAATACCTATACATATCAGTACATTAGTGTGCATTGTTAAGATGAAAAAAATATGTTATTTATGTGAATGTACATTAGTGTACATTCTATTGAGAAAGAAACTGAAAATACGCGATTAAATTAAAGAACCTTGCTCATGTACATTAGTGTGCATTTTTTAGAAAGAAACAGAAAATACGTGATTAAACTGAAAAATCATACGAATGTACATCAGTGTGCATCTTTGAGAGAGAAACGGAAAATACACGATTGAAATTATTGTTAAGTACATTAGTGTGTATTCTTAAAGAGAAAGAGAAAATACGCAATTAAATTGAAGAACCCTACGAATGAACATTAGTGTGCATTTTTGAAAAAGAAACAGAAAAATCTCTCCTTAAATCTCTCACCCATAGTTTTTATTTGATTTAGTGTACATTAGTGTTCAATGAAACTAGTGTTAAAATGAAAACGTTGAAATATTTAACGTTGTAAATAAGGGTAAAGTTGGAAAAAGAAATAGACGTTTAGATCAATGTATTTATTAATAATTAGATTATATACACGCGGTAGTAATAATTCCTTATATTATTACACGTTGTTATCGAGTATCATTTAATATTTAATAATTTATTACTTACATGGGATTTATTTTATTTTAAATTTTATATATGGTTAAGTTATAAATATCATGTTAAATGATCATCTCATCTAAGAAGTTAAGTGGCAAAATCAGAAAATAATTTTTGAAGTACTACATGTAATTACAAAAATCTTTCTCCCTCCGTCTCGATAAGAAACACATATTTTTTGTGTGCGAGAAACCCGCATATAGGAAAGAACCTTTTCCCTTATATTGATATTTTTAGGTTATATTAAATTTTATTATATCCCATGTCTCAGTCATCCATCAGTTTCAATAAAAATTGTAATAGAGATACGACCCATCATTCCCTACCCTCATAAGTCATAAACTACTCCCTCCCGTCCTGAATTACATTAACTATTTAATGACAGTGATTAGTATAATCTTAGCAGAATTTAATCCAAATAAATGGGTAGTGAGTATAAGTATATACCTGGATAAGTGTGAGTGAAGTGATCTCACATTGAAATTCCTTTACCACTTTCATTATAAGCACCTTCTGTCTGAAACCAAAACGTACAAACATCGATGCTTGGAGTACCATCCCAATTTAGAAGCTAAATAATTACCTGAAAAGCAGATGAACCACAGCCGAAGATGAATCCATGGGGGAATCCTCTACGGTTGATCAATTCTTCTTTACAGCTGCAGTACCTAGAGTCGTCATTTGCAGAACACGATATAGTTACCAAAATTGCAAGAACCGCAGGAAAAATAAGCAGTGATGCAGGAGTGGCCATTGTTTGTTTCCCCCTTTTAGACAAACACCCATTATAAACCAACCCAACAACTCACTGTTTTGGGCCTTATTACATCGGCTTTAAATACGTAGGCCCATTAAAATCGACCCCACAACCTGCTTAACGGGTTTATATATAAATTTTATTTTTTTAAAATTACTTTATATTATATAAACAATAGACACACTCTTGTGAGATCGGTGTGAAATGAGTTGACTCATCACTAAAATATGCTTATTGTATAAATAAAGTATACTACTTATTTGTAATTAAAGTATGTCAATAATAAATTATATTATAACACGCTAAAATCATATTTTAATGCGTTATTCATCATATTTTAGAAAATCTACTTTAACAACTTTTAAATATACTTTATCTAAATAAATGGCATACTTTAACACGTCTCACAAAACATCTCATGTAAGTAACATCTCACAAGAGACTTTATCTATAAAAAAAATTACTTTTTGAAAAGTAATAATTCATATTTCTAAAGAGTAATATTTCATATACTAAAAAGTAATAGAAAAATCAGGGTTTACAATAATTGAAACGTAATTTTTTTAATTTTGAAGTGTATCAATTTATGTGTCTAAAGAGTAAATTCATGTACTAAAAGAGTAACATAGTTTGTATATAAACGTATGTAAACCCGATTTACACAAGTACTTGTGCTACTTAGCATCTATTTCGATCCGAATTTCTTATTTTAAGGAGTTAGTCTCCTATGAATCGGGTTTACAGCGTAAATCCTTTGATCTCTCTTATAAATCATATGATCCCCTTTAATTTAAACGCTCTATCTAAACATTAATAAAGTATAATAGAATTGTAAGGAATGATAACAGGATTTAAACTGTAAACTCGATTATTTGTTTATTTTAAGATGTTGTTTTAATTACCCCACAACTATTAATACTTTTTTACTTTTTAGAATAATATGAATCATGTTTACTATATTTTAATTATATTTTTTAATTTGAAATATTCGGGCTTAGTTTGTTATTTACGTTAGAATTATCGTTTGTACATTTATCAAAGTAGAATATGAACAGGACAAGAGAAGAAACATAATTTGCGTATTATTGAGATGTAAAAGTCCAATACAATACATTATATATACTGGATTACAAGAATAATACTCCTTCCGTCTCATACCACGCTTCCCGTTTACTGTAATATACTATTTAAGAAAAATTGTACTTTTTGATCAAATTTGTTGATTTTGAGGGTATTGTAACATTTTTAGATAATAAAAAAAAAATACTCCCTCTATCCCAAACTCGTTGTCTTACTTTCCGTTTTTATCCGTCCCAAACTAATTGTCTAATTCCAAAAAAAAAATATCACATCAATCCCCACCCCCTAAAAGTTCATCTTAATTACAATTTTACCACACTCACCTAACACATATAACATACTTTATAATTTATTTATTAACTAAAAATATCACAATACCTCTAAAAAGTCAATAAAGTTAATCAAAACGCAACTTTTCTTAAACTCCGTGTCTACAATAACTAAGACAACGAGTTTGGGATGGACGAAGTATAAAATAATGGTATGTGTGTGAAAAATGTATGGCAAATTTGAAATTAAAGTAACTTTTGAGGTTGTTGGATAAAGTGATGTTTTTTTTTTTTTGGTGTGAAAGGTGGTGTGGGACGGACGGATAAAGAAAATGTGAAGGGTGGTATGGGACGGAGGGATTAATAAAAGGACTAAAACACCACTAATAAATAATACTCACTCCGTCTCGCTACAAGAATTGCATTTAGTAATTAGGGCGTCCCACCCAAATAGTTACTTCTTTTTTTTTTTTAAATGAAACCACACAAAACAATTAATATATTTTTAAGAAGTCTTATACAACATTAATACAATTACCCACTATAAATTAAAATATTATGTCTCTCAATCTACTACACATTTAAATATTATATTCTTTAATCTTCATGTAAATAGTAAACATAACTCTTATAGCGGACGGAGTGAGTAAATTAATATAAGAATAATTCTAACATCCCCAGAAACTCAAGATCATGTAGTAAGGAGCATCGATAGTTTGCCAACTAAGAAAAAAAAATGTGGAATCAAATGTGCTTTGGTGTTTAGGTCTGCAAATTGTGACGTGGAGGAAATAAAAGGCAAGGTAATAGTGTCATGGTGAAGATGGTGGCAGCGAGGTGACAATCAATTTCAATGTGCTTCGTTCGTTCACAAAACACCGAGTTGTGGTTTGAATGACACTTTTATTCTCGTAATAGATAGATGTCAGATTACATATAAAAATACTTCATTCACTCCATTCTAATGGTTACATTTTTCTTTTTTGGACATTACATCCTAATAATTACATTTTGATATATAGGACCTACACAAAACAATTAAAATATCTAACCACCTACAATACTAACATACTTTTCAATATATTTATTAGCCACTTCATATCATTAATATGTACATGTATTCTTATGTGCGGGGATTAATCTTTTTCCCTTTTTTAGGTGTCTAAAGTAAATAAAGAATTAATATTTTACATAAAGTTAATATTTTGGGTGATTTTAATGAGAAAAATATATAAAGTTATTAGGTTAAGAAAAAAAAAGTTTTTGACAATTTTATAGTATAGTATAATGGTAAGTGTGTTGATATTGTATAGATAGTTATTTTTAAAAGTGTATATATTTTGGGATAAAAGAAAATAGAAAGTGTGAATTAAATAATGAAATGGATAGATTACTTCAAACAAATGAATATTAAACGAGTATGTATGACCCGTGAGTATTGATAAACATATTTCAAATATGTACGAGTGTTATAATAATTTTTTAAATAAAAAAATACGAGTAGTTGATATTTAAATGAATGTAAATATAAATACTTGTAAATAAATGGGTGCCTACCGGTTGTCATCCGTTCACTTCTATAAAAATACCAAAATCGACGGCAAAGACTTGTGTGAAATCGTTTCACGTAAAACTTTACGTGAGACGAATAAAAAATGATAGCATTATTATTACTTTTGATCAGTGTTATCTATCATTTACGATTCCGTGTAATAAGCTAATCCCCCTTTATTGGTAACATATTGATTTTTATTTTGTTTCTGTATTAAAAGATATTATTATTTTATATATAATGAATAATTTTATTAATGGTAAATGGTCGATCATGTGTACTATGTCTTTTTGCTAAAAAAATAAATAAATATCTTTAAAATAAAGATTAAAATAACAAAATAAATATTACTCAACACAGTAATAATTTCTTACATTATTACTAATATTTGGGGCAAATATCTATCCATATAAGAAATCTAATTCTAGATTGAGCCTGAATAGTGACTGACGTGTCTCTATGTGGACAATTATTTTAACTCACCTCGTCGAATTATATTTAATTATTTATCATGTGGTCATTGAACGGTTGGTAGAGGGTTTGACAATTGAGAGTACGTGGATTATTGTACGATACAATGATCCATCATTTAAAATCTGGTTTAATTTCAGAAATTAGGAGTAAGCACTTATATTATTATTATATATATTTTTCTCTTAAATTACTAAAAATAATTCGGGTTGACCATTGTGAGATTATAGAAAATTCCGAGGTGCACATCATTTACTAGTACATCTTTAAGATTTATTGCCTCCTTCCACGTTATTATATATATTTACTTACCATTTTGCACCGATTTCACAAGGTTCTTCATTTCATGTTTATGGTCTTCTTATATACATTTACTTTTTACTTGTATATTAAAAGTATAATATTTCACTTTCTCCGTCTACCGACAAAATTTATATCTTGTCATTATGGGCGTACACATAAAAAATATGTATTTTTCTTTTTAGAAACATTAAACATACGCACATTATTAATACAATTAATATGTGGGACGCATATTCTATTAAACAACTACCCACTACACATTAAAAATATTATTTTTTAATCCACGTATGAAAAACAAATGTATACTTATCGGGAGAGAAATAATAAATAATGGGTTTAGAAATATAATATTTTATGTGGAGTAGTTAGTTGTTTAGTGTTGTGTGTATCCTATGTGGAATAATTAATTATTTTTTGTGGGTCCGCTTGACAAAACGGGAAATGTAAACCTTAACTTGGAACAATCCAAATTAGAAAACGTAAATCTTAACATGAGACAGAAAGAATATACGTTTAGTCTATAGTATAATACTCCGTCCCATAACAACCTCACGATTTCTGTTCTACGTTGTTTAAGAAAAGTTGATTTTTTTATCAACTTTATTGACTTTAAGGGTATTTTAATATTTTTAGGTAATAAATAGTGTAAAGCAATGTTGTGAATGTGAAAAATGAGTGGTAAATTTGAAATTAAAATATCTTTTGAGGTTATTAAATAATTTTTTTTTGTGTGAAAATTATTATATGATAAATAAATGAGGAAAGTGCGAGAGTGGTTAATGGAAAAGAGAGTAATAATTGTCAAGTTAGTTTCTAATTATTATCATGTTAGTTTATAATTATAATGTAAAAGTGAATATTAATAATTATAAAAGAGAAAATTGAATTAATACACTAAATTTAATATACAAAATCTTTACCAACACTTCAATATCTTTTTTATCATTTCTACATATTTGTACATTTTTTGACGATATTATCCCTCTCCCCCATCCACCCACCCACCCACCCACCCACCATAACCACCCCACTTCACCCTCTCTCACAACCACCTGTGTATCATCCAACCACACCCACAGCCCACCCGGCCCCCCTCACACGTGACAACCAACGTTTGACCTCGAATGAAACAAAAAGTTTGAAAATTTTTGTTTCTTCTGTGGCCAACGTTTGGATTTCAGAAACATCACCAACCCTGTGGAGAACCCATATTCACCGCCTCCTTTCATCGTCGGACCGCCTAATAGAGCAGCACAATTCCGTCGATTGTTAGAGTGCGAAGGAAATTGTGAGTTTTTCGACCCCATCGCATAGTTCCAGCGACACAACCTACCGTTTCATCGACTCCTTCACCCACAATCCCCGGCACCTTTCATATTTGTCTAATTGCTTCACAGAGTGGGTTGTACTTCAGAAATTTTGAAGATATTGGTGAGTTCTTCAAACTCAGAGACTATGTGTCTTCAATTTTGTAAGATAATATTAGTTGTGGAAGTGCAAATGGAGGTTGAGAAAAAGAAGACTGTGATTTTGTAATTCCTGTATGTTAGAAGATTTACTGCTGGCCAAGCTATGCCAAGAATGGTTGATTCATACTTCACACTACAAATTAGTTTGTTTTGTTGCTTGTTTTTCAAATGAATTCTTACTTGGTTTTGTTGATTTCTTCTCTCCATACTATTTTGTTAGAATGTTGTTCTTATTTCTGTTGATGTTCTTACATTCTAAACCATATTGTTGATTATGGGTGAATTAGTATTCTTAATGTGTTGTTTGGGGATCCATGTGTTTCAGGACAAAACAAATGGCAAGCTCCAATCCAGCTAGTATATCAAATCGATCTGAAATTAAGGTTTTACGGGATATCAAGGAAAAACTAAACCCTAATAACTTAGATAAGTTTCGCTCGAGATGTTTCAGAGTTTTCTTAGGGTTAACTGAGTTTAAGTTCTAGGGTCAGTTGTATCTCCATCTCCTCTCCACATTTGACCTCGAATTATCTGAACATTCATTCGTATTCAAAATCAATAAAGTAGAAGCTAAGTTTGGGCCTCGTGAATTTGCTTTGGTGACTGGGTTGCGATTTGGTCCACTACTGGAAATTTCAGACGAGGGTGACTTTCTTGTCCGTGTATTTGGGGATAAGAAGAACATTACACCACCCCAAATTCAGGAGAAGTTTCTTGAGATTACCAACGATGATGATTCTCTTAGGCTTGCTTTGTTGATGATCCTTGTCTTCTTACTTATCCCTCAAGGTTCCAAACAATGTGTAGTGAACCTTGAATACATACGCCTTGTCGACGATCTACATCTATTTAACACCTATCCATGGGGTCGTGTTGTTTTCTTCAACCTGTTGACTGAGTTCAGGAAGTTAAAGATGTTGAGGAAGCGGTCAAGAGATGGTGAACGACCAAGACAATATTACAATGCTAACGGATTCAGCTTTGCACTGTTGGCGTGGTCATATGAAGCAATCCCCAATCATAGAAAGGTGTATGGTCGTTCGAGGGGAAGCATATCCTCGTTTGATGAAATGGTCATCGAATTACACCCCTAGTTTTACAGAACTAAGGAAGCTGGTGTTCATAGAGCTGCGTGGGTCTGATAAATGTGCCAAATACGTAAGTTAATTACTATTAATAAGTGAGGCATATGGCTTAATCTATTGAGTACGTGTATAACATGTTGTTTTCTTCACTAGGTGGAATTGAAGGTCGCGCTTGAGCCATCTGAAGAGGAGCTTGCATCTAAATCGTATGTTAGTACTAAGAGTTGGGAGAACGAGGTCACTCATTCACAGCCATCTCCTAGTGTACGCATGCCCCAGCAGTCTTCCAGACGCATTCGAGAAGATTTCCCTCCAGCCACACCTTCTCCACCTTTAACTCGCTACAGAGCATTGGAAAGAAAAATTAATTCGCTAAGTAGCAGTATGGAGTCGGTGAAAAGTAATCAAAGGAAGCTTATGCAAATGATTGAAGCTCTTGCTCGACGATTTGATGACCGATCCCCAATACGTTCTCCTTCTTCATCCAGATCAAGAACGATGCCTGAAGCTGATTCACCACAAGTGAAAGAGTTTGATAATGAATTTGAAGAACAGACCGAGGATCAAGAGCAAAATTTGGATAAAAAAGAGAACGTTGAGCACGAAAATGGAGTGGGAGAAGAGGACACTCTAGAGAAAATTGCCAAAGAAGAAGGTACTAGTAAGCAAGCATCCGAAGAAGGCATTGAAGATGTAAGCAATGAGAAACAAGATGAAGTAGAGGAAAAAGAGAATCTGATGGTTAGAGAAGATAATGAAGATGAATACGAAGCAGTTAAGCAATCTGATCTAGGATTTCATGAAGATTAATTTGATGTAGAAGGACTTGAAGAACCAATGCTAAAAAAATGTAAGGGATCTACGGAAGAAGTTGAGTATTCTATGCAAGGAGAATTCGGAGTTCCTAGCCAAAATCAGGGAGGAGTTCAAAATGAGAATTTGAAGTGTGATAAGAGGATCAATAATGACCTGGTAGTTTCTCTTATTAGTAATCCTATATTGTATTATTCTTCATAATTAATCTCTATTTTTATCCACCAGGAACAGGCTGTTGTTCACGATGATCCATCGAAGCGTAGCCGAATGCCAGAAAGACATAAGAAGTCTCCATGGACAAATTCTAATCGCACAAAAAACAAACAAAAGAATAAAGGAAAGACTAGGTCGAAGGTTGAGGTGGATGTGGAGTGCCCTCGGATGTGGATGGTGAGATATGTCCACCAGAATTTATTAATGATTTCGAGACCTGTTATGATAAATTAAAAAAAATAAGGAGCAATTTCTATTTGTCTATCGAGCCCACTCGTGATCCTTATACTGCCAAGTTTTTAAGTAACATTTATGCGCCGGAGCAATGGTTATCCAACCAGGTTATATCTTCTTTTCACAACATATGGGCTATGTTTAAACATGATTTATTGTTTTTAGGTTGATACTAAATGCATTTAATTTGAATGGCAGAATATAGATGCTCTTATCCATCTTATTGCTCATAAATCTGCCAAATTGCCAGAGCTGTTTGTGCATAATTGGGTAGTAGTAGATATTGATTTCTAGGTAATTTTCAACATGCCTATTACTTTTTTTTCCATGCCCTGTTATTTTAGAAATTTGACACACTTTTTATTTATAACAATGTAGAACATAGTTATGGGTTTTCAGAAAGAGTTCTTGGCAGCAGAGAAGAAGAACTTGCAATGGGATTGGGAACAAAAGTATCGTGGCCTGAAGAACTTCATATGTGGTGATCTACCCTATTGGGGCTTACTGAGGGATTGAAAGAACGTCAAATCAATCTATGGAGTCGGGTTTGTTGGTGGAAATCACTGGGTCTTATATGATGTTCATGTTTCAAAGCATAGCATCATCATCTATGACACCCGATCTAAGGCCACGAAGCAAAAATTTCTGGACGAGTTTGAGGACTTCTCCAATATGATATAAAGCATTTTACATCAGTATAAGGTCGTCGATGAAACTAGTTTAGAGAAACGTTGGACAGTGGAGAAGTTTTTGCACCCTCCGCAACAGATGAATGGAGGCGATTGTGGGCCATTGACCGTGGTGTTGTTTGACAAAATTATTAGGAATTAATCTGTAGGCGAAGTCGATCCATCAACTTGTGCAAAACGTCGGGTTTGTTTCTGTGCGGAGCTTTACAGAGAAGACTTTATCATGCCTTGAATGGTGAGGTTACCGGTAGTTTTTGTCTTTAACTGTGTAGATTTGAAAGTGACTTTCTTAAGACAAGTTCTGACGTTGATTAATGGGTAGCTACATAGTTATATTGGGCTCCAAGTTGAAGTTTTGAATTGTGTATATTGTGCATGTGCTTCAACGCCGAAATTAATGTTAATAGTCATTTTTCGAATTATCTATCCCGATTGTCATTGCACTTTGTAATTCAATATGTGGATCGGTATGTCACATGAACTCACAAATCTGAAACTCGTGCACATCTACACAACCACCCAACTATCACCTACATTGAAACTCATGCACACCTACTCCATCACCCACACCATCACCCATACTAAAACTTCCTCGACACAACACTCACCCACACTCTCGCCTGTACTGTCACCCATACCGAAACTTCTTGGACACTCCACTCACCTACAACATCACCCACCCACTCAACCTCACTCCTACCCACCACTTACCCATATAGAAAGTCTCTCGACACATACACTCTCGCCTGTACTGTCACCCACAGCGAAACTTCTTGGACACACCACTCACCCACCCACTGTCCTTCACTCTCTCCCACACATTCACCCACACTCTCGCCTGTACTGTCACCCACAGCGAAACTTCCTGGACACACCACTCACCCACCCACTATCCCTCACTCTGTCCCACACACTCACCCATACTCTCGCCTGTACTGTCACCCACAGCGAAACTTCCTGGACACACCACTCACCCACCCACTGTCACTCACTCTCACCCACCCACTCGCCCACAGTCTCGCCTATACTGTCACCCACACTGAAACTTCCTGGACACTCCACTCACCTACAACATCACCCACCCACTCAACCTTACTCTTTCCCACCACTCACCGATATAGAAAGTCGCTCGACACACATACTCTCACCCACAGTATCAGCCACAGTGAAACTTCCTGGACACACCACTCACCCACCCACTGTCCCTCACTCTCACCCATCCACTCACCCACAGTCTCCCCCACTCTGAAACTTCCATGACACACTACTCACCCACACTCTCCCCCATGCTATCACCCACACCAAAACTTTTTGGACACTCCACTCACCCACATTCTCGTCCATACGATCACCAACATCGAAACTTCATGGACACACCACTCACGCACCCACCCACTGACCCTCACTCTCGCCCATCACCCAATCACCTTGAACTTGCTCGACACAGAACTCATCCAAATTATGACCCACACTACCCACCCATAATGAAATACACCACTCACCCATATTCTCACCCAAAATGTAGCTTCTCCTCGACACAATACTCCGCTCGCTTTATAATGAAGCATATATTACCAGAACACTAGGTTAAAAAACAAGAGTCATACGAGAGACGAAGTCCAACTGCATTTTAACTATTTTGCAGTTCTATTACAAGAAATTAAAGAGAGCCCTAAACAGACACTTCAAAATCCATTCGCTCTTATGCATATTCCGGATGTCTTCCTAGTCCCTATTCAAACAATTTCTTACGACATGCACAGTCTGGATGGTAGAAGTTATGAGCAGGCTTCTGCCTGTAGTATCGGTTTGAGTCTTGAAGTGGTTTGTTTTGCTTGAAACAGCCAAATGTGAGATCTAAGAAATTCTATATGTTGTCACCCTCTTTTTTCAACCTTTCAGCAACCGGATTCTTCTGCAAAATAGTAATATTAACAACCTTAATGTAACGGGTTGTTTACTTTGAAAATTTTGACAGAGAGGCACCTGAATAATCTTGGCCCAAGTCGCCTCGTCAGCATTGAGCCTTTGGGAGATGCTACACACTTGCACACCCGGTAGTCCCTGGAGCTCGTTAAATAGGGTGAAGCGCGACTTGAACTCCTTGATCTTACGCCACACGTTGGAGTGGGTGAAAAACTTCCCTTCTTTGTTGATCAACATCTCGGTGATGTCATTCAGCATCCCGTCATCCACCTCCTCTGATGTCCATCTCCCTTGCTGAAACAATTCGAACATGATGTCTGCTAAAGAACGTTCATTCTGAGTACTCCACGTAAAGAGCCAAAACATGTGATCCACTTGATGGTTCTCACCCTTATCCATTTGATAAACCCTGGACTGAATTTTCTTGTTTCTGAATGTGGTAGTACCGAACTCAGTTCATGGTAAGTAATTTAAAGGCATCTTAGGGAGTTGTTGCCTTGAATGCTACCTCTCAATTCATGAGTCGTTAGGTGGGTCATTTACTTTGATATGATATGTTATAGGGTATTGAAGCAATAAGTGATGCAAGGATATCATTAGTTCTACAACTTTGCATACTAAGAGTTATAGTTCTACTACTGTCCTTTGATATCATTTTAGGGTGAATGAGCTATATACGTCAAAGTAAATGGTAGTCCAACTACCCACACCATTCACATCAGTGGTACTCCCAAATTATGACATACATTGTCACCCTATTTGACACATCCTCAACAGTATAAATGAAATCGGATATCATTAGTAGATGAGCAATATTAGAGTTCTTAATAATACATAACCATAGGTTACAACACAATAACTGAAAGAAAGTCACAACCCTACCACATTTTCATGGACTAATAATAGTCTAATTACCACAATGACAGCGTGAAAGAGGAATGTTTAAAACAAAACTTGAAAATCCATTGCTCTTATGCACATAGCCGGAAATTTCCCTAATCGCTCCGGCCCCAAAAGTCATATGGATTTCTGCCACAAGCACAATCTGGATGATAGAAGTCAAGCGCGGGCTTCTAGTTGTAAAGAGAACTTGGTGTAGGGATCGGTTGCTTTCTCTTGAATCGGCCAAAAGTGAAATCCAAGTAATCCCAAAGACTATCACCTTCGTTTTTCAACCTTTCAGTAGCGGGATTGTTCTACAAAATAGCAATATTAAAAATATTGATACCACCAGTTGTTTACTCTGAACATGTAAACAAAGATGCACTTGAATAATTTTGGCCCACGTCTCCTCCTCAGTGTGTAGCGTTTGAGTGACAGTACATAATTGCACACCTGGCAGTCCCTTGAGCTCATCGAAAAGGGTGAAGCGCGACTTGAACTCCTTGATGTTACGTCGCACGTTGGAGTGGGTGAAAAGCTTCCCTTCTTTGTTGATCAGCATCTCGTTGATGTCATTCAGCAGTCCGTCGTCCATCTCCATTCCTGAAACACGTCGCACATGATGTTAGCTAAAGTTCTTTCATTTGTAGTAGTCCACGTATAGAGTCAAAACATGTGATCCACTTGATGGTTATCACTAGTATCCATCTAATAAACCCACTAGTGAATTTGGTTGTTAGTGAAGGTTGTGGTGTCGAATTGAATTCCTAGTGAGCAATTTATAAGCCAACACCAACACTAACACTTTTTTTGCCATGAATGCAGTATCCATCCATGCAATGTTAGGTGAATCAATTTTTTTGGAAAAAAGTATCATTGGGCATTTAATACATAAGATCAGGTATGGACGATTTTCTGAAACAAAGCACTTAACTCAATCATATTTCAAACTTCTAATTCTTGCATCAATATTTGGTACGAGGGGAGTTCTAAAGAAATGTACTTCCTTAAAAGCTATTATGTGCTTGGTAGTTGAATCTTAAATGTACTTCCCTAATCAATGCATGTCGTTTTCGTCGTAGGTGTGGCTCTCCTTAAAGTCAATCACCATTGTAGTTTTTGTTGTTCCTATACACACTACTATAAAAAAACCTAAATAGGACACTTGTAAGTGTATTATTAAGGAGTATAATGAGACATTTTCAAGGTTTTAAATGAATAAGACACTTAGCTTAAGTGTCCTTTATCGTCGAGTCATAATAGGTAAAAATGTCTCAATACATGATATTAAAATATTTTAAAGTGTCCTTTCAAAATGAGTCACAACAGGTAAAAGTGTCTCATTACTTAATAATTATAACACTTTAAAGTGTGCTAATATCCTATGATTTTATATGACACTTCATAAGTGTACCTATGAATTAATGCTTATTTTAAATTAAGAAAAATGAAAAGAAAAGAAAAATTAATTAAGACACTTTAGCATAATGCTTCTCAAACATCACATAAAATAATACATTTTATATAAAAGTGTCCCATTACTTAACATGTCATCATTGTTGAATGTGAAATTTTTAACGTAGATTAATTAGATTGCTAGAGAGTAAACAAAATGTGGGTAATCGAATGTATGAGAGTTTGGCGACGGATGAAGCGACGGTTACCAATTTTTGGAGGAAAAATTATATGCTTAATTTTGTCTGAAATAAGTGACTTGGCAAGGAATTAATATGAACACGTCGGTTAAGTTTTCAATTTCCAATCTTGGACATTATATTCGGTTGCATCAATTGAAATTCAAATTATGATTCATAGATATGTATATATATATATACATCACATTGCTCTTTCTTATGGCATATTGTTTGTAATCCATTCTTACTCACTTCCATATAGAACAATCGAAACTATGGAAAATATACCACTCCCTCATGTAATGTTGTACGACCAAATCTGGAATGCTGAAATGGATGCATGCTTCCTTAATGCCCTAATCCATCAGAAGAACTTGGGAGAATAGGATAATGGTGGACCTAGTGGCTGGGCATTAGGAGTAGCCAAAGATGTGGTGAATAGGTCGATGATGAAGTGACTTACGTGGGCCCATGCTTACGATATAAAGGGCTTCATGCGCAAACGATACGAAACATTCACTCTTGTGCTGCAAAGGATGCGCACGTGAGAGATTAAGAACAGGGCTGAGATGAATCTACACGTGGACAGAAGAATTTGGAAATCTATAATAGAGGTATGGCTAGCAAACTCAATACATCGATTACTGACTCAATAAAAAGATTTCAAGTTCATTATATTAAATGGATTTTCATACAGGAAGATTCTTTCGTAAGGACATATGTGCGTGGTGATGATCCAGAGTATACTCGATTGTGTTTTCTTTTTGGAGATAGAGTCGTGTCAGATGAAGGTCGTCTGAGGGCACTCAGAGGTGGGATTATGATGGGGGATTAGTTGTTGCTGTGGTAACAACGAGTAATATTTATTTTCTTTGAAGTTGTAAAGATGTGTTTATCACAGAATAGAAAGAGTTAAATACTCATATCCAACATAATGTCATTAATCATGGAATGTGATGCTGATTAAAAAGTGATTATTTCTATAAAAACTATGGATAATATAATAGTCAAATTGATCTACAATGAACAAAGTGCTAAGATAATCCTAACTTCTCTTCTATAGCTTTAAGAGTTGCTTCATGTTCTTCAACAAAGCCCCGTATTTTCTCTTATTGATTCATTGCAACTCTAACAAAGGAGAGTAGATCACACTTCTTCAGATCTTCTTCATCTAGTGTGATGTGTGAATCATTATTTCTTAAGTTTCTCAGCTCCAATCGTCGAGTCGGAGGTTCAATGTAGTCGTGAGGCAAGATTTCACCATCATACATGCTAGTAAGAAGTTTTCAAATTGCATTTGGAAATGGCAATCTCTTTCTCATATCGATTTTCCCCACGAATTCCATGATATGATCATAAACAAAGATACCAAAATCAACACGTTTACCAACCATTACGGCATGAATGAACCTCCCTTGTTCTGGACTCAAGGTTGAAGACTCCTTGCTTGGTATCCAGTTGTAGCAAGTAATTTCAGCCAATATCTGGGCCATTCTGTTTAACCTAGATTTTTGCAATCCGACAGAGTGCCACTTCAACCCTTTAACACCAGTTAAACACTCTGCC
Organism: Pogostemon cablin; assembly: GCA_023678885.1. Taxonomy (NCBI): domain Eukaryota; kingdom Viridiplantae; phylum Streptophyta; class Magnoliopsida; order Lamiales; family Lamiaceae; genus Pogostemon; species Pogostemon cablin. Next base: position 12,676,237 of record CM042960.1, read on the forward strand.
ACTATGTCCAAATGGACGGGGTAATCATTTGTACCAAACGACGTTAGTCCTAGGGTGGAATTGATATGAGACGAAGAGAAACCACAAATATGATTCCTACAGTAAACCTGCTCATATCTTCCCGACTCAAAATCAGTCATACAATTTGAAAGATTGGCGTAGAATTCACATACCACGTTTCTATAGTACGAGCGCGAATTACTAAGAGTATTTGTTAAATGGGCATGCTCGATTAGATTCCATACATCTGTATGCTCACCTATTTCCACCATAGAGATATCTCTCTTTGAAACAAAGGACATCTTCTTGATTATAGAATATCGATATTTCGCTTGCCTATTGTAGAATCGGTAGGATAATGCTCTGTCGACATCAATTACCTCATAGTCTTCGTCCGACGACGGTGATCTTGAAAGCACACCTGATGAATCAGACATTTTGGTGGTTTTTCCAGTATTAGGGTTTCAATTTGAGGATTTTAATGAAGTCTGAATTTGGTAAGCACCTAGGTCATTCAAGCTATGTGAGATGGACTCAGTAAATTCATTAATTCAAAATGGGCCATGCAGAATTTTAATTATGAGCCTTAAATACAATCACACTTACTATTATAAGTGTCAAATAGCTGAATAATGGGCTCAAAGCGTGTGGGCTATGTGTTTCAAAAGTGTGTCCAGGATTTTTAACAAGTTTAAATATAGATGACAGTGTAGTTCAGAATATGGGAGAGGGTGGGAGTGGGTGGCGTGTCGAGTAAGTTTAAATGTGGGTGACAATATAGGTGAACATGTGGGAGACCGAGTGGTATGTCCACCAAGTTTACATATGGGTGACAGGGTAGGTGAGCATATGGGAGAGACTGTGGGTGAGTGGTGTGTTAAGAAAGTTTCCATATGGGTGACGGTGTAGGTGAAATTGTGGGAGAGGCTGTGGGTGGGTGAGTGGGTAGTATGTCGAGTAAGTTTATATATGGGTGACATTATAGGTGAGCATGTGGGAGAGTCTATAGTGGGTGGTGTATCGGGGAAGTTTATATATGGGTGACATTATAGGTGAGCATGTGGGCGATGCTGTGGGTGGGTGTTGTGTCGGGGAAGTTTAAATATGGGTGATGGTGTAGGTGACCATATGGGAGACTATATGGGTTGACCTGTGGGTAAATGGTGTGTCGACAAAGTTCATATGTGGGTGACATTATAGGTGAAAGTGTGGGTGTGTGGGTCTCCATTCATTTTTACCAAACCAACCGTAAATCAAACGACCCTGCAGTTTCACAACAAAATCAAAACAGTGAACAACCCAAACTAGCAAGTCATAATGTAAAAGGAAAATGTAGTGCAGCTAATATCCAAATATTAATAAGAAGAAAAGAAAGTTTCAATTGTTGAACATATTAATGTTTTTATTCACTATTGATCGATCTGGGCATAACGTCTTTGTGTGTCCCGGTTTTTTGCAAATAGAGCATTTTCTTGCACTTCGACTAACTGGAGGGCCATCAACAGAAGGAGATAAACCAATATTATGATCTATGCAAGTTGCCCTGTTATGGTTAGAACCACCACTAAGCGAGCATCGGTTGGCTCGACGACCCACTGCCACCTCAAGTGCACTCTGCGCACTTTTTCGTTTAGGCCGACCGGCCTTTTTTGGAGCATCGGGTGGCTTGCATACCACATCCTTCACATATGACGAAACATTCCAATCCTTGGGGTCGGGCACTGGATGGACAGGTCCGCCCCACATTGATATCACATTTTCATTCTTGAAACAATCCCCCACATATCGATTGATATCATAATAATTTTTCCTGGTTCAGTTAGGTAAGAATGAAAGTAATTAAATTCAATATCAAACCATATATATACCAAGAAAAAGCTTAAATGTGATATTTTTTTCACCTTATTGCAGCCACAACATGAATGCATGGAATTAGTTCTGACTGAAAGTAACCGCAGTCACAAGTTCTCTGATCTAAATCTGTCATGTATAACGAATTTCCAACAACCCTAAATCAATCCCCAAACACCGGCGGAACAACAAGTTTGTCTGCATTATGAGCAATACCTCCAAGTAATTTTGTGACCCGTGTGCAAACATCATCGCCATGTTTCTCTGCCTCACCACTTCGAGATGTAAACTAATACTGAATTATTTCCGGAATGGACTCCAACAAATATATCACAGGAAACCTCCTCGCCAGCGGATGACATTATTCCATGACTCTGCGTTATTTGAAGTCATAAACTCATACCTATGTACGGAGCAATGGAATCGGGACCAACGATCTTTCCTTGCAGTTCCTAGAATGCTGGATATGCGATTTCCTTGTTCGAACCGGTTAAGTGTGCCGACAAACCTTCATATAAATGTACAATTAGAAAGTAAGGAGTATTGGAAAAGGGTTTATCAACACAACAATGTAGAAATATGACTGAAAGATTCCAAATTAACTGAGAAAGTTACGTTATGATGTACAATGATAAGTCAGGGCAAAATCAATGAGTAAACCTGTCGTATTCAGCTTCCTTATAAGCATTTTCTGCTCTTTCAAAAATATTGACAATCATGGCACCAAAGGGAACAAATTTCTTGCTCAAGTGACGGCGGCATAGCCCATGAGCAACTCTAGGAAATACTTGATCCATTGCCCGAAGAATCGCTAGATGTTGGTCAGACACAATTAGTAGTTCTGATGGGGTACCTAATACTCTTCGGACCATAGCTCCGAATTTTCTTGATCGCCAACGCCAGTTGCCAAAGGGAAAATCTGATTGTTTGGGTCTTGAGTCACCGCGATAAAAACAACCCCCTTGTAGTGCCCTTTAAGATGAGCCCCATCTACAACTAGTACTGGTCGTCTGAAGTGCTTGAATACATTCACACACGACCCAAGGGCAATAAAAGCAAATTTGAACTTTTCATCGGGGTGCGTGATCAACTCCGTAGTGCTCCCAGGATTGCACTTTGTAAAACGTGCAGGTAAGACGGAAGCAAACTAAAGCATTCTTCCGGTGAGCCATACACATAAAGGTTCGCCTGCTGGTATGCCCGGTAAGCATAGCAGTAGTTTATATCAACCCCAATGTTGTTTCATGTCGTACTTAATACCCTTGGGTGTCATGGATGTTGATGGATCCCTTTGTTTGTCAAAATACAACTTGGCAATAACTCTAGAATAGCATGACGTTGGTTTGGAACGATCATCACTAAACAAACATGAATGTCTAGTGAACTCTGTACAGCTCCAAATCCCGTGTTTCCCCTTTGCTGCAAAGAAGAAATTGCACAATTTTATACCCTTGTATTTCAGCTCTCACCTACTAGGGTCAGAACGAAAAACCTGAAACCCAGCACCTCGTAGTAAGTGATACATACTTACATCTTCCACCATTTCCTCCCTGCTTATGTATATCTTCTTCCTCGACAATTCATCAGAAGCGAGATCATAGGATTCGAGAGTTGTATTTAATGGTTCCGAAATAGGAGCCTTGCAGGGTATTCCCCAAACAGAAGGGCGAGAGTCGCTGTATGCATCATTAAAATCGGTGTCCATGTTATCATTACCAATATCAGCAGTTGGGTGATAATCTGTACACCCATTTTCTTGATTAAAATCATCCTTAGAAATTGACATCCTTCTAGACTAGAATCATCATCGGAACAGGATCCTGAATCAACGTGTGATACCCGAACATCTCACTACTCATGTGTCAATATAATTTAATTTTTGTTATATGCATTTTATAATTACGTGATAATTATGTGGCAATTATGTGATAATAATGTGACAATTATGTGACAATTGTTTCTATATTTTATTTATCGTTACATTTTAGACATTCGTGATAAAAATTGGGACGGTGTGTGAATATATGGGTGCATAAATTTTTACGTGCATTAATTTGGATATGTATATAATTAAATTATTTTATGTGTATAAATACATTTTTCTTAATTATTAAGTATCACACGTGTTCTCGTAATAATAATAGTGGGTAGAAAAATATACACGTATGTGTATTAATTTGTAAATGTATTATATCTTAGCTATTAAGTATTGCACGTAAATTAAGAATGGATAATAATAAAATAAATAAAAAATAAAAATAAAAAAAAATTGGGGCGGTGGGATAGTCATAATTGACTTCCACCCCACCCCTATATATATACATGTTAACACAGCAAATGAAAAGCAGAAGAAAAAGAGGAAAAAAAGAGAGAGAGAGGGAGAAGAAAGGGAGAGAGAGGGAGAGAGAGAAAGGGAGAGAGAGGAGAGAGAGAGGAAGAAGAGAAAGAGAAGAGGGAGCGCGCCGGAACGTGCGTGTCGGAGCGAATTAGTTACAGTTCTTTACGAGGTTTATATTACTGTCGGAATCCAGGTAAGTAGAAGTCCAACTACAATGCATAAACATGTTGTTTGTGAATTATTTGTAATTAATATGTGTTAATTATGTCATGGATTATTTGTAATTAGTTTAATTACGATATGAATTATTTGAGATTAATTTGTTATACAAGTTGTGGATTTATGTGATTTGGAGAAAGTAGGGTTCATATTTAACAATAGTATTTGTAAATTATTTGTGATAATTTTGTGATACAAGTTGAGGATCCATATGATTTGAAATAATATCATCATCCTATATAGATCTGTGTGATTGGAAACTGTTGCAAATATATTTATATGGTTTGAGAAAATATTGGTTATAAGGATCTATGGGATTGAGGTGAAGTTGTTATTTCAGAAGTGGATTTGTGTGAATTGAAATTAAGTTGCTGCTTTATGGTGATTAAATGTTGATATTGATATTGTAAATGGTTTATGATGCACATTTAATTGTTTTGGGTGCATACCATGCATAAACATGAAAAGTATTTTTCCTCAAAATTAATAAGATACTAATGGTGTGTGCGGCCACTATATATGCATCTCTGTCAGGGTTCGGAAAAATCGTTCCCGACATTTTTATTAGGGGTTCGGAAAAATCGTCCCCACCACTTTGCCAGAGTTCGGAAAAATCGTTCTCGGCACTATTTTCGGGGTTCGGAAAAATCGTCCCCATTGAGCTCATTTGGGGTGCATATCATAAGTGTGTCGTGGGGATCCCGCAACGTGAACAGTTTTCAAAATAAAAGAGATCAATTAGAAAAGTTAGGAAATAGGCGATAGAGAACTAAATGCATTATCATGCACTGACATGCATGATTTCTACTTACTGAGATTTTTATCTCACTAGTTTATGCATTGTAGGTGAGCCTGTTGATGATTGAGTTTGTGATGTGACTGTGCAAGCTGTGGAGCTCCTTCAAGGTTTTGAGCGGATGTACATAGATGACGACCTGTTGGGCTAGGCCGTGGGTTTATTTTGTTTCCGCTGATGTTTGATGGTGTAATATAATAAGTATTATCACATGTTTGGGTGGTTTGAAGTGGTGTCAGAAACCAGTATGTATGTTGAACTGGTGTGATGGTGTTGGTTATAAGCATATTATGTGAAAAAAAAAAAAAAAAAAATTTATATGCAGGTTTTTATAATGATGATGTTTATGTTAAATAGTATTTGAATTATAAGTTATGTAAGGTGGGTCGTGTCAGAGTGGTATCAGAGCACGGTTTGGGTCCTGCAGACTGTCTATGTACATGAACTCATTCTTTGGGAGCGCAGCTTTGCAAGTAAGTGTTATTTTCATTCTGTGTTGTTATGTGTCTTATAAATTATATTGGCTATGTGATATAGGAAGTGTAGTTAGTAGACAAAATGGTAAGAGCTACAGGTGAAAGTTCTGAAGGGGATAGGACTGTTGAGCAAGCAGCACCTCCTGAAGGGAATAATCGTGATGCAGTGATTACTCGACTAATGGAACTGGTTGAGCGCCAGTCCCAACAGATACAACAACTGATTCAGCAGAGAGATATGGGTGGACAACCAGAGGGTAATGCAAACCAAGATAGACGTCAAGTAGAACGTGTGGAAATGGTTTGTGAGAGGTTTCGAAAGTTGAGCCCTCCAATATTTGAGGAGGCAGCAGACCCCACAGATGCAGAGGATTGGTTACGCACGGTGGAAAACATGTTTCAATACAGTAGAATTCCAGATGGGGATAGAGTGCTATGTGCTTCTTTCATGCTACGAGGAAGTGCGGGCCACTGGTGGGATACGATTAAAAGTATCGAGGATGTCACGACTATGACATGGGAAAGGTTCAAGGAGCTTTTCAGAAACAAGTACTTTACGGCACCAGTGAGAGCCATGAAGATGAACGAGTTCATACAGTTGAGGCAAGGTGGCATGTCAGTCACAGATTACCTTCGTAAGTTTGAGCAGTTGTCGAGGTTTGCTGAACATATGGTGAGTACGGAGGCACTGAAAGTGGAGAGATTTGTGGAAGGCTTAAGGCCTGAACTTTATAGAGATGTGAGTATGGCGGGACTGCATGGAGCAACATACTCACAAGTTGCAGAAAGGGCTCAAATTGCTGAGCAAGCGGAGATGAGGATCAGACAAGCGCAAGCCATCAGACGTCAATTTCAGCAGAAACCAATGCAGCAGTCCGGGAGAGTTGATAAGAGGCCGATGCCATTTCAGAGGCCGAATTCAAATGTTCAAGTGGAGCAAGGACAGAGACGAGGAGAACCCAACAAGCGTCCTAAATTCGATCAAGGTAAGGTGCCACCGGCGCCGCCACCACCTATATGCCCTAATTGTCTTAGATCACATGGTGGAGAGTGTCAAATTCCTCTGAGAACGTGTTACACATGCGGGGAGAAAGGACATGTGACTACTACTTGTCCTAAGAAAGGGAAGCAGGCACAGCAAGGAAGAGCTCCAGCGAGGGTGTATACTTTGACGCGAGAGGAGGCAGACGCGAATCCCTCAGTTGTCACGGGTAAGTTCTCTATTTTTGGAACTTCTACATATGTGCTATTTGATTCTGGAGCAACACATTCATTTGTATCCACTGAGTATGTGAAAAAGTTGGGTGGAATACCTAACTTGATAGAAGCTAATTATGAGGTGATGATACCTTCTGGTGAGTCAAAGCAAACTAATCAACTTTTTCGAGGTTGTGTTATTCCTATTGAAGGAAGAAGACTCATCGCTAATTTAATTGTGTTAAGTATGAATGATTATGATATCATATTGGGCATGGATTGGTTGTCAAAATACGGTGCTACAATAGATTGTCAGAAGAAGAGTATCACTTTTCAGCCAGTGAAAGGAGAACCGTTCACTTTTGTTGGAATCAAGAAAAGTTTTAGATTTCCGATGATATCAGCAGCAAAAGCACAGCGGTTGTTGGAAAGTGGTTGTGAGGGGTATCTGGTGAGTGTAATGAATGTTAAGGGACAGCAATGTCCAGTTCTTGATAGTGTACCAGTAGTTCGGGAATATCTAGAGGTATTTCCAGATGATCTTCCAGGTTTGCCACCAGAGCGAGAAATAGAGTTTGTTATTGAGTTACAACCAGGAACTGCTCCTACATCTAAAGCGCCATACAGAATGGCACCAACTGAACTGAAGGAATTGAAGATACAGTTACAAGAGTTGCTAGATAAAGGATTCATCCAACCTAGTTTCTCTCCTTGGGGAGCACCAGTTCTGTTTGTTCGAAAGAAGGATGGCACATTGAGGATGTGCATCGATTATCGGGATCTTAACAAAGTTACGGTGAAGAATAAATATCCATTGCCTCGCATTGATGATCTGTTTGATCAGTTACAGGGTGCAGCTATCTTTTCGAAGATTGATTTGCGGTCGGGGTATCATCAGTTAAAGATAAAGAAGGAGGATATTCCAAAGACTGCATTCAGTACAAGGTACGGGCACTACGAGTTCTTAGTGATGCCGTTTGGATTAACAAATGCTCCTGCAGCATTTATGGATTTGATGAATAGAGTATTTCGGGAATTTCTCGATAAATTTGTGATTGTGTTTATCGATGACATTCTAATTTACTCTAAGAATAAGGAGGATCATGCACTGCACTTGAGAAAGGTGTTAGAGATTCTGAAGGAGAGGCAGTTGTATGCGAAGTTCAAGAAGTGCGAGTTTTGGTTAGACCGAGTTGTTTTCTTGGGGCACGTGGTATCGGGAGAAGGAATTTCAGTGGATCCAGGTAAAGTTAAAGCAATCCATGATTGGCCACAACCCTCAAATCCCACTGAGGTTCGTAGCTTTCTTGGATTGGCGGGATATTATCGAAGGTTTGTTGAAGGATTTTCTAAGATTGCTTCACCATTAACACAGTTGACCAGGAAGAATGTGAAGTTCACATGGACGGAGGAACGTGAACAAAGTTTCCAAGAATTGAAGAGACGATTGACATCAGCACCTATCTTAACTATTCCTACGGAGACAGGAAACTTCAAAGTTTACAGTGATGCTTCAAAGAATGGTCTTGGGTGTGTATTGATGCAGAATGGGAAAGTGATAGCATATGCATCCAGACAGTTAAGGGAGTATGAGAAAAATTATCCAACTCATGATTTAGAGTTAGCTGCAGTGGTGTTTGCACTCAAGATATGGAGGCATTATCTGTATGGGGAACGTTGTGAAATCTATACAGATCATAAAAGTTTGAAGTACTTTTTCACTCAGAAAGAGTTAAATATGAGGCAAAGAAGATGGTTGGAATTAGTGAAGGATTATGATTGTGTTATCAATTATCATCCGGGAAAAGCCAATGTGGTTGCTGATGCATTGAGCCGAAAGGCAATACAGAGTGTAGCTGCTGTGATCGTAAATCAGAAACCAGAGTTGCTTGATTTACAAATGATGGGTGTGGAGATCATTCAAGAAGGATCGTTGGAAGCAAGGATAGCAGCTCTGACACTTCGACCAACTCTGATGGATAAGATTCAACAGAGCCAACAGGAGGATAAATTGTTTGACAAAATAAAGAATGATATCAGCTCTGGAAAGCCTTCTGACTTTCAATTAGGAGATGATGGCGTGATTCGTTATGGAGGTCGATTGTGTCTACCTGAAGTGAATGACATTCGAAAAGAAGTGATGATAGAAGCTCATTCAACACCCTACTCTATACATCCAGGAGCTACTAAGATGTATAGAGATTTGAAGGCACATTATTGGTGGCCAGGGATGAAGAGAGATGTTGCTCGATATGTGGAGCAATGTTTGACTTGTCAGCAAGTCAAAGCCGAGCATCAGAGACCAGCAGGAACTTTGCAGCCTTTATTTATTCCAGAATGGAAGTGGGAGAATATCACGATGGATTTTGTTATCGGGCTACCGAAGACAGTGAAAGGTCACGATGCCATTTGGGTTATTGTGGATCGATTGACGAAGTCAGCTCATTTTCTTCCTATTAGCTCTACGTATTCCATGGATCGGTATGCCCAACTATATATACAAGAGATTGTCAGACTCCATGGAGTACCACTTACCATTGTGTCAGATAGAGATACGAGATTCTTGTCTGCTTTCTGGAAGAGTTTACATAAGGCGTTGGGGACACAGTTATCTTTCAGCACAGCATTCCATCCACAGACAGATGGTCAATCAGAGCGTACAATACAAATCTTGGAGGATATGCTCAGAGCGTGTGTGTTGAATTTTCAAGGTCAGTGGAGTAAATTTTTGCCTTTGATAGAGTTCTCGTACAATAACAGTTATCAGTCTACTATCGGGATGGCTCCATATGAAGCATTATATGGGAGGAAGTGTAAATCTCCAGTTCATTGGGATGAAGTTGGAGAGAGGAAACTTTTGGGTCCAGACTTGATTCGTGAAATGTCAGAAGCTGTTACCCATATACGAGAGAAGATGAAAGTTGCTCAAGATCGGCAAAAGAGTTATGCAGACAAACGGAGGAGAGAATTGGAATTTGAAGTGGGTGATCAGGTATTTTTGAAAATATCTCCAATGAAGGGGATAATGCGGTTTGGAAGGAAAGGGAAACTCAGTCCAAGATATGTTGGTCCGTTCACTATCATTGAGAGAGTTGGCAGTGTTGCCTATAAATTGGAGTTACCAGCATCGATGTCTAGAGTACATGACGTGTTTCATGTATCTGTGTTGAGGAAGTATGTTCCAAATCCATCTCATGTTCTCAGACATGAACCAGTTGAGTTGAAAGAAGATTTGAGTTATGAGGAAGTACCAGTTGAGATCTTGTGGCGAGAAGTGAAGAAGCTCAGAAATAAAGAAATACCATTAGTAAAAGTATTATGGAGGAACCAACTAGTTGAGGAGGCTACTTGGGAAAGAGAGGATGAGATGATGGCTAAATATCCAGACCTCTTCAGGTAAGTAAATTTCGGGGACGAAATTCTTATAAGTTGGGGAGGATGTGATACCCGAACATCTCACTACTCATGTGTCAATATAATTTAATTTTTGTTATATGCATTTTATAATTACGTGATAATTATGTGGCAATTATGTGATAATAATGTGACAATTATGTGACAATTGTTTCTATATTTTATTTATCGTTACATTTTAGACATTCGTGATAAAAATTGGGACGGTGTGTGAATATATGGGTGCATAAATTTTTACGTGCATTAATTTGGATATGTATATAATTAAATTATTTTATGTGTATAAATACATTTTTCTTAATTATTAAGTATCACACGTGTTCTCGTAATAATAATAGTGGGTAGAAAAATATACACGTATGTGTATTAATTTGTAAATGTATTATATCTTAGCTATTAAGTATTGCACGTAAATTAAGAATGGATAATAATAAAATAAATAAAAAATAAAAATAAAAAAAAATTGGGGCGGTGGGATAGTCATAATTGACTTCCACCCCACCCCTATATATATACATGTTAACACAGCAAATGAAAAGCAGAAGAAAAAGAGGAAAAAAAGAGAGAGAGAGGGAGAAGAAAGGGAGAGAGAGGGAGAGAGAGAAAGGGAGAGAGAGGAGAGAGAGAGGAAGAAGAGAAAGAGAAGAGGGAGCGCGCCGGAACGTGCGTGTCGGAGCGAATTAGTTACAGTTCTTTACGAGGTTTATATTACTGTCGGAATCCAGGTAAGTAGAAGTCCAACTACAATGCATAAACATGTTGTTTGTGAATTATTTGTAATTAATATGTGTTAATTATGTCATGGATTATTTGTAATTAGTTTAATTACGATATGAATTATTTGAGATTAATTTGTTATACAAGTTGTGGATTTATGTGATTTGGAGAAAGTAGGGTTCATATTTAACAATAGTATTTGTAAATTATTTGTGATAATTTTGTGATACAAGTTGAGGATCCATATGATTTGAAATAATATCATCATCCTATATAGATCTGTGTGATTGGAAACTGTTGCAAATATATTTATATGGTTTGAGAAAATATTGGTTATAAGGATCTATGGGATTGAGGTGAAGTTGTTATTTCAGAAGTGGATTTGTGTGAATTGAAATTAAGTTGCTGCTTTATGGTGATTAAATGTTGATATTGATATTGTAAATGGTTTATGATGCACATTTAATTGTTTTGGGTGCATACCATGCATAAACATGAAAAGTATTTTTCCTCAAAATTAATAAGATACTAATGGTGTGTGCGGCCACTATATATGCATCTCTGTCAGGGTTCGGAAAAATCGTTCCCGACATTTTTATTAGGGGTTCGGAAAAATCGTCCCCACCACTTTGCCAGAGTTCGGAAAAATCGTTCTCGGCACTATTTTCGGGGTTCGGAAAAATCGTCCCCATTGAGCTCATTTGGGGTGCATATCATAAGTGTGTCGTGGGGATCCCGCAACGTGAACAGTTTTCAAAATAAAAGAGATCAATTAGAAAAGTTAGGAAATAGGCGATAGAGAACTAAATGCATTATCATGCACTGACATGCATGATTTCTACTTACTGAGATTTTTATCTCACTAGTTTATGCATTGTAGGTGAGCCTGTTGATGATTGAGTTTGTGATGTGACTGTGCAAGCTGTGGAGCTCCTTCAAGGTTTTGAGCGGATGTACATAGATGACGACCTGTTGGGCTAGGCCGTGGGTTTATTTTGTTTCCGCTGATGTTTGATGGTGTAATATAATAAGTATTATCACATGTTTGGGTGGTTTGAAGTGGTGTCAGAAACCAGTATGTATGTTGAACTGGTGTGATGGTGTTGGTTATAAGCATATTATGTGAAAAAAAAAAAAAAAAAAAATTTATATGCAGGTTTTTATAATGATGATGTTTATGTTAAATAGTATTTGAATTATAAGTTATGTAAGGTGGGTCGTGTCACAACGTCATCAAACTATGGTTCTTTTGAAAATGACGGTGCATCCCACGTACAATTGAATTCACCAACACTTCTTGTAGGATTGTCGGACCCCTTTTCATTAAACCAATCCACCAAACCATCATCTCGTTCCTTAAAAGATCTTGAACCACATGCCTCTGTTGTTAGGCTTTTATTGCGCACCTCAATTAAAATCCCCAAGTGTAGGGATGTCAATTGCAATGGCAAGTACCCCAGTTAAAATTAATATCGTTTCAACTGAGACATTTGATTATTTATTTATTTTCTATTACTCTTTAATTAGAATTATTATGTAACCAATTTCCAAGTGTTCAAATGAATTCATAACTAAAGAATTTAAGTAACAATTAACAAAATAAATAAAAGCAAGGAATATTCGAGATTGAATCAAGAGAGAAGTAACAGCTCTAAGGTTTCAGGTGTAGTACAATTGATTTGGTTTTCTAGATGTCCTATTGTTCATTCATGCTATTTCAATGAAAATACATCATAGGATGATGCTCGAACAGTTTTGAACCTCCTTCCTCTAATAAGGCGAATTTTATAAACCTCCGGATGACCAATTCGACTAACATATATTCTCTGAAAGTAATACTCAAACTTATTCACTTCGCACTTGATTTCCTAATTGCATTGTTCCACTAAGATAATCAAGTATCTTATTTACCAGTCCTTAGGATTATCGTGTTCACGGGCAAACTACTATAATCCCTAGCAAACAGACAATATTAAGTATGAATGCACACAAGCTAACACAACATACCAAGCATCACGGGCAATATCAATAGCATGCTATGAAGACGTTACAAACATATAATATAATCTAAAATAAATAAAATAAATAAGAATCTTAATAGCATGAAATCACAATACTTTGTCTAGGGTTCCAAATCAACTACCCTAACCCTCAATCCTTAGAACTGTAAAGAGTTTTTAGCCAATGAGATCACAAACAACCATCATGGGTTTCAAATACATAACAAAATCACAAAAGAAGAAATTAAGAGAAGAAATTAAAACCCTAGTGTCACGTGGTTTGTGTCTCTCATCCGTCTCTCAGATTGGATTGCCTCCTCAACCGCACATGATTATTCCTCCGGACCGATAGGATGGATGGATGGATGGTTTGATGTGAGTGGGTGGATGGATGGATGGAGCGTGAATTGAATTTACGGTGTGTTTTTGTGGTGAATGATCGGTCCCCCCTCTTCAAGTGATCTGATCCTTTTTATACCTATTTTCCCAAAAACTGACTTGAATGGGCTGTTTTTACATGTTGTCACGCACAGGGGATCAAAAATCCCGATTTTTAGCCTAAAATAATCCAACACAAGTTGGCCCTACGTAACTCGAGTTACCTAACTCGACCAGTGTTGCACCAACACGACTTGAGTTAGCAACTCGAGTTGCTACCTGTCAAGTCGAGTTGCGATGCTCTGCATCCTGGATCGCTTTCGGACCTCAACACGACTCCTGTTGCAAGTCGCGTTGGCTCTCTGGATTATTTTTGGATGTTTTTCTGCATCCTACTCGACTCGAATTGCAAGTTGAGTTGGACCTTGCAACTCGAGTAAGCTCTCTGGACGATTCTGGACACTTTTCGAGGCCTAACTCGACTTGTGTTGCAAGTCGTGTTGTAACTTGAGTTGCATGTTACAACTCGAGTTGGGCCTTTTCAGCCCCGTTTATTGCTCGTTTTTGTTCCTGCTTCATTTCTACCCTGTTTTAACCTTCAAATTCAATAAAACCCATTAGTAGCACCATAATCATGTAAAATACATAAGCTACGCAATCCGACACGAATGTATGGCCTTATTCTAATAAAAACAAGGTATTATGAGATAAAAAAGACGTAAATTTCTACTCTCATTAACCCCCCAAACTAACACGTTGTTCATCCCCGAACAACGAATTCAAGACAAGGGAGAAATGAGAGTTGAAATTCTACAGCAAATAAGGGATCACATACATCCAAACCAAGATAATATATTCGAATGCCAAAATATTATCTATTGAAACACGCACTTCAAATTATTCACTTCCCATTTCAGAATGCCCATCATCCACTCTCACGGATAGTATTTACATTCATCGCTCAAGTGTGAGTTATTTACTCCCATGGCTAATATACATACACTCAAATCAATTCACATGCACGCGTAACCATAAGCTCGACAATCATCTAAACTCTCCACTAACTCGAAAGACTTAACGATGGGATCACAAAGGACTTGCTTAGGTCGTAACGTTCGCTCTTTGGACAAGGGTAGGTAAATATAGGATAAGTGACTCGATCACTAGTAGAGAATCAACAATAGAGATACATTTCACACATATGCTTTTCAAATCAATCTCTTTTTTTTTCTTTCGATTTCTTTTTATCATTTCAATCCTCCCTTTACTTTCAAGCTCAACATCCTCTTTTTATTTTTTTTCCTTTTTTTCTCAAATAGGATACCAGTTTCAGGCACTACCTTATAATTGGGGTACCAGTTTCAGGCACTACCCTACCTTTTTGCAAGTTTTTAACCATCCTTCATCTTATAACACTTCCACCAAAAATTATCTTTCCAATTTCCTTCACATAACACCAACCTTACTCCTTTAATTCTCTACTAGGATATGTATTTAAAAGGCTTTTAAAAGGATTAAATTGACTATCTTCATAGGCTTCCAACAAATAAGGCTTACAGGCTCAAACGGGGAACTATGGATTAAATTTCAAGGTAGGATAAATATTTAGATAGTGACTCAATAAAGAACAAGATGGCCTAAGATCATTCCCATCATCTAATCAATCATCTAGCTTCAAGTAGATCAAAGGTCAAGTTCTAGAATACGTGCATGTGAATGATACTCTCAAGAAATAAACCAACCATGTATGTTCATGATTCATTGAAGCTCAAATCTCACATGGGTTTAACAGAATAATGAGCACTCCTACATAGGCTTATGAACCAATTTTAATACATGCAACAATCTTAAGCATTTCAAAATCCAAGTACATATCTAGCTTGATCATCACCATTATATCACAACACCACATTATCAATTAAATTCAATCAAGTGCTTAGAAAGAACCAACAATCATCCTCAAGAACTCAAAAATAACCACACTGAACTAGGATAAACACGCAACAAAAACAAACAAACAACACGCACCTAGACAATCACAAAAAATCGACATCTCAATATCATCAAATGAATCAAAAATACTGAAAAATTGCAAAAAATTAATCATCCAAGCACACAACACAATGAAGCAACTTTACTTTGGTGTAGCAAGACACAAGTATATACGTATCCCCCCAAACTTAGATAAAACGAAGTGAGATCATAAGGTTGTAAAGAAGTGTATACCATAGTCGAGCAACACCTAATAAAATTTCTACATTGACACAGACTCAATAAAGCAAATAAAATGGGAGGGTCGGCCCCCAACAGGCGCTCATGTTTAACGTCGGAGAGTCACGACGGATACCTCTTTCTCGAACTACTGAATTGGAGCACAGTCCCCTCGCATTTGTACCTTCCAGTGCGTCTTTCTTCTCTTAACTTCTACAGCTTCGATCTCACATCTCTTTGTCATCGCTACAGGATCCTCCACGGCAAAACAGGGACTGAACATGTTAGAATTTTCAACACCCATAGAAGAAGAAAAATCTGGAGGCTCAAATATGGATCATCCATGATTCAGCAACCAAGACATTATCAAACATAATAGCAGAGTTAGTAATAGGAAAAGTAAGAGATCCGCTTGCTTTGTCGATCTCCTCTACTACTTTAACTCTCTTCTTCTCATAATCAACTTTCTCGACTACAGGTCTCCTTCTCTCTTCATCAACACCCTTCTTATTATGATTTATGTCAGATGTGGTCCTCCTTAACTGTGCATCCCTGGCATCCCCTAATGCAAGTAGCTTCTCAAGGTATTCAATACTCGCATCATTGGACAAACTCTCGAACTCTGAATCAGACAGGGTAAAGTTCTCATCACACTCCATGTCCACTACATCCACCAACTTGCATTGTTGCTGAGTCGTAGGCCACTGCATCTCCTTATTCAACAAGAAAACCACTTCTTTATCATTGGCGCTAAGCTTCAACTTCCCATTGAATACGTCTATCTGAGCTCTTCCAGTAGCAAGAAATGGACGTCTAAATATAAGAGGTGCACCATCCTTTTCATCCTCCATGTCTAATACTAGAAAATCCACAGGAAAAACCAAATCTAATACCTTTACCAGCACATCTTCAATCACTCCCTCAGGGTATGTCAACGATCTATCTGCTAACTGTAAAGCAACATATGAGGGTTTCAACTCCCTCAAACCAAGCTTCTTGTACACTGATAAAGACATCAAGTTTATGTTGGCTCCTAGATCACATAATGCTCTTCTTGGCGGTCATTTTCCTATCTCACAAGGAATGATGAAGCTACCTGGATCCTTCAGCTTCTCAGGTAACTTTTTTTGGATAATAGAACTGCAGTTCTCTGTCAAACTCACTGTCTCCACACTGTTCAGCTTTCTTTTCCTGGAGATAAGCTCCTTGATAAACCTTGCGTAATATGGCATCTGATCCAATTCCTCTGAAAAGGGAATAGTGAGTTGGACATCTCTCATACCTCAGCAAACTTCCAGAATTTCTCATCCAAGCTTTTGGACAACAGTCTTTTAGGAAACGGGAGTGGTACCTTCGTTTTTGGAAGCCCCAAACTATCCCTCTCGAATACCTCATATGCTTCTCTCAGTTTCTTAGCTAGTTGCCACTTTTTATAAGCTATGGCTTGATCAAATTGGTTCACAACAGAATTTAGAAGTGCAGGGAACCTAGGAGGTGAGCTTGTATCAAGTTGGGGTTGAACTTCACTTTGAAACTCGACTTTATCACCCCCCAATCCTAACTCTGCTCGAGCAGGAGCCGAGCTAGTGGCTAAACGAACTTGCTCATCTTCTCTTCCATTTTTCCTCATTTTTGTCATGTCCTGCATTAGTTTTTTACCTTTATACTGCTCCCCGGACATCAAAGTGATCGCATTTGCACTCTCTTTCGGGTTGACTTATGTATCTGAAGGAAATTTTCCCTTCATAATCTGCTGCTACTGATTTACCATCGTGGAGATCTGACCCATAGAGTATGTGAGCTCTGCAACTGCTTACTCATTTTCTCATTCAGTTTAGTCATGTTGGAGTCCATAAGCACTATACAATTATTGATCTTATTTATGGCAGCATCATTCTTCTGCATATACTTCACCAACACATCATCCACGCTTGGCTTTCCCTCTTCAGTCTTCGCTCCATGATTAAAGTTTGGAGGGTACTGAACTGCATTGTTGGGATTAGAGTAGGCAAAATTCTCATGCCTCTGCTGATTCTGCCAACCTTCTTAGTTACTGGGGCCTGCTTGATTGCTGGGACCTCCCATTTGGTTATTCCGTTGGTTGGAATTACCTTGAAGGTATCTGTTTCCTTGCCAATTTTGAGGTGCCCTTGAACCCTGGAGACTTTGTCCCATAGCCCAATTTGTGTCCTCAACTCCTTGAACATTAATCACTACATCATCAGTTGCAGGCCCTTGGTTGCCTCCCCCAATATTTTCTGATATCAAAGTAACCAGGTGCTTGTTCACTTGCTCCAATTGGGAGACAACCTTGTCATTCTTATCAGCTTCAGAAAACTTCTGCTCAACTTGTGCAACTTTACCAAGAATGTAGATTCCACGCACTCTCTCCGAAAGGCCAATCTCTAGAGTTCATAGAGATCTCATCGAACAATTTCTCCACAGCATTGGAAGTCTTCCCAAAAATTGTTCCTCCAGCAGATGCATCAACTAACACTCTCAAATCATTGTCAAGGCCATTGTAAAAGACACTGATCCGTTGAGACTTTTTGAATCCATGTTGTGGGCATCTTCTCAATAGATCAGTAAAATCTTTCCCAAGCCTCCCCAAAGTGTTCATCTCTTCTTTGCTTGAACTAATTGATCTCTTGGTTCAGTGCAAGAACCTTGCCAGGTGGCATAAACCGATCTACAAACAGCTGCTGCAACTCAATCCAATTAGAGCAACTAATGAAAACTGAAAAAGCCTCATCTTCCATCTGTCATTAGTAACATCTGCGGCTTTAATTATATCCATATAGCTGTTGAAGTGCTTCAAGTGTCCATAGGGTTCATTAAATACGCCTCCCGTGAAGGGGTTTTTCTCCATCATATGTATCAGGGCTGGTCTTTTGTCATTCGCTTCATCAGCTTGAATGGCCCCAACTACGTCTGATCCTCCTATGTTGGTGGACTTGAAAGTTTCATGGAAAATAATGTCATCCTCATCAGTTCTATCTCCCATAACTACTGATTCTGAGTTTGATTCAGAATTTTCTGGGATAACTGGATTTTCAATTCGCTCTTCTTTCTCCTCTACAACTACTTTGGGCTCCGGTTTGTCTGTTTTCTTCTTCTGAACAGGTGCCTTAACAATCTTAGGAGGTGTGTTAAGATTTTTCGCTGCTTCTCTTCTTTTTCTAGCAAATGCTTCAACCTCCGGATCAAATTCAAGAGTTTGAGTTCCCTTCTTTGACCTGGTGTGCATGCAACTTCAAAAAAATTCAAATTGAAGATAATTAAATCTCAAAGAAAATATCCTAATTAAATAAGTAACAAAAGCAAATAAATAATTTACTGTCCCCGACAGTACGGTGCCATAAACTTGTTAGGCTTTTATTGCGCACCTCAATTAGTACCCAGTTAAAATTAATATCATTTCCACTGAGACAGTTGATTATTTATTTATTTTCTATTACTCTTTAATTAGAATTATTATGTAACCAATTTCCAAGTGATCAAATGAATTCATAACTAAAGAACTTAAGTAACAATTAACAAAATAAATAAAAGCAAAGAATATTCGAGATTGAATCAAGAGAGAAGTAACAGCTCTAAGGTTTCAAGTGTAGTACAATTGATTTGGTTTTCTAGATGTCCTATTGTTCATTCATGTTATTTCAATGAAAATACATCATAAGATGATGCGCGAACAGTTTTGAGTCTCCTTCCTAGATACTAATAAGGTAAATTTCATAAACCTCTGAATGGCCAATTCCACTAACATATATTATCTGAAAGTAATACTCAAACTTATTCACTTCCTACTTGATTTCCTAATTGCATTGTTCCACTAAGATAATCAAGCATCTTATTTACTAGTCCTTAGGATTATCATGTTCACGGGCAAAACTACTATAATCCCTAGCAAACAGACAATATTAAGTATGAATGCACATAAGCTAACACAACATACCAAGCATCACGAGCAATATCAATAGCATGCTATGAAGACATTTCAAACATATAATATAATCTGAAATAAATCAAATAAATAAGAATCTTAATAGCATGAAATCACAATACTTTGTCTAGGGTTCCAAATCAACTACCCTAACCCTCAATCCTTAGAACTGTAAAGAGTTTTTAGCCCATAAGGTCACAAACAACCCTCATGGCTTTCAAATACATAACAAAATCACAAAAGAAGAAATTAAGATAAGAAATTAAAAAACCTAGTGTCACGTGGTTTGCGTCTTTCCTCCGTCTCTCAGATTGGATTGCCCTCTCAACCGCACTTGATTATTCCTCTGGACCGATAGGATGGATGAATGGATGGTTTGATGTGAGTGGGTGGATGGATGGATGGAGCGTGAATTGAATTCACCGTGTGTTTTTGTGGTGAATGATTGGTCCCCCTCTTCAAGTGATCTGATCCTTTTTATACCTATTTTCCCAAAAACTGACTTGAATGGGCTGTTTTTACACGTTGTCATGCACAAGGATTCAAAAATTCCAATTTTTAGCCTAAAATAACCCAACACGAGTTGGCCCCACGTAACTTGAGTTACCTAACTCGACCAGTGTTGCACCAACACGACTCGAGTTGCTGCCTGACAACTCGAGTTGCGATGCTCTGCATCCTGGATCACTTTCGGACCTCAACACGACTCGTGTTGCAAGTCTTATTGGCTCATACAACTCGTGTTGGCTCTTTGGACAATTTTTTGTTGCTTTTCTGCCCCCTACTCAACTCGAGTTGCAAGTCAAGTTGGACCTTGTAACTCAAGTAAGCTCTCTGGACGATTCTGAACACTTTTCGTGGCCTAACTCGACTTGTGTTGCAAGTCGTGTTGCTACTCGAGTTGCATGTTACAACTCGAGTTGGGTCTTTTTAGCCCCGTTTATTGCTCATTTTCGTTCCTGCTTTATTTTTACCCTATTTTAACTTTCAAAACTCAATAAAACCCATTAGTAGCACCATAATCATGTAAAATACATAAGCTACGCAATCCGACATGAATGTATGGCCTTATTCTAATAAAAACAAGGTAGTATGAGATCAAAAAGACATAAATTTCCACTCTCATCATCTATACAGTTCAGGGATGGCGTTAATTTCCTCTGATCCACATATATCTCGGGGAACACCTCACTATTGAATATGAAACTTAAGTCATCATCAGTCAGAATTGAGAGTTGCATTCTCTTATCATTCACCGTACATAGTTAAAAATGTCTTAAATGACAATGTTGCAATCTGATTTCATGAATTCGTGGAGGAGCTGTGTTAAACGCTCTAGGGTGTGATCGTCTGCAGGCATACGCACAGCCCCTACTTTCCCACCAACATATTCGTACCATTTCAAACTCCATTCGTGTGCACAACAACAATCTGATTCCCCATATTCAACTGCAACTGCCAAAGGGAAAATAACCAACATCTTTTGTTAAGTAAAATCACCTTCACCTACTTAATTCAATACATAGTAGGTAGCTAAAATTTCCAACACAACACAATGTAAGAAGATACCAACAACAAAGAAAATAATCAACGATTATTGACTATGTGAATGACTTCAAACCATGTATCAAGAGTTCACTATCCGCTGCCCACTTAAACAACTAATTTAATCCAAATGAACTATGGAAGTGAAACTAAAATTGGCTTGGCACCTCTTAAACATCAATTATTATCTATACACTACTTAAATAGAATCTCCATGTTATCCAAAAAGTCTAATACTCTGCATTCGGGGCAGGGAATAATAACACAAACCAAAAAATGGTACATCATACTAAATATCAAGAATATCTCATTTATAAGCACAATACATCCACACGAGTGGTATTAGTTCAACAACGAAGTAGATTCAGTCAAATCAACCTAGTAGTGCCAGTAGGAAAAAAAAATTGAAGAATTGGGGACCTTACCGGAAATTGGAGAAGCCGACGCCCCTGATACTAGGTACGATTGTGGATTCCTCAATAAACCTTGAGCTGTTGAAGAACTTGCCGCCATGAAGGAACTAAGGGCTCTACACCTTCATTGTCGCAGATAAAGACTTAATGGAAGGTAGTTCACTATCGCCCAGTTCAAGGGCGTTGAATGAAATGTCGGCGACACCCAGCAGAAAAAGATAACGACAGAGACCTTGGGTCGGGTGTGTTCAAATTTTTGTTACCATACAAGAGAAGAATCAGGTCAAAGTGGGGAGTGGTGGGTTGGACTCCACGTTAACCAGCGGGAGAGAAGAATCAGGCCAACGCGACCATCTTTCGTCGATGATAACCAGCGAGATGGTGGGTTGGAGTGTGTTCATGTGGTGAAACTTCTCTTATAGCTGGGAGGGGGCTGTGGTCATGGAGGAGGGGGTTTAATACCAGCTGGGAGGGGGTGTGGTCATTGGGGAAGGGGTACCACACGAGGAGGTATGGACACGGGGATGGGTAGGGGTGGAATAACAGGTGGGGTGGGTGAAGGGTAAAAGAGTCCATTTTTGGTGTTTTGGTTAAAGTAAAAAAAATATAGTTTAACTGTTGGTATTGATATTTGATAGTTGTGAATTGGTCATATTTGCCAATTGGCACATTATAAAATCTAGTTGTTTAGATTTTAAGATGCACCGAAACCTAATTCTCTAAAATTATACATTTTTCTTTAAGCCTTTAAATAAAATACATTTATTAGAGTTTCAGACTCTTGAACTAATAAGTATCCAAAATTCAAATTTGAAATACAAATAAACCGATCTACATGTAATGAAGCATCTCTAGAGTAATTTTATTAAATATTTCATACATGCATACCATTTTAAACTTTATTGATAGTACAGTAAAGTATAAGAACTTTTTCTTGTAGCACTTGTTTTAATTGGTGATAATAACTTCCAAAATATTACTCTCTCCTAATTCATACTCCCTCCGTCCCATAATACCTTTCACACTTTATACATTTGGACGTCCCACAATATTTTTAACACCCTATTTTTAGTAAAAAAAATATTACCATTATATTCTTCAATTACACAACAATTTCAAATGGCCCACACTTAATTTTAATTGTTGAATTTGGGCCAACTAATTACAATTTCAATCCACTAAATATTACCCAACTAATCCTAACCCTAATCACCCCACACGACTCTCACACTCATTTTTCACCTTTGATTTCAGATCTGAATTATCCATTCCTTTCTCTCTCTCTCTCTCTCTTGTCTTCTTCCCGTGAACAAACCCTAGTGTTTTCTCACGCCTATCTGAACCTCATCGACTCAGTCCTAAATCCTACCCCCTTTTTTTCTCCCACCTTCCTTCGATCTACCCCTCTCTTCTATTAATATTACCTCCTCTTGAAAATGTTGAATTCGAATTCAAACCCTTTTCTGTTCGATCTAAACTTTTCTCCACCAAATAACATTCCGTCGCCTGAAATCGAAGATGTGTGGTCGAGATCTAAAAAGAGGCGGAGCGAGTTGGAGGTTGGGGTTCAGTGTGTGCCCTTGGTTGGAAACAGCCACGACTTCGCAAGAAATATCGCTGGAACCACCTCCAACGTAGTGGTTCCCAACTCCTTCGTGATGGATTTTATTCCCGACTCCCTCTTTCTCGAGTCTGAGGAATCCGACGAAGTGGCTGAGGACTCTGAAGTTGAAGATGAGGTTTTAGGGTTTAGCCCCCGTCCATATCTTTTCTGGAGATACCCCACCCTTTGTGATTCCGGCCGCGTAAAAAGGGTCAAGTAGTCCAACAAGGGTTTTGCTGGAACTGTTCATTCACCTATTGTCCAGAATGAATGGTAAGATGAATATCAAAATTCATCTACGAGATGGTTTGTCTCTTCCTTTCTGCTTATCGTTATATTCCTATCCTTTGTGTTTTACTTTGCCCTGTGAGGCTTTACTGTGGCCCTGTGAGGCGTTTCTGTGGCCCTGTGAGGCATGTGTGTGGATGTATTGAATATTTTGTGTCGAATGATGTTTAATTTGTGTTATACATTGCCCTGTGAGGCATGTTTGTGGCTGTGTGAGATATTTGATGCCTGATTATGCATAATTTTGACATTACTTTGCCCTGTGAGGCACGTGTGTTGTTGTGTGTGATAGTTGGTGTCTGATGATGGATCATATGTACTTAACTTTACCCTGTGAGGCATGTGTGTGGCTATGTGAGATATTTGGTGCCAGATGATGTATAATTTGGATAGTTTCTATTATAATTTGAAGCAATTGTTGGGTAATGATGCTCACTTTGTTTTTTACATGGCCCTGTGAGGCGTCTATGTGGCCCTTTGAGGAATTTGGTGGCTGATTGTGGTGGATTTGGTCTTTACTTAGCCATGTGAGGCTTTCATGCTTGGTTGTATAACTATATTGATGATGTTAAACCAACGTGGGGTTAAATATAGGACTAAAATAGCCTTGTGACAAATCTATTCCGAGGGCTGAGGCTGTTGTCCAGTGATGATCATATTTAGTGAAACTGTTCTTGTAATTTCTGCACATTGAGTCACCAATAGGTATTTTTGCCTATTTAGGAGACCATGAACGACGATGTTATTCAGAGGGTTAAGTTCCTATTGAAGCCTAGTAGTACCTCTGTTGATGCTAAATGCTTAGTTAAGCTTGTTCTTGTCCCTCATATTAGGTGTTCAGATTCACCATTAGGTTTCTTACTTATTTTGGATACTATTAATATTTTTTTTATATCATAATAGTCACCAATAGGTACTGGAGACCTTTTAGGAGGCCGTGCTCAGTGACGAAATATTTTCTGAGAGCATGTTGAACAAAAAAGCCATACCATTACTATAGAATGCTTGTTTACAACTTAAACAAAACATAAACATCAAAAGGACTTCATACAGTCCATTGTTTATGTTGTAAATAACAAAAAGATGTCATACAATAACTATAGGAAGTTTGTTTACAGCTTAAAAAACACATAAACATCAAAAGGACATTGTACATTCCATTGTTTATGTTGGAAACAACAAAAAGGCCTTTCTTAGAGTCTAAACAACCCAAACATAGATAATCCAAACTTGATGATCAAACACCTAAATATTGCACAAGTTCTGCAATATCATAAACCAGCTTGTAAGTGGATTCCCCTTCTAGTAGCTTCATTATACAGCCCATTACCAATTCTCCATCAATCTGAAGATTGATTGGAAAGTTCCCTCTCTTATCATCTTAGATTTTCCCATGTGTGGCACTTTGTAATTGTTACCCCCTTCCACCTTCATTATATCAATTAAGCAAGCTTGTAGACTAAGAAACACATTGTTGAGTGTACCTAGAGTTAGGTTTTCATAAGAGATCCTCACATTCCTGATTAGTTCATCCACATTGTAGCTTGTTGTTTCCCACTGAATTGACTGTAGAGCCCTAAACCACCCTAACTCATTGATATTGGTGTCTGGAGAGTTTGGAGGCTGATTAAGTAGTCTGATGTTGAATCCATTAGATCTTGCAGCCACTCCAAACTCCACATCACTATCAATTATGTGTGGTTTTGTATTATCCTGTTAGATAACTATATCCTTACTCATAAATGGTGGTCATTTAGCCTTTATGGCTGGAATAATCTGTGAAAATTTTTTAATATGCATATAAAATTATTTTTGTATGTATAAACTAAAGCATATGTGCCTAAAATATGTTTCAAACTGTAAATGATGTCAAATAGAAGGTCATGGGTACCTGATTGATTATTCAGTCTCTTATCACTTCTTTGTTGACTGTATCACATGGTTTAGTAACCATAGTCCCCCTTGCCCTATTCTTTGACTTCTTTTTGCTGGCTCAGTCCTTGAGAAAGGAAAGATGCCAATTTTACCATCAAAAAGCACTTCTCCCTCACTTCCAAATATAGGTCTAGAAACCGCACACATGAACATTACTTTGGTAATGATTTTCTTTGACTTGCATGTCCTATGTGGCTCTTTCTCCCCTGAAATGATGTAGTACTTTTCATTAACCCTTGTCATGTAGAACCATTTTTCATCAATATGCACCACATTGTACATTTCATCAAACATCAGTTTCTCTGCACTCATATCATGATGAATCTGATGCAAACAATAATTGGGCCTTTGAAGCTTGTTCTCCGGAGCTAGCTCAGGCTTGATTGAGTTTGTATGAGCTTTGATGTCTCCCAATTTTATCCACCTGCCAACTGTGGATTTGCTCACCTTTAGTTGCCCTGCAAGCCCTCTTATTGTACCTCTATTTTCAATAGCTATCTCCTTCATTTGCTCAAGGTCTAGTTTAACTCTCTTGTTCTTTGAAAAACCCTTTTTGTTGGAAATGAAGGTGATTGGCTCTCCTGCTTCAATCTGCCTTTTTGCATCAGCCCATATGTTGAATGTAGTTCTTCTAGTAACTCCAAAAATATGTGTTGCCTCCATTGCTTTCCCAAAGTTGATCTTTCCATCAGTGATATGCCTTAAAATAAATTGACCAATCAGATTTTTGGTGTGTGGAGAGAGGTTTGGCTTTGAAGTTCCCATTAAATGTTAACTTAGTGCATTAATGTTTGATAACCTGTCCCACCATATTTATTGTAAAGATATTGGAGCGAAATTTTCAGAATTAGAGGGAAGAAATGAGGTTTACTGAAATTTTTGGTGGGAACATACAGAAAAAGGACAGTTTTGGAGGGAAGACATCTTTGTTAAGATGTCTTAGGAGGGAAACAAATCCCAATGATGATTTTATAATCTGAGGGCACTTTTTTTATTGAATATTGCTCTTAACATTTTGTTTATGCCTCATATTCTCTAACGTTTGTTATGATTTCACTACATTGTTGTATTTTCAGAAATCTATGAATAGGGAAGCATGAGTTTTCCTAATGTTATGGAAAAGAATCTGTAATTTCATTTCTGTTTTTTCTTTTAAATTTTTGTAAGTCATGCCTTATTACTGTAATTTTAAATTGGAGTGTAATAAATTCCTGTAATTTCTAGAATAAGTGTAGCAAATTTATGTAATTTTAGCATATTTATGTAATGTTTCTGTAATTTTTTTAATTTTCTGTAATTTTTTTTAAAATACAGTATTTTTTTAGATTTTTTCTGGACTTTCAAAAATTTTTATTATTTCAATTTTTTTTATTTTTCGGGTGATTAAGGGTTGGATTAATTTTAATGATAAAGTTAATTCAAACCTCTAAACCCAGCTGAATGGACCAAATTACCCTTGAAAAATTGAGTTGAAAAAGTCAAAAAATAACTTTTCTTAAACAACGTGGAACAGTAAACGTGAAAGATTTTTTGGGACGAATGGAGTATATGTTATTAAATTGAATACAAGGACGGAACCAGAAATTGAGATCAGAGGCTAAAAAATAAGATGTTCTCCTATTACAATAGAATAATGATATTATATGTTAGTTTTAAGTTTTTTATTAGTTGTGTGTTAATTTTATGTTAAATTAATGTGTATGAATTTATTAATTTATGTAAGAAACTAGATGAGGGAGGAGAGATAAAAAGATAATCAAAATATTAATTGATAATGAATAATGTATGAAAGGTGAATGTATTTAGTATTATAGGATTTGTAGTTATATATAGGGATGATTTTTAAATTTAGATAGATTAGTTTTCAAAATCAAAACTTGATTTCAAATCCAGAAACATAAGACATCATATTTAGGCATGTGGTGGTAATTTAAATATTAAGACAAATATTGGTGTGAGATCGTATCACGGAAAAACTTATGTGACATGGATAAAAAGTAATAACATTCTTATAAAAAGTGATACTCAATTAATGAAAAGTTATAGTAATAAAGTGAATTATTTCACGAATAATTCGTAATATAAATAAAATGTGATAATATTTTAATAAAAATAATACTACATCGTTCCCCTGTTCATTGTTAATGTGTCCATTTACATTTTTCACATGGATTAAGTAGTATTACTATTTTATGTACAGTGGATACTTGTATTAGTGAGGAGTGTAGGTCCCATATTTTAATTGGAGTTGATATTAGGTGCACCCGGGTGCAAGGGTGCACTCATATGTGTATAACTTTTTATTCTATTTTGTATATGTATTTCTTAATAATTGCATACTTTTTTCACACTAAGTTTTTAATTAAAAAAACTAGCATCCATATGTGTATAACTTTTTATTCAATATTTTATATATGTTTTTTAATAATTATATATTTTCTTACATTCAATTTTTTATTAAAAAACTAACAATTAAATTGTATATATTTTTGTTCATAATTGTACATGTTTTTGTTTATATTTGTATATGTTTTTTAAAGTGTGTGCACCCGGGTGTACAATATAATTAGTCTTTTAATTGTAGTAGTGATGTGTGTGGGTCTCAATGTCTAAAAAGAAAAATGGACACATGAACAAGTGAAAGACACAAAATAGTAAAATGGACACATTAAAGATGGACCGAGAGAGTAATATATTTGATGAAAAGTGATAACTATTTTTTTTAAAATAATGTGAAAATGATTTCATGCAAATGTCTTGAATAAGGTGATAACATAACACTCCGTATATAAAGTAAGAGAATGACTTGGGTACAACAAAGGCACCAAATGAATTGATGATCTATTGTACCTACCCTTCTTAATTAATTCATGCTCCTCCATTAATATTATTTTTATTTTATTTTAAAATTTATTATACTTAAATGACTATTATACTCTAAACTCTAAACCCTAGGGATAAATTATACTCTAAACCACAAGGGTAAAATTACAATTAAACTCTAAACCCTAGGGATAAATTATACCCTAAACTATAAGGGTAAAATTACAATTATATCCCTAAAATTAAATAAATAAAAAAACATAAAAAACTTCACCCATTATTTCTGAGTCTGGTTTTCGTTACTATGTTATTTTTGTTGATGACTACAACAGATTTACGTGGTTCTATCCCATGAAAGCCAAGTTTGAATTTTATGATATTTTTATTCGCTTTCAATACTTAGTGGAAAACCACTTCTTTGTTAAAATTAAACAATTCCAAACTAACGGAGGCACTGAATTTGCTAGTCGTCGCATGCAATCTCACTTATCTACTTCTAGTATACATCACATCATGTCTTGCCCATACACACCTGCTCAAAATGGTCGTGCTGAGCGTAAACACTGCCACATTATAAAAATTGGTCTCGCACTTTTATTCATTCGTTGGTTCCCCTGCATTTTTTGGTAGAGGCTTTCAGCTGTGCTGTCTTTATTATTAATTGGCTGCCTTCATTGTTATTAAGTCAAAAATCAACTTTTGAACTTGTGTATGGACGAATTCCAGCTTATGATGTTTTTCATGTCTTTGGTTGTTATGTATATAAAAAAAAGAAACGAAAATAGATGAAACAGAAAAACACACTTGAAGGTAAAGGAAGGAGGTTGTAAATTTCAAAATTGGTGTCTTGCCCACCCTATTCATCGCCAAAAACTAAAATATACAATGAAATAACATATTCCCTCTGTCCCGAGTATTTTTACCAGTTTGTACGGGCACAGAGATTAAGACGTTTTATTTTTTTAATATATAATGTAAGAAAAAGTAGGGATAAATTAGTAATTTAAAAAGAAAAAGTGAATAAAGTTATTGAGAATGATGAATAAAGTATAAAAAAATAATTAAAGTTGTTGGGATTGTAAAAAGTAGGTAATAAAATAATATTCCCTCCGTCCCACGTATTTTTACCCACTTTCTATTTTGGGGTGTCCCACATATTTTTACTCATTCCATTTTTGGTAAAAATACATAATATTTTATTACCTACTTTTTACAATCCCAACAACTTTAATGACTTTTTTACACTTTATTCATCATTCTCAATAACTTTATTCACTTTTTCTTTTTAAATTACTCCCTCCGTCCCATTTTCATCTTCATATTTACTGTACACACGCAAATTAAGAAAAGTTGCTTTTTGAATAACTTTTGGGGGTAGTTTGGTATTTTTGGGTAATAAATAAATGATAAAGTATGTTATGTGTGTTAAAAATGTGATGGCAATTTTGAAATTAAAGTATGTTAGAGGGATATTAGTTATGTACATTTTCCTTTTATGGAAGTGTGAAGTTGAAATTGGGACGGACCAAAACGGAAAGTGTGAAGTTGAAGTTGGGACGGAAGGAGTACTAATTTATTTCTACTTTCTCTTACATTATATATTAAAAAAATAAAACGTCTTAATCTCCGTACCCGTACAAATGGATAAAAATACTCGGGACGGAGGGAGTGTATTTTTGCCAAAAATGAAATGGGTAAAATACGTGGAATATCCCAAAATGAAAAATGGGTAAAAATACGTGAGACGGATGGAGTATTAGAAACGTGGGGTCGTCGTACGCCGATTCAAAAACTACACCTGTTATGGAGAGATAAGAACGTGGGGGTTGTCATCCACCGATTCAAAAAAATAAACATGTTTTGACTCAACTTAACTTTATGTTGTTTTTATGAAATGATATCATTTTGACACATCAAAATTTCAAATAAATTCTACTTACTAGTAAATTCATTAATTTCATCTACTCTCTTTAACATACTAGTGTATTAAACGGCGTTGCTTGCACATTATATTTTGTAGGATGCCTTAAATGAATTAAAATTTTAAATTTATAGAAATGAAAGGTATTCATCTTGCAACCACAAACTGCTTTATTCTCACTACGCACAATCCACAACTAGAGCACAATGGATGAGTTTACATCCTTTTAGTTTGTTTAAATACACATTAAATAACACAAATAAAAAAAAACTAAATCATATAAGAGAACCACTAGGTTGGAACGGTTCTATGAAAATATTCATTATTCATGGAATCGGATCCCAAATCACAACCCTATGAAAATTCGCGGGTTATGGATTTCTTATTAGATTCCCTTCATTCTTCCCCTTTGACTTTATTTCTCATTCACTCCTCCGCCACTGACATCCTCCCCTTTCTTTTTCCTGTATACCTATTTACAGTTTGAGTTTTTCAATCAAAGACACCATTAATTTATTTAGATTCGCCTCCATCGACCAATTAGATGTATGATCCCCAGATTAGAATTACAGCCGAGCAATCAAAAGTAATTAAAGTTGTTGGGATTATAAAACAGTGTGAATACTTTGGTGCCAACCGATGAGATTCAAGTTATTATTATAGGGTGTGATGAACAAATTACCCCTTTTCATTGAGCGAATTTTATGGTCTTGAGTGGTGTGTATTTGAATGTTTTATCATTTGGCTATAGAGAATTTGGCATCAATTTTTTTTTGTCCTTTTATTTGGATTGTTCAAATTGACCTATATGATCATCATATTCATATTTGTAGGCACATTCCATTTTTAGCTAATGGTTTATGTCCTTTTATTGCTTTGATGACAGATAGTAATGCTGTGTTGCAGGCAAAGAGTGCTAGTGAGACTGAAAACCTTAATATTTCTGTACGGAGTGCAATTGAGAAAATTAGCATAGTTAAAAGACTTTTTTTTTTTTGATATGACAGATCAATAAGAAAATTATTGAAAATATTTTACAATTGATCACTTGAGGTTTGTCACAGATTCTTTATACTTGAAGCACTACATTATGCTGTAGAAATAATTGGATAATTCTTTTGAATTAATAAGATTACTCTGGATACTAATACTTTGATTTATGCAATCTTTCAAAATTATCAGATCACTCTTTGGAATTAATTAAATTTTTTTTGATCTATACATTGTTAGATCACTCTATAAAAATTATTAGGTTACTCTTTGAAATTAATTAGATCACTCTTTGGAATTAATTGGATTACTCTTTGAAATTAATTAAATTGTATGCAATTTACACATGGTTAAATCACTCTATAAAAATAATTAGATTACTCTTTTGAGTTAATTAGACCACTATTTTCAATTAATTGGATCACTCTTTAAAATTAATTA
Source organism: Pogostemon cablin (assembly GCA_023678885.1). Lineage (NCBI taxonomy): Eukaryota > Viridiplantae > Streptophyta > Magnoliopsida > Lamiales > Lamiaceae > Pogostemon > Pogostemon cablin. The sequence goes on from CM042960.1 coordinate 12,707,736, forward strand.
AATTATATACAATAGGTTACTCTTTGTAATAAATTAGATCACTCTTTCCAATTAATTGGGTCACTCTTTAAAAATAATTAAATTATATATAATATACGTTGTTAAATCACTCTATAAAAATAATCTATGAAAATAATTAGGTTACTCTTTGGAATTAATTAGATCATTCTTTGGAATTAATTGGACCACTCTTTGAAATTAATTAAATTAATTATATTTTAAATTCAAAGAGTAATCTAATTATTTCTATTGAGTAATCTAATTAATTAAAAAGAGTAATCTAATTACTTCGACAGAGTGATATATTAATTTAAATTTTTTAACGTGAAATTAATATTATTATATATGATCAGCATTTTCTAGGTTACTCTTATTTATTAATTGGACTACTCTTTATAATGAATTAAGTTACTATTAATTTGAAATTCTTATTATTTTGAAAATAAAATGATGTAAAGTAAATAATTAAATTGTATAAATTTTGTAAGTTGATAGATCACTTTTTAAAATAAATAAGATTACTATTTGAAATAAATTAGATTACACCTATCTTCTCACGAGAATTAATTTTATCCCCACTCTACAATGGATAAGTATACATAAGATCATGTGCTAAAGCAATAGACGTTGAATAATATTTGGCCTTACTTTTGCCCAACAGAATAGCAAACAGCTCCGGAACCTAATCACCAAAACCATACTTCACAATTCTTCAACTCTAAATCTTGTGTTACATTTTAATGACACAAGAAAGCATGGAAATTAGATTGTGATTCACTTTTATCCCTTCACTATCCATAAACTCATTCAAAGTAAACTCATTTATTGAGAAGAAGAGCAATTCATGAATTATAAATAAATGAAATCACAATGAAATAAATGCTTAGTTAGAGTCTCATTGGGCATAAACTCAGCTACCAGCAATCTCTCCTCCCCTCACAGCAACAACCAATCAGATTTGCCAATCTTTCACTTCTCAGATTCTCCACTGCTTTAGCTTTATCCTTCAATTACCCACCCAAAAATCAAAACCCAACTTCAATTCTTGATCACAAATCACATAATCAAACACCCAAAACCCAACAATTAATCTCACCAGATGCTAAAAGAAATAGCAGAAAACAATGATTGAATACAGCTCTTCCTCTTCTTCATCCCTTTAAAAGTATCTGCCACTCATCTCCATCTCTTCCCACAAACTGCCCTCCCTCCACCCTTATCCCCATACTACACGACCCTTGAATTCAAACCCCTTATAAGAATCATATTTTCTCTTACAGAATCATTAGACTCCCCAAAATCTTTCAGAACTCACGCATCCACGAAAAAAAAAAAAGGGAATTTTTCATTTTTCAACCCAAGAATATGTTCCCAAATTTAATTCCATCCATTTTCTTCGATCAATTCAATGAGTTTCTCCAAAAAGCATCAGCCGACGTATGATGCAAAGTCTGAGTTATGGAAGATGTCAATTGAATGAAAGATGAAAAAGAACGAACAGGTGGAATCCAGAAAACCCCGACTATAAACTTAATTTAACCCAACAACCCATTTCCGTCTAATGAGATCCATTTTCCTTAAAATATCCGATTCCACCAAATTAGAAAAAAAAGACGGGCCTAACCTAGCCTTTGCCATCATATAATTATCCCATATCCTATATTATATAGTATATAACAATTAATCTGTTTCATGTTCGGTTGTCTTCCTCTTGCTCGAAGCAATCTGATGGAGGGTGAATCCAACATTTTAACCTTCTCTACCTCCTCTGATGTATTGGGCAATCCAAAAGGTATTAGAGGGGATTTCTTAAGAATTGGTGATAATCTTTCTTTCTTTTTTTTTTCTTTTTTTTTTTTTTTTTTGGATGGATCCAACTCCATGTAGATCACAGATAAGTGATTTTACTCCATTCTGAGCCTTTCGATCTCTTCCTTAGGTTTTTCCTTCTGAATCACATAATACAATACAAAGCATTAGAAAGATTTGAATGTTGAAATCTTTTCTTGGATGAAACTATACTCGTACATAAAATGAAACTATACTTAATACAGCTTCTATAGACTATTTGTTAGTCACCTCCCAATACTCTTAGCAATTGTTTTAGCTTAAAAGTCAACCAAACAAATTAATAGATTCATTCACCAACACATCCAAAAATATCTTTTGAGATGTAAATAAACCAAAAAACTCTTAACATAATCCACATTTAGTTCAAAGCTGGCCTTACAGCAGCTATAGGAATCATCTTCTTCAAGAGTCAAACAATAATTATCTGAACAATATGACAAGAGTAATTGTAAAGAATCTGAATCAAAATAAATTGAATAAAATCAAGATCAATCCATTTCTAATTAAGGTATAAACTAAAACGACTACTTTTAACTATTTAAAACATGTTTAATTCACTTAATACAAGTACTAAAATTATTAAAAGAGTAAAAGTATCACTCTCCACAACCAGTAAAACTATCTCTTAAATCCCACCAGAAGGTCAAAAGGACGAAAAAAACTTGTCTGCAATCTGATCTTCAGATTTCTGAATTAAAGGAGGGTCTTTAACAACTCTATCAATCTTGTTCCTGCTAATAGGCTCCAGTTTTGGCATGTTGAATCTTGAAACAGAACAACATACGAAAGAAATTGTACTGATGCAGCTGATTTTTAACTATGAGCAAAACCATCGAATTATAATCATCTTTATCATCATTACATTCTTTTTTACTTGAAGTAGTTCATAAGAAACTACAACATTCTAATCCATGTCTCAAAAACCAATCAAAACTTATATTATTCAAAAAATGTTATGCCATTGCTGTACACATTTGAAAGGCATATTTCAATGCATTGGAAGCAGTTGGCTGCTTAAACTTGTTCACTTAGGGTTCAGAGATTATGAAATGAACTGCAGCGAATAATCACAATTTTCTAGCTCTCTCATCCAAGAATTATCGAGGGAATGTTTGATTTAGAGGTTTGGAAACTACAATCACTTTCTATTGGTATGAAATTTCCCAAATAGCGGATAAAAACACTTCAAAACAGAAAATCATTAATTTTTTACCAGACCAAAGCATCAAATTAAACCACATCTACTAACTACCAATACAGCTTTCTTCCCATAAATATGATAAATTGCTATGAAATCCGACGGTTTATTTTATGTTAACACGTTAATTAACAACAAAAATTGTTAGCGTATAAAAAAATAAATAGTATAATACTCCATTAATAAATAATATAAAAAAATAAATAGTATAATACTCCATTAATAAATAATAAAAATAAGAAGAATAAAGAAAACCTAACAATTTCAGAGAGGCCTCTACATTCTCATCATTGCTAATCCTTTTATTCTTACTCTTAATCACTCCTAGTCCTTTTATTCGTTGGTCAGTGATTCCTCGTCTTCCTTAACCCTAAACAATCAATAAAAACTCCTTCCCTACATAGACTTATTGAAACTGTTTATACATGTTGTAGAGATTATGTTATTAAAGCAAATTAAAATACTGAGTACCTTTTGGTCTCTTTTCCTTTAGAAGCAACATTAGTATTGGAAGACATTTCACCTCATTGTTTCGGCTTCACCTGGTTATCTATGTATTTGTCTTCTACCTCTTTCTAGGATTTAGTGAATCAAGTTATAACATGCTTACCTTAAATGCTACCTTTTCCGATTACAAAATCAACATCTTTTGAGACCAAGATGGATTTAAGTGGTTGTGCTTCCCTTTTCGCCATTTCTATCTCTTCAAGCTCGGAGAATTTCATGCGTCAAGCTCATATATACTTGTATGAGTTTCTAATAGGAAGCAACTATAGCCTAAAAGGAAGTACAGGGCCACAATCTTAACTTCTAGCCCTGCAGGAGGAACTTGTATTAATAAAGCTTTTTTATCAGCATCATAACATATATGCAGAACAAACACGATTCAGTACACTTTTCATTGGATTGGGAAACCAGTAAGGATTTCAGTGACTGATTTTTTCTTAGTTTACTCGAATTTGGACTCAAGAAGAAAATATATATAATAATCAAAAGAATTTTTTTAAAACATTTCCGACATTGTTCATAGATTAAATGTATAACCTTATTTCAAAGATCAATGTTTGAGGTGATTTGCTTCCTCTTTCTCCTGAAAAGCTCTTCTTCGGAAACCCTATAATTTTTATTTAAGAAACACAAACGATACAATAAATAAAACGTATCAAATGCCTAATTAATATTTCTATATAGAAAATCAACTCATTTGGCCTACCATACGCAAAATTCTTGTTTAAATTGGTTGACCAAAAAAACACATTGAAATTCTTTCTTTAATAAAAACCTAGAAGATAAATCACCGTAAGAAATTTGTGCTGCTGCCCACACATTGCAGTCGTTGTGCCACTGCTACCACCATCTCATGTATCCTGTATTAAATTCCTGTTAGTACACCAACCTGAATTTCAAAGGGTAGTCTCCACCCTCTTCTTCTGCAACAAATACGTTAGCTCCTTCTGGTGCTGAAATTTGTGATGCCACATCTGCAACAGATAGATCGTGGATGATCTCGGTAACGACGGCCTTCAATAACTATGGGCAAAATTGAAACTAATGGTTGTAGGATAGAAGAAGTCGCTTCTGAGCTTTCTAAATGGGAAAGGATTTTAATGTGAACGGTTATTTGGACGATAAATTTTCATTTTATTATGGAATTAAAAGGTCACATTATTAATTACCAAAAAAAAAAACTGAAAAGGCATAGATAAATACTTAGATGAATGGAAGAAAATAATATGATATTGTTGATAAAGAATTAATTAAATAGATTATTTATTATGATAAATAAGGGTAGAATTGAATATAACAAAAATGAAAAGGGATAAAATTGTCCAAATAAATTTCTCACTTCCTTCACTTTTTTAATATATTAAGATTAAAATAAGATAAGATATACAATTTAATTTAAAATTTTATTTTTCTCTCTGTAAATGGTTAGAAATTTTTAATAAATTCAAACAAATCAATAAATAGTGGAATTTAAATTAAGGGTATAACAAATTCCATAACAAGCCATCAATAAATAATAAATTAAGAAAATAGGAGTAACTTGATGTTGGTTTATTGAATACACCAATTAATCACTGGTAATATTTTGGGTAAAAATATAGAAGGAAGAAATACAGAAATAAAATACAAATAATTGAAAGAGTAGAAGTAGAAGATTTTCTAACTCTTCTTATAGATTTCTTCAAATTCTCAAAATGATGGCAAAGTTAAGTCGAGCGAATTCTTCCCGCAAGAAAAAACACGCCTACATAGTGCTCCTGTCTGCCATGCACTCTTTAATGATGGCGAAGTTGAGTTGAGCGAACTCTTCATGCAAGAAGAAACACACCTCGGTGGTGCTCTGTCTGCCATGCAGATGTTATGGTTTTAGTGTGTTGTTGAATAAGGCGCAAAATGATCCTAGTTATAAGCTCAGCCACCACTTTCGTATGGCATGATTTTATAAATCGTGGGATTTGATTTCCATCACGATTGTGTTCACACGTTGGATCCAGTGGAGAGTCCAGATTCATTCCCCACGTGTGTTTGATTGTCCAAGTACAATGCACCACGCGTAGTTACTGATAACATTTAAGTTTTATTGGCTACCCAAGTATGACTCGACTTTTGCCCAAAAAGTTATATAGACGGTTGGGCTTGGGCACAAAGTCCAACTGTCAAATACCAAGTCCAAGTCCATGGCTCACGAGCACGAAACGGCACAATCGATTGTCAACGGCTGTGGCGGCACTCACACGCTTGTTGTGATTTGGGCAATCACCATTATTCCCTTAATTTAACATACCATAATGCAATTGAGTTAATTAAACTTAATGTGATCAATTCCACAATCAATGTAGGACAATTAAATCTCATTCAACCCTTTTTATCGATGAATCAAATTTCACTCATTTTAATTATTATGATTAATTTATTAATTAATCTTTAACAACCAATCAAATTCCACGACAATCCTCCACATGAGTGAAATTTGGTGCTCATGCAATGCAGACACACAATCTAATCCTGGTGAGACAATAATGTATCTGGACAGGTAGCTTGGAACTTTGAATCTTCTGTAGTCTAACATTATCGAGTATTCTGGTGGCTTAGTAGACACGTTGTTTTGTACTCCTTCTCCTTAGCGTATACTGAGACAACAGTGTGAACGCATCAATGTCTCACGATTTTCTTGTTCTCACGTTTTGGTTCGGGTTTCGGCCATGAGCTCCCTTTGGATTCATAAGTGTTTTACTTTGAAGCGACCACTACTTCACACTTATGTAGTTGATATTTTATCTTGAGTATTCCGGCATACTCATATCATAATGTGTCTTAGAAATCATTAAAAGTTATAGATTTAAACTTATCATAATTGGAATTCCATACTTGGTAGTATTTCTCCAATGTCTTTTATTTGAATATGGATATTTTTATACTCACTTTTATATCTATAATCTAGTGTGGAATGAAAAGAAATGAGTAATCAATTTCACATGCTTGTTTTTCAAAATGGTAAATTATCATATGCATTCGGTACACTGTGCATCCACTCTCAAAAAATTATACAATTATAAATAAAAATTTATACATTATATTAACGAATTTTCTATTAGTTTTTTAATGAAAATTGAATGAAAAAAAATTATACAATTATTAAAAAACATATGGAGTATATACTATTAAATAAAAATTTATACACATATAGATACATGAGTGCGCGACAGGATATCAACTACTCCCTCAGTCCCGCCACAAGAGTTACATTTTACTAATTAGGGCATTCCACTACAAGAGTTACATTTCCTTTTTTATTAAATGAGACCCACACAAAACAATCACTTTATCTTTATAGGGTCTCACACAACACTAATACATCTACCCACTATACATTAAAATATTATATCTCTAAACTTACTATACATTAAAATACAATAACGTGATCCCACGTCGAAATTCGTTTGCCACTTCCATTATAAATCTGAACTCGATACAGTAACTAAAATTGCAAGAACCGCAGTAAAAACAAACAGTAAGTGGCCATGGTTTATTTCGCCATTTAGTCAAAATCCCTCGCAAACCAACGGGTCAAATATAAAATTTGGGCCTGACAGCATACGCTTTAAAGGTGTAGACCCAATAAAACCGGCCCACCACATCCCCATCAGTTTTTGTGTTTGGTGCTATTATCTTTAAAAATAATTAAAAATTGTAAAGATTTCATTCCATAAGATTTTGGATACCAACAAAATGAAAATTTTAATCATTAATCGGTTATGATCCCTAATTTACATTAACGTCTGCTTAGTGTTTTTGATAATAAAATTTTGAATGCACACGTGTCACCGGTGCACTTGATAATCATAGTCGTTTGATCAATTTTCTATTTAATCATCACCAATCAATAAAATAAAATAATTAAAAAAATTAATAACTATCCACTATTCCCTCTATTTTATCTTATAAATCTGCAGGTACACCACAGAGTAACCCTAAAATTTTATTAAAATATTGTAATTTGTCAATTTATCATTAAACATTTTCCGAATAAGCAAATCTATCCAAAATACACACAAACAAAATCAATATTAATAAAAAATAACTTTTCTATCAAATCTATCCAAATACACTTTAAAAGGATCAAACTAACCTCAATCCCTTTAATTCACACCCTCACCACCGTCCCGTCGGCCGCCGCCAACCTGCGGGCCGTCGTCGCCGTATTGATATGGTAACCGACACAGGATTCGTACCGATATAGGAACTGACACGGGATCTATACCGACATCAGATTCGACATTCGTACAAGCATAGGAACCGACACATACCCTTACACATTCACCCATCGATTGTTGTTGGTAATGATATTTAAGGTAAATAATGAATAATTAATTATCCCTTAAACCTATGTATACATGTCAATAATTTTTTATTGATGATGTGTCCTTCTATCCTTGATTCTAGGCTGAGTTGGCAGTTCCTCATTTTTTTCCTTTTTTTCCTATGATTTTATTTACCTGAAATTCAATTATCATTGTGCATTAATTAGAATATGAAGGGATTCTCAATTTTGCCTTAATTAGAATAGAAAAGGATATTACAGTCTTAATTGTGACTTTAATACACATTATACTACAAACAATTTAACCTCATTTACTGACCACTCTCTAACCTTCCATTCAAGCTTTAAATCAAAGAATTGAAAACCACACGTATTTCAATTCTTAGTCATCTCTTAACCGCTTCCAATTTTTATCAATCAATGGCGCTTCCTATTCATCTCTCGCCAGTCACCGTCGGCCTCCGTCTTGATCAGGTGCACTTTTGTCTAAAATTTGGATAAATGTTCATCTTCTCCTCCATCTACCAATAATCTTTTAATCTGAATTTTCTTCCACGACATCATTCACTATCTTTCAATTATATATCTTCTAGATCGTGATTAACTATTTTCATTTTTGCAGACAAAATTGACATTCTACCCTACGATCGAGGCATCCATAGAGTTTTCTTTGCCCTGATGCCACCCTATGTGCTTATTCATATCTCCCCTTTTTAGATTTTAATTAGGGTTCCACTTTGAAGTGTAAACGTGATTTTCATTTTTTTGCAGATGAGACCTTTGGCAACCCTTATTACACTCTCTTTTTTGGGTGCTTCTTTCATCTCATCACCGAAGATACTCTCCGCAAGGTACAACACACACACATACATCGATCCTTTATGAAGAAAAATTAACTTATTGTGGATTAATATAATAAATCGTAAATATATTTTCTGTTGAATGCTTTTAAAAATTCATTTAAGCTTGAAGTTCTTCCTCATTATCCTTTTTTAATTATGTTTGTATCACACATGATGGATAATTATAAAATACAAAAAGTAATAAATATGATAGCAACTTAATGCTCAGTTCATACCTCGAAAAATGATAATTATATTTCTATTTTTGCTAATATAGTTCTCTGTTTTATATGTATGTTGAGAGTGGAATTTCATGTATTTTATGTGTGCACATTACACCGTTTTGCTTAGAAAAGTTATTGGTTTTACATGGAATTGTGTACATTTGAGTGTTTACACGATTTTGATACTATTAAGGTATTTTGTTGAGTTTCAAAAGTTCAAAGTTGGAATGAAGAGTGAAAGTGTAAAAGAATGCTGAAAAATGCACGTTCACATTGAATAATTTTTTGTATTCTTTTGGAAATCAAAACTGGTGATGTGATATATGGTCAGAAAGCCATGGAAGAGAAGATCGTTTTGGCACAAAAATCACTCAAATCGGAGTTTGTACAAGGAAGTTATGTTCAAAATCGTTGGGTCACGTAGCTGCCGACGGGAATTTCCGAAAATTAGTCCATACATCCTATTTCTTGGAACAAAATTAATTTCCTCATCTCATTCCCTTCTCATATCTATATATATTTTACATCATTATTCATAAGAGACACCACCCTCCACAAGGGGATCACCCTCCATCCATCATCTACCATCATCCATATCCATCCCATCATCTATCCACACCGAAGGAGATTCAAGGCTATTCAAGAGGAAGATCAGTCAATCGGAGAGACAAAGAAGGAAAACAGAATAAGACCGACACTAAGATTTTTCTATTCCTTTCTTTTATTTTTGTTTGTCAAGACTTCTGGTATGAATTTAATAGCCACGGGAGTTGCTTGTAACCCCATGAGCTAATTTTATTTACAGTTTTAAGGTTTGAAGAATAGACATAATTAATTTGATGAACTAGTGATCGGTGTCATTTTCACCTAAATTTTAGTGTCTTTTATTATGTATTGTTGTGTGTTTTTATTTATTTTGTATCTCATTTGTTGGTGTTATATGAAAATATGGAGATATGTCCTTTGAATTGATAAATGTGTGAAAATAAGGTCAAATGTATTTTAAAACAGTTGAAAATAAAGTAGAAACGAAAACGAGCAAGAAACGGGCTGAAAACAACCCAACTCGAGTTGCAAGGTCCAACTCAACTTGCAACTCGAGTTGAGTTGTGACCCGAGTGAAGTCTGAATGCATCCAGTAGCTCAACTCGAGTTGCAAGGTCCAACTCGACTTGCAACTCGAGTCGAGTTGAGCGCCGATAAAAGTTCAGTTTCTGATGGAGCCAACACGACTAGATAGGCGAGAGCTCGAGTTGACCAACTCAAGTCGAGTTGGAGTCAGGCCAAGTCGAGCAGGGCAAAGCAGCAACCAAAAATCGTCCAGAGAGCCAACTCAAGTTGCAAAGACCCAACTCGACTTGCAACTCGAGTCGAGCTTTGCTTAAAAAATCAAAAAATTCAGGAAGTTTCTAAAAGATTCCAAGGTGTTTAAATACATGTTTTGATTATAAAATACGGGAGGAATCATTTTGGATCAGTTTCCACACATATTAGACACCTAAATCACACACATTCATCTTCATCTCTTCCATCCTTCACTTCATTCATCCAATCCACTTGATCTTCTCAAATCCATCCATAAATCCATCCATCCACCAATCTAAGAAGAGAAATTCATCATTGGTTGAAGATTTTAGCATGATCAAGGAGGAAGAAGTTCACCATCAAAAAGGAGTCAACTTACCTTTATTTTGTAATTTTCTTCATTATTTGGCTCAATTGGAGCAAGCCTTGGATTATGTTGAATTTGTAATGATATGTAGTGGCTAGTCCTCATGTGAGGCTAGCAATATGATTGGTTAGGGATTATATAGATTTTACACACTACATGTTAGATGAAATGAATGTTATGAATATTTTCTATCATGAATGCTTATTCTCATTTTATGTATGATTTGTGTGATTAAATTCTCTATTCATAGTGTCAGGATGTTCATTCCAATATTATACTTAGTTAGTGTGAGGAGAGGTAAGTCATACCTTTAAGTGCTTAAAATCTCATGATAGGACATTAGTGATGAACTATTGAAAGGGAACCAAACTTATGATCATAGTACCTTCATAGGAATTGTGAGTAAGAAAAATTCTAGGAGATTTAAACTTGTAAAAGAGTTGAGAACCTAATTGCCTTGGCCATAGAGATTAGGGGTACAAATGTGATTGCCCTTAATATCATAACATGAAAACCATCAATACATGTGTGTGTGTGAGTCTATATATACCTTTTCCATGAATGTTGCTTGCCTTACATACTTCTTAGATTGCTCACCTTCATCCATCTTCCATCACATATGTACATGTTCTATCTTTACTTGCTTTATTAGTTAATTTTTAGTATTAATCAAACCTCCTCTTTCAAATATGGCTATCCACTTTCGCCCTTGGGTTCGATATTTCTAAAATTTGCACTTGGTCACTACGGTCTACTACACGACAGAGTACACTTGCTCTTATCAATTGAAACCAAGTTCAACTAGACTGATTTTTGTGAATTCATGTGGATTATTATTTTGGTTTATTTGATTCGTTTTGAGACTTTGCAATCATGCTTCATAACGTCTTCATAGTAAATTCATGACATCTGCTATAATGCTTGATTGATTATGTTAGCATGTGTGCGTTTATAAATTGAATTGTCTATCCGTTGGGAATTAAGGTAGTTCCGTAATAAACACGTTAATTCTAAGAACTAGTAAATCAGATACTTGAACTGTTTAGTGGAACAATGCAATTAGATATTCAAGTAGAAAGTAAATAGAGTCTTGTAGTAGTTTCAGAAAATATCTTGTTAGTCAAACTTGCCATCCAGATGTATTGTTTTTTGCATTGATTAATATCTAGGAATGGGGCTTGATAATATTCATGCACCTTAGGATTTAAACCAGATCATACTGTTAACTTTGAATCGGATCATATCCGGTGGAAAAACAGAATTATGTGGTGTATTTTTATAGAAGTTTCATGAATAAACAATTGGAAGTCTAGGAATCTAAAGTAGTTGGTCTATACCTGATACCTTTGAGCTATTGATTATCTCTTGAAACACCTGTGATAGAGTGTGACTTTTATTTATTTATTTTATTTGCTATTTATTTTTCTGCAATATTAGTTATTAATTTCCAAATCATAAAGGTTATTACGTCTTAATTATTAGTGGTGATAATTATTTAGTGTGTATCCTATTTAACTCTAATCTCCTGGATTAGATATTTCATTTATTGGTCACTCGTTGCACACAATGGTATAGTATTCTTGCTCTATAAACAAGTAAGTAAAATTACGAACAAGTTAATGGTGCCGTTGCCAGGGATTAGACTGTTTAAATAGGATATCCTTAAATTATTTCTTATCACTCTTAGTTAGGACTTTTTACTTCTTTTATTTTTATTTTTTTGTTATAGTATATTCTGACTATAAATTATTTTTGAGGTACATGAGATGGACGAAATATTAAAACGCTATGGAAGTCAAAATGTTATGGATCCTTCTCCATGCATAGACGAAATGTTGAAACGCTATGAAACTCAGAATGATATGGTTCCTTTTCGATATTACATGGATGAGAGGAATTATGGTTATGATTCTCTAGTGAATCAAAGTCCTTCTCAGTACTACAATCAAGTTAGATATGAAGATGAATGGTCTTGTGCTTATAATGAAAATTCATATCAACCTTATCAAGAGAACACCTATTCTGAATCGATCGGAGTTTTCCAAGGATTACAAGAAGCGTTTGATATCTCCATTAAGAATCATGAAGAAACCATGGAAAGATTGGAAGCTCTAAAAAGAAAGATGAAAGTTCAATCGCAGGAGAGGAAAGTTGCATCGCAGGAGTTTCATGAAAGAACGAAAGATAAACAATCTTCTTACGAACATCGCTTCAAGTTCAAATGCACAACTTCAACAAGAGGAAAGAATGAATGAAGAGGAGTTTGAGGAAGATATTGTTGTTCCTTTGTACCCTAGAATGCAGTTTGAAGGTCCTATGTTGTCGTTTGAGGAAGAAGAAGTAGAAGAGGAATTCACTAGATTAAGTCAAGTGGCTCCACTCGAATTGAGCTATCAACTGGAGACAATTTTTGAGGCAAACGAATAGATTGATGAAGAATTTGAGAATGTACTTGAAGAATGAAATGAGCATATCTAAATCTTTAAACTCTTTAAGTTGCATTGAATTTGATGATATTGTTTCTGTTGACTTTATTTTACCTAATGATTCCTCACATATTTTTAGGGATAAAAAGGAGTTAGAAAAGAAGTTGGAAATTTTCGTCGGAAGAAGGAATAAGTGGTGGAGTAGAATGAAGAGGTTGATGAAATTTGATCTTAATATGGTTGGCAAGGTCAAGATAAAATTTAAGAATACCAACGAGGCCATCCCTTGCCATAAGTATTGGATTGAAGAAGAAGCACAGCGATTAGACTACGATGGCAAGGATCAAAGATATCCATGACCATTCCGATGAGCCTGAGGTATTCCGTCGTGACTCTCCGACGTTAAATATGAGCTCCTGTTGGGGGTTGTTCCTCCCATTTTTATTGCTTTCATGTGTTTGTGTTGTGTAAGAATTTTATTAGGTGCTGCTCGACTATAGTATATACTTCTTTGTAAACTTAGCCTCTCACCTTGATTGATCTAAGTTTGGGGGTTACGTACATACCTTATCTTGTTGCACTGAAGTAAAATTTTTGCATTGTTTTTTTCTGTTTTGTTTGCTTGAAAGGGTCGATTTTTTGCGATTAGTTGATGTTTTTGATTTATTCGTGAATGTTGATTTTTTTATTTTTTACGACTTTCCAGGTGTTTTGTTAGTGTTTATTTGTTGTGTGTTGATCCTAGTGTCAGTCTAGTTGATTTTTGGTTCTCTATGATGATTTTCTTATTTTTCTTAACACTTGATGGTATTATATGTGTGATTGTGTTTGAGAAGAAATTTGATGTTGTGCTTTGATATTAAGATGCTTGAAGTTTAACTATATGCATGGAAGATTAGCTATGTAGCTTTATTAAGATTGTTCGTTCATTCCTATAGTCATGTGAGATTTGAGCCTTTTGAAATCATGACAAGTTGCATGATTCAGTTTATTCTTATGAGTGTCGTTCATACATACGTATTCTAGAACTTGGCTTTATATCTTGCTTGAAGCTATGTGTTTGATTAGAAAATAGAAAATGATCTTAGGTCATCTTTGTTATATATTAGTCATAGCTTAGTTATTATCCTACTTAATGAAATTGCCCGTAGTCAACCCTTTTGAGCCTAAAATCCTTATTTATTGGAAGCCTATGTGATTAGGTAATTGATTCTTTTACTATCCTTTAAAAATTTCCTACCTAGTGGAGAGTTGAAGGAGTCAATTTGGTGTTTTTGATGAAGATTATAAGGAGACGTAATTTGAAAGTGATGAAAATTATAGAAGAGAATGGTTAAATTATTGCATAAAGGGGTAGTGTCTGAAACTAGTACCCTTGAAAAATGGTAGTACCTGAAACTGGTACCTTTGTTTGAAAAAATTTGGGGAAAAAAAAAATTCAAGTAAGGAAGTTGAGCTTGAAAGTGAAGGAGGAGTCAAGTTTCAAGAGGCAATGAAGAGCATTGAAGGAGCGAGAAGAAAGTTAAGTTGTTTGATGAAAAGCTAAGTCTTCTTTGATTCTTTACTAGTGAATGAATCACTTTATCTATGTGTTTCCTACCTTTTACCAAAGAGCCAACATTACAACCTTGTGCAAGGCCTTTGTCATCCTATTGTCGAAGTAATCCCTTTAGTCAAGAGTTGAGATGATTGTCAAGTTTATGGTTACACGTGTATTTGAATTGATTTGGAGTGTAAACACCTTACCTAAAGTGTATATCTCACACTTGAGTGATGAGCGTAAATACTACCCGTGAGAATGGGTTGATGAGCATTCCGAATAAGTGAAGTAGTTGATTTGAATTGTATGTTCTTAGATGGATGGTTATCTTAGTATTTGATGTATGATTTTCAAATTGTTATATTGTCATGGATGTGTTAAGCTGTGAAATTTTCTCTCAATTACTCTATTGGTTTCCTATGTCGTTCCCTCGGGACGAGCAACAGGTAAGTTTAGGAGTTTGTTGAGAGTGAAATTTCACGCATTTTATGTGTGTGCATTACACCGTTTTGCTTAGAAAAGTTATTGGTTTTGCATGAAATTGTGTACATTTGAGTATTTATACGATTTTGATGCTACTAAGGTGTTTTGTTGAGTTTTGAAGGGTAAAACAGGATCATAAGTTCAAAGTTGGAATGAAGAGTGAAAGTGTAAAAGAATGCTGAAAAACGCACGTTCACATTACGTAATTTTTTCTGAATTCTTTTGGAATTCAAAACTGGTGATGTGATAAATGATTAGAAAGCCACGGAAGAGATGATCGTTTTGGCACAAAAATTACTCAAATCAGAGTTTGTACGAGGAAGTTATGCTCAAAATCGTGGGGTCGCGCAGCTGCCGACGGGAATTTCCGAAAATTAACCCATATTTCCTATTTCTTGGAGCACAATTAATTTCCTTATTTCATTCCCTTCTCATACCTATATATATTTCACATCATTATTCATAAGAGACATCACCCTCCACATCATCTACCATCATCCATCCACACCGAATGAGATTCAAGGGTTATTCAAGAGGAAGATCAGTCGATCGGAGAGATGAAGAAGGAAAGCGGAATAACACCGACACTAGGGTTTTTCTATTCCTTTCTTTTATTTTCGTTTGTCAAGACTTCTGGTATGAATTTGATAGCCACGGGAGTTGCTTGTAACCCCATGGGCTAATTTATTTACAGTTTTAAGGTTTGAAGGATAGACATAATTGATTTGATAAACTAGACTGATTTTTGTGAATTCATGTGGATTATTATTTTGGTTTATTTGATTCGTTTTGAGACTTTGCAATCATGCTTCGTAACGTCTTTATAGTAAATTCATGACATCCACTATAATGCTTGATTGATTATGTTAGCTTGTGTGCGTTCATGAATTGAATTGTCTATCTGTTGGGAATTAAGGTAGTTCTGTAATAAACACATTAATTCTAAGAACTAGTAAATCAGATACTTGAACTGATTAGTGGAACAATGCAATTAGACATTCAAGTAGAAAGTGAATAGAGCCTTGTAATACTTTAAAAAATATATCTTATTAGTCAAACTTGTTATCCGAAGGTATTGTTGTTTTCGTTGATTAGTATCCAGGAAGGGGCTTGGTAATATTCACGCACCTTAGGATTTATACCAGATCATACTGTTAGGTTTGAATCCGATCATATCCGGTGAGAAAACAGGGTTATGTGGTGTATTTTCATAAAATCTGCATGAATGAATAATTGGAAGTCTAGGAATTCAAATTAATTAGTTTATACCGGATTACCTTAGAACTGTTGATCGTTTCTTGAATTAATCTTAAATCTTTCTTCTGTGATTTATTTTAATAGTTATTTTATTTTCTGTTCTTTAGATAATAATTAAATTCACAACTCCCGGATATTGGCTACTTGATTCTGATTAATTTAGTAATTTTAAGAAATAAATAATTAGTTGCCTTTTGGGTTCGATAATTTAACTTAATTGCTTGCAGCTACGATTGACATCCTTCACATTTGGGAATTTAATTGGAGTGTGTAAAAAACACCTATCAATATACGCTGTGTGTAGCTTACAAAATGCTTATTATTATTTGCTTTAAATGTATAAAATATCAGGATTGAACCATCCGGATAGAAGTTCCCTTTCCATCTTATTTCTCTTTCACACAGTTAGATAAGATAAAGAAGGCATGGGTGTGGAGATATCACTTGGAAGTGATCCAGGTACCTTCTATGATAACCAGCTAGAAGGATTAAGTGGAATTAGTGAGATAGAGCCTTTTGATTTCTCACAGTATCTTCTTTTCAATTGTGAGATTAACTTTTGTATGTTTTGCTACTAAGAGTATCTGTCGCAAAAAATAGTTGGGGAGATCAAGTCATTCTCAACAGATGGATGAGTTGCACCTAAACTTTCTAAGAGATTGGACAAGTTCGTGCTTTACGTAATGACAGCAATTAAGAAGGCTTTGGCTGTGAAGGAATTACTGATGTTGTTATGGATGAATTAAATAAAGCAAAATGGGGGGTTTTCAACTTTTATTAATTCAATGTCATAATATTTAATAAATGATCATCTTTTTAAAAAAAATTACACATCGTTTAAAACGCTTCATGTTTACTATTCCACGTTATTTAAAAAAAATTGTATTTTTTAACCAAATTTGTTGATTTTAGAGGATATTATAGTATTTTTAGGTAATAAAAAGTATAAAGTAATGATATGTGTACGAAAAAATCAAAATTTATGCTTGACCTGCAAACACATAAAAGACCCAGAATCAACAATTCACCATCTACTGCACTCACTTCACTAATAAATCAGCAAAATGGAACATCTCATCAAGGAATTTTGAGGTATAACAATTGGCAAGGCCTCATAGATAATAAAAGTTCCACAATTTATTTCCAAAGGAATTCTTCTATATACTCTTGATCCCATAAAAAAAAAAAAAAAAAAAAAAAACTTAGCAACAAATATTATGTTGAGACTAAGTATGCAAAGAAAAAATCTTTTGGGACTACATTTGCAATGTGACAAATTCTCTTGTGAGATGCTATTTATGTGAGACAGTTTGTGAGACTTGTTAAAGTATGTCTATTATTTAGATAGTATGTTTGATGGTCTTTGAAGTATGTTTTCAAAAGTATGCTGAATTATACATTAAAGTATGATTTTAATGTATTATAATTTGATTTATTATTGACATACTTTAATAGCAAATAAACATACTTTATCTATACAATAAGCATACTTTAGTGATGGGTTGACTCGTCTCACAAATAACCCGTCTCACAAGAGATTTTCTCTTGCAATTTTATAAACTTATGAGATCAATTATGCAAGCAAAAAATCATTTATACTACAAAAAAAAGTATTTTTTTAGCAACCGAATTTACCAATAGAATTCAATCTGTTGGTAATTACCAATGGATTAGCATAAAAAATGACATTTTGTTTTAGCAACGGAATGCCAACGGATTTATTCTCTATTTTATCAACGGAATTCAATTCGTTGGTAATTACCAACGGATTACTAAGGAAATCATTATATAAATTACCAATGGAATTATTAGCAAAAGATTACTAATGGAATTATTTACCAACGAAATTGATTTTTCGTTGCTAAAATTTTACCAACCATCACTTTACCAATGGAATTTTACCAACATATTCCGTTGCTAATCCGTTGGTAAGCCAATTTAACAATGAAAATAAGGTTTTTACCAACGGAATATTTTATTGATAAAAAATAATTTTTTTGTAGTGTTGAGACTAAAAGAAAAAGTATCAAAACCTTTTTACAGAGTATGTACCAAAACATTTCATTCCTCCACCCCATTCGAAACATATACATTCAAGCTTGCACAATTTGTTAGCTATTTCTTAGTATAATAATTTCTGTTAGTTTTTAATATAAATTTGAATATAAAAATTATTAAAAAATATATGTACATTGTTGAATAAAACTAATTAAGGTAGAGGATAACAATTCTTAATGATAATTTTTTAAATTTTTCATAATTAAAAAAAATCTTAATGAACCCATGTAGCACGCGTGTTACATGCTAGTATATATATATATATATATATATATATATATATATATATATATATATATATATATATATATATATATATATATATATATATATATATATATATATATATATATATGCAGAATAAATCCAATCATGGCCATCTATTTCTAAAATAAAAAATCTCAGCCACTCATTAAAATAATTAAATAATTATAATTATGAGTTTTTCAAATTAGAAAATAAAATATTATTTATTAAAACTTTAATAATATTAAATATATTATTTGAAATATATAAAAGCAGAATAAATTCAATCCTAACCATCTATTTCTAAAATAAATCTCAGTAACCCATTAAAATAATTATAATTATGACCTTTTTAAATTAGGAAATAAGATATTATTTATTAAAACTTTAATTAATGATATTAAATATATTATTTGAAATATATAAAAGTAGAATAAACCCAATCCTTACAATCTATTTCTAAAACAAATCTCAGTCACTCAATAAAATAATTAAATAATTATAATTATAATCTTCAAATTAGGAAATAAGATATTATTTATTAAAACTTTAATGCACCGAGAGTGATTCTCTACGAAGGTCAAAGACTTCAGAGTTGGCTGAATAATTCTTCGAATTCTTCAACGAGAATCAACTCAAGAACGGAATACATCTGGGATTCAGGTTCTAAACCGTCCGGATTAAACGTTCTACAGTCAAGTTCTTCGGTGAACGGCCTATAATTTGGGATTCAGGTGCTAAACCATCTGGATTTAATCGTTCTTAAGTCAAGTTCTTCAGTGAACGGCATATAATTTGGGATTCAAGTGCTAAACTGCTTGGATTTAAGCTTGCTTAAGTCAAAGTTCTTCCAAGAACGGCCTATAATCTGGAATTCATGTGTTAAACCGATCGGATTTAAGCGTTCTTAAGTCAAACTCTTCAGTGAATGACCTATAATCTAGGATTCAAGTGCTAAACCGCTCGAATTTAAGCCTTCTTAAGTCAAAGTTCTTTCAAGAATGGCCTATAATTTGGAATTCAGTGCTAATCTCAGCCACCCATTAAAATAATTAAATAGTTATAATTATGACATTTTCAAATTAGTAAATAATTTAGTCAAAATTCTAACCATCTATTTCTCAAACAAATCTCAGCGATCATACATTTCTTAAACAAATCTCAGCGGTGAACGACCTATAATCTGGAATTCAGGTGCTAAACCGTCCGGATTTAAGCATTCTTAAGTCAAGTTCTTCAGCGAACGGCCTATAATCCGGGATTTAGGTGTTAAACCGCTCGAATTTAAGTCTGCTTAAATCAAAGTTCTTCCAAGAACGGCCTATAATCTAGGATTCAGGTGCAAATCTCAGTCACCATTTAAAATAATTAAATAATTATAATTATGACCTTTTCAAATTAGAAAATAAGATATTATTTATTAAAACTTTAATAACATTAAATATATTATTTGAATATATTCAAAATTATCAAATAAATCTAAGTCAACCATTAAAATAAATAAATCATTGTAATTATGACTTTTTCAAATTAGGAAATAAGATATTATTAAAGCAGAATAAATCTAATTATGACTATCTATTTCTTAAACAAATCTCAGCCTCCCACTAAAATAATTAAATAATTACAATTATGAATTTAGGGTTTAGGGTTTTAGGATTTTAGGTTTTAGGATTTTCTGTAATTATTTCCGTGCAAAACACAAACATAAATAAAAAAATAATACGACAGCAAAATTCAAACCACTCCAAACCGGATGAGAGAATCTCAAACAAATTTCAATCACCCATTAAAATAATTAAATAATTATAATTATAACTATTTCAAATTATAAAATAAGATATTATTAAAGTAGAATAACTGACCATTTATTTCTTAAACAAATCTCAGACACTCATTAAAATAATTAAATAATTATAATTATGAATTTAGGGCCTCCCATTAAAATAATTAAATAATTAATTATGACTTTTTCAAATTAGGAAATAAGATATTATTAAAGCATAATAAATCCAATCCTGACCATCTATTTTTTAAACAAATCACAATCACTTATTAAAATAATTAAATAATTATAATTATGAATTTAGGGTTTAGGGTTTAGGATTTAGGTTTTAGGGTTTTAAGGTTTATGGTTTAGGGTTTTAGAGTTTTATGTAATTATTTTCGTGCAAAATACATATGAGATAATTAAAAAACATAAATAAAGAAATAATACGACAATAAAATTCAAAGTACACCAAAATCGAATGAGAGAAACTCAAACAAATCTCAGCTACCCATTAAAATAATCAAAAAAATAATTATAATTATGAATTTAGGTATTAGGTTTTAGGGTTTATGGGATAATGTTTGTAGAGGGTCAAATCCTGATAATTTATTTCTTAAACAAATCTCAACCCCCCATTAAAATAATTAAATAATTATAATTATGACTTTTTCAATAATTAAATAATTATTAAATCATAAAAACGGAATAAATCCAATCATGGTCATCTATTTCTCAAATAAATCTTAGCCGCCCATTAAAATAATTAGATAATTATAATTATGACTTTTTCAAATTAGAAAATTCTCACTCCGTCCCACCCAAAGGGTGGTATTTGCTTTTTGCACGTGGATTAAGAAGTATTATTATTTAATGTGTTGTGGGTAGTTATATTAGTGAGAATATAGACCCCATATTTTAATTGTATTAGTGGGTTTGTGTGGGTCCCATATGTGTAAAAAAATGAAAGAAGACTCTTTGGGTGGGACGCCCAAAATGGAAAAATGGACCCTTTGAGTGGGACGGAGGGACTAAGATATTATTAAAATAGAATAAATCCAACCCTGACCATGTTTTTCTTAAACAAATATTAGCTACCCATTAAAATAATTAAATAATTATACTTATGAATTTAGTGAAATTGGTAAATGTTATTTCACTGGAAACGGTTACATCGAGTACTTACGTACGATGTGAATACAAAGTCTAGCCACCCTAGCCAACCTACTTAAGCAAAATGCTTAAGGTGAATAATAAAATACATCATGAATTCATATACAAAGACGCTATCTGAAGCTTGATTCTGTCTGCAATGTGGTTCGGAGATAGCATCCTTGTGCCATGCTGAAAGGCATTCCTTTCCATCCATATGTGGTAGATTGTTGTAGCAAAAGTGATGAAAAGGAGTCTTCTTGCCTTTTTGTTGGTCTTGGTATCCTGGAGGATCTTCCTGAAGGCATCTGTAACTGATGTTAGTCTTGGTCTTCTCCATCCAATCCATCTTTTGACTTGATCCCAAATATTTGTGATGTAAGGGCAGTGAAAGAAGATGTGCGATGTGGTCTCTTGATCGAAGCAGAAACTACATCGTTTGTCGTCTCCCGTGCACCATACTCTATCCTTCGTAGCAACTCTGTCTCTATGCACCAGCCAAAGTCTGAAACTGTATTTTCTCACAATCCATTTGTGCCAAATCTGTTTGTAAACAAAGCTCGAGTCCGCTGTGTATCTACTCCTCAAATAATCATACATGCGACTAGCTTTGAATACTCTACTGTCACAACACTTCTCCATAATATCAATTACTCCTTTACTACCTTCTGATTCATTCTCAATGGTATTCCTAATGGCAATGAGCACTCTCCATAAGTATGTAGAGTTATTACCGGGAGAGGTCACTGTCCATGAGGAAGATGAGAGATAAATACAATGAATCCATTTCACCCAAAGGGATGAAGCTTCCCTGTGTACATCCCATAGTGCTGAAGCCAAGAGCGCCTTATTCCAAGTGGTGATATCCTTCAACCCTAGCCCCCCTGCATTCTTAGGTTGTAGGATGTCGTTCCAACTCACCGGGCTCATTTTCGTTCCCCACAAGAACCTGCGTATCACCGTTTCCACCTTTCTGGCCACTACAGCTGGAATTTTAACAATGCCACACCAAAAAGAGAGAATTTCATATATCCCAGAAGTGATCAATTCCAAACGACTCGTGAATGACAAGAGTTTAGAAGACCAAGTATGTGTCATGTTGTTAATGTCATTCAGAAGGGGTGTAAAATCCTCCACTCCTATTCTCTTGCTGCAAATAGGGATGCCCAAGTATTTGAAAGGAATGGTACCTGTGTTGTAAGGAAGAAACTGAGCAATACGACGTCGGGCTCGAGTCGAGATGCCCGAGGTAATGAGATTAGATTTCTGAGAATTCATATTTAACCCAGAAACTTCAGAGAATCCTTTCAAAACCCTGTTAATACACCTAGCTGTAGCCACATCTCCATAACCCACAACCAAGAGATCATCCGCAAAGATCAAGTGAGAAACATCTACACGTTTACAAATTCTATAGTGGAATCTATATTCATGTAGGTCTACTGCTCTACTTATCAATCTACTAAAGTATTCCATGCAAATAACAAAAAGGAACGAGGAAATCGGATCACCTTGTCGAAGGCCCCTCTTGCCTTTGAAAAAACCTTCTGGTTTCCCATTTATGAGAAGGGAATAGGAAGTAGTAGTAACACACTGTTCAATCCAAGTACGAAAAGTAGAAGGAAAACCTAGTCCCCTAAGCAATTCAAAGAGATATTTCCAGCTAATCGAGTCGTAAGCTTTAGAAATATCTACCTTAACTGCCATCCTAGGGGAGATTGTCCCTACTCTCCGACCATAACCTCTGAAAATCTCCTCTGCCAGCATCACACAGTCTCTCATCTTCAACTGTTTGAGCAACTTG
Organism: Pogostemon cablin; assembly: GCA_023678885.1. Classification (NCBI taxonomy): domain Eukaryota; kingdom Viridiplantae; phylum Streptophyta; class Magnoliopsida; order Lamiales; family Lamiaceae; genus Pogostemon; species Pogostemon cablin. Next base: position 12,731,085 of record CM042960.1, read on the forward strand.
CCTTTCTGAAAAAATTCTTTCACTGCTGCCACTACATCTCTTCCAACTACATTCCATGCACTCTGAAAGAAAGTCGAGGTGTAACCATCAGGTCCAGGAGATTTGTTTTTGTTGATTGCCCACAACACTTCCCTAATCTCTGTGTCCTCAATCGGTGCTTCAAGATTACAAACATCCTCTGAAGAGAGTGTTGGTCCTCCATCCAAAACCTCTTGAGTTACTGACTGAGAAGTGGGGCCCTCTTCACCAAGTAATGTTTGATAATAAGTGATGAATGCATTAATCATTTCTTGGTATGAAGATGTTGGGCCACTAACGGTGTGAATAGAGTGAATATCATTCCTCGCTCCATTGCTACGAATAAGTGAATAGAAATACTTTGTAGCGCAATCTTGATTCTTAATATGCTTGTGTTTGAGAACCTGCATTAGAAAGTTAGTCTCACAGTCCTCCAAATGCCTCTGTTTCTTTAGCTCCTCACTGATCTCCTGGTGTAGCTCATGATTGTTCAAGCTCGACATAAAGAGAGTCTGGAGATGATGCAGATGATCTCTTCCTCTAGCTACTCTTTCAGAAATGTGGTGATAGTTCTGCTTGTGTAGTTCCTTCAGCGGATTTTTTAGCGATTTTAACTTTTGGCAAAGGATGAACTGCTTTGTACCTGCTACATGTACCTGCCAATAAGAAGAAACAAGAGCTATGAAATTATCATGGTTAGTCCAAAAGTTACAAAATCTGAAGGGTCTTATATAGTGGGGGCTCGGATTCTGGAAGGAAGTGATGGAAGGACAATGATCAGAATAGGTGCCTTGAGGAAGAAAAGAGGTGTGAGGTCCCAACCCATACTCCTCCGAACCTTGCACGTCATCACTCTATCAATTTTTGAGCACGAGTAACCATTGGTCCAAGTATAGAAGCAACCGGACGAGTAAGTGTCTTCCACTCCCATGATAGAGCAAGTTTCATGCATTTCTCTAGTTCCCGAGTTCTGTGAGATGGTATTTCTTTCACCCTCATATCTGACACAATTGAAATCTCCTCCTAGGATCCATGGCAAATTGTTAGAGTGAAAAATAGAGGTGAGATGTTGCCACAACGGTCTTCTAGCAACATAACGATTATGGGCATAAATTATGGATAGAGAAAACTCCCTAGCTGTAGTAAGACAGTGATGACTTGCAGTGATGACTTGATCAGATATGGTGTACTCAGACACTGAGATTCTGAAGGGATTCCAAAGAAGAATAATTCTTCCTCCTGTACATACATCAAAGTTATGTATAAACTGCCATGATGGAAAAAGCTTGCGTATCATTATATCTACTTTGGCGGATTGCATCTTTGTCTCCAAAAGTCCCATAATCGAAACATCATGTTCTCGCACCAGTTTTGTTAGTGCTTTATGAGTTGGTGTGCGCCCCAACCCACGCACATTCCATATGAGAAGATTCATGATGAATATTCAGAGGATGGAATCCCGTCCTCCGCTATCATCTTGCTAATCCAATCTCCATAATCTTCAAAGTTTCCATCCAATGCAGTTTTTGAATTTCTACCCAAAGATTTACTCCTTTTGTGCTTGTAGTTTCTTCCTGCTGATTCTGATGATTCTGAAGATTCACCTCTATCAGTTGGCGCCCAGATAGCTTTGGATTTGTTGCCATAATTAATATTGTCATTGGAAAAGGTGGGAAAATTGCTAACTCGTTCTCTGTCAGAATTGAGGTGAGAATTAGCATTCGGGGTTTCCAATACTGTGGTTTTGGACTTGGAGAAATTAGAAGAGGGGTTAAGGGTCGGATTGTGTGGAGGGGTGTTGGGTTTAGTAAAAATGGGCCTATACTGGGGTGGTTTTTGAGGAGGGAATTTGGGCCTATTATCAATTAGTGGGCTGGAGTCTGGATTGGGCCTTGGATTAGGATTAGGAGCACTGGAATTGGGATAATGGTTATTGGGCTGCCCACTATGTTTACGATTCCTCTTAGGCTTACCAGGGTTGAAGGGTCTACCGCCTTCTTTCTGCAAACTGCTCTGGTGCGAATCATCAGTGCGGCGACATTCTCCAGCAAAGTGTCCCAAAGTGCAGCAATTCGTACAAAACTTCGGTCGAAACTCATAGTGTACAGTCTGTCGAAAACCTCCAGTTCGAGTTTTGACCCAGATTTCATCCGGAAGAGGTTTGGAAGCATCGATGTGCACTAGGCATCGGGCAAAAGAGACCATCTGCTTGTTCGTTGTATAATAGTTCATCATGATGGGTTCCCCAATTGTTGAGGCAATGATGCTCAATCTATCCGAAGACCAGTACTTAAGGGGGAGAGAAGGCAATCTGATCCACACCGGAACAATCGATAGAGCTTCATCGAACTGAAAATCTTCTGGCATCCTTCGAAGCATAAGATAGGTTAATCTCCCATCATAGGGGCCATTGAGGAGGACTTTCTGAACGTCGGCTTCATTGTTCAGCTTGAAGACAATCCAGCCGCTATCATGAGAGAAGATTTGAGTTGGAACTCCCCATTTGTCAACGATGTCTTTCACTGCTTGAAATCCAGGATGCCTGCCTGCAAAGCAACCAATCAAGGTGTAATCCCATTCTCTATCTCCATTATCATCATCTGGAATTATAGCAATTCCAGGTTCCTGAGGAGGGAGGAATTTCAGTGTGTGTTTGGGGTTGGATTGGCGGTTGTGGAAGTGTCGATTGATGGAAGAAGGTGGAATAAAATTATAAGCATGGTTGGGATTAGGATTAGGAGGTGGAGAAGGGGAGCTGGTAGAAGCTGCATGGGGGAGACCAGAGGTTGGGGGAAGGGTCGAATACGGCAGAGCTGTTTGATGAAGGGCTGGAGGGTGTCACGGAGTATGAGCAGCAGAACCACGGGCTGTGTGCATTAAGAGAAGGGGGGAGAGGTTGAGCTAGAGGCACCAGGGGTGGGGGATGTAAATTGAGATGAAGGAGGTGGCAGCCGAGGGGAGACAGTAGGTTGGGGAGTGAAACGAAGTTGTTGATTGATCGAAGCATATGCTGCCATCGTTTTTTTCGATAGAGGCGAGGGCGGAAGACTGGTCGGAGGAGACAAATTGGGAAGGGGAGTAGGTCTAGTAGGCTGTAAGGACGAAGGAGTAGGGGTTTTGGATCGAGGTTGAGAGAGAGGAGGAGGAGGAGAGAGAGAGGGAGTGGAAACCAATAACTTTTCCTTAAATGTAGGGGGGAGGGGGAATGATTCATAGGAAAGTCGGAGTGGCAGGGTATGGAAAGGGTAAGGATTTTGAATTATTGAGAAGGGTAGGGTACAAGTCAACAACTCTATCAAGTAGGGGAGTAGTATGGGAAAAACAACCTGCATCTACACCTACTTTTGTAACACTTCTTCCAAAGACTCCAGTAAATCCAGATTCAAATTGGAATTTTGAATTTATGATTTAACCATTTGCTCGATTCCATTAGACAGCTGCTCAAATGCTTGCTGTTCATCAACCAGATTCTGTTCATCATGCTGCTCATGTGGATGTTCTAAATCTGGTAAATGAACATCTTCCATTTCTCTTTCCTTCTCAACGACGTCGGCCGGAGATAAATCAAGAATGGAGTTTTGTGCGTTGAAGGAGCAGTCCATGCATGAGGGAAACAAAGGGTTCGCTCGAGAGACACCTTTCCTGATAACCTTGGATTTCTTCTTTTTCTTTCCATTGCTCACTTTCCTGCTGGAAGCGGAGGAATTGTACGATGCAGCCGCTGCGGTAGCTCGCCGGGTTCTCATGATGAATCTAACCTGTGAAAGTTGCACAACACTATGATGACTACGCAGTGGTAGCCGGAACTCCGGCCATTAATGTGTTTGCAAGAGAAATGCACCAAAAATTTCTAGAGAGAAGTCAGAGCATATTCTAGAGAGAGAGGGGTTTTGGTTTTGGTTTTTTGGGGTTTTATACTTATGAATTTAGGGTTTAGGGTTTAAGGTTTTAAGGTTTTAGGGTTTAGAGTTTAGGATATTAGGGTTTTATGGTTTATAGCATAATGTTTACGGATAGTCAAATCCTGACCATCTATTTTTTAAACAAATCTCAGCTACCCATTAAAATAATTAAATAATTATAATATTGACTTTTTCAATAATTAAATAATTATTAATCCAACCAAACTTTCATTGCAAATATTTGTTAATAATCTCATAAAAATAAAAATAAAAAATATGTCAATTTTTTAATAATTATTAACCATATGGCAACAATATATACATATTATTTCGTGAAATTAAGAAATCTTATTTAATTTAAAACTTTAATAATCTCATTAAATCTTTACCTAATATATAGCAACAATAAACACCAAAAAAATTAAAAAATAAATATATTACAACTTTATGACCTATAAATAAATAAATATTATTTTCGTGATATTACATTACATTGAGATATTTAATTTAAAACTTTAATAATCTCATTAAATCTTTTACTAATATAGCAACAATAAACACAAAAAAATCAAAAAATAAATATATGCCAATTTTTTAATAATTTTATATGGCAAGAATATATATTCATTATTTTTGTGTTCATTTGATTAATTCTCTACCAATTAACAAAACAAACATTACCGTCAAACTCAGATGCGTTAGATTGTTTGAGTCTCCTAATTATCAAATTCATGGTTCAACCAATCTGAAAGGTATTTATAATGATGCTGAGGTTTGTTAATATTTGTTAATTTGTTGTTATTTATTTTCTAATCATTCTGATGCATCATGTTGTGATTTGAAACCTGAGTATGTTTTGTAGGGGTATTTATTTATTTTATTATTTTATACTGTATATTTTTCTAAAGAAATATTATTCGATTCAAACATCATAAAATCAAATGAAGCTGTTGCCCTAAAACTAACATATACGATGCAACGCATGAGTTAGCTACTATATATATATATATATATATATATATATATATATATATATATATATATATATATATATGAAATAATAGATGAAATATATGAATGATCCTTTTTAATCACTACTATACTCCTTCCAACTTACTATTTTGTGCACATTTTAAACTAGGAAGTTATCATTAATCTCACAATCGACCGTACATTTAATTAATTTTAAAGTTTTCATTACTGATTAACACATACTGTATAATGATTAACGAGTTTTATTTATTTCTTACTCCTTCCGGCTAATTTATGTATGTATTTGTATGTGCGTAGATTAATTTATTTTTTTAAGTTTATAAAGTAAGATAAAGATTTAGTAATATTTTGAGTAATTTAATAAGAAAATATATAATGTTGTTGACAGTGCCGGTCCTGACATTTTTTAGGCCCGTCACGAACAAAGAAATTAGGCCCTAGTTGATATATATACTATCATCATTTAAAATGACTTCATTTAGCATTTTGAGAAGCGAATTCATCGGTAATATCATCAAATTAATTTGTTCCTTCATATTTTTTTCAATACATAATTGCTAATCCATTTAGTCTTTCTTGTTATATAGTTGAAAGTAAGTAAGTTTTTAACAATTTAGAAAAACTTTCTTCTGCAATAGCAACATTTATTTTGGGCTTCAACTTTTATCTTTATTTTTTTAATATCTAAATATAGGCCCCTTTTCAAGTCCAATAAATTGATGGGCTAGATTTTATGAAAATTCTAATAACCTAATATAATTATGTATTTTATTAAAATATAATTATACCAACTATTAGTACTATTATTTATATATATATATATATATATATATATTGGACTCTCCTATTTTAAGGGTTCAGGGCGGTCGCTCTCTTCGTCCCTTCTCAGGGCCACCAATATAAAGAGTTGGTAACAATTTTGTAGTATTATAATATTGTTGAGTGTGGTTTATATTTTATAGGTAGTTACTTTTAGAGTTGTGCATAAGTTTTGATATAGATAAAAACAAAAAATGTGAGGGGTAAACAGTGGAACGGATGGAGTACTTAAAATAAATAATTGAGTATTAATTGGGTGTGAGTAACTTACGAATATTGATAAATGAATTTGATACGAATACAAATTTTATTAATAATTTTTTTCAAATAAAACAAATATAGATACGATATTTAAATTGAGATATTTCTCTACGCCTCTAAAAAAAATTAACATGCATTTCTTGTCACACGTAAATTAAGAAAATATATTAGTACTCTACTTTTAAATTAATGTTTTGTGTAGGGTTTAAAATTCAGTTTTTATTATTTTAGAAACCTCAAAACAAATATCACCTAGAGATAAATTTTTTTTCTTTTATTATAATAAACAAATTATAAAATATATTAGGTGCTCTACTTCTGGGCAAGGGTTAAGAGGAAGATTAGTTGTTTCAAATTTTTTTTCTATTTTACGAAAATGAAAAAAAGCGCCTCCAATTTCTTGCATTATTATGCAGGAGAAAATGCAAAAAATGGCCGTTTAGTAAAAAAAGAAAAAAAAAATGACCTAGTGATTTACTATACAGTTATAATCTAACACATACTATTACCTATTCATCCATATAATTTTATTATTAACTAAATTTCAATCATTCTTAACTTATATTTGAGTTATATATTTGTATTTAATTAAGTCATTATTATTTATAACCTGAGTTATTAAGTTAAGAATGGAATCACTTTTATAAAAATATAAAAATAGAAAAAAAAAAGTTGGGTCAATATATAGATAAGTTTATGAATTTATAATCGAGTGAATAATAAAGTCAATGATTTTTTCATAATTTTAAGCATTTTACGAGATATTTTTATAACTAGAAATAGTACTCATTTAGCTAAAATAGTTTTTTTTAAGTTTAACCCTATAATGGAATATACTCACCCCGTTAATCACTAACGCATTCATTTTGCCATTTTGGGTTGTTCATTCTTAAAGTATCAATTTTCTCTTTTTAACAAAAAAGTATACAAATGGCCCATCACTCACAATCACTCCCTACTAATACAACTACACATTTATATAAAATAATAATACTCATTAATTCCCGTGCAAAAAGCAAACGAATACATTTGTGGTGGACAGAGTGTATAATTTAAGGGAATATTTGTGTGAGATCATGTCATATTATTTTATACTTTTATAAGTAATTATCACTTTATTATTAAGAATGTTATTATTTTTTTTTAAATTTTACTCTACTTTTCATTTATATTATTGACAAAGATTTGTGTGAGACCGTCTCACGATAAGGGCTTATTTGAGACAGTCAGAAAGTGATAAATTTTATAATAAAAGTGATACTAAATTAATGAAAAGTAATAATGTTATTTTATGAACAATATATAGTATAAATGAAAAGTGATAACATTTTATAGAGAAAATGATATTTATTTTAAAAAGTATAAAATGGTCTCACGTGAGACTGTCTCACGTGAGACTGTCTCACGCAAGACCTACCCATTATTATTTCACAAATAATTTATAATACCATTATTTATTTTTCATTAATTAAATATTACTTTTCATTATAAAAATTAACATTATCTCAACAGTTTCATATTTTGTTTACCTTTCACTTCAGCCGTCTCACTTTAAGGTTTACATTTTTATGTTAGTTTGTCACGGTTTATATTTTCTTTTTTGTCAAGTGAGACTCACACAAACTAATTAATTATTTCACGTAGAGCTGCATACAACACAAATACAACTACTCACTATACATTAAATATTATATTTTTCAACACACTATCTATTAAAATATTACTCCATATCTCTTAATCTACGTTTAAAAAGTAATGCAAACACTTGTGTAAATCGGGTTTACGGTGTAAACCATGTACTCCCTCTTTTTAATTTTATTATACCTTATATATTATTAAGATTTAAATTAAAAAGGGACATTAAAATTTAAACAGTAAACTTAATTTATAAGAAACTAATTTGAAGAACAAACGTGAAAATTAACACATACTCCGTATGAAGAGTATTCTCTAATCTAGATAAAATTAAAGCGGGACTAGAGCTTTTAAATTAAATAAACGGCTTGAAAGCTCGACTCGACTCGTTAAGGTTCGAGCTCGACTCAGTTCGTGACTATTCGAGTTCATCTAAATACTCGTTACCTTATCGAGTCGAGCTCGTTTCGGCTCGATAATAATAATATTAATATAAATATTATATATTGATAATTATATATATTAATATAATAATTATTATATATAATATTAAATATATTAATTAAAATTCAGTTCGATTAGGCTTGAAAGTTTGTTAAGACTTGAAAGCTTGACTCATTTTGCTTAATGAGTCGAGCTTGAGCTCGGTTGAATAATTTTCAAGCCGAGTTCGAGCTCGCTCGTAAACTCGTTATCAAATTGAGTCAAGTTCGAGCTCAGCTCGATAATTACTTGAATCGAACTCAACTATTCACTACTCAAGCTCGCTCTGCTCGTTTAACAAGCCTTGGTGGGACTAATGGAGGATATTTTCTGCTCTAAATAAAGTCTGAAAAGCGACTAACGAGCCCACATATCTCTAGTCTAGATTTAGCCAGAAAAGCGATTAACGTGTCTCCATGTGGACAACTATTTTCACCAAAAAATGTCGAACTATATTTATGCGGACATGACTGGTTTGGTAGAGGGTATGACAGCACGTGGGTTTGATAATTGGATGATCCACCATTTTAAATTTGGTTTCATTTTGGAAATTAGGACCAACCACTTTAAATCATCAATAAAATAATTCTTGTTGATCATCATTAGTGAATGGTTAATATCACTAGAATCAGTGACAGTGCCAGAATTTTCGATGAGGGGCCCAATTAATTAGAATACCATGTTTAAATTTCAAAAATAAAATATATAGCACATGTCATTTGCACACAATATTCAAAAACTTTAAAATAGAGCTAAAACAAATAATTAAAAATAATTTCATAACTAAATTAAATAATTCGATTACATCTTAATACGAAAACATAAAAGAATTACACATAACTATAAAATTTCCCTCCTATTCTTTATATTTTGAAATCGAAACATAATAGCTTCATTGCTAACATTTTGAAACACATCCTTTTCAATGTAAGATATTAAACAATCATTCAGTAGTTTATCGCTCATCCGATTGCGAAGCGAACTCTTGATGATTTTCATTGCTGAAAAAACTCTTTCCACTACAGCAGTAGTAACTGGTAAGATCAATGACAATTTAATTAACAGAAAAACCAATGGAAACACAATATGCTTTCTTGTGGTGACCATCTTCTGAGCAAGTTCTCCTATTCCATTTACTTCAGAGAAGTTCTCATCCAAACGGATATCAAAAATAAAGTTCTCAAGTTGACTATCAAGTTCGTATAAATCAACTGTAGGAAAATCATATGGATAAAATTCTGCTACGCGAAGAAGTCTTTTTTTATCAAAGCATTATCGCTATGATTCATCAAATCATTACAAACCTTTCTACATGTGTCATGATCGCTATTATGACCCCCAATATAATCTTTCACTCTTTTTTTTTATGCCAAGAATTAAACCCTTCAAATACAAAAGCATCATGCCCACTTTCACCTCAACTCTTAGAGAATAGATAACAATATAAATAAAATACCGCATCTTTTGCAATGCTTTACTCCAACCAATCACTGAAAATAGGATCATCAAACCAAGATGAAACAAATTTGCGTTTTCGTTTTCCATCTAATATTTGAGGAAAATTATGCTCACGCAGTTGACATGGACCTTTTAATAAGTAAGATCTATGAACCTGTTCAATTAAATTGGATGGATAACACTTTATATCAGGTCGTAGTCCTGGATCACTTGGAAGATTTTCCAAATCAACTTCAATATTATTATCTTGACTTGAAGATTGTTAGAAAACTTGAAGTTGAACAATAGGAGCAGGGGCAAGGACTGATGAAGATGATGTCTCCACCACAATATTTGTTGTCTTTTTATAATAACGTTTCATGATCTATGGAAGATAAAGTAAAATTTAAAGTATTAAGTATAATATATAAATCAAATAAAATTTTATCCAAATATAAATACTCGAAACATGTCACTAATTATAACTTGACATTAATTATATTTAAATCAAACCCTAAACTCAACACATAACTAATCTCTATGTTCAAACTACTATTAACTATAATATAACTCAAATTTCAAACCCTAAAAGGCTAAAATCATAAATTGAGTAAAATACAAATCATATAATAATTCTCATTTACACTTAGGATTCAAGAAGTTTATACTTATAAATACATTTAAATTACGGCATAAGCATTGGGGATTGATATTAGGGTACCAACCTAAATAAATTGGGGAAAGAATTTGTAAAATATTAATAGAATTTAAATTATTACAGAAGAATTTACCTTAGGTTTTGAGACTTTGATGGAGAAGTCGGGAATAAAAATTATCAGTCAAAAATGGTAAAGAGAGGGAGAGGACCGAGAGGTGGTGGAGTGGTTCTCAATGCTTGAGTGTCGAATCTGCAAAATTCAGGGGTGATATACCATGTTTTTTTTAATTTAAAATTAAAAGTTTGGGCCTTTTTTATTTTAAATTAAGATTTGGGTCTATGTTCTGTGTTTCTTCATTTAAATTAAGAGTTGGGTCTAATGCAGGAAATTATATGGGCTATAATATATATTAATTATAAAAATTAATTAATTAATTATAAAATTACTAAAATACTCCTGAATTTTTTTGAAAATTTGAGAGGGCCCAGTGCCCCTGGCTCCAGTGTACCGCCGTCCCTGACTAGAATATATATTTTAATATATTAAAATAAAAAATTAAAGATTGTAAATTAAAATGTGTCCAGCTGCCAATATAGTCTATACACTAAAAAAATAATAACGGAATTTACCAACGAAAATCAATTTGTTGATAATTACTAATAGTTACAACCAAAATAATATTTTTCTATTAGCAATAGAATGCCAACGGATTTATTTTCTATTTTACCAACGTAATTCAATCCGTTGGTAATTACTAACGGATTACCAAAGGAATCTTTATATAAATTACCAACAAAATTTTTAGCAACGGATTACCAATGAAATTATTTACCAACATAATTGATTTTTTATTGCTAAAAATTTATCAACCACCACTTTACTAATGAAAATTTATCAATGGATTCCGTTGCTAATCCATTGGTAAACCAATTTAATAATAAAATTAAGGCAATTACCAACGAAATATTCTGTTGGTAAAAACAGTTTTTTTAGTGATAATTACAGTTAATTAAATATGCCGGCAGGCCCAGCCCCCTTCCCTAAGTGTGTAAGGGTATAACATTTTGTTCTAAAGTGTATATGTTTTAATTAATAAGGATATAAAGTAATTTTTTCATTGAAAAGATCGGCTAAAATAGGAATAGTATAAATATTTTATTACAAATTTTTTTTTAGGAAAAAAAAAGGTGCGCGTTCTTATATATATTAAATGGTATACGCTTCTAAGGTATCCATTTTATTATTTTTAGTGTTCGTTTCAAAGGTATTCATTTATCATATTTAGTAAAAAAGTACACAATATGGCTCACCACTTTCCTCTAATACAACTACTCACTTTACATATAATAATAATACTCCTATATGCAAAAAGTAAATTGATACCTTAAAAGCGGATGAAGAGATTTTTTTTAGGAAAAAAAAGGTACACGTGGTCTACTAAAACACACAAGTTTTAGTCATATCAAAATATAACAAAAATATTTATTATGTACCATTCGCAGTATCAAATCAATTCAACAAACTTAAAATACACCTTAATTTCAATTTTGTTATCTCCATGTAATACGCTTTTCAATTTACTTAAAAAATTACTCCAAAAATATCAATAATAATAATAATAATAATAATAATTTCAACATCATGTAACAATATACTCCACTTGAAACATTTTATAGAATGCATAGATTATTGACACAAAAGATGAAATTGCTCACCCAAACGTCTCTACATTCTAACTCGATAGAGTAGTGAAGAGATAAATTTTGATAATTCAACTCAACTAATTAACAGGACTATATTACCATCCACTGCAAAGATAGATTATAAAAAAATGAGTTAATCTCTTGTGAACCGGGTTTATGGTATAAATCTTGTGGTCCCCATTTAATTTAAATTCTATCAATACATAGTAATACATAGGATTGAAGGTGTACCACAGAGTTTACACCGTGAACTCGATTTCCATAAGCGTTTGCCATAAAAAATAAGGAGTGTTTGGATACAAGGTGAATCGTAATACAAACCACATGATCACCCTCTTCCTCTGGTCCCTCCATTTGATTATAAGGAGTGTTTGGATACAAAGGTAATAGTACTAAAAAGATGGGTACACCAACATTTGTCCTAATAATTATTCCTGCGGTTCTTGCAGTTGTGGTAACTTCCCATAATGTGCATTCAACAAGCAGGTACTGTAGGTGTAACCAAGATTTGATCAACCGCAGAGGATTCCCTCAGGGATTCACTTTCGGATCTGCTTCAACTGCTTACCAGGTAATGTGTTAGTGATGTCTTAACATAATTAGCTTCCGAACTCCGTCGGTAGCTCATAAGTTAGCTTTTAATAAGTTCGTTCGTTCGACTCAAAATAGAAAGTGTGCATTGAGTTCAGGTTGAGGGTGGATATAATGAAAGCGGCAAAGGACTTCCGATGTGGGATCTCTTCACACATGCATACCCATGTACCATTTTCTCTCTTCCCCTCTCTCTCTTCGTCGAGATAACTGAAATAAGTTGATGAAATTTGTAGAGAAAATACTGGACCGTACAAATGGAGATGTGGCAGTTGACTCTTATCATCTTTACAAGGTACTCCCAACTATGTAACCAGTGGTAGATTTATACTCTATCCTTCTCTAAAGTACTTTATGTATTGTTATGCACAAAATTTTAAAAAAAAATTACTCCCTCCATCACACGTATTTTTATTCACTTTTAATTTTGGGGTATCCCACGTATTTTTACCCATTACATTTTTGGCAAAAATATATAATATTTTATTACCTACTTTTTACAATCTCAACAACTTTAATTACTTTTTTACACTTTATTCATCATTCCCAATAACTTTATTCACTTTTTCCTTTTAAATTACTATTTTATTCTTACTTTCTCTTACATTATATATTAAAAAATAAAAATGTCTTAATCTCCGTGCCCGTACAAACGGGTAAAAATACCCGGGACGGAGGGAGTATTTTTTTATGTATAAAGTAAGAGAGAGAACAAATATTTTAATTAATGTAACGAAAAAAGTGTTTAAAATTGTTGATAAGTGTAAAAAAGTGAGTATTATATTGGGATATGTGTAAATGTATGTATTATTATAGTACTCTCTCCGTCCTACGTATTTTTATCCACTTTCCATTTTGGGGTGTCTCATGTATTTTTACTCATTCTATTAATGGTAAAAATACACTACACATCTTATCTACTTTATGCACTTTATTCATCAATCCCAACAACTTTATTTACTTTTTTACTACATTTTATTCATCATTCCTAACAACTTTATTTACCTTTTCTCTCAATATTACCAATTTATCTCTACTTTTTCTTACATTAAATATTAAAAAAACACTTCTTAATTTACGTGACCGTACAAACGGGACGGAGGGAGTATAATTTTTACTACTTTTATTAAAAATAAAGTGTGAAATACTTTGTGAAAAAAATGCAAAAGAAAAGTGTGACATATTTCAGGGGATGGAGGGAGTACTTCCTACGTCCGCCCAATAGGTATACATTTGTTTTTTGCACATGAATAAAGAAGTATTATTATTTAATGTGTAGTAGGTCGTTGTATTACAGTGAGGTGTGTAGGACTCATATATTAAATGTATTAGTAATATATATGGTCCTATGTATTTAAAAAGGTAAATGTATACATTGGTGCGAAAGTCCAAAATAGTAAAATGTATATATTTCAGGCTGACAGAAGGAATATTAATCAAACAAATTTTACTGGTGATGTTGTTTTCAAAAAATCCCTCCTCGATCCTGTTCCTTCAATGATGAAAATGATTCACTCCAACTTTAACTTCACTCACACTTTTAAGAAAAATAATACTACCTCCGTGATATTTAAAGGGTTATATTAATTATTTGCACGAAAATTAAAAAGTATAATAATATTTTATGAATTAGACTATCTCTATCAGTCGACTTTATTTTACAGCACATTCAACTCCAAAATACAGTTAATTTAATAGTTCATCTCCAGCAGCTTGTTTCACTTATTACTCCAAAAATTAAAATAATAATATATCCTTTTTTAATATTATTTTAAATTATTTAAGCAAAATATACACTTACACATTTTTTAAATATAACATGCACAAACATGTTATTTAAACACAAAAAAAAAAATGCACCACACGATGAAGCAGCTGCAAAATGTGTGCTACAGTGTTTTATGTCATTTTGCAACATGGAATGCAGTCTTGCTGGAGACCGGAGTGTGCTGCAAACTGGAGTTGCAGCCAGTGTTCTGAAAATCAGACCGGACCTGTCGGTTCAACCGATTGAACCGAGAATCGAAGTCGGGACAGGTCCGATAACACCCTAAAAACTATTTTGGCTATTAACTGGGAAAAACCGATTTGGACCAGTCATAACCGGAAAAATCGGGTGAACCGTCCAACCAGAATCGACGGTTATATTATTTTAAAAAAATAAGAAAAAAAATCGCTGAACAACACAGCACTTTCTCATTTCTTCTTTCTTCTTCGCAGTAAGACAACCATAAAAACCTAAATCAAAACCTAAAATTTAAAGGAGTTGCAATCGATTTGACTCGCGGTGGTAGACGGCGGTGCGATGCCGGCAACAGGACGGTACGATGTCGGCAAGGCGGTGCGATGTCGGCAGGGCAGTGTTGAAGGGTAGGCCTGCGGCATGACTGGATCACGCAGCGAACGGAGCAAGAGGCGGACTCTGATAATGGGCAAGTGACGGGGGAAAGTTTGGCGGCCAGATCTTGTTTGGGAGAGAAATTATTTAGAGATGGAAGAAGATGCGCAGAAAGGATAACCATAGTATCTCTCTATTATTCACTCTACTTTTAGCCTTTTACCAATAAATTGGGCTTTGAGCTTTATATTTAATATTATTGGCCCATCAATTCTAATTTAAATTGGGTTGGGAAAATTATATAATTTATATATGTAAATTTAAATTATATATAAAATATAAATATAATTAAAAATATGTAATTTTTTATTTTCCGGTTGAACCGCTCGGTTCGACCTTGAACCATTAGGGTCACTGATTTGGCCTTCGGTCCGGTTTTCAAATCACTGATTGCAGCAGCACACTCCTGGATGGAGTATAATATTATAATTTATAGTAGATAGTTGTATTAGTATTGTTTGTAGGCCCCGTAAAGATATAATTATTATTTTGAGTGTGTCTCATCTACTAAAAATGGAAATGTAACTTTTTAAATGAAATGCGCTAATTAATACTCCCTCCGTCCCACAACAATGAGTGCATTTTACCATTTTCGTCTGTCCCAACACAAGAGGTGCATTTCCTTTTCTAGTAAATGAGACTCATACAAAACAATTAATATATCTCCACACACTATACTAATACACATATACACTATACATTAAAATATTATTTCTCTCACTCCAACTAACCATTAAATCTATATCTCTTAATCTACGTGTAAAAAAATTTCGTCATCCTTGTAGTGAGACAGAGAGAGTAAAATATAACTCTTATTGCAAGAATAATGGAGTATGTCCTCAACTACTATTCTCGCAACACACTTTAGTTTAAGAATTGGAATTATTCTTTACCCACGTAACATATTGTACCATTTATTTATTAAAAAAAATATATAAAAATATTTTTTATTAATTTGTGTATTTACCGTAAAAGTTAAAATGAAAATGGGACTGGGAGCACTAAATAATCATTTCTTTTTCAACAGGAAGATGGAAGTTTTTTTTTGGAATTAGGTCAGAATTTTTCAATTCAATTATTCCAACATTTAATTTTTTATTTTATGTTGAAATTCTTCCAAAAAAATATTCCAAAATATTGGAATTTTGTCTCTTTCAATGGATTTATTGAAAATTCCAAGTAAAAGAGATTTCTCTATTATACAACCAAAAAATTATTTACATTTGAAATGCACAATTTAAAATATAAAAAATAATTATACTGATTTGATTAAGTATTAAATGATGCTTTAAATTATTTAATTAAATATTAAATAATACTTTAAATATTGAATAATACTTCACCCTACTAACTTGAAGCTTAAATCTAAACTACCAAAACCTCAACTTAATGCCAAGAAAATCAGCAAAAACAGCAGCAAAACATAAAATAAAGGCATAGACAAATTTTGTTTTAATTATTTTTTATAGGGTTAATTCCTAAAAAATACCACTTTATTGGGGATTTTCAAATCTATCACGACTTTTAATTTTTGTCAAAACAATACACAATCTATTAAATAATTTCAATTCTATCACAACTTTTTTTTTGTCAATTCAATGCACAATCTATTTTATATTTTCAATTTTATCACAACTTTTATTTTTGTAATTTAATACACCACTTATTTCATATTTTCAATTCAATTTTATTATTATTATTATTATTAATTAAATAATTAATTAATTAAAATACAATATAGGTCGAACAAATAATTTTTTCCTTGTTATTGTTATAGTAAATCTATAGATGTAATTAAGTTGTGAAAGACATTTATTTTAATAAATCCACCTTATGTAAAATTATATTTTACTGTAATGATTAATTTTTTTTATTATTATGTTCGACTTTATTACTATTATAATAGTAAATTTAAAATTGTAACAAAAATATTATATAAATAAAATTATTTATTGAAAATAAGGATTTTATTAAAAAAATGAAATTAATAATTAATTTGAACTTAAAAAAATAGTGTATTAATCACATTATTTAATAAATACAAGTTTTAATATAATAATAATAATAATAATAATAATAATAATAATAATAATAATAATAATAATAATGAATTGAATTGAAAATATGAAATAAATAGTGTATCAAAGTGCAAAAATAAAAGTTGTGATAGAATTGAAAATATAAAATAGATCGTTTATTGAATTGACAAAAATAAAATATCGTGATAGAATTGAAACTATTAAATAGTTCGTTTATTGAATTTACAAAAATAAAAAAGTCGTGATATATTTGAAAACTCCCAAAAAATGGTGAATTATTTAGGAATTAACCCTTTTTTATATTATTCAAAATTTTATTTTATATAAGCAGAATTCGAGTAACCAAGAACATGTATTTTGGTTACAGGTGGAAGCTTAAGCAAAGGTGTAAATCAAGATGGAATCAATTACTACAATAACCTAATCAACGAGCTTCTGGCTAATGGTTGACATCTCTTCCTTAACCAACCCCACCCCAACCCCCCCCCCCCCCCCCCCCCCCACCCCAACCCAATATATATATATGTATATATATAAATATAAAGTAAATACAGATGATGATGTGTGTTGTGCATGCATGCAGGTATATATATACTCCACAAGCTTTGGAAGATGCATATGGTGGCTTTCTGAGTCCTAAAATTGTGTTAGTATGCAAGAAAGATGTAGTTTATTCAAAAAAGAGATAATTGTATAAAAGTGTAAATTGAAGTTGCTATGTAATAATACTCAACAGGGAAGATTTTCAAGATTTCGCGGATATATTGTTCAGCCAGTTTGGTTACAGGGTGATGCATTGGATGACTCTAAATGAACCATGGGGGTTCAGTTTTCTCGGTTATAACATCGGTGTGTTTGCTCCAGGGCGATGTTCCAAATGGATGCCCATTGACTGCATCGGAGGCGATTCAGCCACTGAGCCCTATAAGGTGACACACAATCAGTCACTGGCTCATGCTGCTGTTGTCAAATTGTACAGAAATAAATATCAGGTAAATATTTACCATGCAATGCAAAATACATAGTTAATGCAGTACTAAAATGCATGCATGCAGAAAGTACAAAAGGGGAAGATTGGAATAGTGGTTAATACATTTTGGTTTGTGCCTTACGATGAAACGAGCGAAGGTCTGAGTGCTAGAAATCGAGCTTTCGATTTCATGTTAGGATGGTATGTAAATGAAAACTTGCGTGTGCATATATGAACAGGGAGTAAACAGATGTCATATTTAACCTCATTTCCATCATTTAGGGCTATGGATCCAATTACTTATGGTAGATATCCTGAGAGTATGAGGACCCGAGTTCAAGACCGACTGCCTCAGTTCACTGAAGAGGAAGCAGAGATGGTGAAAGGATCGTTCGACCTTATAGGGCTCAACTATTACAGTGCCAAGTATGCATTAGAGATTAACCAATCTATAAATCATTTGAACTTCTATTCAGATGCAGGGGCCTATTTCACAGGTTGTGGATATTTATTTATACATTGTACTCCTCCTATATTGACAACTAAATTGTCTGAATCTTGATCTTAATGTCCTAATACAAAGGTATGAAAGATGGGGTCCCCATTGAGGAACAAGGAAGCTCAGCAAGTCGCTACTTTATGTATCCAAAGGGGCTTCGGTATACTCCGGTATATCAAGGAAAAATACAATGATCCCCTTATTTACATCACTGAGAATGGTACATATGAAGAGACACTCTTCGAATTTACATTGCTGAAAAAATTCTTCAGGCGCTTAATATGCATGCAATGTTTTCAGGGATAGACGAAGATAGTAACAATAACATACCAATGTCTGAAGCATTAAAAGATCATAAGAGGAAGAAGAATTTCTTTGACCACCTATGTTGTCTGCACGAAGCAATCGAGTAATATGATAATATCTCATTAAGTTTTGTTCCACTTTGTATTTTCATCAACAATGATGGTTCAGTGACTAACCTAGTTCTTATGCAGGGAAGATGGTGCAAATGTAAAGGGGTATTTTGCATGGGCATTAACAGACAACTATGAATGGGCTTCTGGCTACTTATTTACATTTGGTATCCATTATGTGGATTTCAATGACAAGACTCTCAGAAGATACCCTAAATTATCTGCTCTGTGGTTCAAAAGTATTCTTTCTGGAAACATTGAAGAGCCACATGTTTCTGATCAATAAGACTAGAGGTATGCAATGCAGCAAGGTGTTTCTTCATGTTACATATTTGAAAATAAGCAACAACATTGTGTTTGAACAATTTTAGCATTCAAAAGTATTCTTTCCGGAAACATCAAGGAGCCACGTGTTTCTGATCAATGAGACTAGAGGTATGCAATGCAGCAAGGTGTTTCTTCATGTAACAAATTTGAAAATAGGCAACCACATTGTGTTTGAACAATTTTAGCATGTAACTGAAATAAAGTTGTGTACAACCACAATATACTAGTATTTACTGCTGAATCAATATCAGTATATGATAGAAAAATACATAAAAATAATGTTGTACCAGTTAAGACAGAGGATTGTCAGGTTCTTGCACTTCCAGGAGCGCTGGTTATGTCCTGAAAAACCTTTAGCCTTCTCCGGTTACCACTGCTGGAACCGAGCTCCACAGGGAGCCCTCCAACTTGGCCTTCCATGTCCAAAACTTTTGCTGTCAATGGCGAAGAATTGTACTGATTTTTCGGTGTCATAGGGCTGTGATTCTGATCAAAACGCAATGATCGCTTCACTGGTTGGTTCACTGATAAACCAGTTTTCTCTGGTTGGGTTAAGTATCCAGATCCAAGATCAATCATTTCAATCTTTTGACTTAACTTCTCAGCTTTATCTGACTTAGGTGTGACATGAGTGATGTTACAGTCCACATTCTCATTGTTATTCCAACTAAACTCAAGTTCTTCTTCCTCAACCATGTCGGCCCAACTCTTTCTGAACATTGAAAACTTGTGTGTTGCTGGGAGATAGTTTCCCTTGTCCGAACTCACAGCACATTCAACTATGGAAGAGTTATGGCAATCATCATATGCCAAAGACTTCATCTCATCTTCCTCAACTTCTGATGGCATAAACGAAGAGTTCTTTCGCCAATCTCCTTCGGTGGACGAAACTAACTGCTTGTCTGAATAATAGTTGACATTTTGACTCACAAATGACTGCTCACTGCCACCTGTAGTAGATGATCCAAAAGACAGTTTCCGACGAGAACTACCATTTTCGTTCTCTTTAAAATAGCCCTTTCTTTGATCTCGATCTCTCCTCGGCTGAGTGAAAGGAACTTTTGGAATATTCTCTTCAAGATATCCCTTTCTTTGATCATTATGAGGCTCACCATGGTTTCTTCTCCAATCAAAACTGACCCTTTTCTCATATGGAAACTCTGTAAATCCTACATTGTTCGTTTTGGCAGACGAAGACAGCGGAGAAGATCTCGTACCATTATTAACTTCAAATTTTCTCTGAGAACAGAACCTACTATCCCAATGGCCACCACATGACTTCGTCTTATGGACTTGCTCATCGTTAAGCCCCGTCTCTTTCTGAGACTCCATCTCAGCCAGGATTTGAGAGGCACGTTCATAGGATTTAGCATATGTTTCATCCACAAAATCACTCCCAGATGAATATCTTACAGTTTGGAGCAAGAATTTTGCTTCTGTCATCTTGTTCATGTGCATCAAGCATACTGCTAAGTTGCACTGCTTGTTCTTATCCGGTTCAAACGACAGCGCCTTTCTGCATTACACGACACATCCACACGACTCTCAATTGTAACACAAAGCACTTGGCAAGACTCCCGAGTATAAAAAACTTATGATGCATAAAACTGATAGAAGTACCTGTACTGTTCTTCAGCAGATTTGAAATCTTTCTGCTGCATGTATGCCCAAGCTAAATTCCCCAACAACCTGAAGTCACATCACATAAAGAAACAAATCATTTAAGTACATAAGAACTGCAATTTGAGATTCAAATAAGAATTGAAAGTTTATGAACCTTGAATAATCTTTCTCAATTGTGATCTGGACCTTCTTCCCTTGACTTCTTGCTATCTTTGTTTTCTTCCCAGAAAAAGCCATCCCTCCTTCTATTTTCTTCAATTTACGTTGAAGCATTAAAATCTCCTCGTCTATCCTTCCAGATTGCTACATCAACATACAAAATTAAATCCTTAGATCCACTGATCATGATCATTACAATAATATATTAATTGAAACATCAAGAATCTGCCAATTAAACAAATGAAGAAAAATGCATCAAGAATCAACTAGACCTCACCTTATACAATTCAACAAGAATATTGTCAATGGAATCTTGTGATTCAGGAGGAGAGAGATGGCGAAAGGACTTAATCGCCTCGATCGCCTCATCGGCTCGATCCAACTGCTTCATCACGACAGCCATATCTTTCAAGGCACTTTCCACCCTATCACCAGAATTAATTGCAGCCCAAAACAGGGAAACGGCCCTGTTTGGATCCTTGTCCACCAGCTGCAGTTGCAAATTCATACACAATAACCAAGAATTAGAAGAACATCGTAACATTCGCAGATATATTCTATTCTACTCATTCTTGAGAAATTCAAGATAAGATGCCGATTAATCCCATTTCATACATCTTCCTAAAGACTACGAATATCATCAAACGCAATACCCACGTGTTCCATCTTCATTCCCTTACACAATTTATCGAAATTAAAGAGAAGATGAGAGCAATTAATTCGGGCTTTACCTTCATTCCCTTGCACAATTTATCGAAATTAAAGAGAAGATGAGAGCAATTAGTTAGGGCTTTACCTGAACATGCTTTGCTCTCACATATGGCGAGTCGCCGGATGGAATCTTGTGAACGACATGGAAATCAGGCATCCTTCTGGGCTTCGTCTCCGACCTCGCCGCCGCCGGAGGGTAGTGGTTGTTCTTCCACGCCGGCTGCGGCGTCAAGAAGCCTCTCGGCTGAGAGAAGTAGTCCTTCCTGTAATTATCAGAACACGCCATCAAGTGAAGAAATTGAAGAATGATCGCTGGAATTGAGAAATGTTGAATGAAAAGAGAGGCGAATGATGATTAGTGAAGAACAGTGAAGAAGTAGCCGTTATATAATATCCGTTGGGTAAAGCCGCGACTCTCCCCCATTAATAGTCAATTATTTTGGTAGAAAAAAGGTCAACAACGGATATATCTTTTTACTGTATTCAGTTATATGGGTCCGGTCGACGGGTTGGATCCATGTTTGATTATTTTTTCAATTCTCAATCTTATTTCATATGCATCTTACATATTTTTAGATAATAATTAAATTAAGGGCAAATAAATAGTAGATACAAAACGTATTTAAGAACTACTAAATCATACATTCGCTTCAGAAAATTATCAATAAATACAAAATTATATTTTTTTTCCCATAACATCTATATATGTATGTACATTAGTGTGCATTGTTAAGATGGAAACAAAAATACGTTATTTATATGAATGTACATTAGTGTACATTCTATTGACAAATAAACTGAAAATGCGCGATTAAATTGAAGAACCTTACTAATGTACATTAGTGTGCATTCTTAAGAGAGAAACAGAAAATACGTGATTAATTGAAAAAACCCAACGAATGTACATCAATGTGCATCTTTAAGAGAGAAACGGAAAATACATGGTACATTAGTGTGCATTCTTAAAGAGAAACAGAAAATACGCAATTAAATTAAAGAACTCGTGCATTCTTAAAGAGAAACAGAAAATACGCAATTAAATTAAAGAACCCTATGAATGTACATCAGTGTGCATCCTTGAGAGAGAAACAGAAAATACGCAATTAAATTGAAGAACCCTATGAATGTGCATTAGTGTGCATCCTTAAGAGAGAAACAGAAAATACATGATTAATTAAATTGAAAAAATGGTTGTTATAATTATCCTTAAATCTCTTCTTTAAATCTTTTCTTTAAATCTTTTACCTTTTTATCTGATTTACTCCCTCGGTCCTAAAGATATTGACACATTTTCCTTTTTGCTTTGTTGCACATAAATTGACATATTTCCTTTTAAAGAAATGGAACCCACACAAAAATAATTTCTTTATTTACATGGGCCCACACACACATCACACTCACTACTAATACAACTATCACTACACATTAAATATTATTTCTCTCAGTTCACTTTACATTAAATTATTATACTCCTTAATCTCCGTGCCCAAAAAAAATGCGTCAATATCTCCGGGACGGAGGGAGTAGTATACATTAGTGTTCAATAAAACTAGTGTTAAATGAAAATATTGAATATTCAACGTTATAAATAAAGATAAAAAAAAGATATAATTTATTAATCAATAATTATATTAGATCAATGTATTTATTAATAATTAAGTTATATATACGTGTATCTATAATTAATAATCCCTTAAATTAAATGCATGTTTCAATGATTTTGTTTTTAAAGTATGCAAAAAGGGTTTCTTAAGAGGATAAGAAATCACATCATTTTAATAACAAATTATAGTATGTAATATTTTGACTAATGAAGAAATAGTAAATTAATTTATAAACAATTTGTATGAATAAAAAAGTGTAACATTTTTAATTAAAAGTAATATTTTATAAAGAAAATAATAATTATTTCAGAAATAGTAAATAAATCTGAGATTTTCTCGCGCACTGTCGTGTATTCGTCTTTTCAAAGCCTCACAGCATTCCTTAATTCATTCGTACGCTTAAGTTCTTTAGGGATGATTTTTTTTTTCGGTAAAAGAATTGTTATTATTAAAATGCATGACATATACTCAAAATATAATATAATCTACATAGGATATTAAGAGAAGTTATTATAGAATAACAAGCTAATGTTTTAGGATTATCTCCATTGATTAAATTCAACTATTCTTCTAGATAGTATAAATAATTATGTAATTGATTCTTGTATATCTTGTATAGATATAGTTTTATTACCACATCCTGCGGAATTCTCTATATAAATATGTACTCTAATTATGCAATACATACGAAATTGTATTCCTACATATTGTATATCTTGTATAGAGATATGACGAATCCAAAAATTCTATACAATTATGAAAAACGGAAAGATCTCATGGATCTGATCATTCCATTATATTGACAATTTCAAAAAATGTCCTACACTTCCTTTATTGATAGTGATCATTTAATATAAAAATTTATACCTTTGATTTTATGAAGAAAAAATAAAAACTTTTAGTTAAACATAATACTCTTCATATATAATACTCTTCATATTTCAATCCATGTTTCATTAAAGAAATAATACAAATTATGTAATATTACTTTTCTTAAAAAGTGCATAAATAGTGAGAATTATCTTGTTGGAAAATATATATATTGGGTGATTTTTAAAATGTGGCAAAATTTGATTTTGAAAACAAACATAGCCTAATAAATTTCACATATGTACTTTCAATAGATGGATTATATAATTTCACATTAGTAATTTTAATAGGTGGCTTGTATAATGATTTTTATTGTCATGCATATACATTTGATTAGTTATACATTTGTGATTAGTCGTACACTATGTTGAATGCACTTTAAGTAGTTTTTTTTTTTTTTTAATGAAATATTCTAGTAGGAAAACTCACTTACTCATACACTAGAAACGGTAAAAAAAATCATGTGATTGAATGCCAACAAAAAGTATTTACCCCCTGCTTTTTAGGGTATACATAAAAATACAAACTTGGATAGATGAAAAGTTAGATAATATTATCCAAGTGATAATAAAGTCGTTTAATGTCATAAATCCACTTGGTGTTGAAGTAAACAAAGAATGATACAACAAAAATACTCTGCTCATCAGGCTTGTTTGACCCAAACTTCATGTATAAATCATACAACAAAACAACAACCTAACGCGTTGAGATTCGACGAATGCATCTCTCCCAGCTAAGATCTTGATTTCATATTCATCGGACAGAAGATGAAACACTAACCAGGATGAACGACAGTCGCAGGGAAGCTCATCCTCAATAATCTGCCATGATTTCCTTGAAGAGTTGCTTCGGAGCTGCAACCGCAAGGCCAATTCTTATAAGCTAAATGAAAACAGAACTGGAAGTATTAGACAAGTTTCTGTTACCTGGCAACCCTGTAAACCTTTCATATTGTTCGTAGGCTTGTCCGATGAACATCTCAACTCCTGTCACGATTTTGGATCCCATATCTTGAGCCTCACGCAGGAGTCGAGTGATTTTGGGAGTGTAAACAGCATCAAAAACAAGCTCGTAATATCTCAAAGCTTCCTGAAGGGTAATGGGGATATCTGATGTCATTGTATGTGACCAAGTACACTAATATTACATTTGAGCTTCAACTCTTCCTAGTGGAGACTTCAAAGATTTAGGTAGAATTGTATCTACTTTCTTCAAGGTTAAATCAAAATTAAGTTTTGTGAATTTACAACTAAGATATGACCACTTTAAGATGGAAAAGATGGTGGATAGTTCTACTAGAATATGGTATAAGAAGGGAAAAAGAAAGTTCAACTTAGATTAACCCAGAATGTATTGACCCAAAAAATCATTCAAAATAAAAATGTGTTGATAATTCCATCCAAGATGTATCATAATTCATGACATAGTTCAGTGACTTTCAATGCAAATTCTCTACAACCGTTCTCAAACTATCAACATTGCAACACAAGAATTCATTTTTTATGGGTATGTATAAGAACTGAAGCTGTTGGGCATAATTTTGAAATGCACGGAACTAACCTTGGAGATGGGTGTCTCGTCAACCTTTGGCTGCATCCCAATAGAAGTAGTGTTTGCTAGTATCATACCTGTCTCTGGATGGAAGTTATTCAGCTCAGCAAGAGACAAAGCCTGCCCTCTAACATGCTCAGCAAGTTCTCTAGCTCGATCTTGCAGTAAGAGAAGGGTAAAAAATGAGAATAGCTAATGATATGGAAATATCACATGTTGCAGGTTACACCAAGATGTACAGAAGAAACAAGAAGACGAGTGTGGAGGTGGAGGCTGTCATCTAACCATAGCTACGATTAGCAATCACTATCCTGGCTCCCTTTACTTTAGCACCATAAGCCAGTGCCTTTCCTGCACCACCCGCACCAATAACTACAAACAGTTTACCGACCAGGGGCGAACCACTAGCTCCATTTTCAGAACCTGCAGAACAAGAGAGAGAGAGGGAGAGCAGGATATTATCAGGCTTCACAATTTCACGTCTCACCAACAGATTTGATCAGTGAGAGTATTATAGAAGAAACCTCGTAGGCAAGTCTCAATTGCAGAAATTGCACCAATGCAATCTGTGTTATAACCAAACAGCTTTCCATCAGTAGGCCGCTTGATGATGCAATTTACCGCCCCTATCGTCTAGTATTATTCAAGAATATATTAAAACTCACAACAATGGACAAATTAGAGAGCCTTCACAACAATAATTATAATTACAAATCCGGCTATATAGATTAAAGAAAACAACCTTTGCAACAGGATCCACTTCATCACAACAGGCAAGAGCCGCTTTCTTATGAGGAATGGTACAGCTGTAATAGATAAATATTCACCAAGCTTCTGTTATAATGAATAATAGAAACTAAAAAAAATAAGTAGAGGGCAAAAAATTTTAGGCATAATGCACAGCACTTTACCAAGGAAACTAATTGAAAATGCAAGATAAATATGAAACCAGTAATCAAAATTCGGAGAGGAATGAGGGACAAGAAGAAGAGAACACGAATAATAAATACAGGGATGAAAATGGAAATGAACCATACAACAGTGAGGACTTCACCTATAACCAATAAAGTCAGGGGAGGAATATATCTCAAAGAATTTTCGAACGTCATCCACCAACAAATGCAAAAACACTCCATTAAAGCCAACTGCTTCGAAAGCTGGATTATATAAGTTGGGAGATTTGCTGTGGCTCACCGGCTTGCCAATAAGCCCAAATACTTTAGTATCAGTATCAATTGACCTAAAATTGTATAATTTAATCAACTCCTCAATTGTTGGCTGCCCAGGAGCAGACACCTTTCCTTTTTCCAAAGTGCCAAATGTGAGGTATCCACCAAATTTAGGACAAAGTATCCTCGACATGATTCCCCTCTCTCCCATAACCATGGCGATAATTGGAATCTGATGATCAACAAACTACATGATAAAGATCGAGGATTTGTAATACTGGAAGCATGTTATCATGTACACACATTCCATCAACTTCGGTAAGCACCCAAAAAGCATTTGAGCAACTGAAAATGCACACATAGGTTAAAATGACGCGCACTTTGCTAAATCACAGATGACTAGAGATCGCATTTTTTTTACTCAAAAATTTCACATCAATAAGCACCATTATCCACTTATACTATTAAACAGCAGCTCCATATAAATCTTTAAGCAAAGAAAAATCTAATTTTTAGAAGAGGCATGAAACCACATTCAAGAATGAAAAAATGCAGCATATAGAGAACAATGTGGCTGGAATGAACTTGTTATAAAACTTAGGCGCTTACTTGGGAATGAACCATTATTTGAAACACACGTGCTACATCGGTGATATCTTGAGCTGTCGTAGCAAATTTAACTATGTCTGCTCCAGCTGCTTGTATTCTGGCAACAAGGTTTCCCAAGTCTTCAGAAGCAGGAGTACTATCATAGTTGTGCGAAGAAATTATAACCTTGCACTTTTCAGACTTATTTCCATGTATAAAATTGTTGAACTCATGAGCAGCCTTCAAAAAATTGTTAGTGTAAATTTATATTAGAACTCACATAGAAAATAGAAAGCGAGGACCATACAAGAAAAATCAACTCAAGTCTTGGTATATATAGCAATTAGTCAAATATTTTAAATTTTAGATGGTTCACAGTTGTCGGACGTAGAAGGAAAATCCACTGATTCATGTATACATAGAATTGAAAGCTGGGGAAGTTGCTTCATTATAATCTTATATCACAAGCTAAGTCATTCTTTTACTAAAGAAAGGCAGCATAATAATACAAACTGTAGAAAATTTTTCAAGACAATCCTAGAATATCATCTACAGGGGAGTCGATTTTTGTTATAGTGTCGTGCTTCGGGTTGACCTGATAACAACATGATCTGAAAAGCTAAAACACGAAAGAAACACAAGGATTTGTGCTGACATGACACATTCACAAAAAAATATCATGACACGACACAATGATAACACAATAAGAAAAAAAATTAATTTAATAATTAAAATTAAGAAAATAAAATAATTAATTAACAAAATTCAGCACCATATCAACAAGATAGAAAATAAAATAAATTTAAAATAAAATTTCATCCGATAGGACACAAAATTACACAATAACGAAAACACGCAACAAAATATGTTATTCTTAACGGGTTGCATGAAAAAGTTAAAAAAATTTCATACCCTTATCATGTTGACACGATAACCTCCCAAACACGGTAATCCTAAACACTAGTCTGCAATTTTCATGTCATTTTCATATCATGCTAACGTGTCTTGTCTAAAATTGCCACCATTAATTATCTATGAACAAAAGCAGACTCAGCTTCATTGTGTTTTCACCACATATTAACTAATAGGGATTGGCATCCAAGAAACTCTCCAAATAGAACAGACCTTCATAAACAATCAAAAATAGGTTGTGAAAGATCACCTTAAGCTCAATGTCAATGTGATCAGCTCCCAATTCCATGGCCAGTCGAAGTGCATGGAAACGTCTGTTTTCATCGCCATCATACTCTCCACCTTCCCAAATAGGTCTACAAGGAATCATGAATTGTGGTTTTCGAAGAAAATACTTTTAATGTCTACTAAATAAATTACGCTTTATAAATATGGCTGATAATAAAAAATAGGCCTCACATACATAAGCTTTCAAAATTTGAGTGATGTAACATGAAATATATTCAAGTATGGAATTTTGTTTTAGCATGTTTGTCCAAAACTACAAGGCGTGATGTAAACTTACTATGGTTCGTGCAGTAGTTGCTAAGTGTTGCCATATAATGATTGAACTAGTAATAAACTAATTTTTACCAGGTAGCTACTTATAGATTTACTTCCTTAAAACTATATCATACACCTCTCATGAGATGTAGAAAGCTAAATAAATGGAGTCAAAGCCATGACAATAGTCTGTAAGAGTTTAGACCCTACATTGTGATACACAGATGAATTTTAGCAGAAAAATAAAAATAAAAATAAAAAATAAGGAGTACAACACATTCTTGTTCCATATCTGTAGATGGCACATCATGTTGAATGTCTTATTGTGCATAGCCCTTCCATGTCTCTTTTCAATATACTTGACATTAACCAGTTAACATACATATCGAAGCAATCAACTGAAATTTCCTTTCAGAGTT
The DNA here is from genome assembly GCA_023678885.1 of Pogostemon cablin. Taxonomy (NCBI): domain Eukaryota; kingdom Viridiplantae; phylum Streptophyta; class Magnoliopsida; order Lamiales; family Lamiaceae; genus Pogostemon; species Pogostemon cablin. Next base: position 12,760,384 of record CM042960.1, read on the forward strand.
CAAAAGCATATTGAACCGTCATTTGTTTTTGGATAAATCTCATATTTAATTTCATTGACTACCTTAAAGAGAACTTATACATGTCCTGCTCTCATGTGTACTAAAATATAAATGCAACGGAAAAGGAAAATCATACCAAATCAAGAAAATTGCAAATTTTGGGCAGAATGTGGCAGCATTCCTTTTCACAAATATCACATAGACGTTACAACTGAAAATACATGAGTTGATAAAAACAGCAGATTATCAACCTGTAGGTGAAGAGAGTTGGCAAAGGGCACTCTTTTATCAACTTCTCGACATCAACATCAGGATTGAAGATCTTCAAGTGATCCAACCTGACTTCCACAAGATCAGCCCCCCTTCATCTTAGCCATGTGCATCAACTCCACCATTTGAGCCACTGTATCAGCCATTATTGGTGCACAAATCAAAGTCTTGTTCTTCCTGATCTCCACCCCACTTTCCATTGTTTTCACACTGGATTCCATTGTCTGAGAACCAAAATAAGAAAACATCCTTGAATGCCTCAAGTCTGGCAAAAATCCTATTAAACCTAAAAGAGAGTAAACATGGTTTTCATAAATATATTCGGATGTTACTTACTCTCCCTCACACATAAAACAACACACAATTATTTGAATTCCAGAAATGTCAGAGCAGCCAAACAGATGAGGAGAAACAGTGATCAAACAAACTAAAACGAAAAAACATCATTTGCTTATAAACCATTAAGGCGGTTAAAATAAAGCACCGAGTCATTATAACACTTTGCATTAAACCAAAAATAAGAATCAAGAAAAGACCAAAGAAATGTAGTATTTTTGAATGCTTACAAACTCCAATGGATAAATGTGTGTGTCATTGCAAAGATGAAAGGCCAACTTGTGGAAGAAGTGATAGGGCTTCAGATTCGGGTCACGTGTGAATTCTTGTTTGTGTATTGCATGAGTTTTGGACTGGTGCTATCTACAATTTATACAGCTCTACTGCGACACACCACTACACACTACAAGACATTAGGAAAATCGATAAAATTCCTTATGGCACTACTACACTACAAAACAGAGCATTACACACTACAAGACACCACTGTTACCCTAATTTTGGTTACTAGAATAAAATTACATCGAAACACAGTTTTGCATCAATCGATCGTAGGTAGATGGCAAGAGACACATGAGGTAAATTTCTAATTTCTCATTAAATTATTAAGTTTTAACCTCAGTTCAAACCATAAAGAGGCGAGAAAATTAACAATAACAAGGAAAAAAAGAAACAAAATTACCAATATCCAGACTTGACCTTTGAGACCTTGAGATCAGAGATGAAGAACAATTAAATTGCAGGAGAGTGGCGGCAACTGGAGAGGTGGCGGTTCTCCGTGTCTGACGCCGGAGATGGTGGATGGGTTGGGATAAAGATTGGGTATGGTGGGATTGGGTAGGGTAGGTGGGGTGGCGGGCGACGATGGCATGCTGGTGGTTGGTGTAGTCAGAAGTGGTTTATATTTGTTTGCACTGCTTCCAGATACTGACGGGGACATGGGCATCATTGCTTGGTTTTTATAATTTAAATATTTTTAACCTCTTCCACTTTTTAAAATTCTTACACTATTTTGTTTTTGAAAAAAAAAATTATTACACTATTTAAAAAAAAAACTATAAATTTATCATGTTAAATTTTCGTTTAATAGTACATTACAATGTTTATTTTATGGTGATTTGCTAACCATTCACAATTTTTTTCCCCAAATACCACCCATTTATTTAGATTTTACAATTTTCTTTTTTGAAATTTTAAGGGTAATGTTTAAAAATATCAAAATGACAAAATATTCTTAAATCAAGATACGATATTAATTTTCTAAACTTAAAAAAAAATGTATTGAATCAATTTTTTTACTTGACTGATACAATCATGTTTTTGATTCGATACTTATTTTCGGTATGCTCAGGAAAATTACAGCGAAATACCCTATTCAACTCATCAAAACTATACTTTTCATGTTTTTGTTTATTTTCACTCTCATAATCACTCTTCCAATCCTTCTGAAAACCCATCATCTACTTGAGAAAAGACCCGCTAATCGTGTTTGATATTAAGCAACGCAACCTATTCCAAATTTTCAATCATTTACAACCTTAGAAACACATCTCTAGAACATATAAGGTGTTGAAGAGAATCAAATAAAACATTTTATTTGTCTTTTCCAAAATATATATTGAATTATTTCCTATAATCTCCCGGACCCACCCACCCGGAAGTACTGCCCTCCCCCACTCAGATACGCCAGCACCGTATCCCTCCGGGTCGGGTCGTACCCGTGCCCGACCGGCCCGCACTTCTTCGACACCACGCTCTTGTCCTGCTCCCCCAAGAACGACGCGTTGTCGTACTTGACGAAGCAGCCGTCCAGCTGCAGTGCTGCGCCTTTATGTGCCAGCGCAGTACGTGCCCAGCCTGGCGACCGCAGCGGCCGCAGTCGTTGCTGCTGAGGTCGCCGCGGCACTGGAAGAGGCCGTAGACGACGTCTCCCGGGGTGGATCCCGGGAGGGAGATCTTGAAGGAGTTGAAGTTGGAGATGGAGGCGGAGTTGGCGAAGGAGGCGAGGATGGAGTTGACGTTGGATTCGTAGGGAGTGGAGGGGTTGTACTTTAGCTGGGTACAACCCACGTATATGAAAGACTCTGGAGAAGAAGCAGAGGAAGAAAGAATGGCAAATGGGGAGAGAAGAGTTGTGAATATGAGACAAGAGGGTGGCTTCACTTGTATGCATCTTCTTGGACAGTTTTTAATTGGTTTGCTGAGGCTTTGAGCTTATACTATGTAGTATAATAAACTAATAATAGTGCGCAATTGTTTGTTTTAGAGAGAAATGCGTGAGTGAATGCGTGTTCACTCACTTCACTATATTTTTCAACCAAAAAGAATGTTTAGATCTTTTTAACCATTCTTCATTTTAGGACTAAAATACCCTTACATTGAAATCCACCCAAATGGCTCACTCTTTTTCTTTAATTTTGCAAAGCATTCCTTCCCATCTACTCTCTTTTCATTTTGGCAAAGTATTCATGGTACTTTTTCTTTTATGAGAAAAATAATTATACATTCAAGCTCTATCTGTTTGAGCTGTTAATTCTACCCAATCTGAAAAATCACATCCCACCCAAACACGCGGGTTAGGTGATAAAAAAAAAATTTAGCTAATAAATCTGCCACATTGTTAGCCGTACGACGAATATGAGATATATTGAGGAAATTAGGGTGCTCCATCAATAATCTCACTTCATCCACTAGAATTTTTGTAGTATCAAAATGAACTTGTTGAGCTGTAATTGCTTGAACAGCCAACAAAGAATCAGAGAACACATGAACTCGCTCATATCCACAATCTACTCAGAACTGTAAGCCAAAATAGATAACACTTAATTCTCCCAACAACACTGTTAGAGGCTCCCTGATAGGAATAGCTGCTGCTGCTATGATTGAATCAATGTGATCTCGAACTACAAATCCCACTCCAAAATATCTCTTGTTTGGGTTAAAGGCTACATCAACATCTAGTCTGAGATCTCCAATGTTAGGCTTGTTCCACTTTTCTACTATTTTTCCTTGGGCCGGGGAGACAAGTATTTTATTTGCATCTTTAAACTCTTCAAGGAATATCAACACCTAATCAATAGATGGCATCTGAAACTTAGTTCCAGGATCATGACGAGTTGCACAAAAATTCTTCCAGATTGCCCAACAAGCCACTATAAAAATTTCAGTTTGTAGAATGGAAAAGTGTTTTCGAACTGCAACTCCACATTCAAGATAATCACACCCTTCCAAGTTCTTTAGACAACTCCACATACCCGATTTTTTCTAAAAATTCCTTAAGACATTACAAAAAATAGACAATGAGATGTAGTTGCTGATGTTTTTCTGCAAAATCCACATTGCTCAATAGCTGGAACATGATATCGTGCAAGATTAGATGGAACTGCAATGAAATTTCTACAAGCTTGCCAAAAGAACACTCTCACTTTTGGAGGAATTGAGAGGTTCCACAAGAAAGACCACCAAGATTCATTAAATTTTGACCTTGAGCAACCATGAGGCTCAAGAAATCCCATAGATAGGTTGTACGCAGATTTAACAGAATACGTACCTTTATCATCAAAGCGCCAAAAACGTTGATCAAGGTTGCAGTGTTGACTTAGAGGAATCTGGAGGATGGCATCTACCTCAAAAGGCAGAAAAGACTTCCGAATGAGTGATTCATTCCAATTATGTCCAGGAAGAATAAAAGAGCTAACCATGGAGTATTCTGAGACGGCTAGCCTTGATGTAATTCTCCCAAAATGAAGGTCTGGCACCCATGCTTCTCTATATGATCGAATCAATTTTCCATCTCCAACTCGCCACATTAACCCTTTCTTCATAGTTTCTCTAGCCCACATAATTGATCTCCAGATGTAAGATGGATTTGATCCAATGCTAATTTCCATGATATCACTGTGTCAAAAGTATCTGGCTTTGAAAAAACGAGCAGTAATAGAATCGTCATATTTGTTTCGCCAAAAGAGCTTTGTTGAATTCTCCCAGACTTCGAAAACCCATACCTCTTTGAGATTTTGGCTTGCAAAGCTCTTTCCAAGAAAGCCAATGAATTTGATTCTTTTCACCTTTAGATCCCCACCAAAATCGGGCACATGCTTATTCAATCGAGTGGCAAATTGAAGTTGGTATACGGAAATAGGACATTGCATAAGTAGGGATGGCTTGGAGGACCACTTTGATAAGAATTTATTTTCCTCCCTTGGAGAAGAGTTTTGAATTCCAACTCTCAATTCCCTTCAACTCAAGTACCCGAACTGAATATTTTTTCTTCTAAGTGCAAAGGTAGGAAGTCCAAGATACAATTCATGACCATTAACCACTTTGATGGAGAAAATCTGCTTGATGGCCTCAATATCCTTGTCCGAGATAGCTGGGCTAAAAGTGAGGGTGGATTTTTCAAAATTTATGCATTGACCCGAGGCTGCTTCATAAAGAGTCAAACAATTTTTTACTTGAGTCCATCTGCTCCACAAGCTCTGAAAAAAATAATATTATCATCGGCGAAAAATAAGTAAGAGATAACCGAACAATTGTTAGCCACCCAAATCCCTTTGAAAAGTTTTTGCTCCACAGCTGAATATAGTAGCGTGAAAAGACCATGAGAACATAAGGTAAAGAGAAAAGGAGACAGAGGATCTCCTTGGCGAATCCCTCGCTTAGGAATTGTGTTTCCAACCACTGCACCATTGATTGAGAAAGAATAAGATACTGAAGACACACATCTGTTTATTAACGAGATGGTAGATTCATCAAAACCCAGCCTATACATCACTCTTGCTAGAAAATCCCACTCTACCCTGTCATATGTTTTGCTCATATCAAGCTTTAGAGCAGCATATCCAGATTTCGTTTTAGTGTTGTTGCGGAGCCAATGCATACACTCAAATCCCACTAAAATATTGTCCGCGATATTTCTTCCTGGAACAAAGGCACTTTGAACTTGATCAATAACAAACCCTAGAAACGGGCGAAGTCAATTAGTGATTGCCTTGGAAACAATTTTGTAACGAACATTACAGAGGCTTATGGGTCGATATTCTTTAATCATCCTTGGGTGCTCAACTTTAGGGATCAGGGTGACTAAAGTGTTGTTCCAATCACCCAATTCTCCACCATGATTAAGGAAATTGAGAATTTCAGAAGTTACTTCTTCTCCAACTATGTGCCACAACTTTTGGAAGAAAAGAGTCGAGAAACAATTAGGACCCGGGGCCTTAGAAGGATTTAAATCGAAAAGAGCTTTTCGGATTTCCTCACTTGAGTATGTATCAGTAATTACTTGGTTCATATCACTTGAAATGTGTTTCCCTATTAAACTGGTCACTTGCTCAATGTTGTCTAGGGATGGTGATGATGATTGAAACAGTTCATTAAAATATTGCACAACAATTTCTGTCATCCCTGACTCCGATGTGCACCAATCCCCATGTGAGCTAGTAAGCCCCATTATAGTGTTCTTCTTCTTAAGAGCGGAGGCTTGTTTATGAAAAATTGAGTATTTCGATCCCCCGAGTTTAGCCAAGACACTCTAGACCTTTGCTGCCAATGAATTTCTTCCTTGCTTCTTAGGGCCCCTAATTTTCTTTGAAGGGACTTCATCTTTTCAGAATTTATGTACCCATTCACAGGTCGGAGCGCCTCATTAATGTCTTTGCAAGTCTTCTTGATCTGACTCTTAGAGTTATGATACCTTAGCTTAGCCCAATTTTTAAAAAAAAATCTTGCAAGATCTAGTTTGCTACTGACCTCTCTGATATTTGTAATAGAGTTCCAGAAGGTATGAAAATCACTCTCAAAATCATCCTCAGTCAACCATTTATGTTCGAAATAGAATCGAGATCTCTTATCTCGATTAAGAGGAGTAACCCGGTTGCAAGAAATAGAAATAGCCCGATGATCTGATCCAAAGAAATCCAATGTATCCGCAACCGAGACAGGGAAGAGATCTCTCCACTGCTGATTACTAACAAAACGATCAAGCCGCTCAAGGATAGCTTGGTCTCCAGTTCTATTGTTGAACCAAGTGTAGAACTTCCCCTAGCATGCAGATCCTGAAGGGAGCAATCTTCTAAGGCAAATCTGAACTCGTTCATTTGAGAGGGATGCTTGGCTTGTCCCCCATTTTTTTCTGAATCATAAAGAATCTAGTTGAAATCACCCCCAACAAGCCAAGGAAGATCACAAAGCAGCTGCATAGAGGCTAGTCTTCTAAACAATAGCCAAGACTGAGATTTCATATTTGAATAAGGGCTTCCATAAAATCCTGTGAATCTCCAAAATAAAGAGTCCCAAAAGATTGTGCAATCAATGTGGCCAGTTGAGTATGATTTAATAGATACATCAATATTTTCTTTCCAAAAAAGCATGAGACCACCTTTGCTACCCACAGGGTCAACAAAAAATATGCCTTCAAAATTTAACAAACAATGCTAATGAGACTTGTGAGAACCAAATATTTTTGTTTCACTAATAAATAGGATAGATGGGTCCTTTTCTAGCACCAATTGGCGCAAATCACGGAATGCGCGTTGGTTCTCCAGCCTCGTGCATTCCAAATCATACAATTCATAATGCTTGGTGGGGTTGAGATAACTCAATCACCGCCTCTGATGGGAGTGAATCAATATCCATAAGAGTTATCTTAGAGTGTTTTGCAGTAGCTTGATCATTTTCGCGTTCAGTAAGGCTCCTTTTGAAAACCACTGATTGATAACAGGTGATGGATTCATATTGTTCTTCGATTTCACTTTATGTCTTCTATAAAGTACCCCTGGAGTAACTTGTTTCTTTCCATCCTCCTCAATAGCTGAAGATATCATTGAGTTGACCAATGGATTAGAGGTCTTGGATGCTTCTTCATTAGTCTTCTGAAGGTTCTCTTGGACTGCAATAGCTCCATCTACTTTAGAAGTGTTTACTTTCTCATTCTTACCATCATCTTCAGCAGAACCTTCATGTTGTGTTGATTTGATCACTTGTCCAACAATTTGTTTACCTTTATCTGCTGGTTTTAGTTTTTGAGTGACAATGGTATCCTTCTCCGAAAGTTCAATCAACCCACAGTAACTTTCATCAGCATTTACCGGGATAGCATCTTTACCCTTTTCTTTCATAACTTTAGGGGGATTAGAGCAATTCTCCTCATTCAATTTTAGTGGTTTTTGTAGGAATGAACTCCCTTCTAAAGCTTTTGAGAGAGACTCACGACCTTCAGCTCTGAGCCAAGGGAGATTAGAGCAATTCTCCTCATTCAACTCCAGCTTCTAAGGCACGTTGTCTGGTTAAGCAATCATTTTCAGTATGATTCAGTGCTCCACATGTAAAGCAGAAATAGAGAGTCTTTCATAACGGAATCCAACTACCAGTGAAGCTCCATTAGCCAAAGTGATTTTGGAGACCCGCTTTAATGGTTTTGAAATGTCTAACCAAACTCTTATCCGTAGACACCTTCCCCATGAAACTTCATTTTCTCCCAACTCTACTTCAACAACCCTCCCAATGCCTTTACCCACTGATTGACCCACTCGCTCATTCATATATCCTACTGGGAGCCCATGAATTTGTACCCAAAAAGGAACTTATGTTATACTAATATCCTCAACAAGAGTATTCCCATTCAATTTTTGGAGTGCTAAGAGAGAACGACGAAAATTCCAAGGTTGTTGAAGGTATACATGATCCAAGTCGTCAGCTTTTTGGAACTGGAAAATGAACAAATTTGTGCCTGCACTAGACACCTCAAGCCCCCCCCCCCCCCCCTTGTACTCTCCAAATTCTCTTGAGAGCAGCACATAAGTCTCTAGCTGATACTGGTTTCGGTATGAGAAAACGACCTGCAAGACAGAGGGTGCTTTTTTCCATCGATCCTTGAATAATTTCTTCGTCCAGAATAATGCTCTCGGACTCTTCTTCTGTGAGTGATAGCTTGTTCCATAACATAGTGAATGTCTCTCTCTCCATATTAGATTACATGTATCCCCTAGTTTTATGTCTATTGTAGTATCTTCAGGGGCTAATGCTTATTTTTAAGTATGTTGAGCAAGTGTTTTACTTTTTTATTTTTTTCATGTCATATATTAGAGTTTAACCTTTGAACCATTTTAATTGTTAGATTAAATTTTAATTTATTCTTTATCATTAATTAAATTAAATAATAAAAAATATATAAAATAAAACTACTCACTACCAATAATTTATAGGGTATGTCTTGCGTGAGACCGTCTCACTTGAGACCATTTTACATTTTTTAAAATATTTATCACTTTCGCTATAAAATATTATCACTTTTCATTTATATTATAAATTGTTTATGAAATAACATTATCACTTTTCATTAAGTCAGTATCACTTTTCAATATAAAAGTTATCACTTTCTAACCGTCTCACGTAAGCTCTTACGGCCTAATTTATAAATTGGAGCACCATACTATCACTCATATTTTATCCTTGTGATTCATTACTTATCCAAAGACAATACTTATTTTTTTTAACTCACAAATAAGATGGGTGTACGTAAAAATGTGAAAAACAAACTATATTAATTTCAAACAAGATTTTCAGCATCCATAGCTCACATTTGTTAAAGAGAGATTTATACAATTGATGTCATATTATGGCAAATGCCATTCTAATTGAAGTAGGAACCTAAAAAATGAAATAACATAACATAATATAGACATCACATATCTGCAGCCAATGAGCTATATCTTAGACATCTCGTACAATTTGTTATGTTTAGGTATTTCTCATACCTAAAAACATAATATAGAGTCATAGACACCACATATCTGCAGCCAATGAGCTATAGCTAGTAGCTAGTATTCAAAACACATGATAAAGCTAAGCCTGTAGCATCAACATAATCTATTGGTGAGTAAGAATGATGAATACCATCTCCTTGTTGAGTGAAGTTGATGGTTACCTGTGCTTTGCGTAATCGGAGACGATACCGGTCTGATGCGATCGACTCACCCGATCAAATAGAAACGTCCCACACCAACATCTCCACGCATCTATCTCATAACGGAATATAGAGTCTTAGTACTTATCATCCATACTATAAGCCATACCAGCAACTGTTGCTTGAATCATAATCTGATTGATGCGACGAAAGGTCTCAAAGGCTAAAAATTCTTCGTCCAATCGAGCCTTCCGATGCCAACAAATCAAGTTTGATTAATTTGTTCCAAAGTGCTCTTCTGATGCAGGATTAAACAGGTGTTGATTTATAACAAGACAAACCAATTACAGTAATAACATACTTGATACCTACCAAGACAGCACCCCTCAGGAGGTGAGGATCCTTGTCGAAATGAATCGTAGTTCCTGATCAAACAAGAACAGATATCATTCTAAAACATGTGAACTAGTTACTTGCAAAAGTTTTACACCAGAAGCAGTAACCTTTGATCGATAACGAATGTGCAATGAATTAGGATATCAAGCACAGGAGAGTCCGTCCTATGAATGAATTTCATCACCTTCAGAATGAGGCGTCGAGAAAGCAACGTAGGAGCCAAGGAAAATGGTAGACAATTATACTATGTTTAAGCTGAATAATTGTACAACATGGATTGTATCCTACTTTAGTCAGGCTATTGCAATTCTTGATTTCACATTTCTGGAATAAAACTATGTTAACATAATTAATTCCCAACTTTTATGACACAAGGAAAACTAACCTTAACTTAAAGTTACACCATATTATGACAACAATTAAGTAACTTAAAGATATTTAATGAACACAGCACAATGACAGAGAGTCGTCAGACAGATTGATGTGCTGAATTGAACATCTTTCCTCGTACATCACATCTCATCCTTGCCACTGAAATAATGTCGAAAAACACAGGAAAAATCCTTCGTTCCATGACCATCATTGCAGAGTTCAGTGAATCTGAATCGTAGAATTAGTTGGAAGACATGTTAGTAAATAGTTATTTCAAAAGCAAAAAGTTGTTTGCAGTTAATGGCAGACAGAGTGGAACTAACATCTCCTGTGTTAAAATTCCCATCGGGTTTCTTGAGGCGACTTCTTCGGCTGATGCTGTCGCAAGGGTAAGATCTTTAGCCTGCAGCCAAAGAATGTTCGATAATCAATAGATACTTAGATAGTCGGTCAGAAACACTCACCTTATCACTGCATAATACCATCTTAATAGCAAAGATTGGAACACATACCATCAACTTGGTGGCAAAGCCTCCATCATAATTCCTAGAAGCTGGCACGCCATCCATCACTCCAGGCACGGGATTGTACGTGTCGCTATAAATGATGCAGAACACAGGAATCAGCACTAATAAACTATCCAGGATCCCAGTCGTAAAAGCAAAGCTACAGCTCTATTATTAAATCATTTGCTTTTTTAGAATTCATTGCATCTATGACATAATAACACAGATAATAGCTGGCAAAAGTGAAAAAAATAACCAAAAAAAATCACCCAGATATTAGGCCTGCATTGCATTTGTATAATTGTATTGTTACCTAAAACCTACTCCAACCCCTCAATACTCTACAGTAGCACTAGCTGTGGGTATAAGAATTAAGTTCAAAGCCACTTTGACATTTGAAGATTTAAAGGTTATGTATTAATATTAGGCCCAAATAATTAACCTTAACTTTATTAGTATATTTATTTGCTGCATAGGATTTTTATGACATTTTCAAACTAATCAAAATAACAAAAACGGAAAAGAAGACTTGAAGAACATAAATCATGACAAATAGAAAATAATGATTATCTCACAAAGACACCAAATAGGCATTACCTACTCCAACATCGAGCACTAGAGGAGTTAAATATCCTTGTCAAAGTATCGGCGGTAACGCCCAGTGACTGACCTAGAGCAAAAGCTTCAGAAACACCAAGCATACTCACAGCCATTGCCAAGTTGTTGCAGATCTTCGCTACCTAAATTTCACAAGTTTTTCAAAAGTTAACCAACTTTTTTACAGACTCTCTTACTAAACATATACCACACAAAGAAACGATTAGAATGTCCTATCAAATCGAAAGTTCAATCAGCTAGAAAAGCCAAAGAAAGACAGAGATCTTCCACATATGAAGATCAGTTCAGGCTTCAACTTTATGACTACTTCAGAGAATTGTTTCTCTGGTACTATCTAAGTTTATTATTTCTAGTAATCTTCATGGTGAGGTTAATTCTGGAGATGAAGCAAATAAGCTACGAACTTAAATAGTAAAACATCAAAATTGACAACTCCCAAGTTTTAAGAGCAAATAATATTCAATTAATAATATATGAAAATTTTCAACTCAAATAAATAAAGTCAGCAGATTCAAGCAACAGCATACCGAACCATTTCCAGGACCACCACAATGGATGATGTTTTTTCCCATTGCGAGCAATAAAGGCTTCGCAGACACATAAGCCTCTTCAGAGCCACCAATCTAGCAAGAAAAGATATGTTGCATCTTAACCTAATCAACAGTATAACACTCTCCCACAAGCTTTCCACCGCAGCATGAGATTTATAATTTGAAAATTCCTTAACCGATTCTAAGGTTTCAAAACACAGAATAATCCAGAGTCAATTACATGAATATAGATAACATTGAACAGAAGCATATTGAAGAAACATTTTGGAGAATCAAGACGAAATAAGGTGAAGCCATAAAGCCTACCATGAAAGTTAGTGATCCATTCTCAGCTGATAGAATACCTCCAGATACAGGAGCATCCAACATAGCACGAGGGACACTGTCGCCTAAAAAATAAACACTCAACCAGTGGCTCACTAAACCAAATAGTAACCTCTAAGATGATTCTTGTAACAGTGTCTATTGACATTTTCACTCATATATACTTGCTTACAAAAATTCGATAAATAAGTTAATTTAATCATGATTTTTAAAAGGAAAGGGATATGCATGCAGGGAAAAATTGGTCAAACAAGCTTGTTTACACACGTCCTTTGCTGCCAAAATCAATAAAAGCTTCTTCAAACAGTTGGGAGGATGTTTAGACAGTCAAAGAAGAATCTATAATCAAACATGTAAGAGATCATTTTTTAATTTTTTCTCATGCTGATATAAAAATTAGCAAATTTACAATTGAAATAAATTTAATAATTATAACTGCACATTTTGCCTGCTTGAGTCAAAATCCATGATCACATGCCATATATCTGAAGATGATTTTATAGATATGCAACTCCTTTCTTCCCAGATCATCAACTGTAATGCACAATATGCATTTTCACCCTTATTTTGAGAACTATGAAAAAAACAGAATTTTTTAACAATTGCATCAAGAGTGGAAAGATAGCCTTTTGGCTTTTATAAGCCTATCTTCTGTCGTCAATTTGTCAAACTAAACTATAATTTTGTACAACTTTCAGTAGTTAAATATGAAAATAAAAATAATTTAGAAACATATTTCTTTTAAATAAAGCTGATGTATATGATCTACCAGAGGTATGTTTTAGTTATTGTAATGGATGTATTTTTAAGACAGATGTTCTGGAAATGTCTGTAGTGATGTGTGTTGGTATTTATTTTATGAAGGTATTCCGGAGTGCAATGTTTAATCATTTTGGGGGTATTACTTCATAAGAAAGAAAGTGAAAATAAACATAAAAGGACAACACCATCCATTGATAAAAGGGGTGTAAGGTCAGAAAAGGTTAAATAGAAGTTATCTATGTGATGAAAGAATTTGAACAAATGATGTCAACAGCACCCACATGTTGTCCAGACCCAAAATATAGTAGTTACCATACAATTTATCCAGTGATCGTAAAGAAATTTAAAGTAGAATCACAAACAATTGAAACGGGCAACCAAAAATAAATTATAGTAAACATAGTGTTGGTAAAATAATGTAAAAGAGTACCTCTAACTCCTCCTAAATTAGAATTTGAGACAGTGGCAGAAAGCTTCCTGGATGTTTGAGGATCAATTGTAGAGGAATCTATGAACAAGCGCGATCTTATCGAATTTCCACCATTAAGCATACCTTTTACTCCTGTGTAAACATCCATCACCTACACAAAAAGACAAGATATCTTGGCAATTTGGTTTAGTGTAGACAGGTTGGCTTGTCCGATCTGTAGAGGGAAAAAACACAAGCCCGAATATGACGTAACAAAACTAGCAATGAATATAACATGCAACAAATGCGAACATTCTCACGTTAGAGAAACTGAGACTTGATTTAACAGGTATTAAGCAATTTCATGATTTTTCCACAGGAAAGTAGAGAAAAATATCACTCAACGGGATGGTTCTGCACCATATCATGCCTCCCAAACAGTTGATCAAGGCATTGGAATAACTCATCATGATATGAGAGAAATCAAAGGCAACAAAGTTACATTATCTTTTAAAGCTTACATGGGCTGAAGATGGCAACATAGTAATAACAGCATCACTTATTTTAGCAATTTCAAGGGGTGAATTCTTTGTAAGGATGCCTTTCTCAGAGAATATCTTCATAACATCATGGTTTCTGTATAGCAAACAAGAATATAAAAATATTTTGTTAATTATGTGAAAAGGCCACCAGAGAAATCTTTTTATGAGAACTGATAACATTCAATCCATAGACAAAGAACGATTTATGATTTCGACCAGAATAACAAGTCATTATAGAGCTTCCAAGGGATATTTACCAATTTCTGTCATCAACATTTAAAATCAAAATCCAAGTAATGTACTTGTTCAAAGCAAATGACTTTTAACAGAAAAAAGATAAGCCAAGAAAAGAGTATAAAACAATATCCTTATGGATAAAGAAAATTTAATTAAACAAAATTACACATCATGAACTGCGACATTGTATCCAGCTTTAATCAAATTATTGGCCATCCGGGATCCCATGTTTCCAAGTCCTATGAATCCAACTCTCTGTAACATATCAATAAACCATAAAATCATATAAATATGCTCTGTTAGAAATATAACATTATTTACAGTGTAACTACAGATGAAACTTTCACTCCTGGGGACTGTTTTACTTTTTCTTAAAAATTCACTCTTTTTGAAAGATATTAGTATCACTTTTCATTTATACTACGAATTGTTCATGAAAATTGAAATAATTCACTGCACCACTATTACTTTTCATCAATTTGGATATCACTTATTATTTAAATGGTATCACTTCTTCTCCATCTTACAAAACTCTTCCCATGAGATGGTCTCACACAAGTGTTTGCCTTCAATACTTCTCTTGATGCACTGGCAGATCATTAACGCTTAACCACCAACTTCAGAGAAATCAACACTGAATGACACTATTACACACAAGATGACTCAACAATAAATATCCCAGCAATCGCGGAACTTTTAAAGGGCAAGTTCTTGCTTTTGAAAGGATATAGGTAGAGGTAACTAGTGCAAGAAAAACAGTAAGAATTGAGTTTCTTACTATTTTTTTATGTTCACCAATTTTGAGTTAACAGAGAAAGATTTATCCATTCATCAGTGTTAAGGTTTGGCAAATCTATAAAATTACATTGGTAATAACTCCAACAAGAAACTGCAAAAATGATAGAACCAGAACTTCCCGACAAAAAATTAACGTTAATAAAAATTGTGAATCAAATCACAAGAACCCATAAAAGAAAAACTATGACCTAACAAAGCATTTAACACAAACTAATAACAGAGGATCATCAAGAATATAAGCAATTTCAAGGGGGAGAAAGAAAGAAAAGGAAAGAACAACACAAACGTACTTCAAATTGGGATGTTGAAAACAACCGAGTCCAAGAAAAGTAGAACAATGGAGAAGAAGTGATTCCTGAACTGTGTCTGTGAAGGGACAATATTCTACGAGTAGCCATTTTGAATTTCTTGGTCTTTTTCTCTCTCAAATCCAAATCATCAAGAATTATGTATGTTAGTGTGGAGTACTTTATACTTTATATTAGTAGTATTAAGCTGGTTGGTGACACTTACCCCGCACTACATTTTCTAATACTTAAAAATTTTTTATCTTTCATTTTATTTTTACATTATACCAGCCTTCTTGTCCTATATATTTCTCTGAGAATCACAGAGAAGGGTCCAAATATGTGCTTCTATTAAATCATACAGTTTTTTGGGTTTTTGGTAATTTTAACTGCTTCATGAATACCACTCAAGTTATCCATTTTATTTTTTCTCAAAAGATCATTTTAAGTCAGGATATGAAGTTTGTCAAATTTAATAGCCCCACCAAAATTATTACAACACATTAAATGTGCAGATGAAAAATGTCGAAAAGATAATTGCATACGAAAACTCTGCATTAATTCCTTCACTTTCAACGATACCATTAAAACACATAAGCACAGGGTGTTTCAATTAATTGCAGATATATAAAACTTGAAATCCAAGATTTTCCAACAGGCTGTTGAAAGCTCATAAATCAAAAGGGAAGGCTAGTTTACATCAAATTATATCCCAATTTACAACAATTGTTGGAAAATAAACCCCGAAAATATAATTAAATAAAAAGAAAAAAGAAGAAGAAAGAACACTAACTCCCTACTTGTACTGCCAAAAAATGAGAGGTGAATGAGATACTTCATCTCCACATCATACTTCATTTCTCCTTCACTAAAAACTAAATGGAGGAAAGATCTTCATATATGGTCTTGATACCTGGCCTCTCCGATATGGAACGAATGCATCGGAGGGCTATCTCGAGCACCTCTTTCATTCCCTTATCAAACGAGGGTATGCTCGTCTGATCCTCTGCCAATGCAGCATCAAAACATTCTGATCCTCGACCTTCTGCTACCCTCAGGCGAACCCAGTCGCTCAGACCAACTCCTCCATCTGCACCTGACACTACATCCCCAGCACATTTTCCAGTCAGAAGTTCGAGCAAAATCACTCCAAAAGCGTACACGTCTGATTTGAAAGAGGGTAGGGGCTTCTTGGAAGCGACTAACTCTGGAGCTCGATAGCCTAGAACCCCAGCATCAAGAATCTGTTCTATGGTTCCTGATTGTGTCATGAGGCGATGGAGGCAGTAATCTGCAACTCGGGCATTGAGGTCAGGCCCGTCTAGTAGTACATTGGTTGCTTTGAGGTTACCATGAGGAACAGCACGGTCAAAATGAAGATAGTTCAGGCCACGTGCAACATCAACTGCTATTTTGAGCCTCTGAGCCCATGTCAATGGTGGACCTTTTCTTCCTGGTCGATCTGTTAATCGCAGGCTTGTTAGTAACAGATACACACAAATGCATAATTGAGAGGGAAAGAGATATGCTCTAAGATTCTAGAGTGATCTCAAACTATGTTCATGCATTTTACAAAAAGGTGGAGAACAAGCTGGAATTCCTTTAAGAGCATTAGAAAGGGTTGCATATACTTAAAAGGTCAGGCCAACGAAAAACTCGTAATCATTAAAATTGAAATTACAAATCAGGACCTTGAAAAGGATCGAAGAAGAGTTCAAAGGTCCAATATGATTTCAACGGAATTAGGTACAAAAAAGAGAACTCATGTATGAAGGCTAACCCAATGGCATTGCAAAGATTACAAATTACAATCAGACTAAGCAAATCCATGATCAAACAGACAAATAGAAAATGAAATCATTTTGTGTATATACGTAACAGCATAAGAAAAAACGGGTGTAAGAAGGTATTACCATAGAGAAAACTCGCAAGACCTCCAGGAGATATGTAGTCTGAAAGAATAAGCTTCTCATGTTGTGTTGGTCCCCAGTAGTACCCCCTCAACCCAACCACATTGGGATGTCGAATGTTGGCAAATTTCTTAGCTTCTTTCGCAAATTCCTTTCGCTGTTTGGCAACACCTTCCCTCAACCACTTGACCGTCAAGAACATACCGCTCTCTAGAGTTGCTCTGTAAGACGTCCCGTGGCTGCTCCTTCCGAGGACTTCAGCTGGGGCTCTTGATAGTTCCTCAGCTGTGAATGAGATTGTATCATCCAGAAAATACAGCTCGCCTGCTAGTCGATCAGGTGACCTAACATCCAATCTCGAGAGGCTCTCTACAGTATATGATTCTCCAGATTCAGGTGACCACGAGAAGTGGCTGCCTTTTGATGGGTTGAAACCAGTGACTGCTGCCATTTTCTCCTCAGGACTAATCATCTCCGACGATGACCCTTTTCTTGACCTCACAATGTCTTCTGCTGAAACTACCAAGCCACCACGGTCTCTTCCACCAGTGGTGGAAGGATTCGTTGAAGTTTGGCGGACTATATCTTTGTTGGTCGCATGTGGCGACAGCTTCTTTGATTTCCGTTTATGATGAATGAAAATGGCAAGAAGAATCAAGATGATCAAAACAGCCACACATGAAACTATTATGGCCACTTTAACAAGAGTGCTCAAATGAGTTTTCCTTGGCTTTCCAGCTCGACCAAAGCCAGAGCCGGGAGGAGGATTAGGGAATTCCAAGTTGGAATTGCCCGGGTAGAAAGCCGACAGAGGAAACTTTCTCAAATTTTCAGGGACAACACCGGAGAGATCATTATACGAAGCATTAAAACTTTGTAGACTATCAGAAAAGTTTGTAGGTAATGGCCCAGTGAAACGATTCCGGGAAATGTCTAAAGAATTCAGGGAATTGATGTTACCAATGGAAGCAGGTACCAACCCAGAAAAATTGTTACCACCAATGTTGAGAGCTTGAAGTTCAGTGAATGATCCGAACCCATCAGGGAAACCGCCGTTCAGCCGATTGTTGGAAATGTCAAGTACAAGAAGATTCGGAACATTAGATGGAGGCGAAAAATCAATACTTCCAGAGAGTACATTGCTCTGAAGGTGGATTTCCTCAAGAGTTGGTGATGACAAGAGAGTGGTTAAAAGAGGTCCATCCAACTGGTTGAAGCTGAGATCAAGGGTCACAAGCTTCGGAAAATGGGAGATGACTTTAGGAAGAGAACCATTCAGAGAATTATGAGAGAGGTTGAGGTAATTCAAACGAAGAAATTGGGCGGTCGCCTCTGGAATAGGCCCTGTCAATTGGTTTTGGCTGAGATCAAGGATCTCAACATTCTCCCATTTCAGCAGCCTCGACAAGTTCCCTTGAAACCGGTTGTTTGCAAGGTCAATAACAGCACAGCTTCCTGTCAATAGGGGAAGTTCACCAGAGAGGGCATTGGAGGAAAGGTTAAGGGTGTGTAATGTTGTCGACGTAATCATACTTATTGGTCCTGTGAAGTAAAACATAAGTGTTGTAGTAATTACATTTACATCAAGAATAATGAGTCTAAATAACACTCCATCATATACAACTTCATCATCTGTTCTAATAAATAATTAACTACTTAAAAGTAAATTACAAATGCAAAGATAAAATTTTGGACAGGAAATTACCTGACAGGTTGTTGCTGCTCAAGTCCAACTCCATAAGATCCAAAGTACCTCCTTTCAGAAGGTTATTCGGAATCGAACCCGAAAATCTGTTGTTACCAAGTTTCAGAACTTGAAGATCATAAACAAAGTTAAAGCCAGGTAACTCCCCAGATAGCTGATTGTAACTAAAATCCAAAACCTTCAAGCTCCCAAAAGCCATACCCTCACCACCACCCACAAGTGATCCAGTTATCTGATTGTGACTCAGATTCAAATGCTTGACAGATTGAGAAATGCCAATTAAGAAACTCTTCCCACCCTCATCAGCACTAGCAAGCAAATTCCCACTAAGATCAACATGGCTTGCTGAAGTAAGCAGCAAGAATTGTGGGTCAAGCTTACCATCAAGCATATTTCCATGCAAATCAAGCACATCAAGTTGGGTCATCAGTTCCAACCCTTTAGGAATGCCTTTTGTGAACCCATTTTGTGACAAATTAAGATACACCAAACCTCCCAACCTGGTCAAAGATGATGGTATCGAACCAGAGAGCGAATTACGGCTCATGTCTAAAGATCGAATCGAAGCTAGATCAGAGAATGAGCTCGGGATTGAGCCCGAAAAGTTGTTTCCAGCCAATGATAGGTTCTTTAAACTGGTAAGCTTACCAATCTCAGATGGCAATGAAGAGAAAAACAGATTGTCTGAAATATCCAGATATTCAATAGTCTTAAAGTCGCCAAAATCAGACAATCTACCTGAGATGGAATTGTTTGAAAGTGAAAGTTTGACTAGCATTGTAAGATTAGAGAACACACTCAAATCCACATCAGCAGACAATCCTAGGTTATCAAGAACCACAGCTGCAACATTACCACCATTACACATAATCCCATTCCAAGATGAAGGGCAGCCATTGAAATCAATCGATTCATCGTTCCAAGAATCAAGCACAAAACCTGTTGGATCATGCTTGATTCCTTTCTTGAACTCAAGCAAGGCCAAGATATCCTGCGAAGGAAGTTGTCCTGACGCGGAGATGAAACAAAGATCAATCACCACAAGACAAAATATCCTCATCTTAACACAAGTTATAATCTTTATACCCTCAAATCCATCACAATGTAACACCATTGGCCAGATTTGAGATTTCAAGAAAATGCACTAGGTTTATACAGCAAAACAAGCTCCCCCCAATGAGTTTCACTACAACCCAACTCGAAGCAAACCGATAACCTTAACCTTCACAATCCACTAACAGCATTCCATGTAAAGTGGAAGAGCATACACCATTTACTTAAATTTTGCAAAGTATAAATCACAGAGATCTAACCATAAATAAGTTCACCATTTCATTCCACAACTCCGGCATTGGCTACACATGGCGCTTTCAAGAACTTCCCTTTCAAGATTCAAGCTTTACAGAGAAAGGGTTTCCTCCGACCAAAAAGATTTTAAGTTCAAAAACGAGAAAACAAGAAAATGTACTAACAAAGAACAGCCTCTCACTTTCTTCTAACAGAATCCACAACCTAAAGCGAGGGGGTCTTGAAAAGTAAGCAAAAGAGATGCTAAATCAGCATTAAAAATGAATTAAGCCCAGAAAAGTTTTGGTTAATCAAAACCCTAACAAAGTGGGAGGGAAAAAAGAATCGAGCTTTTCTGGTAATTAAAGTAACAAAACCCCCTCTCAGATTCTACTCGCATATGATGTGAGAGAAGGCTCATTGAAATTCACACAACCTTTTGTCTTTTCTTGATTAATCAAGATTTTTATCTCACAAATCCTACAGCCACAGCAATCACTTTCTTCTCTCTTAAAAGGGCAGATGTGGGGAAAGCCAACCATACAAAGTCTCAATGATGTTTTGTACCATTATATGTAATGATATAATATTCACATTAAAGCTTTAATCACTGCATTAATTGATTAAAATAACAGACATTGCAGAGAGAAAGAGTAAAAAAACAAAAGGATGACAGCAGGGAGAGAGAGTGGGTTGCAGCGGGAATGTAATTGGGAGTAAATGTTGAATTAAGCCCGCCAAAAAAGGGAAGCTTAGAATTGGAATGGAATAAATTTCATGCGGACGTCAATATGATTCATTAAATCCAGTTTGTAAGATTGTTGGATTCCTTTGCTCGAAAAATGGTAAGTGAAAGCAGGGGAGCAGTATCGGGGATTGCTGTGGTGGTCACGTCAGGACACGTTTGGGTCCACACCAATTACCTTTGACTAGGGCTCTGTGACACATTTACCCACATTAATAAGCTTTTAAATTTTATTTCCATTTTCCCATTATTATTGCTGGGTATTTATTTACAATGGTGTTTCGCTTTTAAAAGAGGAGTATTTGAAAACTTGTATCTAGAGCTGCCAAAAACGGGGTACGCTGGGCTGGGTCATTAAAAAGTAGGCTCGAAAAAAATCGGGCTATTTTGACTCGGCTCGCCTTTGACTCATTTTTTATGGGTTTTTTTGGCTCGGTGATTTTATTTATGTTTAATTTAATATTTAATTATAAATTATTTATAATATTTGATTAATAAATTATATTTAAATAACTTAATGTTAAATATATAAAAATTACTTTTTAAAATAGTTTTAATCTTTAAATTATATCTGAATTTTCTTTTTTACTTGGATATTTTGATTATTATAGGATTGAAATAAAGTTAAAACAAAGAAAAAAATTATATATATATATATATATATATATATATATATATATATATATATATATATATATATATATATATATATATATATATAAAGATTTAATATTGTTGAAATTTGTTAAAGTTGGATTCAAATTCCATTATATCATAATGTAATAAGTTAGATGTTAATAATATAATTTTAATCACTAACTAATGTTAAATAGTTGCAATCCCATTATTTAACAACTCTCAATTATACATTCAACCACTAATAATCAATTCTAATTTATTTGATTTAAAAATAATAATAATTAACTTGAATAGATTATTACCGTTAATATCTAATTATAAATTTGAGAATAATATTCAATGTTGACTAATATAATTATTATAGGTATTAAAGTAGTTAAATTTTAAATTATTTTTTAAATAAAAAATAAACGAATATTAAATGGCCAAAATGACCCGGTGGTCCGGTATGGGCTAGGTTGGGCCACAAAAAATAAGGCCCGCCAAGAACCGGTCCAAGCCGGCCCGGCCCGTAAATGTGCCTTGGCCCGGTGGCCGGTACCGGCCCGGCCCGACCCATTTGCCGGCTCTACTTGTATCGGATGAGATGATTCATATCTACTCGCTCCATCACATGATAAATTTTGCAAAATATTTCAAAACATCACAAAAACTTGTGTGAAAATAAACTTATTTTGCATAACATCACAAAAATTTGTGTAAAAATATACTCCACTTCCTATGTTCGGTTGTAAGACAATTTTTTATTTTTATTTTTTTTGCTTTGGTCAGTGAATTAAGAAGTATTACTCTTTAATATGTAGTGGGGGTATGAACTCCATATTTTAATTGTATTGGTGGATGTGCGTGGGTCTCATGTGTGTAAATAAACAAATAAAATGAGACTCTTGGGGGCGGACGCTAAAAAAGGAAAAAAAAATACTCCCTCCATCTTTTCTTTCTAGTTGTTCCAATTTGCACATCTAAAAAATAGAAACAATACACAATATTAAAAGAGTTGGTCTCCTGTGTTCTCGGGGACACATCGTGCTCCCATGGGGACACAGGAATAAAATATTAATTAATGGCAAAAACTAGTGTTACCTCCATCCATCACAAATGTATCCACTTTATCATTTTGGTCCATCCAATCTTAAAGTATCAATTTTCCCATTTTAATAAAGTACACACATGGCCCACCACTCACCACTAATACAACTACCCACTTTATATAAAATAATAATACTTCTTTATCTACGTGCAAAATACTTACTTTTTTACATACAATTTAGGCAAAGTCAACCATATTTTATACTTTATTCAATTAAATTACCTAAAAACCTCATACGTTTCTCTTATATCATTACAACAAAAGTTATTTTTCTTAAACTATATGCTAGTTAAAACGCAAGTCATCCCGAAAAGGAGGGAGTATACTTTAAATTTAGAAATAAGAAATATATTTCATGTTTGTTTCTAATTTGAATTTTTTAAATCACTCATATCTATCGCACACATTACATTATATTCTCTTATATACATTACCCCTCGTACACTTACACATTAATATAATATAAAGTTAAAAACTACTTTGCTTAAATCCTCACAACAAACATAAAGTAACACTATTTGCTATATTTATTAAATTCAATTAATCTTAAGTACATACAAGGCTCAAACAAATCTGTTAAATTTATGTGGCTCAAGTGTATAACATGTTATATCATTTAGATTTAAATAATATTATGTGGGAAATAAAATACTTCTGTAAATTATTTACATGTGCCAAAAAAAATTTTTTTTATTTGAACATATCTCCTGTAAATTAGAGTATAATGTGTACATAAACAATCACATTTTTAATGAAAAGTAATAACTAATTAAGAAAATATAAAAGAGACTCGACATAAAACGTGTTCACACAAATGTTGCTCTATTTTTATATTGGTTTTTTTTATTTAACTAATTAATGAAAAAATAGTTGGCAAAAATAAAATAAAAAATTATTAAAATGTATTTAAAATTATGGATATTTTTACTATATTTTCAATATATCATTGATGTATCTCGATATTCGAAAAATTTAAACTGTGACAAATCAATATTGATTTCGATACCGATATTTTTTCGATATAAGAGAAAAAATATATTTCTCCTCAACATCGATATCGATACTCTTCGAATATGAGTATATTGTGGAAATATCTAAGGATATTTCAGGAAATTTGAAACATTGAATTTGACATAAAAGTTAAAATCCGACCTACTATAATTTCTAAAACAATCATAAATTAACATTATTAATTGGATTTACTAAATCTACATAATCCTAAATCTAACTATTTTATTCTTACTTATACTTAAAATCAAATAATTCTAAATCTAACTATCTTATTCTTACTTACACTAAAAAAAATATAACAATAGGCTTAAATCTAACTATTTTATTCTTACTACACTTAAAATCAAAATAATCATAAATCTAACTGTTATATTCTTACTTAAACTCAAAACAAATACTCACAGAGGGAGTATAATAATAGGCTTGGTTTGTTTTTGATTTTATAATCCAAATTTAAGATTAAATAATTCTTGTAGTTTGGTAAGCGTTCCTATTCTACAACAGTATTCCATTTTATACATCATTATTTATTTATTTTATTAAAATACTAGTGTATCCTAATAAATAACCATTATTATACCCATGTGGCAAAAATTTAAGCATTCATCAGAATGGTATGCGATCCCATTTGATTGTATTTTGGGTTTAATTAAATCAAATTAAACAAATTTCACCTTCCTATTATCCACATTATATCTACTATATCAGACACATTACTCCTTACTAGTATTAGACGTTAATGTAACATAGTATAAAGTTAAAATTTAACTTACCTAAATCCTCAAAAACTAACATAAAATTAAATCTTTTGAATCAAACTAATCCTAAATGTACATTCATTTTTCCATCTAACATAATATAACATCAAAATATAACAAAACATCATAATAATCTAATTAAACACCATGAAAAAAAAACACATTCAGCCTTACACTAGGAGAAATTTACAAACACTTTGAGAAAATGAAGAAATATACGTATTTGAAATAAATTAGCAGTGGTAGGAAGCAAGATGGGTCAACCAACGAAACCTTCAAACTTGAAAAGTTTAATAATGACCACAACAAGTTTCTC
The DNA here is from genome assembly GCA_023678885.1 of Pogostemon cablin. Taxonomy (NCBI): domain Eukaryota; kingdom Viridiplantae; phylum Streptophyta; class Magnoliopsida; order Lamiales; family Lamiaceae; genus Pogostemon; species Pogostemon cablin. Next base: position 12,785,155 of record CM042960.1, read on the forward strand.
AAAATGCAGAAACTTAGTATTGTTAACACTGTTAGAGTGCAACCTGATTAAGTATTAAACGATTCAACTCTCTATCAGCTTAAGTTTTTAGATGAGGTGGTCGTTTAACATGGTATCAAAGCCCATGGTTAACAAAGGTCCAGGGTTCAAACCTCACCGCCACCCATTTATGAGAAAATTCCACATGCTAGACTTGAGGCAAAAATTCTCCGCCTGCATGTGAGGGGAGTGAAGAATAATTTTTTTTTGTTGTAATGGTATAATTTACTTTGGGGTTGATCTAGGTTAAGCCTATCTCTAACAGTTATTAATAAGTATAAATTTATTAATAAAATATTATACACTTATTCAATAAAACTTATATACTTTAATTATAAAACGAGTTAAAATCAATCATTTCTCCAACACAATTCTCATTATGAATATGGTGAAACTCTTCATCAATAATGCAACTAAATCACTCTTTGAACACTCCAGATGTTATTAAAAAATATTATACACTTATTCAATAAAACGTATACACTATATATTTTAAAAGTATATATTAATAAATCAACCTTTGAACCCTTAAATGTTATTAATAAAATGATATACATTTGTTCAATAAAATGTATACACTTCATGCTTAAAAAGTATACATTAATAAATATTTGAATCCTCCACCAGAATTTTCAATGCTCATTAATTGTGAAGGCAACCAAACAATTTTTTCAACTCACGCGACGAGATATTCAACGAGATCTAACCAAAATTTTAATGAAAATGAGAAAGTTAACAACTCAAATAATCAGATTTAATCAGAAATGAAGTGAATATTTTGGAAATAGAAGATAACATGAAGAATCAAATAATCAAATCGAAATCCTTCGAGAAAAATTAGACATCGAAGAAGCAAAATTATCAGATCTAAACCGTGAAATATTTCAAAGAGAAAATCAACGACGGCGTACGATGGAGTAACGACAAGGACAGTGGGTGGAGGAGAAGCAACAGAGACGGTGAACGGTTCATATTCCGGAGAGAAAGTGGAACGGTGGCAGCAGTGTAGCGGTGACAGAGACGATGAGTGGAGTATGGAGTTTAAGAAAGTAACTTTTTGTTATAATAATGTAATAAAGAGAAAGGGTATTTAAGGTAATTAAATAAAATAATGTGTATGATATAGTTGACATTGACTAGATTACGTGTAAGATGTGACATTTTTATAATATATATATATATATATTATATACTAAATGAGGGTTTTGGATTTATTATGTGACATCATATGAGCAATTTAGGTGATGTGTCTTTTTTATAGATTTTTGAATTTTTTTTAATAATAAACTTGCTTAGGAATGAAGATAATGTAGTTACTTTATTTTAAATAACAAATCAAAATATTTCATTTTTCTTTATTTTAATTAAAAATTTACCTAAAACTTTAAGTGTTTTAAATTTTTTATTTTTAAATAGGATTTATATAAAAATTATATCAAATTAATTGTCTTTTTATGATCTTTAATTTGACATTCATATTACTAATAATATATGATTGGAGAAATAGATTCTTAAATTTAATAACAATTTTTATATTGTAAAATATTCTTTAATAAAATATATTAATAAATAAAATATTTTTTAGAAGAGTAAGAAATTATTTAATATATTTAATATATATCCTTAGAATTTTAAGTTTAATAAATTTAGTTAATTATAAAATTCTAAATGAGGAATTTCATGATAAAATAAATCTTAGTTTAATATTAATTAATATTTATAATTTTTTTATCGTTAATTAATTATTTTATATTTATTTTATTATTCTTAATAATTTAATTTTAATTATATAATAATTTATAATTATTATATACATTTATTAATTTTATTTATTAAATAATAATAGTTATGGATGGTAATGAAATGGACATTTTAAGTACCCATTCTATCCAAATCTTAATAGGGCACGTATGGGTAATTGTAAACGAGTTTGATAGGGATACAAATAGTTGTGAAAATCACATTAGGGTTTAGAACGAGTATGGATAATACCGCAATACCCGCGGTTATTATATATATATATATATATATATATATATATATATATATATATATATATATATATATATATATATATATATATATATATATATATATATATATATATATATATATATATTACACACAAAATTTAATGTGTTTATTTTAAATAATAGAATTCAATTTATATTTAATTTTAAATAATAGAAAAGATATAAATATTTATATAACAAATTAATATTAAATTAGTGCGGGTACCCACGTGTATATTGATAAACTGGTATGAAATTGGTACAGGTACCAAAATAAATTTTTTAAATAGAATGTGTACAATTAGTTTTTATTTTAAAATCACATAAGAATACGAGTACAAAAAATAAACGGATACCCTACGCATTGTCATCCCTAATAATAGTTTTTTTTAATAATTATGATTTCTTAAGATTATATTTTTCTGTAATAATTTAAATATGATAATATAAGAACTTAATATATAAAAATAAATATTTTGTATTGGCAATATAATATTGAAAATTATATATAAATTTATATTATAATGTTATGATTTTTTTAATAAACTTTATAAAAGTTTAATGTGTTGTATAAATTTTTTTTGTTTAAAATTTTTAATATTCAAAAAAATAAAACTTTTATGAATAAAATTATTCTTATTAATTTATATAGTAGTTATTAATATTATTAAAAAAACTTGTTTGAAATTGTCTCAGGTGAGGGCTTAAGTTATAAGTATAAAAAGTAATAACTTGTATAATGGAAAGTGGTACTCCAACCAAATACACTATATTGTTCGTGTACTACAACCAAATACAATATGATATCGAATACATCTTTTGGGTATTCCAACCAAACACATTATATATTATTCGGGTACTACAATCGAACACAATATAAAATCTTAATTATTAGAATATTTATGTCTTATTAATTTTAAATATTTTAATTTAATTATTTTTTGAGCACGTTTAGCAAATTCAAAAATACGAATAGCTAATTCCATAGGAAATTCAAATATCCCGCGTAATACGCGGGGTTCGTACTAGTAATGTAGTATTGTAAAGTTTTTGATACATTTTCTTTTATATGATGTGCAAATATTTTTGGAACGAATCAAAATATAAAATATTAAAGTATTTCTGGGATATAGGGAGTATTACTTTTGTTTTGGGCTTAACAATTGAATAATGAAAGTCAGTATTTATTTTGAAAAAAATCTTCATAATTGGGGATGTTTTATTTGAGTTTAAGTATATTTAATAAATCAGTGAATATTGTTATTTCATGAAGTATTGTTTTGATTTTTGGTAGGATAGATTTAAAGTTTGTAGCAGATTAAATATTAATTGAGGTGAGAAAATAAATGAGAGAAGATATAGAAAAGAAGAACAAATATTATTTCCTCCATTCTAGAGAAGTTAACACATTTTCTTTGTATATGGAAATTAAAGAGTATAATAACTTAATGTATAGTGAAGTGAGATAAATAATATTTAATGGGTGGTGTATAGTTGTATTAGATGTGTATTTGGACCCATGAGAATAAATTAATTATTTTTGTGTGAATCATACTTACTTAAAAATAAAATATTTTTTTATTGGACAAATTAAAAAGGAAAATATATTAATTTTTATGGAATTGAGAGAGTAATTGATAAGAAGTAATGTATGAGAGGAAATTGTGTGTGGGTGAAAGTTAATAGGATTTATACATGTATATAAGAGAAATTTAAAGAAATTTTATTAAATCTAAATTTGGGTTTTGAATCCAAAACAAATTAATTAATAGCAATATATTTTATTTCGTTGTTAAAAAACTAATTAATTTATTTTCATTGCGTTAAAAAAAGTACCTACTCCATCAACTTTATAAATAAATTCACACTTTCTATTTTTTTCGTTCCATAAACAAGTTCACACCCCAAATAAGAAAATGCACACAAGTTAATAATCCCACAACACCCTTTATTTTCAAAATTGTCACTTCTTTACAATTCACATAACTAAATTTATAATTTATTTATTATTTAAAAATATCCCTAAAAGCAAAAAAAGAAATTCTTAAACTTTGTATCTGGGAAAATTTCACATTTAGTCCCATAAGAATTCCTTCAATTCAATTATAATCCCGTAGAAATATACTGGTCTCATAGCTAGTGGTTTTGGTCTCATAAGAATATTATAATTGAAAATGTTCATTTCAAATTAACTTATATTATTATAAACTACCAAATTTATATTATTTTCTGTGTTTCAAAATAGACATAGTCCGTTTTGATTTTGTTAATGGTTCAAAATATTTCGTCAACTATTAACAATTTAGATGAAAAATTCCTATGAGACTAAATCTGCCAGTTTTGGGATCTTTTTAGCATTAAGCAATTTTTACGTGACTAAATATGAAATTATCCCCTTTGTGTCTTCATTGACTGAACTTTTTTTTGAGAATGAAGAGGTAGTATAATTTTGTTGGTTAGGGTGACCCAAATCACCTCCTTCAATGGTTGAACTCAAAATTTGGTATAAAATGGAATATATTCTATATAATTTTATTAAAAATATTATTTTATTAAATTTAAATAATTATAATATTCTAAATTAATTATTTATCCCTCTAATATTAAATTATTAATTAAATAATATATTTCTATTTTGTATTAATTAATTTATATTTAAATTTTAAATTTAATTTCTAAATTTTATTGTTATATAAATTTTACAAATTACATCAAAATAAATATCAACATAAAATTAAAGAAATACTACTATATAAACAACACATATTTTATTGATAATTTCATAATACAACACATACAAATAAAAAGGCATAAACATAATATATATTTATCAATTAAAAATAATTATTAAGAGTGGTTAAAAATATATATAAATGTAATAATTATCTTTAAATTGAGCATAAAAATAAATACTAAAGAAAAAAAATTGGGCCATGAATTTGGATAAGGTCCAAAATTTCACATTCACCTTTTATCCAATTTTTTTTGAATAAAATGGTTAAACATTAAGGTGACGTTTGTTTTGGAGTTTTAGAGAGTATTAAAATCATGAATATTGATGTTGTGTTTGTTTTAGGTTTTTTATAAGGTAAGTTTTATTTTTATGTCAAATCAATGTGTAATAAAATAAATGAAAGATGAGAGATAAAGAGAGAAAGTGTATTAATTGAAGAGAGAAAATGTATATAAGTATATATAGGGATTATTTTTAAAATTTGGATGTGAAATTAAAATTTCAATTTCAGCATTTTAAAACCCGGAACAAACATTCCTCAAAGGAATGATGCACCTTTTACTCAAAATTTGGGTAAAAGACGCTGCCATTGGAGATGGACTTAGTACCTACAAAATTCAATCCCGTTCATAAATTTCATTGATATAGTATACAGAGGAGTTTCTTTAAGCGTGCCGTTTCATTGATGGGAGCTAAAACGGCGTCGTCTCCACCATTGGAAAATGGTTAGTGAATGCAGAGATCAGCAGCAGTCTCGGGGATTGCATTCACGTCAGTACACACCTGGGTCCCACCATATATCATTAGACTAGGGCTTTTTACACAATTACCAACATTACGTAAAGCACTCACCTTGTTTACGGTTTTTAGTTCTCATTTAATTATTGTAGATGGAGTTTAATAAAATCAAATTATGTACTCTCTCTATTTCAAATTTAACTTCACGTTTGCTGTAAATACTACGAAATTTAAAAAAAGTCACTTTTTGATTTACTTTTGGGATAATATGGCATTTTTGGGGTAATAAATAAATGATAAAATATGTTATGTGTGTTAAAAAAGTAATGACAAATTTGAAATTAAAGTATGTTAGAGGGATATTAGTTAGTTGCTTTTTTGTTTTATGAAAATATGAAATTGAATTTGAGACGGAACAAAATGAAAAGTGTAAAGTTAAAGTTGGGACAGAGGGAGTAAATTATATTATGGGGCATTTCTTACACACATTATCATTCCTATTTTATTTCAAACAATATTCCTACTTGTATTTAATTGGCGTAAAATTAAAATTTATCATATTTAACTCCTCGTTGATACAATTTAATTTGGCATAAAATCAAATTTTATTATATTTAAATGGATTAATTACATAAAAAGTTCTAACCTTTTCGTCGATTACGAATTAGTCCAAACTTTTAAATATTTACAAATAAATAACCGATTTTATATCCGTATTGCAAATCGAACCACCGGGTAGCTGGAGGTCTGCCAGTGGCTAATATGTCACATTTTTATCCATATCACTCTCCACATTTAAATTTAAAAAAAAGAAAATAAAGGCATTCATACGACACAGTTTGTATACAACTCAGCCAGTTTTCCAACTCCCTCCGCCACCTTCGGCGACAACTTTTCGCCTCAAACCACAATGCATCTGACGAGTTTGAGTTCCTCCGGCGTCGATCCAAGGCGGCGTCGCTCCAGAACTCTACCCACCGTGGCGTTCGTCCGCCGCATCCAAACTCCTCGAGAAATTCATCGACGACCTTGTTGGTTTTCCATCTCAAGGTAAAAAACAATCACCACCACCTCCATAAAACGTGTACTCAACTTCCAACTTAATTAAATCAACCTTAATACATGTTCTAATTAATTAGTTTTTTAAGATTAATAAAGTGGAATTGGTTCTCCAATAGTAATACATAGCACCTACAGATTTCATCCCATTAGAGGCTTTTCTGCTTGGCTTCCTTGAACTAAGAATCGAGTCTTGATTTCAAGAAGATTAAAAGTTTCGTGCCATGGCCATCTGGGCTTGCCGCCGTCTCCGCCACCGCTTCTGCCGTCAATCTCGAACCCGCCAATACTCATGGGGCTCCGTTAGTGGGGAAGGGAGTGATAGTGAAACAGCGGAATTATCAGATAGCATCGCAGGGGGTGTGGCGACGCCATGCACCGGTTGTTGGGATAAGCTGATCTCCATTCATTCCTAAAGGACAAATAAAGAAGAGATAAAAATCACAACACAAGAATTTATGTGGAAAACTTTAAAATCGGAGAAAAACTACGGACCGAGAAAATATCACTATGTGAAAATTTTTTACAATCACACAAAATTTCTCTCTCCCGACCCTAATCCCTACACTCTTACAAATCTTTGACAAATTCACATCTTTATCCTTATTCTCACAACCGAGAATCTAAGAAAAGAATTTAATTAAAATCAAACACAAAGATTAAAGTGTACTTGATTGATGCACTTAACATCAAGTCATAGGGTCTCCTTATATAGCACTAGGATCCCTCCCCCTTTTACTCTTCATCCCGATGTGGGATAAAAAATAAAATAAATACTTCTTTTATTGTTGATAAATCAAACAATCTCCACCTTGTCAAAATAAAAGAAGACACATTGTCTTCACTGACAATCCATTCTCAATCCCGAGAATCCCTTAGAATCAACCATTCTAAGAATCATTATCTTCACCGATAATCCATTCTCTATCTCGAAAATCCTACTCCATCATATGAGTAGAACACTTAGAATCTACCATTCTAAGAATTTTCTGCGGCACATATCAAAAACACCTGCTGATATTTATGGTGCTATTTCCAGTTCTTGGCTCCCCTGAAAGTCCATCAGCCATCGATATATATCCACCACACACCCTACATCACCTGCCAAGTCAATGTCCGTGTGCAAACTTGTGGACCAGCTAATATTATTACATCATTTTCTATGACAATCGAACATGTCATAAGGATTCCAATAATATTAACTCAACATTCGAAACTATTGCCACACAAGCTCCTCTTTGACAGCAACATCACCATTGCTCCACCGTAAGCAATTATCGTGCCATTGCTCCTCCGCAATTACCGCACCATTGCTACACCTTGAGCAAAAACTGTCTGTACCAACATAACGTCGCTTCCTTTTACCGCCAGCTACACTAGGTTTGTCCAAACCCTTTTCCTACTGAAAGTGTCATCACTTAAAGTCGATTCCAACCCTCCGGAATTCACAATGTTTTTCCACTTGTTGGTTGAATCCACGCTATTCTGTACCGATTTAGAGCCACCCGATACCAAGTACCACATCGCTATCTTTCCCGTTAAATTGCCGCTTCCCCACGCCACCAGTCATTATCGGAAAATCCATTCCTTTTAAACCTCAATGAGCCGACACCATGGAAAATCCCATGCCGCTGTTAAGCCAACTCCACCACCGGAAGTCCCAGCAATTCACATTGCACGGGTCCAAGATCTCCGCCAAAAACTACTGACCTACAAATTCTACCCCTTGCCACGCCACTGTCGCCACAGTCCCGACGCATTTCACCGCAAGAAAGGAGATGCCACCGCATCCGGCTGATCTTCTGACCCCCTTGTGTCACTAGCTTTTCCCACTTCTTTCATGACACCTTTAGCCTAATGAATAACCTTCTTCCTCTCATAAAGTCTTTTCTAATAAGGTCATACTATGCTGCAACCACAGAGCATACTAAGAACTTTATAAGCGCCCGAACTGAGCTCTGATACCACTTGTTGGGATAAGCAAATCCTCATTCATTCCTAAGGGACGAATAAAGAAGAGCATAAAAGGCACAACACAAGAATTTACGTGGAAAACTCTAAAATCGGAGAAAAACCACATACCGAGAAAATACCACTATGTGAAATTTTTTTTACAATCACACAGAATTTCTCTCTCCCGACCCCAATCCCTACACTCTTACAAATCTTTGACTAATTCACACATTTCTCCCAATTTTCACAACCGATAATCCAAGAAAGGAATTTAACTAGAATCAAACAAAAAGGTTAAAATGTACTTGATTGATGCACTTAACATCAGTCCAAGAGCCTCCTTATATAGCACCAGGATCCCTCCCTCTTTTACTCTTTAACCCGATGTGGGATAAAAAACAAAAGAAATCATTCTTTTATTCTTGACAAATCCAACACCGGTGGCAGGATAGGAGGTCCAGCGGGCTGCGGTTGAGAGACGGTTGGTAAGCCTTAGATCTGTTATCTCTTGCTTAGATATTTCTTAAGAGAGAGGGGTGATGGACTGATGGGCCAGATTTGTTATTTCTCTGGAATGTGATCTGCGGGAGTTTACAAGTGACGTGGCACAAAATGTATGAATGCTTTTTTTTTAATTTACACATGGAAAGTGATGTGGATAAAAACGTGACACATCATCCACCGGGTAGGTCTCCAGCTGCTCGGTGGTTCAAGTTGCAATACGAGCATAAAGTCGGGTACTTATTTGTAGGACTAATTCGCAATCGACGAGAAGGTCATGATTTTTTATGTAATTAACACTATTTAAATCCCCAGTCCAACGCTTGTTAATACTATTAATTAAATTTACTAAATTCACATGTTTTCTAAATGTGTTTTTCAAATTACTCCCTCCATCTCATTTTAAATGACACACTTTCTATTTTGAGTTGTCCCACAAAAATTTTCACATTTCTAAAAAATAAGCAAAAATTCAAACACAATTAGCTTTTTCATACACTTTATTTAAAAAAAAAATCACTAATTCCTAACATGCCTAATATATTATATATTTATTACCAAAAATACTCCTTAAAGCTATCACTTTTTTTAAGCCTCTATCTCAGTAGGCTTCCATGTCAAATCCACCTCCCCCGTGTCTCCTTGTGGGCCCATAGTTGCTGTCGACATGGGTCTCTTGTTGTCTTCCATTGTCACGCAGTTTGATATTAAACGAATGATGATACCTTCTGTTGAACAAGTTTGTGTTAGCCAGAACTTGTTTCTGCGTTTCGACAACAACAATCTTGAAAATGTTGTGGCGGTCATAGTCAAACTTATGAGCTCGAAGGGTTTTGTGGGTTGACCAGATGCAGTTGACCTTAACTCTTTGGATGTTCATCAAAGTAGTAGTAGTAACACCTCTGGTGGATAATTTATGAAAATGTTTTTGTCGGTTTATTTTTACAACCCATTTGGTAGGTGATATATGATGTTTTGTGTGGTTTTGATTATTGAAGGTGCTCTTATGATATTTTAACTACTGCAATTCACACATGAAACTCTACGGCCTCATAATCTTTCAAATATCAAATCATTGTCACATTTGTCATATTTTCTTACAATTTTTTGAATCCGACAAAGCTTATTGTAGACCAAGAGTCCAATTATAGGCTCAATTGACTTGTGTTTTCTGGGTGCTGTGTAATTTTAAAATTTAAAGGAGAAAATATCAAAATTCCTATTTTAAATATGCTTAAATTCAATTTTAATTATTTTTTATTTACAATTCTGATTTTTTTTAAAAAAAATTACTCATTTTTATCCATTTATGTCTTTTTTTTGTTCCAATTTAATTCTTTTTATATAAATTTGTCCAATTTTGATCTAAATTTTTGAAAAAAAAGAATTAAATTTGATCAAAAATATATAAATTAGAGTATTAGACAAAAAGAATTAAAATTAAGAATTATAAATAAAAAAATGATTAAAATTGGAATAAATTTTGATTTTTACTTTTTTTTTTCAAATTTAGATGGTCGATGAAGTCTAGATTCAAAATTTAAGTGAATTTGTAAATTCAATTAATTGTGAAAGTGTACCTGTTTTAGAATTTTGAGTATATCAACGTTTGTTCCAAATTAATGTGAAATAGAGCATTATTAAATGTTCGGAATTTTGAAATCCAAAATTTGAAAACTCAAATCTAATACTACTATCTTAAAACCCAATATAATCGTAGTGTTAAAAGAAAAAAAAAATATATATATATATATATATATTTTACATACCCATAGGTTTACAGTTATTAATGCCAAACAATGTGTACGATGGTTTAGCCATCTATTACTCTATTACCTTGTTAATACTTCCTTCCAAACAAGCTGTCGGGGCATCTCCAACGGTGTATTTCAATCTAATAACAAATTTTTGTCATGTCATTGTCACGTTAAAAGTTAAAAATTCTTCATTTTTATGCCTATATCTCCCCAATCAGTACAATTAATATTATTTTAGGTTCCCACCAACAAACATAATTTATACACATTATTAATTTAATATAATTTTTATTTCATAAAAAATACTACATTAATTAATTTATTTCACCTTTATCATATCATTTAAAACTTTAAAAAATAATATTATATTTCATTCTGAAATACTAATATTAAATATTTTTTTTGTTTAAATTAAAATATAAATATTATTAATTATATTTATATTAATTTGATTATAACTTCACCGAATTCTACACAACAGTTAAATGTGGATTAATTAAAAAAATAATGGATGATTTTTATTTTGTATTAAAAATAAAATAAAAATAATATAAAATTTTAAAATACGTATATAGGCCCCACATCTCTTTTTTGGTACAAACTTTTGTGCCTAGTATTCAATTTTACATTTTTACTTGATTATTCTCAACGGTGTTGTACCTTGGGTACAAATATTTAACACGTAAGATTTGTACCCAATCTCCATTCACCATTTGAGATGCTTTTAGAGTTTACAGGGATCCTCACAATTAGGCTGTAGATGCACACGTAACATGTAACAACTGAAATGATTAGCAAACTTAAACCACATGATAATAATACACTAATTGGGCATTAGCAAACATGAGAGCATTACAGCAGCAAAACTGATAATTCTGCACTTGGCAACATCAATGCAAATAAACTCATTACAACTCAAAAAGTATACAAAGATGGAAATCAAGACTATAAAACAAAGTGGTGTCCAAACAAGAATGAAAGAATTAGACCTAAATATCATTCAACTTTCAACACACCTCAACAACATTACATTCATCTTCATTTTTACCTCCCTCGTTGGCTCACCATCTGCGAGAAATCATCCACAGCAAATTCCTTTTCATCACAAACACTTTCCGATGCTTCTCCGTGTCTCGTCTGCGTTCCAGTGTCTGAATCTGCGCTGTCGACCACCACCGTTTCAGCTAAAACTGCGTCGTTGCTGCGCAGCCAAGCTTCTTGAAGCTGCAGGACGTATTCCAAGTGCCACAGAACTTCCCCCATTGTTGGCCTGCTCTTCCCTTCATCAGCAAGACATTTCTCTGCAATCTCTCCGAATTTCATCAGTGATTCCGCCGAGTAACTTCCCCTGAGACGTGGATCAAGAATGGTCTCTAGTGATCTCTCTCGCTGCCTACGCAGCGCCCATTCCGCCAGATTGATCTGATCTTTTGGCAATGTCGGGTTGATGACAGCTCTTGCACAGACGACTTCAAACAGGACAACACCGAATGAGTAAACATCGGATTTCTCAGTCAGTTGTTGTCTCCTGAAGTATTCAGGATCGAGATAACCAAAGCTGCCTTTAACCGCTGTGCTCACGTGAGTGTGCTCCAAAGAAGGCCCCGTTTTTGACAGACCGAAATCAGCCATCTTAGCTACAAACTCCTCGTCCAATAATATGTTCGTCGTCTTAACATCCCTGTGGATGATTCCTCTGTCGGATCCAGTGTGAAGGTAATGTAGTCCTCGCGCTGCACCAATGCATATGTCGAGACGTTGCTTCCAACTCAACGAGGGAAGCTCGCTCCCAAATAGATGGCTCCTCAGAGTTCCATTAGCCATGTATTCGTATACCAAGATCATTTCGTTCTGCTCGTCGCAGAATCCAATCAACGAGACAAGATGCCTATGCCTTAGTTTCGAAAGCAACTCGATTTCTGTCTCAAATTCTTTAAGCCCCTGCTGAGATTGTGGATTGGAGCGTTTAATAGCTGCAGGGGTGCTTTCATCAATCTCTCCTTTGTAAACTTTGCCAAATCCTCCCACTCCGATCACTAAACTATCATCAAAGTTATTCGTCGCTGCTCTCAGCTCGGCCAATGTGAAACGCCTCCCGGATCTCACTGTTCCATATTGACCATTGTTGCTTTGATAGCGCGTAGATCCTTTAACGTTGGTAGTACTGTTCACAAGAGATCCATGGAGGAACAGAGGCCGCCACCCAGGAGGGCTCTTCTTGGTATCATCTTCTCTTTTCTTCCTACAGAACCTAATTATCAGCATGCATATAGCAGCAAGAATGGCGATAGAAACAACACCCGCTCCAATGCCCACCCAGAGAATCAAACTCCTAGACGTTTTCTTCCCTTCGACATTGCTATACGTCTGTACATAAGCTAGATCACCACCACGGCTAAGCTTGAAAACCTCCAAACCATTCAATATAGCATCAGTGCCAGCAGACCCCGTCGTGGGATCAGGACCTAGTTGTATCCATATGGCACTGCTTTGCGAGGATATGGAGTCGAGGTAATCCTCATGGTACGCTTTGTTTATCCCTCCAGCTCGAACGTAGACATCATAGTTGTCAGCAGCAGTTTTATTGTCGATGAATATCCTAAACACTCGCTGGTTCGGCAAATCAAACTTCACCTCACAGAAATGCAAACGAACAAGATAATCGAAGTCTGGATCAACTTCCAATTTCCATGACATGTTAAACCTCTTCTCCATAACCTCAGCATTCGACAAAGTTCTTGCACTTTCGTACACGAAAAGAGGAGCTACAGCAGTTTCATTTGTGTTGGCATAGGTAATATTAGACGTGTTTCTAATCTCTAAACCAGCATCTGCATTGATCATATAACCCGAATCCATCTCCCAAGTTCTCCACAAAGGTGAATCTTGTGAAGGACTAATCGACGAACCACCAACATTCAATCTATGCATAGTTTCAATCCCTCGTTTACCTAAGTTCAACGAGCTCACACCGTTCGCCCCAACTCTCCTCACCGAATCAACAAACAACTTATTCGCCCCCTCTGGAACAATCTCCATTGCATTCACAAAACCAAACGACCCCTTTGATGGCACAAAATTAACAACAATTAATCCATTATCAACCGAAAAGAAATACTCCTTCAACACATAGAAGTAGGTCGAATTAGCTCTAGATCCTTGCAAGTTCATATTCTTTTCTTCAATCTCACCAGGAACATTAAATTCAGAAACTAACTTCAAACCATTTGCCACAACAGAAAAGTAAGACTCATTGGCATTGTATCCATCCACAACCAATGGATAAAAGTGCAGCCTAAGAAAATAATCACCATTTGGAACTGGAAAACTATAGTTCACATTATCAGTAAAGATTCTAGCCGTCCAGTAGAGCTGCTCGAAGGCGCGATCGCCTTTGAACGAACCGGAGGCCTCGATTCCAGGGGCACTAAGTGTGAAATTGTTCCCTGGATCCGTATCACCCACCCATCTTCTTCCATCTACATTGACACTTGAATTTGACCCACAATTAACCATGAATGACCCTGTTTGAGCCTCTCCAGATAGAGAAAGCATCAACATCATCACTAGAAATAATAAGCCAATAAACCCTTCTCTCTGGATCTTCATCTTTCACCCTTTTCTGAACCAACACAATAAGTGTTTTTTCTCCTATTTCCCTTCAAAAATTAAAACCCAATTGTAAGCACTGACAAAATTGATTATAAACCCTAATCTTGAATCACATTACTAACTCAAAAAAAAAAGCCAAGATTCTGACACTAAGAAAAAACCCTTATCAAGAACACACTAAATTCAGGAACAAACACTTACCTTTTTCACAAATAACAAATGTTGAAACCCATCAAGAACAGCTGGTTCAATCAGCAAGCAGATCTGACACAGGAAACCCCAAATATATACCAGAAAAAAAAGAAAAAAAAAAGCTGCAATACTAGTAACGCAAAGATGCAATCTTTGATACTGAAGTGGTGCTAAAAATCATCACATTGACATTTGATTGTTCGTCACTAGAAGAAAATATGGGGTTCTTGAAAAGTGGCAGAAGATGGAAGATGGGTTGAAACTGAAGTTTCAAATACAGTCTGGAAATTATTTTGATGTCTAGTTTTATTTAGTAAAAAAGAAAAAGAAAAAAAAGAGCAAAGAATCTTGCATAATCATATCTATCAGTAAACAAGCATACTTAATCAAGAAACAAAGGAGTTTAATTGCTCGACTGTTTTGTAGCAAGTTGTAACTGCAATCGGTGTCAATCAGCAGTCAATTTTGTTTGAATTTGGAGTGAGAGAATATATAAAAATAAAAATTAATAATAATAATACTCCTATTAATTATGATTAATGAGTTTGAAATTGGAGTGAGTGAGTTAATGGGGGAAGTACGGCAAGGCAGGACGACAAGATTATTAAATTAATCAGACTAATAACGACCACAAGGGGGTATTATTGAGAATTCAAACCAAGCAATCGATTTAAACTGTAGATTACGTTCCATGGATTTATATGACACACAAAATAATATTTTCTTCGTCGGTCAATAAGATATATGCATATTGATTAAAAGTATTATTATATAATATGTCGGTCAATAAGATATATGCATATTGATTAAAAGTATTATTATATAATATGTGATAGATAGTTATATTAGTGGGGTGAGTGTGTTTCATATAATAAATTAAAATAATTTGTAACAGTAGTAGTCAAATGAGACAATGAGCTTTTATTTTATTTTTTTAATCCATTTGCTAGCTCTAAACCCACCCTGCCGCAAACCATAGTACAAATTGTTAACCATATTTCATCATGGTGAAACTTTGACACCACTAGAAGGGTTAAATAAATTTATTTCTATATTTGATTGATTATTAATATTGTATAATAAATGTATTTTGCATTATATATGAGCCCATGTAGTGTCCCAGATTCCATTTTTGAGAGAGACAATGTTGGATGGCATTGTCTGATATAATTGATTGGTTTAGATGGAAATCACCAACAATCTAATCCTTTGTTAATTGGGCAGGAAACATGCTTCCTTTTCTTATTAATGCAGTGGTTTTCACTAATCCACTTTCTCAATTAATTAAGTATTGGTTGAATAAATACAAAATATTATAAGTATGAATGAATGTGAGTAAATAATTTTTTATAGTCTTATAGTATATTTTAACCAAAGAACATGATATATTATATTATTAATTAGAAGAATTATTAGGTTTCACAAAGTACCTTAAAAATATCATGAACTGTATTCCTCTTTGATTTTTAATCAGATCTATTTCCTGAAATTGATATTAATGATCTAGCATATTCAACATTTTTGTCATGCTACAAAAGGATGCGCATCCAATTGGGTGATATTAATTTTAGTTTTTCCTATGTAGTTGTTCACTATTGGGTTTTGTAGTGTTAGGAATTTAGACACACACGCACACGATGACACGAATAACACAAGATTTGTTTACCCAATTCGTCTTTCGATTACATCTGGGGGCGATACCAAGCCAGAATTTTTCTTACCTTGTTGGACAAGTCAACTATAATGAGAAAACATCTTGATCTAGATAATACAATGGATAACTTCTTGATCAAAATAACACAATGGATAACTTCTTGATCAAGAACACACAATGGATAACTTCTTGATCAAGATAACATGCCCCAATCCTAAGCCCATTAGGATCAACTGGGCCAAAAAAAATACGGGCCCAAAGAATTTAGGCTCCATACTCCAACAATCTCCCACTTGGAGACTAAATCCTTCATGTAGCATATCTTCTAGTTCTCCTCCCGTATCCGCCCGACATCGCCTAGCCTTTTCTTCAAGTTCCAAGGCCAATTGAAGCTATGCATAGCTTCAATTTCTCTAAGGTCACCACCTTAGTAAACATGTCCGCTGGATTCTCATTTCCAAGGATCTTCATAAGCTGTAAGACATTCTTCTCCAAAAGGTGACCGATGTAGTGATACTTCAATTCAACATGCTTTGTTCTTGAGTGAAATGCCGGATTCTTTGCAAGAAATATAACACTTTGACTATCATTGAAAAAAATACTATTTTCATGCTCCTTCCCAAGTTCCCCCAAGAAATTCTGCAACCACACCATCTCCTTACTTGCCTCTGTCACAGTTATATACTCTGCCTCCGTGGTGGACAATGCAACAACCTTCTGCAACTTAGAAGTCCAAGATATAGCAGTACTACCATAAGTAAAGACATACCCGGTTGAACTTCTTCTTCCATCAAGGTCATTAGATGCCAAATCTGCATCCACATAACCCACCAGCGACACACTCTTGGCTTTGAAACACAAAGCATTGTATGTGGTACCTCTCAAGTATCGCAGGACCCACCCACTTCACTGCTTCCCAATGTTGCTTGCCCGGATCACTCATGAACCGACTTACTACTCCCACTGCATGAGCAATATCTGGTCTTGTACACACCATGGCATACATGATGCTACCAATTGCTGAAGCATATGGAACACTCATCATTTGTGCACGTTCCTCCTTGTTCTTTGGTGATTCATTCTTTGAAAGTTTGAATTGACTTCTCAGTGAAACACTCACAGGCTTCGACTCTGACATGTTGAATCTTTCCAGGACCTTCTGAATGTAACTCGCCTGTGAAAGATATACATATCCCGTCACCTTATCACGTTCAATCCTCATGCCCAAAATCTATTTTGCCTCTCCAAGATCCTTCATGGAGAACCGTTTTGACAACTGTTTCTTCAACTTATATACCTCTCTTGCATCGACTCCTATGATCAACATATCATCAACATATAGCAAGAGAATAAGAAAGCTTTTGTCAAACCTCTTGTAGTAGCAACAATGATCAGCGTGACATCTATGGTAATCAATCTCCATCATAAAGCTGTCAAACTTCTTATGCCACTGCTTTGGGGCTTGTTTTAGGCCATACAAATTTTTCTTTAATTTGCATACAAGTGGCTTCTTTCCCTTCTCTATGAAACCCTCAGGCTGTGTCATGTACAACTCTTCCACCAATTCACCATGGAGAAATGCCGTCTTCACATCCATCTGATGCAATATCAAGTTTTCTGCAGCTACCATACTCAACGTCATTCGAATAGTGGTCAGTTTCACAACTGGAGTAAAGACATCAGTATAGTCAATACCATGTCGCTGCTCAAACCCCTTGACAACCAACCGAGCTTTATAGCGTCTGCTACTGCCAGCTTCATTCTTGATTCGGTAGACCCACTTGCAGTGCAAAGCCTTTTTACTCTTTGGGAGCTTAACAAGTTCCCAAGTGCCATTCAACAGAAGAGATGCTAACTCATCATCCATAGCACCTCTCCATTTTCGTCTATCTTCACTCTGCTCTGCCTCTGCATAACACTCAGGCTCACCACCATCAGTAAGTAACATGTAGTAGTTAGAGGGCGAATACCTATCAGGTGCACGTCGCTCTCTAGCTGGTCTCTGCAACAGATCCTCCAATGGTGGTGGTGGTGTCCTTGGTTCTCCAATGAGAACCTCTTCCTCATTCTGACTCTCCTTGCTCCCACTCGAGTTTGAGATGTCTAACTCGACTTCTTGGGTATTAGTCTTGTCAGAATTTGATGCCTCCAATCTGTTCTTGTACATAACCTGTTCATTGAAAACCACATCTCTACTGCGAATAATATTTCAGTTGTTTTCATCTCAGAGTCTATAACCGAACTCATCACCACCATACCCAATGAACGTACACTTAACAGATTTAGCATCTAACTTGCTTCTATCATTAGAACTAATATGGGCATATGCAACACAACCAAAGACACGCAAGTAAGACAGATTTACCTTTTTTCATGTTCATTCTTCCTCTGGTATTCTGTTTTCCAACGGAACTGATAGACCTCTGTTAATTAGATATGCTGCTGTGTTTACTGCATCCGCCCAAAACATCTTAGGCAGTCCACTCTTCAATCTCATGCATTTAGCTCGCTCATTCAAAGTTCTGTTCATTCGTTCTGTCACTCCATTCTGCTGGGGAGTTCTTCTCACGGTCTTCTCCATGCGAATCCAATTCTCAGCACAATATTCCTTGAACTCACGGAGTTCATATTCACCTCCATTGTCAGAATGAAGACACTTTACTTTCAGCCCCGTTTCATTTTCTACAAGGGCTTTCCACTTCCTGAAAGTATCAAATGCATCAGTTTTATTTTTCAGAAAATAAACCCATACCTTTATTGTGGAGTCATCGATGAAGGTCATG
This sequence comes from Pogostemon cablin, assembly GCA_023678885.1. Lineage (NCBI taxonomy): Eukaryota > Viridiplantae > Streptophyta > Magnoliopsida > Lamiales > Lamiaceae > Pogostemon > Pogostemon cablin. Next base: position 12,804,189 of record CM042960.1, read on the forward strand.
TAGTACTCCGAACCACCAAGGGACTTCGTGGGCGCTGGTCCCCATAGATCGCTATGCACCAACTCTAACTTTTCTGCCTTCAAGGTTCTGCCACCCTCGAGAAACTTACTCTTCTCTGTTTCCCGAAAACACAGTCCTCGCATAGGCCAATTTCAACAGATTTCAGCCCTGGAAGTCTCCCTTTCAAACACATTACCTTCATCACTTTCTCGCTCATGTGACCCAGCCGACAATGCCACAAATCAACATTGGTCGTAGCTCCTGCAAGATCAATGCAGTCCTTGGAGTTAGTTGTAGTATACAACGTCCCCTCCTTCTTCCCTCGCGCTACTATCATTACTCCTTTACTGATCTTCCAACTGTTGCTGCCAAAAGTCACTGAGTATCTTTCTACATCAAGTTGTCCAATTGAAAGCAAGTTTCTTTTCAATCCTGGAATGTGCCTAACACCATTCAGCTTTAACGTCGATCCGTTTGGTGTGGATATCCGAACATCTCCTTTCCTCACGATTTTCAAGGGCTCATCATCAGCAAGGTAGACTTGTCCGAATTCATCAGACACATAGTTCTCCATTATTTCAGCATCACTGCATGAGTGAAATGATGCTCCAGAATCCAACACCCATGATTCCAGCGGATTACTGACACTCAAGACCAACGCATCTCCAATATCATCTATGGTTGCGTTTGCTGTCTTCTTCTCATTTTGTCCCTTCTTGTTTTTCTTGGGCGCTGTACACTGATTCCTGTAGTGACCAAACTCATCACAATTCCAGCACTGGATTGAGTCTTTGTCTTTCTTGGATTGACTCTTTTCTCTGGACTTTGATCTGCCACGATTCTGCCTACCCTTTGATCTGCCCCTATCCTCCGTGTTCAGCACTGACCCTGAAGTAGATCCAGACTCTTTTCTGTGAACCTCCTCGCTAATCATCAGATCTCTCACTTCGTCAAGCTTCAATTTATCTTTCGCGGATGAAGCACTAACTGCAGTTACTGTGGCAGCCCAACTATCTGGCAAAGAAGATAACAAAACTAAAGCAAGTACCTCGTCAGTGAATTCGATTTCGACTGAACACAACTGCCCAATGATCATGTTGAACTCGTTCAGATGTTGCTGCACAAGAGTGCTCTCCGACATTCTGAGGTTGAACAATCGTCTGATCAAATGAACCTTGTTCGCAGTTGTGGGCTTTTGGTACATCCCCTCCAGGATTTGCAGCATCTCCCTTGCGGACTTGGCTTTAGTTGTGTGGTAGGCTACGTTCATGGACAACGATAAACGTATCGCACTCATCGCTTTTCTGTTCAACAGATTTCACTCCTTCAGATCCATCTTTTCGGGTTTCACCTTCTCTTCTAAGGGAACATACAGATCTTTACCGTAGAGATAATCCTCGATCTGCATCTTCCAGAATCGAAATTTGATCCGTCAAACTGTTTGATTGAAATATTCTCGTCGCTCATCGTGACTGCTCCCTTCGAACCCGAGACTCTTGATACCAGTTGTTAGGAATTTAGACACACACACGCACATGATGACACGAATAACACGGGATTTGTTTACCCAGTTCGTCTTTCGACTATATTTGGGGGCGATACCAAGCCAGGATTTTTCTTACCTTGTTGGACAAGTCAACTACAATGAGAAAACATCTTGATCTAGATAACACAATGGATAACTTCTTGATCAAGATAACACAATGGATAACTTCTTGATCAAGATAACATGCCCCAATCCTAAGTCCATTAGGATCAAATGGACCAAAAGAAATACGGGCCCAAAGAATTTAGGCTCCATACTCCAACATGTAGTACATCACTAAACAATGTGATTAAAATAAAGGGTAATTATGGAAAATTAATTAATTAAAACTTTTGAATTCTCTCACGACTATTACAAGTTAGATGTAACTTGTAAGCGTGTTAGTGTGCTATATCCGTACACTCTATTGGACCTTTACCACATGTGATAGCCGATAGGAATTTTGTCCAAAATTTTAAGTGGGCTTTCAGGCTAAGGCCCATATTCGCCTATATTGTCGACAACAAGTCAATAACCAAGGTCAAGGCTCGCACGAGCAATTCAGTGACAAGCTGACAGTGGGATTTTGGCAAAATTCAGTATACACTATACCCTTTAAATTTAGCAATTTTTTTTTTTTAATGTCATGTATCTAGTAAAAATTGTTAAAATGATGAAAATACCATTGATTCAATTTGTTATTCAATTTAAAAAATTTAATAGAATTTTAATATGTACAATAGAGATTTTTATTAAATTGAGTATTTTAACAAATATTCTTAAAATAGGGTAATTTTTTTTTTAATTTTTTAAAAATAGAATTCATGGGTACTGTTGACCGCCAAACGTACTCTTGAACCAATAAGGACATGTGTTTTGCAACTATAATATCTCATCCACGGATAAGAACGACATGAATATTTGGAATCCCAGTTTACCCCAACTTTCAACTTTTATATGTATGGTGTATACCGTGTATTGGTCTTAACACATGCTTCATGCAAAATACTTTTATGTATGGAATATAAAAGTGATAGGAAGGTAATAATATTTTTAAAAAAAATTATATTCAAAAATATTATTCAATTGCTAAAATTGAATATAGTGTAGTGAATTATTTTATAAACATTTTATAATATAAATAAAAAATGAGGTTATTTTATGGTGCATCGAGTGAATTTGGAGATTTATAAAGTAAATTGGGAGTGTAGTGGGTAGTTATTAATTTTATTTTAAATTATTTTATTTTATTGAGTGATGAAGATTAACTAAAAATATGATTTAACGATTGAGATTATTTAGGTGTACTAGTGCACCGAGTGCTCCGCAGTTAAACACTTATAATAATATTTTTAAAGAAAAATAATAATATCTTTAAAAAAAAAATGATAACTAATAAAAAAAGTAAAATGGTCTAAATGAATTATATTTTGTAAAGGGTGCTGCTATTTGCACCCCGAACTTAATGAACAAACCTTAAAAATTATTTAATTAGAGTGTATATTGGGTGCATCAAGGTGCAAGGGTGTACCTACATGTGTATAATTTTTTATTCTATTTTGTATACATTTTATTCTATTTTGTATACGTGTTTCGTAATAATTGTATATTTTTTTCGCACTAAGTTTTTCATTAAAAAAATTAACATCATATGTGTATAACTTTTTATTCAATAGTGTATAGAGTACATGTTTTTTTAATAATTATATTTTTTTTTACACTCAATTTTTCATTAAAAAACTAACAATTAAATTGTATATATTTTTGCTCTTAATTATATATGTTTATGTTTATATTTGTATATGGGTGCACCCTAGTGCACACTATAATTAGCCATTTAATTAATCTTTTTAAAATTAATAAAACTAAAATAACCCTATTACTAAATATACACACAAATTACTATTTGTCCCATTGAGCATGGAGAGATCTCAACATTTGAGATCAGTGATGGCACAAATGTCACCTATCTTCTTCAACGAACTTTAATCTATTGTCCAGGAAATGGTTCTTGGCTTGTCAGGAGATGGTTCTTGGCTTTGAGTTTTTGACAGGAAACTTCTTCAGGCAATATTACAGGTATGTGCACAGTGACAGATCTAGAAAACTAAAGTGGGATGGGCTAAATTTATTAAAGAAAATAAATAATAATAATAATTAAAATAATAAAAAAAAAAAATATATATATATATATATATATACACACACACACATACAAGCGAATCACCTTCTCAAAAGTGAACGAAGAATTGACTAAATTTTAATATTTATTGTAATGAGTTCATAGAATATATATAATTTGAGAAGATATATTTATTTTTTAACTTCATTTGGGTGAGATTAAAATATTTTTGGAATGATCTAAACTTAAAAACACAAATTATTTACATATAATATAACAGGCTTTTGGTGGGCAGCCCTGAGCTTGAGCCCGGGATTGCTCTCACATAGATCCGCCACTGTATGCGCACATGTGTGTGTTTGGAATTAAATCACCGTTAATCGTGCCGGCACTAGAGACGGAGAAAGAAGCCCTAGTTGGAAATAAATACAGTATTCTCCAATGGAACAAGATCAAGAAACTCTCAATGTTTTCAAAGAGGATAAAGATTTCAAAAGTTGTGATGGGTGGTTTACCACAATAACAAAGAAGAAGGCATTGAAAGGTTCTTACTATGGTTGTTCATGGTAAACTTGATAGAAGTAAGATAAAATACACCTGTATATCCACATTGTATTAACTATGATGCTATTGTTATGTCGATTGAATTTTGTGGTATTATATGCAGGGTTCGATGATGGGACCTCATTGGAACTCGATGTCAAGTAGAGTGGCAGTTGTGTTGGAGGGGAGGGGAATGGTGAGAGGGTGTGTTCTGGTGTTTCGATAGGGAAGGTATGCAGAAACAGAAGAATTGAGGTTAGAGAAGGGGATGTGTTTGGTGTTTCGAAAACACAAATTGCCCAATGGGAGATGGTTGGACACGTTCTCTCACCGGTGAGGTAGAGGAGGAGGCAGTTGATAGACATCAAAATATAGTTGAGGATAATAAGGGACAACAGAACGTAGTTGAGGATAATAAGGGTTGATTTAGTCTCCCTAAGTTATAGGACCATCTGTTGTGTAATCTTATACACATATCTTGTAATATGTAACTTTATATATTTGGTTCAATGAAATATACTCAGCAAGGTGAACATTAAAATCCTTATATGGTATCAGCCTAAATTCGATCCTTTCTTTTCCCTTTCCACCCACTTCCTATTAATAATGGCTACAAAGGTGGATGCTCTCCCATTTTTCACTTTCATCCACATGATCACTATAAAACTATCCTCTTCCAACTATCTTCTTTGGCGAAATCAGGTGACATCCATTCTTGCTTGTCATGATTTACTTGGCCATATTGATGGAACTAATCCTCAACCACCAAAAACAATATCAAACGATACTGAAACATCTATTCCCAATCCCGAGTATGCCTCATGGATAACTCTAGATCAACGCCTTCTCAGTTTTCTCTTATCCTCGTTGACAGAGGAGTCCATGGCAATAGTTCTTGGATGCACTACCTCTCGTGCGGCTTGGATAGCCCTCGAATATGCTTTTAGCCATCGTTCAAACTCTCTCGAGAGTTGCGTCTCAAAGATGATCTCCAATTAATGAAGAAGGACTCACGTTCTATTTCTGATTATGATCGACAATTTAAGGCCTTATGCAATCAATTAGCAGCCATTGGTCGACCCGTTGATGAAACAGACAAGTCTCACTAGTTTCTTCAGGGACTTGGCCCATCTTTCTCAAGCTTTTTCACTGCTCACATGGCAATCACGCCTTTGCCCTCACTTCCATATTTACTTTCTCAAGCAGAAAGTTTTGCTATCTTTCAAGAATCCTTAGAATCTTCTGGTTTAACTCCAACTTTTGTTGCACATCGCAACTCATCAGCGCCACATAATTCCTATCAGCCACGCTCTTCATCTCAATCCTTTTCAATGCCTCGTAGTCGTGGTTCAAACCACTTCCGAGGTAGAGGACGATCTGGTCCCAAACGCCTTCCACATTGTCAAATTTGCCGTGAAGAAGGTCATTATGCTACTTATTGTAATGATAGGTACAAACGATCAGATTCTGCCCCTGCTGGAAATTTGAGTCAAGCTTTTCAAACAAGTTGTGCCATCTCTCCATCTTCAACATCGAATTGGTATGCAGATACCGGAGATACCGGTGCTTCAACACATATGACATATAATCCATCCACCCTTGACACGTATGAGCCGTATACTGGAAATGATCGTGTGATAGTTGATAATGGTGATTTTATTTCTATATCTCATACTGGTACTCTTGATTTATCACATCATCTTAAATTATTGGATGTCTTGGTTATTCCACATCTTACTAAGAACCTATTGTCTATAAGAAAACTAACGTCTGATTTTCCAGTGAATGTTCTACTCTCTAATGATGTGTTTACTATTCAGAATCGCCACACAAAGGAAATTCTAGCAAAAGGCAGATGTGACAAGGACTTATACATCTTGGAGAAATGTCAATCTGCTCTAGCAATGGCTTTGGCTTCAAACCGTTTGCGAGCATCATTTGAACTATGGCATTCCCGACTTGGACATGTTTCATTTGATGTCATTTCACTTTTGAATAAATCAGGACATTTTAATGTTACATCTCTACTACCGAAGCCATCTTTATGCACTTCTTGTGAAACTGCAAAAAGTGTTCGTTTGCCTTTTCATAACGATGAGAGGCGTGTTTCTCATGTGTTAGATTTGGTTTATTGTGACTTATGGGGTCCTGCTCTAAAATTTTCTACTGCTGGATATCGCTATTATGCAATTTTTGTGGATGATTATTCGCGCTTCACTTGGTTCTATCCGTTTCACACAAAGGATAAATTTTATAATACGTTGATAAATTTCTTTGCCTTTGTGACAAATCAATTCTCATGCAAGGTAAAAATGTTTCAAAGTGACGGTGGAACTGAATTCACAAATAAAAGAGTTCAGAACTTTTTCTCTACACATGGCATTCATCATACAGTTTCTTGCCTGTATACAGTTTCTCAAAATGGGCGGGCAGAACGCAAACATCGCCACATTACCGAAACTGGTCTTGCCATGATGTTTTATGCTTAGGCTCCTGCTTCTATATGGGTTGATGCATTTGCAACAGCCGTGTATACAATAAATCGGCTTCCTTCTCAGACTCTAAAAGGCTCTTCTCCTTATGAATTGTTTTATCATTTTTCCCCGTCATATGAACATTTTTATCCATTTGCTTGCAGAATTTTTCCTTGCTTGGGGGATTATGCTTCAAGTAAGTTCTCACTGTTGGTGCTTGGATCGTTTGATTAACGTGACCCGTTAGAGATTCATGCGTTTCTAATATCAGCGGAAGCAATAAATCACAGAAACGATTACCGTTCATCAGGGTATGTAGAAGATGAAGGATTCTCGCTGGCAGACTGTGTAGTCCCACAAGAATGGCCATAACTTTCTCGTCTGATGTCGAAATTGAATAATCTTTATGCTCAGACGATCCTCTCTTCAACGGCTTTCCGTCAATATATTGATCATCGAATTCTGAGCACTATACAATTTTATATAAATTTCTTAATGTGGCGAACAGCAGCAGCAAACTACCTTCTGATCTTCTGCCGTATGTCCCAAGTCCGATCTCGAAGTCGTGTGGGCGACGATCTACGAGACCTCCTCAATCTGCTCTCAACCCTCATCACACGTGAATAATGAATTAGATTAGAGTTCCAGATAAGTTGAGGTGACTTATATACATGGGCTACAGCAGGGACCAGAAGGAGAAATTGGGTTGGGCCTCCATTGGGCTTAAGTATCCAAGCTTAGCCCAAAGCTTATACTTAAGTCCAATAATAATAATATATTCCACTAAAATATTATTACTGCACTGCCTTTCCAATCTAAAAATTACGTTTTGGGCTCCTTCTTATTATGAGCCCGTTAGTCTCCCTATGTTTAAGATATACAATGTCCATTAATTAATTTAAGTTACTGACAACTCAATTAATTAATATCTCATCCAAGAGTAGTACCACTCAACCTCATTATCATGCCGGAATAAATACCACCTGCAGGGTTTACATGATAATCCTTATGAGCTCCTCAGGGGGACATCATCAACCTATGTCGGACACGGATTCCTTCTACAATCAACAGCACACCATAGAGACAACATTACTTCCCAACTCACCGAGTTTGTTGATTTAATTACATGTAAATCTCACTCATTGATGAATCAAAGAAATACATATTGTCCTACGTGTCGAGGTTATTGTATAGGGATTAAGAACACGAACTTCCATAATAACTGAGATCAAGTTCTCCTATAAGTCAGTATAAGTCGAACGATCTCAAGCGATCCTACTCAATACACACAAGTGCACTAATGTGATTCTATAGCCAAGACAAGCTAATACCAAACCACACTACAACCATCCCGATAGAGAGTCTCCGTCTATCTCGGTTGTGAGCATCTGTTTATACTTTATAAGGAAACCGATAATATGATCTTCCGCGTGTTGTCGCACAACATATTATCTACAGTATAAAGTAAGTGGACTATTGCATCGTGCATATAAATAAATTATAAGACGCAATCATTTGATCGTATGATTCTCATTTCAAATTAATTGTTATAACATTGTTTATACAAAAAACTAGACTTTTAGTATATAATCCAACAATCTCCCACTTATACTAAAAGACTATGCTGTCATGTCTTCCGCCATACATCTGATTCCCACTCCTACTACACGACCATCAAAAGCTTTCGCTTTAAGGTCCTTGTAAATGGATTTACTAGGTTATCATCCGATGCAATCTAGGCGACAACAACTTTTCCCTCATCATACAATTTCTCGTAACAGGTGGTACTCGCGCTCCATGTGTTTAATTGCCTTATGTACTCGTGATTCCTTCAAGTTTGCAATTGCACCAATATCATTAATTTAAATTGTGATAATCTTGGGCAAACTTAGAAGTATTTCAAAGTCCATCATGAAGTTTCTAGAGTCATATAGTTAATTTGGCTGCCTTATATGCTCCAATTTATCATCTTTCCATGATGGAGTCCGGAGTTCGAAATATATTTATATATAACCTCCTCCATATTATGGCTCTACTTCTTAAAATTAAACACATAACCTAGAGGTGGATTTACTGTCATCCCTATCTGATTTGAAAAATCCGAATCTACGTAACTCATAAGAAGCAGCGAATCTGTCCGGTAAGCCTACATATAATTTCTAGTCCTTTTCAGGTACATAAATATATGTCTTACCACAGTTCAACATTCTTATTTCGAGTTACCTTGATACTCACTGTCTATGCAATTGACAACACAATTATCCATTCTCATGCATAGCATTCCTTAGATTAAGCTTCCTTATTCACCGAAACATAAGGAACCGCTTTCATCACCTTTATCTCTTTTTGTGTCTCAAGACACATTCACTTAGATAAATTCACATACTAAATGAGTAATGATCGTATAATTTTGCTAAACTTGAGCTAAGCCTAACATCATTTTTTGTGATCCGTATTACTGTGATCAAAAGGATATTTTTATTCTTCTTAAGTCCTTCATTTTATACTGCTTTATTAATCATACCCATACGCCTGAAAATACTCTTTCATTGTCTCCAATGAGCAATATATCATCTACGTATAGTACAAAAATACCACCACATTTCTGTCACTCTTTTCAATACACAAGACATATCCGAGCATTGATAAAATCCATATCAGTGGATTTCTTCATCAAAACGGATGTTCTATAATTTTAAAGCTTGCTTTAGTCCATTGATGGACACTTTTAAGCTTAATATCAAAATGCTCTTAGCTCTTTGCAATGAATCACTCTGGTTGCTTAACATAGATGTTTTCCTCAAGACTTCCATTCAGGAAAGTTGTCTTGACATCTATTTGCTATCCCTCATATTCCATATGAGTAGCAACAGGTAAAAGAGTCCGGATCGACTTAGGCATAGCTACCGGCGAACAGGTTATCTCATAATCGAACCTTTTCTTTATGAGTATACCTTTTTCGCAACAAGCTTTGCTTACAAGGTTTTCACCTTACCATATGATCCTCATTTATTTTGTATGACCACTTCCAATGGCTTTTACACCATTTAGTGATCTTACAAGCTCCTAGATTTAATTTAGAATTCATCAATTCTATTTCAACATCATCGCACTAGATTAGATATCGCATTTCGATCTTATAGTGCTTTGTCGTATCTGTGGGTTCAATCCATATTTACTAGGGACTAAGTCTCACGACTCTCCCAAAATATATATCTTACAAGTTGTCGAACAACCCTCCCACTACGACAAGGCACTACACGCAATTATGTATCAGACATGACAGACGTTGCAGTTTAACTTGTGGTATATCCTCTTATACACTTGGTACTAATACTTTGTGTTTTCCCTCTCACTTCCTTTAGAACAATTATACATTGGTTTATGATTTAATACATAGTCCTTTTCCAAAAAAACTAGTGTTTGTGTTAACAATCACCCTTTGATCTTTTGGATTAAATAAATCATCATCCTTCATTTTTCTAGAATATCCCACAAACAGACAAACGTTACACGATATGCTATTTCTAGGGTATACCCATAAAATAAATTTAGTAATTTCAAATAATTCATCATCTATCTAATCATTTGCATAAGAGTCATTCTCTTATTAGGATTAAAAGACGTATTATTAATTACTATTTGTTGCATCCGTGGTATAAACGTGATTTAAGAGTTTACAAATTGTCACTAACGTACCTTAACAGATTATAGCTCCATCCTTCATTACTATGACCATGTCATTTAAATGAAATGGAGTATCCATCCATAAATGCATAGAAACTGAAATAAAATTCTTTCTATGAAAAACGTACGTAAAGACAATTTCTCATAATCAAACGTTTATTCATATCATAAGATAAATAAACAACTCCCACTGCAACAACCACTACTCTCGTAGTTTTACCCATGTATATATTATTTCATCATCACTTAGTTGCAGGCTTTTAGTGATTCCGGTATCTACACACAACATGTCAGTAAATGCCAACGCTAATCATGCTTCAACAACTAGTGAATGAGATACTAACCTTGTTCACATCTTGATGAAATTAGATTTTCTTCGTCATATGTTTTGTCAGAAGTTCCCCACCATATACAGCCTCTTTGTAATTCAGGTGGAACTTACTCAAAACATTTAGGCAAACAATGAAGAATAAAATTGACTTAGGTTTCCCCAACTTCTATTCCATGTATTTCCAATTCATTCATCAAATTCAATCATGACCAACCGCCTTTTAACTTACTCAAGTATCCGAAGAGTTACATGAGACCATCATATTTCTATGAATCTCTTATCTCTTCACCAGAGACTTTAATATGCATCATGATAAGTCTTTTGGACCTGTAAATATAATTTCTTTTGGTCAACCATAAGTGAAATAAAACTATTCAAAATTCAGAGAATCATAAAATATATATACCGATCAAATCTTCGAATTTATCCATTTATATTGATTCCCTCAAAATAATATAAAATATAAATTCACCGACATCTCAAGCACCGTGATTTTGCAAGCCACGATAGTGTGGACGTTACAAACCCAAACATTTACAATAAAAGGTTTTACCCATTAATTTCATTTGTCAACCTAACTTTATGACAAAATAATTAATAGTCGGTCCCTCTTTAGCCATGCAAATAAAAGCACTGACTCCGATGGGGAGGATACTTATTATTTGCATCTAAGTGTGCACCATTATTTGACCCCAAGTCCATTGCGCAAGCTTATGTGCCTTGCAGATGGAGAAGTACACACGCGCTTGGATAACTTCCTATAATCATCAATTATAAGTTTGTACCAGTGAACCACATATATGCTTATTCGATAGGGAGGAAGGTCTATGCCAACGCGCAAGTTCATATGCATCACATTACAAACATAATTATTTAATGAAGTCTGTTCCAGCAATCTATGAATAAACTCATCCGATGGGGAGGAAGACTCTAATGCCGACGCGCAAGTTTATTCACATTACTAACAAACCAATAATGGAGGCCGCGAGAATTAATTACCAATCCCCTCTCCCACTTAGTTATTTAAAACCAAGGGTTTTTACATGTATATAATATTCAGAATAATATACGCAACCTAGCATGCTCCTATTACGGCATATATGGCAGTAAATCACAGAAAACATGCATACATATATAACAATAATCAATTAATAAATAAATTATAACAGTTATATAACAGCGAATTCGATTGTTCGCCACCAATCACGAATGCGGACAACTGCGACGGGGATCGACCTCCCCGCAGCCTGCTCCACCATTCTGGTACCCTGCCCGATCACATTGTGAAGATTCACGCTGAACCTGATGCAGACCAGTCAAACTTTATGCAGACCAGTCGAACTTGATGCAAATCCGCTCGAACCTGGTGCAGAGTCGATCAAACCTGATGCAGACCAATCGAACCTGATGTGAATCCGCTCGAACCTGATGCTGCATCGATCGAACCTGATGCAGACTAATCGAACCTGATGCAAATCAATCGAACCTGATGTGAATCCGCTCGAACCTAGTGCAGCATCGATCGAACCTGATGCAGACCAATCGAACCTGATGTGAATCCGCTCGAACCTGGTGCAGCATCGATCGAACCTGATGCAGACCAATCGAACCTGATGTGAATCCGCTCGAACCTGGTGCAACATCGATCGAACCTGATGCAGACCAATCGAACCTGATGTGAATCCGCTCGAACCTGATGCAGCATCGATCGAACCTTCATCCGCGCAGCCTCACACAGTGTTCCGCGCGCCACATGGCACGCCACCATGCACGTCATCCCAGCGTCCAGCAAGCCAACGTGTGCGACTCCTCTCCAACGTGCAAGATTTACACGTCACGCCCCGAGCTCCCAACAAGCACCAATGCCCATCGGGCCACCCGATACTCAGCACGCTGTTCCGCACGCCAACGAGCAGCACACGCCCAGCAGTTGATCGCTCCTTGCCCAGTTCAAAACGCGCCCCAGCCGTGCCATTCGCTTGATGCTGTGCACAACACCATGTGCCTTGACGAGCTCTCCTCGCTCGGGCTATCGCTCGTCCAAGGGCCTACTTGCACGGAACCAAGTTCAGCGTTCCCAACGCGCAACACCAAACTACACCAATTGTCATTCAGGGTTCGCAACTGTAGACAATTTAGAATCCAATCTTCACCGTTCAGAATCTACTTCTATGAGTTCTACACATGCTGTCCAAGTTACAGGTATATCCAACGATTAGTTTGTGAGAAACGGCTCTTTTCCCTCAACTGCGCAGAACAGAATCGCCCAAAAACCTGCCTCTGTTTTTGGCGTATTCCCGACAACAAAAAGCTCCAAATACGATCTTCATCGTTCATAATGTACATCCAAAAAATCCAAACGTGCTGACCAAAATTCATCTTGATCCGATGGTTGAAACTCTGGTTATTGCCTCTGCAATATCACTGCGCTGGTTTTTCTCTAAAAAACGTGAATCTGTTTTTGCCCATTTTTTCTTCCTTCCATGTGAAATTGACGAACAGTTTTCGTCGAATCCTCTCACACTCAACTATCGAAAAAATAGGTATGATACAGGGTATTTATCACATAGGGATATTCATGGTTTAGCAGTAAAATGAAAACCCTAAACATGTGATCCTAATTTCAAAAAAACTAACCACATAAACCCTAGCCTAACGTGTCACGCTTCACCACGAAACCGAAGCTCTGATACCAATTATTGGCACTTGGATTATTTGATTAACGTGACCTGTTAGGGATCCATGCGTTTCTAATATCAGCGGAAGCAATAAATCATAGAAACGATTACTGTTCACTAGGGTATGTAGAAGATGAAAGATTCTCGCTGCAAGGTAAAAATGTTTCAAAGTGACGGTGGAACTGAATTCACAAATAAAAGAGTTCAGAACTTTTTCTCTACACATGGCATTCATCATACAGTTTCTTGCCTGTATACAGTTTCTCAAAATGGGCGGGCAGAACGCAAACATCGCCACATTACCGAAACTGGTCTTGCCATGATGTTTTATGCTTAGGCTCCTGCTTCTATATGGGTTGATGCATTTGCAACAGCCGTGTATACAATAAATCGGCTTCCTTCTCAGACTCTAAAAGGCTCTTCTCCTTATGAATTGTTTTATCATTTTTCCCCGTCATATGAACATTTTTATCCATTTGCTTGCAGAATTTTTCCTTGATTGGGGGATTATGCTTCAAGTAAGTTCTCACTGTTGGTGCTTGGATCGTTTGATTAACGTGACCCGTTAGAGATCCATGCGTTTCTAATATCAGCGGAAGCAATAAATCATAGAAACGATTACCGTTCATCAGGGTATGTAGAAGATGAAGGATTCTCGCTGGCAGACTGTGTAGTCCCACAAGAATGGCCATAACTTTCTCGTCTGATGTCGAAATTGAATAATCTTTATGCTCAGACGATCCTCTCTTCAACGGCTTTCCGTCAATATATTGATCATCGAATTCTGAGCACTATACAATTTTATATAAATTTCTTAATGTGGCGAACAACAGCAGCAAACTACCTTCTGATCTTCTGCCGTATGTCCCAAGTCCGATCTCGAAGTCGTGTGGGCGACGATCTACGAGACCTCCTCAATTTGCTCTCAACCCTCATCACACGTGAATAATGAATTAGATTAGGGTTCCATATAAGCTGAGTTGACTTATATACATGGGCTACAGCAGGGACCAGGAGGAGAAATTGGGTTGGACCTCCATTGGGCTTAAGTATCCATGCTTAGCCCAAAGCTTATACTTAAGTCCAATAATAATAATATATTCCACTAAAATATTATTACTGCACTGCCTTTCCAATCTAAAAATTACGTTTTGGGCTCCTTCTTATTATGAGCCCGTTAGTCTCCCTATGTTTAAGATATACAATGTCCATTAATTAATTTAAGTTACTGACAACTCAATTAATTAATATCTCATCCAAGAGTAGTACCACTCAACCTCATTATCATGCCGGAATAAATTTCACCTGCAGGGTTTACATGATAATCCTTATGAGCTCCTCAAGGGGACATCATCAACCTATGACGGACACGGATTCCTTCTACAATCAACAGCACACCATAGAGACAACATTATTTCCCAACTCACCGAGTTTGTTGATTTAATTACATGTAAATCTCACTCATTGATGAATCAAAGAAATACATACTGCCCTACATGTCGAGGTTATTGTATAGGGATTAAGAGCACGAACTTCCATAATAACTGAGATCAAGTTCTCCTATAAGTCAGTATAAGTCGAACGATCTCAAGCGGTCCTGCTCAATACACATAAGTGCACTAATGTGATTCTATAGCCAAGACAAGCTAATATCAAACCACACTACAACCATCCCGATAGAGAGTCCCCGTCTATCTCGGTTGTGAGCATCTGTTTATACTTTATAAGGAAAACGATAATATGATCTTCCGCGTGTTGTCGCACAACATATTATCTACAGTATAAAGTAAGTGGACTATTGCATCGTGCATATAAATAAATTATAAGACGCAATCATTTGATCGTATGATTCTCATTTCAAATTAATTGTTATAACATTGTTAATACAAAAAGCTAGACTTTTAGTATATAATCCAACACTCACCTCGTAGCACCCCGTGTATATTTATTGGATATAGCAACTCCTATAAGGGATTTCAGTGTTTAGACCCCTCAACTGGTCGCATTTATACAACTCGACATGCTCAATTTGATGAATTGTTATTTCCATTCTCAAATCAGCAAACAGGTGGTACATGTGGTAATCCCAACAATTTGGAATTCTTCACATTTGCAGATTATTTTTCCAAAGAGCTACTTGTTTCAAATTCAACCTTTATACCACCGACGGCATGTGTCTCACCACATATCCAATCAAAGTGTGCTCTTTGTCCTCCCAATGATGTCATAACAACACCATCTTAGTGTTCTCCTCCACAAGAGACACACGAGGCTCCTATATTACCACCATCACCACCTACGTTGCCTCCTCCGTCGGAGACTAACGCCCAACCTGGTTCATCTTCTATATCAGAAGTTGATGTCCAACCATCCCATTCTATGACTACTCGCTCAAAGGAAGACATCTTCAAGCTGAGAAACATTGCCGATATCGCGTGGGCTGTATGTTTCTCCTCATTGATGACCACTACGGAGCCAAAGAATTTTAAATCGGCTGCTAAATATCCACATTGGATCGCAGCCATGGATGAAGAAATAGAGGCTCTTCGCCTCAAAAACACCTGGGATCTTGTGCCAAAGCCACCAAACACAAACATTGTTGGCTCCAAATGGGTGTTCGCACGAAGTTCTTATCCGATGGTACTATTGATCGTCATAAGGCTCGGTTAGTGGCTCAAGGCTATACTCAAATTCTTGATTTTGATTACTCTCATACCTTTAGTCCAGTGGTTAAAGCATCTACAGTACGCATTGTTCTTGCTCTAACAGTCATGAACAAATAGCCTCTTCGCCAACTTGATGTGAAAAATGCCTTTCTAAATGGAGTTTTGATCGGGCCCGTTTATATGTCTCAACCACCTGGTTACATCGATCCTCTGTTACCGAATCATGTTTGTCGTTTGAAGAAAACATTATATGGCCTCAAGCAAGCCCCTCTTACTTGGTTTCAAAGGTTTAGTTCGTTTTTTACAAGTATTGGATTCTCATGCAGTCGTTCAGATACTTCCTTGTTTGTTTTTAAGCAAGGGTCATCCATTATTTATCTATTAGTTTATGTCGACGACATCATTATGACTGGAAACGAACCACATTTACTACATAAATTCATCAATCGGTTGCATGGAGAGTTTGCCATTCGAGACCTTGGAAAACTAAATTATTTTCTTGGTCTTGAAGTAACTTACACTGAAGATGGTATTTTTCTAAATCAAGCCAAGTATGCTATAGATATTCTAAAACGTGCTGATCTTTTAGATGCAAAACCAGTATCGACTCCTTATGTTGCGGGTGAAACTCTAATTTCCGGTGGTACTTCTTTTGATGATCATAAACTTTATGCTCTCTTGTAGGGGCTTTGCAATACTTGACAATCACTCGTCCCGATCTTGCTTTCGCCGTAAACCATGTGAGTCAGTTTTTACAAGCCCCAAGTATTGATCATTTCACTGCTGTGAAGCGCATCTTGCATTATGTTAAAGGCACACTTGGGTTTGGACTCTCATTCAAGCCTTCTACAACTTACTCCTTGCGTGGCTACTCGGATGCTGACTGGGCCAGATGTCTTGATATGAGACGCTCTACTTATGGCTATTGCATCTTTCTCGGTGGAAATCTTATATCATGGAGTGCTAAAAAGCAATCGACTATTTCACGATCGAGTTGTGAATCGGAGTATCGTGCTATGGCAAATACAACTGCTGAAATAATGTGGGTTACGAACTTGTTAAGAGATCTTCATGCTTTGCCCTCCGACCAGCCTACACTACTTTGTGACAACAATAGTGATGTGTTCTTGAGTCAAAATCCAGTAGCACATAAACGAGCTAAGCACATCGATATTGATTACTCCCTCAGTCCCTCAAAGTATTTCACACTTTCCTTTTTCATCTATCCCTCAAAGTATTTCACACTTTACTTTTAATAAATTTGGTAAAAAATACATTATAACAATACTCACTTTTTACACACATCTCAATATAATACTTACTTTTTCACATCTCCCAACAACTTTACACACCTCCCAACAACTTTACACACATTTTTCATTAAATCAACTAAAATATATATTCTCTTTCTTACTTTATAAATATAAATACAAAATTTTCTTAAACTCCGCGCACACCAATACGTGAAATACTTATTGGGATGGAGGGAGTATCATTTTGTGCGTGAACTCGTGCATATGGAGAAACTGAAAATAGCTTTTACTCCTTCATCTCTTCAAATTTCTGATGTCTTTACTTAAAGCTTGGCACGGCCTTCTTTTGAGCTATTTCGATCCAAGTTACGCGTTCGTCCACGACCAACGTCTAGCTTGAGGGGGGGGTGATAGACAGCAAAATATAGTTGAGGATAATAAGGGACAACAGAATGTAGTTGAGGATAATAAGGGTTAATTTAATCTCCCTAAGTTATAGGACCATCTGTTGTGTAATCTTATACACATATCTTGTAATCTGTAACTCTATATATTTGGTTCAATGAAATATACTCAGCAAGGTGAACATTAAAATCCTTATAGCGGTGACATACAATAAGGCTGAGCGTTTGGAAAGGGAGAGAATGAGATTATGATTTATTTAGGGGTGGGGTACAAATAGTAATTTTGGGGTATATTTAGTAATAAGGGTATTTTAGTCTTATTAATTTTAAAAAGATTAATTAAATTTTTTTTGGGGTTTGTTGAGTAAGTTTGGGGGTGCGCCCCCTTTTGTAAATTTATTTTTATTTTTAAAGTATAGCCGTGCATGTAACACAATATATCGAACATTTGGTATCGACAATATATATCAAAATAATCGATATGATAAAGTATTTCGAATATCGGTAAGCAAGGTATGTAATTTTCTAATACAAAAGTTGGATAATTAAATGTACTATCCTCGTCCCACCATAATGTTTACTACATTTTCATTTTGGGTGTCTCATCATAATGTTTATATTTATTTACTTTTATAATAAATGTAACCCACACAAAACAATTACTCCCTTCGTCCCGAAATTTTTTGCACACTTCCTTTGTAATTTATATTTCAATGAGACCACAAACAACACTAATGCAATTAATTATTATACATTAAAGTGTGGGAGAATTGAAAAAATAAAGAAAATTCAAAATTCAATATTAATACACTTTTTTTTGTTTCATATTTTTTTAAACTTTTGTACTTTTTTGGATACTTTTACCCCTACTACTCGAACCCTAATACCCAATGTGTCCCTGTGCCGATTCCGGTGTAGGTAACCGATATGGATCCGCACCGAGATTGATTTCGTTGTAAGTTCGGATGTCGGTATGAAGCCATATCTGTTCCAAAGTCGATCAAGACCCTTGTCGATTACCATATCAGTGGTTGTGCAGCGATCAGCGATGATGGGTCGGTGATAGAAGTGGACAAATATTTTCAGGTTTTGGGTATCCGATCCGAACCGATCAAATTTACCTGATCAGTTCGGATAATTTATTAAATTTTGGGTAACCCGAACCCGAAGCTATAATTTCGGTTCGGGTTTCGGGTATTAAAAATGTACTCGAAATTTTTTTTTACTCTCTTATATTAATTATAAAAAATAATTTGATTCATGAAATATTAATTTTTGATCCATTCTTAATTTTTTAATCATAAATATATTTATCATCCTTTAAACATTACTTAATTAAATTTATTTATTTTTTAAAATTGTCAATTGTTTTACATAATAAAAACAAAATTTTGTATTATAATTACATTTCTTATCTCACCAATTTTAAATTTGAATTCTCCTTATATCATTAATTTTGGTATGATTTAAGTTATCATTGTTGGGTAGAGCCACCGATGACCTACTTCATGTTTGTTCTTGTGAACTTTAATTATTTTTTGTCAAAAAAAAAGTTATCATATACTTTAATGTATAAATATTTTTAATTAATTAGATAAAAATAACATATAAAATATATAAATTTAAATATTTCACAACATAATTAAAATATACTATTCTAACATTAGTATAAAAATTAATACTATTATAATGTGATATGAATTTATTATATTCTTTTATAATTATTTAAAAACGAAGAAGAAAAATAATAAAAGCGATCAAATAAAATATTGCCTCAAAGATTAAACATTAAAAAAAAATTACTTCCTCCGTCCCGGGCAAAGGGTTGTTTTCGCTTTTTGCACGTGGATTAAGGAGTATTATTATTTAATGTGTTGTGGGTAGTTGTTTTAGTGGGAGTGTAGGCCTCATATTTTAATTTTATTGGAGGATGTGTGTGGGTCCCATATGTGTAAGAAAGGAAAGAGGACCCTTTGGGTGAGACACCCAAAATGGCAAAAAGAGACTATTTGGGTGGGACGGAGGGAATATTTAAATCACACCTAATTAATTTATTATAAGAATACATAAAAAAATAAAAAAAATAAAAAGATATATTTTCGGATAACCTGAATCGGGTACTCGATTTTTCAGGTACCCGAAATATCGGGTTCATAATATATCGGTTTGGGTTCGAAAAATATATTTTCAAATTCGAAATTTCGGTACCCGAACCCGAAATCCGACCCTTGCTCACCACTAGTCGGTGAGGTGAATGGGTGAGAATTTAGAATTATTTTAATTTTGGTAGGAGTAAAATAACCTTTAGTCTTTTGATTAAAAAAGAAAGAATATATTTAAAGTGTTGGTATTGATGTTTTCTTTGGGGTTTTAATTACTTATATCTATTTACACTTAAAGTTTTATATCTCCAACCTCATTATACATCAAAATAAAGCAACAGTCTAATGTAGGGGTTGACAGTATGACATACTGAAGATTTTTTGTCATATCAAAATATAAAAAATCATACTGTTATCTTACCTAAATTTTCGGTATACCGATATTTCAGTATAGGAAAATAGTATACCTTCTACTTACCAATATTTTGATATATAGTATCATATCTAAAATATCGGTATATACCGTCCTATTAGATAGTTTGCTACACCGTTATGCACCTAAAATTTAATAAATCTAATTAAAAACTAACTAGAAAAGTGAAAGATAGCTATAAAACCCAGTTTATTAGCTAAAGAGTACATTTTTATGTACTAAAGAGTAACATAGTTTACATAATTAATGTATGTAAACCAGTTTACACAAGTGATTGTCATTAAATAAATAGTACCCATGAAATCTACACAAGAACCATATGAAACTTATAATCAACACTTTTAAATTTTCATATAGGATAGAACTACGTACTCCCTCCGTCCCAAAGATATTGACACATTTTTTGGGCACGGAGATTAAGGAGTATAATAATTTAATGTAAAATGAAGTTAGAGAAATAATATTTAATGTGTAGTGAGTAGTTGTATTAGTAGTGAGTGTAATGTGTGTGTGGGTCCATGTAAATAAATAAATTATTTTTGTGTGGGTCCCATATTCTTTAAAAGGAAATATGTCGATTTCTGTGGGACAACCCAAAAAGGAAAGTGTGTCAATATCTTTGGGACGGATGGAGTAATTAAAAAAGAAGTACAAGATATCATGAAGGCCAATCAACTTTATCACCCAGTTATAATTATGAAATATATAGTAGGATTTTAGATTTAATTTTTTAATTAAATAGTGTATATATATATAATTTAATTAAAAATTATATATAAATAATAATTATAATTGCATATATCATGTAGTATGGTATACTGTATCATATTACCCAAAAATTGAATATTTTACGGTATTGATAATTTATATGCCTTTATCATACCAAAATTTTCAATACGGTATCATACCTTACCAAAAATTTCGGCATACCTAAACTTTCGGTAAAATCGGTATTTTTCGATACGGTAAGGGCGGTATACCAAAATTTGATATTTTTTCCCAACCCTATAATGTTAGTAGGGATATTAAACGGGCTGGACCTGAACCTAAATGGTCAGACTTATAGGGTTACGGGCTAAACGGACAACAAGTTAAGCGGTCCATGTTAAACGGGCCGTCATTTATGCGAACCTAATCCTAACCTTAGTAGTCCTCGGGCTAAATGGGCCACTAGCTGATCGATGAATAAAAAAAATATTAATTTAATTTCAAACATAATTAAATATTAAAAATACATCAAATGTTGTTCTAACATTAACAATGAACTATAAATTTATAAGTTTATACGTAAAAAATAAAAAAGAATTTTAGAATTCCAAATACGTTAATATTATTTGTGAATTAAGATAGTTTATTTTCAATATTACTTTTTAATATGTCTCACATACTTTATTCTTAAATTATTTTATTTTAAAATGACAAACCAACAAAAATGTAGTAAGTTAAAGGGTATTAAATTACTATTAGATATAATTAACAATAGAAATTATTTGTTATTATAAAAAGTTATTATTAATTTTAATAATTTAAGAATATTATTAATAAATTTTTTATTATAAAAAATCTAATCGATCTAACCGGACCAACCCTATTAACCTACGGACTAGCCCTATAATGCCACGTGTTAATCAGTCCGGGTCAAAAAGGACCTGATTTAAACGGGACACTATTTATACAAACATAAACCTACATTTTTTAGGGTTAAACGGGCCGGACCTACGGTACGGTCCCGAACTGTATTAACATATCTAATTGTTAGGATGAGACTGAGAAAATATGCCTTTATATTTTCAATATTGATATAACTAAAAAATATCGGTATATTACTTTACAAAAGAAACACAACAAACACATCCTTAAATCTAATTATCTACTTATAGAAACGAGTTATATGTTCATTTTTTTTTTTTAAGCCAACCACTAGTCATTTGAAGTTCTGCCAAAAAGAGAAAGGAAAAGAAAATCTGCAGAAAAAAAGTATTCGTTTGAAATTACAGAGTTTGACTATTCCACCTTCTACAGATCATCAACAATCAACAACAAAATACGGAAAAGGGGAATCATAACAATTCTGACTCACAGTGATGGGCTCTGAGTCGGAGGAATGCAGCAGCAATGAAGAAGCGGTTTTATTGGGGGTGGACGGCGGTACAACCTCCACCGTATGCGTATGTTTGCCGCTTTTCCCCTTCTCCGATCACCGCCAATTGCCGGATCCTATTCCCGTCCTCGGCCGTGTTGCCGCCGGTTGTTCCAACCACAATAGCGTCGGAGGTATTCCTGCTTGTAAACAATGCACTCATGGAAAATTCTCATTTCTTATTAGTGTTATTATCGTTGTTTTTGGTTTTTGGCGCTATAATTTCAATGTTTCTGGATTTATATGGCGGCTACTGATAGAATTTTGTATTTGCTTCTTCGAAACTCTTTAGGCATGAAAATTTCCAGTTATAGCTTGTTGAAATACCTCACTCGACTAAGACACCTCAATTTTCTTAATTTGGAATATAGAAAATTTTCTATCCCCCTGTTATTGCTATTCTCGATGATAAAATCACTATCATATTAGTTTATTGGCCTTCAATACAGTGGTATTCAACTTATAACCATAAGTAGTGGAAATTTCACAATTCCTTAATTTACTTCCATCTTTCGGAGGAACTTTTTTTTCCCCTTTATCCTTAAAATGTCAATTGCTATGAGAAGAACATTGTCACTTGGTATTAAGCAATGGAAAGTAGCTGTTGCACAAAATGAGCCATACAAAAAAAAATCTCTCATGTTTAAGTTCTTTTATTTGATATATGATGGAAAAGGAGAATCCTCTGATCTTTTTGTCTGATTTTATGAATTTGTGGATCTTACTGTTTATTTAATCGCTCTTACAGAAAATGCAGCTAGAGAAACACTTGAACAAGTTATTAGAGATACTCTTCTTAGAGCTGGAAAGAGTGTTTCAGCAGTTCGGGCTATTTGCTTGGGGGTTTCAGGTGTCAACCATTCAACAGACCAGGACAGGATATTGAATTGGATAAGGTATCGCGTTTTGTTAAAATTGGCTCATTCCTTTAAACCGAAAAGAGATTTGATTCTTCATAACATTCATTTCAATACGATTTGAGCAATGTGTATGCATCATTGATTATCAAACCAATAAATTGGATGTCGAAAGACTCTATTAGTAATTCTAGGAATTGGATATGGAGAGACTCAAATAGTATTATAGTAATTCTAGGAACAGCCAATCATAACAGTTACATATGATTTTTTGCCTATATTGCTTAAAGTTGAAACAGAGATCGAGTTAGACACTGAATGGAAACTTTATATAACCATTTGGATTTAGGATTCTAACTGTCACATAAGGGACAATAAGGAACTAACTCTTTAGAGAGTGAAGGGATTACCTAGTCGCTAAGCCCGAACACTTTCCTTAATGTTCCTATGTACTAAGCGTATGTAGCTTCGCCCTGTGGCTAGAGTTATCTCTTAATGCCTTAATTCAATCCTTGTATTAAAGAGTCTACAACTCTATTAATGACTATGGATTCTAAGGATGTCTCTTACAGTGAGAGAGGGATGCCCGGGTGGGTATCAGTAGGGGCCTTTAGTCTTTTGATTAGAGTAGGGGTCGCGAGAGAGCAGAGCGTACCGCCCTGCTTATAAACCTTGTGTGATCTGGGTGAATAAAAAAGGTAAGAAAAAATTATGATAAAAGTTTCCTTTGTTTGTTTTCGTGTTTCTTGAAAAGTTCAAGATTCAATGAAGGTTAAATTTATTTTATACTGTACAATGGGATCGGAAAAGATGGTGTAACATGATTTCTGGTGTTCGCTACAGAATCTATAAGTATGGTTACTGGAGCTTCGTTTTGTAATTGTGAACATTGCAGAACTAGTCAATTGTTTCTCATGTGATATTTCTGAGCGTTTACTATTTTGGATAATCAAGTGGGCAATTATTGATTAAGTATTTGTATTTCAGGAACATATTTCCTGGTAATGTAAAAATATACGTCAAGAATGATGCTGTAGCAGCTCTTGCTAGTGGAACAATGGGGAAACTTCATGGGTGTGTTTTAATTGCTGGTACTGGATGTATAGCTTATGGATTTACTGAAGATGGAAAAGAGGCTCGTGCTGCTGGTGCAGGACCTGTTTTAGGGGACTGGGGGAGGTAAATTCAGCATTTGAGGTTGCGTCTGGTGGGATAATAATCTTTTCTTTTCATGAACAAATTCTGATAATTGCTGTTCACAAGTGTTCCTAATATGCTTATTTAATATTTTCTGGGTGAGAGTTGGCCATGTGATTTACATGTAACACAGTTGGAAAATGTTTAGTCATTAATGGGTTTAATTTGAGTCCTCCTTTTTATAATTCATTATGACAATTGCTCCTTTACGTGGAAATTCATGAAAGATTTTGATACAAATGATCCACAAAAGAGCGAAAGAGTGAAACCTGCCAAAGTTAAAGCTAATGATGTGGCTGCAACCATGGGTTTAGAAATGCTGGCCTTTCCCCCATCAACATTTATCCTTCTTTGTGTTAATAATGAGCATAACTCATATAACTTATTCATTTATGATAAAAAAATTACGATCTGCAGGTTCAAGTAAAGAAGAATTGTATCTTTGTTTGTTGTTTAATATAATGTATATGTTCTGTATTATTGAGAATTGAATTAATGATTGTTGCTGCTTCCAGTGGCTATGGAATTGCTTCTCGGGCACTAACAGCAGTGATGAAGGCTCATGATGGCCGTGGTCCAGAAACAATGCTAACAACTTATATTCTGCAATCACTTGGTCTTTCCTCTCCAGATGAAATTATAGGGTATCTCTCTTGAGGGATTTATCTCCTTCGCATACTTTACTTTGCAAAGAAATTTGGGCCCAGCCTATTTTCCTTCCAATTTTATGTTGTCAAGAGTGAAGAATTGAAGTTGAGTGACCTCGAAATCTCTTCCAATCAAAGGTTGTGAAAATTTTGCATTTTAAGCAAATCAGTTATTAGAGAATTGACTCAGCTGAAGTATCTCATGGATTTTGCACTTGTTAACCATGTATTTTAGCAACTTTTTTATTTTGTTGCTTATTTGAATTTAGGTGGACCTATGCAGATTCTTCATGGGCCAGAATTGCAGCACTAGTTCCTCTTGTGGTATCTTGTGCTGAAGCTGGCGATCAAATTGCAGATGAGATCTTGAACAATGCTGTGCAGGAATTAGCTATAAGTGTTAAAGCTGTAGTTCAGCGACTACATTTGGCTGGAGAAGGTATGACATTGTTTGTTTTCGTATTATATACAAGTGAAACATAGGGGTCACCACCGACACAAAATGTTGGGATTTAAGTTCTTGTTGTTTACTCCTTCGCATGCACCTTTCAATTGAAAATCTAGCATGAGGACGACCATCTCCATTTAGTTATAAAATTGTTGAATTCTCCATAAAATTCACTGTCAGCTCAACTTTCACGAAGTACCAACTTTTTAAATGACAACCAAAAGTGAGTAAAAGTTTATTGCAGATGGGAATGATTCTTTCCCTGTTGTCATGGTTGGCGGAGTCCTTGGAGCGAATAAGAGCTGGGATATAGGGAGTGAAGTTACAGATTCGATTTTGAAGGCCTTCCCAGGGGCTTGTCCTTTCAGACCAAAGGTTAGACTCCCTCATTTGCTGAATTGATTTTGGATGCATAGTTTGCTATTAGTTGACTATAATCTTTTCTGGACAATATTCTGTTCCTTCCATCACAGATTTACTCATTTTGGTTAATGAGAGCCATGGTTCATCTATTAATTTCTGCAGTTTTTAGATCTCATAGCAAGCAAGCATTTCAATGTCATTAAACATTAAATACATATACTTTATATGTCTTCTTGAGTAATTATTGGTTCTAAAATTTTTTATTTCTCTTAATTGCTGTTATTTAATGTATGAGCACCAGTAATAGTGGTTGATGTAGTCTTCAAAATTGATATCATAGATCTAGTCCAGCATTCACCAATCAGGGCTGCATTCTGTGACAGCCAGAAATAGCATACATGGAGCCCATTAGTATCATTTTAGTGCTGACTGAACATCTGATTCAGTCATAAAAATAGACAAATTAGCTCTCAATATCAAAGATGACAACCCTCTTCTTCCCCCTCGATGCTTATGCGTTTCCGATTTAAGTCTCTCTTACAAATATTTCTCGCTAGAAAAATGTCCATTTGCCTGACACTGTGTTTGATATTTTCCTAAGGCCGAACCTGCCGTTGGAGCTGCCTTGTTTGCCTGGAACACCATGATGAAAGAAACAGATGGAAATGGCCACAGATAATGCTGCCTGCAAAAAAAAAGAAAAAAAGAAAAAAAAAAGCCATATTTGTGGCCGAATGAGACGTCTCACTTTGTAATTTCATCAGAAATGGGGGCTATTCACTATATATCTGGTGATCCTAATATTCAAAATTTGATCAACTGGCTGGTGCTACTGGATTAATTGATCCCGCGATGTTTGTACTAGGTTCAATTGTAAGTATTGTCTACATCTATACAAATATCATGAGATGGAAAGAAGGTACATATTGTTTTGTGATTATGCTTCTCTCACATGTCTACATAATAACTAGTAGTTATAATAATGTACTCATAATCTGCATTATTATTGCCTAATAGTGAGCTTGACTCACAGCCAGTTGGAAACTAGCCTTTTTTTTTTTTTTTTTTTTGCATTGTGTGTTTAGAGTGTAGATGGTGAATGGAGTGACTAATATAGAGCTGTAAGGTTTGAATTCTACTAGGGATGAAACATTGAATAGATCTCAACTGCAACGTGAATTATTTGCAGGATGAAGAGAATAGTAGGATGCAGTAATTATGTTTTCTGATTTCTGTAAAATGTAGTACGGACGAGTAGATGGAACAGAGGGATTTGTGAGGTTGAGAAACCACCAATTCACCATTGAAATTTATGGTGGCAGCTGAAAAGTTCTTGGTGGTTCCTAACTTATTGACATAGGGGTGGTTTGGCAAAAGGTTCACCCCCCTGTTAAAGCAAATTATCATTAAGTGTTTGATGTAGATGTTTGATCTGTATGTGTGCCCCATTTCCAGCTAAAGTGGTTGAAACAACGTTCGTAGGAGCAACATAAATTATCAAATCTCAATGAGATTCAATTGTTACTCTAGAAGAGCCTTTTATTCGGTTGAGCTAGCTGTTACACTGTGCCAATGGTGTTTACTTTTGGGCAAACACTTGTGTAAACCATGTGGTCCATCATTTCAATCCTATTAAACCTATGTATTGCTAGAGTTTAAACTAAAGGGGGATCATAGAACTTACACCGTGAACCTGGTTTACATGAGACTTAACTCTTACTTTTGAGATGAATGTACATAATCTTGTTTAAATTAGAGTATTACTCTCCGTCCCATGATAATTTGCACTGAAACCGTACATAATTTATTTTTTATTAACTTTTGGGAGACAATATAAGTTTTTTAAGTAATAATGTATATTATGTATGTTAAGTGGTGGGTGATAGTTTTGAAATTCTCATGCATTTTGAGATTGAAGTGATCTTTTTATGTTATAGTTGGTGCAAGTTATTGTAGGACCGATGGAAACAAAAAATGTGAAGAAAATCTAATAGGAAATATGAACCTATTTGTCTTTGATAGTGCTAGGTCCAAAATAAACTAGCAAGTTTCATTTATGTCGAACCGTAGAGACAGTTGGGAAGAGGGAAATGGATGATAAACAACACTGCCTTATATCTTTATCTATGGTAGACATTGTGCAACACTTGGAAAAGAGATCAAATGGCTCATCCTATTCATGAACCAGATGAGAACAGCCCTTATGCAGAGGTGAATCTAGTGTGGGACAAAGGGGTATATATATATATATATGATAATGATATTTAAATATAACTGCAGCATAGTGATTGACAGCCTCTCTTTTGATTTAAGGTGATCAGGTTCGATCCCTGTGGCGCCACCCATATTTTTTTCCTGGGTTGAAAGAACTCGTGGGCATGATCCACGGCTACACCTTAGAGAGCGGCTGGCTCTCTGAGCTCAACGCCGTGGCTCTAGCCAAAGCCGGCTTCTTCGTCTGCGCCCTCGACCTACAAGGTCACGGCTTCTCAGACGGCCCCCGCGATCACATCACCGATATCAACCCTCTGTTGGACGATTGCCTCCAGTTTTTCGACTCCGCTCGAGCCGATCACCCAAGGCTGCCACATTTCCTGTACGGCGAGTCGCTGGGAGCAGCGCTCGCCGTACTCATCTGCCTGAAGCAGAAGAAAGAATGGAGAGGTCTGATAGTGAGTGGAGCCATGTTTGAAGTTTCCAAGAAATTCAAACCAGTTAGGCCACTGGAGAAGTTCCTCCCAGCCGCCGCCTATGTGCGCCGAGGTGGCGGATCGCCATAACGAGCCCTCCGGTGAGCCGGTCGTACAGGGAGGGGTGGAAGAGGAGGCTGGCGGAGTCGAGCCCAAATAGGCGGACGTGCGGCAGGGCCACGGCGCTGCAGCTGCTGAGAGTGTGTGATTGGATTCAGAGGAAGTGTGGGGAGGTGGAGGTGGAGGTGGCGATGCTGATCATGCATGGCAGAGATGACGTGGTGTGTGACCCAATAGGGGCGGAGTACGTGTACAAAAGAGTGGCCAGCAAGGATAAGACGTTGAAGATCTTCGAGGGGACGTGGCACCAGCTGATTGGGTATTAAATAAATGAAGCGCTGGATAACTGGGATTCACTCATCGCTAGCTGAATCCAGCCTGACTCCATGAGCTTGTGAACAACTTAAGAAGACTCGATGATAATAATAGTAATATTAATATTAATAATAACTTTTATTATTATAAATAATACAAATAATTATAGTTAAACTTAAAATATACTATTCCCTCTTTCTTATATAATCTTTTGTTCGTTTGTTTGTTCCACAAAATTTTATGTACCCAAAAAAGGAAGAAAAAAATATTTTATCCAACAATTTCAAAAATTACTTTAATTTCAAATTTATTAGTCTTTTCTTACACTTAGAACTTTATTTATTGTATAAAAATACTAAAATACCCCACATCCTTGCTCTTATAATATTGCTTAGAACTTTAATTATTAACTAAAAATATTAAAATATTCTTAAAGGTTAATAAAATTGGTAAAAAAAAATTTTTAACCAAATTTATTTATTAAATAAACGTGAAGTGTGGTGTTGACGGAGTGAGTATTATTTTATTTTATTTTTCGAGCTCAAACTCACATTTAAATGAGTGATATCGAGTCGAGCAGATTTTATTTATGAGTTTGTCTTATCGAGCTGAACTAGAGAGTCGAATACTTGGATTGGATCTTGAATGTTCTGTTACACTTGGTGTTACATCTCATATTACACGCGTTAGATGTTTGACATGTGTGCCAGGAAGAAAATCTCATCTCAATCATTGCCCTTAGGGTTTAAACTTTCCTTTTAGGATATATATTTTATTATATCATACGTGTCAATCATCCAACGATACGCAACAGAAGATGTAACACCAAAATGTAACATAAGAACCAAATTGCTTGGATTGGGTCAATTTTCTTAGAAGATAACAAATTAAGCTGAAGAGGCCCAACAGATGGGTGTCCAAGAGCTACAAGTGAAAGCCAATTAATCCATTGGCTAGTTGTATTGTACGTCGTTTTGATTGTTGAACAGGTAAGCCTATTAATGGAGTTAATTGGACTTTATTTTATGTGATGGAAGTAGACTGTTCCACTTTATGTTTGATTTTTGTTCAAGTAGAAGAGAGAAGCCTATTAGTGAGTTACTTGGGCTTTACATGGGTTGATTGTTTAAGATCTATTCAAAGCCCATTAATGGGCTAATTGGATGTAATTTGTAATCAGGAGGATCCATGAAAGGAAAGCTTTTCCTCATTCGTTACCTCCTCCCACAAAAATTTCCACCTTTTATTCGCAGATCAAGAAAATTGTAATTTTTCAGATTATTATAGTATTTTTTGTAATAATAAATAAATAATAAAATATATATTTTTTATTTGACAAGAATAAATGATAAAATATATTAGATGTATTAGGTATGACTGTTTTTTTTTTAAAAGTAAAAAATGACATGAGATGGAGGAAAATTAAAAGTGGTTGAAATCTTTATGGGATGGAGGGAATATTTTATTTTATTTTATTTTTAAAAAAAGCAATGGTCTTAAAATCTCACATGAGCTAATTAGCTTGTCCAAAAATCTCAAAGTTACAATAGGGCCAACACTTTGTACCTTTCCTCTATAATTATACACATTAAAAAATGTACATATATCCACTTAGATCCACCGTTGCATATAGAGGTCATAATTGAGAGCACAAATAATATTGATTCTATATATTTGCAAGTCACATATGAAGGGGGTTAATACTTAATAGTAAAAGAGAGAGTCACATGTGAGTCTGCCAAACAAATTAGAACAAGCCAAAAAAATGGACGAGATAGAATACTTTTTATGGTAAAAGGCATCCCAGCTTTGATTACATGTGCCCATTATTTCTTTGGCTTGGCTAAACTCCAGAGTACAATCTCTCATCCACAACGTACAACCATTACGTTTCATCCTAATCAATCCCTCTGTCTTCTTCCTATTTCCCCCACATTACAGCTTTTGTCTCCGACAACTACTCACGAGTTTACTGTCCGAATTCGTCTGATTTCACTTCAACACTCCCAACTAAACATTCTCCCCTAAAATTCCTCTCTCCATCAATGGGCCACAATCTTTTCCGATACGGCGTCGTTGCGTTCGCCGCTTTAGCCGCAATCGTCGGCGGCAGGGACCTCCGCCCCTCCGACCACGGATTAGCCTTTCAGGAGCACGCCATCCCGCCGTCGTCGCCCAACGGCGGCGTGAAGGGAATGCGGTCGTTCTTCGGCGCCGCGGCGACGGTGCAGCTGCCGGAGGCGAAGAACATTAGCGACACGTGGGTGAGCGCTCACGCTGAGGGAGGAGGAGCACGTGATGTCGGGGAGAGAGATCACGTGAGGGTAGGGTTGCTGGCGGCGAGCGCTGTGTGTGGGTTAACCGGCGTCGTATTGCTGGCGGTATCCGCCGTCGTTTTTGTCTACCGCCTCCAGAAGCGGAGGCGGAAAACAGAGGGTGTTACTGCCACGTCAGCGTTCACTTCTCTACCCCAAAGTCTTGGAAATGCAACCAATAAAATAATTACTGGGTATTAGTTTAATCGATTTTGCTTGAATTTTCCCTTTTTATTATTATCTTTATTTGTTTATAATAAATTAATAATAATAGTTTTCACCACCTTTTTCTTTAAATAAATTTTCCTT
The DNA here is from genome assembly GCA_023678885.1 of Pogostemon cablin. Taxonomy (NCBI): domain Eukaryota; kingdom Viridiplantae; phylum Streptophyta; class Magnoliopsida; order Lamiales; family Lamiaceae; genus Pogostemon; species Pogostemon cablin. The sequence continues at coordinate 12,835,748 of CM042960.1, forward strand.
GGCTCATGTCTTATCTATTTTCATGTGACATCTTGTTTTAAGTTTATAATTATGGCCAAATTTTGTGTTTTGAGGATAGTGAAATACTAAAAAAGTAGTAGTAATAAAAATGATAATTTTATCATGAAATTACATTAACGTTGTTCGAGTACATATAATGATTAATGTAGATTATTAATATATCCGTGCAAATTATTACAAATTTTCATAATCATGAGTTTTTTCCAATTTCATGTTTGATAGACAGATGCAATTAATTGAAACCGATTTAGTTGAAGGATTTTTAATATTGCAAATAGATTTTTAGTAATAATAATTGATAATGATATTCTTGTAGAAAAAGACAACAAATTACAAAATTACGAAGAAGATCTAGTCACTTGTTGCATGAAATTCTATTTTATATTTCATAACTTATTTTCTATTAAATTTTAAAAAAGACAACAACTTTTTACACTTTTTTTTAATTTACAAATGAAATGTGAATGTTATTATGAAATAAATGGAGAATATACTAATTAATGACTATTAAACTCTTAGACATTAAAATTTGGATATTAATTATAACAAGCATCAAGAATATAATAGAAGGAATTAAAAATGAAATATAAAAATGAAATAAGTGATAGTGTATGCATTTTCGCCTATGCAATTCAAAAATTCAAGTTTATATTATAAACTATATCTGAAAAATTATTCAAGTTTAGGGTGATTCCTAATTGCATGCGACTTAATAATGAGTAACTAATAAGTTTGTTCATACATTATTTAAATGGATAATTTTAAAACTATGTCAAACAAGTTATTCTCATACATTATATTACGTTTCTTCATTTATGTTTGTAGGTAGGATAAGTTTGGAAATATTTATACCCAAACATATGCTTAGTAAACACGCTTATGAACTAACACTATCTTTTCAAGTCCTAAAGAGGAAAGCGTGTTGTTAATGATATAGGCATCAAATGTAATCCCACCATTATTGGACAATAATTCCAAGGAATTAGGTTATTCATAAACACATAATTCAATGTAACAATTTTTTTAGACAAAAGAATTATGTGAGATAAAGACGGATAAAAAGTGATACTCAATTAATGAAAAGTGATAATACTATTTCATGAATAATTTATAGTATAAATAAAAAGTGATAAAATTTTATAGCGAAAGTAATACTCCCTCCGTTCCGTTTCAATGTTTACGTTTACTTTTTGCACATTGATTAAAAAGTATTATATTTTAATAGATAGTGGGTGGAAAAATATAATATTTAATATGAAGTGTGTAGGTGTATTAGTGTTGAGTGATATATTAATTGTTTTAGGTGGATCTCATATTTCTAAAAAAGAAAACATAAATATTGAAATGAGACGCGCAAAATAAAAACATAAATATTGAAATGAGACGGAGGGAGTAATACTTTATAACAAAAATAATAACTAAATTTAAAAAGTATAAAATGATCTCACATAAATAGCATAATACTTGCCATTATATCCAAAAAGTAAACATTAAGATATAAATTAAATATAAAGCATTAAAATATAAACGTGATATAATGCGAGAAATTTGTGTGATTTAGAAAACGTTAAATTAGAATCAGAATTAGGACGTTGGATTTTCAAATTGATCAAAGCCGTTGAACATGCCTACGTACCATTTATTATTCATCATGCATCAATAAGTTATAGCTACCCATCTTGACTACAAACTACTCAGATTTAAATGGAGAATAATTCAATTTTGAAAACTAAGTTTGAAAGTTTTCAAGTACTTATGAATTTATGCGAAGAATTGTGAGAGAGAGTCTTATATATTTTCTTTAGCATAGAAAATGATAACTTTTATAATAAAATGTACTCCATCCATTCAAAATTCAAATTCATGTTTACCATAGATACGAAGTTTAAGAAAAGTTACTTTTTAACTTACTTTTGAGGGTGGTATGATATTATTGAGTAATAAAAATGATAAAGTATGTTATGCGTATTAAAAAGGTAATGACAAATTTGAATTTAAAATATGTTAGATGGATATTAATTTTTTTCTTTTTTCTTTTATGAAAGTGTGAAGTTAAATTTGAGACGAATCAAAACAGAAAATGTGAAGTTGAAGTTGAAATGGAGGGAGTATTACATAATTGATGAAAAGTAATGACAGTGTTATGAACTAGTATTTCATAAATAAATTATAATTATAATATAAAAGAAAAGTGATAAGTAACATTTAAAATAAAAGAAAACGTACATCTTTGATAAATAAGCACCATAAAAGAAAAAAAATTATTGGTACTCAAAGATAATTTTGTGTCGACAAAGTTTTTTATGAGACGTACTATTTGTGAGATGGGTATGAGACGGGTCGATCCATCACGAAAGTATGTTTATTATATAGATAAAGTAAATTTAATGGTTGTTAAAGTATATTTTCTAAAATATATAAATTATGCATTAAAGTATGATTTTAATATGTTATAATATGATTTATTATTAGCATACTTTAAATACAAATAAACATATTTTATCTATACAATAAGCATACTTTAGTGATGGGTCGACCCGTCTCACACCAATTTCACAAATAACACATCTCACAAGAGAATATCTATTTGGTGTCAATAGTGTTACAGTTATAAGATTTTTTTTTCAATTTCAGATAATAATACTATATCATAATTTTTAAAAATATAAAAATTGGCTATATTTTCATTTCAATGATGACAAGAATTATTCAGCAGAATATTATGGCTTTGTTTAAAATAATATCAAATCACTGGAAAATGATTGAAATGAACCAAATCACCCCATCCCAAATTTAAAAACAAAAAACACAAAAAAAAAAACCCTACTTTATTTGGGTATTTTCCCCAATTAAACAAATATGCGCATCAAACAAAATATCACATCATCTGATCATCACTTTTGATAAAGTAGACTTTTTATCTTAATCTGTACCAAATATACAACACATTAAACAGTTCTCAAAAGAAAGAAAAAAAAAAAAGGAATGGCAAGAAAAATAAGTTAAAATGTGGCATGATAGATATTAATTCCAAAAAAAGAAAAAATAAAATGTGAAAAATAAAATCTGTCATTGATCAAGAGGAATCCACTCCAGTTCAAGATGCAATTCTCCAGATTCAACATTTTGGAGCTTAAGTGAAACCATCTGCTTCACCTTCCCATCGATGATGTTGACGGTGCTGTCTTCCATAAGGGCGTTGTCCCTCGATTTCAGCCATTTTCCGATCTGCATGTTGTCGTACATTTCAGCATTTCCAAATGCTGATGCAGAAGTAATCATTGATTGTATATCTATCTCTGCCTCTCCCATTATATCATCGGCAGAAAACGTGTCGTAATCATAAACTTCCTGTAGTTTACGCACAAAAAATACATATTGATAGAATCAGAATGCATGTAGTTAAGCAAGTACTAGCATTGCTGACATTCAGAGGAACATAGTCGAATTCAATGACCGAAAAATTTTGGATGGAAAAGTGTAACATAATGTAGTGCAAGGGAAAAGAAATTTGTGCAGCACAATTTTAAAAACCTGCATAGCTCAGAAGACATTGTAATAAATCATTCGAACGAAAGACAAAATGGTACCACTTTTATTGGGCCGTAATTTTGTGGAACTGAAAGCATTAGTTCCTCATTCCATACTGGATTTAGATTGCTCTTCATGACAGTTGTTTGCGCTTTCTAGAAACAGAAAGAATCCGAATTAGACTTTTGCAATTCTTGCAAACACAATATAAAACAATCATTTTTGAATCGGGAAGTAAAATTCCACCAGCCAAAACAAACTATATCCTAACACCATGCAAGGTCATGTCGCATGCTTCTGCAATATCAACACACATGTTGTTATTACATGCAAGTTATAACATGTTTTTCCAAATTTTATTTCCAAGTTTTTTTAGATCATCAACTTTCCCTTTGACTTGATAAATTCCTACAATATACTGGTCATCTAATGGTCTCCGATGTACAGGTATAACAATCTAGAAATATATGTATTCGGTTGGTAATCCACTTTCCAGACGTTATACTTTCAAACGAGTAGGTGAATCATGAAAGAAAACCCAATGCACCTCGGAGAAAAGAATGTTCTGTTTCTAAAAAGTATACTTAAGTGTGAACTTGATGTTTGCTTTGGTTATTAACAAAATTAAAATGGAAATGTTACCAACCTGCTTCCCAAGGATCAAAACAACGTATGGATCACTTGATCGCATATCTCGAACAGCTAAATTTGTACCTTTAATTACTTTAACCTTTAACATTCCAATGAACTCTACCATGCCTTCCTGAAATCATAGGGGCATTAGCTTCAAAAAGTTTTATACATACTTATATAATATAGAAGTTGTAAAATCTACAAGATTCCAATGCAAACTAAACATTATCTTGATTAATCGGACATCACATACCAGATAACACTCTCATTCTACCAACAACAAAAAAAAAAAAAGAAAAAACTCCAATAATCCTAGACCATTCCCACAGCTATAATATACTATATACAATATTTAGCTAACACTTGTATGAGACCGTCTCATGATGGGACCGTTATACTTTCTTAGTAAGTTATCACTTTTCATTTATACAACTTGGACGGTTATCACTATTCATCAATCATCACTTTTTATTAAAATGTTATCACTTCTTATCTGTCTCATGGAATGAGTTCCGTAAAACAGTTTCACACAAGTGTTTGCCATATATTTATGCAGCAACATAAACAATCAATGCAGTTGAAAGGGTTTGATAGTCCTTAAAAGAACAGCATTAAAGCAGACACATATCTTCAAAGTTGAATGGAAGAAACATACTGATAGTGAAGAAGCTGTACTTCGAAAGCTATCCATAAACTTGCTCGACATACTTGTTTGCAAAGAATTCTGTTTTGAAGAAGTGGACAGGATACGTAGGCTAGGTTTCAAAAACTCCTGAAGCTCATACTTAGACCTAACAAGCACAAAAGAAAACAAATAAAAGGGAAGAGCATATAAGTCTTTTAAAACAACACAGCTTGAAAATGCTTCAGAAAAAGGGAAGTAGGCAGTAAAAATCTGTGATTAGACTAACGAGCAATTTCCATGTAAATAGTTGAAGAATCCAGTATATCTTTACTTTAGGGATATGAGAATTAACACATTTCAGAAGCTGAAAAGTGATATAAGAACATTATATATGACAATACATAATAAATTTTGCTCGTTCTTCTGGGGAAGCATCGGGCCTGGGTTTTGAGACCCCTTCAGGAAAATAAGCCTCGTAAATGGAGTTTGCAGCGGCATTTCCACCAATCTCAATCATGGAATCAATTTCATGATCAGACCATTCATCTAATGTCACAGATAAAACCTAGGGGTACACACAGGAAAGTAACAATTAAATCTAGGAATATACAAGTAAAAGAATTTTGAGAGGTATACAATTAGGTAAAGAACTCGGGAAGAGGACGCATGTCACGAAAGTGAAAAGAAATCACCTTGGAAATGTGTGTTCCAAGGCTTCTATGGGCACCACAGCACTTTAAGCATATAAATACTCCAATATTTGCAGACCTGTAAAGAAGTAATTGAACAGAAAACCCACAATTCAGTATACTGTAATCCTCTTTGAATCTCCATTTATCATATTTCAAAACTACCCAACTGTGTATTCCTCAGGAAAAATTTGCTCCAAAGAGCTTTATAATTTCATATTTTCTCTGTTATCATGATTTCTTGCTCTGAATTTATTGACACAAGAGATCCTTCAAAATTAATAAAGAGACATGTTTTGTGTTTAAAATAACGGTGACTTTACCATATGATCATATGATATCGCAGTAGTCTTTTTGACAGTATTATTTACCCATGTTCGTCTACAGATAAACACACCTAAACAATTAAAACTCATACATATTCCACACCACACCCAAAAGAAAGTCACATTCATTCTCCTAGCAATATTGGACAGTTGTCATTTGTTCTCTTTGAGGAATAATGGCTGGGATTCCTGTCTTGATAGCCGAATAGAGTAGCTAATGTAGCTTAGATGGCAGTCTAGCATCTTCAATCTATACATGAGAAGAGAAACAAGAAAGACAGAAATGAATTCACAAACTTACGCCCATTTGGGATCTGCAGCACCACAATCTGCGCATACACGATTGTCTGGTTGAGCCAAAAGATCTTTCAACCTTCTTTTACCTGTAAACATTCCATGACCAACATAACATGACAAACAACAAGATTGCTCTATGACAACGGATATGTTCCAAGGGAAAATAACCTTCAATTCAACTTAACAACAGCAGTATCAAGGAGGAAAACATACGAGAACCAGTCAAAGCTTTTGGTTTATTAAACACGTGCAATTTTACTCTTAAAGGGTAGTCGATTGTTTAAACATAATGATTTTTCATGCACATCATCTGAAACCTTGAATTGGAACTCTTTCAAATTTCCACCAAATTATAACATCCTTTTGAATTCAAGCAAAGGAAGCTTCATTAAAATGCACACCTCACTCAAACAAACATGCTCAAAATACCATCTGGAATCCAACCAAACAATTGAATGATTTAATTTAATTTAATAATTAAAACCTGAAGTTGGCCTCTCAAGGGCAGATGGATGGCGGTTCAATCCATTCATCTCTTCAATAGCTCATTCAACAATTTCAGTTACCCCCTACAAGATTGAAGATTATTAGGAACCACATTACAAATTAAGAGAAAAACTCAGATAAAACCTTAAAAGATACATATTCGTAGATCAAAACTGGGGAAGTCGTTCACATAGATTTCATCAAAATCACAAAGCAATAAAAGAGGAAAAAGGTTAAGTCTTGATGAATCATTAGAATCCCAAAAGTTGGATGATCAAAAGGAACTCCACCCCATTGAAACTACACACTTGTAGAAAATTCGACACAAAATTAAAGAAGAAATCTTGAAATCAAACAAAAATCCATCTGATCTTGATCAAAAAGAGAAATCCAAAAACCCTTCAATTAAAATCATCATAAAAATATACACATCATACTTCTATATTAGCAGAAACAGAAGGAATTTAAGATCTAAAGAGAAAAAAAAAACACTACCTTATAAAAATTCAAAATAGTCTTAGTTTCAGATGTATGAACTCTGGAACAGAAGTAGAGTAATTCTTGTTTTTATGAAATCAAAGTGGAAATGAAAGAAGTGGTCGTTTATTTTCGAAATCAACGATAACAATAATGAGATGGATGCGTATTAGTTGTCCACTTTCTTACCAAAATCATTACAGCTTTTTGCCTACTGTTTTCTTCTCCATAATATCTTCAATTTTCCCATTTTTGATTATTTGACTTTTTAGGTATATTTTCCCAAAAAATCATAAATTTACCAATTCAGGTCTTTTAATTCACTTTGACAAAAGTTCCATGAATTTATTGTAGTTAGAATTAGAAAGGAACATCTTTATTTTATTCTAGAGCTAAATTTTATTTTTTAAATTACTATTAATATTTATAGCAGTATGACTCATTTTTATTTTATTTTTAAAGTTTAACTATTTACTAATTTTTTAATTTTTAATTAATGATAATCATCACCTAAAAATTTAAAATAAAATCCATGGGTAAACTATAACCATAGGGATTGTTGATGATGTTTTTATGTTCGACAATAATAGCTTGGAGTAGCAATGAAAATGAGAATTCAAACAATCTATAAAGTGTAAAATCTCAATGATGATCTACTCCAATAACCATAGTGGAATAGAGTCACTCTCTTTTGATGATGAGCTAATGCTCTTGATTGTTCTCACATACAAAACTCTCAACACTCTCTTAAAGTGGATGGAGTAAAAGTAATCACAATTCCCTTTTGAAGTAAACTATATATATATGCCTATTATTTGTCCTACAAGTGAATCTCACATTATTTTGTCTCAATAATTGGGGCAGCGTCAATAGACTTCAACATGCCATTGTTTGTTCTTCTTCAGTTATGAGAGCTTCTCATCCCAGTTTTCTCCTCTCTGCTCCGCGACTTTCTTCAGTGTATCTTGAATCCCAGGCATCATTCCCTTGAGCCCACAGAAATATATGTGTGCCCCATTATCCAAGAGTTTGAAGATTTCATCACTGTATTCTTCGATTTTGTCCTGAACGTACATCTTGCCTCCACTTTTGTTCTTTTGTTCTCTGCTAAGAGCACGATCGTACCTGAAATTATCTGGGTGATCTCGGAGATACTTGGAGAATTCGTCATCATAGAGAAGACTATCACTGTTAGCCACCCCAAGGAAGAGCCAAGCGAGGCCACCAAACTTGAATGTGGGAACAGATTCCATGAACATACGACGGAGATAACCTCTGAATGGAGCCACACCAGTTCCAGTACCAATCATAATGTGGGTAGCATTTGGATCTTCTTCAGTCAAAAGCATTATTTTGCCAGAAGGGCCTGAATAAGAGCAAGAAATATTATAGGTAAGTATATCATGTGGTGATTGTTCTCAGTTCTCGATTCTCACGACTAATTTTGTCTGAGCCTAGTGGCAACTTTAAAGCTCAAAAATTAGCCGAGATAAAGGGAGAGCGAAGACAATGTAGCAATATCATCAGTGATGGAACTTAACAAATCCAAACTAACATGATGTATAATATTTCTTTGACAGCAGCTACAGCATCTTGTAGCAAGCAAGTATGAAATACTGAGATGTAGCGAATTATGTCATATTTTATACAAATTTAGAGTCTTAGGATCCCAATTAAGTCTTATAAGTCCAACATGATGATGTTCCTCATTCGGAAAGACTTTAAAAAAAAAGTAGAACTCAAAGAATATAACAGAACTCATGTTTTAGATGATCCTAGTATATAAACCAAAATTTTATAATTAGAGGCACAGGGAAAAGCATCAGTTTGTATCAAACAACTCTATTGAAGTGTATTCAGATGTTTTTTCTTCTCAGGGGGGAGTGTGGGTGGGTGGGTGGTTCTTATTTACCACTGTCATATAAAAGCAGTGTGTTTCTTTATTATTGCTCAAAAACTCATGTAACATCATATTGACTTCGTGTCACCTTAAATGAACCTACTGAAATCTGACCTGCAATCTGAATTTTGTCACCAGGCTTCGAATTGCATAAGAAGTTGCTGCAAACACCGTTCTTTGAAGGGTCTTCTTTTCCAGTCTCATGGTCATAATAGACAGCATGCCGAACACACAAACTTGCAGTCTTGCCATCAAAAAAATCTCCATACCTGGTAGATGCTATTGAATATAGCCTAACATTGTGTGGAGTACCTGGCTTTTTAGGATTCTCACCCTGAGTTCAGATAAAAAAATGAAATGAGTAAAGCATGCCAGAGGATATTCTTCATTTTTCTTGTAATAATTAGCAGAGACATGTCCACAAAATAGTAAAAGGTAGGAAAATAAAACTAAACCAACTTTGTTTCCAACTTCCATAACAATGGTCTCATAGATCATGAATCAAGGTAGCTGCCACACCACCTCTTAGTCCATTTACAACATTACACTAATCAAGAATATGATTTTCCCATAAGAGCATCATGCCATTCACGAGAAATTCCCAGAACAAAATACTCATCAAACATAACAAGTAGGAGTACTTAAATATCTGTGTTCAGTTCAGAAATCCAATCAAAGCATATATCTAAATATTTAAACACAGGAAAGACTCATAATACTTACAGGAGGAATGACTCCATAACTCTGTCCTTCCCAATAGGGAAGGTTACCACCATGATCAATCACAATGTGGCACGTCTCTCCGGGAGCTTTCGGACCGACAAGCCTTTCAACCGAAACAATGGTTGCAGTATACGGTTCTTTGTTCTTGTATACGTGCAATGGTGGCTCTTTTGCATCTTCTAAGCTTAGAGGAGAAACTCCTACCGGGTGTGCTAACTTGTTGCACTGACATGCAAACAACCGATTGATTCCTCAATCGGGAGCTTGCAAAAGATAAACCCAACCCCCAAGATTTAGAGTGAAAGCACACATTATTGTTCTGCAATACAATAAAGTGACACAAATAAGAAACACTACTACTTTGCCACCATGATAGTAAACTGCAAATTTGAAATGATCCGTAGTACAAAATAACATAAATTTCAGATCAATATGATAAATTCTCCCCAAGTTCTTGAATGATTATCTTATCAAAAGCATGCTTCTTCAAATACACAATCTTAACAAGGTAAAAAGGGGGACCCCCCATCCCCCTTTTTTTTCTAGATTGAGGGAGAAAATGACATATATGAGGAAGGTAAAATTAAGATCCTTAAAGACGAATGTGGTGAGAGAGGCGTCATTATTGAAAGGGACAGTTACTGGGACCTGCAATAAAATCCATCATTTTCCCCAATAATTATAACAATCAGCACAAAATTGTAAATCATAGAAAGCAGGAAATTAAAGGGGTGAAGAAAGCTTCAGCTCAAGCAAGCACTAGGAAGGAAGTGGTGGATTTATATATAGGAAGAGAAAAGATAGAAATCAAATTGGAATTGATTAAAGATGGGGTAGGTGGCTGGCTGGCTGCACCTTTCAGTAGCGGCAAAGGGCGAGAATGAATTACACTGCTCTTCTGTTCTACTATCCCACTCACGTTGGGGCGTTTTAGTATAGGAGTCGGGAGTAATTTTGAGAAGAAGACGCGTATTCGCACCCAATTGGATTGAAGGGATCCTTGGTTGGGGTATTAGATGGAGTTAATGGAAATTGAGGGGTATTGATTTCTATTGTTGGTGGTTGTTTGATTTAATAAAAAAATTCTCCAATCACTCTTATTAATTCAATAACTATTCCTCATCCTTTAATCACTTTTTATTCCATTGTCATTGAACTCCTTAATGATACCCATTCCAACCAAGTGGCTAATTCTATAAATATATAAGATTAAAATATCTTTATATATTAAGACATAAAGACCCTTATATAAGTTATAGATTTAGATTTTTATTTATTCTTACTCCAAACTTTTATACGTACCCCAATTTTATTATCATCGTTATGTAACGCAACAAACAGTAATCATGAAGAAGGAGAAGGAGAATGATCATGATCTGTACATTGGGATTAATACTTCATTATGAAAAATTATACAAGTTTTATGTCGTAGTTTTTCTACGTTTATACAAACAAGATGTCTATTTCGAGAACAATGTCTTATTATACAATCTCTGTGACGAACGAAAAGGATTGAAGCTGCAAATAGGTGTAAGGACTTGAAGAAAGATAAAGAATCTTAGTAGAGGATGTTTGGTTGCAGCAACCAAACACCATATAACTATTTAGTTGCTCACCGAAGAACCTCTGCTATGATTTCTTTATCTGTCTTCATATGGCTGAACTGAGCACCATATAATTGTTCGGTGATTGCAACAACCGTACAGACATTGTATGTTCGGATAAAAGTTTTGAACAACATAATTCAATTGGGTTGCCACAATTGAACACAAACTGCTCTGCGGGTAGTGTCGCATGAAAGAAAATTTATTTAGAGTATTTTTCACAATTTCTATTATATAATCAATACATAATCGCATATAGAGTCATACAAATTCACACATATTTAATAAAAAAAAGTTTGTGTATGGCCACACATGTAATCGTGTGTAGTGTCGCGTGAAAGAAAAATTATGCATGGAATCGTAGACCTACTTGCAGGCATAATCGCACGAAATGGTTGCATAAAAATTGTACATGAAGTCGCAAACATAGTTGTGTAGTGTCGCGTGAAAAAAAAATTATACATGGAATCGTAGAAGTAGTTACATGCGTAATTGCACGAAAAGGTTGCATAAAAATTGTACATGAAATCCAAATATAGTTGCAAGTGTAGTTGAATATATAATTGCATTAAATGTTGTGTAAATATTATGTATAGAATTACAATCATATTTTGGTATAGTTGTACGAAATGTTGCAGGCTATGAATAATTATATCTAAAAAAGTGGTACTTTATCAAATAATATTATAACGAGTGTCTTCCAAATGAAATACTAAAAGTGACAATTTTTGCTGTTGTCACAATTTTTAACTCAGCAGAAATAGAAATTAAAGAAGAAAAATGAAAAATATAGTATAGGTAACTGATTCTGAATCCACATAGAATCTTTAATTTAGTCTTCCACTTTTTAGTGTTGATCGTTGGCCAATAGCAAATAATATATCATCAATTTTTCATTTAGTTTTACAAGACGAGCAGGGATGAAGCTAGACCAATATTTTAGAGGGCTAAAAATAAAAATATGATGATTATAATTTATATTCGAACATTGAATAATATTACTAACATCCGACCGTTAAAATACTATTTTTTATGCGTGGATTAAGAAACATTATTATTTAATGTGTAATAGATAATTGTGTTAGTAATATATGTAAAACTTATATTTCTACAAAATGACAGTGTGGGGTGGACACCAAAATTGCCAAATGGTAAATGTTGTTGGGCCCTTTTGGCTATCTTGTGGCCCAACTGCTGGTATTCAATTTTGGTATTGGGCTTGGTTAAGCCAAGATCCATCCCTCTAACCCTCTAGTCTCTCAACTCTAATGGGACCAGAACATTCTTTTCCTCCCTCTTTGATTCATGCCGTTGTTGCCATGAATGGAAAGATTGATCTTTCCTTTCATGTGGTGACTAGGCTCCGGTATAAGAATGACTCTTGCCTTCTCTTATCAGTACTACAAAATAGAGAGTGTGAGTGTTTACGTGAGTTCCTTTGGTGGGTTTATGGTCTAAATCTTTCGTGGGTTTATTTCCATTACCACTGTGTGATCATCGGTTCTGTTGTGAGCCAAACCTCAGGAATCTGAGCACCCATTATCTTTCCCTGACCCCGACGTGTCGACGGTCGAGATACCCAACAGTGGTATCAGAGCTGGTCGGTCGCCTCACGTCGGCCTCTACTCTGGTGCTTTGTGTTCCTCTTTTCAGGAAAGTCTCTTTCTCTTATTTTCATTTTCTGTGATCTATTTTGTGTTTCTGAATTTGTTCCATTAGATCTGTTAGATCTATTTCTGACTTGAACTTTTGATTTCGTTCTTAGTTCTCGTCTTCGGTGCTCGGTGATTGGTAGCAGTTGCTGGTACCCTTCCTATGTATCTGCTCTTGGCCTTTCTGAGCCTTCGCTCAAGTGGCTCTGGTGAGTTCTGGAGGTATTTTGAGATTTCATCCGAAATCTCGCTCTGGTATATTGGCTTGTTACCCTAATTTATTTCAGCATATTAGTGCCACTGATTATGACTATAGGGTTAGGATTCTGTGTTGTTTGTCGTTTAGGATTTGTGATGTTTGAGGCGGCTGATCCTCTTGGTGATCCTATTTGATTATTTGCTTTTGTGAATCTCATTTCTAGCATTTCTTTCTCTGCTGCAAATATGTTTTTTCTGCATGTCTGTGTGTTGTTTATTTATTATTTATTTCTTTCCCGTGATTGTTCTACGTAGCTTTTTGAATACCTATGGCTTCTCCATTGTGGTTTGGACAAGCCCCTTTTAATGGAAAATGTAACTTCAGTATCTGGAAATAGAAAATTAAGTGTATCCTTATCCAACAACGGGTATTTAAAGCTGTAGATCATTCTTATGAGAAGGATACTACTGATGCTAAAAAGGCTGAAATGAATGAACTTGATTTTTCTGCTATTATCTTGAATTTATCTAACTCTGTGTTGAGAAAAGTTGGTGTGCATGACTCTGCTAAAAAACTTTGGGACAAGTTGGGTGAGTTATACACTAAAACTTCCTTGCCTAGTAATCTATTTCTGCTTGAAAAGTTCTTTCGTTTTAAATTGGATTTAAACAAATATATTGAAGAGAATCTTGATATGTTTACTAAACTTATTCTAGATATTAAAAAGTCTGGTGACAAGCATATTGATTAATATTCTCCAATTGTTCTCTTGAATGCTATTCCTGAATCCAACAAGGATGTTAAAGCTGCTATTAAGAATGGTAGAGATGATATTACTTTGGATGTTGTGATTAATGCTCTTAAGAGTAAAAAACATGATTTAAGTCAGAATGAAACTCACTCTGGGGTGTTATGCATGTTAAGGTTGCTAAGCCTAAGAACAAAGGTAAGAATAGGAGATGCTATAATTGTCATGAACGTGGTCATTATGCCAATAAGTGTCCCCACCCCAAGAAGGATAATTCTAGTGATCAAGCAAATGTTGCAACTGAAACTGTGAATTATGGTGATGTTTTCTGATTTATGTTGATGTGTATTTAATTGTGCATTTTTAAATACTTTGTGTGTGTTTTTAATGGCTTATTATTTATGCATGTTTGTGTGGAAATTTGTTTTCCTTGATATTATGTGAGAAGTACTTTGAAATATGTTTTCTGTCTATCATGTTTAGTTATTAAATTTGCTTTAGTTGTTAGTTGCTCCTAGTGAGGTGGAGTACTATTATTGGTTTACTATTTGTTGGTATTGTTAGTGATTATGTGCATTTTATATGCTTATTTGTACCTCTTAGTGAGGTAGAGCATGTTACATGAATATAAGCTTTTGTAGCTCTTGTTAGATTATGTTTATCTATGTGTGCCACACAATCTATGTGTGCCTCTTTGTGTGGTGTCTTCGTGATATATTTTAAATGCTATACCTTTGTTTTTTATTTGTGTTTGGTATGCGCGCATATCCTATAAACTTTGTGTTATGATCTTGGTGATTACCCTTTGAACTTCGTGTTCATGATCTCTGTGATCACTTTTGAGGTTTGTTCTCTGCTCACTATATCTTTGTGATATTGTGTTTCTTTGCCTTTATGGCATTTCCCCTCGTGGGGCTTTGTGTCGGATTTTGCACTAACTATGTGTCTTGTATATGTGCAGGTATGCCCGGGAAGGTGCGATGATGAAATCTTGACTAGATGAACACAGTGGTGAGTTGGACCAAGGTGGAGAATTGTTGGACCCTTTGGGCTATCTTGTGGCCCAACTGCTGGTCTTCAATTTTGGTATTGGGCTTGGTTAAGCCAAGGTCCATCCCTCCAACCCTCTAGTCGCTCAACCCTAATGAGACCCAAACACTCTTCTCCTCCCTCTTTGATTCATGCCGTTGTTGCCATGAAAGGAAAGATTGATATTTCCTTTCATGTGGTGACTAGACTCCGGTATAAGAATGGCTCTTGCCTTCTCTTATCAGTACTACAAAATAGAGAGTGTGAGTGTTTACGTGAGTTCCTTTGGTGAGTTTATGGTCTAAATCTTTTGTGGGTTTATTTCCATTGCCACTGTGTGATCATCGGTTCTGTTGTGAGCCAAACTTCAGGAATCTGAGCACCCCTTCTCTTCCCCTGACCCCGACGTGTCGACGGCCGAGATACCCAACAAATGTATAGCGCATTTTTTTTATTGATTTAAACATTTCGCAAGGAACTCATCATCATTTTTGTTCTGAAGTTTCTTTTCTTTTTCTTTTTTTTATGATTTAGTAATGTTCACTCACCCATGTAATACCCTATTGTTTAGTCAAGACATTTTTCACACCTCAAAATGAAAAAAAAAATCAGTACAAACAATTTTCCAATACACTTTATTTTCAAAATTATACCTCCACTTAACACACATACCTTACTTTATTTTTTATTTAATACTTAAAAATATTACTTTACCCCTCAAAATCAATAAAATAAGTTAATAAAACAAAATTTCTTAAATAATATAGTATATAATTGTGAATAGTACAACAAAATGGAAGGAGTATATTAATATGTTTAAAAAAATTATTAAATAATTAAAAATACATATATATTAATATATATATATATATATATATATATATATATATATATATATATATATATATATATATATATATATATATATATATATATATATATATATATATATATATAGAGTAGAGGATTTTGAAATATTTGGGGGGCTAAAGCCCCCGCATGCTATAGAGAGGATACGCCCCTGAAGACGAGCATAGTATTTTGTCTCATTGATTTTTATGAAATTCACGTGATAGCTATTGTTGACTTGTTGTTATACTCAGTGTTTTCATAATCGGACCGCAGACTGAACCGGTGGATGCAGGATTCGAGGTTCAATCGTTCGGACCGGTTCAACCGACGGTTCAACCGGAAAATTGAATTTTATATATTTTCAATTATATTTTATAATATTACAATTTATTAGAATAATTTATAATAACCAAAATTATTTTATAAAGAAAAAATTTAATTTATATAAAAATATAATTAGATAAAATATTTATAGTTTATAATTTATACTTCTTTATACATATTTTTATATATTCTCTCAATACCATATTACATAATTTATAGTCAAACAGCTCTACATTTGGTTCACCATTCCAGGAAAATCACATAATTTAATCCAAAATTTAAATATTATATTTTAAAATAAATAAAAATAAAAGTGAAATAATATAAAATATATATATAAAGAAAAATAGAAAAAAAAATCCAAAATCGGTTGGACCAGTTCAACCGGATTTTTCGATTTTGGCCGGTTCAACCCGGTTTAATTCGGTTCAACTCAAAAAATAGTTTTATAGATATTTTGGACCGGTTTGGAGGCCGGTTCCCGATTGAATCGGCTAGTCCAATTGATTTTGAAAATCACTGGTTATACTTGGTGTTTTCAATAGCCATAATAATACATGAAATTCGATCACGTTACTTATGGACTGTCTCATAATAAATTATAATACATGAAATCCATGTAATTAGACTACTTGGAGCATAATAACACGTCAAATTTGGTTGTGACAATAGGCAAATATACCCAACACTCCATATACAAATATTATTACCAACAACTTAAAAAACTTCTTTCTTTTTTAACCAAAACCTACTTAAAATGACCATTATACTCCCCAAATTAAAAAAATAAATCTAAGTAAACCCACTTACACACACATCCATTGCCGTCGGTGTGGGTGACCCACACCCTGACCCACACCCACTGCCGGCCGCCGTCTAGTGTGGGTGACCCACACCCACCGCCGGTCGCCGGCCGCCGGTGTAGGTGACCCACACCGTGACCCAACTTGGGTGGGTGTGTGGGAGATGGGTAATAGTGTTATAAAACGTGCAAATGTGTAGAAATAATAACATATTAAAGTGTTGGTAAATATTTTGTATATTGAATTTAGTGTATTATTTCAATTTTCTCAATTTGATTTATAAAGCTCACGTTACTCCAGGCTTGGGCCGGGACCCGCTAATAACAAATTGGGCCTAGTTTGGCCCATTTGACCACTATAAAGGAAGCATTTGTTGAGTTCAATAAATAGGTTTAATATTGTATTCCATAATGCTCCATTCGTCTCAATAAAGTTGTATCATTTTTTTTGGCACAAAGATTATAGAGTATAATAATTTAATATGTAGTGGGTAGGTATATTAGTGGTGAGTGTGGCCCCATGTGAATATGTTACTCCCTCTTTCCCATAAAACTTTCACACTTTTCTCATTTGTTTGTCCCACAAAATCTTTCACACCCAAAAAAATGAAACATTACTTTATCTAACAACCTCAAAAGTTCCTATAATTTTAATTTTGCCACTCCTTTTTTCACACACATATCATTACTTTATACTTTTTTATTATCTAAAAATACCACAATACCCTCCAAAGTCAATAAAATTAGTTAAAAAGTGCACATTTTCTTAAACAACGTGGAATAGTAAACGTGAAAAGTATTATGGGTCGGAAGGAGTAATATTTTTGGATGGGACCCATATTATACTTTAAAAGGAAATGTGACAATTTCTGTGAGACAGGTCAAAAAGGAAAATGTCACAACTTCTATGGGACGTAGAAAATATATTTTTAGAAAAAAAAGTATACTCCCTGCATCCACTTGAAAAGTGGTCATTTACTTTTTAATTATTTTTCGTGTAGTAAATAATTGTATTATTATTGAATGGTAGGTCATATGTATGACCCTTTTACTAAAAAGTGAATTTTTGTACTTTTGGAGTGGACGTCCACAAAAAGAGTTACATTTTATATTAATTAGGGTTTTCCATCAAAAGAGTTACATTTTCCTTTTAGTAGATGAAACCTATATAAAATAATTATTATATCTTTATGAGACTCACACACAATATTAATACAACTACATACTATACATTAAAATATTATAACTATAAATTCTCTATAGTCTATACATTAAAATATTATAGTCCCTCTGTCCCAAGAATACTTGCACACTTTTTATTTTGGTTCGTGTTAAGAATACTTGCACGTCCTAAAAATTGAAACACTACACAATATCAATAATCTTACAACACTACACTATTACAAAAATATCACATTCTTTTTACATACAATTTAATCAAAATCAATTATACCATACACTTTATTTTTTAATTACCCAAAATTTTGCTTCCCTTTTTATATTATTATAACAAAAAAGTTACTTCTCTTGCTATGAAATACTCAGTGGCGGACGCACACCGGGCCGGGGGGCACTGGGCCTCCTTGAAGTTTTGTAAATATTTAGTATATATGTAGTATTTATTATAAAATATTGAAGTTTTCAATTTATTAGTATTTATTTATTTATTATATTTCCTTTCCTCTTTTATATCCAAAATAATTTAAATTATACTATATCATAATTATAATTAATTATTTCTATTTTTTATATATAATTTTAATTCTTATTTTATTTTTTCTCTTTAATAATTGATATTATATCTTTCTTTATATAAAAAAAATATGTAAATTTTATTATTATAATAAGTAATATAGTAATAATTTACTATATGTATAACATAATTCTTTTATATTTTCTTCATTCTTTTGTTTTATAACATTATTTTCACTCTCTTAAAAGAAAAATTATGTCTTTATCCAATAATCTCAGAAAATTTTAATTTTAAAATTATCACTCACACCTAACACATAATATAATTTACATATTAAGATTATTTTTTAACGTAAGAATACCCTAAAAAAAATCAATAAAAATAATAAATAAAATAATTTCCCTAAAACATTATAGAACCCCAAAAATGAACTGTGTTGTGAGCCTAAAACACTATAAAATCGCAAAATGAACTATGTTGTGAGAAGAATGAAGTATATCCAAAATAATTTAAATTATACTCTATCATAATTATAATTAATTATTTCTATTTTTATATATAATTTTAATTCTTATTTTATTTTTTCTCTTTAATAATTGATATTATATCTTTCTTTATATAAAAAAAATATGTAAATTTTATTATTATAATAAGTAATATAGTAATAATTTACTATATGTATAACATAATTCTTTTATATTTTCTTCATTCTTTTATTTTATAACATTATTTTCACTCTCTTAAAAGAAAAATTACGTCTTTATCCAATAATCTCAGAAAATTTTAATTTTAAAATTATCACTCACACCTAACACATAATATAATTTACATATTAAGATTATTTTTTAACGTAAGAATACCCTAAAAAAAATCAATAAAAATAATAAATAAAATAATTTCCCTAAAACATTATAGAACCCCAAAAATGAATTGTGTTGTGAGCCTAAAACACTATAAAATCGCAAAATGAACTATGTTGTGAGAAGAATGAAGTATATTTCAGGCCCCCTGAACAAAAATCTTGCGTCCGCCACGGGAAATACTTGCATGAATTTATGGAACCGATCACTTAATCAAACAGTAAACTTATTAATTTTTTTTTTAAAATGCAGCGGATGGAGTATTATTCCAAATTTTGTTCTGGTAATTTTCTTGGGCGCTAAATTAAATAAAAATAAATTTGAAAAAATCAGGTGAGTTAAACTATCATAAGTCATCCAATTCACAAAAGCGGGCCCCACAGAAGTTAGTGGGTGAGATTAGCTCTGCTTCAGATCTGTCTGCCCAAAATCAGGAAGACCACTGGACCACAACTCTCTCCTCCACATATTCCACTTTGCCCTTTTATCACATGCGCTCCGGTGCACCTACACCTCCTCTATTTTACCAATTAACAACCGACAAGCCTATCCCGATAAATTCCTATTGGGTATTAACTCGCTTAATTACGAATACTTTAATTTAAATACTCAATTAGGAACCTATGGCAGGCTTCTTTATAATGGATCGTAATTAATTAATCACAAATCGTCTTATAATAAATCACATTGTGCGTAGAAATTTTACAAGTTTAATTATATAATTAGGATAAAATATTTTTAAATAATAACTATAGATTTATAACAATAATAATTATTATTACTGGACTAAAAGAGTATGATGCATTTGATGGTGTAAGATATAGTAAATCATTAAATTAGATTTTTATTTAATTCTCATTATTAAATAAAATAAAATAAATTAAATAATTAATCAATAAACTCTAAATTTCTATACTATAAATTCTATGGCCATTCTAGAATCACCAAATAAAATAAATTAAACAATTACTCAATAAACTCTAATTTTCTATTCAATAAATTCTATGCTTATTCTAAAATCACCTAAGTATCAGTTTCACATCCATAAGTTGTTAATGACATCCCGTACACCGAGTGTAGTTATATTCTAGGGGTGCATGCTACTGTTCACTGTCATAAAGCCATATACAAAAATGTCTGGTTTAAAAGAAAAAAAAAACAAAAATGCCCACTTTTTATATAATTTGACCAAAATACCCCTATAATTTTGATGTGATAGTTGATTGGTGTTTGATTGGGCTTTTTTATCCGGTACTCGATCTTTTAATTCTTAAATATCACTCGGTCTTACATGATCCTATAATTACTACGATCTTTGTTGACATGGTATTAAGATTAGATCACTTCTTACGTGGAGTATTGAGATTTGACAACAAAACTTCATGTCCGAATAGGCATATTTACTAAACTCGGTCTTTGCTGTGATATTAAGATTTGATCAATCGGTCTTTTGCTGACGTATTATTTCATATCCGAATAGACATATTCACTAACTCGTCTTGGTATAAGATTTAATCACTCGGTCAACAATGTTTTGATATTAAGATTTAATCACTCGGTCAGCAGTCTTTTGCTGACGTCACTTGATCATGGTATTAAGATTTAATCACTCGGTTTGCTGACGTTAAGATTTAATCACTCTGTTAATCACTCGATCAGCAATCTTTTGGTGACGTGGTATTGAGATTTGACGGCAAAATATCATGTTCGAATAGGCATAATTCCTAAACTCGGTCTTGATTATCTGAATGGTTAATATTATGTTGCTAAATCAATTAATGTTAAATTAATTGAGAGATTTTGTAACAACCCAACTAATTGATATACAAATTATTTGAGAAAAAAATTATAAGAATAAATTATATCAACGTAAAATATATTAATATTTATAAAAAAACATTTAAAGTTTAGAAAATAAATCATTTATTAGTTTATATTAAAATTATAAAATAATTAATATCAAGAAATTTGAAAAAATAAATAATGATATTTTATCAAAATATAAATTACATAATTTATAATAATAAAAATTGATGATACTTGTATTGCTAAATATTGATTAACCATTAAATTTGTATTATTATGTCAATAACTCAACTATCGTGTATTTGGAAAAATAATATTTTCACTCGGTCTTTATTAAAAATGTCAGAATGTTGTTGTGTCTACATCTCAAAAATTAATGGAGTATTACAAATCTTAAAAAACGTTGACATATATTAGGGATATTTGAGTAAAATCATCTCAAAAGTGGGCAATTTTGCTTATATTTAGTCTAAGTATGCAATTTTGTAAATGTCAAAATTCATTTGGGCAGGATACCACAATTCTCTATATTCTATCTATATTCAATAATTTTATGTATCTCTTAAAAAATATTGAAAAAATTACTATTAGATACACATTTATGCCCCTAATTACTATTAGATAAATTAATTTAAAATAATTACTATCACATACAAAATATTAAAGTAAAATACCAAATATAACCCTAAATCCATACACTTTTAAACCATGAACCCTAAACCATCACCCACCGCCGCCGTCGGCCGGTCGCCAGACCACCGCAGGATCGTCGGCGACCGATCGTTGGAAAATTGACGTCGGTCTCCAACGTCGAAAAACTGTTTTGCCGGAGCTCCACCGGCCGGCCGCCGGAAAAGTTGTCGGACCGCCGCCGCTGGAGCTCTGTCGGACCACCACACTTTTTTGCTGCACATACTTTTTTTTTACTGCACACACTTTGCTGCACACAACATTTATGTGCAGCACATTATAGGGGTATTATTGAAATATCACTATATATTTTTGTAGTTAATAGTAATATTTTTGTATATTTATATCTCATAATAATTAAAGTTTTTTTTATGTACCTAGTAATAATCCTCCCAAAAATATACTAACACTTTTTATATTTAATAGTTCATTAAAAGACTAATAAAAAATACGTTAAAATCACCTTGAGTATCCATTTTTTAAAGTTCACGTCCATATGTTGTTAATGACATCACGTACACGCGTGTGCAAGTATATTCTATCTATATTAATTTCTATTCAATATTGTTATACTCCCTCTGTTCTATTATAACATATGAGTTTGTTTTTTGCACGTAGAGTAAAAGATATAATATTTTAATGTGTAGTGAGGTGAGAGAAATAATATTTTAATGTAAAGTGGACATGTGTATTAGTATGACATGTGGGCCCATGGAAAGAAGTAATTAATATGTGTGAGTACCCTTTACCAAAAAGAAAAATCAAATGTAATGGGACGGACCAAAATGGAAAAACGCATACGTTTTAATGGGACGGAGGGAGTATATTTCTCAATAAATATACTAACACTTTTTATATTTAATAGTTCATTAAATACGTTAAAAAATTGCTAACAAACTTTATATTCTCTTTGTCCCACACACAAAGAAGGTCTTTTGCTTTTTGAACGTGAATTAAGAAATACTATTATTTTAACGTGTAATATGTAGTTATATTAGTGAAAGTGTGGGTCCATATTTTAATTGTATTAGTGGATGTGTATGGATCTCAAATATATAAAACATGAAAAGTGACTCTTTAGATAAGATACCCAAATGAAAAGAAGACCATATTTAAAGGGGACAGAGAAAGTAAGCTTTTATTTATAAAAAATATTTTAATTAGTAAATATCAAATTTGGTACTAGTTTAGATAAATTAAATTTTAGTTTTATATGTTTTTACTTTTTTAATTTAAATTCTTTTAAAAAAATTGTAAAAGTTATAAGACTGAAGAACTTATGAACTAAAATTGAAAATTTAAAAAATTATAGAATTAAAATCGAAAAATATAAAAAAATTTATAGGACTAATAGAATCCATCAAAGTTAAGGATTATTTTAGAGTGCACCGGTGCACTTGAAGGTTTAAAGGGTAGATGTGAGGGTGTAGTGGGTAATTATTATATTTATTTTTAATTATTTTATTTAATGTTTAGAATTAAATAAGATTCTAATCTAACGGTTTAGATTATTCGAGTGCACTTTGTGCACTGCAGTTGAACCCAGTTAAATAACTGAAATTAATAATATCTCATATTTTTATTCGCTAACAAACTAGTATATAATAATTCTTTTCTATATTTTACTCTCAAACAAATGTTAGTACTAGCTTCTTTTCTCCATAAAATATTACTTACCGTGCAATTTTTTCACGTAAATTAAATAATATAATATTTAAAATATACTAATTTTTGGTGTTTTATTTTTTAAATTAAATTAAATGATGTATATGTAATATTTTAAATTTTATTTTATTTGATGTAGAATTAATTAAAGAAAACTAAAAATCTCAATAATCTATGCCCAAAATATCACAATGGGTGGAGAATTTGTGAGGAATGGTTTGCAAATTAGTTGATATCTATGTGTGTGTGGATCTACGTATACACTTAAATGCATATCAATTTTTATTTAATAATACATGTATTTTTTAATAAAGATATAACTTTTTAAATATTCAAATTTTATTAAAAAACAATACTATAATTTTTTTTTTAAAAAAATTATTATCAAAATATATAAATTCTTATTTATTATTTATTATGTGAGTATATTTTTATTTCATATAAATTTGAATATAGGTGCATTTGAATTTGTGCATTTGATACATGGGGGGAAATCTAACTTTGCAAATTGATTATTACTAGTATTATATGTGATTTAATCAAAATTACCGCACCTAAAAATGGTAAAAAGAAGAGAATTACAGCGTGGCAGTCAAAGTACAATGAGTGGTAAAAGGGGAAATTCCACACCCCACTTTTATGTACAGGTAACAGTTTACAACTGCGTTCAGCTGCAGGGAATAAATCCCACACCAATATATAGCGCTAGTCTAGACAGAGAAAGTTTCGGAGAAGAACACAACACAACACAGAATTATTGGTCGTCTCCGACTTCCCTTCACTCAGGTAAATTTTGTAATCCCAAACCCTAATTCCACTTTCTAAATGTTACCAATTCCAATTGATAATTCATCGCTTCAATTTAATTTTCTTTTCCATAAGAAGAAACACTTCGGTTCGATTTTAATTTTAATTTTATCCAAGGATTGTGTTTTTGGGAATTTAGGCGCTAATTTTAGTTGACTTGCTCTCCTTCTCTCTTATTATCATAGTGGAAGATTTTGGGTCTTAATTGAGCCGATTCAATGTCATTGAAATCCCGACGGAGCTGATTATTTTTTACATATTCCTGAAGATTATCTGTATGTTCGTTTATCTGCTTTTATTAGTGAAAAAAAATTGATTTCCGGGCGTGTTAAAAGGCCTTATAATTGATGACATTCATGTTTTTCTGTGCAGGTTTTCGTGCGTCAATTGGCATTATGACGTCATCTGTTCACAGTCTCTCTGGTAATTTATGGACTTAAGTTAAGTACATGCATGTTAATTGATTATTTTGTTTATGTGTTTCTTATTCTGAATACATCTATGCGTTAAACGTCGGAGTCCAGTGTAGTATCTTTTGGGTTTTATTGGATTATATTGCAAAATTTGGTATTTGAAATGATGTATTGGAGTTGAAAGTGAGCTTACAGTGGCTGAGGAAAACAAATTATTGCCTCCTTGTCTTTAGAAGGTAGTGATGGTCAAAGGAAGTATGGTAATAGAAAATGCTAAAGGTTTATGTATGGGTGATTGATAGGAACATATGACATACTAAAGCTCACTGGAAGAATTACTTTAGTTTGTTTGTCAAACTCAATTCGGGTTCTTGCAGATATGGTGGAATTGAGCTAAATTTGTAGTGATTATGAAAGGTGGCAATGATATATTACTCTTTTAATTCAGTTAATGGAGAATTTCCATTTATTTATCAGTTAACTATAGTTTTGTTGATATGATCACTGAAAGGCCCAAGTAGAATAGCAACTTGGGATTTGCACATGTGCAAGGTTATTCCCAACTGGGAGTGGATCTAAGTAATTTTACCTCTGTCTTTGCAATATTACAAACGGAGTGCTGCCATTTCCAACAAAAATCAAATGTTGGTATTTTTACCGTGTTATTGTGAAATGTGGTCATAAACTCTTCATTCCTTATGCACTTAGTATATTCATTGTTTATAGCTCTCCGTCTGTATATGATTGCCAGATAATAGTGAGGCCGATGAGCAACATAGGCACACAGAGTCTCACATACAGCCCTTGTCTCCAGCTAAAGGGGTGACCCACCCTGGTATTGCATCACCAACAATGCACTACGGAACACCTGCTCAACTTGGAGTTGCGAATGTAATGTTACTTCATGGATAGCTAGTTTTCTTGTTATGGGTTATGGCTGTCATCACATCTTTGCTAAGTTTACAAGTGCTGAGATCATAGTTTTGATTTCTGTGCTATTCTGTTTATTGTTTCTTTTACTATGATAATCCCTTCAGTATGTGAGTTTTGTCAGATCCTAGCAAATAGTCTTACTGCCATGCTTCTCTTGAATCTAAGGCAATATTTTGTTGAAGATATAGTAGTTAGTATATTACTCTTTGTGTCATTTGTGTGGAAGATATAGGATTTGAATTGTCGCTTCGGTTATATCATCTACGTTATTTTCCTATATGATCCATGGATAGACTTTGATCCAGAGATTGAATTAACTTTAAGTTTGATAATCCCTGATAAGTAATTCTACCGATTTCCAATATTTGCAGGCCCAAACAGCTTATCCATATTCAGATCCTTACTACAGGAGCATATTTGCTCCTTATGAGCCACAGCCGTATCCAGCACAACCTTACCCTGCACAGCCTATGGTACTTTTATGCTAGTCTCCTCATCATAATGGAATTGCTCAATATATTTTGGGTTCTAAAAGTGCTCTTTACTTCAGGTGCACCTTCAGTTGATGGGAATTCAGCAAGCCGGTGTTCCTTTGCCGTCTGAAGCAGTAGAGGAGCCAGTCTTTGTCAATGCAAAACAATATCATGGCATCATGCGACGACGTCAATCCCGCGCAAAGACCGAGTCAGAAAATAAACTTTCCAAACCTCGAAAGGTACTGATGCACTTGTTGATCTTCTCTGGAAAGATGTCATGAGTTCTTTTATTCTTGGGTCTCAATTAAAGAACCATTCGACCTCATACGTGGCCTCTTGGGTGCACACCCAGGCACTTATCACATACATGCCCTGTGTGTAAAGCATGTGATCAGGTCCCAGGTTTTATGCACCTGATGTAGGGTCCAAATAACAAATAACTTCTGCTATAAGGTAAAATCTAAGAATGATGTTGATCCTTGTTCCAATCTTCCATAGTTGTGGCACATTTGTTGACCTTACACTTGGAGGAAGAGCGGGGCACTTCCTTAAAAGAACACTTTGCCTTGGAATTTGTCTAAGTGGAAGCTACATTTAAGACACTTCACAATTGATGATTTTTGCAGCCCTACTTGCATGAATCTCGGCATCTGCACGCTCTGAGACGAGCTAGAGGTATAGGAGGTCGCTTCCAAAAGAAGAATGACAACAAGAAGAAAGAGGTGGAATCAAGTGATCAAAGATCACAGGAATACATTAACCTCAACAGCGAAAAAGACGATCGTAAGAGAATGCCTCCGGAAGATGTAGCTTGAATGCCGTTATCAATGACCATCGGCACAGAACACAAAAATTTGCTATCACTTGTCAATCTACAATGGCAATTGATTAAGATGGTTCACTGGTCACCTGAACTTACATTATGGTTCCGTTTGTGTACATTCCATTATATAGGTTTTTGTAGGAGCTGTAGCATTTCATCAGATTGTGAATTTCGATATTGCAGTGCTAGTTTATCTTCGTCAAGCAATCATGTAACTTTGGGTATGATCAAAGCAATGGTTGATTTGCCATAGAGATTTCATACTTAAATTTGAGGTTGCACTTCATTCCAAAGATTTGAATATAAAGGGAGTACTCAAAATGTTCTACATAAAAGCATTTCAAGAATAAACACCTAAACAAAAGAACCCAAGGGATTGTTTGTTCAAACCCCATCCGATCATCTATTGGCTTCACTTGTGCAATTACAACAAATGGAAATAGCACGCCAAAAAATTGTCGATCACAACTCGCTCAGACGAGTATTGCAAGACCCTCTTTCTTTGGAGGTATGGTTGTCTTGTTTCCAGGGAAGGCGTGGCGCGAGATATCAACGAGGGCCTTGAAGCTGTACGGCTCGTGCATGGACAATTCAGACAGTACTTTTCTGTTCAATTGAACATTCTCCTTCATCAGTCCATGCATGAAATTTCCATAGTTCACCTGTCATTTAGAACAGGATAACATGGTTATTGGCACGACATGGTAATATCATTCTTTTATAGGATACCATCACTGGTTGTTAGGAAGAGTGCCCATTTAGTGAATATACATGCAAAGAATAAGACAACATTTAATACATCCATCTAAGAGTGAGTTATTCAACATAGCATGAACCAGAGACTGAAACATACTAGCAATAGGGATCCTTGAAAGAAGGATGAGCAAATTGTCTTTAAGATGATTAGGGGTGTGAAAGGGTAGAGTCAGGCTAAATGAAGAGCTGTCCAAGCTTGTTAGAAATATTATTGAGCTTTAAAATATATGTTTGAGTTTGTTTGACAAGTAATCAAATCGATACAAAATGAGCTTTTAATTTTATCAAATATAAAAATCTGTTTAAGCTTGTCTGATATTTCAATCAAATGAACTTTTACTGAATGATCTCAACTTAATTATCGAGTATTTCAGGCTTAAATATGATAGCCATATGAAATTTTGGCCGACTAAAGCAAAATATCACGTCTTCCCTTGGCCACAATCAAACACTCACATTTCTTTCTATCAAAAATTCATACAATCATCCTGTATTGGAATATTGAGTTGGGGGTGACAGGATTCCTTGAAATATCAACCCTAATCTAAACTCGCGAATTCCATTCAGTCCTACATCTATCGATTAAGAGCAAGCAACACATATAAATTGCACAAGTTTGTTGGAAGAAATGAATTCAAAATAATTATAGATATATATATATATATATATATATATATATATATATATATATATATAGAGAGAGAGAGAGAGAGAGAGAGAGAGAGAGAGAAACGCACTCCATGTTGACGAGTACCGGCGTTAATCCGTTGGATCCAAAGGGAACGCATATCCCGCTTCTTGTTGCGGCGATCTCTGTACGAATACTGAAGCGCCTTCTCCACCCTCTCCCTCGCTATTCTTATACAGTTCTTCGCTCTGCCACGAAAACCCTTCGCTAATTTGAACACCTCCTTCTTGTTCATCTTCCTCAATTTCAACACTTCCTTTCTGGTTTTCTCCTATGCCTATGGGTTTACCCTCGCTCTCTCTACCCTCCTCACGATATATCTTTTCCTTACATTTTGGGCCTTTTAAATATAAGGTCGGCCCATCTTTCAATTCTAAGTTTGAATTTTTGATATGGGCCCAAATTTTTTCTACAAATGGGCCCATCATCTCCATAACTAATTATTACAACTCCCCAAAAGAAGATGAAGAAAAGATATAATTGCACAAATTAAAAAAAAAAACTAGTGAAATACTTCCGAATTTTACAAAAAAAAAAAATTAATTTATGTATTCATATTAGTTATGCGTTCTATAAAAGTTAAAAATATTATTAATGTTTGTGTTAGTGTGAAAACAACAAGATTATATGTATGTATATGGCAAAACTTGCGTGACGTATATAGACTTACCAAAACGAATAACATGTGATGATATTTTTTTAATAAAAGCATAATACATGATCGATAAAAAGTTATAATCATTTAATTTATATTAAATTATATTTTATGAACTATTTGTATTATTATGTTTTGTAAAATTAAAAGTGATAAACTTATATAGAAAAATATAAATATTTATTTCAGAAAAAGTGAAACCGTCTCGATGTATGTATATATTTATATAGAGAGAGAGGGTTGTTATAAATGTTAATATTAGGGAAGAAATTAATTAATTAAGGTAAGGAGCCAAGGGTGAAGAACAATGATACTATGTTAGTTGTCTTATCCAACAAACATGATATGCCAATTATCTCTCAATCAAGCCAAATTCAAAGGATAGCTAATTTCAACAAAACTACAATTACTTCACTTTTATTTTTTTCTTTTATTATTATATATGTTATCTAAATTACAAAGTTTTCTTCACTTGAAATCATTTCCAGTTTGCCTAAATTTCTTATGTTGTTTTCGGTTTTGTCTCTTTGAAACATGCAATCTTGTCTTCTTTCAAACCCCTCACACCACCACCCCAATTTCGTAAATATAATTAATATACAAATATAATTAATATATGTATATATACGCGTTGAAATTTGACTTTATATATTAATTAATAATTATCAATCATTAGTGGTGTTACTATGTCTTAGGTTTGCCACGTATTCATTAGTACGGAAGAATGGTGTTTTTCTACATAAACAATGTAAAATTACAAAATCAAAATACAATTTTATTTATTTATTGATTTTAATAAAGTTACGGAGTACATTAAACATATACAAATAAAACTGATACGTAGCCACACTTCAAAATAATTATTTTTTTTACCATACATTTAAAGGTATTTGTTTAAATTATTCAATTTTTTAAAATAAATTAATTCGGTTGTTGATTCGATTAAAATAAATTACTTGATTATATAATTTTTGTGACTTGATTGTTCATATTTATGACTTATTTGTACATATTATAACTCGATTATACATAATTATGGCTCATTTAAAGCTTGAAATCGAGTCATTGATATTTTTTCGATTTTGATATTTAAACATTCATCACTAATTTTAATGCTAAATTCTTTAGGGTAATAAACAATTTAACCCAATTTAATACTATATCTATAGTTTAATCTTTACTTTTTTTTATTTTAGCATTAACTTTTATAACTTAATTGTATTATAATTGTGATTGTACTATTTTATTTTTAGAGCTTAATCTTTGTTTTGGAGTTTAATGAAAATTCCTTAAACATACTCTACTAATTATCTTTTCAATTCATGATAAAAATCACATGAGACAATCTCTTTTTGAAAAATGACTATTTAAACATCTATTAATTAAGTCTCTATATTGGTAGGAGCTCCTGCAGGTAGGATTGGTACTGCAGTTAGCAAATTCTAAACTTGAAGTAATCAAGAACCCTAGAAATAAGTCTATATGCAAACAATCATAACTTGTTCAGAATAGGAAGCCCTTGGGACCAAACAAAGAATATCCAAGTAATTAAGATGATTGGTGGGTGGGTGGTGTGGGGGGGGGGGGGGAGAGAGAGAGAGATGGATGATTCATAAATTGGAGGGTGAGGCTGAACATTAAGCTGCATATGACATGAAATGAATATTGGTTACTTTTTGTTCCATTTATGAGAAGGTTGACAAATAAATTTGATAATCTTTGGTATCACTCATAATAATGGCAAAGTATTATACCATGATTTTGTGCCTATTATTTATAGTGGCTGTGGCATAAAGGAAAATAGTAACTCCTCAGCATGCCTTTACAGCTCCTATTATTTCAAACATGGGCCCCAATATCTTGTGTCCCTTCCATGAAATCTATTCTCTATTCAGCATAGTGTGTTGTGTCATGTGTGTGTATGTGTATATATATATATATATGTTGAGAGTGAGTGAGTGAGTGAGAGTGAGAGAGAGAGAGAGAGATGTAAAATGGAAGCAAAGGCATGGAAATTTTAAGAAAGGTGGATGGTGGGGCTTGAAGGAGGCTCAACTCACACTTCCAAGAGAGAGAGAGAGAAACACTTTTGGTGCATGAGAAAAGGGAGGTTGGCCCTTTTAGGGTGCATAGAGGGAAGCAGGGCTGGAAAGAGACTTCCACTTTTATTTAATTTTGCAAAATCACGCAATGGGCAATTGGGAACATCACAAAGTGGACCTGACCCATTGGTGGGCCTCTTCAGGCCCACTCCTAAACCATAATTTATTTTCTTACTAACCAAAATATTATTACTATTAAAAATTAATATATATATATATATATATATATATGAAGTACTCCCTTCATCCCACCTAAATAGCATCATTTTACTATATTCGTCATCTCATTCAAATTACAACATTTTCATCTTTTAGTAAAAATGGTCCACCAATGGTCCACCATTACCCATCACATCTCTCTAATACACCTACCCACTTTACATAAAATAATAATACTCCTTAATCTATGTGCAAAAAGCAAATGCATCTCTTTGGGCGGGACGGAGGGAGTATATATATACACACAAAGCGGGTGGGGGGTTTACTAATAAATAAATTAATAACAGAATTCGTTGGTAATTTTCTATTGATAAAGTGGTGGTTGCAAAATTTTTAGCAATAAAAATTTAATTCCGTTAATAAATAATTACGTTGGTAATCCATTTCTAATAATTTTATTGATAATTCATAGTATAATGAATCCGTTGGTAAATATCAAATTTATTACGTAGATAAAAACATAATAAATCCATTTTAAAAGAAAAATGTAATTTTTGGTAACAATCTGTTGGTAATTACTAACTAATTGAATTCCATTTGTGAATTCCTTTGCTAAAAACGTTTTTTTTTTTATTTTATATTTTTTTTAAGTGAGAGTTGTTTCAATATTTCTTTACCACCTTAGAGCTCCTCACCGTTACTGTGAATTTAACAAATAAAAAAAAACACTTTATTGATATTTTGAGGATTATGTGATCTTTTTTAGTAATAAATAAATAATAAAGTAAGAGTTAATATTACTATGCACCTTTTACCATTTTTCACTAATATTACTATGCATTTGGGTGCACCAACTTTTAGAAACGTATACAACTATTAACAAAAATATATACAATTATGAACAAAAATGTATACATTTGGTTAGTGAATTTTTGTTAGTTTTTTTAATGAAAAATTGAGTGTAAAAAATATACAATTATTAAAAAGCATGTATACACTATTGAATAAAAAGTTATACAATATGGATGCTAGTTTTTTTAATGAAAAACTAAGTGTGAAAAAAGTATACAATTATTAAGAATATGTATACAATATATAGAATAAAAAGTTATACACATATGGGTGCACTCTTACACCTGAGTGTACCGTATATCAACTCTAAAGTAAGTTTTATATATGTGTGTGTTTGGTGAAAGTGTCATATTTTTAAGTATAATACTATTGAAATGATTATTACTCCATATTGAAATTATTTTTTAAGGATAAAAAGTGTAATTTGACAAACAAATAAGAAAAGAATGATGAGTGTGATGGAATGATAACAGTATTGGAGTATTCATCTACTTAGTAATCGGCAACAAAATTATTGTGAACGATAGAAGGTAGGATCATTAAAAAGATTTCAAAGACAAAGTTAGAGAAGTTAAACTATGAAGAATCGAATTAATTGTCCGTACAAGGGGTTCAATTAATAGAAAGAAATATGATCAAAAGAGGAGGACAAAGACAATAGTGTTCCACAACTCTACCAAAATAAGAGAGCTCAAAGTTTTGGTCATATATAATCTAATAATCATGTGTAACAAAGGAGACAAGATGATATAATGGGGTTTTAATTTCCATATTTGTTTTTTAAGATTTTAGATGTGTCAAATGTGTGCATAACCAGCCTTAAAAATTTATTAGGATTTGAATCCAACTTTAAAAAAGAATCTCCGTTCATTTTCTTCATTATATGCAAACTTAAAGATAATACCGAAAGATATTAAGAATTAAGGGGCCACTTCGTTAGGGTATCAGGGGAGGGTAATGAGAATGAAAGGGTACTGATTCTCATTCCTCATGCTTGGTTAGAGGTAATGTGAATCCAAATCCCTCAATCATTCCCATTGATTCAATGTATACCCCCACTCCTTCAATCACTTTCATTCACATTACCATTACCCTCATCAATGATTCTCATTACTATTGTCACTCCGGAATTTGAACCAAGCGGCTTCTAAATGTGTATACTGTTACATAATACTATTATCGCTTTTTTTTTTATTTTATAAATATCACTTTTCTTTTAAAATGTCTCAACTTATTTTGATATCATTGGAGCATATATTTTTAAAATTGTATTAATGCTATGCGTGAACTTCATAGAAATATATTAATTATGTTGTGTGAGTCTCTTCTATCAAAATAAAAAATGTAACTATTGACTATTACAATTGGATAGTATATATGAGTTAGTCTCCTGTGAACCAAGTTTACGGTATAAACCATGTGGTCCATCCCCATTTAATTTAAACCCCTAACAATATATACGATATAATAAGATTGATAGGGGAATTACAGAATTTAGAGTGAGAAAAGACTCGAATTTATATACTAAGCTATATAAACCTGGTTTGTAGGAGTTTTTATGATAAGATATATCAATCAATTAATTAAATAGTATTGTTTAAAGTTTGAAAATGTGGTCGACCGTTATTACATGCATCTCAAATTCCTTTTCCCTCTCTCACATCGACATAGTACCACGTTATATACTTTGGATGTTTTTTTAAATGTGAAACCCTTTATCCAAAATGTCAACCTAATGCAAAATCTACAAGTCAATTGCTTTTTCCTCCCTCTTAGGATTCTTTTGAGTGAAGGTATACTACTGCCCAAAAAACACACACATATATACATACATATATTTATATATATATTTATAGGTGGTGATGGGAAACACTTTCAAGTGCCACAAAGTTGCATGGTGGTTGGCGGTCGACCTTAGCCATGAAATGAAATAAAATAAAGTAGCCAAACAATGGCTGCTTCATTGCAATTTTCTTACTCTATTTTTCCTAATAATTGGCCTTTTATTATAGTACTAATCAAGCTTTCTTATTTTATTAGAGTAGATAAAAGGGGTGTAATCTTCAAGACTCTTTAACCACATCATTTTTAATAATTCTTTTCCTATTGGGGTTTGGCTAAACTACAAGATTTGACTTTCCTTAAATATGTCTAAGAATTAGTTAATGGATTAAATTGATGCAATTATTGATAATGAAATCAGTCTCATATGAATTGGGGGGGGGGGGGGGGGGGGGTAAAATTATTATTTTTTATTTAGGTGTGGTTATCTTATTTGTAAATTAAAAAGACAACTTTAATTACCCTCAAATTTTATAAACTCAAAAGAATATTAATCATTAAATCCAAAATGCAACACTTGACGTGAGCCAATGTTATGTGAGATTATTTTATGATATTTAAAATATATTCCATCCGTTAACTCTAAAGGTAATTATTTGTTTTTTTCATATGAATTAAATAGTATTATTATTTTATGCGTAGTTGGTAATTGTATTGTTAATTTCAAATTTAAGATTATGTAATCTATTACTTGTTCTAAATAAATGAGGAAATTATGAATGATTTTGTGGGAGAATTTCATTAAATCTTAAAATTTATCTTGTCTCTACTCTCTTTGTAAGAGTAGAGTAGGTAGTTAACCAAGTAATGACCTTCGAATAATATTACATCAGAATTTAAAATATTGATAATTTTACAAGTTTTTTTATGTACTCTCTCCATCCAACAAATGTTTGCATGTCTCTTTCGGTATGGAGATTAAAAAAAAGTGATAACTTTTAGGGGTATTATGATATTTTTGGTAATAAATACTCTCTCCGTTCGCTCGAAAGAGTGTCTTTTTCTATTTTGGTCGTCTGCTCCAAAGAGGGTTATTTCTTTTTTTTACACACATGGAACTCATACACACCCACTAATACAACTAAAATATAGGGTCCATACTCCCACTAATACAACTATGCACTACACGTTAAATAATAATACTCCTTAATTAACGTGCACAAAAGTAAAATACCCTCTTTCGGGCAGACGGAGGGTAAATGATAAAGTATGTTAGGTGTGTTAGGTAAGAGTGTTTTTTTTTTGTAAATAAAGTGTAAGTTGATTGTGTTTGACTTTTTGTTTTTTTTAAGAATATACAAACTTTTATGGAACAACCCAAAATAAAAAGTGTGTCATTTGAAATGGGAGTAATATATGTATTTATACTCATCAATCAAGTAGCATAATCATTGCTAAGCAACCATAAAAGTAGGTATTAATACAACAGTTTATAGCAGTCACATTTATATTCCTAACTCCCTCCATCCCTTGAAAGGTATCCGTTGACTTTTTGCACGTGAATTATGGAGTATAATAATTTAATGTATAGTAAGGTGAGAGAAATAATATTTTAATGTATAGTGGGTAGTTGTATTAGTGTTGAGTGTGGGGTCATGTGTAATGGTTGTGGGTCACATCAATCCAAAAAGAAAAATGAATACTTTGTAATAAGATGGACAAAATGGAAAAATGAATACGTATCACGAGGGAATATTAATTTCATAAGATTTGGGCTAAAGTACCTTAATCAATATCTCCATTTTTCCACTAATCTATTACAATAGGTCAGACCAATTTCCGTATGATAAATATTGAATTTCAAGAATAAAAAATATAGCGTGGAATGATTTAATATAGAATTGATTTTAATTAGGTCTTTCTTATCTTAATAAATAACAACTTTTACACACATAGAGTATATTATAAATGGTTACTCCTATTTATTTATGATATCACATACACATATAGATATATAGTTTAATTAATTTTAATAGAGTAATAATTATCATAAAAAAAAATATTCTTTTACCTTGAAATAATTATACGATCCCACATAAACTTTTGCATCCCTATGAATTAAAAAAAAAAATGCTAATTCACAATTCCTTATGATAAAGCAATTAAATATAGGAGGGTGGACATGCATGGTGTTCTTTTAAAAAATAAAACTAACCCGACTTTTCCGATTAATATATGGTTTTACCCAAAGCATTCTTCAATTTAAAAACAATGTGCCAACCCACTCTCGATGGCTCTCGTCTTTAATTATACAATTTGTTAACAACAAAGCGAAGATGAAGCACATAATATATTATATTATGATTTGAATGATTAGTGTGAATCGAATTTACATGCAAATTTATTTTTAAAAATTACTCTTTGAGGTGTAATAATTTTTATTCAGAAAAGTAATAGTTTATGTTTTGAAGAGTACACAACTTTTATGTACTAATAAGTAATTGATAAATAAGGGTGTACAAGAATTTGAAGAGTAATTTTTTCATTTAAAAGAATAATTTTTTATATCTTAAAGAGTAATCGATAAAAAATAAGAAGGACAGAGTGTGAGTTACCTAAGGTTTTGATTCAGGTATTGAGAATCTACTTTTAATATAAAGACACTTGTGAGAGTCTAAGAGATTGCAGGGAGTGAATAGGAATATTGAAAAAAAGATATATATATATATATATATATATATATATAAATAAAGTTAACCCTCTTTTTACCGCTCAAAATTTTGAGTCAAAATCTTTCTTCAATTTCTTACTTCTTTTTAATTTCTCCTCAATTTCTCACCATTAATTTTAGTATACATTCTAATAATACATTTAGTATCTTTCATTTCTAAATTCATTAGGAAATCAATTAATTGCATTTATGTATTCATAGAAATTAGAATAATCATCACTCACAATTTTTATATCGATTTCATTTCTACTCTCATTTAAAAACCCTAAAAAAGAAGCAATGTGATTTTATGGCCATCTGATTTTATTCGGTTGATCAGTGAAAAAACATAATTTTCTTATTTATCTTTGATTTTGATTTTATTTTTGTATGCTTTTTTTATCAATTAACATGTAGAAACTTGTTTTAATTTGAGTTATATATTGGGAAAATTTGGGCTGTATTAGAAAATAAGGTTAAGTAATTAAGATATTATTTGGAATTTTTTATAACATATGATTACGTAATGAAATATAAATATTAATAAAAATTTTAAAATTATTTATTTTTTTTATAATTAAATTAATTTATTATACATGAAAAACGAATAAGTGTCGTATAACGTCGATTCAATTAAAAATTATTTAATTCATTATACATAAAGAACTAAACTAAATATACATGCCATCACAATATAAAATTTCATACATATGTACTCCCTTCGTCCCATTCTAATAGTTATATTTACTTTTTGCACGAGGATTAAGAAATTTAGTATTTAAATGTGTATTGAAGTGAGATAAATAATATTTTAATATATAATGAATTGTTTTATTAATGTGGCGGATGAGTCTCATTGAGATATTTTAATTTAGTTACTTAATTGTATGAGTCTCATATAAAAAAAAATGTAACCATTAGAATGAAACATTAAATTTAAAAATATGTACTATTAAAATGTGATGGAGGGAATACGTAATTATATGTGTTTATGTATCCACAATATATATATATTTATTTATTTATTATTACAAAAAATTTATATTCATATAGTTTTATTTTTTAAAATCTATCCCGTACGACGCAAGTACTAAAATGTTTGTTATAAGAATACATTATAATCTACTCCCTTTTTACTTAAAGATTTTTTTACATTTTATATTGAAATGAATAATTTGGATTGTACAAGTGTCCAAGATAAAATTTTATATTTACAAATAATTTTAGAAATGTTAATGTATATTATATATAGTGATAAGAGAATATTATGAACTTTGTTAATCAGTGAAAAAAAAATCTCTTTTATTCCTTTTTTAAGTACTATATATAGAAAGTATTTCTAATTATAAGCAACCATATTATCTTTGTCATCGATAATACGTACTATTGGCTATCTATCTTAATCTTTCAATTATCGAATAATGAATATTCTTGCCGCTATGAGTGAACCAAATCGTGTAGTAACGAATTCCTCAATACTTGATGGAATCAAAAGTCTTCTGTTTCACCTATCCAACTCTTTTAGGTTTATTGTTTAAGAACTTAATTACTCATTCATGACTTAGCATTTACTCTATCCGTCTCCTTTTAGATGACACACTTTCCATTTTAGGCTGTCCCACAAAAGTTTGTACATTCAAAAATAAAAATAAAAAGTAAAAAACAATCATCCTTCCCCATACACTTTATTTACAAAAAAAACCATCTCTACCTAACATACTTTATCATTTATTTTTTATATAAAAATACCACTAAAAATTATCACTTTCTTAATCTTCGTGCCGGAAAGGGGGGCGCAAACTTTTCCGGGACGGAGGGAGTAAAAAATAGGGTAAATTACCAAAATTCCCATCGGGATTTGTCCAAACTACCAAGTAAACCCTCGATTTGAAAAACTACCAATTATCATCTTTGACTTGTTTTTTATTTAAATAATAATAAAAATACCCATTTTCTAAAATAAAGATGGATGGAAATGACTTCAAATCTCATGTATTCAACATTATGTTTTTAAATTTCACTAATTTATTTTTTAGAATTTTTTTAAATATAGAAAATTGGGATTAGAGAGATTTTTTTTACATGTTAAAAAAATTTCTAGGTATTGAAATTTTAATAAATAAATGAAATAGTAAAATTTAAAAATATAATAGTATTAAATATATAAATATTGATGTCATTTCCGTGTTAAAAAAAACCATCTAACCTTATTTTTTTCTACATTTAAATAATTTTTAAAATAAAATAAAATAGTGAAATTTAAAAATACAATGTTAAATATATGAGTTCTAATGTCATTTCCATTCCTTTTTATTTTAGAAAAGATATATTTTTATTACTAATATACAAATAAAAAACAAGTCAAATGGGATAATTAGTAATTTTTCAAATCATATGGTTTATTTGGTAATTTGGACAATCCTCGAGGGGGTTTTGGTAATTTATCCTAAAAAATAAATACTCTTTGTGAGGACTCTTGACTCTTTCCACCCTGTTTCTTCATATATATATATATATATATATATATATATATATATATATATATATATATATATATATATATATATATGTTCAACAATGTTATTATTGACCGATTCCAATTTTTTAATATTTTTTCACTTCATTATTTATTTTTACATGTAGATTAAAGAGTATTAGTATTATTTAATGTTTTGTGGATAATTGTATTAGTGGACGCGTGTAAGTTATTTGTGTAAAAAAGAAAATGAGATCCTTAAGAGCAGACAACCAAAATGGAAAAATTAGTCTCTTTCAAGCGGACGAAGAGAGTATTATAATT
Source organism: Pogostemon cablin (assembly GCA_023678885.1). NCBI lineage: Eukaryota > Viridiplantae > Streptophyta > Magnoliopsida > Lamiales > Lamiaceae > Pogostemon > Pogostemon cablin. Next base: position 12,875,336 of record CM042960.1, read on the forward strand.
TTATGTTTTAATTATAAAATAAATATATCATGTTAAGTTAATGGAAAATGCTAGGGTATATATAGCTTCCATGTTTTCACTATTATTATAAGCTATTGAATCAATTCAATTCAATATTGTGAGGCTATTAAAATAGTTGTCTCAAATTTTTTTTTTGGAATTGATAGCTAGAGTATTAAGGGAGTGTAATTAGGTTGTATCTCTTATATTTGTTGAAGTTTTTAACAAAAATGAGATCATATATGCTCGTGATTAGTGATGATATATTAAAAAAAAAAGTGCAACTTTAGTCAAAATTAATAAGAATACATTAAAAATAGAGTTATTCTGTGGTGCACCGTACACCTAAGATTTTATAGGGTAAATGTTGTGAAGTAGTGGGTAGTTAGTGTTTTATTTTTAATTCACAACATTTAATTAGTGTTTTATTTTTAATTCACTAAATCAGTTTAATTAATACGTAAATATATTCTTTAATTTCAATCCACTCCCAAATTCATCTTGCATTGCAAAATATAATACTCTATGAATGGTATAAGTAAATAATAAAAATAATAATACTAACATTTTTGTCACCTGCATAATAAAATACGTTAGATAATTTTATGTGCAAGTCATCTCACGTAAGTTTTTACGTGAGACGGATAAAATGTGATAATATTAATTAAAAGTAATACTCAATCGATGAAAAATAATAATAATACAGTGAATTAACTATTCATGAATAATTTATAGTATACATAAAAAGTTATTACAATACTATTTTATAAAGAAACTTTTTGCATCTACGTAAAGTCTTTGCTTAATTTTATATTCGTGAAGTGTTAGATGGTAAATTTTTAACAACGAAAATCTAATTCTATTGGTAATAATTCCGTCGGCAATTTATATGATGGTACCATTGGTAATTCTTTATAAATAATCACGAATATTATCTTATTGGTAACAACATTAAAAATCCACTGACATTTTGTTGCTAAAAGATTATTAACAATCCATTAATAAATTAACAAAGAATTGAATCCTTGTAAATTTTGTTCCTAAAGACGGATTTTATTTTATTTTATTTCTGAGACATTCAAATTTACCCTTGGAAAATTAACTTTGATTATAGTGTACATATTAAAATTTTACAAGAACAGTAAATTACTGTGTGGGGCCTTTTGACTGCAAACCTTATTCTTGGTGGGTCAAAGCATGTGGGCCTGAGAGGCCCAAATAGTTAACCTGAAGTCCATTAAATTAATTGACCCAATGTTAATCCTATCGGGTATTCGGTTTAACCACCCGACAACCCGTGGATAAAGGCCAAAACCGGGGAACTCAAATGTCCAATTACTTGTGTTTTGGTGTTATGCAATCAATTCTGTACAGTGCGTATCTGTTTCGTACATCAGTATACTGATGTGTATGAATACGTATGATGCACAAATTTCTCTGTCATCATGCCACATCCATGCATGCATCACATGTCCCACATCCATCTCTCACCACGCCACGTCACCCCCTATAAAAACAAGGCTTTATCCGATTTTATTATTATTAACTTTAATTTTTAATTAATTCGGTGCATTTACTCCCAGTTTCCGCTAATAAGGCTTTCTCTTCAGTTGCTTTTGGAGTATATATACACATTTTTAAATTTATATTAAAGAATATTATTATTTTTATATAGTGTGTAGTTGTATTATTAAATGTGTGAGGTTATGGGTGGGGCATTTTTTTTCAAAATAAATATATACCTTCTATAAATTAACGCAAAAAATAATAAAATGTATAGTTTTCATAAGTACAGAGAGAGAATCTTGTTTTGAAAAGATATTATTATTTCAATTGTTAAAAATATACTATATGCTTGTTTTTTTTCATAGTTTAAAAAGTATAATATTTAATAGGCAAATAGATGAGATTGAATAAAACGAATCAACATTTTGTTAGAAAAAAATGTAGCGAAGGCCATGCAAGAAAAAAAAACTAATTATTTAAATTTATAGTATTCTTATTCCTATCATTAAACCAAAAGCTATTAAAATAGGGGCATCAAGATATGCCATGCAAGATCACCGTCGATACTTGATATTATATCTGCCGCAGTATTACCCTCTCTTTATATTTGTAAATTATGAAAGTTCATACCCGTAACAATATTCTTAGCTCTTCTCCATCTTGCGAGCAATCGCCAAGGAATTATTGGCTACTTTAATAGAGAGAAATGCAAAAATACCACTTTATTTGTAGTATAAAATCATTATCAATATAAAAATGTTTTTAATATTTTTTTATCTAATTTAATACTATAATGGAACAAAATTATCCTTTGATCTTATTTAAAAAGTCAAAATGAATACACCATCACCCACCTCCTACATTACATGTTGATTGTAAATGGGAGACCGAACATAATCAACACTCGAACCGATGGATGTCGGTTCAATTGTCAGTGGAAGATCAACTGGAACCGATACTTGAACCAATCAAATTGTTGTTGGTAAAGATTTCAACTTAACAAAAATGGATAATTTTGCCTATTGGCTCTATTTAATATATAGTGAATAATTTTTTTTATTGAAAATGTGTGGTATTATCCACTTTTAAATGGAAAACATTTTTTTATCCACTCAAAAAAAAGTACATACTTTTTTAATGTAAAATTTAAAGAATACTCTTGTCTGTGATTGGTGACTTAAATTTAATTTGTTAGACTCAACTTTATTTTATTTTATTTTATTCAACACATATATCTTTTGTTTAAGTTTCAGTTGGTGAGAATTTATACCTTTCTATTTCTTCCATTTAATTAGACGAAAAAAAATTATATTTGAAAGTGAGTATTTTGACTTTGTCCCAACTTATTATTATTATTATTATTATTATTATTACTATTATTATTATTGACTTTAATATAATTAGATGACAAATGTATACGTTCAAGTGGATGTCTAAAATGGCATTTTTCAAGTGATCATGGAGGGAAATAATTATATATATATATATATATATATATATATATATATATATATATATATATATATATATATATATATATATATATATATATATATATATAGTGAGCTTCTTTTAAAATTTTAAGCAAAGTACTTTTTTTTAAGAGTTAGTCTATTATATCTCAAAATGCACCATGTGTATAAGGGTATAATATCTCATTTTAAAATATACGCTTTAATTAATAAAGAAATAATTTTTAATTAAAAATATTGACTGAAATATGAATAGTATAAATGTTTGATTAAAAAATTAAGTTTTTTTTTATAAAATTAAGAATATTTGTTCTTATATTAAATGGTATAATATTTAATGTTAAAGAGTATAACTTTCGAAAAACATGAAATTTAAGGGTATGGTGTCTCGAGGATATACAAATTTTAACCATTTCTAAAAGTGTATTAGCCTGTCATTAAAAAAAAAAAACTTATAGATAAAAGTATTTGTTAAATGAAAGAATAACATTTTGCTGCATAGAAGAGTGAAATGTTTTACTTACATTTACTTTTCATGGAACCGGAACATTGAACTTTTTGTGTTTTTATATTATTAGATTATTTTTATATTTTGCACTAAAATTAAAGTTTTATTATAAAATTTGATATTTAAATATTTATTTCATTTTAATTTTTATATATAGTAATAGATCAATTTTGTGGTCCATGTAAGAACAAGCATTTATTACATATAATAAAAAGAAAAAAATCGATAAAATATTTTGGAGTAAAGTACATAAGTTATTTTCACTTAAAAGATCCCATTAAAAAAAATGGTGTACCCCACCGTTTCTGCTCTGGGGATTAGTGGAAGAGGTAATCGCATGATATATCTCAAGTTGCTTATAGAGAAGTCTCACTGTTAAACTTGTGCTTGCAAGAGGCAAAATTCATGTCAAAGGCAGGATTCGAACCCCCACCCTTTAGCAACCAAACTCAGTTGGAAGCAAGCTCAGTTGGAAGACCTTTCCACTATCCCTCTACCATTTGAGCTATGCCCTAAGGGCAAAAGATCCATTAAGGCGAAGAAATATCAAGGGACAACGATGCTTAGATACCTAAATATGTGTATTTCATTAAAATAATTATCTTTAAAATATTTATGTAATAAAGAGATGCAGCTTAATCTTTTAAGTTAAAAGTAGATTAAGTTATCCCTCATGAAACTACGCCGCGACCACATATATATAATTTTTCATGCAACGTACCACCTATCATGTGATTATTATATTTATAACTATGCTTGTTGTAGGTACCTAAATTTTATTGCTTATTAAATAAAATATGTGACAAATTAATGCAATAATTATCAATTAATTAATTATTTATTAAGGAATTTAAATAAATTAATTCTTAAAATAAATGGGTAAATTATTGATAATTGGGTCAGATCCAGTCAAATAGGCATGACTTAAGTCAACAAGCCCAACAAATCAAATCCAATCCGGCAGACTTAATTAAATTAAATAGGTTCAAATCCAACCCGACATTTTTAATTAAAGGAGAAAAGCCAACATATCTTTTCAAGGAGAAAAAAATATCTCACAAGTGGTTATTTCCTCCACCTATAAATAAGGGTCTTCAGTCCTCATTCCAAACACACTAAAAACATTTGAAGACGCAGACGCCTCTGAAGAGATCAAGAACACGAGCAGTGCTCCCTTGAGATCTTTAAGCATCTTTAAGCCAAGAACGGCCTCCAATCAGAGATCAAGGTTTTAAGCCCTCCGATCCGACGTTCTTCCAGACAGCCGCCTCCGATCAGAGATCAAGGTGCCAAGCGCCTCCGATCCGACGTTCTTCAAGTCAACAGCCTCCGATCAGAGATCAAAGTTCTACAACCCTCCGATCAAGCGTTGGTCAGAAACAATATTTGACCTGAGATCAAGGTGTTAAGCCCCTCAGATTCGACGTTTCTTCCAGTTAGACTCATCCAGCAGTCTGTGTGAAGTCAACGGTGTTCTACCAAATTGAACGGCGTTCTTTGCGATAAATCTTCAAGTCGACGTTTGATCCGAACAAAGTCTCAACACCTCAGGATCAACGTCACAAGACTACACATCTGAGCTTGGACAAGCTTCAATCGAAGATCCGGCTAAACACACATGTTGTCAATACAGTCAACACACAAGCTGTCAACACACACTCCAATTAAAGTTAAGTCAACAAATCAAAGTCAAAGTCAAATTGGTTCGAGAGAAGAATCAGAGGATTGATTGAGATTGTAGCCCGTTTACATAGCTTTCAAATTAAATCCGTCTGGATTATCTTTGTACCCAATTTGTATTTATTTTATAATAAATATTGAAATTTATTGTTACAAATTTTAGCACGCCCAATGTGACAGTTTCTAACTCTCATCCCTCTCTTCAAAAGTTCGAAGATACAAAGTATAGCTCCTCTCAGGATTGCAATAAGAAGGTCTTCTGCCTTAAAGCCTTTAAAGTTGCAGATTGAAGAGATTCAAAGAACAACTCCACTCAATATTGCGATAAGAAGATCTACTGCCCCAAAGCCTTCAGAGTTGCAAACTGCAAACGATGAAGTTATTACAAGAGGTATGCCTAAAGGCTTCTCATAGACAAACCAGGTAGTGGGAATTGCTCCTAATAAGCCATTGCACAACAACAAAGATGGTGAAGATGAATATGTCTGCCTAACTCCTCGATCCACGAAAAGTTCGTATGACTCATTCATAGCCTCAACCATGGCAACAAATGCTTTGTCTGTCGAAGAACAACTGGCAAGCTTGACTCAGTTCGTTGCTGCACTTACCAAACAAAGTCAAAAATAAGGTCTGTTGATATCCAAACTAGTGAAAAAGATGGAGATAGCACAGACAAGTCATGTAAATGAGAAACGAGTTGAGGATGAAGACGAGGAGGAGGACTCCGCTAATCACCATCCATCTAAAATAAAGCCAGTTGAAGAAGAGATACAAATTTCAGCTGACAGAATGCTTCCTATGAACCAACTAAAGAGCATTGTACTGGAGACGATAAAAGACAAGTTTAAAGGGAGCTCCAAATCTTCTGTTGCCTAAAAAAAACCATATACAAAGAGAGTTGACAGCTTGAAGATGTCAGTTGACTACCAGCCTCCTAAATTTCAACAATTCGATGGCAAAGGCAACCCAAGACAACACATAGCGCACTTTTTCGAGACATGCAATGATGCTGGAATCTTCGGTGATCACATGGTCAAACAATTTATCCGCTTATTAAATAGAAATGCCTTTGATTTGTATATCGATTTGGAAGCTAACATCATCAACAACTGGGGGCAAATGCAACAAGAATTCTTTAATCGCTTTTACAGCACTCGAAGGACTGTTAATATGCTTGAATTGACTAACACTTACCAGTGGAGAGAAGAGCCAGCAATCGATTATATTAATCGATGGAGAAATCTAAGCTTGAATTGCAAAGATCAATTATCCGAAGTCTCTGCCATCAATATGTCATTCAAGGGATGCAATGGAGCCTGCGATATATAATCAAAGGAATCCAACCAAAGACTTTTAAAGAACTAGCTATAAGAGCTCATGACATGGAGTTGAGCATGACATCAAGTGATTTCGAATGGCCCTCAATTAACGACTCCTATGAGTTTGAAGACATGTCTTTCGACGTGCCTTTCGAGGAGGAATCACAGTCAAAGGCGCTGGTGTCTATAAAGATCCAAAGAAATGAAGTTAAAGCAAAAGAAAATAGTGCATCCCACGATCGGGGGCAATAAACTATCTAAAGTCTCTCAAGCCAATGCTCCTCGACATGGGCATAAACTGTCCACATAATGCTCCTTGCTACAAGCTAAAACTATCTAAAATCTCCAGATGTTATGCTCATTGGCACGAGCGAAAACTGTCCACACGTTATGCTCCTTTGATACGAGCCTAAACTATAAAACTCAAATCAAATCTCCTTCAGAAGAGACGAAACTCTCTATATGTTATGCTCCTTGATACGAGCTTAAACTATCCTACTCAAATCAAATTTCCTTGAGAAGAGATGGAACTCTCTACATGTTACACTCCTTAATACGAGCTTAAACTTTCCAACTCAAGTTGAAGACTCCTTGAGAAGAGTATAAACTGTCTACAAATCAAATTGAAGACTCATTGACACGAGTATAAATTGTCAGCAAATTCAAGTTCAAGACTCCTCGGGAAGAGTATAAACTGTCTACAATTTAAATTGAAGACTCATTGACACGAGTATAAACTATCAGCAAATTCAAGTTCAAAGTTCTTTAACGCACGAGCCTAAAATGCATGTTACTTCTGACCCACATGAGTATAAAATGTGTATGGCACCCCCATCCAAACCAAATCATGTTCCTTTGAACTACGTTATGACTTGATCCTCTGCGAAGAGGTACATAGACAACTTAGTATTCTGTTAAGTTCAGTCATAATTCAGACTATTCGTATAAAGTTAGTGAGGCAGTCGATAAAATTCAGTCATGTTGATCAATAATTGAGTATCGCAATTTGTTCACATCAACACAAAGGCGTCCGTGAACAAAATACGAGGGGGCATTTGTAGGCACCTGAATTTTATTGCCTATTAAATAAAATATGTGGCAAATTAAGACAATAATTATCAATTAATTATTTATTTATTAAGGAATTTAAATAAATTAATTCCTAAAATAAATGAGTAAATTATTGATAATTGGGCCAGATCCAGTCAAATGGGTCTGACTTAAGTCAACAAGCCCAACAAATCAAATCCAGTCCGATAGACTTAATTAAATTAAATAGACTCAAATCCAACCTGGCATGCTTAATTAAAGGAGAAAAACCCAACATATCTTTTCAAGGAGAAAATATCTCACAAGTGGTTATTTCCTCCACCTATAAATAAGGGTCTTCAGTCCTTATTCCATACACACTAAAAACATCTGAAGACGCAGACGCCTCTAAAGAGATAAAAAACACGAGCAATGCTCCCTTGAAATCTTCAAGCATCTTTAAGCCAAGAATGACCTCCGATCAGAAATCAAGGTTCTAAGCCCCTCCGATCCGGCGTTCTTCCAGCCAGCCGCCTCCGATCAGAGATTAAGGTGCCAAGCCCCTACAATCCGACGTTCTTCAAGTCAACAGCCTCCGATCAGAGATTAAAGTTCTACACCCCTCCGATCAAGCGTTGGTCAGAAACAACATTCGACTGAGATCAAGGTGTTAAGCCCATCAGATTCGACGTTTCTTCCAGTCAGACTCATCCAGCAATCTGTGTGAAGTCAACGGTGTTCTACCAAATTGAACGACATTCTTCGCGATAAATCTTCAAGTCGACGTTTGATCCGAACAAAATCTCAACACCTCCGGATCAACGTCACAAGACTACACATCTGAGCTTGGACAAGCTTCAATCGAAGATCCGGCTAAACACACATGTTGTCAATATAGTCAACACACAAGCTGTCAACACACACTCCAGTTAAAGTCAATTCAACAAGTCAAAGTCAAAGTCAAATTGGTTCGAGAGAAGAATCAGAGGATTGATTGAGATTGTAATCCGTTTACATAGCTTTCAAATTAAATCCGTCTGGATTATCTTTGTACCAAATTTGTATTTATTTTGTAATAAATACGAAATTTGTTATTACACTTGTAATTTCATACACAATTATATATGTGACCATACACAATTTTTTTGTACGGGATTATAAAGACGGAGTATTTGTTAATTATATATAATGATGGGGCAAATAATTACAAGGTGATATTTTTTCAAAAAAATAATATTACACGTTATTTTTCAATATCGACTATAATCGAAGCATTTTCACAATTTCTCAAGAGAATTAAACATAACTACGAAGGTAGAATATAAAAGTTTAATAAAAAGTTTAAATACTATAATTAATAAGAATAAATGATGATGAGATATTTGTAAAAGATTTTCCACAGTTAAAATCACTTACGTATTAAATCCAAAAGCTGTGAGGAGGAGCTTTTTTAAAATAAGTATTTTAAAACTTTGAAAACAACCTAACATAAAAATTAAAATTCAAGTGAAGTTTATCCCTATTTTATATTATTGTCTAACCAAATAACATAAATTGATAGAAAATCGAACAATAATTAAGTTAAGTCAAATAATAAAGAATCCTCATGCGAGCAAGAAACACCGTACATGTTTTGCATAAATGAAATAGTGTCACAGTATGCATCATCTCCAATAACGTACCATACAATATGAAATAATAAAGGTTAACAACCCTCAATAAATTAGAATAAATTACAACTACATCTTAACTAACAAGTTATGTACAGCGTCTATTACCTACAAATCCACATTTTATTACTTCTGAAAAATAAAAGTTCGTTTGTTCAAACTCACACCATTTTTTATATTCTTTACTTTTCAATCATTTAATAATTATTAGGGTCCGGGTATTTGCATTCCGAAATTAATGAACGTACCCCAAAAATATTTAAATTGAAATAATTATCCTTATAAAATTTATATATGTTCGGTTGCAACAATCAAACAGTCATCTATGTTATCTGTTTGGTTGCAGCAACCGAACATAATAAAGAATTCACTTATATTATCTGTTCGGTTGCAACAACCGAACAGAACAAGATTTGTGATTTTTTTAAATATCTTTAAACAAAGATCCATATGATGTCCATGAAACTTATCTGTTATCTTATCTTTTTGGTTGTTTAAAGATCATGATGTTCATGAAACTTATATGTTATCTTATTCTTTTTGGTATTGTATTTTTAAAGATATAAAAAAAATCACAAATCATGTTCTGTTCGGTTGCAACGTTCTATTCTGTTGTAGCAACCGAATAGATAACATACATGAATTCTTTGTTCTGTTCGATTATAGCAACCGAACAGAAAATATAAATGAATTTTTTTATCCTGTTCGGTTGCTGCAACCGAAAAGATAACATAGATATGTAGAAGATGTAAGGAATGTGTTTTCTGTACGTAGAATGAGGAGTACATCCATATAAATAGACTGAGAGGTTACAACAAATCCCTAGGATTACTCTCAATCAATAATTTAACAAATCAATCAAATGATATAATATCTACAAATATGTAAAGATATGTTATTCCTTAATACGCCCTCGCAAAATCGACGTTCCATCGGCGACAGAGAGTTTGGACCGAAGAGATTGAAATCTCGACCGTGCCAGCGGCTTTGTGAGTAAGTCGGCTAATTAATCATCAGTGTGAACGTAAGAGACCAATAAGTGTCTTTTGCAGTGAGGTCTCAAACAAAGTGAAGATCAATGGCGATATGCTTCATCCGTGAGTGTTGAATAGAATTATGAGCAAGCCGAGTGGTACCCATGTTATCGCAGAGAAGGCGTGGAGACGAAGAAAGAGTAACACCAAGCTCAGTAAAAAGGTGATGAAGCCAACAGACTTCGGATGCGGTAGAGGCTAAGGCGTGATACTCAGCCTCCGCGGATGATCTAGCCACTCCCCGTTGTTTTCGGAAACGCCAAGAAACCGGGCTCTGTTCAAGAAAAATGACATAGGTCGAAGTCGACTTCCCATCACTCATATCACTACCAAAATCAGAATCAGTGTATGCGGTGAGCGTTAGAGAGGAAGAAGGTGCTGATTTTTGAAGCAAAAGACCATGATGAAGTGTGCCCTTTAAGTATCGAAACAAGTGCTTGACAGTATCCCAATGAGAGGCCAAAGGTGAAGACATGTGCTGAGCCAATTTGTTAACAGTAAACGCAATATCTGGCCGGGTGAAAGTAAGATATTTGAGCCCCCCAATAGCACTTCTGTATTCCGTAGTATTAGTGAATTCGCCCGATGCAGGTAAATTGCGAGCAATGGGCGTTGTGACAGGTTTTACACCCTCAAGACCAAAACGCGTTAAGAGATCAATGGTGTAATTGTGCTGGGAAAGAAATAAGCCCTCGCGACACGAAACAACCTCAATTCCAAGAAAATATGTCAGGGGTCCCATATCTTTGACAATGAAGGCCGACTGTAGATGCTTTACCACGACCAAAATAGTGGATGTGCATGATCCAGTGATAATCAAATCATCAACATAGGCTAGAATTAGCACCATGACTGACTGTCTTCTGTAGATGAACAGAGACGAATCTGCATGAGACTGACTGAACCCAAATGATGTGATCGAAGAGGAAAGAGTAGTATTCCAAGCTTGAGGTGCCTGCCTTAAACCATACAAGGTTCGGCGTAAAAGACAAACATGATTTGGGAGACTGGAGTCAACAAAGCCTGGGGGTTGGCTCATATAAACGGGGACATCCATATTGTTGTGTAAAAAGGCATTACTCACGTCCATTTGGCGCAATAGCCAATTATAATGAAGACCAAGAGATAGAACTGTGCGGATTGTTGCTGGTTTGACCACATGACTGAAAGTGTCTTGGAAATCTATCCCCGGACGTTGCTGAAAACCTTTGGCAACGAGTCTTGCTTTGTACTTCTCAATTGATCCATCCGAGTGCCGTTTGACACAGAAAACCCTTTTACACCCAATGACATTAGCACCTTTTGGTGGTGGAGTTAAATCCCAGGTGCCAAACTTTTGTAAAGCAGTGATCTCTTCTGCCATAGCAGCTCTCCAAAGAGGATGTGCAAGAGCCTGTTTGAAAGTAGAGGGCTCGAGATTTTCTGGAATAGGGTGTTTACTAGCAGTGTAAAACCTCTTTGGCTTATAGATGTTATTGCAGCTGCGTGTAGTCATGCCGTGGGTGCAGATGGCAGCTTGTGGAGGTTGTGGAGCCGGGTTTTGCGTGGCCTGGGATAGAACATCATCAATATGCGTTGGGAAGTGAAGATCGGCATGTGATGACTCGGCGGCAGGTGGATCTATGTTCTCCGGTGAACTTGGGAGAACACCAATTGATAGAGGACGATGAGTAGATACCGAGCTTGGTGAGGAGATGAAGCTCGAAAAATTTCCCTCATCAAATCGGACGTGTCTTGACAAGTAAAGACGGCCGAATTTTGGGTCGAAGCATTTATATGCATTCTGAGATAGTGAATAACCAACAAAGATACAAGACAGAGATGGCGTCATAAGCTTTCCATAAAGATAAGAACGTAACCAGGGAAAGCAGCGGCAACCAAAAATTCACAGCTTTTGATAATTTGGGGCCTTGCCAAAGAGATAGTGAAAAGGACTTTTGTTGTTTAAAACTGTAGTGGGCATCCTGTTGATTAAGTAGACTGTTGTTTGCACAGAAAAAGACCAGAAGGAGGGTGGTAGAGCAGCCTGGTGAGTTAGAGATCGGCTCACTTCAAGAATGTGCCGATTACGCCGTTCAACGAGGCCATTTTGCTCCGGTGTATGTGGTGCAGTAGTGTACCAAGAGATGCCATGCTGGTTGAGATATGATCGAAGAGAAATAAATTCACCCCGTTATCTGAGTGAAAGTTTCTAATGACAAAACGAAATTGTTTCTCAACCAAAGTCTGAAATTGTGGAAATAGACCAGCCACTTCAGATTTGGCACGCATAGGATACAGCCAACAGTAACGAGTATGCAAGTCAACCAATAACAAGAAATATTTAAAGCCATCAACAGAAACAATCGGCGCAGGGCCCCACATATCAGCATAAATAAATTTTAAAGGATGAGAAGTAGTGAAAGAAGTATGCTGAAATGGCAGTTTATGAGACTTGCTCAAGCGACATGATTCACAGTTCATAAGCTCAAAACGAGATTGTTTAATAACAGGTAACTGAAATGAGTTGACTATAAAAGAACTAGTATTCAAAGAGGGGTGGCCAAGTCGAGCGTGCCAAATGGAAAGAGAGCTGCGTGTCCCAATTGTAGCAAAGACAACACTGCTCTCGATTTTATTTGAAGGAAACAGGTGATAAACTCCTTCAATACATGGTCCTATAAGCAGATGAGCCCCCGATTTGATATCCTTAATCATATAATAAGAAGGAAAAAATTCCATGAAAACATTGTTAGCACCTGTGAATTTGCTGACTGATAGAAGATTTTGTGTTGCCATGGGAGCACATAAAACATCACTCAAAATAAAAGTGTGTGAATTAAATGGAAGATGAGATGTACCAGTATGAGATATCTGAAGCCCAGTGCCATCAGCGATATGAACTTCATCTGTGCCGTCATACTCCGAGTGAATAGATAAATTGCTCAAATCCGGAGTAAGATTATGAGACGCACCCGAGTCTACAATCGCAATGATGTGTGGAAGGAGTTTGAGCAGCGTTAACCACCGGCTGCGAACGACGGCATTGAAGGGCGGAGTGGCCGAAAAATCCACATAGTTGACACGTAATGGGAGCATGAGCAGTGTTGTTAGGGCTGCCTGCATTGAAGGGGCCAGTGCTCGAATGTCGGCATTGCTGAGGGTTCCTCGGGGAGGAAGTGTTATTGCCGCGCTGAGAGTGACCACGACCGGAATACGATCCGTGGCCATACTGCTGCTGACCGCGGGAATGCTGAGTGGGACCACATGGCGGTTGTGATCGCGCCGTGTTAGCCGTGGCCAAGAGTTGGCGATGAGCTGACTCTTGAGACTTGATGGACAGCTCGTGTTCAACGAGGAGATCGTGAAGTTCTTCAAACTGGAGAGGCGTTTCATGAGCACAAATAGGCCAACAATGGTGGCATATTCAGGACCAAGCCCGTTGATGACAAAGAGCGTCAGATCATCAGGTGAGACGAGCTGATCAATGAGAGCAAGTTCATCGGCTTTGATCTTAACATAATGGAGATACTTGGTGATTGATCGATCCCCATCTGGATGCGATACAAATCACTCTTTAACTGATTAACACGGGACCTTGATTTTCCTGCAAGGAGGCGAGTGAGGATCGCCCAAGCCTCAGCAGAAGTAGTAGAAGACGAGACTAATGGAAGCACCGTGGCGGAGAGAGACCCAAAAATAGCAGCAAGAAGTAGTTGATCTTGACGGGTCCAAAGCGTGATAGCATCAGCGTTGAATTTATCAACAAGTAGGGTTGGACACTTGTTGGTGCCATCAACAAACCCTAAAATATTATGGCCACAGAGAAGAGCAACAAGATGTGCTCTCCATGAGGGGTAATTAGTGTGATCAAGATGAATAGGAGATGATGATGAGCCGTGATCGGCACAATCTGGGGAGGAGTGGTGGTGTGAACAGCGGTGGAGGACTCAGTGATGTCGGACATGGTGATGATTATAGGGGTGGTGGGCGAAGAAAGAGAGAGAAAAAATAAAAAAAATGACGAGGATTTGATCGTCACCTGCTCGATACCATATAGAAGATGTAAGGAATGTGTTTTCTGTATGTAAAATGAGGAGTACATCCATATAAATAGACTGAGAGGTTACAATAGATCCCTAGGATTACTCTCAATCAATAAATTAACAAATCAATCAAATGATATAATATCTACAAATATGTAAAGATATGTTATTCTTCAATAAGATGACTGTTCGATTGTTGCAACTGAATATATATAAGTTTTATAAGGGTAATTATGTCAATTTAAATATTTTTTGGGGTACGTTCAGTAATTTTAGGGTGCAAATAGCCGGCCCCTAATTATTAATATATTACTAATTAACATCTCTAACTTTTTAAAATTCTCACTGTTTTAATTATACAGATTTAATGTACTTTAAAACTCAAATCAAAATTTTATTAGAAGTAACGTGCAATAAAGACCATGACTTTCGTTAGATTTTTTTTAAAAAAAACCTCCGTTACAATTTCATCTTCACGTTTATTATTTATATGAATATTAATAAAAATGATTTTTTAACTTACTTTTAAGAATAGTTTAGTATTTTTTTATAATAAAGTATGTTACTTGTATTAAAAATGTGATAACAAATTTAAAATTAAAATGTGTTAGAAAAATATTACTACTTTTTACTTTTATGGAAATATGAAGTTTAAATTGAGATGGATATAAACGGAAAGTGTAAAGTTAAAGTTGAAATATAAAAAGTATTTAAAGAGTACTAATTGTTAAAATGCTCAATTTTTAATGAAAATACCCTTGACTAAATTAAAATATATGTCTCGATTGTATATATTTTTATATCTCAATTAAAAATTTTAAATTGAGCTAAGGATATTTTTGCCATTTTAATATTTTTCATAAAAGATGTTGCATTAAAGAAATTAATAAATCTAAATGATATATTAAAAATATTTCCATTTTATTACAATCTTGAATCAGCTAATATCTTAATTAGGAGTTAAAAAAAAAAGAAAAAAAAAAGAAAGAGGGATGGGATTGGGAGGGGGTTGGATATGATTGTAATGTGAGGGAGAGAGAGAAAGGAGGGTTTGTGTTAGAAATTTGAAATTAATCTTTTTTTCCCCAAGAGAGGAAGATACAGGCTTAACAGCAACATGCTCTATTTGTCTAAAAATGGGGCTGCCAGTCTGCTGCCAATAAAGCTACCCCTTCTGCCTTCTATTAACTCTCTCTTCAATCTTTTCACTGTTTTATGTTTCTTTAATACTTCCATCTTTGTACATATCAACTTTTCTTCCTCATTTCTGATTAATATCTCTATACCCCTTATTAATAAACAAACACCCTCAATTTTCATTATCCCACTTCATGGATTACCACGTTCTTCTTCTTCTTCTTCTTCCTCACCAATTAAACCATCCTCTTAACTTATTCTTCTTTTCAGGATTTGAAATATTTGTGTGTCAAATTCATGTTTTTCTTTTCTTTTTTTATGTGAATTAGTTTTGTTACTTTAGTCTTTATCCCCCCACCCCCCTATACTGTATATACCATACCATATAGTCTATGGTACTACCCCCTATCCACCCACCCCACACACCTCACTCTCTGTCTAAATTTCACTTTCTCTGAATTTCTCGAGATTGGGGTCTTAAGATAAAAACCAGGGGACCTCTGTTCCAATAACAACGCCTTCTCAACACCAGTCCTTCTCCTGCTCTCCTCTATATCCTCTTTCCTCTTGGTGAGAAACGAAAAAGAGAACTTTTTCAATCCAGAAATTAAAGAAAAAAGGAAAAAAAAACTCTTACCCACCCACCCACAATCTTGATGAGTGAGAGAGGAGGCTCTCTGTGAGAAGAGAGCCTGCCTGTTCATGCAACCATCAAAGACACCACTTTTATTCTTCTTCATTTGGTTTTTGTTTGTGGGCTCTTCTAGATGGCCCTTTCTATGCACAGAGAGAGTAACAGCAGTGGTAGTAACAGCAAGCAACAGCAAATGGATGCAAGCAAGTATGTGAGGTACACACCAGAGCAAGTGGATGCTCTTGAGAGGGTTTATGCTGAATGCCCTAAGCCTAGCTCTTTGAGGAGGCAACAGCTCATTAGGGAATGCCCCATTCTTGCTAACATTGAGCCTAAACAAATCAAAGTCTGGTTTCAGAACCGCAGGTATATGGACACTTTCGAGTTTTCCTAGCATTTTCTCATTCTTCTTCTCCACCTCTCCCAGCCTTTGAAGATGAGATTTTTCCAAGTTTTCTTGGTTTTTGTTTCCTTGTTTCTCTCTCCTCTTGCCATTTTGTCTTGAGTTTGTTGAGGAAGAACATTGTGAATGTGGGTTCTGTTTCTTCTTTCAGATGTGTATTTCTGGTTTTTTATTTCATTTCTTATGCAAACATACACTGCCGCTCTCTCTGTCTCTACTATGTTTTCTCTCAGTTCCTATATTTATGGATTTTGAGTTGGAAAGAGATTGAACTTCAGAGCATTTTAAGTCTTTTTATGTTTCCCAATTCTTGCTAAATATGCAAATTTTAGTGATTTGGATAATGCCTCCATTGGGAGAAAATTGAGGGTTCTTATTAATTTTTCTACTAATAATTTTGGTTTTAGTTCATTCAAACGCTAAATGTGATTTGGTGATGACCCTAACTATTTTCTGCACCCTTAATAACTCTCTGATATATATCTCTCTCTCTCTCTCTCATTAACTTTGTGTTCAAATCTTGACATTAATTTAGATCTTTGTTCAGAGTCAACGTGCCTGTAATGGACCTTACCTTTATACTTATGTTTATGTAATTAGACGCCTTCTCTGTCCATTCTGTCTCTTTCTTTGTAGATCTTGATTCTATACATTTACATTAAATGGCCATCAGACCACTTTACCAATTTTGAAGAATTTATTTATTGATCAAGTTGGTCACTTTCTTAGCTATCATCATTGGGAAATTTACTGTTCATAATCTGCAATTGTTGATTTTCTTTATTTTCCCTATTTTAGTTTTCAGTAAAAGATGCAATGTAGGATTTTGACAACATATTCTCTTTTGAAATTTCAGTATACAGAGCTATTAGGCTAAAATAGTGTTTTCCTTTTAACTGATTTTGAGGGATTTTTTGAAATAATTCAACTGACGTTATAATATTCTTTCAACTTTTTGATTCTACCCTTCCATTATACTATCTTATACTACATTTTACATTGTGTATGTATATATGTTTATGATGAATAAAATTTTTTCTTTTGTAGTTAGATTTTTTTAATTTTGGTGTCATCTAATTTGAGTTTGGTTTCTAGAATGAAGTAGTGATCAAGAACGATTGTATGTAGTTTGCAGTTGAGACAGCAGAAGTTTAGGCACTGATCAGAGTATCTATGAAATTACTAATCATGTTTAAATTTTTTCAAGAAATGACTTCTTTGATTTGGTTTTTTTTGTTAGATGCCGTGAAAAACAGAGGAAGGAAGCGTCTCGACTCCAGACTGTTAACAGGAAGCTGACAGCCATGAACAAGCTGCTGATGGAAGAGAACGACCGCCTTCAAAAGCAGGTGTCGCAGTTAGTTTATGATAATGGCTACATGCGCCAGCAGCTGCACACTGTAAGCTTGCTCTCAGCATTGTAAATTACCATCTAAAAGATTGCCTGTCATTAGGTTACATGGGATTGAATTGTGTTGTTGTTTTTGCAGGTAAGCACAACCACCGATACTAGCTGTGACTCGGTGGTTATGAGTGGTCAGCAGCAACAGCACAACCCAACTCCTCAGCATCCCCAAAGGGATACTAATAGCCCAGCTGGGTATGTATATCTTTTGCCACCTTAATCTGTTTGTTGTGATGCTATTACAAATTTAGTTTTGATGTGTTTCTGTTCACTTTCGATTTGTTTTACTAGTCTTCTCGTGATAGCCGAGGAGACCCTGGCAGAGTTCCTTGGAAAGGCTACTGGAACTGCTGTCGATTGGGTACAGGTGATTGGGATGAAGGTATGTGTTTTGTTATTCCCTAAGTTTGTGTCTGACCTTGTAGATGTAATGTAATCTTTTTTATTGTAATGTAGCCTGGTCCGGATTCTATTGGCATCGTTGCTGTTTCCCGCAACTGTAGTGGGGTAGCAGCGCGAGCCTGTGGCCTCGTGAGTCTTGAACCCACGAAGGTACTATTCTAACTCTTGACGCTGTCTTTCATCAATGAAAACTGATGTTTGGGTTTAAGTCTAACCTGTCCAAATTCCTCTTGCAGGTTGCTGAAATTCTCAAAGATCGTCTCTCTTGGTTCCGTGACTGCCGTTGCCTTGATGTAGCAAGTGCAATCCCCACGGGAAATGGAGGGACTATAGAACTAGTATATATGCAGGTTTGTTCCTATTAATTCTATAATCCCTTTTATGGTTCTGTGATATCCTCGACTGTGGGCTCCTTCTATATCTTGCAGCTAATTGAGAGCATCACTTTATGACTCAGGTGTATGCACCTACAACTCTGGCATCTGCTCGTGACTTTTGGATGCTGAGATACATCACAAGTTTGGAAGATGGCGGTCTAGTGGTACAAATCCTAGGAACTTCTGTATAAACAAATTACTGTTGAAATTCTCAAATTAAACACTAGAGTTGGGTCAGCATTGTGAGAAAATCTTATGCTTTCAATGTTTTTACAGATTTGTGAGAGATCGTTAACAGCTTCCACTGGCGGTCCGACTGGGCCCCCATCCCCAAGCTTTGTGAGAGCTGAAATGCTGCCTAGTGGGTACCTGATACGCCCTTGTGAGGGTGGTGGATCAACTATCCACATTGTCGATCACATTGACTTTGATGTGAGAAGTCTTCCAACAACATTTTGAGGTTAATTATCCATGTCATCTCACAGATCCTAACTTTTATCTTGTCACAGGCATCCAGTGTTCCTGAAGTTTTAAGGCCACTTTATGAATCTTCTAAACTACTGGCTCAGAAGATGACAATGGCTGTGAGTGTTCTCTGATTTGGTTATACAGTATTTGCTCGCTCGTTCGTTCGTTTTATTCATATATTATTCTCTTTATGTTTAGGCTCTTAGACACATAAGGCAAATAGCTCAAGAAACCAATGGAGAGATCCAGTATTCTGGTGGTCGCCAACCTGCCGTCCTTAGGGCATTAAGTCAAAGATTGAGCCGGTGAGTCAAGACTAAAACGTATTACTGCTGTCATGTTATGTAAAGTAACTTTTCATCTAGTTATTTTTCTGATGTGGCCGTGGATTTGGTAAACGGGTGTCTAGGGGTTTTAATGATGCTGTCAATGGATTTGTTGACGATGGTTGGTCAATAATGGGAAGCGATGGGGTGGAAGATGTAACCATAGCCATTAACTCGTCCCCCAGCAAATTTCTTGGATCGCAAAACAACAATCTGTCGATGCTCCCAACATTCGGGGGAGTCCTCTGCGCTCGTGCATCAATGCTTCTTCAGGTTTCTTTTATTCGTTTTTTAGATTAAATGATGTAGTTTCTTGCAAGTTTTCTTGTTCATCATCATGCAAACATTGAGATGAATACGAATGTTGCTAACTTATATACATAATACATTGCAGAATGTACCCCCTCCTTTGCTTGTTCGCTTCTTGAGGGAGCACCGCTCGGAGTGGGCAGATTATGGTGTTGATGTGTACTCTGCCGCGTCTCTTAAAGCCAGTCCTTATGCAGTTCCGTGCGCTAAGCCTGGTGGGTTCCCTAGTGGTCAAGTCATTTTACCTCTGGCACAGACTGTGGAACATGAAGAGGTACATTATCTGATTTACTTCTTCTTTTACTTCTCCATTCATGGGTTCTTATCTTTATTTTGTTGATGCAGTTCTTGGAGGTGGTTCGTTTGGAGGGTCAAGCGTTCTCTCCAGAGGACATTGCTTTATCGAGAGACATGTACTTGCTGCAGGTCTGTTCTATATACTCCTTGGGATGTGTATGTAGTTTGGTACGTATGAAGTTGATCTTTTCGTTGCAACCTTGCAGTTATGCAGTGGGATTGAGGAAACAACTTCTGGTGCCTGTGCTCAGCTTGTTTTTGCACCGATTGATGAATCGTTTGGGGACGATGCCCCTCTGCTTCCATCTGGTTTCCGTGTCATACCTTTGGAACTTAAATCAGTTGAGTGGCCTTTCCTATTCTCATTTGCAGGTTTAAGTTTTGTAAAGTTTAATAACTATTGAACTGTATGTATAATGCAGGATGGTCCAAATGGCACTCGAACGCTGGACTTGGCTTCTGCGCTGGAGGTGGGGCACGGTGGAGCTCGTTCAGCCGGTGAAGCTGATCCCAGCAGCCAGAACCTTAGGTCAGTCTTGACTATGGCCTTCCAGTTCACTTTTGAAAACCACTACCGGGACAGTGTTGCTGCAATGGCTCGTCAATACGTCCGTAGCATTGTCGGCTCGGTTCAAAGAGTTGCCATGGCCATAGCTCCATCTCAGCTCAGCTCCCATATGGTGCCAAAAACTCTTCCTGGTTCACCAGAGGCTGTCACTCTGGCACAGTGGATGTGCAGGAGCTATAGGTATTGTAATAATCTCTTCGATTTTCGTATGCTCATGTTAAGTAAGTTCTTGTAACGATCGTATTTATTTTTCTCAGCATACACACCGGCGGGGAGCTCTTTCCGGTTGATTCACCAGGCGATGCTATCCTGAAACAACTCTGGCACCACTCTGATGCCATCATGTGCTGCTCTGTTAAAATGAATGTAAGCTAGTGGACTTCTCCGTATTTTATGTCGACCTTCTTCGCGTTTATTGTTGCAACGTCTCATTACAGGCATCGGCTGTTTTCACATTTGCAAACCAAGCTGGCCTAGACATGCTGGAGACGACGCTTGTGGCCCTCCAGGACATCATGCTCGAGAAGATTCTAGACGAAGCTGGTCGTAAGATTCTTCTGTCGGAGTTCTCCAAGATAATGCAACAGGTATATAGGTGTCATGGGGGGGCTTGGGTTCTCGTTTCGTTTCACAGCTTGTTCTGTTTTCGGTTTAGGGGTTCGCGTATCTGCCAGGAGGGGTTTGCGTTTCGAGCATGGGGAGGCCGGTGTCGTACGAGCAGGCGGTCGCGTGGAAGGTTCTGAACGACGAGGATTCGAATCACTGCCTTGCTTTCATGTTTGTGAACTGGTCTTTTGTGTAGAAGAGAAGAATAGAAGACTGCAGCTTAAGTTATTTTGTACTCCTATCATATATGTTTAATTTGGGGAGAAATTATGTTATGACATATGTTGACATGAATTATGAGATGCCTACTATTACTATTACTACCTACTTTCTCATCATTCTGGTGGTTGCATCTATCTTGTCTCTCTCATTTCTTGTCTCCATTTACCCCTTCTTAAAACACTTTTACCAACGCATCTACATTTTATAGGTTTAACTACTCTCAAATTACAATTCATTAGTTAGCTTTTTAAGGGACAAAATAATCAAAATATGCACATAAATGATATTCCCTCCAATCTTATGCTTCAGCACATTTCTTAAAATAACAAAAATTATCATATGCCAAAATCAAGTTAAGGTATCTTTAAACTCTTTTTTTTTAATCGGGTAAATTAAAATGGCATGTGAGATAATTTTTCACTTTTTAAAATTGTTATCACTTTCGCTATAAAAATTTATTATATTCGCTATAAAATGTTATCACTTTTTATTTATACTATAAATTGTTCATAAAATAACATTATAACTTTTCATTAATTTATTATCACTTTCGCTTATAAAAGTTATCCCTTTCTGTCCGTTATCCTTGCGTGTTACGTGAAACGGTCTCACACAAGTCTTTGCCAATAAAAATTTATTAAAATAAAATGCTACAAAAAAAGTAAAAAAAATACAAAATTCCGGAGTATAATAAATTATATTGGTTGCCTAATATACTAATTTAAAATTTTCAATCTAATGAGCAAATTTGAAATGTCCAACTCCATGAATTACTCTTGATCTTATAAATGACTTTACTCTTTTCCCAACATTAATTCTCGAAAGTCGATCTATTTATTATTCCACTTTCAAAATGAGTAAATTGTAGGATAAAATGTCTCGATCCAACTCCATAAATTCCTCTTGATGTTATAAATGATTTTACTCTTATCCCAACACTAATTCTCTAAAGTCAATTTATTATTCCACCTCCAAACTACACAACATTTATTCTTGCAATGTTAATACTCTTTTTACCATTCAAGATAGTAGAGTGATGGAAAGTGGTTTTTGTGTGAAAACCCAACTTATTTTTTTAACTTTCTATTAAAGAATTAAATTGAAAAAAGAAAATGTATTAATGTGTGGATGGATCCGTTATTAAATGCGACGAAATTTAATCCCTAGATAGAGAGGGAAAGAGATTAACAGTTGATACAGGTAGAGATAGGATGATGCGACACATAATCTGCAGAATCATATTAATTCATGATTTGGTTGCTGCCAGCCACCTCTAAATTCCTCAAATTTAAAATTTAAAAAAATAATACCAGTAAATAAAATAATTTAATTAAAAAAATAAAATGAAAGAGAATAGGAAATTAAATGGGTGGGAGTCAAGGTGAAAGGGGTATGGGACCCATGTGTGTGGTGAAACAACAGAGTCACGTGAAGTCATCTCTCTCTCAGGAAAAAGAATATTTACTCTGTGGTGTTCTGTATGGTCCCCTACCCTGTACCTGCACCATCACCACCCTACATTCTCTCATCTTCCTTTATCTATGCCCATCGCTCATTCGCAGGCCTCAAGTGTGTTTAAAAAATTAATAATTCAAGTTTGTTTTTAATTTTGATATATAATACTTCGTCCCGTTTCAATGTTTACGTTTGTTTTTTGCACGTTAATTAAGAAATAGATAGTGAGTGGAAAAATATAATATTTAATGTAAAGTGTGGAGATGTATTAGTGTTGGATGATATTTAATTATTTTAGATGAGTCCCATATTCTAAAAAGGAAAAAATTAAACAATGAAATGAGACGCGCAAAATAAAAACGTAAATTGAACGGGACGGAGGTAGTAGTATGTCTAAGAGATAATTTGATGATATTATAGGGGTATGTAATGGTATTTTTAAATTCTTATATAATCAATAATAATGTGTGAATTTTGAAAACTCAAAATCACGAACTCTAACACCTCACTAATTTTAACTAATTAATTAAATAAAATTAAATAAAAAGAAAAGGGCTTTACCATATAAAATAATATAGAACATTAGTAACCTTTCAAATTCCTACTAAAATATTACAATTTAAGAGCTTGTGAAACCTTTCATATTTCCTCACATGTGAGCTTAATACACAAGCTACCCATGATCTACAATTAATATAGGGTAATTATTATGATAACATTTATGTTTATTTAATGCTAAAACATTTCACTAGTTCACAAACTCCCTATATAAACCCCAAGCCCCAAGCTCACTACTCACACCACCACATTTCACTCTAGAATTCTACAAGTTCTCAAGAGTTAGACAAATTCTCAAAAAGACCCTCAAGCAAGTTATTTTATCAAAACTAAGGTGTGAGAATTTTATGTGTTTTCCTATATGAATATGCATGTTTCTTAATGTTCATTACATGAATCTATGAATACATACATAAAAGCAAGTTTGTACTTAATTGTATCATGAAAATTAGCCAGGGTCCTTAGGGGTCGGGATTGTATGAAGATCCCCGAGGTAGACTCGCCGTGCTCATTTTCGAATTTTTGAATATATTACTCGAAGGCATTACTCGAATACATTACTCGAATATTTTTACTCGAAAATTTATTTACTCAAAATTTTAATTGATTTTTTTTAAACTTTACAATTGCTTTATTCGAATACATTACTCGAATGTAATCGAGTAAAGAGTATTCCCGTCAATTCAGGCATAAAAAAAAATATAAATTAATTAATGTAAGAGAAGATAAAATATAAGAGATTAGGGAGAAAGAAAGAGTATTAATTCAAACACAGTTAAAAAAAATTTATGTAAGTCGAGAGTATATAGTATTACTGTATTAGTAGAGTTTGTATGTATGTGCATATATATGAATGATTATTATTAAAAACTAAATAGTATGAGTTTTGAAAACAAAAATTTGAATTTCGCAAGGTCAAAACAAATATAATCGCATTTATATAGAAAACGTGTTACTTTTCATTTGGGACGAATTTATTATGTGAAATTATCTCATATTAAATGATTTGCTCTTAATTTAATCATGTAGTAGACAATTCTTCTTTTTCTCTTGTAACAAATTAAAATGAAGTAATCTCCACGTTTAAAAATCATTCCATGAAAAAAAGAAAATAGAAAAGTTTATTTTGACTTGGAGCAAAGTTTGTGATCTTTAGAAATTG
The DNA here is from genome assembly GCA_023678885.1 of Pogostemon cablin. Classification (NCBI taxonomy): domain Eukaryota; kingdom Viridiplantae; phylum Streptophyta; class Magnoliopsida; order Lamiales; family Lamiaceae; genus Pogostemon; species Pogostemon cablin. The sequence continues at coordinate 12,899,908 of CM042960.1, forward strand.
ATTAAGACATTTGCGTGGTACGTACGGCTGGCCTAACATCTCAGGGTTCTTCAGTTACGGGTATTTGCATTTATACCTCTGTATTTTGCTTTTTTTTGCATAAAGCGCCCTTCATTCCTTCAGCCACTGCTTTCTCTTAGGAGTGTTCACGGTGCGGTTTTGCGATTTTTTCGTCAAAATCGAAATTGCATTGCTATATGCGGTTCAGTTTGATAACTATTTTTAAATTGCGATTTGTCGAGTAAAATTTATTATGTGGTTTTAAGTGGTTTTGTTACGATTTAAAAATTAACATACTTAACATAACAATACAATACATATGAATATAAAAAAATAAATATGCGTAAATACTTAATTTAAAGTGTTTCTTCACCCTTAAAAATAAAATATTGTAACATTTATCAAATTAGATAATAAGATCTTAAATATATGTAATCATCATTAAAACTTCATAAACAATAAATAAATATTCATAACATAAAACAACTTATTTTAAAATTATTTTGCAATCCAAAGTAGTATTTAATTTTGTGTAAATCATTTTACTTTTTCAGTAATACATATACATATAATATATATAATTAAATATATTTAATTTATATAATAGAATGCGGTGCGGTGCGGTGAAATTTAACATGAAAATCGAAATTACACCATTTAAGCGGTACGATTTTCCCCGATAAAATTAATCACAGTTTAAGTAAAAAATCACTAAATACAATGGGGCTCGATCAGTTTTTGCAGTTTTAAAATTTTTTTTTGCCCACCCCTACTTTGTCTAATGAATGGGTGGCACTGTGAAAGATCCTGGTTGACCAACTATTCCTGCAGTTATTTATTTATGTGGTGGTGGGGCCTTCCATTTACCCCCAGGGCATAGCTCAAGTGGTAGATGAGAGGGTGAAAAGACCTTCCAACTGAGCTTGGTTGCTGCAGGGTGGGGGTTCGAATTCTGCCTTTGACCTGGATTTGGTCCCTTGCAAGCACAAGTTTAACAGTGAGCCTCTCTATAAGCTACTTGAGACACATCCTGCGATTTACCTCCTCCATCAATCCCCAGGGCAGGGGCGGTGGGGGCCTCTAATGGTGGGTACACCATATATTTATGTGGTTTCTTGTGGAAGCAAGCTATGAATTCAATTTGGAGTTAGAAATTCTTGCTACTTTACTTTTCTTGGGGGTCATAACTTATTGATTTACAATCATTATCTACTTTCCCTATTTGTATTTGATGTAATTTTCTTTATTTATATATATATTTATATATATATATATATATATATATATATATATATATATTTATATTTATATTTAATATACTAAAGGAGAATTTAAATTTGATGAGTGTCATTACCAGAATTAATCTTAATTATTTTAATTATAATTAAAATTTAATATAAATAAATACATATATTTATTTTAATATTTTAATTTGATATTATCAATTCAAAATTAAGTACAATTAATTAAAATTTAATATAGATAAATACATATATTTACTTTAAAAATTGAATATTTGTGTGATCAAATAAAAATAAAAATTTAATTATCCTCCATCTATAAATAAAGTTCTCCATTGTAGCACCCCAAGCCCAAAAAAAAAATTCTTCTCTTTTTTTTGAAATCGAAGTACTACTAATGAATCGAAAATATTATCACAGACTTACTTAATGGTTTAATACAATATTTTTTTTAAAGGAAGAAAATATAATTTATAACTTTTGAAAAATAATTTTATAATAGATTAATGATATAATGCTAATAATAAAATTTAATGTATATGTACACACATATATTAAAAAATACATTAAGAAACCATTATTTGAAAATTCATAGTCTTTGCATTTTTATAAATATATATAGAATTATAGTAGGAACCACGGAGAATGTCATGTCTTGTCGCAGTACAATTGTCCCAATCATTGACCTGAAAAAATTATTGTTTGAAAATGTGAGATTAAAATCCCAGTGGATAATTTTGGCAGAATGTTAATCAGTAAATACTTAATGATATGATTACTCTTTTTCATGACAACCCGAGAGTTAGTTACTACCATATTTCATAGCCCGTCGACTACTACCATTGTCACGACTCGTCAATCGTAACCATAAAATTCATGACTCATACGGCCACTACCATAAGAGAAGAAATAATCATACTTCATATGCAAACCAACAATAACATCCAACAATTTTCAAATATTTTACCCACATTTGACTCTCTTAAAATACAGTGTTATAACTTGAGTGGAAGAATGATCCAACGTCCTGTTCACCAGCACTTCACCTAGCACAATTGATTTATTTAAAAACTTTTATCCAAATATTTGTACACACACACACACACACACACACACACACATATATATATATATATATATATATATATATATATATATATATATATATATATATATAAAAGTAGGAAGGAAAATTATCATTTTATGATAAGACTAGAGGTTTGGTCTTCCTTTTATATCATAAAATGATAATAGTAATAATAATATAAATAATTATGATATAAGAAATTTATATTAGCATTTTATGATTAGGTTAGAGGCTTGGCCTTCTTTTAAAATCATAAAATGATAAAAATAATATTAATAATAATAGTAGTAATAATAATATTATCATAAATAAAATGCTTTTAAAGTAAGTATACATATACACGACATTATTTTATGATTAGTTCAGAGGCTCTGCATTCCTTTTAAATCATAAAACGATATTTATATACATGTGGTATATATATATATATATATATATATATATATATATATATATATATATATATATATATATATATATATATATATATATATATATATATATATATATATATATATATATATATATATATATATATATATATATATATATATATATATATATATATAATATAATTTGATGTAGATTTTAAATATATAAATAAAATAAGGAAGTGTGTGTATACGGCTGCAGAGGAAGAAGAAATAGGAAAGTAGATGAACCTATTTTAAATATTACCTATACAGATATCAAAATTTTGGGGTGAATGAATTGAAGTAAAAACACTGCTATTTATAGACTTATTTTTCACACAGAGTAAATGTAGTGTATGAAGAAATATGTATATTTCAAATATGTATATTGAATCTCACGAACATATTCATTTATAGGCTCGTTAATGGCTCGCAAACGCATTCGTAAATTTTATAATTATTCTTTATAAGGAAACCGATAATATGATCTTCCGCGTGTTGTCGCACAACATATTATCTACAGTATAAAGTAAGTGGACTATTACATCGTGCATATAAATAAATTATAAGACGCAATCATTTGATCATATGATTCTCATTTCAAATTAATTGTTATAATATTGTTCATACTAAAAACTAGACTTTTAGTATATAATCCAACAATTATTTATTTATTAATATTCAATAATTATATATTTTGTATTAAACTACACAAATATGATGATCACTTAAGTGATTATTTAAATATTTAAATATATTTTTATTGTTTATTATTATATTTTGTTAGTTTTTTTATTTAATATTATGAATAACATTAAATGTTTATAAACGAAACATTCTTTAATATCCACGTACAAAATTATTTAAATTTTCATGAAAAATGTTCATGAACAAGTTACTTTATGTGTTCGTGAACACGTTCGTGAGCCTTAACAAACAGTTTGAGTTCGAGCTCGAGTTTGATATTTTTTTCTTGTCGAGTTCGAGCTCGGGCTCGAGTTTGATAATTCCTTAACAACCGATCCTCAAACCTAGTAGTGTTCGACTCGACTCGATTCGATTACATCCCTACCTATACAGATATCAAATTTTTTGGGTGAATGAATTGAAGTAAAAACACTGCTATTTATAGACTTATTTTTCACACAGAGTAAATGTAGTATATGAAGAAATATTTACGTATAATGTCAGTAAGACTTGTGCTATTAATTTTGTGTGCATGTGTATTATTTAGTATATAAAGGAGTTTTGTTAAAGGAGTTTTGTTTGCAACAACTAATGTAGCTTATTATTTGGTGTTATGCAATTGATGAGAATTGCTATTGAATAAAATGTAATTTTATAAATTTGGAATATGTTCAAGTTCATCTTTTGATTTTGTTGCGCTCTCATCCTCGAAACAATCAAGTTGGGGCAATTCTTCAATAGGACAACTTGGTTTTTTCAAATTATAAAGAATAAATGTATGTTATTCTTTTTATTTATTATATTATTTTCATTAATTTTATTATAATAGGTTCTCTATTTATTTATTCACACGTACAAAAATCACCCCTCAAACTCCACACATAAAAATCATCACGCTAGAGGGTTTCTTCAAATTATAAAGAATTGAAGGTATGTGATTTTATTATTTATTTTATTTATATTATTT